>OX336399.1:15485773-16870928 GCA_946902985.2 Meconema thalassinum | reverse complement strand
GGTCAGCCTTCAACTACAGTCTGCCGTCTGCCCACTACCGTCTGCCGACAGCGCATTGTGGGTAGAGCTTTATCGATGGAACAAGTTGTCAAACTACACCGCTCGGCGTGACCGTGTTTTATAGCATAAATGTAGGTTTTACTCGCTAACCGTTGGAGATACACGAACAGTGATAAGGACCTTTCGGATAGAAAATTTAAATTTTAAACCTCGTACATGCCATCAAAAGTTTTCTATTTCTTAGCATTCCCTTTTTATTTGTAATGGGAATATGAACGTTTGGAGCCAAAGGGTGTAGTGACGTCACTTAAAATGGTCGCCATCTTTAAATAGTGCAAAGTATAGAAATCAAAAGTAGCCTATGTGTTAACCAGGTAAATCAGCTACTTCATTTAAATCGGACCAGTCGTTCTTGCGTGATTGAGTAATACACAGACACACACCATCTCATTCTTATATATTGGTATAGATAATTACGATAATTTGTAAGTTTCTGTCAGGTTTCATTTGTTTGTTTCGTTTGAAGGGCAGAGACTGTCTGTGAGTGTCACTGTATGCAGGCGCGGATCTAGAGTTTGGCTTTGGGGGGGGGGGGGCAGAGAATCGAAATTGTTAAGAAAAATGGTATCACTAAAAACGCAATCACAAAATAACCAAACGTACTGCGCCCGAATCTCGCATAGCCACCACCTAAATCCGCTGAGATGGAAAATGATCGTAGGGACGTCGATACCCAGCCAGATACATCAACACTTCCCTACTAGGTGAATAACTAGGAAACCCTCGACGCATACCGGCCATGCAATAACGCTACACATTTACTAACAAATAACAATCCATAACAAGATGGTAGGACGAGAATCTCGGATCTCGAGCGTGAACGGTGAAGTTGAGACTAAGTGAGTTCTAGTAACTAACTGGCAGTATTATCGCACGTCGATTGCGAAATGGAAAGATGATCAGTTTCTGTAAAAAATGCGCAGGCAAACAAAAAATCGTGCCTGGATTTATTATCTAATATTTACAAACATTAAATTTCCCTAACACCAATAAAATAACATTTAAATGGAAAATAAAAATATTTAAGTTGGTAGATATTCCTTCTATCTTTCAAAAGCACATTCAATGCAGTTTAAGTTGCATAAAAATCATTATTCAAGAATAAACATTGAATGGTTATACTTGATAGTCACCCAGTGACTCGATCACTAATAGCAGTCTGATCTAAAATCAGCTGTTCTTCAAAAACATGAAATTACATTACACTGTCCTACATTATACACTTGTCGATATAAATAAAAATATGTGAAAGTAATACGAATAAAATATTAACAATTACAAATACTAAATATTTACACAAATTGAAATTATCATGTCCAGCACGGTTTTAAGAAACATATGAGCAAGATCTGACGCGATCTAACAATCTTATAGCGCTTCTGTAGCTTTAAACAGTTCTGTTAAACACTCGTTCACAAACATTATAATTCTGGTATATTTTGAGATTCTGTCATCGTAAATAGAACTATAGTAACAAACGGTGAAGTTGATTACAGTTCTAAATTGTCATATCATTGAATAAAAATACAATAAAATTAAAGAGCGAGACGGAACTACTCGGTTACACATAATAGGCGTCGTGGATTTCATAATAATACTTTCTGACATGCACAACACAAATACAACCCTAATGTCAGTTACTTTTTCAACACACTGTATCAATATTATGCTCTAACGGCAATACACTTATTTCCTTTCATATACGGTGAACAACGTCTTCTATTAGCGTCTGCTACGGTTCCAAACTTGACATACTCCTTTCTTCTCCTCTGAACAATGATCATAATAGACAATGCACGGTATTCCTTTAATAAAAACCCATCTTGCTACACTCCAACCGTGTAGAAGAATTAGCGACTCTGTGAAATACGGTTCATGGTTCACTCCTAACCAACTCATCCCTAAATTACTCATCCTCGTGCTCTTAAACAACATTAACATTCTCGTTCACAACAATTCACCTTGTATAATATTCCACTTAACTTTCAATAATGCATTTCGTTTATAAACTGTTTCAATATACTGGTTTTCCACGTTACAATAACATATTAACTTTAATAAACCGTAGTTCGCTCGTCTTTACTGTTAAATAACAATCAAGGGCGGCTGGTGATATTGTTGCAGCGTTGCACAACTCCCAATAATTTTACAACTAATTCGTCGTTTTTTTCCTTTAATGTTTTAGTTTTATAGATCTAATGCACTCAAAAATGTGTTTAAATCATCGATATTTTGTTATTATTTATCGTAATGCTTCACACTGTACCTATAAAAGCTGCCGCCTTCAAATCAAACTCCAGGGGGTTAGCTCTCTTGTTGAGACTCCCAAGTAGACAGCGCGGCCGGCAGGGACGAGGCCAAGCTTGTACATGCTTGCTGGCCAGCATGGGTAGTAGGGAGTTGCTGACGAGCTGCCAGCCCCCTGGCAACACTCAGTTCCAAATGGCACCGTTAGACTACACCACTCTTTGGAAATGACAACACCCTCGATTTCTCTTACCCCGCGAAGGGTAGTTTAGTTAGTTAGTTAGTTACTGTTGTTTTAAGGGGCGGAACTACGAGGTCATCCGCCCCTGAAGGGTAGTTTCTTTCCCACACCACTAGGGAATGCTACACCACCCGCAACAGTACAAATATCGGAATTTCATAGGGAGACATTGGTTCACACCCAATTATTTTTAGATGTTTTCTCATCATAACTTAATTTAATATTTTTGTCAATTGTTCTGTGAAGCGAGCCTAAGAACGCCACTATGCTATAAGTACAGTAGATAAGTGACTGAACTATTTTGCGACGTATTGTTGGTGTACTGTAGCGGTTTATGTTTGCTTTTACCACTCTTGTTCTTGCGGGATTTGGGTTGCGATTAGTTCTGTATTTAGTTGATTGAGTATTTTGGTTCCAGGCAGATACATAACCGTGCATTATTATTATTATTATTATTATTATTATTGTTTGGTTGATTCACTACTATGCATTCACTACGAAATTTCAGGCTAGCAAAATTCAGTGTTTTGTTAGTTTGCCTTTCGCGCCACTTTCCGATACAGCACCCAGATGTATCATCTGTGCATCTTGTAAGTTAGTATTTTATTTAAACGGAATGTTTAGTTTGAAACATTAATTGTATTGTGGAGTGTAAGTGAAAATTAATAGAGCAAGTAATTTACAAGTTAGACAGCTTTCCCAGCTCCCTGATGACGATAAACTCACAGTAAAAACACTCGGTTGACCATTACCAGATAAGTATTGTCCAAAATATAAGTATAGGCTACGAGGGCGTTTAAAGGATATATTTAAGGCAATAATAATTGGTTATGTGAATGCGACATTAAAAACGCTTTATTTTGTTTTCCATGTTTGTTGGTGGAGAATCCGCGTGGACCAAAATAGGAGTTACGGAAACTAATCCCTAAAATAAAGAAACATGAATCTTCAGCTGAGTGGCTTTGGTGCCGTAGTTGGTAGCATGCTGAGCCTCTATGTCCAAGATCGCGGGTTCAAACCCGGCCGAAGTCGTCGGATTTTTAAGAGCGTTAAAAATCCCTCAGTATGCATTCCTTCGGAGGGGAAGTAAAGCCGGCGGTCCCATGTCATAGATTTATGGCATGTTAAAGAATCTTCCACTAATTACACCTGTGTGAAGCTAAATTATAGGTTAAAAATTTGAACAACGCTCTTAGGTTCCAACGTTCGTCGCCAGGAGCCGACTGCGGTGGCGTGTAGTAACCAAGTTCTGAACTAGTAGTCGTTTACGGTGGCCTTTGGCGCCAAAAGTAGAAACTGCTTGAAATTCAATGTCTGCAGTCCTCACTTGAATTAAAAACAGATGACACTTAGTAGTACAGCCATCACAATTAACACCGGTTATCAGACAGATTCTCCACACATCCAAAGTACAGGATATGACCGCGTTGTCGCAGCTCCTAAACTGAGGAACCAACCAATCTTCAGCTGTTTGAAATTGACACTTTTTGGAACTGTTAACGAAGCTGCACAATTGGACAGTGTCTATAGAAGGTAAATTGCGGAATATAACGAAGAAGTTAGGCACAATAGGTATGTGTTAAATATTGTAATAAACTTTATTCGTTTCTGTGGCTCTTTCGAACTGGCCTTGCGTGATCATGATGAAAGTGTAACATCAACAAATCCAGGTGTTTTGAGAGAACTAATTAAATTTAGCGTTGAGTTGGATGCTGTGTTAAAGGTCATTTTAGTAAGGGCAACTGTTTTCAAAGGAACGTCCAAAACAATTCAAAATTAAATTTTACAGATTATGTTGGTGGTTTGCCAAGAAGAAGTATCAAAGCAAATAAAGGAATCGGAAATTTTAGCCATTATAGCAGATGAAACTAGTGATATTTCAAACATATTTCAGATGGCTGTTGTGTACCGATAAGTTACGTAGTAAGAGGCAAACAAAACATGATGCACACACATTAGCAGCGTGTTTACTGGATTAATTAAAGAAGCAGAAATTGAATGAAACTCCGCAAAAATGAATTGCGCAGACGTATGACAGAGCGCACTTCATGGCTGGTTCCTCTAATGGGGTTCAAGCTATAGTAAGAAAATCCTATCCTTCTGCAGAATATGTGCCCGTCTTTGTTAGTAATATCATTTTTCGTAACGTACAAACTTTTCGGTTGCCATTTTTTCATGTTGAGAATGTTTATTATCCTGGAGATAGAGACCCAACCTTAGACAACCTGCTGTGTTTTAAATTCTTCCAATTAACTCAGACATAGGGCGTAAATACATACATATGATTTTTTATGAATTCTTATAGGAAGAAGCCCAAAAGAGCCATTAAAATTTGTCTATTTGTCGAACGTACAGTTAGTTTGGAAAACCCATGTATTGCAGTTTTTATAGAAATGTAGTTCTAACGTTAATTGAATTTTGTTACATGTGTAAACTTCCCATATAAAATTGCGACATCAGAAATGTTGGTGCAACACCCAGCTTTACATACCACCGGCCGCCACTGATAACAATAATACATATCCTCCCGTTTCTGGTATACATTTGATGAATTAATTATTCATATTTAAACTTGTTTCATTACATACAAGACATCAGGTAGATCTACAAATATCATGGTCTATGGTTTCGTTATAGCAAATTATTGCAATATGATTGTTGCTAATTATAGGCATCATTTGACCTCCATTGTCAACAATATGATCCTATTTCATATTTAAATCCGTTATACAAATTGTCCATGACTATATTAACGTCATATTACATTATCATTCCGCAATTGGAATTGTTATTCTTCAATAACAATTATTTATAATATTTAATAAATGTTGCATTTATATACTAACATAATAAAATGTTTTAAACAATGTTCTAGCATTTTACAATAATGCTTTCTCTAAATAACGATGCAACCTAGCAATATTGACACAATTTATTGCTTATTACGCATATGTATCGATCGAAGCATTCCCTCCCATAAAACAGTTTCGTTTAAAAGTGAGCATAATAAAACGTTTCTGAAACATACTAAAAACGGAATATCTAAATCCAAATTCAAGTGAAATTATGTCTTAAAACGACACACGTTGACGTAAATTAAAATTACAGTGAAATATCTAAAATAGACAGCATAATAACATGAGTTATGAATAAGAAAAACTACTCATGGGTTGGTCACCCCTGAAATACCATCAAAGAACTACACCAAACTATAGCGATATTTGATCAATCAATTTTCTACCTTTCCGATGAGCTGCTGTCGAAATACCACGTCTGATATGCTTGATGTTCTCCCCGCGGGTCGACATGCGCTGGTCGCCTGCCTGGAACGAGTTACTGCTGGGACCGAGGCAATCAGCTGTCCGCCTCCCTCTCTGCTCGAACTGCAAACACCTCGCACCTCGCCTCCCTGCTAACTGTCCTTCTTCTCTCTTCATGACTACTAGTCTGGAATCTCGAACCCGGGACCAACGAACTCTTCTGCTCGTCGTCATCGTGAAGCATCTCTTCTTCAAAGTAGTCTTGAACGTCTCTGGTTGACATCTCTCCAAGTTTGTAGTAGACATTTGAATTGTAGAGTTGATGGTGAATTCCGAATACTGCATGTCGGATGTGCAGTTGTGGTAACATCGATCCATGGTCGTCAAGATCACTCTGAATTCCCATTCCATAGTGAAGATTAACCTCCTTCCATAATTTAGTAGATCATAGTAGTCTTCTTAACGGGAGTCGAATACGAATATCCCCCCTGACTTGAGGTCATCATCATGGTAGATAATTGATGAATGATCTTCGGAGTAAATGCTGTTTCAGTATTGTAGCTTGTTAATGTAATGCTAGTCGTTGTTCTGTCGAATTGTGAAGCTTGTAGAAACGAAATCTTCTTTTAATGCGTTGCATTATAAAGTTGCTGCTTTCAATAGCAAGCTAATGCTTTTACTGTTTCGCCGGCGTCTCCTTTCCTTCCTCGGCGATTACACTGACTCCACACGGTCCAGTCGGATCTCCTGGCCGTACTACCAATTTAACATAGAGCTCACTCGGGACGCTCTGAAATGCAGGTCTGCTCTCTTCAAGTATCTGAGTAGGAGTGAAATCTCCGCTCGTGACAATAGCGCACGTGGCACTCTAGACTTGAGTTCTAGCCTCGCATCGAGTCCTATTAAACTGAATTTCGCTCATATCTCCTCTCCTGTTCATAAATATATAATTCTGTTTTGCCAATTAAATTTCGTTTTCTCTTCTGGATCTGTAGAAATGCTAATCTCGCTTTATATAAGCAAATTTAATATAATAGCGATTCCCACAAAATTTATGTGATCCAATCTGATTGGCTGTTGATTTATTATCAAAAACTCCCTGTTCTAGCCTCATATCATTGTGTCGTGTGCGTAATTTGTTGTTGTCAACTCGGCCAACCAAAACCGGTCTTAGGCTTCCTAACTTGAAGCCTTGGTCATATTCCAGCATTGGAAGTTCTAACTCTCCCTTGGTTAAATTATCATTCACTGAAATATTCCCAAATTTAATCATTTCCAAATCTTCCAAAATTTTCCAAAAAGTTGCCAATATACTTTTATTCACTTCCTAAAATATATATGTGAATAAAATAATTTTCTAATTCCAAATTCCACTTCTTAGATCAATAGGTTCACAAGTCGGTTCGATCCTCGGCTCAATCAATGGCTGAAGCTGGGGTGAATTGGAGTTCAGTACAAAACCAGACCAATTTTTTGCAAGCTACATGGATAGAAATTTGATGCGTTTAGCGCACCAAAAATATTCGTACAAATTGCAAAGGCGTGTTTTGCGACTTTTAAATCGAGCTTCGAGAAAAGTATCAAGGTAAGTTACAGTTTCGGCAGGTCAAGTTGGTACCGACAAAGGGAGAAAGTCACAGCTTAAATTGCCAACCAAGCTTGCAGTTTGGACGGCGGCAAAATTTTTTGGTGCGAATAAAAACCCAAATTCCTATCCGTGCATTGCTGCACATTCATCGTGACATCAATATAGACATCGATTCGGTAATCACAAGGTTTGCTGAACAAAATAGACGAGTTGATTTTGTTATATAAATAATCGTTTTTATATAACAGGTATGAAGTTGTAAATATGTACAGTTGTAACAGAACATAATAATTGCAATAAAGCTATTTTCAGTATTGAATAAAATGAAAAAAAAATGTTTGTCAGTTAAAATTCGTTAAGTTTTGTTTGTCTGGTTATTGTGTTTTCGTTTTTTGATTTTGCAAACAAATTTGGTCTCCGATTGGGGGGGGGTCATGCACCCCGTGACCCCCCCCCCCCCCCTGAATCCGCGCCTGAGTGTCACTGTATATTTGGTAGTGTTTTGTGGAGCCTTTTGTCTTGTAGGTTTGAAACTGATGATGCTCACTCCACGAGCGAAACATATCATCCCTTCTTCAACAGTCCATAACAATGTACTGTATATATCTTAATCACATGTAGTTTATTTCAGGTCATATCCAACTCAAGTTTGAGCATTACATTAATTTCACATTTCAATCTTTGCTAAAGTCTGTGATTGTACTGGTTCGTTTCGTGCATGTTATGATATGATAACTACTACACTTCTGCCCGCACAATATACACATCGTTTGGCTCGTGGAACTTATTGTTTATACATATCTTGTGGTGAAACCCATGGATGGAGAGTTGTGTTGTAACTATGTATGTTGGACTATGTGTTAAAGATAGGTATATGATGTCACGAACTTTCTTGAAGAACGTTTCAAGCTGAACAATTATATTGATATACATTGACCGGCAAAAAAAACAGTGGAACCGTTAAAAAAGTAATATAAATAGTGTAAAATTAGCCATGAAAAAGATATAATCACATTTTAAAAGCTTTTCACGCATTAGAACACACATCTGAAACATCCGTGAATAGAAATTGATAATATGACATTCCTTAGGGTGGTTTATTGCCACCAATAGACTAACCCCCAATCTTCGATGAGCCTATCTTAATGGTTTTATGGCGGGAAGCGTTCAGACAACGTAAACTAATGCAGCGCACAGACGAAAGGTTTTTTTTGGACTTTCTTCACTTAAATATTGTTCGCTTTCCTTTGACGGCTTCGGTGGCGTAGTCGGTAGCATGCTGAGCTTCTATGCCCAAGATCTCAAGTTCAAACCCGACCGAAGTCGTCGGACTTTTCAAGAGCGTTAAAATCCCTGAGTATGCCTTCCTTCGGAGGGGAAGTAAAGCTGGCGGTCCCATGTCATAGATTTATGGCATGAAAAAGAACCTTCCACTAACTATATTTGTGTGATGCCAAAATTTGTAGGTTAGAATTGATAACGCTCTATTAGTTCCAACTTTCGCCGCCAGGTGCTGACTGCGATGCCATCTAGTAGCCAAGTCCACATGCTAGTTGTAGTGGACAGTAGCATTTGGTAGCAAAAGTAGGAACTACTTGAAATTACTATCAACAGTCCTTACTTGAATTAAAAGAGATAACACACACTAATACAGCCATCACAATTAACACCGGTTGTCAGACAGATTCTAAACACACCCAAAGTACACGGGGGCGGGGCTACATGGCCGCGTTGTCGCAGCCCAAGGCTAGTAAACTACAGAGGTTGCCTCAATATGGAGCTCTTAGGCGAGGGGATCGTGGAGGGAAGGGAAAGGACGTGACGTCACACGTTTCCTCGTAGCGCGCGAGGCGAGAGATATGCAAGGAAATTCAACTTTCCCACACATTATATTGTATGGATCGCAGTGGTTTAAACGCGTGTTTTAAGCCATTTTTTTTATAATCATGCCAGGCCAAAGATGTGCTGTGGCAGTTTGTCACAGTTATTATAAAGTTGGAAATGACGTGTCGTTTTTCACGATGCCAAAAGACGCATGCCTTCGCAATCAGTGGATTGCTGCATGTAAGCGAAAAGGTCATTGCAACCCTCAAACAAGTAGGATATGTTCCCTCCACTTTAAGAGTGAAGACTTCGAATTAGACTACAGGGCCGAAAGGCTTAATATAAAGCCAAGATTTCCAAGGAATCTAAAACCAAATGGTAAGTGAGCCTAGCTAGCCTACTCTTAAGTTTTGATGACCTGCTAGGATGATTTTAAAGCTGTTAATATTTTTTGACATATTTCGTACATGGTATCAGGGGCGTATATACAATTTTTTCGAGGGAGGGGGGGGGGGGGCTGACTATCGTGGAAAATTGTGAGTACTTAATGAATTTTCTATTATAGCCTATGGAGTATGAATGGAAACTGTGAAATACATTGTATGTTGTACCCAATTTGGCTCTTTTCGGGGGGATATGGAGCCCCCTCAGCCCCCCCCCCCTTATATACGCCCATGCATGGTATTTTGGTTTTGGACAAGATGGAAAATTTCAGGAGTAATTCTCTTTGCATTGGTAAAAGTTCTTTGCAAATATTCCCGAAAGCAGTCATCATTTCAATAAAATCCCTTCGACTTCTGTACCAAGATATGACCCGTAGGCATAATACAAAGTACATTCTCACACATAGGCTAAATCAAGATGCACCGGTACTGGAAAAACCTCTTTTCACAATTGCGAACTCGTGGTGGCTTTTACGATCATCCTTCTCCCCTTGACTGCATTTACAGACTGATGGGGATGATTATTTTAGGAAAAAATCCAGGAGTTGTTCATAAGCAAACAAACACTGCTGATCCAGAATCAGATGATTATGTAGTTGCTAAAGCACTAAAAAAAGCTGGCATAGTGTCTGAGTCAAGTAACGTGCTTCCAGAACCAACCTTAGGGAGCAATGTGCAACCAGAGTCCTTCATTGCCAATATCATGGAACAAAGTGAGAAAGATGGCAAGGCTTATGTTGCAGGTTATGTAGCCCACGAGTTCCAAGATAAATTTCCACAACTTGGGAACTTAATCTATGGAATGCAAACTCAACACGATTATGCATTATCAACCAGGATTAAACCCTTGTCATACGGTGGTATGACCGGTCCCTCACAAACTTGGCTTAACCAGTTCCGGCACATTTCAGCAAAATTCGTCACATTTCACGGAAAATACGGATTTCAACTAGGCAAGAACGTTCTAAGACGAACGACAGATTTTGTGTCTAGAGAAGTTCCTGACGTACCGTCTGGTGGGGTTGAGGCAGCTGTGATAACAATTTTCTTCATCAGATTGAAAGATTCCAATTCTATCTTGCATAAGAAGTGGTTATTGGAAGTCACTAACACCCACGATATTGCTACCGAGTCTAGGCGAATGTCCAAGAAATTCAAGAAGATCACAACATAAAATGTAAGTAGGCTACATTCAGTTATTTTATCACCCATTTACCAAAAATTTCATGAGAATAAACTGTTCTTTGCGTACTCAACAGCTGATGTTGACAGTTTCGTTACGTTCCCCACATGGCGCGTTTGGTATCTTGTGACGTCATCCGCCTTGTGAGCGCTGATTGGTGAGTGAAAATTGAGGCAACCTCTGTAGTTTATAAGCCTTGGTCAAAGGTCAAGGCTAGTAAACTACAGAGGTTGCCTCAATATGGAGCTCTTAGGCGAGGGGATCGTGGAGGGAAGGGAAAGGACGTGACGTCACACGTTTCCTCGTAGCGCGCGAGGCGAGAGATATGCAAGGAAATTCAACTTTCCCACACATTATATTGTATGGATCGCAGTGGTTTAAACGCGTGTTTTAAGCCATTTTTTTTATAATCATGCCAGGCCAAAGATGTGCTGTGGCAGTTTGTCACAGTTATTATAAAGTTGGAAATGACGTGTCGTTTTTCACGATGCCAAAAGACGCATGCCTTCGCAATCAGTGGATTGCTGCATGTAAGCGAAAAGGTCATTGCAACCCTCAAACAAGTAGGATATGTTCCCTCCACTTTAAGAGTGAAGACTTCGAATTAGACTACAGGGCCGAAAGGCTTAATATAAAGCCAAGATTTCCAAGGAATCTAAAACCAAATGGTAAGTGAGCCTAGCTAGCCTACTCTTAAGTTTTGATGACCTGCTAGGATGATTTTAAAGCTGTTAATATTTTTTGACATATTTCGTACATGGTATCAGGGGCGTATATACAATTTTTTCGAGGGTGGGGGGGGGGGGGGCTGACTATCGTGGAAAATTGTGAGTACTTAATGAATTTTCTATTATAGCCTATGGAGTATGAATGGAAACTGTGAAATACATTGTATGTTGTACCCAATTTGGCTCTTTTCGGGGGGATATGGAGCCCCCTCAGCCCCCCCCCCTTATATACGCCCATGCATGGTATTTTGGTTTTGGACAAGATGGAAAATTTCAGGAGTAATTCTCTTTGCATTGGTAAAAGTTCTTTGCAAATATTCCCGAAAGCAGTCATCATTTCAATAAAATCCCTTCGACTTCTGTACCAAGATATGACCCGTAGGCATAATACAAAGTACATTCTCACACATAGGCTAAATCAAGATGCACCGGTACTGGAAAAACCTCTTTTCACAATTGCGAACTCGTGGTGGCTTTTACGATCATCCTTCTCCCCTTGACTGCATTTACAGACTGATGGGGATGATTATTTTAGGAAAAAATCCAGGAGTTGTTCAAAAGCAAACAAACACTGCTGATCCAGAATCAGATGATTATGTAGTTGCTAAAGCACTAAACAAAGCTGGCATAGTGTCTGAGTCAAGTAACGTGCTTCCAGAACCAACCTTAGGGAGCAATGTGCAACCAGAGTCCTTCATTGCCAATATCATGGAACAAAGTGAGGAAGATGGCAAGGCTTATGTTGCAGGTTATGTAGCCCACGAGTTCCAAGATAAATTTCCACAACTTGGGAACTTAATCTATGGAATGCAAACTCAACACGATTATGCATTATCAACCAGGATTAAACCCTTGTCATACGGTGGTATGACCGGTCCCTCACAAACTTGGCTTAACCAGTTCCGGCACATTTCAGCAAAATTCGTCACATTTCACGGAAAATACGGATTTCAACTAGGCAAGAACGTTCTAAGACGAACGACAGATTTTGTGTCTAGAGAAGTTCCTGACGTACCGTCTGGTGGGGTTGAGGCAGCTGTGATAACAATTTTCTTCATCAGATTGAAAGATTCCAATTCTATCTTGCATAAGAAGTGGTTATTGGAAGTCACTAACACCCACGATATTGCTACCGAGTCTAGGCGAATGTCCAAGAAATTCAAGAAGATCACAACATAAAATGTAAGTAGGCTACATTCAGTTATTTTATCACCCATTTACCAAAAATTTCATGAGAATAAACTGTTCTTTGCGTACTCAACAGCTGATGTTGACAGTTTCGTTACGTTCCCCACATGGCGCGTTTGGTATCTTGTGACGTCATCCGCCTTGTGAGCGCTGATTGGTGAGTGAAAATTGAGGCAACCTCTGTAGTTTATAAGCCTTGGTCGCAGCCCCTAAACTAAGAAACCAACCAACCGGTTTCCTTTGGTCATAGAAGAATGTTTCCACACACAAGCATTTCGATTACAACCACAATGTCATTTACATCTACAAGATATCGTCGTTCTTGAATTCAAAGCGCTAACTTCTTTTTCATAACGCAATATCCAGTGTTAGTTATGAAAATATGCGAGTCAGCTAGCTGGCGAGCCAGCCTTTCCCAGAGACAGGCAGCGAAGGCCAGGGCTAACATTCAAGTGAAGATTTCCGAGCAGAGTAGAAAGTTATTTAAGTGCTCTAGTGCGAAGCCGGGGTGGGTATCCAGTTGTTAACAAAGTATGGTAGCAATGAAAACGGTATCAAAGCTTTCCGTACTTCGTAGATTAGTTGAGCAGAAGCTCATCTTGACAAATAAGCAGTACCGTAACCTATGCATAATTAGTCAGTTTCTCTTGATACACGTGGGAGTAATTTGTCAGGGTTTGTTGGACATTCAGCGATGTACGGGTTCGTTAAATGTCGCTATACTAGCAATCTATAATTTACATTCACAATATAGTAATGACATCCGTTAATTGAGAAATGGCATGCATTCTCGGTAATGTTTCTCGCAGATCGATTCTTCATTGCGGGCTATTAATTATGGTGAAATTGATTTTGCATCAGTACTGTAAATTACAACAACAACAAAAAAACTTAGGCGTTACGGAGAATCATGTCTTAATATTTCTCTTAACCTAGCGGCTGCCCAAAGACAAAATTAATCATGCACCCGCAGGGAAAATGACTGCAGCAGGCTTTCATCCGGGCTCACTTTATAAAGTACATTACGGCGACCACACTATTCCGAAATGCGATCACAGAATCGTCCAGTAGGTCTAAAGCGTTATTAGGCTGGTTCACAATCTCCCGGGAACGAGAACCGGAACGAGAACGGAAACGAGAACGCGAAGCTTCCCGGGGCCCCGGTTCACAATTGGCCCGGAAACGTGAACTTGTACATACGCGCGCAATCAGCTATCACTTGTCTATACTAAGTTTGTTTACTCTATTGTGTGCATAAAGTCTATGCTCTGTAAAATAATTTCATGATGGTAATCGAGCGCATTCACAGGTTATGTTTACATTGCTGGCTACTCCTTCCGTACTGCTCATGCGCAGGTACATCGTTTCTGATTGGCTCCGGGAAGCTCCGAGAATGTCAAACATGAAACTTTAATAAACCAAGACCAACTACAATACTCAGACCTTAAAATGCAGGTCTCGAAAGTGTGAAAATGGCGTATGCTGAAGCCCAGGCATATTGTTTGTTTACATTCGTTGCTGGGATACACTATTTAGCTTTGATTAGCCTGATTAGCTTCATTTGATGAAAGTTGGGATAAACTGTCGCTCATCTGTAATTTTTAGTGTCTTATGTATGTCTGTAAAGTCCAGTTCGCGTTAATGTAAGCTTACTGCAATCGTATGTAAATATGTGATAATACGCTTAATATGGACTGTTTCGTGTGTGTGATGATTGTCCAGTCAACCGATAGCATTGTGTCATTTACTTCGGTTGTTGAAGTACCTAAGACTAAAGCATAATAGACGTGTCTCAAGAATATAGGCTACACCGCAATTATTTGCTAGTTAGTGACAATATAATAATAGCTTAGTACACTTCAGAAGTGTCGAACTTAAGTAGGCTACGTAAAGGGAAAACGCAATGAGCATCTAGGGCTAGACCAAACCATTGACGTTATCTTGAACGCTCAGCAATTTGTGCCTCCGTAAATCCTTACCAGTCTGGCAGATGTTCTACACTGCCTTGTATACACGCCAAATAATACAGTGAACTTCTGTTTTATTGATTAAGGAAGATGTTCCCCCTGTGCCAAACAGTGAACTCATTGTGTTCCGTCATTATTCATACTTTTGTGATTCTTACAGCTTGCAAGTTATGTTTTATTATGATGTGTGTAATAAAGTGTTGTGAGTACCTTGCCAATTATATACTTATATTGCGAGATGGTGTGCCGCGATAATTCCGTAAGAGGGAGATTGTGCCTTCCAACCTATAGTACTTTACTAAATCAACTATTTCCAGCGTACAACTATTCCAAACGGTAACAGCGAATGTTTAATAGGTTAGATGGTAACATATTATCGTGCCTTGTGTGTAGTATTCTCCATAATTATGTTCTGATATCCACACGACGACTTCTTTGATTATTTCAATCAACTAATTCGGTGTAATGTTTTACCCCAGATTTTAAACAATTCCACGAGAGGTCTTAATTGAATTGTATCTCTATAGCGTTGGTTCGATTATTTCGGGCAACTATTCTCATTCCGATTGTGTACACAAATACTCTGCATGTGCTGGGTTAGCACTTCAGTAACCGGGTACTTTCTTCTCACCTACATCAGAATCAGTTTAATTTTTTGCTAATAATATTAATCTATAATTACTGAACTTAAATACAAATCGTGATAACTCGCCAAAAAGCTTCTTATTCAACCACAGAAACAGTGAGACTATTGTAGCTGCCCCTTGGGTGAAGACGAAGAAAGGGGGGCGTGGTGGCTCAGCGGTCTAGCTGAATGCCTCTCACCAAGGCGGTCCGGGTTCGATTCCCGGTCAATGCATGTGAGATTTTCGATGTGAAATGCCATGTCCTGTGGTTCGGATTCCACGTAAAAAGGAGGTCCCGTGGCTCATGATCTCGAGATTAACGGTCACGTTAAACTACAAGCTTCCTTTTTTTCAAGACGAAGAAACCTGTAATTCGATGCCAGCGCTAGGCCTATATAGATAAATTAATCAGGTAAGTCTAAATTATTGATGCATATTTCTTCGGAACCTAGTCTCGTCTTGTGATATGTTTTACCGTATGCTCATAGGTGAGTAAAAATAATAATTTACACGAACTGTGACAAGCCCGATGACATGATCTTAGCTATTGGTAGGGCAACCGTCGCCGCCATGTTCTTTTCTACATTAAGGTCTGAGGATTGTAGTTAGTCTTGTTTAAACCATGGTCCCGTTGACCTTCCCGGGCTACTTTTAGCTTCTCGTTCCCGGAGATTTATTGTGAACCGACCCATAAGGTAGCGTGCATTTCAACATCCCTCTCGTTCCCGTTCTCGTTCCTGGGCGATTGTGAATCAGCCTTTAGTGGCGCTTAGGGCGACCAACCGTCCGGCATTTGCCGGACATGTCCTCCTTTTTTCATGCTTGTCCTCTATCCGGCAGGCATTTATTATTTGCTATTAAATGTCCGGCTTTTTGCATATGGTATTCTGAGTCATTCACTTTCCTATTGTTTTCTCTGTTGCAGAGCTATTTTTGTTGCACTTTCTCTATCTCAGTCTATATTCTGGATACCCCTATCAGACTACGTCATTTACTCACTTAATAAGTCATATCTTCAGTTAGAGCTGTCTGAAGGGCCTGTCACCAAAGTGGTGACACCGCCCGACATGATATGATCGTGCTCGGTCGGGGCCGGGGAATTCTCGGCGGGGATTCACCAGTCAAGTAATGCTGGCTGCGGTATTACGTAGTTTTGCTTTTGAGCTAGTTGGATTCGGACCTTCTGAGTGAGTGGAGTGTTTGTTTGAATAATATCAGTATGTCATCACTCAAAAGTGGCGAGGCACAAAAGAGGAAATATAAGTTCTCGGAGAAATTGAAACAGAAGTACCCGTGTTTTAGAGAGGGTGTAACGAAAGTGAGGCGAAATGTTATATTTGTGACTGTTATGTAACTGTTGGAAATAAAGGTGCAGGTGATCTCGAGAGACATATTGCTAGTGAAAAGCATAGAAAAACAATTAGAAGCAGTTCTTCTAGCAGTAATATTGGTTCATATTTTCCGATTAAACATTCCCCACTAGACAGGAAAGTTCGGGCAACAGAGGCAACATTGGCATATCACACTGTTTCTCACCATCAGTCGTAGCCTATAGGCCTATGGACTGCACATCGAAGTTGGATAAAGTGCTGTTTGCAGATTCTGAGATTGCTAACAAAATACCATGCGCTAGAACCAAAACTGATGCTATCATAAATAACGTAATCGCCCCTCATTCCAATGACATTATCACTAAAACATTGAATAATAGTATTCCTTTGTTCGGAGTGGGCACTAATGCTAGCAACCATGGGGCTTTGAAACTATTTCCTATTGATATACAAAATTTCGACTATACAGAAAATGGTATTCAAACTAAAGTCTTAGAACTACAAACATGTCCTAATGAAACTTCAGAGACAATATCCAATTATGTTTCCGAGACTTTTAAGAAGCATAATATTTCTGCTAAATGCGTTGTTTTTAGTGGAGACAATGCAAATGTAAATTTTGGAGGGGCTAATCGCAGAGAAGGCAAAAACGTATTTTCAGCACTTAAAAGTAAATTAAATGAACATATAATCGGGGTTGGATGCCCAGCATATGTACTGCATAATTATTTGCAAAAAGGTGATGATGTACTGCCAGTTGATGTAGAGTATAATTTTAAAAGTTTTCAATTATTTCCATATCTATACAATTCGCACTGAACAACTCAAAGAATTCTGTGAGTTTCTTGAAATAAATTATGAACAGCTTTTGTGTCACAGCAAAACAAGGTGGTTAAGTTTGTTTCCTGCAGTGGAAAGAATGCTAAAACTGTTTGTAGTTCTAAAGTCGTACTTTCTTTCTCAGCCTTCAAATTCTGTTCCTGCTATAATTAGGTCCTTTTTTGAAATCGAGTTTTCTGAGCTTTACCTATGGTTTGTTCATTCCACTATGCACATTTTTCACAACAAAATTTCATATATTGAAAAAGAAACGCTCTCTATATCAGAAGTTTGTGATATATTAGGTTCATCTCTGGCCGCACTGAATGATATGATGGAAAATAAATTGATACCTCTTAAAATCAAAAAGTCTCTGAAATCCTTCACTGAAAATGGCTTCGAAAGAGAATGCATTGCATTTGTAGAACATGTTTTTTAATAACACGTGCATTCAATAACTGTTAAAGTGGTGTAACCCTATGATGGAAGAATTCAAATGTTTCCAATGGATGAAGCTTCATAGTATGAAAGACATTAAGTTTGAAGATGTTCTTCCTTGTCTCGAGTATTTGCAATCTAAAGGTGTGGAGATAGAAGATTCTAAACTTTTTGACCAATTTTGCAATATTCAGAATTACCGTACACTAGGAGTTCCGAAATTGATAAACATACAACATTACATAAGCAGAAGTGTGAGTTTTTCAAATATAGCCCTGACATTGAAACATTAGTGAGCTGCTTAAAATTTGTCAGTTTTATTTCGCTATTCCAGGTTGCAATGCAACCGTTGAAAGAGTATTTTCCCTGATTAATGCACAGTGATCAGAAGCACTTTGGCCGCTGCTGTCTGGCTGCTATTCAAATACAATGGAGTTCCTGACGGTGCAATTCCTGGTGTTCACGGTCAGGGGCAATTAGGACTGAGGGCAGGCTAGGTGTGAGGATGTAAAGTAAAATGAAATAAGTATAAGATGTGTGTTTACTGACCAAGTGTTTATTTGGCCAGTTATGGTGATCTGCTGTCCCTTTTACTAGTGGACAGGTGTAAAACAATGTGTACAAGTACAATTGTGGGTTTGGGTGATAAAGTACAAATGTGTAAGTTATAAGGAGATCTGAACACACTCTATTCTCACCTGGTGGTGCTGGAGCTGGAACCGGAGATGCAGAGCCGACGGCCGTGAATAGACATTGGTCTTTCCTGGGGTCTACCTTTTAAGGTCTCCCGAGCTGCTGACTTGGCGTTTCGTCACTGTTGCTGTTCCAGATTCCGGCGATAGTGTATTTGTTTATAAGTGATGTAAGCTTGGCTGACAGCTAGATCGCTGCGCTTGCCTGTGTTAAGGAAGTGTATGAGGCTTACAGCCTGTAAGGGGTAGTTTATAGGTGAAAGATGAAGGGGTGTGTTGGCGTTTCAGGTCCTAGGGTCGTCCCGACCCTTGAGCTGAACAATATTTCGTTTTTCCTTCATTTACCCCTAGGCCCATCTTTCTGCTCTCCCTTTCCATCTGGCTGAAACCCTCTGACACAAATCTTTGGCTTCTGCTTATCAAAGCTACATCATCTGCATAAGCAAGATACTGAAGTGTCCTATTGAAAATGGATCCTCCTCAATTGCATTCTATACTACTCATAACTTTCTCTAAGGCCACATTGAAGAGCAATGTTAACAGTACATCTCCTTGTCTAAGTCCTCGTTTCACTTCGAAGGATTCTGAAAGCATTCCTTGAACTTTAACTTTTGACTTGGTATTCCTCAAAGTCATTTTTACAAGACCAACATTGCTGCATACAACTGAGGTCTCCTAACACTGTCATACGCCTGTTTAAAATCAACGAACAGTTGATGTAGAGTGATATTGTACTCATAACATTTCTCCATGATTGATCTCAGCAAGAAAATCTGATCAGAGGTGGATCTACCACTCCTAAATCCATACTGGTATTCTCCTAGTGCACTCTCCACAAACGGTTTTAATCGCAAGGCCAATATTTTGGTAAGCACTTTGTATGTCACATCTAGCAATGAAATTCCCCTTAAGTTTCCACAGATGGTCTTACTTTCTTATGACGTGGGCAAATTATGGCCTCATTCCATTCCTGGGGTATTTTCTCCATCTCCCAGACTCTAACCAGCAATTCATAGATGCACTGTCTCATCTCTTTTCCACTATGTTTCAACAATTCAGAACAGATTCCATCCTCTCCTGGTGCTTTATTATTTTTAGGCTCTTAAGGGCTTCATTGACTTCCTCAGGTGATGGTTTCTCTATCAGCAACTGTGGTTCATCATATAGGGTCTCCTGGTTCTCCTCAACTGCAGTGGTTAGCTCATCTTCCTCCTCGTCCTCCAAATTCAATAGCGTCTCAAAATATTCTTCCCATCTCTTCATAACTCCATCAGCATCTCCAACTAGATTATCATATCTGTCTCCACAGAAGGATGTTCGTGGTTGGAATCCTCTTTTCAATACTCTTGCCCTGTTGTAAAAATGTCGCACCTCCCTTTTGTCATACATCTCCTCCATGTCCAGCAACCTTTTCTTCTCTAGTTCCCTTTTCTTCCTTTGACATACTCTTTTTGCATCTCTCCTTTTGTCCTCGTACTCACTTTTTGCGGCTTGGGTCATCCGTTGTAGCATTTTCAATCTGGCCTGGTTTTGTTCATCAAGTGCTTGCTGACATTCTTCATCAAACCATTCAGCTCTAACTGTTGGTGGTTGCCTCCCCAGTACTTCTTCGGCTGTAATTGTGCTTTTGATCTGTTTCCACCGTTCTTCTGTAGTCATGCATGTATTTACCTCCTCCTTTGCCGACTGCAATCGTTCCTCAAGTCTTTCACTACATGCTCTAAATATCTGCTCATCCTTCAACTTCAACAGCAAACCTTTTCTGCCTCTGTAAAATTTCTTTTTTGTTGTTCGCTATCCTTTGTCTGAACCTTAGCAGTGCCATTCGGTGGTCACTATCACAGTCTGCCCCTCTGTAACTTCTAACATTCATTACTCCAGATCCACAACGTCTCTCCACCAGGACATGGTCAATCTGATTCGATGTATTACCATCTGGGGATGTCCAAGTTTCCATGTGTATCCGTTTATGAGGAAAAAAGTGCTTCTTACCGTCATGTTTCGACTTACTGCAAAATCTATCAGCCTAACTCCGTTGCCATTTGATCTTTCGTGTAGGTTATGTTGTCCTGTCGTAGGTCTGTAAATCTCCTCTCTTCCCACTTTGGCATTCATGTCACCCAGTATCATCTTTATATCATGTCTTGGTTGTCTGTCAAATACCTCTTCAAGTTTTTCGTAAAACTGATCTTTCTCTTCCTTGTCACTTTCTTCAGTAGGTGCATGCACACATGTTAAGGTGGTGTTGAAGAATCTTCATCGGATCCTTATCACACACATTCTCTCATTGACTGGCTCAAAATTCATCACGGCATGCTTCATTGACTTCTTAACCATAAATGCAGTTCCAGATGTCTCATTTTCATTGCCGCTTTTAAAGAAAGTATAATCCCTGAAATCCGTTATCCCTGTACCCTTTCATCTTACCTCTTGGAGAGCAGCTATCTCAACTTTGTATTTTGCCATCTCTTGCTGGAGGTTCCACATAGCTCCGATTCTACTGAGACTCAGCACATTCCATGTGGCGATCCGTAAATCATTTGTCCCTTTTCTTTGCCTGGGTCTATCCAATTAATTGTTCCGGCTTTTGTCATCGTGTGGTTTCGTAACAGGTGCTTTTTTCTAGAGTAAGGTTGTTAGTCTCACGTCCAACCCCCAATCTGGAGGACTGGGGACTCTTCTGTCAGGGTTACCATACCTTAGCCGATATGATCCAGTTTTAAGGCGTGGGATATTTGCCCTCACCCATCCCTTAGAGGTAGGATTTGCTGGTTGTGTAAGTAGGCAAGCCTACCAACTTGAGCATTTCTCGGTACTTACTGGTGGCACCTTCTCGACAGCAGCACCCCCGCCAAGACTCAGTAACTAGCCATTGATCCTCCCCATTTTTTCCGGGCTTGGGACCGGCATTGAGTTGAGCTGGATTGCTCCCCCAATGGCTGGGTTCAGTGGAATAATAACTGGATCAAATATTCCTTGGCGGGGAGAGGGGAAATAGAAGAGAACCGCTTGCCTGAGGACATTTTCTCCTCTATGCCCCCAAATAGTCGGAGGTTTAAGAAGCTAGTCAGGCGATATTTAATAATTAATAACCGTGTTGACTGTATTACAAAATTTTTGTTCCGTTTGAGGCGACAATTTGACCTACATCCTTTGCGCTTCTTCATTCCTCTGACAGCGACATCTTCTGTCACTACAGTTTTCGATCAAAATTATTGGAGTCTTGACGTAGGCAGTTTATAAGGTAGATCTCTTTTGTTCCATTTGAGGCGACAATTTGACCTACATCATTTGCGCTTCTTCATTCTTCTGACAGCGACATCTTCTGTCACTACAGTTTTCGATCAAAATTATTGGAGTATTGACGTAGGCAGTTTATAAGGTAGATCTCTTATTTTAATAGCATCATTTTACTATCATTTTTTTAATACATGGCATTTAATTATTCGCAAGCTTTTCCATTTTTGATTTAAAACAATTTTTGTAAGGATATCCATTTCTTTTTGGCTTTGTTAACTAGTTTTAAGATTTAATATCAATCACGCTGAGGAAGGTATCAATGAAATACCGAAACATGTACGATTAATAATATAATTAAACGTTTCTTTAGTGTTTGACCAGGCGGTTTTAATAAGATAATGCTAGTCAGGCGGTCTCAAACAAACAATAAGTCATGATTAGGCTAGTAGGTAGCAGTGAGTTTTTGTGTGTGTTGGAGAGAATTTGGATTAGTACATTACCTTTTAAAATATTTGCTATTTTTTCTTTCATTCGTCAAGAAATTTGTCTGTTTGTCATTATCCTTGTGCAAATATTTTAAATTGTATTTTTATTTTAGTGTTGCCACCATGGACTACGTGCACCACAGTGGTACAAGTCTATATGCCTACCAGTCAAGCTGATGATGAAGATGTTGAAAAGGTCTACGAAGAAATAGATGAAATTCTGAGGTATATCAAGGGTGATGAAAATATTATAGTAATGGGAGATTGGAACGCTGTGGTAGGAAAAGGGAGAGAAGGGAAGATAGTAGGAGATTTCGGATTAGGTGAAAGGAATGATCGAGGAAGCAGGCTGATGGAATTCTGCACCGAGCATGAGTTGGTCATAGCTAACACCTTATTCAATAACCACAATAGAAGAATATACACATGGATGAGACCAGGAGATACAGGGCGTTACCAAATCGACTTCATTATGGTCAAGCAGAGGTTTCGAAACCAGATTTTGGATTGTAAAACATATCCTGGTGCTGACATAAACTCTGACCACAATCTGGTTGTAATGAAATGCAGATTAAAGTTGAAGAAACTGAAGAAAAGTCAAAAGCCAAAAAGGTGGGCAATAGATAGACTGAAAGTAAAGGATGTAAACGAAAGATTCAAGAAGAGTATATAGGAAGGACTAATTAAAAACCCTAAACAAACTTCAATTGCAGACGAATGGGCACTTTTGAAGAATGAAATAACAAAATCCGCAGGAGAAAACATTGGTAGGAAAGAAAGAATAGGTAGAAAACCGTGGATCACTCAGGATATACTAGAATTGATGGATGAAAGGCGGAAATATAAGAATGTACGAGATGAAAAGGGGAAAGCAGAATACAGACGTTTGAGAAATGAGGTCAACAAGAAGTGCAAGGAAGCGAAAGAAGAATGGTTGAAAGAGAAATGTGCAGGTATAGGAAATTGTCTGAAATTAGGAAAAGTAGACACAGCTTATCGAAGGATTAAGAATACATTTGGGGAAAAGAAGACTAAGTGCTGTAATATTAGGGACACAAATGGAAAGCCTGTAACAGGTAGGGAAGAAAAGGTTGAGAGATGGAAATCTTACATAGAGTGTTTGTATATGGGAAAGGAGATTGCGAATCGTGTAATGGAAAGGGAGGAGGAAATTGATGAGGATGCAAAAGGAGATTTAATATTGAGATCAGAATTTGACAGAGCATTGGAAGACTTAAGCAGGAACAAAGCACCAGGCATATATGATATACCGATTGAGTTGCTACGCTGCATAGGAGATGAAGGTCTGATCAGGTTATTTCACTTGGTGTGTAGGATTTATGAGACAGGTGAGGTACCCCCTGATTTCAAGAAGAATGTTATCATCCCAATACCAAAGAAAGTGGGAGCTGACAGATGTGAAGATACCGTACAATCAGCTTAATTACTCATGCTTCAAAGATCCTGTCCAGAATAATTTACAAGAGGATTGAAAGCCAGATAGAATCGGAGTTGGGTGAAGACCAGTTTGGTTTCAGGAAAAATGTAGGAACAAGGGAAGCTGTACTAAGTCTTAGGCTGATTTTGGAAGGTAGAACAAGGAATGATAAGAGAACGTTCATGGCATTTGTAGACTTAGAAAAGGCTTTTGATAACGTTGATTGGACTAAATTGTTTGACATTTTGAAATCTATTGGAATAAAGTACAGGGATAGGAGGGTGATATACAATCTATACAGAAACCAGACAGCAGACATTCGAGCTGAAGGACACGAGAGAGAAGCTGGTATTCAGAAAGGTGTAAGGCAAGGCTGCAACTTATCACCCATACTTTTCAATCTTTACATTGAACAAGCAATGAAGGAAATTGGAGAAAAATTTAAAGTGGGAGTGAAGATTCAAGGAGAAATAATTTCAACTCTGAGATTTGCTGATGACATTGTCATCTTGGCCGACAAGCCTGAGGATTTGAATGAGTTTTTGACTGGTATGGACTCCGTCTTACGGAAAGAATTCATGATGAAAATTAATAAATGTAAAACAAAAATACTGGAATGCAGCCGAAATAAATCAGAAACCTCTATGGAGATCAAATTGGCAGGTGAAAAGCTGAAGGAAGTAGGAGACTTCTGTTACTTAGGTAGCAGAATAACCAGTGATGGACGAAGCAAAGAGGATATAAAAAGTAGGTTGGCTCAGGCAAGGAAAGCATTTCTACAAAAAAGGAATCTGTTGACATCGAATATAGATTTAGGTATTAGGAAGTCATTTTTGAAAGCCTTTGTCTGGAGCGTGGCGCTATATGGAAGTGAAACTTGGACTATTGGAGCAGCAGAAAAGAGGAAAATTGAAGCTTTTGAAATGTGGTGTTACATGAGAATGATGAAGATCAGATGGGTAGATAGGGTTACAAACGAAGAGGTATTAAGACGAGTGGGAGAGGAGAGATGTTTCTGGCGACTGCTAATGAAGAGAAGAGATAGGTTAGTAGGACACATACTAAGACAGCCAGGAATAGCAAGGTAAGTTATGGAAGGAAGGGTCGAGGGCAAAAACTGTAGGGGTAGACCAAGGTTAGAATATGTTAAACAGATTGCCTCGGATGTAGGGTGTGGTAGCTATGTAGAGATGAAGCGATTAGCTCAGGAGTGCTGCATCAAACCAGTCAAAAGACTGAAGACTCAATCATCATCACCATGGACTATGTCTCCATTTGCTAATAAATGTATCTAATGAGTTGTTGTTAGCCGTAGATGCTAGCGTTCTTGGCTGTCGCCCCGGAGGTCTGGGTTTGATTCCCGGCTCTGCCAAGAAATGTTAATTCTTGTGTAATAGGGGCTGAGCCTCGTGCCGCATAACAACTGAGAGGGGGTAGGCTATATAGTAGGGCTGTACATATGTTTTTCGAATACCGGTAGTCGATAATTAAAATAAATTGAACAGTACAAATATTTGAATATTATTCGAAGATGATAAATACCCGACAATTACTGCAATTTGCGTAAATAAATTTGTCCAGTTCGAAGCAAGGACGAATCAAGGGGTCGCTTGGAGGTTAATCCCTTCAACCAGGGGTGGCTTGGTTCCCCAGTTTGGGGGCTGCGGCAACGAGGTCAGTTAGCCCCGTGTACTTTGGGTGTGTGTAAAATCTGACTGATAACCGGTGTTAATTGTGATGACTGTATTAGTGTGTGTGTTTATCATTTTAAATTATCTTGTCGACTTCGTCGTTACGCTGAGGTCTGGCGTTGCGTTACGGTGACGGGAGGAAACGTACCGAGAATGCACTGAAGTGTGTGACGTCATAGTACGATGTAGCAGCCGAGTACCAAGAAGGCAGTGCGAGAACAGAGTTTTGAGAACAATCAAGTAGGCAGTGAAGAAACAAAATAGAATCTTGAAACTCTGTTCTCACACTGCCTTCTTGGTACTCGTCTGCTTGCATTTAAAATGATATAAAGTACAGTCTTTCAGACTGACTATCCGTGTATTTTATAATTCAAGTAAGGACTGCAGACATTCAATTTTCAAGTAGTTCCTACTTTTGCTACCAAACGCCACCGTCAACGACCAACTAGTTCTGACCTTGGTTACTAGATGCCACCGCGGTCGGCTCCTGACAACGAACGTTGGAACCTAAGAGCGTTAGTCAAATTTAACCTATAATTTAGCTTCTCGCAAGTGTAGTTAGTGGAAGGTTCTTGTACATGCCATAAATCTCTGACATGGGACCGCTGGCTTTCCTTCCCCTCCGAAGGAAGGCATACGGAGGGATTTTTAACGCTCTTAAAAAATCCGACAACTTCAGCCGGGTTTGAACCCTCGACCTTGGGCATAGAATCTCAGCATGCTACAAATTACGCCACCGAAGCCGTTCGTTCAACCTGATAGACCCTTATAAATAAGTTACATATCATTCCAAACAAGCATCACTTGTTTCTTTCTTTTTCTGCTTTCTTTTCTCTTTGTTTCTATGTTTATTATAATTATTCGAGTATTTGAATGATTCAACTGGTTCGTCGATATTGTGCATTCGATTATTGACTGAATAGTCGGGTTATTTCATGCAAATATTATAATAATGAATTTCCAATGTTTGAATTGGTTGAGAATTCGAATAATTTGATGTTCGAAAATGTACAGTCCTAGTACAGTATATAGTGACTGACTTGATCATACTCCAGGTAAATGCTGGGATGCTTCCTAATCTAAGGCAACGGGCGCCTCCTTTCCATCCTATCCCCCCAATTTATAAATAGAGTACACACTAGTACAGCCATCCCAATAACACAGGTTATCACAAAAATTACACATACACCCAAACCCAAATAAACGACCACGATATCGCAAAACTCCTAAAACAATTTGAACAATTAGTTGTTGTTTTTGCTTATTTTAGGGGCTATGACATCGTGAACATATAGCCTCGTTTACATGGGTGTGTGAGAGGATTGTCTGATAACCTGTGTTATTGTGATGGCTCAATGGCTGTATTTGTAATTCAGATGAGGAAGTTGGCGACCATGACGTTAAGTTAGGAACCATCCCTGCGGTTGCCTGGAGTAGAAGTGGGAAACCACGGAAAAATGATTGAAGTTTCTCTTAACGCCGGTACATTGTAGCTGCGATTTCGAAATTGGACGCATATGTTCCGAGAGTATAAAGTCTGTTAAGGAGGCAATTTTGAAACATTCTGTGTATCGCGTGATAACTTTCTTACCTAAGTTAAACATAACTCGTTCCTTCAAGCTATGGCTGCTGAATTGGGTGCTTTCTACCTATAGATGATCTGCTGCATGGCAGTATAAGTCCCGCAATGCAGCATTTTACGCCCCAATAAGGATCTGACAACGTGACCCGCATATGACCTGCATCTTGCATGCTCTGAAGTAAGGAAAATGAAAAAAAAAAAAAAAAAAAAAAAAAAAACAACCAGACATGATTATTGCTACGATGTTGGTAGAACGCAGAAACTCAGTTGCGTAGAGAAGTTGGTAGTGGTCTTTCTGAGAGAAATGAAAGTCGGAGTCAGCAGGATGGGCGTTAAGATTTACGTGCTTATTTCGGCCACTTCAAAATTCAAGTAGAAATTATGTTGAAAAAACATTCCAAATCTACATTCTTCAAAAACGTACGAACTGGTGCGAAGATTGCTATCGTTGCCGAAGCTGTCATCTTTGCAGTATCATACGGTGTGTGGTATCGCATGAATACATCTCGCGGTAAGTAGGCGGTGAGCAATCCGATCGAAATTACAGAATCGACAAAACTACTGGCCATTTCCGAGAAATTAGCTGTTTGGAACTTGAACTTATAGTATAGAAACGGAATTATCCTTGAAAATTTTGTGATTTCTGTCATTTAATGTACTGTGGAATGTAATAGTACGTTTTAGAGGTCATATTCTTTGATCAGGTTGCTATTTAAGGTCATGTCTCTAGCTTTTAACTTCGCCCACATCTATTCGGGCGAGTAAGGCTAAAAGTAGTTTGGTTATGCAATTAGTTGTTCCATGGAGTAATTGAATGTCATGTAATTGTAATTTAATAATTAGATTATACGAAGAGATTAATTACGTTCCGTTTGGATATTCGTGTGTTGTAGTGTTATTGCCGATGGCTTACTAAAGAATGCATAATATGTGCTGGCATAACCAAATGTTTTCACATCACAATTTCTCTATTGTGTTTCTAATATATTTCGTTCTTAAATGAATTATATTGTGATCTATACGTTTTGAAATTAAGGTTGTTGACTGTATTAACACACTCTTTTTAATTCTAGATTTTCGTTTCTACATGCACAATAACTACAACTGGGCATTGGATGGTAAGTCAAAGTATTTACTTTTGGTAAGGTAAAGAAAGATATTTTCATTTATTGCTCAAACTGATTATGAATGACATACATAATATTTTTAATTATTGAAACATGGCTACTTAAAGCAGTCAAAAGCCGCATGTTGGAAAAAGAGAGATTTGTTCACCACAACTATTGTGAAGAATTAATCCGAAAACAGTTCTACAATACATGGCACTATTTGATTGCATTGCACAGTCCCATTGAGTAATTTCCAAGTGGGTTGTAACCTAACCTAACCTTTCACTTTCAGTGGATCCTTAACTAACCTGTCACAATGAGCAATTTTATTTTTGGACAACAGTGGTTTTGGTATCAATTTTGAATGTATGAAGAGCAATGTTACGATTCATTGTGGATCCATATTAACTAATAGCCTAGTTATGAGGGTTTTAACTAAATAGTCTGCCTACTCGATACCTTTTTATGTTTGATACATTAGAGGTAATTGTTTCGAGAGAATGTACGGTATATCATTTGCATATGAATCATTATGGGTCCATATTGACTTGTTAGGCTAAATTTTGATTAAAACTTGAGAATACCCCATCCTCCCTTTTCGTAACTTTTAACAAGATAGCTTATTGAAAATATACCATTTATGATTTACATACCTTTCGCGGGCCACGCTACCCAACCACCATTGGTCTGGATGAAAATATTGGTCTAGGCAAAACCATTCGACACCCGATGAGATATAGTACCGAATTGGTGGGGTTGGCATTATGGACTCATTCACAAAGATGGCTGTCAGCGCTCCAAATTCAACTATATAAGTCGTGCTCCTATTAGGGTGGGTCTGTGACCGGAGGAGTGAGCATCTAATACTAAACCTTCTCCAGATATTCTCCCGATTATTAATTCAGGTAATTTCAGTTTCTAAAATTTTTTATACAAAGGATGGGGTACTCTCTAGTGCCACCAAATTTTGTTTTCGGTAGCGGTTCACTTTAGACCATCCTTTGTATAAATATTTTTGAAAACTAAAATTACCTGATTTAATAGTCGGGAGGATATCAGGAGAGGATTGAGTATTAGATGTTCACTGCTTCGCTGTCATAGACCCACCATCCCGCCCAAATAGCGACACGACTTATATAGTTGAAATCAAAGTTCTCACCCCCATCTTTCTCACTGAGTCAGTATTGCCAACCCCATGCGTTTGGTAATATTTCGCATGTGATGTATGAAATCACTAAGTGAACTCAATTACAGTGTTTATTTATGTATTTATAATGTTTTACATTCAAAAACAAACCTAACCTGGGGCGTAAGCTTGTAGTACTAGCAGTAATTTTCCACAAGACAGTGCCTAACTTAGTAGCGAAGGCGTGTGGTGAATTTCGTTATTCAAGTTGGTAACGTAGTCACATGATTGACTTTCGGGTGTCACATGACTGTCAAAGATGCGGTAGCGGTTTATATGTCAAAGATGGAGTCCGTAAGTGAAGAAAGTGAAAAAAATTGCATTCTTTCCGTGAAATAACAATTATTGCGGTGCAGCAGTGGCTGTTGAGTATGAAGAGATTGTGAAACGACTCCCAACAACTCCCCGAAAGGTATGCATATCATAAATGATTTATTTTCAATAAGCTAAGGTGTTAAAAGTGATGAAAAGGGAGGATGGTCTAAAGTGAACAATAAATTTGTTTTCTACTTCGGTGGAAATTTACACGAGAGAATATATTCTCTCTTTTTCGGCCTTCATATGTCATCCTATAGTTTTCACGCTCTTCTGCGATCAGTAACAAATATTTTTAATCACTTGTAATTTTTTCAGGTGGTTTAGCGCATTTCCCAATAATTGGGATTTTTTTGTGTTGTAAACTGAAAAGTTACAATATTAATTTTACTAGATGTAGTACAACAGTTTCTGTAGGTGTAAACAATTTTTATTCTGTTGGCTAATCTGAAGGTTAAAATTTTATGGCAGATTGTTGGTCAGGTAGCAGTTCTGAACTACTGTCGATCAACTTTAGTTTGAGCACTTGAGTTTAAAAAAGTTATTTATGAAATAACGAATAGGCTTACAGAAAATTCAAGAACGTCTTCATTTTCCTCGTTCTATTTCACGTTAAGTCATGTGTGTTTGGAAGTTTTCATTTATATTTTAATATTTTTTATCGCAGTTGGAACGCAAAAAGTGCTCGGTTTTTTAAGCGTGTTCAACCACGTGCCAACTTTAAGAATTAATTTCTCATACACCAATCATCTGATTGAATCCAAATTTTAACAGCCTACATTGGAATGTTCTGTATTTGGTTTATTCATTTCAGAATGCTGTGTGTCCCAAGAAAAGAAGTTACCATTTTTGCAAGGTAACTTTTTCTCGGCTCGGAATGGTTGGAAAATTGCGTTCTTGTGCGTTGTTAACTTTATATATTATCCAATGGTTATGCTGTATGACTGAGAAATACATAAAATTAGTTCACTTCACTTATTTTTAATCAGCTTGTATTTGTATGGGATAGAATGACATGGATCTACAGCTAGCCGATACGAGGAAAGCTGTGCAACGTTGCCGAGATGGAGCACAACACACAGCCATGCCACGCCTCGCCCAGAATTGGCCGCTTCTCTGCCATTTAAAAGTAACCTGTGATTAACGTGGACATTAATTCAAGTAAATGGTATCAAGAGGCCGTGAAAAGCATTTCCCATCAGCTTTTCTCATGAGGGCTTAGGCATCTTAGATTTTTTTATGTTTAAATTATATTCAATTTTAACGTTTTTATTTACGTATAGCTAACTATTTATAATATTTTACTAGCTCCAGGTTAGGTTTGTGTTTGTATGTAAATCCTTATTCAGTGTTCACCACTTTCAAACTAAGCGGAAAAACCAGTGCCAAACAATAATGTTGGCACTCTTGGGTTAAAAGCAATAACACCCTCCAGTGATCAAATGTTTAACTCCTTATCTTAGTCACATTACCTATTCCTATAAAAAAAAAGAAAAAAATCTGAATGAGAGTGGAAAGCAGCTTATACACCTGCAGCAGACATGAATGTGACTTTTACATACCTTGTGTCCATGTTTCATCTTCTGGACGATATTACGTATTGAAATTAGGAACCCTGGTCACTACTAAACCTCATATAGGCTATGTGCTAAAGTATGTGAATGTGTGTTTTTATTTATTGCTCTTTTAAAAACAGCTGCCATGTTCTGACAGCGCTTGCATCTTGTTCAACTGTCGTGAGATACAAAATCACTTGATAAAAAGAAGTGGGATTACAAAATCACTGTTGATCAAAAAACATTTATCGGGACGCGTTAGGCTGTCACCATTGTCAAAAAACATTAATCTGGGCGTGTTAGGCTGTAACCATTGTCAAAAACCATTGGATTGGACAAAACGAAGGTTAGGATGGTCGGGTGTAGGTACGGCCTTGGCCGCGCTCAGCTAGCGGGGCATAGTTGACACAAAACCATTGATCTGGGCGCGTTAGGCTGTAACCATTGGTTGGACAAAACTAAGGCTAGAATGGTCGGGTGTAGGTACGGCCTTGGCTGCGTGCAGCTAGTGGGACACGGTTGACACCAAACTATTGAGCTGGGTGCGTTAGGTTGTAACCATTGGATTTGACAAAACGAAGGTTAGAATGGTCAGGTGTAGGTGTGGCCTTAGCCGTGCGCAGCTAGCGGGGCACGGTTGATACAAAACCATTGATCTGGGTGTGTTAGGCTGTAGCCATTTTCAAAAATCATTGGATTGGATTGTTTAAAACGGAAGGTTAGTATGGTTGGGTTTGGTTGCGGCTTTGACGTCGGGGTATCCTCTTGTTGCAGGTTACAGATAGGTTATGTTTTATCCAGCTAACTTCCACTTCACGATGGCATTTCACGCACGGTAGTGTTTTTGGTACTAAAATGTGTTGTTGCAATATCTTCAGCAACTTCTTAGGTTGATCATTGAAGTTACTGATTGTTATCAGGCAACTTCGACAATCCATAGAGGAATAAATGATTCAATTTGGCGCACTATCAAATGAACTGAGTGCTCCACATAAATAATACGCACTAGGGAATGAACTGGGCGCTTCTTTGTTTTATATAGTACCGTAAGGGCGAGGTTGGTAGTACCGTTTTGATGATGATACTAGCGCTTAGTGACAGAACAGCTGGACTAACAAAGTGACCTGAATACTCACGACTGCTACCGATGATGATTGATTTGGACAATGCCACCCACAGCTGTAGTTTTCGCTATATAAGTCGTGATCCTATTTGGGTTGGTTAGGTGGGTCGCAAACGGCGGAGGAGGAAACATCTATTAACCCTCCAGTACTAACATGACAAATCTTTCCACGAGTGCTAACATCAGTCTGTGAGTCCGAAGTTATAAACATGCATATTTCTTCTGTTTTAAAGCAGGTAAATTATTTATTAAAGAGGAAACAAACTACAGAAAAGATTACTAAGCCTCGCATTGTTACTGTTAACAATAAAGAGGAAAAAGAAATACATTCACCATGGTCTGGAGACAGAAACAAACACTCCTAAGGGTTACCTAGAAAACTTGGATAATGACAATTCTTACAAAGATGCAATAAACAATTCAGTCACAGTCGATCATTTTGAGGAGGAATATGCATTTTCCATTTCGTGACACTCTTTTCCAATGAAGTGAGGAACAATAGGCCTACTTTGTCGTTTTTGTTGTGTAGGGGGCTGCGTGGCGCAGTCGGTAGAGGCGCTGTGCTTCTAACTGAAAGGGAGTGGGTTCGATCCCCACCCAGGTAGTGGATTTTAGAAACAAAACTACCACTTTCGGAAACTCAAATAGCCATGGGGTTCACTCAGCCTACATCAGAAATGAGTACCAGGGTAATGCCTGGGAGCAATGACGGCCGGGCATGGAGCTGACAACTCCATCCCATCTAGTGCCGATGTCACAAAAAGTGGAAGCCTCTACCTTCCACTACTCCCAGGGCCTCCATGGCCTGTACGGAGTTGGCTTTTGGTTGTGTAGGCGTCCCATCTTGCTCATCCTGTATCTCCTCCATGTCCTGTTCCGGCTTCGCGACATTCAAGGTGATCTTCCACAAAATCTTCTGCAGCCACGTCATTCTCCTCAGATTCCAGTAGTAATTTCAGCACGCACTCTTGTTCACGTTCGTAATTCATTCCATTCGACTTTTAGCAAAAAGTAGCATGAGTACTAACTTCGGTCTGAGAGACCAAAATAAAGGAATTCTTGCTAAGAACTTCAGCCAGGCACTTAATATTCACGCAACAGTAAGTGAACTGACCAATTTGTAGGTACCAATGAGCAAAGCGTAAGCGAAGAATGCACACTAAAGTTACAGCAGAATAATTTGGCAGTCTGTCTCAGAGACCGGATGTTAGTACTGGAGGGTTAAAACATCGTTCCCTGATTTATTTCTCATCGTTTGATAAGCTATTTTGGCTGATTCATGTATTATAGAGAATGTTATCGCGCGTTCTACGTTCATTCAGCGCTACCTATAATTTTTGCCTGTCAAGGATTGCACAAGGAAAAGCAAGTGTTCTAGTTCTTTTGTTGATAGCCTTTGTAAATGAGAGAAACTTGTTAATGTTGCAGGTTACTACAAAATAGGAGAGCGTATGTCCTCGAGCAACATCCGCCAACTTGATATGGCTGTGTGGACACAGGAGGGGAAGACTTCACAAAACTCCTAAAGATAATGGCTTATGTCAAGTCTGTGATCTACTTATGTGGTTTCGGAGCATTCAGTTATGCTTTGCTGAAAATTGTTACGCCAGATGAGGATTTATTAAGAAAGGTAGGATTCTGCTCTAAAGGAGACCATCAAATTCCCTTTTTTGATGTAATTTCTCCTCTGAATAGATTCAAGATACCTTCAACTGGTTCTAGTTATACAGAAATGGAGTTTTTTAAACTCTCTATAGATTAAAGGTAAATGCCAAGTAAACTTGTTAAAAAGCTAAACGTTAAAACTTGCTTAGGCCCTACTATTAATATAATTTAAACCATGACATTTGAGGAATATTTGGTAAGGTATACATTTATAGTCGGTATGAATGTAAATATGCTACTTTGCATGTGGGTATATATTTTCTTTTCATCTGTGGGTCAAGTATTGTTTAAGGCTGGTATTGCACTATCAAAGAAATTTGCCAAAGATCTTTTATAAAATGTATGAGCATCATGCTATCTTTGATTGAAGATTCAAATCAAAATGGCAGATCATAACAGCTGGAATATTACCACAACAAAGATGCTCATATCAGAGTGTGAAATGCATGAAATGTTACATAAAATGTTACATGTTTCGATTTTTTTTTTGCTCGGGTTGTGGTTGTTTCGAATGTCACCAACATTCATTTTATCATAATTATTAATAATTAAATATTAATGTAATTTTTCAAGTCCTCGTACTGCAGGTCGTTCACCAAGACTTTACTCGTATAAATATCTTTCTCGTAACTTGGGCGACCCATGGTTTAACCCATAGACGTTTTGTTTATCTTGCAGTTTCATTTACATACCGGTATTGCCACTACAGAATTTCAACTACCCTAAAACGGTTAAGTTAACAAGAAACTGTCCATCCATTTTGCTGAACTATGATAATTGATAAAATATTTGGTGTAGTCTAATGGTATTTATTTATTTATTTATTTATTTATTTATTTATTTACATAGGTCCCAATGAGCCTGAGCTCGTGTTAGGGACAATCAAGTAACATAGTTACAGCATGGCATATATATAATTTTTGTAACATTATTGTTTAATTTAATAGTAACTTATATTAGATTGCTAGTGACTAACTTTACAGAGATGATTCGGTATGATACATTGCATTGCTTAAGACTATTGTATATGGGCTATTCATTCCTTAATAGGAAGTCTTTTGTTTTCCTCTTAAATGTTTTTATAGAGAAACTTTCCCTTATGCCTAATGGTAGCGAGTTGTATTCTTTTATTATAGAGGACATAATTCCTTTAGTTCCAAATTTAATGGATTGGGAATGGCTGGTGAATATTTGATTTACTCCTCTTGTTGCATAATGATGAATGTCATTTGCATGGGTAAAATGGATGTGTGTGTGTATCAATTTGTTTTCTAATTTGTATACAAATACTGTTGCTGACATAGCTATTTGTTTTTGCAGTGGCATAATTTTAGTTCTTGAGTATAATTCATTTGAGGGTGTGAGCCAAGGAAATCCAAAGATAGATTTTATAGCACGTTTCTGGAGTATCTCAAGTTCTTTTATCAGCTCCTTCTTACAATATCCCCATATGAAATTCATGTACATTAGATGTGAATGTATCAGAGCAAAGTATATATTTTTCAATTGTTGGCTAGTAAGACAGCTATATCTTAATCTGAAAATCATACCAATTAAAGGGCTGATTTTATGTTTTACATTTTCTACATGATTTTCCCAGGTTAGTGTACTATCTAGTGTGATACCTAAGTATGTTGCCGATTTAACCCTTTCTATTTCTTTGTTGGTTATGTTGACTATGTTTGTGGTCTCAATCTTGTATGATGGTTTATGGAAGAATAAATATTTTGTTTTAGTGATATTGATAACTGACCCGTTTCTATTCTTCGGAAAGTACTTCAGGTCAACAAATTACTACATCCTGGACTTGTGTTACAAACCTAGCGGATGCTATTGATACCTAAGGTTATGTGAGCCGACGCGAGATAGCGTGGCGTGTATCTTCTGTGACGTATCGTTTCGTCGTTCATATATCGATCTACGTTCAATTGCTTCGACCCATTGCTTCGGTAACAGTTGTTGACAGCAATAATGAGTTGAGATTTTCCATCAGCAGAGAAGAGATGTGAATTGACAAATACTATAAACGGGGAAGTTTAGGACGGCTAAGGCCGGGCCTACAGCTTTAAGTCTTAATGTGGACTCAACATCATACTTATATCATCTACCACCGTTGGAACCCTGTTTCTTTCTGAAAACTTTAAATATCGGATGATACGGATGACATTTTATGCATGTGGCGAAATTGTCCTTAAGAAGAATTAAATATCATTATTTAATATTTACCAAAAGATAACTGTTTTTGGGAGCTGTTAAGGTATGTTCATATGTTTTAATGTGGATATGAAAGGTGGTTGTGTTCGTGAACCTTTGTAATTGTAAAGATGTTGGAATGATTGCTGTGTTACGTTGGCAGGATATGTGATTGTATGGATGATATGTGTTTAGTCTAACATGTTTTAACCTTATGATTTGGTAGTTCGCTATTCATGATTCTGACTTCGGCATATGAGTGGATTTAGTCAAGGGTTGGTATGACTTTAATTATGTTTTGAAGGGGTTATGTTTTGGTTTCTCATCTTAACCTAAGCTTCAGGTTTGTAATTTATTTACTGGTGACATAGACCTTATTTATGATGGATGTTTGGTTGGTATATGTGTACGATGTAGTTGGTATGTTTGTCAGTGTTGTTGATATGTAGTAGCCTCGCATGTGACCTTCGTGGTCTGCAATTTATTGCCGTGACTTTGGCCACACATATTTTAGTGTCTGATAGCGTGTATGTTGGTAGGTTATGTATGATTTAGTATACCTTTTAGTGAACCATTGGCCAATGACACCACGTCAACACAAGGGAAACTCAAAGAAGACAAGATACTTGGGGAGGAATGCGTGCTGAACTTCTGCTTACCATAACCCAGATTAAATGAGAGACTAAATACACTAATATCTACTGTCAAGAAAGAACACTGAGTAGTAATTTTCAGGGAAAACAATATATATATAAATACATGCATGCAACAAGATATAAAAAACATTTCATAATAAAGGAATATCAAAACTAAGTTGAGAATCAGAGAAGATGGAATCGAGAAAAAGGAATAAAAATTAAATTATAGACTGTTGGCAGAGTCGAATCGAGGGTAAAATAAATAATTATTTAAGTGTCAGGAGACACATGTCACAGAATCCAAGGTGGATATACTAAGGTCCAGTCCAGGGAGAGGGTAATAGAAATAAAAAACATTAAGTAGAGAAAATCCCATGGACAAACAACATGATCACAGTATCGCAGAACATAGTGTCTGGATCAGCTTATTAAATTAAAACCTTGGGCAGGAGAACATATTTTACATGAGAAAACCAGAGATATGAAGGTAATTGTTTTCATGAACCAAAGGTATACTAAATCATACATAACCTACCAACATACACGCGATCAGACACTAAAATATGTGTGGCCAAAGTCACGGCAGTAAATTGCAGACCACGAAGGTCACATGCGAGGCTACTACATATCAACCACACTGACAAACATACCAACTACATCGTACACATATACCAACCAAACATCCATCATAAATAAGGTCTAGGTCACCAGTAAATAAATTACAAACCTGAAGCTTAGGTTAAGATGAGAGACCAAAACATAACCCCTTCAAAACATAATTAAAGTCATACCAACCCTTGACTAAATCCACTCATATGCCGAAGTCAGAATCATGAATAGCGAACTACCAAACCATAAGGTTAAAACATGTTAGACTAAACACATATCATCTATACAATCACATATCCTGCCAACGTAACACAGCAATCATTCCAACATCTTTACAATTACAAAGGTTCACGAACACAACCACCTTTCATATCCACATTAAAACATATGAACATACCTTAACAGCTCCCAAAAACAGTTATCTTTTGGTAAATATTAAATAATGATATTTAATTCTTCTTAAGGACAATTTCGCCACATGCATAAAATGTCATCCGTATCATCCGATATTTAAAGTTTTCAGAAAGAAACAGGGTTCCAACGGTGGTAGATGATATGAGTAAGTATGATGTTGAGTCCACATTAAGACTTAAAGCTGTAGGCCCGGCCTTAGCCGTCCTAAACTTCTCCGTTTATAGTATTTGTCAATTCACATCTCTTCTCTGCTGATGGAAAATCTCAACTCATTATTGCTGTCAACAACTGTTACCGAAGCAACGGGTCGAAGCAATTGAACGTAGATCGATATATGAACGACGAAACGATACGTCACAGAAGATACACGCCACTCTACCTCGCGTCGGCTCACATAACCTTAGGTATCAATAGCACCCGCTAGGTTTGTAACACAAGTCCAGGATGTAGTAATTTGTTGACCTGAAGTACTTTCCGAAGAATAGAAACGGGTCAATAACCATTTTGTGTGCTCTCAACCAATCCACCAGCTTATTGAGATCATAATTAATATTTAGCATAATTTCCTGTTCAGATGTTCCCAGATAGAGTATAAAAATATCATCTGCAAATAGTTTAAGCTTGCATTTCAATTCTAATAATACTATATCATTAATATAGGCCAAGAAAAGAATTGGTCCTAAGACAGAACCTTGAGGTACTCCTGTGTCAATTCTCATTTGAGATCCTTTTACATTATCGATTGCAACATATTGTTTTCTGTTAGTGAGGTAGTTCTTGAACCAATCATGTGCCACTCCTCTGATGCCTGCAAATTCTAGTTTATTAAGGAGAATCTTATGGTTAACCAGATCGAAGGCTTTTTGAAGGTCAATTAGTACACCAGCAGCTAGTTTGTTTTCATCTAATGCCTTTTCTACATCAGTTACTACTTCAAATATAGCACTATCAGCTCCTCTATTTGGAATAAACCCATATTGGCAGTTTGCAATTTTCATGAAGAAACTCATAAGTCTTCGTTTAACAACGCTTTCTAGAACCTTGCTGATGGCAGATATAATATTAATGGGTCTGTAATTTGATGGGTGGGTTTTGTCTCCTTTTTTGTAGATCGGGACCACCCTAGAGACTTTACAGGCATCGGGGAATATACCAGTCATCAGTGAAAGATTTATTATTTTGACAAGATATGGTGTAAGGCCCTCAAGACACAATTGTAGCATGACATTAGTAGTGTTGTCCTCACTTATATTGTTTTTGTGTTTTAGGGAGTTTATAATTGATTGTATTTCATTAGCATCAGTAGGTAACATAAAGATTGTCTTAGTGCTAGTAGTATTTTTATAGCTTGTAATGTCCGAGGTAGAACCGTTTCCTTGATTTTCCCATATACTGTTAGCAATATTGACATAATATTTATTAATTTCATCACATATATTTTCCTTTTTTTCGACATTTGTGCCGTCGACTATAAGTTTGACAATTTCATTTTTCCCCTTCTTTGACCTATTTAACATCTCATTAACAACACTCCACACTTCCCTCTGATTATTTGCATTTTGAATTTTTTGGTTAAAGTAATTTCTTTGTAGGTTTCTCTTAAGTTTTGTAACTTGGTTGCTAATAATTTTATATTCTTCTAAAATTTCTGCAGATGGATTTTTAACTTTGGTTTTTGTATATATCTTATCTTTCCTGTGTATTAGTGCTAAAAGATCTTGTGTGATCCAGGGTTTTATTGGTGGGGCACTTGGCTCCTTATTCGTATATTTCATAGTACAGGCTTCTATTCCTTTATTAATAAAATCACAGAATTTATTGTAGTAGTCATTGATGTTAGTTTCATTGCATACAAATTCTTGAGTTATGAAATATTTATTAAGTTTTTTGTAGTTTATTTTATCCTTTTCTATTGGCCTATCATCACATATTGAGTTCCTGTTTATCTTTTTGTTTCTCATTTCACAGATGAGTAAATGGTGATCACTCAAATCATTATCAATATTATGTATGATTATTGCTTTGCATAACTTTTATAAAAGTTCAGTTTTATAAAATTTCTTTGATAGTGTACCTAGTAATACCGGCAAGAGGTAGATTTTTAAATATTCTGTAGAAACATACTCGTGTCATCTTGAGGAAACTTTGATCCGGTTCACAGATGGGTCAAGAGGCGACTCAGAGGTAGGCTCGGGAGTATATGGAATGAGACCAGGAAAAAGCTTAAGCTTTCCCCTGGGAAAATATCCACGGTTTTCCAGGCAGAAGTTTATGCAATACTACAATGCATATATGAAAATATAAAAAGATCTTATAACAATAAGAAGATTATTATATACTCAGACAGCCAGGCAGCACTGAAGGCTTTAATAAGCCCCAAAGTGAGCTCAACACTGGTGGAAGAATGTCTTAATGCCCTAACTATACTGGGGGAACATAACAACATTAAATTGATATGGGTCCCAGGACACAAGGGCATTGAAGGAAACTAAAAAGCCGATAAACTCGCCCGAAAGGGATCGGCAACAATCTTTCCTGGACCAGAGCCGGCTATAGGAGTATCTAAATGCTCCATAAGAGAAACTATCAAAGACTGGATCATGAAGGAACATGTGGATAGATGGAAATCTAACCCTTGCATTAAACCTGGGAAAATGTTCCATCAATGAATCATGTAAGAAAATAGCTGAAAAATTACTCGGATGTAAAAACATTCAGGTAAGATACATAGTGGCTCTTCTCACGGGCCATGCTCCCGTGTAAAAGCACCTAAACAAAATTGGCATAATCAAAGGAAACCTAGACTGCAGACTTTGCGGGAAGGAAACTGAGACAGCCCATCACATAATCTGTTGTGAAGCTCTAGATCGCAGAAGATTCAATCTTTTTGGGAGATCGTCAATTGAACCAAAAGAAATTATAAGAGTCCATCATGGGACTGTATTATCTTTTTAAAGACACAGGGATAATGGACTGGTGCTGATTACACAGGGCAGTACAATAATCCTCGAGGCTGCAGTACATCCGGAGCTTAGCTGACGGGCCCTTGGTATAAAAATAAAGAAAACATACTCCTGTGGTTAGTTAATAGTTTGTTATTGTAGCCAACCAATAGTTAAGCCTATTACAGCTTCCTTGTGGACATATGGCAGGCTTCAGTAAACAAAATATAAACGAAGGAATATAGGAAATGGACCGTTCCTACGGCAAGCGATGTGCCCTCATCTCATTCATGTTATGTACATTCCCTTAGAAATGTTTTCTTCTTTTTCTCCTATCGAATTGGCCCACTTAGGGCCACGTTTATTCAACTGGAGGGTCTCTATCTTCGCCCAATATTGACACATTTTCTGCCGGTGTAACTCCTTTCTTTCAGTAGTCCAGTCGCTAGTCTTGGCTTGGTGGGACAATTCTGTTCCAGTAGTGAGCTATTAAAATACTGAACTGTACTGTGAAACAATTGTGGAACATGGACTAAGTCAAGGAATATGAAAGTATTGCAAACATGGAGGCAAGCTGAAAAAAAGGAAGCAAAAATTACCCAGGCTTATAGAAATAATTAATCTAATAAATTTGTCTCATTACATTAAATGCACATTTTCCAATGAGGGAATGCCTCAAATGTTCTATTAAGTCATCTGTCCTAAGTGCTCCATTACCTACAGCAGTGAATCTGGTTTCAGGCTGTTGAGCAATACTGGAACTATGCTGGATTTTTTCATGTGCTGAAAATATTAAATTTATGTTGACATTTTTAGGCTATCTCTGAAATTAAATTTATTCTTTACTTTATGTGATTGACAAGCGCTGTTTAGGCCATTGTGTTCAGTGTAATGCATTGGTTGTTTGTTAATGAATGCAGAGCACCATTTGACAGCATAATGCTGCTGCAACCTTATTTTCACCAAAATTTCACATTTAACAGGATTTGATGTTTTATCAACACACACCAGTTATTTCCAAAATTCTTGGAAGTAAACTGGAATAAATCAGAAATGTAAAACTGTGTTTGGGTGGCCTTCTACGACAGAATGATCAAGCTTAACAGTTAGAATCTTGCTCTTCCAATGTGAATTATCTGGAGACAGACCAGATAGGCTAGATATTAAGCCCCTTAAAGCAACAGTCATTGGTGATTTATCACTATAGGCTGTTATTCCTGAGGTCCTAAGTTTGATTCCTACTTTGCTAAGAATTTTGAAGTCTTGTTATGGTCTCATGCATGTCTCCCAGTCTCTCTATACCAAATGGAAACTTGTCTGAAGCTGTGGCAGGAAGAGGAGTGAAAAGGAACGGGCCACCTGCATCCTGTAATCTCTGGTTCAGGATGACTGTTTGGGGATTCTTTGTCATAGTCAAGGGCTCCTATCCATTTGCCTTATGTCTTTTGTGGATATGGCACTCAATTTTATTATTTTTGTTTTTCTTTAGGAACTCGCAAAAGAACTACCAGATTACAGGAACGAAACCTTAAAGAAACGCCAGGCCATAGTGGATGTTCTCCGTGGAGCATCGGTAGATAGCAAGCCAATGTATCGCCAAACAAAGGAAGAGATTGATGCTTCCCGTGATCAGATGCTGTCGACACCTAAAAAACCATAACTCGAAAGTTCCTAAGAAATTAGTGTAGTATTAGTGTGATATAGTAAGTGAGAGCCATCTAGATTTTCTGTCTCTCAATTGTGTTAAGTAGAAACAGTATATATGCCTAACGAATACCATAAAATCCTCGTTAATATGGAAAAAATGGGTTTCGATGACTCACAAGATATGGCCAACATCTCGGAGAGACTGAAGCGCCGGGAGAAAGAGCGTCAGCAGCTCGTCGAAAAGAGGAAGGAGGAGAGGGAGCTGAGTTCTGCGAGTGTTGAGCAGGTGGGCTACTTCCTCGAGACATTTGCGGCCAAACAGCGAGAGATCGAAGACACGCTAGAGGTGGTGACAGGGACCACCGACAGGAGCAAGGTGACCCTTCTGTTTGACAAAGCCAATAAAGATCTTCAAACACTACAGCATTTCGTGTCCACCTCCACACACTTTCTAAGAGTCTACGACATAAGAAAAGCTCAGGAAGCAATCCAGACATTACAACTAAAAATGCAGGAGTTAGAAGAGAAAATGTTGCCAAAAAAGAAATTTGGATTTAAAGTTCGTAAAACTGCTATTGTCAACAAGAAAGACTGTCTGAGTCAGAAGATTGAAGACACTATCGATTCCCCAAGGAGCCCAGGTAAATTACCATTGTTGAGAGTTTTGTCTGGACTGAGCGATAATATCTGTGGCTATTCCAGTCGCGCGGGGGAGACTCTCTCTCTGTCTCATGATGTGATCTTCAAGAAGGATGTCGTCCTGTCAGGGTTGGAAGGATGCACTGTCCAACTGACTGGGGCCCCCAGCACACTTCATATGTCAGCCCTGCACGACTGCCGAATCATGTGTGGTCCCGTCGCAACATCCATATTTATAGATGATTGCACCAATTGCACCTTTGTACTGGCATGCCAGCAGCTTCGTGTACACAATACAAAGCACTGTGATTTTTATCTCCACGTTACAAGTAGGGCTATCATTGAAGACACTACAGAAGTTAGATTTGCACCCTATAACTGGAAGTATGAAAATATAGCTCAACACTTCCAGCTGGCCGGCCTGGATGTGAATAGGAACAATTGGGATGTTGTGGACGATTTCAACTGGCTTGCAAGTGATAAGCCGTCACCTAATTGGCACATTATGAAGGAAATTGAACAAAATGTTGAGTGGGCTTAGAGTACGGAAATGAATCGCATATTTAGACGTCTTAAGAGTGCTGAATAAGTAATTTAATGTAACTTTTTGCCCACTATATTAAACTTTTATTAAAAACAGAGTTTCAATAATTCTTTGCTGTCTTTTATTTCTTTTCCTTGCTTTAGGATTATGATCCAGTCCAAGGTAATTTAACTATAAAGATGGTTAAATGACTAGAATGATGAATCTCATCGTTAGTTCTATTCCATTGTGAAGGCTGTGATATTGAAAGAAACTTTGCTTTTTGTTAGTTTTTACTTCAGTACTTTGAGTGGAACACTCACACAGTAAAACCTCGATAATTCAATACCCTGCGTAATTCAAAGAAATCATCGTTCCCTGTCTCTTTTTATTATCACATAAAACCAGGGTTGGCAAAATAGCAGTTTTTTTTTTTTTTTTTTTTTTTCAAATAAAAACCAACATTAAAACAGATATGTTTTGTTTTAAACAGATTTTTTCAATTCTGAACATGTTTTAAACAGTGTAATAAAATGCTTTACTTTTAATAGTTTAATATAAATATTTTAGAGATCATCTTGACCAGAATTGTATGATAAGTAATAAACCAATGTTTACAACTGAAACTCAGCCAGCAGGGAAATTTAGTTACCAGCTGGGATTTTTGGCTGCCATGTTCGAAGTTTTGTCACTGACAATGCTGCCAATATGGGGAAAATGAGGGATGAATTGGCAAAAAAATATATCGAAGAAGTGATAACTTATGGTTCAGCTCACCTGCTTAATCTGTTAGCACATGACTTGGAGGTGGTTGGCATTACAGAATATTTTAAACAAATTATTAAATACCAGTACTTCTGGAACACTCACTTTGCAGCAGCCAAGTACAAACAGGCTGGCGGAACAGCTCTTGCTCTTCCTACGGATGTACGCTGGAATTCTTTAGCTGACTCTATAAGAGTCCTATTTGGGTAACTGGCATATTATTGTCAAAGTCTGCACTAAAAATCTAAGTGCCATTGAACCAATTATAAATGTAAATGATATCAATATGAAACAAAATGTTCAAGACTATCTCAAAAAACTTAAGACTGCATCAGTGTCATTATATAAGATGCAGCGTGATGACTGTACCATTGGGGAAGCAGCTCAATTTTTTCAAAAATGAAAACTATCCCAATGACTTACAGAAATTCATGAAACTATTTAACACCGCTGTAACCGATACCCATCTCCTTGCCAATCTCATGGATCCACGCTATCAAGGACAGAGACTGAGTGAAGAACATCATCATTCTGCTATGGAGTATGGTGAAGCTTACCACCCAGATGCAATGCCTGACCTAATTAAGTACAAAGCAAAATGTTCACCCTTCAAGGAATACCTGTTTGGTCCTGCAATACTAAAAGAAATTAAACCCCTGACATGGTGGGTGGCACTGCAGAATAACATTCATCACACAACTTCAGGCCTAGCACATCAGCTGCATAGTGCAGTTGCTTCATCAGCTGGGATAGAACGTCTTTTCTCCACTTTTGGGTTTGTGCATAGCAAAGTCAGGAATAGGTTAGGGACTGAGAAGGCTGCCAAACTAGTTTGTGTTTTTCGTGAACTCAACAAGAAACCTGTTGATTTATAATATTTTAAATACATTCCTATATTTTCTGATGGATGTTCGCTTGCAAAAATTTTTAACAAGGACATCAAAACCATTACAAAATCACTCTATAAACTTTATATTATTATGTAAAACCTTCAGTAGAAGGCAGAGAAGACCACTGTACTCTACTGTATTGTAAGATAATTAATTAAAAGAAACTTATTTTAGACGGTTGTTTGAAGCATTGAGTTTAAAACTAATTAAAAACAATGTGCATTGTTTTAAACAGTTTTAAACACGCTGTTTAAAACCTGTTGTTTTAAACATGCCAACCCTGCATAAAACTGAATTAAGAGACATAGACATAACTCGACATCAAAGGACACGTTTAAATACATTCTTCGAATAATGACAACATTAACAGATGCCACCTAATACTACAAGGAATTTACAAGACAAAATTTTTGACGTAACAAGAACCAAGAACAACAAAAATTAATAAATGGCAATTATCAACAAAGCCAACTCTTAATTATAGAATTCACAAATAACAAATTCAATAAGACTTGAAACTAGGACCACCTCACAACCTAAATCCAGTTGACATTACGTGGAAATTCAAGACAGTAATTTTTAGCCTTCCGTTCTTCCAAATTGCTTAGTTCAATACCTGACATCAATTTTAAATGATATTGTAAGGACGTCTGTATAATTAGAATGGCAATTCAAATTGTTATTCTTAGAGTTTATCTTTTACTTGATGTACCGTCATGTGTTTTTGTTTTATACCCTATGTCAAGTTAGAGACCCCATTGAGGGTTGAAAACCTTTTGAGTATAACATAATAGTATTTACAGGTGCCATCAGTAAATTTAATTAAGATAGGTTAACTTTAAAATAACATTGGAATTCACAATTGATTGAGGCGGTTTCGGTGGCGTAGTTGGTAGCATGCCGAGCTTCTGTGCCCAAGGTCGCGGGTTCAAACCCGGCCGAAGTAGTTGGATTTTTTAAAAGCATTAAAAATCCCTTGGTATGTCTTCCTTCGGAGGGGAAGTAAAGCCTGCGGGCCCATGTCGTAGATTTATGGCATGAAAAAGATACTTCCACAAATTACACTTGTATGAAGCCAAAATTTGTAGGTTAGATTATTTGATAATGCTATATTAGTTCCAACGTTCGCCATTAGCTGTGATGGCATCTAGTAGCCAAGTCCGCAGCTAGGTGTCGTGGACGGTAGCATTTGGTAGCAAAAGGAGGAACTACTTGAAATATTGATAGTCTGGAGGGCTACATGACCACGTCGCAGCCCCTAAACTAAGGAACCAACCACAATTCATCGAAATATGCAAAGAGCTTCAAAAAATAAGTTAACTATAACTATAGGTCCCTACATCCCAGAAGGAGGGATGGACAACCTTTTCAGAGCTCTGATGTGAGGGGAACTGCTTACCTCCCTTATATTCACAACACCACTGACTGCGTTGCTAAGGTTCTCCGCAAGCACAAGATAAAAACTGTTTCCGGCACTATGACGAAAATTGGTCAACGTTTAGGATTAAACAATAAATTGTCCCCCATACTACAGCCTGGGGTGTATGAAGTCCCGTGTACTTTCGGAAAAAGTCTACTTTGGACAAACAAAACGGTCCATTGCAACTCCCATCAAAGGAACATCCGTCTAAACCAACCTGACAAATCAGCTTTAGCTGAACATGCCCTGTCTTCGGGGTACGATGTATGTTTCAAGGATGCTCATGCACTCGCCCTTGTTAAGCACAACAGGTCTAGAATTATAAGGGAGGCAGTTGAAATTTGTAAATACCCCAATAGCTTTAACCGAGACACTGGATATCAGCTAAGTGACACTTGGCTGCCAGTTATTAAAGACCTGGGAAGATAGTTCCTCTCAGTCTCTCTAGTTCTTCACCTATTTCAAATTTAACGGTTGTCTTTATGGCCACAGGGACATGATTTGATCTCCTTTATTCATCACTGGAGGAGTTTTTATCTGTTTTTTCGCTGTTGGCTGTATGAAGTTAGGTATTGTACAGATAAACTTCCTTTTGTTTCTGTTTCCTTATATCCACCCCTCTCCCATCGCCCTTTCTCCTTATTTGGACATCCTCATACTTCGAGGGGTCTCAATATTTTTCCGCCCCCCCCCCCCCCCCCTACCTTCTCCTTCCTTACTACTCTGTCCGCCGTCCTAATTAATATGGCGCGTTTTTCTACCTAAGTCCATACAGTAGTTTCTGGCGATGAACAGAGGAATTTCTGTAGTTTTTTTGTAATCTCATTGACACTTTCTTTGGCCACATTGTTTTAATTCCATTGAAAAAGGAGTCGAGGTTCCTCTCGAAACGTCTGGGCAATAGCCCAAGAACATGAATAATTTTAATAGTAATCGGGCCGTGAAAGACTTAATCTAAATATTAGGTTATACTCGTTCGACATTTGTGAAAAATTTTTAAAACATAAATCTTCGTACTAGGGAACCCTGGAATCAGCTCCTTCAAGGACTGGAAGAAGGGTCCATTTTATGGCAGTTAAACCAGATACATATTAGCTGCGCTTGACTGCCCTACCACCTACTACTGTAATAAGTAGTAGTAGCAACAGTCGGCGTAGTGCAAGCATATGAGGAAGAAAATTAACCTTTTGAACTTGATAAAAAACTTACCCACCAATAGTTCAATGAAAATCAGGCCTCTTAGTGATGACTAATTACAGTATGCAATTAAAGATTGACTAGATGAACATAATAATATGTAGTTATTGTATTAAATTGAAGTTACAATACATATTCAAAGGCTGTATCCCAATATACATTTTGTCTTCTAAACTTAGCGATGTACATTTACCCCTAACGCTCATCTTAGTTCCGTAGTCGAGCAAGGACAACAGTACGACACTTCCAAACACTTTTAAGCAATCATAGAGATGGAATTTAACACAATGTAACAGTAACTCGTCGTGTGGGCTTCAAAAGCGAACTGAGCAGACACTGCCTTTGTTGGGTGCTTGTGGCCAATAATGATACATACGGTACTTATTATTGGCCACGAGTGGAGTGAACGGGAAGGGAGGGGGATGCGATCGACATTTTACAATAGATGGCCTTGGTGCGAATGATGCTGGCGCAGTACTGCGATGAAATCCTGTCCGAAATAGTGAGGTTTCACTGTACTAGAGGTTGCTACTAAAATATTAATCACTGTAACATCAAAAGGCTTGTAGTCTCTACACCATATGATGATTTAAAAAGCAGTCATCTATAAAGGCATTTTTTAGTGCAAGGGCTTCGATGAGCATGTATAACCTGACATTTAATAGACTATTCATTTCAAAAAGTAGCAGACAGAAAATTCCAGATGCCTAATGATAATATTAAAGCAGGCCATACACGCTGAGATCTGTATCGAGAGACTGTCTCATGAGGCGGACTCTAGATACAGGTCTCTCGTCTCCGTGGTGCTACACATGCCGAGATTTGTTGTTAGTTTTAGTGGAAATAACATGGCGTCCAAAGGTAGATGAAATGCTTGCTATGGGGATAGTTCTTGGTGTTTGTTTAATGAAAAATCGAAGGAAAAAATGAAGAATGTAATCTAAAACATGGTTAACAAAGAGAGCAAACTACTCTCACGTTTCACTTTTAAAAGAGTTAGCGGATACTGCTCCAGAAGATTTCTTTAATTATTTGAGGATGGATGTTCAAACATTTTATACAATGAGACCTTTTACATGAAATCATGTTAGTTACTCAACTGTTCACATAGCACTGTTGATCAAGCATTGCACGACAAAGACTTATCTCTACTTAGTGTAAAACAAAGTCTCCGATTCTTGGATGTCACGGGTAATCTCGAGAACCACTGGATAGATTTCTACAGAAATCTTCCTCGAGATTACCTTTACAGAATGGTGAAAGCCGCATCAAAATCCATCCAGTGGTTCTCGAGATTACACATTTAATAAACGTACTGTACAGCTGTTTATTAATCGCGCCTATAATGGGATGGGAGTGCGCTCTATCGGCGACGAGTAGAAATTTTCCAATTACACATTATGCATGGTCTCTAACTGGGATTGTCAAGGCCGGTAAAGAGCGCAGCTCGCAACCAGTCGGCCGTGCTCTGTGATACACGCGATACTTCCCTACACACGTGTAAACTTGTTGATACTTGTATCGTGTTCCTTGTATCTATCTCAAGGTCTCTTGTCCAGAGCTAGAGACATGATACCTGCTCCGTTGTGACATGATACCATGTGAGACCAGCTGTGACAACGCTACACACGACACAGCTGGTATCAGATACGGGTTTCATGAGACAGTCTCTCAATACAGATCTCAGCGTGTATGGCCCGCTTAAATCTTATATACAGTGAAACCTCCCTTAACGGACACTCCTCTAAGGCGGACACCCCTTCATAACGGACGATTTTCTAGGTCTGTGACAAAATCTCTATTAAGTGTATTAGTAAATCATCTCTCTATGCAGACACTTGCTATTACGGATACGGACACCCCGGCCACATTTAAAATAATCTCTTAGCAGAACTTCTTTTGAAAAGAAATCACATCTCTGTGGGTCTATTAGTCTTGTCTGAGCACTCTGTTGTGTTAATGTACTTTCGACTCATCCTGTGCTTCCTGGAAGCCAGTTAGCGCTAACCTTCCCATTCCCTATCCTCTGCACTGCTCCAAAAGTAAACCTAGGCCTAACGGTATCGCTTTCATTGTTCTCTTGAACTTGAAATGGTCGGGGTAAGGGAATTCATACTTTCACTAACTGGTCAGTTTTACCGTGAAACTTCTTAAATCTATTGTAGGACCTGTGCGTTGCAGTAGCAAGTGAATGCATCTGAAATGGCTTCTCGTAAAAGTATAACTTTAAAAGAGAAAGTAGACATCGTAGATTATCACAAACGAGAGAAATGTGTACGGAAATCATGTTAGGTGTTAAAGATTGGAAAGACCCAGGCAGCAGAAATTGTGAAAAAACAAGAAGAGAAAATTAAGGAATGGCGTCTTAATGGTCACTTCACTTAATTCCTGCCGCTCCTTCCGGAGCATAGGGCCTTGGCGAAATTTCTCCACGCAGTACGGTTCCTGGCCATTCTCTTCACTTGACTCCAGTTCTTGTCCACCTCTGCAATTTCATTTTCGATCGTCCTCTTCCAGGTCTTCTTAGGTCGACCTCGCTTCCTGGCGCCTTGCGGATTCCAGTCTAGCGCCGCCCTCTCAATAGCTCCGTCCGGCTTCCTTAGTGTGTGACCAATCCAGCGCCATTTCCTCTCCTTGATCTGGATGCTAATCAGTTGTTGATTGGTGATGGTCCAAAGATCTTCATTTGAGATTATGTCCGGCCACCTCACATTCATGATGCGACGCAGACATCTGTTAATGAACACCTGTAGCTGGTTGTTGATCGGTTTTGTGACTTTCCATGTTTCACAGCCGTAGAGAAGAATCGACTTTACGTTGCTATTGAAAAGGCGGAGCTTGGTCTTCCTGGAAATGTTTCTATTTCTCCAGATGGGGTAGAGCTGGACAAAGGCACCATTTGCCTTCCTGATACGGCTTCGAACATCTTCCTCTGCTCCCCCCATCATTTGTGACTATACTTCCAAGGTAGAGGAAGGACTCAACTCGCTCAATGTCCTTTCCGTTGACTGTCAAACTAGTCGTGATGTCAGAATTTATCCTCATCTCTTTGGTCTTGTTGGTGTTGATCATCAGTCCTGCATGTTCTGCTTCTTTCTGCAACCTCCCCAGCTTATCTTCTATGTCTCGGTACCGTTGTGCCATAAGACAAATGTCGTCTGCAAAATCCAGATCTTCAAGCCTGTCATTTATACCCCATTGAATACCCCTCTTCCGTCCTCCCATTACCTTCTTCATCACACTATCCAGGACCAACAGCAACAGAGTGGGGGAAAGGACACACCCCTGTCTCACTCCGGAACTGACCTTTATCTTTTCTGTTAATTTGCCTTCGTGAAGAACCTGGCACTCATACCCTTCGTACATCTCTTCCATGATTCTGATGATCTTTGTTGGAATTTTATATTCCTCGAGGGTCTTCCACATGATTCTTTGATTTACGGAGTCGAAGGCTTTCTCGAAGTCAACAAATGTGAGGTAAAGGGTATTCCGCCACTCCACACTCTGCTCCAGGATGATTCGGAGGGTGTTGATGAGATCCACACAGCTGCGATGTTGTCGAAATCCAGCCTGTTCCTTCCGAAGCCTTTTTTCTACGCAGTCTTTTATACGATTCAGGATGACTCTCGCCAGCACTTTGCTTGGAATGGACAGCAAGGTGATACCCCTCCAGTTGTTACAGTTTGTGGTGTCCCCTTTCTTCGGCAACTTGACTATCAACCCCTTCTTCCAGTCGGTTGGTATTTTCTCCTCCTTCCAGATCTTCTCCAACAGCGGGTGCAGCAGATCGATCGTAATATCCAGGTCTGCTTTCAGTACTTCCGCTGGGATATTATCCAGACCTGGTGCCTTCCCGCATTTCATCTGCTTCAACGCTGTCCGTATTTCGCCCCGAGTTGGGAAGTCTAGGCTGATGCTTGGGTCACTTTCTGCTTCCTCTTCATCTTCTCCTCGCTGCTTACTTTCTGGTCCTCTATCTCTATTAAGAACCTCCACAAAGTGTTCTCTCCATCTTGTCAGCTGCTGTTCACACGTCGTGAGGATCTCGCCCGTCTTGCTCTTCACAGGCCTAGTTTTATTAAAACCTTTCTTCGAAAGCATCTTTGTGATGCCATAGAGCTCCTTAACGTCCCCCCTTCTTGCCGCTTCTTCTGCTTTCTCTGCCTGCTCATCAATCCACCTCCTATGATCCTTCCGTACACTCCTCTTTACCTCCCTGTTTGCTGTTGAATACTTTGCTTGTGTGAGAGCCTTCTGCTGTCTAGTCTTGCAGGTGTTGAGCTTGGCCTTAATCTCCTTCCTATAATTTATCTTGTCCCAGGTCTGATCGGATATCCATTCTTTCCGCAGGTAGTTCTTGTACCCGAGCTGCATCTCGCTGGTTTCCACGAAGATATTCTTTACCTCGCTCCACACAGTCTCCACGTCCTTCTCTGTCTCGGAGTCCAACACCTGGAATTTATTTCTGAGCTCCAGTTTAAATTGGTCCAATCTCTGCTGGTTCTTAAGCTTGCCCACATCAAACTTGTTGTGCCGAGTGTTAAACTTTCGGCGGACTGCGACGATCTTCATGCGGAAGTTGGCAACCACAAGATGATGGTCACTACCAACGTCCGCTCCTCTCTTGTTTCTAACATCTTCCAAGCTTCTTCTGAACCTCCTGCTCACCGCGATGTGATCAATTTGATTTTCTGTGACTTGATCAGGAGACACCCAGGTGATCTTGTGGCACCGCCTATGAGGAAATACCGTGCCACCCATCAGCAAATCCTGACTGGCGCAATATTCCGTAAATTTCTCCCCATTGTCATTCATCTCACCAAGGCCATGTTTACCCATGATCTGCTCCAACCCCTCATTGTTTGAGCCCACCTTCGCGTTGAAGTCTCCCATAACAATGAGAATGTCCTTCTTACTTGTTTGTCTTGTGACATCTCGCAGCATTTGGTAGAATTCTTCCTTCTTCTCTGGCTCTGAATGTTCTGTAGGCGCATAGCATTGGATGATGATCACATTCCTGATCTTTGTCTTGAACCTAGCAAACATGAGCCTACTAGAAATTGGCTTCCACTCCATAAGGCTTCTCTTTGCATTTCTGTTGAGCAGCAACCCCACTCCATCCTTGTGTTCTTCATCATCGCCCCCAGAATAGAGAAATGTAATTCCATCTGTTGTCTGTATTTCACCAAATCCTGGCCACCTCACTTCATTCAATCCTAGGATATCCAGCCCATAGTTCTTCATCTCCCGTGTCACTTGTTTCAGTCTGGTTTTCTCCATCAAGGTCCTCACATTCCAGAAACCGATTTTCGTAGTCCTCTTCATGCCAAAAGTCATCAGGTTATCCGTCCGGTTTTGTAATTTCGCTTCAGTTTCCGTAATCAGTTTATTTAAGAGGAGCGAGTGATTAACCCACTGCCTCCGAGTGCCTTGGAGGGGCTGCCACCTTAAGCCTGAGGCACCAGGCTGATTTTCTGTCAGGGTTTCTTCCCTTAGCCTTTGAAGAACCAACTCCAAACTACAAGGCAGCAGTTGTTTCACCAGAGCCCCGTTAGCCGTAATTTCTTCAAGGTTCCTGTAGGGCCTTCACAGCTACCGTAGCGGTATTGAGGCACACAAAGTCCCCACTGTACTTCACCCCTACAGGCAATCCCCTACATAATTACGTTGCCCATCTCCCACGACGAGGACGAGGGGTTGGATTTGTGGGAGACGTCTTAATGGTAATGAGCTGCAATTAGACAGTTTCAAAGTGGTAATGGTGCTGTTATTGATAATTCAGTGATAGGCTGGTTCAGAAAAATAAGAAGTCAGAACGTCCCTGTGTCAGGACCCATGATACAAGCCAAAGCATTGGATTTTGCTGCAGAATTAGGTATCGGAGATTTCAAAGCCTCGAACGGTTGGCTTGAGATTTCAGAAAGTGCCACGATATAAAATTTGCGGAGAATCCTCGAATGTTGATAAGGATAATGTTTCAAGCTGGGAAGAAAATTTCCCTTCCATTACTGACGGCTATTCGCTGGAAAATATTTTAAATGAGGACGAAACTGGACTGTTTTACCGCGCGGAACCCTACTTATTCATGTAAGTACACATATTGCACTAGTACATGTGCCAAATTGCAATCATTTTTTCTAACCCCCTCTATGGTGGACACCCCTCTTTAGCGGACAGTGTATACGGTCCCACGGTTGTCCATTATAAAGAGGTTTTACTGTTTATAAAAGTGGATGCAACTATAATGATTGTTGTTTTATGGGGGCGGGGAAAACAGCAAGGTCATCTGCCCCTCTTATTAGGCTACACTTAAAAAATATTAAGTTTAGATTATGGGGTTTGAAGCCACTTTTCAGTGTTGTCTTAGTAAACAAAAGTTTGGTGCTTTTCAGTCGGTCAACACGAATGTACCCAAAAAAGTTGGGTTATGCCCTAATCCTGAAAAAAATTACATGAGATTATTAATCTCTTTTGAATATAAGTTTATATTATTTAAGGGGTGGATGCATAAATATGAAAAGCCTAAAATTAAGATTAAAAAAAGTGAATGTATTGTTGTCTACATTCTACATTGTTCCACCAATCTCAACTTAAGTTTGCATTCATACATTTTATAACCCAAAATAAATCACTTAATTTCGGACAGCCTTTTCCATTTTTCAGATTTTGGCGCTTTAGCACTCGAGTATAGGCTATTACAGGCAAAATTACAAAGTTGCCCCACAAATATCAGACATAGCTTATCCAACAGCCCTTGATGGGAGAAACAAAACTGCAAGTCCTAAGTGAATCCAAAACCCACATAATAATTAAGCTCCTACAGTTTCCGAGATATTTCCAGAATATTATCGTTGCTCTTGTAAACTAATCAATGAAAGGTCAACAACGGTAGCTCAAATGGTCACATCCAGCTTTCCATCAACCTCTGTAAGAGACTCCATTACCTAAAATATGATAAGAACGTTATGAATGATAACATTCAACCCTTTATAAAGGATATATACATACTTATAAAACGAAAATAAATTATGAATCATATAAATTTGTGTCTTCATAATGAGCACTTAGATATACAGGGTCATTACATATGTGCGCGCGAGTAAACAGTGCAGAGTGCGGCCGCGCATACCTGGTTCAGCCAGTCGTTGGCGCACTCCGCTGACTCAAATCGTTAGTTCACACGTGTTTTGTCATTCATATGGACGTGTATCTGCAAAGCTTAGACGTTAGTGTTGCACGCTTAGTGAGTATTGTGATTACTGTGATTGTTGGTCATGTCTAGACACCAATTCACATTGCACGAACGTGTGTATATCCATAATTCATATATGGAAAGCAGAAAATCTTGTTCTGAAATGAGACGAAAATGTAGAATCAAGTTTCCAGGAAGACCTGTGCCTAATGCCATTACAATTAGGAGGACATTTTCAGCATCGGCTATGAGCACTGTAAGTACACATTATTGAACATGTTTGGTGAAAGTGCCCACCAACCACCGGGTACCCACGCCCACGATCTGCGGCAGTCTCAGCTGGCTTAGCTTGTGGTGTTTACTCGCGTGCACATACAGAATACTTATGTAAAACATGAAACATGAAAATGAGCTGCAATAATATTTCTAACACTTGAGTGGCGATACAGTTCATGTACACTAAACTTTCCCTAAAATATTTCAGATGATTCTCAACGCGACGATGGTTTCACGTCATAGACAAATGGATTTTATATAGATTTTATACTGATTTTAACATTCTTTAAGTATTTTATTTCTTTGTTTTTAAGTGCAATGACAAGTGTGAAATTCTTAACATTTTATTGAGAGTGTCACACTGATTAGTTCAGGATTGACATGTGAAATGTTTCTATGCTATTAGACTGAAGAAATAACATCATTTATAAAAATAGTGTATCACAAATATTGTATTGTTAGTGCATATTTTTGTAATATATCAAAATCAATACGGGAAAAGATAGAAATATGACTCAAGTCATAGATTTACAAAATATTTCATACAATTGTATATTATTCAATCTTCAACAATGCTGCATATAAACTTCTAATTATAATATGAAAAAAAAATTACTTTCCCTTTGCACTGGGGTAATAAAAACTTCCTATAGATGTATTAACATACTTTCGTTGATATCTTTCAATCATCATCATCATAAACAGCTCCAGTCACCCGGGTGCTGTGAAAGAGCCCTCTCCATTTCTTTCTATCCATGAATAGTTGGTCTTAATGAGTGCTCTCCCAATCCAGCCCTTTGTCTGCCAAGTCACACTTAATCTGGTCTATCCATTTCCTTTTAGGTCTTCCAACACATCTTCCTTTGATATTCAGATGGAAGTATGCCTTTGCCTTTTGTTCATCTTTCATCTGTTGGATATGTCCATACCACCTCTGACGAGACCTCTCTAAGGTCTCCATTACTGTGGTGTTAATACCTGCTTCTGCACGATTTATTTAATTTCTTACTTTATCCTTTCTTGTCCTCTGAAACATGGTACGCACAAACTTCATTTCGGATGCCTGAAGTCTACTGTTATCTCTTTTAGAAAGGTTACATGTTTCAAGTGTGTAAGTCTGTATGGGTATGTAGTATGTTTTAAATAATATATGTTTACACTGTATAGGTACTTTGTTATCCCACAGTAGTATTCTGACATGGTTGTAGAAGATTGCTGCATTATTTAATTTTTGAACTGGGTAGTTTTAAGCGCTTGATGTAACGTCCCTGCGCAGAATTTTCAGCCGATTGTTATGACAATAGACGGGGCGGTTGGCAATATTAATATTGTGTTTACAAAGGAATTTGACAGACTGGAAAGCTTTCTATAATAGAACTAGGAAACACTGAATAATGGCTTCTAATACTTCAATTAACTCCAAGGTTATTTACCGGATTAGAACTTCAATGTTTTGTCCGAATGATGGTTTATAAAACAAAAGAAAGGAATGTTGATGAATTACTTATACGTCGGTGAATTTCAGACATTCTGAACCATTGTTATACAGTAGTAACTACAAAATCATTTTGATGAATTACTTCTTGTGTTAGTGAATTTCAGACATTCTGGACCATTTTTACATTAACTACAAGGTCATAGACCCAATTTGAACTTCAATGTTTTGTCTAAATTAGTGGTTCTTAACAGGTGGTCCGCAGACCACAGGTGGGCCGTGAGTGCCTCGAGAGTGGTCCGCGGAAGAAAAAGGTCCGCCAGCACGTACAAAAAAGTGGTCAATAAATGGGGATTTCGAAAACGAAGTGCGTTGAACGAGAATCGTCCGAATGTATTTGCGGCTATAACTATCAGGTTTTGAATTGAAATATCTTTAAAATAAAGTTAAGGTGTATTGGAGGGGGCGTCCGTATATGATTCAATTTCAGGCTGAGTGGTCCGCAGGCTTTTACGGGTTCAGAACCACTGGTCTAAATGATGGTTTACACCACAAAAAAGAAAGAAGGAATTTTGGTGAATTACTTATTATGTTAGTATTTTATAAATATTCTGAATCATGTTCACAAATTACTTATCATGTTAGTGTCATTCTGATACATTCTACATTAACTTCAAGGTGAGTTATCTGACTAGAACTTAGGAGTTTTGTCTGTCTGGAAATGCTTGAAACGAGGTGCATCACGAAATCCTATCTCACAGTCAGGGCACCAGATCATTGACTCTTTCCGCTCTCCATTCCTCCAACACACTACACGTTTTCTAGTGGGTTTCTGCTTCGACGCACCAAAATCAAGCAAGCAGCGTCCCAGTAATCAAGAAGGTGTAGGTGATTTTGAAGGTCGTCCTTTTGTCTGTTGCCCTACCACTCCAGATGAAGGTAAGTTCTTTGCTAAGTCTAATCTACTTAGACTTCCTCCTTCCTTCTGGTAAATTATAAAGGCATTCAAGCACACTACATCCATCAGGTAGCGGAACATCATCTGGTAGTATATTGTTACGCATTCCTTAGCAGTTTTGTAGCTGGGAACTCGACCACTTTTATCTACTCCTCCCATGTTCTTGTAGTCTAGAACAAGGGAAGGTTTCTTGATCACTCCATTCCTGTCTGAATATCGGCCATGCTGTTGTCATGGATGGTGCTTACTAAGGCTATGTCCTTTTTGTCTTACCATTTTATGATCATTTGTTTTTATGGGAAACTGCAATTGTCTCTCCCTTCTGTAGTCTGGCCCTCTTCACTGTGGGAACTCTTTCCTGTTGATCCTCATAGTTGATCAGTACTCTGCTACACAGTCAACTAGTGCATGGACTGGTATACTACTATAGTTGTCAAGATACAGCAAAACACTTCATTTAGAAGGTCTTGCGAGAGCTCTATTTCAATTAATTTTGGCAGAAATTTGCTCACCTGGGTGTGTGTGTCCATACACAGTGTCCTTTCCAGTACAGCAAATTTCCATAGATAACCAGACTTTTACTCTCACAAAGTTTATAGAATTTCATGCCATCTACTTCTTTTGGATGGAATAAATTGCACCCAGCTCAATCATCATTTCCTTAGAAGGAGGGACTCATCACACGTTTTGTACAGGAGTGTAAACTGAAGAAAATTTTGATTTTGGGCGATCAAGTATGGGGTGGATTTTATAGAGCTTTTTATTGTGCAGGTTAGGATCAAATTTGGAATTGTTGGAAAAATGAAGGAACTTCAGGAGAAGATGAAATCTTTTTCCAGAGATAATTTAGGAAAAGTATGGTGTTGCGATACTTTCCCATTTTGAGAAGTACATACTGTTTTCTAGCTTACAAACAATTCCCTGCAACATTAGCAAAGTTTTTATCTCAGATTTGTATCCACCCAATCTTTCACTCGTGACCGTGGTCTCAAGTTTAGATGGGCATATTCATTGCTCTAAGCCGACACCGTGGTGATGGGGTAGCGTGCCTGCCTCTCACCTGGAGGGCCCAGTTTCGTCAGGGATTTTAGAAGCTGACATGAAGCAAAGCAAAGCAAAAAGCCAACTCTCTACAGGCCATGGAGGCCCTGGGAGTAGTGGAAGGTAGAGGCTTCCACTTTTTTTGACATCGGCACTAGATGGGATGGAGTTGTCAGCTCCATTCTCGGCCGTCTTTGCTCCCAGGAATTGCCCTGGTACTCATTTCAGGTGTAGGCTGAGTGAACCCCAGGGCCATTTGCATATCCGAAAGTGGTAGTGTTGTTTCTAAAATCCACTACCTGGGTGGGGATCGAACCCACTCCCTTTCAGTTAGAAGCTCAGCGCCTCTACCGACTGCTTCACGCAGCCCCCTTTAGAAGTTGACATGAGGGCTGGAATGGTGTGCACTCAGCCTCGTGAGGACATTCGAGTAGATGTCCAAGAGTGAGACAGCGCCCTGGTAACGTGCTGACCATGTGTTGCCCCACTATCTGCAGGCCAGGGGAAGATGACCTTGCTGTTCTGCCCCTTAAAACCTCAATCACTAACTAATCTTCAGGCCAAATGGCTGAGCAGCGGTAGCTTTGATAAGTAGCCTAGGTGATTCAATATGAAGAAAAAGTATAAACTTTAGAAGAAATTGATATAGCAACTACAATTTTAATATTTCATAAGCAAAATTATACTTTATTTCATTGGCAAAAATCCCTGACAATTGACTAATAATATATAAATGCATGCATGTCTACCCCTTATTATTCCCGTTTTTCCAACGGGGTCGGGGATGAGATGCGATGGAAGTCTTTGTGGCGATGGTTTTTACGGCCGGATGCCCTTCCTTACGACAACCTCATGAGAGGAGTTAATGAGAGATTAAATGAATGATGGTGAATGAAACTGGGCAAGGATGTGGAAGGAAGCAGCCGTGGCCTGTCAGAAGGTACCGTCCCAGCATTTGCCTGGTGTTGAAAATGGGAAACCACGGAAAACCAATTCAAGGACGGCCGACGGTGGGGCTCGAACCCACGCGTCTACTGAGTCAGCAGAGAGCCTGGTCCCGTGACCTAATGCTGCGCTTTAGCCAGCGTGGCCACTACTGTCGGTACTAATAATATATAAATATTTACCATTATTCATCAATAATGGGAATTGAAATCTCACTTTTTCAAGATATTCATATTCGCGCCATACAAGTACGCACTGAGTGGCTCTACTACTAGCAATGTGGCTAACGTAATGTCGCTAACTATTCTATCGCTTGATTTGGTGACCTCCAACAATACGATATTACAGTTTAGTATTGCATGAATATGGATTCAGTAATTTTAAAATTCCCATTTAGTGATATAAATAAATATCTTGCAATGAATAATTCAGAATATCATCTTTACAGTCAAACCCCTGCAGCATGCTTGGTGATTTTCAACAAAGTTGCATTGGCTACTCTGTTGAGTGATCTCCTTGAAGAGTGATGAATTCTGGGTAGACGACCTTCCTCTAGAATTGCCGTACGAGTAATTGTGGGGTAGATAATTTGGGCAAGTTAAATCTAAAATAAAATAGAAAAATGGCTAATGCCATCAATGCGTTGGCTACCCGTGGACCGGTGATAGTTAAAGGTAAGTAATGCATTAATTGATTTCCAAGTGGAAAGTATTTTTTAATCAATTGAATCGATCGAATTAAGCGTGATGACCAGCGTAAGATTTTCAGGTCCTTTGGTACATCTTTTTTCCAGGTCTGATAGAGAGTTCACGGCCAAAATTGCAATTGTTTCTTAAATACGCGAAAGTGGAACTGGTCCCTCCAACTCCTGGCGATATTCCTGCTATCCGAAGTGGAATCGGTAAACTGCTTTCGGGAGCCCGAACTGGGAGATGGAAGAACGTAACTGTGAAGGTTTGTATTAAAAAAAGAGAAACATTTTCGATCCCAAAAGTTCAGCATTATTCACCTATCCTCGTAATCCAGCACTGGAAACTAGGGTAATATAGCACTTCCGTCCGAGTGACCATATTTTCTGGCACAACAAACAGTGGGTAGTAGAATAAACATTAATTCTTTACGAGAGGGTTTCACGACATGAAATAAAAGGCAAAACTATTGGCCTGGATAAAGATTATTGATTCGTGACTTACCCCACTGTGCGTGACAAAAACCAGGGGTGTTATCTATTAGCTGGGCCGTGCTAGGCCTATCAATCCACCATTGGTCTGGACGAAAATATTGGTCTAGGCAAAAAAACTTCACAAGAGGGTTTTCTTTGTATAACATTTATTAACTTCTGAAATTAACGAATTCACCTGAATCAACAGTCGGGAAAATATCTGGAGATGATGTAGTAATAGATGTTTACTCCGCTGTCTGAGACCCGCCCAGCCATTCCAAATAGGATCACTACTTATATAGTTGAAATTTCGACTTTGGCATCCATCTTTTTCAGGGAGTCGGTAATGCCAACCACACGCATTCGGTACTATATCGCATCCGGCAGACCAATGGTTTTGCCTAGACTAATACAGTATTTTCGTGCAGATCAATGGTGGATTGATAGCGCGGCCCTGCGGGTTTTTGTCACTCACAGTGGGGGAAGTCACGCATCAATAATCTTGATCCAGGCCAATAGTTTTGCCTTTTATTTCATTTTGTGGTGTATTTTGTATTGGACATGTTGGCAACATTGACAACGCGTGTGACGTGAATGTAAGATGGTGCGGAATCTCGTAAGAATTAACTGTTATCGGTAGTAAAAGTAATTATTTCCAGTGCAGCAATACCGATGCAAATCGAAAATGAACTTCCATAAGCTCCCAGAAGGTATGTGAATCAAATAATATATATATTTTCAATATTTAGCCTTGTGAAAATGATATAATGGAAGGAAACCCTCTCGTAAAGAATTAATAAATAAACTTCGTAGTAAATTACTAGTTTTTATGAATTTCCTTGTTGAGAGCCAACTAGGAAATTATGGATTAAAGCAATAAGTAGAGAAAGGTATGTAGCTTATGCTGACCAGAAAATTAGGTGACCTTTTATTATTACTCCAGTTCTGATAATCTCCTGACCACCTCGTCGTGTAGTGGCTAGCATTCTTGGCTGTCGCCCCCAGATATTCAAGTTCACATCCAGACTCTGCCAAGAAATAATTCTGGTCTGAGGGCTGGAACGGGGCTTCATTAGGTGAAACTGGGTTAGATTCCTATCTCATCCATCCTGGAAGTGGTTTCTGTGATTTCCTCACTTTGCTCCAGGCAAATGCCGGGATGGTTCCTAACCTGAGGCCACCTCCTTTCAAATCATCACCGGAATTACAAATGCACATGTCGCAATGACACAGGTTAGCAGACATGGGGCTAAATGAACACATTTCTATGACGAGTGTTGCAGTGGCCTATATTGGAGGGTATTTGGTACAAGCTGTCGAGTCCGCCTCGTTGCGTAGTGGCTGGCTAGCATTCTTAGTTGTCACTGTGGAGGCCCGAGTTCGATTGCACACGTCTTATCCAGTATCCAGAGTTAAGTTATTGTTGTTTTAAGGGGCGGAACAGCGAGGTCAATTGCACCTCTGTATCCAGACTCCATCTCCATAGTATATAAATAAATTTTTGCTGGTTTTAGCTTGCATAAGCAAGTTATTTTTAGGCTGTATCTCAGCGCTGCAGTGGTCAATATGCGCACTGCTAGGAGGACACTGTTGATGCAGAGAATGCCTCAATGGAGTAGGCTTTATATTATTGGAGACTAAGGTTAGATACATAATCAAGTTGATTCACAACAGAATCAAGTCAATGATAAGTCTTATCATTACAACCCATCACATGATATCTCGCACAGAGTTTCCCACATGCATGGGTCATAAAAACTTTGTCCTACAACGTGATGGAAGCCGTGCACTGCATATATTGTAACAAGGTATCGGAGCTGATATTATATTTTGCTTCCTTCCAGTCCATCGTTATCATGTCATCCGCAAGGAAATTTACGAGCCTACAGTCCCTTTCTACAAAGAAAAATACCGCCTTCAAGATATAGAAGCTATTGGGTTATCCGGAGAACAAATACCTTCTCTTTCTGCTACAACATTCAGAAAATTTCAGATCTCTTAATGCCACCATTAACACAATAGCAGTACAGTAACAGCCCTTAAAGGATCTATTAGTATTTTGAGAAATCACTTTTATCTGTGAATTATGTGCATTTCGAGACTGAACAGCTATTTTAATTATTTATTTCTAATTGAGGCCTAGAAGTAGGCCTATGAGATATATTTCATAGTTCAGTATTTTGTTAACCTTGCAATTTTTCTCCTTTCACCTTATTTTGGTGATGGTTAAGCTTTGCATGAAATTAAAAATGCAATAACACCCTCTATACTCTGTATTTCAAAAGAATGAACCTGAAGGAAATGGCGGGAGCTTGGAACAGCTGTGCTGTGTTGCCAAGTTTTTATTATTGATGTAGAACAGCTGATTCGAATAATACTCAGGGCTACACTTCCGATATTATTTCGGTACTATTATGCGCAATATAATGCAAATGTCGATCCTGAGTCAATGCCGAGAACATTCAAATAGAGAAATACGGTAAAAAATGAATAAACAACACACCGAAGCTATGCTACCTTTGTCACCGTTATTCAATAAATACGAGAAAGAGGCCAAACACTCGACAGCTATACAAATATAATACAAAATACAAACACAAAGTAATATGATGATGAATATATCAACACTCACCATGCAATGATTATATCCTTCAAAATGAAACAAGAGTTTGGATGAAGGTCGTTCACAGTTTACAGCAGTTAACACAGAACGCAGAAATAACATCATGACAATACCAAGCACACTCACTCACTGTATCACGACTCTGTACAGTTAATAATAATAATAATTTAATAAGTGCAGCTAACTGCCAAAAGAAATATATACACGATGGTGCATACAATAACCATACTAAGACCACACATTCAGTCATTGCAGAAATCTGTCAAAGAGACTTTCCTTTTGGAGCACAAAAGCAGGTGATAACGGTCACAGGTTGACCCACACAGTTTACACCTGCAGTTATCGTCCGGGTCGTGGAATTTCTCAGTCTGGCATATCCGGTGGTGGAAACCATGCACGGCGTATTGCGTCACTACATGCCATAGTTCATATCCAACTTGAGTCCATTCTCTGTAAATCATGGCATCTGTTGAAAAGAACGTTGGCCATATGTCTTGCCGTTTTGCATTGAGTTCTTGTACAAGTTCTGTGTAGGCGGCTGTTGATGGTAGTAATAGGTTAAGGCGAAGATCTTCGATGAAAAATTGCTCTCTTGCTAGCACGTAGGTGAGGCGAGACCGTGTGAATTTCGAAAGGCACAATGTTCTTTTAAGGAAAGTGGCTTTGACTCTTTCTATTTCTTCCAAATTTCTCTTCGTCAGTTGTAGCCAAATTGTCTCTAGTCCATAACTTATGATTGGGGTAATTTTAAGGCGAAACACTGTGATAGCTGTGGCTAAAGATAGCTGTCTCAGATTCCTTATAGTGTGAATAGCAATCTTTGCCGCGGCGACTCTTTCCTTGACGTGTAGGCTATAGACATCTCCTCTTGTCTGAAAAGTAATAAAGTAATAATAGCCTCCACATACGTAGCACATACCAAGCACACAAACAAGCTTTCTGTGGCGATATTATTGCAGTGATTTTACATTGTCGATTTGTAGGTTATTGAATGACAAGCATTACTGTCGACCAAATATTATGTGCACTCGAGTTTGAAGGTTGTTTGTGAAGTAACCAATAGACCTACATAAAATCCAATAACATCATCATTTTCGTCGTTCTATTTTACGTTAGTTCATGTAGGTTTGGAATTTTAAATTTATATTTTAATATTTTTTATCGCAGTTGGAGCACAAATAGTGCACGTTTTTAAGCGTGTTTCAACCATGCGTCAAATTTAAGAATTATTATCTCAAAAGCCCGTCATCAGATCGAATCCAAATTTTAACACAATATACATTGGAATGCTGTATAACTGGTTTATTAATTTCACAATTTTGTCTGTCCTAGAAACAAAGTTGTTATCATTGTTGTAAGGTAACTTTTTCTCGGCTCGGGGTGGTTGGAAAATGTAGATCTTGGTTGCGTTGTATTCGTTATACATCAAAAAGTTATGCTCGTTATACATCAAAAAGTTATGCTGTATGACTGTGAAATACGTAAATTAATTCACTTATTTTATATCGGTTTGTATTTGTACGAGGAAATATCACATGGTTCACCAGCTAGCCGCTCCGAGAACAGCTGTACAGCGTTGCCGAAATGGTGCCCACACGCATCATGGCGCGTCTCGCTCGGAGGTGATGGGCTCCATCTCAGCAACGCTCTACAGCTTTTGCTGGAGCGGCTAGCTGTTGAACCATGTGTTATTTCCTCGTACAAATACTAACCGATATAAAATAAGTGAATTAATTTACGTATTTCACAGTCATACAGCATAACTTTTTGATGTATAACGATTACAACGCAACCAAGAACTACATTTTCCATCCACCCCGAGCCGAGAAAAAGTTACCTTACAACAATGATAACAACTTTGTTTCTAGGACACACAAAATTGTGAAATTAATAAACCAGTTATACAGCATTCCAATGTATATTGTGTTAAAATTTTGATTCGATCTGATGACGGGCTTTTGAGATAATAATTCTTAAATTTGACGCATGGTTGAAACACGCTTAAAAACTTGCACTTTTTGTGTTCCAACTGCGATAAAAAATATAAATTAAAAATTCCAAACCTACATGAACTAACGTAAAATAGAACGACGAAAATGTTGATGGTATTGGATTTTATGTAGGTCTATTCGTTACTTAACAAACAACCTTCAAACTCGAGTGCACATAATACTTTGGTCGACAGTAATTTGAACACAATGGTATGCAATGAAACATTACTGGATACGTAAACATTAAGCCTATTTTGTACGTCACGCATGTACTCTAAATTAAGTATATTTAAATTTGAATTGAACGAACGAGGCTAACCAGGAAAATAGTTTGATGTCGAAATGAACGATAGCTGGCCGTTACAGGTTGGCCCGCACGGTCTCGAGCAGTATTTCCAGCATTTTCCCATGTTCTTCCTGCGGTACTATTTACAACTTATCGACTCTATGCTTAAAGTAAACAAAACGATGGCAATGAAACAAACTCTGACACAGTTAACAGGCGACTGAATGATTGACAATAAGCTGGCAACGTATGGTATTAGTTGACAAAATCCAGCCAATAGGAGCCCGCGGCGGTCAGCTGTTCCAAGCTCCCGCCATTTCCTTCACGTTCATTCTTTTGAAATACAGAGTATAGAGATAAAACGTTCAACTCCTTTCTCTGTCACATTACCTATTTCTATAGTAATCAGCTTTTGTGGCATAGTTAATAGCATGCTGAACTGCTACACCCAAGCATTAAAATCCTTCAGTATGCCTTCCTTCGGAGGGCCCATGTCATAGATTTATGGCATGCAAAAGAACCTACCCCTACAATTGGTAGTGTGTAGCAACGCTATATCACGTTCTAAGGTTCGCTGCTAGGTGTCGGTGACATCTGGTAGCCAAAGTTAGAACTACTTGAAATTGAACTTGCTGGGAGCCTTCGGGAGTTCAATTAAAATACCCTGCTGTGCCCATTGGCTGTAATTCATATTGAGCGCTCCAGTTCTGTAAAACAAATAAATCCACCGGGCAAAGCCGTTCATATATAATAGTAAATTTTCCGAATTATTAGGGCGGCCAGTGCCTTATAGCAGGCTAGTTCTGAAATCTAAGCTCGATTTATAAGAAGAGGGCTTACAGTGGAATTAGTGCACTGTCAAGGTTAGTCTACGAAGAGGAGAATGTTCTTGATAAAAGACCTGTGAATGTCTAAATATTACATCCATTACAAGAGAGTCACAGCACTCTAGAAGATTATGAATATGTTTATGTGCTCTGTAATACAGGAATATCAATGTACAGGGTGGTCGAGAAGTCCCTTTGCATGTTATAGCATAGGACAGTAAATTTAGACATGTATTATAAATATTTATTATTAACATTATTTACATATTGTTGAGATAACAATTTTCTGCCGTGAGCCGAGTCTCGCATTTGACACGTTCACTTCGGTAGCATGGGAAAGTCGAGTCACGTGGTTCGCTGCATAGCTCACTGCGCAGTTAGCTGCCTTCAGTTGAAAGAGTTCTACCATGACGGATACAAGTGTTTTCACTGTCGAGGAGCGTTTGGTGGCTTCTGTTTGGGTTCACGAACGTCAGAATACGAAGAAGACAATGTCAGACATTTTGAAGGACTTCGCTGTGAGGTTTGGAAAACCACCGCCAAAGGACCAATGTTATTTGCATGCGAGAAGAAAACCTTTGTGAAGGGAAGTGTTCTCGATGCACCACGTAGTGGAAGGCCTACGACTCGTATCGAAACTTGTGCCGCTGTGGCGGAATCGATTGAACAATCGCTGGTGAAGTCGACCCGTAAGCGGTCTGCGGAATCAGGCGTCCCGAGATATATATCGTAGCTCATGAAATCGTAACGTCATTATTTGGGCAAATGACAATCCGCACTTTTATGAGGAAATTGAGTGCAATCCGCCGCATGTTATGCTTTGGGCAGGGCTATTGGCAGACCATCTGCTTGGACCTTATTTCTTCGATGGTCCTGTGAACCAGCACAGCTACCTGCAAATGATTAACACGTGGTTGCTTCCACAATTAAGGGCTAGAGGTATAAGTGACATCGTACGCTTCAACAAGATGGTGCTCCACCGCATTTTGCTGTAAGTGGCCGCAACCGGCTAAATGAACTTTTTCCAAACCGCTGGATTGGGCGTGGATCACGAGACCTTCCAGCCTCCCCGAAGCCCAGACCTCAGCACACCGGACAATGCACTATGGGGAATAATAAAAGGAAACGTTCGTAAACGACCATACGTGAGCAACGATCAACTGAAAGATGGAGTTCGCATGGCATTTGAAACTATCACCCACCGCATGCATACACGAACATGGCGATTGATCACCGTCTGCTTCGAACATGTAGGAATACATACTGACGTTGTTAATTGTAATCGGACATGGTTTACTCCAAATAAATGTTGAAATTTTAAAAAATCCTGTTTTATTCATACCGTAACAATGTTTCCACGTCGAACTGTCCTATGCTATAACAAGTAAAGGGACTTCCTGACCACCCTGTATAAGATGTTCTCCAAGTTCTTCAAAAAGTTCAAATTCCGTGCCTAAGTGATTGGTAATTTTAAAAACTGGGATTTCAGAATTTTCATGTTCTGAATATTGTTTTTTTTTTGGGACACTTATTAAAACTGGTACGAATAAGACGAATAAAACTTGTTTTGAACAGTTATTTTCTGTTTGTTTCACAGGAAATCAGGGCTGTGCATACCCTTTGCTCTGTCACATGACATACGTGACCAATCTCAAACAAAATTGAATGTGTGTGTGTTCGTCTGTTCGCAGGAAGGCTGGTTAAACACATTGGTCACTGTTGAAGTCATCTGTTGGTTCTTTGTTGGGGAATGCATTGGAAAGAGGCATTTTGTTGGTTACAAAGTTTGAACTACGAATCAAGTTAAGCGTGTGCTGAATTGATACGATGTAGTAAAAGATTATTTGAAACTTCTGGACATATTTTAACTAAGATGTGAGAAGTGATTTCTATGTAAATATTGTAGGAGTGCAAAATAAATAAGAAAGAGACAAAAACTATACTTGAATTTTAGGAACCCAACCCTTGAATCCTATTGAAGAGCAGTGGCGATAATTTTATCGACTGCTGATTTGTTGCAATTTTAGGTATCAGTCCATTTGTAATTGGTCTTGAAAATATCTAGAGTTTGAAGTCAAATTCTCAATGAGTGTCTTGGTGAAGTTTTCATTCCTTCCCGCTCCATCCACTTGAAGAGAGAATATTTAGTTGAAGAATGGCCCCCTGCATGCACTGTTTTGATTGACAGGCCATACTTCATTTTCATTTTTGGGTCTTTGTAGACAGTTCCCAAAACTACCTAAGATCAGCTCCCATAGCCATTTCTGTTTAGAGGTAAGTTCTAAGAATATTGCTAAAGACCACAAAAATGTACATTGGTTTTCATCATCATCATCATTTCCCCTTATCCAGCTCCTGCCGGGTCGGGGTATTTATGGCACTTCTCCACTTTCCTCTTTCCTTCCACGAACTTGTCCCAGTCCAGATTTCTTTTTCTTACGCTATTCTTCACTGAATCAATCCCCCTTGTTCTAGGTCTTCCTCTTGCTCTCTTACCCTTGCACTTCGCCTCCAGCATCTGTCTTGGTATTCTATTTTCCTCCATCCTCTTTACATGTCCAAACCACCTTAGTTTATTCTTCTCAATTCTCTCATTTAGTTTTCCCATCCCAACTTCCTTCCTAACATCTTCATTCCTCACTCTGTCTTTCCTTGTCTTTCCTATCATACTTCTTAGGAATGTCATTTCACTGGCTTGGATTCTACTCTCTTGCCTGCTTGTCAGGGTCCAAGTCTCAGCTGCATAAGTTAATATGGGAACATAGTACACTTTATACATTACCTCCTTGCTTTTCCTTGGTACTTCCTTATCCCAAACAAGTTTTCTTACACTTTGATAGAATGCATTGCTCTGCTGTACCCTCCTGCCAATCTCCATGTCCAACCTACCAGTTTGCATCAATTCATTTCCTAGGTATTTGAACGTGTCCACAATTTCCAAACTCTGACTTCCAATTTTCACAGTGCCCTTTCCTTGTCTTTCCCCTCTTGTCATCACCATGGTCTTGCTTTTCTCTATACTGATTTTCAGGCCGTACTTCTGAATATTTTCGTTCAGTGCATCTAGTTGTTTTTGCACTTCTTCGGTGTTCCTTCCCCAGACCACAATATCATCTGCAAATAACAGTAACTTCATTTCTTTATGTCCATATGCTTCCTTTGTTTCCTTAACAATTTCATCCATCACCATTATGAACAAGAGAGGTGACAGCACACTCCCCTGTCTTAGTCCAGTCTTGTTCCTAAACCAATCTGTCTTTCCAACTGGGGTCAGTACCCTGCTAACACAGTTGTACATTGCTTGTACCATTTCTAACATTTCTCTTCCCAGTCTCTTCTTAACCATGGTTTCCCATACCTTTTCTCTGGGGACATTATCATATGCCTTTTCTAGATCTATGAAAGTCATGATCAAATCCTCTCCATATTCCCAGTTCTTTTCCATCACCTGCCTCAAGCTAAATATTGGGTCCACTGTGGATCTTCCACTCCTGAAGCCGTACTGTTCCTCTTGCAACTCTCCTTCCACCTTTCTTCTCATTCTTCTTTCTAATATCCTTTCCAGTATTTTTACTATCTGTGATATGAGGGTGATCCCTCTATAGTTTTCACACACCTTCTTGTCCCCCTTCTTAAACACTGGTATTATTAGCCCTTTCTCCCAGTCTTCTGGTACACATTTCAGTTTCCACACACACTTTAGCAGTCGATACAGCCATTGCATACCAACAGGTCCAGCAGCCTTTATCATTTCTACATTGATTTCATTCACCCCTGTTGCTTTTCCCATCTTCATTTTCTGTACTGCTAATTCCACCTCCAGCATTGTTATATCATCTTCTGTTATAGAGTCGTCAGGTTGTGTCACTTCCATCTCACCAGTGGAATTGCTTACATTCAATAGCTTATCGAAATACTCCTTCCATCGTCCCTTTATCTCTTCTGGGTGTGTTAACAGCTCTCCATCTTCCTTTTTCACTAGCTTTATAGTAACTCTTTCTTTCCTCTTACTTCTTAGAAGCCCATACAGCATCCTTTTATTGCCACTTACATCTGTTTCCATTCTTCGTGTAAATTCTTCCCAACTTTTCTTCTTTTCTTCTCCTACCACTTTCTTACACCTCCGTTTGCTGTCGTGATACTTCCTTTTGCTTTCTTCTGTTTGATCTCGGTTCCATTCTTTCCATGCAGATTTCTTTTCTTTCACTGCTTTCCTCACTTCCTCATTCCACCACGGTGTCTCCTTCTCTTTCACTCTTGTTGACGTCCTACCACAAGCACTCTCTGCTGCACCAACAAATGCCTTTTTAAAGTGGGACCATTCCTCTTCTATGTTTTCCACTTACTGGGATTTGTTGCTTCAATCTCTCCTGAAAATCTTCCTGTACAGTTTTGTCTTTCAATTTCCATACTTTTATTTGACTTTCTCTGATCTCCTTTAGGTTTTCCAACTTTTCCCATCTAAATTTTGCCACCACAGCTCTATAGTCCCCATCAAATGCTTCTCCTGGTAAAGCTGTCACATCTATCAGCTTTCTACGATTAGTCCTTTCCACCAGAAAGTAGTCAATTACTGATTTTGTTCTTCTATCGCCACAACCATATCTCGTAATTTTCCTGCTGTTTTTCTTCCGAAACCATGAATTACCCACTATCAGTCCATTCCTTTCACAAAAGTTTACAAGTTCCTCTCCTTCCCGGTTCTTTTTCCCATATCCATATGGTCCAATGACTTCTTCCTTCCCTTGTCTCTCGTTTCCGACTTGTGCATTCATATCTCCCATGATCACCACTTCTACATCTGAAATTACTCTTTCTACATCCTCCAGGAATACTTCAATATCTTCTTCTCTGTTTCCAGTCTCTGGTGCATACACTTGTATGAAGTCCATCATGTCATTTTTCATCTTCATTCTAATTTTCATTATTCTGTCACTCACACACTCGACCACTTCCACATACTCCTCCAGTTGTTTCGAGGTTATCAGTCCCACGCCATTTTTTGCCTCTTGGCCACCACTCCAGTACATTGGTTTTATGAATGGCAAATTTCTTAAAACAATTATTGAAATGGTCACTGAAGAAATAAAGATTATTATAACAGAGTTGACTGTATTTTTTCCACAAAATTCTTGTCACACATTGGTAATTTACACACCCATGTCTTTCATAGTGAAATTAAAAAATAAATCCTTTAATATTTCACAATGTAATTTTTGAATAATTTTGTACATGAACTCATAGTTGGGAGTACAGTTTGTACCAGTATGTTGAAATGATGCCCGAATGTGTCAGTGAACCGGCCAGGGGGAGCCACCAAAATACCCCATGCCTTGTAATTGCCATAAATGGAAAATTTTGCATAGACTCAAAACTATACATTGTAGTTGTTGAGTTTCCAAATAACTCGTGATTAAATATGGTAGTTTGGTTAAGAATTTCCTTACTTTGAAGTGGCTATACAATACTGCTTTTATTCAACTCGTTACAATCTGATGTTCGTTATTGATCTCCCATGCCTCTAGTTATTTTTTTTATACACGGTAACTTAGCAATCCATTTGTATCCTTGGGGTGGGATGCGCAAAATGAGGAGGGTCTTATGTGCATATTCAAAACTTAATAGCATATCAAGAAATCCATTAAATAACTATACATGCTATCGAAAATACATTTCAAAACAGAAAAAGTATTATTCTGGTTTAAAAGATACAATTATGGCCCATCTTATTATGTAATACGCTAAGGTGTATGTTTCACAAAACTCAAGCTCCTAAACCAGAGGGAGTTAGAAGGTGTGGTTTGTACCAAAATCTTCCAAATCGTCTCAGTAGTACAGGAATAATCTTGCATTTCTTGAAAAGTCAACGGAAATATATATTTTTTGTTTATAAAGTGCTTTTAAACAAACTACTATAGCCCCAGGCAGAAGTGTCGAGGCCTGCCCGCATAGCACTAGGGCCAGGCGGGTAGTCTGTACACATGGGGGGCACAACCCATTACGCGAAAGTTCTCGCACGGGTCCGCTAGTCATATAATATTGTCTAAATCTCTCACGATCGCAACAAGTACCAGTATACATGCGTGATAGGGTAGGCCTAATTTCGCATTCACTGCATATGAACTAAACAGAAAATACCGTACTCAGTCATGGTTCCGTATTGATTGACAATGGAGTATAATAAAATTGGGGTATCCACCTGATGAATACACAAAATATAGACCCATATATAAATTTTGTGTATTGATCAGGCGGATACCCCAATTTTATTATACCACTAGCAGAAGTACCCGTTCTTCGAACGGTGTTCGGTGTTAACACCAGACATTATAATAATAATAATAACAATGTTATTGGTGTTACATCCCTTTTAAGTACTGTTGCTTTTAGACACGCACCAGACATTATCAATTGAGCTACTGTTGCAATGGTTAGCGGCTTGTAATTCCTTCATAAGTTTATCAGAACGAAGTTAATTTTCTGGGAATATCACACACACTGTTAATTTAAGGGCCTTATAATGTGGTTTTCGGAGATCCTTTATAGACTCGCCAATTTTTTGTCTCACATTGAGAAGTGCAACATATGCTTTGGTCGTCCTTCTAGGATAATTTTTATATTTCACCTCTTTTAGCATGTATTTTGAGAAGTTTTTCCCTATATCCACCCTTCTACTGTATGAAAAGTACGGTGAAGAGTTTTATAAATGATTGGTGTATTGACTCATGTTTACCATACCTAATTTTACGATGCACCAAGCATCCGAACATGAGTTATAGGCGTACATAAGGATACACAGACAGACAATTCTATTGTCTACAACATATCACCCAGAAATCCAAATATGGGTATATCTACCACACAGTATCAAAGAAAAGCATCCTTACGATGAACCCGTATGTCGACAAAAAAAAGAAAAGAAAAAAGATTAGTTGAAATGTGCTCTCAAACTAAATTCAACGTGTACTTCCTGACATGAAATAGAATTGAAAGTCTTGTAGATGAAACGCAATACACGTCACATAAAAACTGACCCTCTACGTTGTGTTGGGTCCCCATACACAGGAAGACCTCTATCATAAATTATAAAAGCTTGTGGTGCATGAAAATTCAGGTTCTTTAGTCTCAAATGGCCCAAATTCCTAAAAGCCGCAAAAAATGCTGATTCAATTCAGGAATTTTTGAAAATAATGTTGTTGTTTGGAGATATAATAGACCTTCTGTACTATATGTCGCACGTGAAAATTGCATGAAAAAATCCTAGATTACCCCTTGACCCCCTTAATTGCATTGGTGAATTATACAGTCTACGTTGGTTCCGTGATAACCTTATATTTGCAAACTTTCACAGAAATATAAATGTAATAAATTGCTTCTTACTGAAATAGATGGAAAGTTGGATGCCACCCCTTGAGATAATGTTGTCATGGTTACGGATTTGCATTCCTTCATTAGTTTGTTAAATTAAATTTAATAAGTTTTCTGGGAATGTTTCAGAAACTGTTGGTTTAAGAGCCTTATAATGTAGTTTTCGAGGACCCTAGAGTTTTATTTCTGGCACCGAGGGGCTTTGTCTCGTCGTTGTACGCCATAATATAATACTACTAATAATAATATAATATAGGGATAGGAATATAATAGACCTGCCATACCACACCCGCAGGTGTAAATCGCGTGAAAAAATTCTAGACTACCCCTTGACCCCCTTAGGAGCATTTTACATATTGATGAAATTTACAGCTTAATTTGGTTCCATAATAACCATCTAGCCGTTTGCAAACTTTCACAGTAATGTAATTAATGTAATTGCATTGCGTCTTACAGCAATAGATGGACCTCTGAGAATCTGTTGCCATGGTTATCGGCTTGCATTCGTTCAGTAGTTTATTAAATTAAATTAGTTTTCTGGGAATTTCTCAAAAACGGTTGGACGTAGGACCTTAAAATGTGTTTTTAGGGCCCCCGAATGTTATCTCTCACATTGAGGGGCTGAAAATGGGCTTTGTCTCGTCCTTCTACTCCTATTTCAGCATGTATTTTAAGGGGGTATGCACCCTTTTATGATAGGTACAGAGAAGAGATACATCAATGATTAGTGTCGTGCCTCTGATGGATATCTGTACCAAATTTTGCGTTGATACACCCAGCCGTTCTCGATTTATAAGGGAACAAGGTTGTCCACAATCAAACAGACAGACCAAAACATTATTTTCGCGCGCATCTATCATAAAACAGTCTGAAACGTGTAAATAACTCAAATTTCCGTAGAAATTCAGAAAAAAAACAGACAAATTTTCTATTTATATATGTAGAGATATACTGCACGGCTCGGTGTTGACCGTGTTTTATTGCACAAATTTAGGATTTACTCGCTAACCGTTGGAGATACACGAAAAGTGTTAAGGACATTTTGGATAGAAAATTGAATGTTAAAGCTCATGTATGCCTTCAAAAGGTTGCTATTTCTTAGCGTTCTCTTTTTATTTGAAATGGAAATATCAAATTTTGAAACCAAAGGGTGTAGTGACGTCATAAATGTGGGTTTTACTCGCTAACCGTTGGAGATAAACGAAAAGTGAAGCTCGTATGTACCGTCAAAAGTTTGCTATTTCTTAGCGTTCTCTTTTTATTTGATAAGGAAATATGAAGTTTTGATTAAAGTGTGTAGTGACGTCACTAAAATGGTCGCCATTTTTAATAGTGCAAATTATCTAAATAAAATGTATCCTATATGTAAACCTGGTAAATCAGCTACATCCATGCAAAATTTCATTTAAATCGGACCAGTGGTTCTTGCGTTATTGAGTAGCAGACAGAAAGACAGACACACGCCATCTCATTTTTATATATTAGTATAGCAGAAGTACCCGTCCTTCGAACACCGGTGTTATATATTAACACCAGACATTATCAATTGAGCTACTGTTGCAATGGTTAGCGGTTTTTCATTCCTTCATAAGTTTATCAGAACGAAGTTAGTTTTCACACTGTTAATTTAAGGGCCTTAAAATGTGGTTTTCGGAGACCCCTTATAGACTCACGAATTTTGTGTCTCACATTGAGAAGCGCAACATATGCTTTGATCGTCCTTTTAGGATAATTTTTTATATTTCGCCTATTTTAGCATGTATTTTGAGAAGTTTTTCCCTATATCCACCCTTCTACTGTTTGAAAAGTACGGTGAGGAGTTTTATAAATGATCGGTGTATTGACTCATGTTTACCATACCTAATTTTACAATGCACCACGCCTACGAACACGATTTATAGGCGTACATAAAGATACACAGTCAGACAATTCTATTGTCTACAACATATCACCCAGATATCCAAATATGGGTATATCTGCCATACAGTATCAAACAAAATCATCCTTACGATGAACCCGTATGTCGACAAAAGAAAGATTAGTTAAAATTTGCTCTCAAACTAAATTCACCTAACTTGTACTTCTTGACGTGAAATAGAATTGAAAGACTTGTAGACGAAACGCAATACACCTCACATAAAAAATGACCCTCTACGTTGTGTTAGGTCCACATACACAGGAAGACCTCTTTTATAAATTATAAAGGCTTGTGGTGCATGAAAATTCAGGTTCTTTAGTCTCAAATGGCCCAAATTCCTAAAAGCCGCAAAAAATGCTGATTCAATTCAGGAATTTTTGAAAATAATGTTGCTGTTTGGAGATATAAAGGATGATTGTAGTTTTACGTGACCATTAATCGCGAGATCATAAGCCACGGGACCTCCATTTTACGTGGAATCTGAACCACAGGGCATGGCATTTCACTTTGCAAATGTTTGGAGATATAATAGTCCTTCTGTACTATATGTCGCACGTGAAAACTGCATGAAAAAAATCTAGGTTACCCCTTGACCCCCTTAATTGCATTGATGAATTATACAGTCTACGTTGGTTCCGTGATAACCGTATAGCCATTTGCAAACTTTCATAGAAATGTAATAAATAGAGTGACATTTCTTCTTACAGAAATAGATGGAAAGTTGGATGACACCCTTTGAGATAATGTTGTCATGGTTAGCGATTTCCATTCCTTCATTAGTTTGTTAAATTAAATTAGTTTTCTGGGAATATTTCAGATACTTTTGGTTTTAGGGCCTTATAATGTAGTTTTTGAGGACCCTTTAGGGCCCCCAAGTTTTGTTTCTGGCACCGAGGGGGCTTTGTCTCCTCGTTGTACGCCATAATATAATAATATAATATAGGGATAGGAATATAATAGACCTGCCGTACCACACCCGGAGGTGTAAATCGCGTGAAAAAATTAAAAATATTTATGAAATCTTAAGCCAGTCCGTCCGGCCATTCTATCCGGTCGATTGCCTTCATTCTTTTTTTAAATGAAAGGTATTCATGCACAGATTTGTCATCAAGTATTACAAACCACTTAAATTACGCCTTTCTCAATTTATTTGATTTTTTCAACTTTTTCCAACTTTCAAGCAATCATATCTTTGGCTCTAATTGAGTTACGAAGGTCGTTTTGGTCTAAGAACACTCAGTGACTCAAGCGCTTTCATTTGGGCCCTTAACTATTGAAATCGGATTATTTTGAGGAAAGTTATGAGTGAACATTCGATATTACATCTCATATTTTCAACATTTTTTCTCATTGTAGCAATCATATCTTTGGTTCTAATTGAGTTACGGAGTTCGGATTGGTCTAAGAGAACTCAGTGGATCATGTTCTATCTTTTGAGTTATTAGATAGTTAGAGTGGTTGATTCTGAGGAATGTTATGAGTGCCGAAGCGAATATTAGAAATAATTATGAAAACTTAACCGAGTCCGTCCGGCCATTCTATGAGGAATGTTATGAGTGCCGAAGCGAATATTAGAAATAATTATGAAAACTTAACCGAGTCCGTCCGGCCATTCTATCCGGTCGATTTCCTTAATTACTTTTTTAATTGAAAGGTATTCATGCACGGATTGGTTATCAAGCATTACAAATCACTTTACTTCCACCTTCCTCAAATTATTTGATTTCTTCAACTTTTTCCAACTCTTCTCTCTCATTGAAGCAATCATCTTATCTTATATATTAAAAATATTTATGAAATCTTAAGCCAGTCCGTCCGGCCATTCTATCCGGTCGATTGCCTTCATTCTTTTTTTAAATGAAAGGTATTCATGCACAGATTTGTCATCAAGTATTACAAACCACTTAAATTACGCCTTTCTCAATTTATTTGATTTTTTCAACTTTTTCCAACTTTCAAGCAATCATATCTTTGGCTCTAATTGAGTTACGAAGGTCGTTTTGGTCTAAGAACACTCAGTGACTCAAGCGCTTTCATTTGGGCCCTTAACTATTGAAATCGGATTATTTTGAGGAAAGTTATGAGTGAACATTCGATATTACATCTCATATTTTCAACATTTTTTCTCATTGTAGCAATCATATCTTTGGTTCTAATTGAGTTACGGAGTTCGGATTGGTCTAAGAGAACTCAGTGGATCATGTTCTATCTTTTGAGTTATTAGATAGTTAAAGTGGTTGATTCTGAGGAATGTTATGAGTGCCGAAGCGAATATTAGAAATAATTATGAAAACTTAACAGAGTCCGTCCGGCCATTCTATCCGGTATCATCATACGATAAATAATAATCATTCAGAAGCTTGTTGGTACCTCCTGGGGTTCCAGCGCTCAAACTTTACGATCAACTGCTCTGGCACTGTCATACTCCGTTGCTGAATACTGCTGCCCATCTTGGCTAAACAGTGTCCACTCCAAGAAGATAGATGTGCAACTTAACCAGACAATGCGACTGATTACGGGCTGCATACGTAGCACACCCACTACATGGTTACCTGTTCTAAGTAACATCCAACCTCCAGCTCTTCGAAGATCGGAGGCTCTCCTGAAGATCTGGAAAACCATTCAGAAGAACCCCCAGCTACCCATACATACAGATGTAGCAAAAGCAGGTAATCAACGGTTGAAGTCAAGAAAACCATCTTGGCGCTCTGCAGTACTTCTTGAAGACTCTTCATTTAACATCTCAGAAGCATGGAAAACTATGTGGGAAGAATCATCAGTATTCAATGAACATCTGATTGAAAACCCTTCCAACCGGATAGAAAGTTTCTAACTCTCCAGACGCCAATGGAGAATCATTAACCGGATCCATACAGGACAAGGCGAATGTGGATTCCTGCTTCACAAATGGGGTTGGGTTAATTCTGCTAACTGAGATTGTGGAGCTACCCTGCAAACCATCGAACATATTGTTGGTGAATGTCCACCACGAGCGTTCCAAGGATCAGAGGTGACATTCATCATGCATCTTCAGAGGCACTTCAGTGGATTGATGGCCTGGATTTAGAAGTTTAAAGCAAGAACTTGTGTTTATGACTATGTATATAACTGTATATATAACTTTATATGTAGTGTATATAAATTTTATTTTAACTCTGTATCATCATACGATAAATAAATAAATAAATCCGGTCGATTTCCTTAATTCCTTTTTTAATTGAAAGGTATTCATGCACGGATTGGTTATCAAGCATTACAAATCACTTTACTTCCACCTTCCTCAAATTATTTGATTTCTTCAACTTTTTCCAACTCTTATCTCTCATTGAAGCAATCATCTTATCTTATATATTAAAAATATTTATGAAATCTTAAGCCAGTCCGTCCGGTCGATTGCCTTCATTCTTTTTTTAAATGAAAGGTATTCATGCACAGATTTGTCATCAAGTATTACAAACCACTTAAATTTCGCCTTTCTCAATTTATTTGAATTTTTCAACTTTTTCCAACTTTCAAGCAATCATATCTTTGGCTCTAATTGAGTTACGAAGGTCGTTTTGGTCTAAGAACACTCAGTGACGCAAGCGCTTTCACTTGAGCTGTTAACTATTCAAATCGGCTGATTCTGAGGAATATTATGAGTGGACATTTGATATTACTTCTAATTTTTCATTTTCTTGCACCGAAAAATGAACATTGGCTTGAAATTAATAGGGTAGTGTCAGATCTTCTTCCAGGAACTCCTAGAATTTACAGAAGTGTGAATACATTGGTAACTGAAAAAGAAAATTTAAGTTTTGCATTTTCCCACTGAATTTTTGAACAGGCTTGAGATGAGTGGTCTACTTCCGCATGTGCTGACTTTGAATGAAGGTACTATTGCAATGTTCCTTAGGAGTTTCAATGCAACTAAGATATTACTGAACGGGACGAGGCTAATAGAAAAATGTACGACAATATCATAGATTCCTAAGTTCTAACTGGTGTGAATAGTGGGGAGCGAATACTGCTACATCGCGTAGATTGTCACCATCTGACACTAGAATGACGGCAATTTCCTATTACACTAGCGTTTTGTATTATAATCAACAAAGCGCAGGGTCAAACGCTTTAACGAGTTGGAATCTACTTACCTGATCCAGTCTTAGGCCATAGAATGTTGTATGTTGCCTTATCCGGAGGAAAATCATTTAAAGATGTAAACGTAGAAGTTAAACGTAAGGGTCGACGCACAGCGAACATTGTCTGGAAGGAAGTATTGTGAAATAAAGGTTATAAACTATTACATAATGTCGTAATTTCTTAATTCCAATACCGAAAGATAATGCTGCAGAGCAGCACGGGCACCCTAGTTAGTTTATTAAATGAAATTAGTTTTCTGGTAATAACTCAAAAACGGTTGGTTTTAGGGCCTTAAAATGTGGATTTCGGGGACCCTTCAGGGCCCCCGAGTTTTGTCTCTCACATCGAGGGGCTGAAAATGATTTTTGTCTCGTCCTTCTACTCCTATTTCAGCATGCATTTTAAGGGGGTAGGCCTCCTTTTATGAGAGGTACGGAGAAGGGTTACATCAATGATTAGTGTCGTGCCTCTGATGGATATCTGTACCAAATTTTACGTTGATACACCCAGCCGTTCTCGAGTTATAAGGGAACAAATTTGTCCACAGACAATCAAACAAACAGACAGACCAAAACATTATTTTCGCGCGCATCTATCATAAAACAGTCTGAAACGTGTAAATAACTCAAATTTCCGTAGAAATTCATAAAAAAAAACAGACAAATTTTCTATTTATATATATAGAGATATACTGCACCGCTCGGTGTTGACCGTGTTTTATTGCACAAATTTAGGTTATACTCGCTAACCGTCGGAGATACACGAAAAGTGATAAGAACCTTTTGGATAGAAAATTAAATGCTAAAGCTCGTGTATACCATCAAAAGTTTGCTATTTCTTAGCGTTCTCTTTTTATTTGAAATGGAAATACGAAATTTTGAAACCAAAGGGTGTAGTGACGTCACAAAAGTAGGTTTTACTCGCTAACCGTTGGAGATACACGAAAAGTGATAAGGACCTTTCGGATAGGAAATTAAATTTCAAAGCTCGTATGTGCCATCAATAGTTTGCTATTTCTTACCGCTCTTTTTATTTGATATGGAAATATGAAATTTTGAAACCAAAGGGTGTAGTGACGTCACTAAAATTGTCGCCATTTCTTAATAGTGCAAAATATCGAAATTAAAAGTATCCTATATGTAAACCTGCTATTTCAGCTACATCCATGCAAAATTTCATTTAAATCGGACCAGTGGTTCTTGCGTTATTAGGTAACAGACAGACAGAAAGACAGACACACACCGTCTCATTTTTAGCCTACTTTTCACATTTTGCAAAAATGAGGAAAAGGTAGACTTATGAGATCGATCCGGGAAAATGTGTGTCTGTCTGTCTGGCTGTGTGTCCCCCCCTATCAACTCCTAAACGGCTGCAGCAATCAAAACCAAATTTAGTATGAGTAAAGATGTGCACCGGAATAGCTTACGTCCATATTTGAAAATGATGTCAGTGCTACCAACTGCTGAAAAAACGCACTAGAAATTTGAGCTCCATGTTGGATATCTTGCAAGGTATGCATGGGAGCTATTCCAAAATTGGCACACATGTAGATAATACTATTTCAGTTTAATTTCCAGGAGGCCAACCATGACAGTGTTGCCAAAATAATTTTAAGCCTTCTGATAGGTCCAATGTTTAAATGCACTACACTATCAACTGGATTTCAACCAAATTTTGTATGTAATATCTGTACATAAACAGACATGACTGAGTGTATTCTTAAGAGCCACCAGGGCTGCCAACTGTTAATAATTGCTCTCTCCATTTTTTAAAATCCAAATACCAATATAACAGAAAGTATGCAAGCCAACAGCTTTAAACTATGCACACGTATATTCTGACATTTTAGATTAATTTGGAGTAACTTATATACGTCAGTTCTACCAACATGATTATAAGCCTGCTGATAGTACCAATTTTTAAATACATGTAACTTCTATACTATCAGTTGGATTTCAACCAAATTTCGTATGTGCAATGTGTAGCATAACAGATATGACTATAAGTATTGTTAAGAGCAATCAGGGCTGCCAAATGTTAATAAATGCTGTCTATATTCTTTTTACCCTAATATCAATATATCAGAAAGTATGCAAGCCAACAGCTCTATACTTTGCACACGTATAGCACCTGACATTCTGGATTAATTTGGAGTAATTAATACAAGGCGGTGCTGCCAACATGATTCTATGCCTGCTGATATGTCCAATTTTAAAATACATGTAACTTCTATACTAACAAATGGATTTCATACTAAGAACAACGCCGGAACAAAAATAGCAGCCCAAATACGCGACTTTCACGTATTTCAGCACCAAAACTTATAGTATTTCAAACATTTTCAAAAAGTGTGGACTAAGAATAGCATATAGAACTTCCAACACAAACAATAATATTTTATTCAATACTAATAAATTGAACCATACGAACAAATTCAGTAAATCAGGTGTTTATATGTTGAAATGTGCTAAATACGACGCTAATTATTGTGGACAAACAGGTAGAGCATTGATAACAAGATATGGGGAGCATTTCAATGCCATTAAATACAATAAATTTTCCGCCATGGCAAATCATATGAAAGATACCAAACATGAGTTCACAGACATTAACAACGATATGAGAATCTTACATCGAGCAAATAAAGGAACTACAATGAACATCTTAGAAGAAATTGAAATCGATTTAGCCCAAAAGACCGCCCCCCTAACGAATCTTAATGAGATTCATTTCGAAAACAACGTACTCTATGAAACGTTAATCCATTACAAAACAAAATATAAACCACCATAGAAACTAAATCCACAACCGTTGATCCATGTTACCTTCCCCTAAACTTACTCCATACCCCCCCCCCCCCCTTCCCCACTCCTAACCAAAACACTCCCGAGCTCTCACCCCTCTCCTCTTCTGCCCCTATTGTCTTGCTTGTTGCTTCCATGTTGACACACCGTTTCAGTACAGCACTGTCTCCGTCCGACTCAGCACGGCCCTGTTAGCTCATTGCCGCATTACATCGTAAGTCTTTATATAACATTTAGGGTTTTTAAAGTATTATTTTATCTACTACTTCTTTCACTCATACACAGTTTCATTTCTTTCCAGTTGGGAATGGTCACCCCTTGCTTGGGCTTTTGGAAGCCAACATTAGATATAAGCCAAGAAAGACTGCCAAGCCCGGCTGCGGATTTTTATTAAGCTTTTAACATAAGAAAATGTTTTAACAACTTTTAATGTGTTACAGTGATCCATGTGTGATTTTATGTACAATTTTTAACTACACCCAGTAGATAAAGGGAATGTTTTAAGTGCTGCACAATTATTTAGGCTGATGAAGACGTCAATACGTGTTAGACGTTGAAACATGTACCATGTGATGTGTTAAAAGACAGGTGATTGTATCACGACATTTTAATAAACAGTATTGACGAGGCGGAACCAGTTGGAACTTTGTTCTTAGTATATTTCAGTCAATACGGAAAAAATGTGCGACTCTCAGAGTCAAAAAGAGAAATGGATTTCATCCAAAATTGGCACAAGATATAATAATTCAGATTATTTCTGACCAGCACACGCATGGTATTGTTGGCAACATGCTTTTACGCGTGCTGATAGATCCAGTGTCTAACTGCATGTAACGTCCATTGGACTTCAACCAAATTTTGTATTCTGTACCTTAAGAGGTGGAACTAAGAATATATTCAGTCACCAGGGCTGCCAACTGTAGTGCTCTATTAGGCTACATTATACCAGGTATATTTTGAACTAATTAGATATTTCGATATTACCAACTTAATTTCGTCATTATTCTAGATAGGTTCATATACTGTAGAATAATCATTGGCATGAAAAGTAGGCTGTATAGTTCTTCACGGAACTTCTTGTTATATATTAGTATGATTATTATTAGGCGAGAAATTTAAAAAAAAAACAAGCAGCTGCATTTATCTGTTGTTAAATTTCATTCATCACTATCGTAATGGTCACCACGATTGCTGCCATCGTCGCTGTCTGAACTGCCTTCTGAATTTCCGATAACATTTGCAGGATCGTTAGTTTTCCATCTTTCAAACCATCCAAGGCGCATGAAATTCTAGTTTTCTAAAATCTTCGCTCAATGATTTCTAGCGTGATAGTCCACAGGCCCAAACTATCCACTTGCACACTGTTTCAATAACCTTTTTTCTTTTTTTTAAAACTCAAGAGCGCCAAGGGATGATTTTTCATTCCTCCGTGAACTCTCCTAAAGTGCCAGGAATGATATTTCATCCCTCGTGCAGATGTGTTTAGAAACTGTCGTAGTTCTTCCTTTTACAGTAGATGGCAGCACAAATCAGAATATTCTTATCAAGGGAGGTATGTAGTCTCCACATTTACCACTAGGAGCCGCATAAAATTATTTGTTTTCGTGTGACGAATTTTTAAAAAATGTGATGGTTGTACCCACATATATCGCCACATGTCAACAAGTAATGGCGGGCTTATGCGACGACGTGTCTACAAATAATGATTTAGTGGATTATGTCAATAGTTAGGGAATGATGATGACTATGTGGAGTCAGAATGTGAACTGGAACTTCATAGTAGTGTTGAAGACTTCTTGTGAGGTTTTAGTCAGTGAGAGCGATTCTGAAAGTTATTTTATAAGTGGGACACCTCCAATTGCCATAATTAGTAAATTAATATTTTGAACCTTTATGACATATTATCATTCCAAATAAATCAATTCTTTCCAAAACAACAGTCAAGAGGGTGTACTACCATGAAGATCAACAGTTGGTGAGTTACAATGATTTTTAGAACTAGGCTACATATTTGCTTTAAAATGTGGATTTTCATTAATTCAATTTTAAATTCATGATTTATTTCAATTTTAACTATACATATTTTTTTGATATGAAGTGACTAATTCAAGGAGCCGTTCCTTTTATATAACAGAAAAAATTGTCACTGAAAACAGATATAAATTGAGTGATTAATTTTTTTCTAGAGAGCTGCAAATCGGACAAAAAGTGGGTGGCACTCCTGGCTAGTACCTTAGAAATACGCGCGGCACTGAGAGGGTTAATATTCTCACCTTTTGTTAGTGAGTGGTTTCCAGCTGCCATCCAATCGTCATAAAAATGCCTCGTGTGGTCTTGTTCACGGAGACAGTTTTTGAGGTTTTCAGGGGTGGAACTGTGAGGTCTGTGGCTGAAGGATGGCGGTTAATCTGCCCGGAATTAGTGCAGCATCTTGTTCTTGACGGCATCAACAAGGTGACGAAAACTGTCCAGAACTATATACAGTAGTAGTGCCTTCTTCTGCAGCAAGGCTTCCAGGTGGCGAGACCACACGGTGTGCAACCAGTCAATCATCAGATCTGCCACCATCCACCACTTCTGACCAAGCTGTGTGCCGGCTATGAGGGGAGGAGCAAGTCAAATGTCCGGGAGCCAGATGACCTGCCCCACTGCAGCATGCAAGCACTGTCTGGCATTTTGTTTCAGCATTCGTCGTTGGAGGTTGTGTGTGCTCTCAAGACGATTCATACGACGAGCCTGAGGCGAACCTAAATTAGATGTTACGAAAATGAAAGACTAATGTCATATGGAAAGAAGTGATAAAAAGAATGCTATGGAGCAGCACAGGCCTTCTAGTAATAATGGTAATGTGTCAATTCAGTGCTGTCGAATATTGTAAGATGGAGCTAAGACGATTATTACTTTGGACTCCTGTTCTTCGATGATGATGATGATGATAATTGTTGTTTTAAGGGGCCTAACATCGAGGTTATCGGCCCCTAATGAAATGAAATGGCGTGAAATGAAAGGATGTAGATAAAAACAACTCACTGCCATGGATGAAGCGAAAATGGTGTTTATAAAACAGACAGTGAGCCCCCAAAAAAATTATGCCTTATTTGAATAAAAAGAATAAAAGGCGGATTGTAATAAAGGATAAAACAAATAAGGCATAGTGAACAATACAATACATAACACAATAAAAAACATAAAACAGATTTAACCACAATTAAAAGTCGTAACTACACATTAAAACTTAAAAAAGTAACCACTCTCCCTCATGAACCAGATGACGAGGTCAGCTGACGGCCCGTCATCACGGAGAATAAGGGAGAGGGTATTAGGCAGTTTAAGAGTCCCGCGCAGATCGGCCAGATCCACACACTCCAAGAGAAGGTGTGCCACGGTTAGGTGGGCGCCGCAAGTACACACAGGAGGATCTTCTCTCTTTAGCAAGTGAGAGTGCGTAGCAATCCCATGGCCGATCCGGAGTCGACAGAGTACCACAGCTTCCTTCCGGAGAGATCGGAAGGAAGATTTCCACACCTTCGTTGTCTCCTTGATGCCTCTCAGTTTGTTGGGTGGAGGCGTGGCACGCCATGCCTCCTCCCAATGCGACAGAATCGAATGCCGCAACTGAGAGCGCACATCACTAGCAGGCACCTGATACGGTAGCGAGGGCAGTGCGACTGCCTCTCTCGCCGCCTGATCAGCAAGCTCGTTTCCCGCAATACCCATGTGGCTAGGAAGCCAAACAAAGGTCACCCCGGTTCCAGCGTTACGCAAACTGACGAGCTGGTCGTGCACACGCTGGACCAACGGGTGCTTCGGGAAACACACATCGATCGCCTGCAGCGCACTCAGAGAGTCAGTACACACAAGAAAGTGCTGGTGATCGTCTGATAACGTGTACCGCAGAGCCTCTAAGATGGCATAGAGCTCCGCAGTGTACACGCCACAGGCCTCGGGAAGTGAAAAGAGAGACCGACGATCCTCAACCACAAATGCACAGCCTACTCTCTCGTTTACCCTCGAACCGTCCGTGAATACAAGCCCTGATCCCGGATACCGTGTCACCACGGACTGGAACAGCCTCCGATGGACGGAGGAGTCCGTGTCCGACTTGGGGCCGGTGTGCAGATCCAGGATGATATCAGGGCGAGAGACCATCCACGGAGGGGTCTTGCTAGGTACTCGGACAATACAGGAGACAGAAGGAAAGCGGAACTGACGGTATAAGTCATCCAAGCGAATCCCCGCCGGCCGAGTGGCCCGGGCGAGCACATCATACAGCCGGCGATTCGGATTGTAAAACAAACATGGATAGCTTGGATGAAGTGGCATCTGTCGAATAGTTGCAGCATAGGTCAGCAGTACTTGTTGGCGCCTCAGGTGTAAAGGAGGTACGCCAGCCTCGGCGAGCAAGCTGACGACTGGGCTTGTCCGAAAGGCACCCGTCGCCAGCCTCACACCGCCGTGGTGGACACTGTCCAGTTTAACAAGCACTGACTTACGGGCCGAACCATATGCTACACTGCCATAATCTAACCTAGATAAAATCAGTGACTTATAAAAACGCAGGAGCACCGCGCGGTCCGCCCCCCATGATGTGCCGCTAAGAAACCGAAACATGTTGAGTTTCTTAGCGCATGCAGTTTTCAAACACCGCACGTGTGGTGCCCACGTCAATTTCTGATCGAAAAGGAGCCCAAGGAACCAGTACGCAGCAACAACAGGCAAAGCTACATTGCCCAGATAAAGCTCAGGATCTGGTGGAGGGTGCGCTTTCGGCAGAAATGGACAACCGAGGACTTAGCGGTTGAGAATCGAAAGCCATGCTCCAGTGTCCAGCGTTCCACTCTCCGAATAGCTTGTTGTAGCTGTCGTTCAGCGACCGCCATATTTTGCGCACTATAATGTAGAGCGAAGTCGTCTACATATAGCGACGGTACCACTGCTGGACCAGCAGCAGCGACTATACCGTTTATGGCAATCGCAAATAATGTGACGCTAAGAACCGATCCCTGTGGGACTCAGTTTTCCTGTATATGATATTGCGAATATGTCCCCCCTATTCGGACACGGAACAGGCAAAGGGACAGAAAATTCGCAATAAAAACCGGCAAGTTACCTCGGAATTTCCATTGATGCAGGGTAGAGAGGATGCCGTAACGCCAAGTGGTGTCATAGGCCTTCTCGAGGTCAAAGAAAACAGCGACTAGGTGCTGTCTCCGGAGAAAAGCGTCTTGTATGGCAGTCTCCAGGCGTACCAGTTGGTCGTTGGTACACCGAGACGCCCTGAAACCACACTGGTATTCAGACAGGAGTCCCCGTTTCTCCAGGACCCACACCAGGCGCCGATTGACCATCCTCTCAAAGAGCTTGCACAAACCGTTAGTGAGACAAATAGGTCTGTAACTCCCTGTCAATTTGGGATCCTTATCGGACTTCAGGATAGGTATAATGATACCTTCCTGCCATTGCGCTGGAAACACACCTTCCAACCAGATACGATTAAACACCCTGAGCAAATAGCGAATGCTCTCATCGTTAAGGTGTTTAAGCATCTGGTTGTGAATATTATCCGGGCCAGGAGACGTGTCCCTGCAGAGCGCCAGCGCTCCGCGGAGTTCCCACTCCGTAAAGGGCACGTTGTACTCCTCCGAAGCGCGGGAAGCAAAACTAAGATGGAAACGTTCCGCTTCGCGCTTCAGGGCCACGAAGGCAGGGTCATAGTTATCGGAACCGGATATATCCGCAAAATACGAGGCGAGATGGTTTGCAACGCGATAAGGATCTGTAACCAGTTCATTAGCAATGAAAATTCCCGGTACAGTAGAAGATGTCTGAATTCCCGAAATGCGTCGTAGTTGAGTCCACACCTGAGAGGAGGGGGTATGTGCCGTAATAGAAGACACATACCGTTCCCAGGATTGTTTCTTACTCTGGCGAATAAGAATCCGTGCCTTGGTACGAAATTTCTTAAACGCCACCAAATTGGCCATGGTTGGACGCCGACGGTAGTGCTTGTGAGCTCGACGACGGTCTCTTATTGCCGCTGCAATATCCTCTGTCCACCAAGGGACGAGTTTGCGACGAGGAGTCCCAGAATAGGATGGGATGGACTCTTCGGCGGCAGCAAGAAGCACATCGGTGATGTGCTGTACCTCGTCATCGACGCTCCGGCAACCAAGATCAACGAACACAGCTCGTTCTTGAAACGAGGGCCAATTTGCCCGCTTAAGAACCCAACGACTGGGGAACTCCACGGGCGTCTGGGTCAGAACGATCGGGAAATGGTCACTGTCACAGAGGTCGTCGTGTACATACCAACCAAATAGGGGGACCAGCGCACGGCTACACACACTCAAGTCAATGTGTGAGTACGTGCCGTGCGCTAAGCTAAAATGTGTAGCTTCCCCTGTATTTAATAGAGATAAATCCAACCCTTGAATTAAGGCCTCCACGTCCCTTCCTCTGGGGCAGGAAGATGGTGATCCCCATTGGGGGTGATGAGAGTTGAAATCACCCACGATTAGGAAAGGGACTGGAAGTTGATCAAGAAGATCAAAGACGTCATTAATATCAAGGGGCTGGTTCGGTGGAAGGTACACGTTACAAACAGTTGTCATAGCAGGCAAGGACACGCGAACTGCAATAGCTTCCAGAGGAGTGTCGAGTGGAAACTCCTCACTATAGCAGTCAGAGCGAACGAAGGTACAAACGCCCCCGGAAGCTCGGGCGGCGTCTTGTCGCTCCTTAGAGTATAGTCGGAAACCTCTCAGAACAGTCTCGTGATCAGGTCTGAGGTTTGTTTCCTGTAGGCAGACTATACTCACTGCGTATTGGGCAATAAGCTGACGGAGTTCTGTCAAATGCCTGTCATAAATGTTACAATTCCACTGTAACAGTGCCATTGTGTGAACTTAGGGAATAACGTGGAGCAGCAAGCTACTCCAACTTTGACTCTGGAGGATCTACAGTCACTACGTCGACTATAATCTTCATGTCCTCAGGCGAGGTCATGGAGGAAATCGACTCGGTGGAAGATTTCATAGACGCAGTTCGGCGGCGGGGGGATCTCCGTGGGGAGCGCGCAGATCTGGGGACCGAAACGTCCCCAGGCGCAGAAGCATCCGCAGGTGTTGGCGCGGATGGCTTCCCCTTTTTGGGAGAAAGGGAATGCGTAGTGCGGGGTCCCTTCTTACCCTTACCCGCCTCTTTAAGATATATAGACGGGTCAGGAGCCGAATTCCTGACCCTGGTCGACGATGCCGCCTCCGCCGGCTTCGGCGCGGCTTTCGCCGACCGTTTGGGTGGGGAGAAAGTCTTCGACTTCCTCCCGAGTGGGGAGTAAGTCTTCAACTTCCTCCCCTGCTGTGCGGGCGGAGCAGCCTTCGCTCGCACAGCCTTCGTGCTGGCCGAAGGTGGAGTTGAAGTCACCTTCGGGCTTTCCGTTAGTATCATAGGTGCTGGCTTCGTAACAGGTAACTCAGTTGAAGGTTTCACAGCTGGTACAAAAGATGAGGTCGCCGGGACCAAATTTGGTATTATGGCTCTATAATCAATCGTTGGAGAAGGCGAAATCGTGGTATGGTACTTCTTGCGGGCTTCCTGGTAGGTGAGACCATCCAGGGTTTTGATCTCCTGGATTTTCTTCTCACTCAGGAAGACAGGGCAGTTCCTGTCCCGAGGAGAATGAAATTCAGGGCAATTAGTGCACTGATAAGGTGTTGTGCACTCTTCCGCTTCGTGTGGTACCTTACCGCATGTTCCACAGATGTCGGGGCTCGAGCATCGGGATAACATATGTCCGAACTTCTGGCACTTATAACACCTCATTGGTGGAGGGATATAAGGCCGTACGTCACAACGGTAACTTGTAACCTTGACTTTCTCTGGGGGCACCGAAAGCTCAAAGGAAATAATGAAAGCACCAGTATCCACGATTTGACCATTGACCTTGCGCGTAATGCGCCGGACATCAGTCACGTGACGGTGCTGCATATCCTCCTTGAGCTCCTCGTCAGTGTTCAGAATCAGGTCCTGGTGGAAAATAACTCCTCGGACCAGATTCAGGGACGTGTGCTTTTCCACTTTGACGGGAATATCGCCAAAGTGGTCACATTTCAAAAGTCGTTCAACTTGCTCACCAGTCCTAGTCTTGAGCAACAAGCTACCGTTCCTCATCTTTTGTACTTTCTCAAGCTCACCATAGACACCTTCTATGTGGCGAGAAAACAAAATACTCTTTACCAGCTTGAAATCACCCCCATCTGTTCTGGTAGCTACCAGAAACTTGGGGGTGTTAGTACCCAGATTTTCACGCACAGATTGTTCCCAGGGGGTTGATCCCCGTAGGGAATCAAATGTTAAAGACTTGGGTGTAGGACCACCCTGTTTGGGTGTAGGTCCACCCTGGTTGGGGATTTTTCTTTTAGAACCCATGGCCAGATCATCCTCCCCGAATGCCACCGACATCCGATCACGGGCCGTCACAGTAGGCGCTACCCAGCCAGGGCAAGGCCCGCCTAGCTTGGAAGGCATTGCCCGGGGGTCCGATGTTTTACAATGTCGTATCGGCATGTACCCCTTGGCATATACTGGATTGTACAGCTCAGACATTCGGCTGTGCGGGGACCTGCGTAGTCAGGCGGATACTACTGAACGGGTACATGGCACACCCACCTGTTGGCGCGGCCAAGACCGGAACAGGCTTTCGAGCGTAGTCGCTAGCGTAAGTGGCCCATCCCCTAACAGCACGCACATATAGAAATTTTGGTTGCCAGACCCTGAAAGCAGTGACGGAAAGAAGTGCGATATAACCTAATGAGAGTTATACCGCACGGGTGTATGTCTTTTAGAGCTGACTGTCAAACCCTCGAAAGGGGACCGTTCCGAGAAGCCCTTTTAGTCGCCTTTTACGACTGGCAGGGAGTACCGTGGATGTATTCGCTTCCTCCCACCCACTGGGGGTCCAATTCACAAAACAACGCGGAGTCCTTAAAGTATAGCCAAGGTCGCCCCTTTTAGTCGCCTCTTACGACAGGCAGGGGATACCGTGGGTGTATTCGAAACCCCCCACCCACAGGGGGGTCCTGTTCTTCCTCTTGTTTACAATGTCTAGACATTTTCTAGACGCTCCAAACAAGAGGAAGAAGAGTCCAATGCAATTATCATTGTAGTTCCAATTCAGTGTGTCTATCCATGCCACTTTAATTATTGAAAAAGTATTTTAAAGAATAAAGTTTTTAATATCAAAGTATTCATTTTAAGAGATTTTTTTTTTTAAGTGTGTAAAAAGGTTAAGGAAGCTTGTAGTTTTAAGTGAGTCACGGGGCCTCCTTTTTATATGGAATCTGAACTACAGGACATGACTTAGTAAATCTTACATGCATTGACCAGGAATTGAACCAGCCTTGGTGAGAGGTGAACAGCTTGACCGCTGTGCCACCATGCCCCTCTGGTAAAAGGTTAAATGGAAACATTTCAGCTAAAGAAGAACTCAATTAGAGCCCAAAACATGTAAACAAAAGTGTATCTAAGAGGCAGAAAAAATAATTCATTTTGAATAATTTAACGTAACTAAGTCAATACAAATCGACAGAAAATCATTGTTGTCATCATGTCAACTAACAAAGTGTACTTAACACATTCTTAAAAATCTTTAATTTTGTTGCAAAAGAAGTTACCATTAGTTTGGATGAAGTCTTACTTAACATATAACATTCACAGAAAACAAATTGTTGTGTAGACCAAAAGGATGAATGGTTACCGCAAAGAAAGGGAAAGAAAATATCAACAATTATTAAATTATACTGTACTTACAAATTTTTATTAGTCCTATTTGAAATGTGCTGAAAAATATACATTGACAACCTGTTCATTGAAATATTTAACGAAATTTCATAACGATTTGCACATAATGAAAATTTATTTAAACAGCATGAATTTGTATGTTGCAGCTAGGCAAAGTGCCCAAGTAACATTCTAAGTACAAAAGTGTCTCATCAGCATTTTCTGCTTCATATGAACATTCTACTGGAGATCTAATTTCATGGATTACTGTATCTTGTACAATTCATGTAGCACATCCAACCCAATACACAAACACACTCAATGCACAGCAAAAAAAAAAAAAAAAAAAAAGGTGTCAATTTTAATGTGGAATGAATTGTATGAATTTAAATACAGGTAAATGCAAAGAGTTTTCAATGGTTTCACACAAATGTGACAATCATGAATTAAATTTAAACCCAGACATTGATCTTGGTTAATCAATAATCCATGAAAGCACAGTGGAAATAGAAGATAATTAAGGTATAATGTATAGTATTTTTCAGCCAAATACAGCACTGGCCTAATGGTATTTACAGCTTCAGGATACAAATGATCAAAACTTTAGGTACATAGAGGAACTTGACCATACTTAACATAATGAAGTACAACATGTTGGGAAACTTTCTATTTGATCATCTCCAGTGGGTCTTAAGTTAGTCTTGTATTTGAACAGCAAATTATTTATTCCTGCAAGGTCAGTCCAAAAGACTTGAAAAGGACTATTACTCTTTAGAATGTGCAGAAGACTTTTAGCCAATCTTGTGCTAGAAAGGTATATTATAAATATGAGATCAAATCTTTTATGAAGATACTTGAGCAACACAAAGTTTGACAACCAGAAATAATTTGCTCTCTTTAAAAAATACTACCCATAGTAGTCACTTCACTGTGCTCAAGACTATACAGAAGCTTCCTGGATTTCCCAACTGCAAGTTTTAACATTTTTGAGACTGGAATTCTATTTAATGTGATAATTTAATATAAAATTATAAAACACTTCAAGAGCTCTTGCTGTCTGATATTATTTATGTTCATTCATTTAATAAAAGTTTAGTTCTAGTTAAGAAGAAAAATGCATTATTATTATTATCTGTTCAAGAACAAACTTAAGCTTCTTTTGCACGAATGTTTCTGGTGTATGGAAAAAGTTCAGGTTAGCCAAGTTTGACAATCGACTCATTGCAGTGAAAATCTACATTCGAACTAGGCTGCAAACCATGCTAATTAGGCCATTTTTATTCATCTAGAAACAAAAACATCACACTATATACAGTGTGTCAATATTGGGATTTGACTATTTCAATTCATATTTCATACATATTAGAATTCATCTTTTCCAGTCAGAAATTACAATAATTGGAACAGAATTCCACTCTTAGAGTAATTTTGAACTTGAGATTAGAAATGGCTACTGCCAAGTTTGATGGCTATGGCATTAGGCCTCTTTTGTTGGACCCTGTTTTACTTTAAAAACAAGGATGAGCCTCATTCAATACACTGCCAACTTGCTGCAGGGTTTGTGGTTTCTAGCATTTGTGCCCAAACCTTGATGATTTATGTTTTGTGATCATTACGTGCAAGTTCTAGTGGTTTCGAATTGAAGAAAAATGTGAGATTATGTACAGTAAAATCATTTGATTGTATTCACAATGTATTGTGTTTTCCTTTTTTCTTTTTCAATCTTTTTTAAATAAATGCGATATTGTTATTTTCTGCTAAAAAATTTAGATTTAAAATTATATATTCCTTGGTAGGATCAGGATGACTTTCAGAGTTAACTGCATTTGGAATATTTCAATAAAAGGAATCTTCTTTACAGCCAAAGACCAAAATGCCTTACATTTATATTACTAATTTCAATATGTCTATGAAGGTAAACACAACAACATACAAGCCCTGATTGCTTCTATTATAATATATATAATTTTCATTATACTAATCCCAATTGTCACAAGGAGAATTTACAATGATTCTCTTTACAATTAGTGTGGTAGAGAATGTTAGAAACCACAAATTCTCAAGACAAGAAATTTAGGCAGCAGCGAGACATCAAACATGAAATTGTTATGTTGTAACTTTCGGAATTGAAAAGGCCAAAACGTGTCCAACCTGTAAGAAAGAAATGTACTGTACATTGATTTCTAAATGAAGAACCCAAATGGTTAAAATTTATCGGTACCTTGCCAATAACTTGTGATAACACTTATGCTTTCAGGCAAGTGCTGATGTTTTTTTTAAATTAAAGAATCATGGAACAAATTTCATGATTTGCAGACAGTCTACTCCCTCATGTGTGACAAGAAAAGAAACAAGAACTGCAGTTTGGAAAATATCGTAAACACAACAATTTAGTCTTCAGTTATGTTGAAACCTAAACCAATACAAGATTTTCCTAAATCAAGACAAGTATTCCTCTGATCATTTCATTTTCTACAGATTCTCTAAATATGAGAGTTCAATTACCTTCAATGAGACCTACTCACCAATCACATAAAGTTCAAAACAAATTTCCCTACAAAACGACTCTCTCCATCGGGAGACTGAAAATGCTAAATGCAATATGGTTCAGTGCCTCTGATCTAAGGTTTTTAACTTGTCAACACGGCTTGATCAAGATTGAAAAGAAAACCACTAAACTGGGGATGTGGGGAACTGTAGATTGTGACAATCCAGACCATGGAGGTCTCAAAATCTTTGATCATGAAGAAGCAGACTACCTGGAAGAATTTACATATGCTATGATAACTCATATACAAGGATAAGTACCCAGCAAGAACAGATCTGGTTTTGAAAAATCTACCCTTTGATTATAAATGGCAGAAGAATTTAGACAAATCACAACAGGACATTGTAAGATACAAGGATAATTTTCAAAAATGCAGCATCCAGCAAGACGGACAGATGGTTCCTATATGGTATGAAACCAACGGGCGATAGATTAGGAAGTACGGGTACTTCTTAAAATATCATTAATGTAGCAATACTCTGGGATTATAGTGTAAACAATAGGGTTTAACTTAATGTTATTTGTTGAAATGAAGACCGCAGATTATTAATATGCTCTTTTAATAAACATTTGTATCTCTTATGCCATTTACAAAGAGAAAGAGACAGACAAATTTGTTTTCTGGATGAGCAATCTTTGAGGATGAATATCATATAATCCATCTCAAGTACGAGCTGTCTTCAAAGGAATTCGGCAATGAAAGCTGTCTAGAGGAAGAGAGAAAGAATGTTCAAATCAATTGCATTCAACAACAAAATGGGGCACACATACGGATTGTAGCATAACACATCTGACTGGTCAATATAATGAAGCAGAATGGCATTAGGCACTCAGATGCTGTAATAAGTGCAATAAAAGTTTCTACATGTTAACAAATAACACTACACCTAAAGCATACAGCACATATATTGTCTTTTCTTTGAATTGACAGGAGCTTGCAATATGAACCCCACAGTATATACAAGTACGTCCAATGTTCAATAGGGGTTGCTTAAAAAATGGACACTAGAGATACTAACACGGAGTAGAACCCCAGCACCGATGTGTATATAGCAATTGCACTGGCATTTATTAAAGACTAGAATCAAGTAAATAACAGGGTAGCCCAACTCCAAAATTTTTGATTTGTCACAAACAATACATGGTTGAATTATTATAATTACATGATCATTCAAAGAAAAGATTAACACAATAAAAATAATATTTAAACAGATTCTCCACTCGGTACAAGGGCAAACAATACTGTCATCAGATTTCAAGCATTGAGCATTTTGTAGACGTATAAACATAATGGTGGCTTGTTGAGTCCTTTACTTCTCTTCTCCTACAGTCTAAACAACAGTAGCTGCAACACAACCTAGTTTAAGGAGCCCCCATGTTGGGGATGGGGATACCCATCTTCTCGGCCACAGTGGCTTGCGCTACGGCTGCGTCACGTAACGAAAACAGATGCGACATCTCCAGCTCAGTCTTTGCTAATGGAATGGCTTTGTCGAACAACTCAACGGCATGCCTCAGGTTGCCCCTGTAAAAGAACACAATGGGAATAGTTAATCTAATCCTTTTATTTATTTGAGCACAACAGGATTTTCATCCCAATTACAGTGGCATAAAAATTACACAGTATGTAATCTTATAACATAGTGGATTTTACTAGTGTAATTTTTATGAAACTTCAGCTTGCCACCTCAGGGTATAGGGGCTATAATACTAGCTTTAAATGAATCCACAAAGACAGTACACCAACTTCTCAATTCACACACAATTTATTAATAAAAGGCAAGCTTCCATTACCTGCATTTCTCGCAAATCAAACTAACAATTCCTTGTTTGTCAACATATAAGGAAGTTCAATTATCCTTGCCTAGCATCCCACACAAAATCAACACTTCCAATCATTCATTCCCATTGTGCAGCAAATGGCTCCCATTCAGCATCAATCCAACTAGCTTCCCATTTTGCCTGGCAATTCACAACAAAAATCAACACCATTCTAATCATTCATAAAACCAACTAGCTTCAAATCAGCCTGGCAGCATCCATCTTGCCTGCTCTACCACCTATCAACAGCTGATTCCCATGGCAACCTTGCCCTATCAAAGCAGATATGCCATAGCCAAGGCCACCTGGTCCAACCACTGGCTGACCACCATCAAAGAATCTCAAAGCAGAGCACACAAGTGTCCAAGACTGGCAACCCGATAAAAATAAAAAAATACCAACAAAACAAAAACTATAAACTAAAAGCAATGTCTGTAACCTACTACAAAAGTTTGGTTACACTAGATATTTATTACTTTATATTGTATATAGTATTACTGTATCCTCTGTATGTCATACGAAATATATATACCGTATATACCCGAATGTAAGACGAGGTTTTTTCCCACTTTTTGTGTTATAAAAATTTGGGGTCGTCTTATATTCAGGGTATTAAAAAAATAAAAAATAAATTGTTATTATTATTTGCAAAGTAGTATGTGGTGTTGGCATCTTGCAACTAGCAACAAATCAATGCCTTAATGAAGATTAAAATATGGTTTGTTATGTTTAATTACCATGCATATACGAATAGCGTACATTTTGAGGTTAGGATTTAGGCATACACGTCATTTTAAGTGGATAAATTATATGTTCGAAAGCATACGGAAATATGTCTTAAAACAATCTTTACAAGAACAACTAGTCAGTTTTAAGATTAGTAATCGAGTGATCAACGTATCTTAATTTAATAACGTCTCCCATTCTTGAACAAAGATATTATAGAGTATGTCTTGGAAAAGCAAGCAGAGGGATTTCCGATAACACGAGACGTTATAAAAATGAAAGCACGACCTTGAGGGCATATATTGTGCACGTTATGAGTTAGCGAGTATTTTTTTGAAAAAATCTGTAAGAGGCAGTTGATAACTAGGCCTCGTCTTATAATCGGGGTAGTCTTACATTCGGGTATACAGTAGAACCTCGATGCATCGTTTTTCAAGGGGGAGGGGGAAAATGACGATGGATGCGGGAAACGATAAATGCGGGTAACATAAAAAATTTGAGTAAAAAATATAAATAAAGTACGGGTACTGTATTTGGACATATTTCTTCATGTAAACTTCATAGAGACGTCAAAATATTGCAACCACGATGTACGCGATATGATTTCATATGTCATTTTATCACTTGCTCTTTTTAGTAAAAAAGTCATTAATTGTTTCGTCTGAAACGCAAAGCTTCTTCTTCTTCACGATCACCACTGACATGGGAGTACATGAAGGATTTCATCTTCGCTAAGACGGCATGCGCTTCAGCGAAACTCGGGACGACTTGGGGCTCACGATCGTCTTCTTCCTCGTCATCACTCCTCTTACCCCGCGCCATCATCGCACAGCTCACCAATCTCCGCGGAAGATACTTCCGGTGTTCCGAATGAAAGAATACAGCAGTTCCGAGTGATCGCGGGTCTCTGACCGGGCAAGCTATTTCAAGGCTAAATGACGTCACGCTATGACGACACCCGCTCATGACCGTCTAAATGCTTTCATTGCTGTTCTGTGTGATCTAACTTGTTAGCCAAGCATTGCCAAACGCAGCGTAACATTATTGAGATTACGAGAATTGCGTCGTCAGTGAAGTAAAGTTTTCATTACGAACTACAGATAAAATTGTAATCGCCGCACACAACCAAGATACTACACAGCCCAGAACCACTCAGAATGAAATGAAACAGCACAATGACGGCTTGGCGCTTCGAGCAGAATCGTTGGCGCCTGAAGGCTCGTAGGCGTGGTTATATAGTGTGGTTGCGCGTAAACAATCTGCACACTGCAGTCCAGCCTACTTGAACTTGCTCAAGCCTAGGAACTCCTAATCGTTCGTACCTCGTACATTCTCGCGTAACAGGTTGCCGCTATTCTATGCTGCTTCAAATTCAAAAGAACTTTAGCATATATTTTTCTCATAAACGATCAATGCGGGAAAATTGTGGCCAAGGACTAGTGATCTTTTGACGATCCATGCGAAAAAACGATAGTTCGAGGAACGATACATGCGGGGAAATTTAACATTAGTTTATATGGAAAATTTTCGGGACTAAATTAATTGAACGATGCATACGGGAAAACGACAGTTCCGGGAACGATGCATAGAGGTTCTACTGTATACGGTAACTTATACTCATCATCATCATCATCTTGAGCAGTTTCCAACCGCTGGTCGGGTCTGCTTGGAACATAAGCCTCTCCATCGTTTCCTGTCCATCCACCATCTCTCGTCATTTACTGTGTCCCAGCACACTCCTCTTTCCTCCACACTCTTCTTAACTCCTTTTGTCCATCTGTCCCTTGGCCTCCTTCCAGTCATTTCCATTCCAAACATCTTCTTCGGTATCCTCTCCTCTTGCATCCTCCTCACATGTCCATACCATTGTAGCCTAGATCGCTCTATTCTATTTTGCAATGGTTCCTCTCTTACCATCTCCCTGACTCTCTCATTCCTTACTCTGTCCATTCTTATCACTCCTACCCTACTCCTCTGGAACTTCATCTCCACTGCTCATATTTTATTCTTGTCCCTTTCCTTCATCACCCATGTTTCTGGACCATATGTCAAAATTGGCACAAAGTAGGTCTTGTAGATGATTCCTTTACATTTTTGTGGTACATCTTTATTCCATATCATCCCCCTAACACTCTTGAAAAATCCATCTGCGCACCTTCCCCTCTCATTTATTTCCATCCTATTGCCTCCCTTTTCTTCAATTATGCTTCCCAAGTACTTGAAGCATTCTACTTTCTGCAACTGCTGTCCTCCAAGTGTTATGCCCATATCCAGTCTGTTCTTCTTCCTCGTTGTGATGACCACTTCACTCTTTTGTGCTGAGAACTTCATCCCATATGATAACACTACCTTCTCCCACTCATCTAATTGCTCTTGTACTTCTTCCTCATCCTCTCCCCATACCAGAAGGTCATCAGCAAACAACATTGCCTTCATTTTCCTTTCCCCAATGCTATTTATCACTTTTCGTATGATTTCATCCATCACCACTATAAATAACAGGGTTGAGAGGGCACTTCCCTGTTTCAGACCACTCTCCAGTTGAAACCATTCCGTTCTCTCTCTTCCCACCTTTACACAGCTTTTGCTTCCCTCGTACATTGCTTTCACTCTTGCCACTGTCTCCTTGTTCACTGCTTTTGCTCTCATTGCTTCCCATACCTTGTTTCTATTAATACTATCATATGCTTTCTCAATATCCAAGAAGGTCATCACCAGATCTTTCCCATATTCATAATGGTGTTCTTGTAGCTGTCTTACTGCAAAGATGAGGTCAACTGTTGACCTTCCTGGCCTGAATCCATACTGTTCTTCCCTCAGCCCATGTTCAACTTCTGTCCGAATTCTTCTCTCCAGTACCTTCTCAAATATTTTGGCGCAGTGGGACAAGAGTGTAATTCCCCTGTAGTTCTTGCATTCCTTCCTACTTCCCTTTTTAAATATGGGTATTATTATCCCTCTTTTCCAGTCCTCTGGTATTTTCTTCTCCCTCCATATCACTTTCATTACTCGAAAGAGCCACTGTGTTCCTATCACCCCTGCTGCTCTCACAATCTCCACACTCACTTCGTCTATTCCCGGTGCCTTTCCCCCTTTCATCTTCTTTAATGCTTCCTCCACTTCTTTCCATGTCAATTCCTTCTCTGAAATGTCTTGGTCACTGTCTGTTTCTTCCTCCACAATGTCCACTACGCTGGTTTTAGTTGGATTTAGGAGTTCCTTGAAGTATTCTCTCCAGATAACCTTTTGTAATGGCCAACGCGGGAAGTCAACAACCCACCAAGAGTATTCTGGTAATAGTGGACAATGTATAAAAATTTGTTGGCCAAAGCATTAGATAATGATGTGATAATACAAAGAGTTGACTTTACAAAGGTCGCTTGACAATTTAGCAAACATGTGGAGGACCAGACAATAGTATTGTCATTAAATAAGGAAATCCAGGAAGGCATAAAGGACACGACACCACCACTAACTAATAATAAGATATATTATCAAATAGGTGGCACATAAAACAAATATCCAAAGGTGACACATAAACAAATATTCAAAGGTGGCACATAAACATATGAGAAACACTAGCACAAATTTACACACTTGAAGAAACACTCATTAAGAATTAACACACGTTACGTCTTGAGCCTAAAACACACATATTGTCTTGAACGTAGCTGCAGATCAGTACATCATAGAACGGCATGCAATACACGGCGGTTCCAAAGAATGATATAATTTAAATATGCAACACAAGTGGAGTTGCAACAAATAATGAAAAAACAGGTCGCATGGAACGAGAATGTGTCGTCGAACCAGGACTGACTTACAGTGATGCGCCGATACTGTAAGCCCAAAATGAATGGTTAATAAAACAAATTATGTGTGAAACACAGGAAGTCAAAGTAGTTGCTGTCATACAAATACCGGGATATGCCAATCGCGCGGTATTGTCACAATAGTAAAGTAGTTAAACCCAGCGTCAACTTCCATTCCAGTGATGTTGCAGGAAGTCAAAATAGTTGCTATCATACAAATACCGGGACATGCCAATCGCGCGGTATTGTCACAATAGTAAAGCAGTTTAGCCTAGCGTCAACCTCCAATTAGTGATGATGCCTGGCCTTGTAACATGCTTCCAGACACGATGAATTACTTATCACACGAAGCATCATCATTATTCATACGCGTGAAGACAAATTGTTAGGCAGTAGATGAAGATAGAAGTAAACATGTTACAACAAACTATCCGACGCCGCGGATTGAAGAATTCGTCGACATGACGCGTATCAACATCAAGCATGGTGATGATGAGATCGAAAATCACCGTAATGTCACTGCCCAAACAAAATATGAATCATGTGCATAGGACATGATTGCTAAGCACGGTTACTATGAAGATAGCACCAATTATAGAAATGATTAGCTGGATACTTGTTGATATATCACAACCAGCGTTGACGCACAGCATTGTGTCATGGCTACACACTTAGAGAACAACGAAGAAGAAACACGTGATTGGTCGCTACAAGCAGCAAGGAGGCCTCTGATAGGCTGGAAGCAGCCAATCACAGTAGAGAGTTTAAAAACCAAATTAGAGGCCTCTGATAGGCCGAAAGCTGCCAATCACAGTAGAGATCAAAAACAAGTTAAAGATGAATCAATGTGGCCAACTTAGAAATACCACAATACCTTCTAAGCAAAAATATCCTACTGGAAACACGGCAGTGGGAGTACTACATGCAATCAAAACAAATAGATCACGACAACCAATCAACATAAACAAAACCAACCTGACAATGAATAAATGCAATGAAGACAAATAATACAGATATGTACAACTACACAGAGTGGAAACAAATAGGGAAACACAAAAACTGGTTTGCCAAGACAGTGGCCGAACCATATTGCCCGCACAGAAACAACAGGCAGGTTGTTTATGAAAATACAAGAGTGTTTAGTTCTGCGGCAACAAGGGAGACACCTTGACGATGGGACGTTTCAAGAGTCCAGAGGTGGTATGTAGAGAGACCACACGAGCTAGGCCGTCCTTACCACAATGAACCTCAAGAATTCGTCCAAGTCGCCAGTAAGTAGGAGAAACATTGTCGTCCATAATAAGCACAAGCGTGCCAACCTTGAGGTTAGGAGACATACGGTTCCACTTGCGACGTTGTTGAAGGGAGAGTAAATGATCTGTGGACCATTTAAGCCACAATGAAGTCATAATCTGTTGAAGTAATTGCCATCTAGACAACCTATTGATGGGCACTTCAGAAGCGTCAGGAATGGGCAAGGCATTCAAAGGTCGTCCAACAAGAAAGTGACCTGGCGAGAGATAGCACAAGTCAGTAGGATCCTCAGTCATAGGCGAAATGGGTCTAGAATTTAGAATGGCTTCAATTTGTACCACGAGAGTGGTCAATTCTTCATACAGAATGAGTGCGTCATGCTCGGAATCACATCCCGAGATACAATCATCAACATAGAAGTCGTTTAAAACAATCTGAGTGGCAGCTGGAAAAGCTGTGCCATCAGTGAGGGCGAGCTCCTTTAGCACACGAGTGGCTAAGAAGGAAGCTGGGGCAGTACCATATGTAACGGTGTTTAATTGATATTCTACCATTGGGTCTGAAGGAGAGTCTCTCCAAAATATTCTCTGTAAGTCACGATCCTTGTGATCTACAAGAATCTGTCTGTACATTTTACTCAGATCAGCTGCAAACGCTATCAAGTGAGTACGGAACCGAAACAAAATAGAGAACAAATCCTGCTGAATTACAGGGCCCACCAACAAGGTATCATTAAGGGAGCACCCAGACGTAGTAGCCATCGAAGCATCAAATACCACTCTGAGCTTTGTAGAAGTACTGTGCGGCTTGAAAACAGGATGATGGGGAATGTAGTAAACTTCACCATCAGTCGGGTGGGGGGCAACTTGCATATGGTTTAAGGCTAGATATTCATGCATGAATTCAGTGTATTCTAACCTTAACTCAGGGTTACGAGCCAAACGTCTTTCGAGAGAGTGAAAACGTTTTAGTGTAGCGTAGCGAGAGGCACCTAGAGGCTCCGAGTCTACCTTGCGAGGGAATCTAACCACAAATCTACCATCGTCTTTGCGAGTGGTAGTAGCAACGAAGTGTTCTTCACATATGGATTCATCAACAGACAACACTGGGGTTTCAACTTCTTCAACGTTCCAAAACGCTTCCAGCTGTTGTTCTACATGAGGGCGTGAGAGTGTAAGTGCTGATACCACGTGCGATGGTTGCGAGGTGCTTGCACTGGGCAGCTTCCCAGAAAACACCCAACCCACAGAGGTATTTTGAATGATGGGCAAATCACCAACTGGTATGATTTTACCAGGACATAACAGGTCAAAGAAATATTCTGCACCAAGAACAAGATCAATAGATTTAGTGCAATTGAAATCAGGATCAGCTAAATCAATATGTGATGGAATGTTCCATTCAGAGGTATCGAAACCAGCAGCGGGTAGCTCAAGTGCAATATTGGGAACCACGAGACATTCAAGCTTAGCAGACCAATTAGTAGCACAGGCAAAAACGTTCACATCAGCAACAACAGTAGCAGTGCTTTGATTTTGACCAACACCGTGAATGTGTACCTTCATAGGTTTGGTGTGGAGTCTTAATTTCTTAATTAAGTGTGACGAAATTAAGTTACAATCTGATGCAGAGTCAAGTAGTGCAGTAACAGGTACACGTAAGCCATTGCCAGCTAATATATTCAACTTGGCAGTGGGTAATAGAGTCCTTGAAAATTGATTGTCACGAGCGACGTTACTGCAACTAGTGTTTACCACGTTAGCATGAGCTTGAGAAGCATCATTACTAGTGCCACTGGAGGGCTCATAGTGAAGAAGAGTGTGGTGTTTTCGGGAACAAGTGTTACAAGAGTACTTCGAACATTGATGATTAGGCTCGAAATTACGCAAACAATTATAACACAATTTTCGAGACCTGACAAAATCCCATTTGGCTGTGGACGAAAGTTTGATAAAGGTACCACATTTCGACAATTGGTGATCAATGCTCCTACAATATGTACAACGAGATTTGGTAGTAGTTAACATGGGTTTCTGAGGCGAATGACCTTCAGCTTTAAGTTTGGTTTCAGCAGTATGTAATGCAGGCCTGGACACATTCCTTTCAGTTATTTCCAGTACCTTGCATTTTTTCTCTAAGAAGCTAACCAAGTCCTGGAGAGTGGGAATTCTCCCAGAATCAACATGATTCTCCCATTCACGGATGCTATCATTATCTAGTAGCTCCAATATAAAATGTGACAATAACAGGTCTTGAAGGGGAACCCCGTTAAAGTCCAAAGCTTCTAACGCATTGACATGAGAAACAAAGTGGTCGATGATGGCACGCAATGACACTGAATCATTACCGTATGCGGGGGGCTTGAAAAGCTTGGTAACATGATTGTGCGCTATGAGCCTAATGTTATTGTATCGAGTTGTCAGCAAGTTCCATGCAACCATAAAGTTATCATCTGACACAGTAATGTTCTTTAAGAGGAGTTTGGCCTCACCACTAAGACTAGAATTAAGGTAGTAGAACTTAACAATATCAGACAGAGCATGGTTATCAATTACTATGGCCTTGAAGCTATCTCTGAAATTCAACCAGTCTGTGAAGTCGCCACTGAACTGCGGAATTTGAATTTCAGGCAACTTTATATGAGCTGCAGCTACGTTAGCATTAGGAAATTGTGCACTCTGCAAATTAATCAAAGGGTTATCACTGTCTGTAGTGTTGGATTTTTTGAAATTGTCACAATGTAGTTTAATTTTAACCAGCAACTCAAAATATTTATCTTCGAAGTCACAACGTTCGGCTATTTCTTCGTCGATATTGTCTGTAATATCCTCTAAAGCGACTTGCGCTTCGTTATATTGTTCATAAATTTCCTCGCATTTGTGTTTGCGTAACACTAACATTTGATATTGCTCTTCTGTAATGTCCTGAAAGTTGCTAATTACTTTTTCTTGTGAGGTAAGCATGGCCTTAGCGACTGCACGCTTCCTAACTAAAGGTCGTTTTTGGGCATCCTCCATAATGACTTTAGGATTGCCCGCCTAGATGTAATTACCAGAGTTGCACACCTAACTAACACAACCAACTTAACTAACACAAAAAATAAACACTGAGACAATGGTCTCGATTAAGTTGTAAACAAACATCTGAACATAGAATACTGTATTGTGTCCGTGGGAAGTTAATGGGAACGTATACAATGTTAAATTTATGGCCTTCCTGGTGAAATAGCAAGAAACAAGGGCCCAACATGGCCAAAGCAAAGCTTAATGATTCAAAGTAGTGAACAGCTCAATATCCGGCCCGGAGAGGACCAATTAATGTAATGGCCAACGCGGGAAGTCAACAACCCACCAAGAGTATTCTGGTAATAGTGGACAATGTATAAAAATTTGTTGGCCAAAGCATTAGATAATGATGTGATAATACAAAGAGTTGACTTTACAAAGGTCGCTTGACAATTTAGCAAACATGTGGAGGACCAGACAATAGTATTGTCATTAAATAAGGAAATCCAGGAAGGCATAAAGGACACGACACCACCACTAACTAATAATAAGATATATTATCAAATAGGTGGCACATAAAACAAATATCCAAAGGTGACACATAAACAAATATTCAAAGGTGGCACATAAACATATGAGAAACACTAGCACAAATTTACACACTTGAAGAAACACTCATTAAGAATTAACACACGTTACGTCTTGAGCCTAAAACACACATATTGTCTTGAACGTAGCTGCAGATCAGTACATCATAGAACGGCATGCAATACACGGCGGTTCCAAAGAATGATATAATTTAAATATGCAACACAAGTGGAGTTGCAACAAATAATGAAAAAACAGGTCGCATGGAACGAGAATGTGTCGTCGAACCAGGACTGACTTACAGTGATGCGCCGATACTGTAAGCCCAAAATGAATTGTTAATAAAACAAATTATGTGTGAAACACAGGAAGTCAAAGTAGTTGCTGTCATACAAATACCGGGATATGCCAATCGCGCGGTATTGTCACAATAGTAAAGTAGTTAAACCCAGCGTCAACTTCCATTCCAGTGATGTTGCAGGAAGTCAAAATAGTTGCTATCATACAAATACCGGGACATGCCAATCGCGCGGTATTGTCACAATAGTAAAGCAGGTTAGCCTAGCGTCAACCTCCAATTAGTGATGATGCCTGGCCTTGTAACATGCTTCCAGACACGATGAATTACTTATCACACGAAGCATCATCATTATTCATACGCGTGAAGACAAATTGTTAGGCAGTAGATGAAGATAGAAGTAAACATGTTACAACAAACTATCCGACGCCGCGGATTGAAGAATTCGTCGACATGACGCGTATCAACATCAAGCATGGTGATGATGAGATCGAAAATCACCGTAATGTCACTGCCCAAACAAAATATGAATCATGTGCATAGGACATGATTGCTAAGCACGGTTACTATGAAGATAGCACCAATTATAGAAATGATTAGCTGGATACTTGTTGATATATCACAACCAGCGTTGACGCACAGCATTGTGTCATGGCTACACACTTAGAGAACAACGAAGAAGAAACACGTGATTGGTCGCTACAAGCAGCAAGGAGGCCTCTGATAGGCTGGAAGCAGCCAATCACAGTAGAGAGTTTAAAAACCAAATTAGAGGCCTCTGATAGGCCGAAAGCTGCCAATCACAGTAGAGATCAAAAACAAGTTAAAGATGAATCAATGTGGCCAACTTAGAAATACCACAATACCTTCTAAGCAAAAATATCCTACTGGAAACACGGCAGTGGGAGTACTACATGCAATCAAAACAAATAGATCACGACAACCAATCAACATAAACAAAACCAACCTGACAATGAATAAATGCAATGAAGACAAATAATACAGATATGTACAACCACACAGAGTGGAAACAAATAGGGAAACACAAAAACTGGTTTGCCAAGACAGTGGCCGAACCACCTTTACTTCTTCCATATTTACGACCTCCTTTCCATTCCTGTCCACCATTCTGACATTTTCCCCTGTATCTCTTCTCTTTGCCTTTATCATTCCATACAACACTTTCTTACTGCCATCACAGTCCTCCTCCATCATTTCTGTCCATTTCTTTTTCTCTTCCTTCACTACTTCTCCTGCTTCTTTCTTCCGCTCTTGGTATTCTTCTCTTGTTCTGTCTGTCCTCTGTTGGAACTGTAACGTTAATTAATGCCCCATGTTGGTAGCGACAAATGTAATGGTTTCTATAGCCCTCACTTTTGCGTGACAAGTGTTACGGTTTGACTTTGCCTAAGCTATGTTGTTTTAATGGGCGCCAAGACCTCAACGCAATGCTGAAATCTAAATTTGTATTTAACAATGTCTAGCTCTGGTAGAACACCTTCAAGAATCTATTCACTAAGATCGTGGTATGATTTGATCATTAACCCAACAAACAATTGTATCAGGAGAAGGAATTGGTCTATATCTAATGCTACCTACTGAAAGCAAAGATTGCATTGTAAAAGAATTGAATTTATTATATAAAACAAGTATAGCAAAATTAATAATAATAATTTTAAAATTTAAATTGGAGCGTTGCGATTTTAATATTACCGATAGAAAATTACGTGAAAACGGAGTCTGATAAATTATTGATTTTACTCTTATTCCCAAGCTATGAAGTTACTGAAATATTGAATATAAAACAAAGAGAAACGAGAGATTGCATATTTCTGCGTCATTCGCGCTTACCACTGGAAATGGCCGAAGCCTTTCCCTCGTACTGGATGATGCTGTGAGCTTCCCACAGTCTCCTGGACGTAGTCATCTTTGTCGATATTTGATGATATTCTGGTAGATTAGATAATTCTATGGTCCTAACAACGGAGCCATACCCTCGTACAACCAAACTGGTTAAGTTTTAAACAGATAGTTCTCCACTCCACGGAACATCGGAGCGACACACACTTCCAACCGAACTAGTCAAGTCTTTCACAGATTGTCTCTCACTCCACGGAACATCGGACGATATATGCCCCTGTCGGCTCCCCACCTCGGTACCGACTTCCAGCTTACGTGGTCTCCACTGATTGGCTGCTCCCCACGCTCTACTTCCCCTTCTCTGGCTCATTACACACGGCGCGCGGATGATGAAGTCGATTTCCATTCCAACTATCCGCCTTTTCTTGACGCTGCAACCCCGCTTGCGTAATACTTCTTGACAAGAATCAGCCCGTATCTGAATTTCCAGTGAGTCATGTCTCTCATAATATCCTAACTGACGAAACTCCGTAAAATTCCGTAATCACATAATTTTCTATGATATTGTCGTTCGTAATAATTTGCTTGATAGCGTTTTCTAAGATATAGAAAACCTATCTGTATGCTTATAATTTTTATAAAATGCTCCGAAAATAACTTAATAATAATTATAATAAATTAACATGAAAAATTCTCTTGGCTAAACAATTTGCCGCGTAAATAAATATAGAAAGGCTTCCTACTGACTTATGCCAGTGGCATAAAAACCCCTCGAAAAACACGTTACATATTCATTTCCTGAATGCTTCATTTTTCTTTTTCACTGCTTCCTTAGTTCTGGGGTTCCACCATGGTGTTTCCTTCCACCTTTTCTTTCCACTAGTTTTGCCACACACGACTTCCGCTGCTTCTACCAACACGTCCTTGAACCTATTCCATTCTTCTTCACCTGTTTTCGGATCATCCTTCGGTAATTTGTTCCTCACTAATATCTGGAACTTCTCCTTATTTCCATCCTCCTTCAGCCTCCATGTCCTTATTCTTCTTTTTTGGTTCTCAGTTCTCCTCTTTTCCTTCAGTCCTCTCACCTTGGCGACCAGCAGAGGTGGTCACTGTCCAGGGCTTCTGAAGGTATTACCCTTATATCCGTGATACTCTTCTTTGTCTCCTTCCCACATAGAATATAGTCCACCACTGATTTCCTAGTCAAATCCCTGCTGTACTAAGTAATTTTATGGCTCTCTCTCTTCTTGTACCATGTGTTTCCAACCATTAGCCCATTTATCTTGCACAGTTCCAACAATCTCTCTCCTTCCTTATTCCTGTTTCCCCATCCTTCACCACCAATCACTTTCTCAAACCCTCTTCTATCAGTTCCGACATGGGCATTTAGGTCTCCCATGACTATCAGGTCTCTCCCCACTAACTGCTTCTGCAACTCCTCTTCAAACTCGTCCTTCTCGCCTTCTGTGCATCCCACCTGTGGTGCATAGACTTGCAGAATGTCCAGGTTTCTACCTTTCACAGTGATTCTGGCTCTAATTATTCTATCACTTACCCTCTTTACTTCCTCCCTCAGCCCTTCTCTCACCACCATTCCCACTCCATTTCTCTTCCCCTCCTCATTTCCTATCCAGTATAGCTGCAAGCCATTTCTCAGTTCTTTTCTTCCTTCCCCTCTCCATCTGGTCTCTGCCAGTCCGAGTACATCCAGTTTTCTCCTCTCCATCATATCCACAACCTCCTCCACTCTTCCCGTCAATGAAGTTATATTCAAAGTTCCGATTCGTAGTCCATTTCCATAGCCAGGTCTGCTTCCTTTAGATCTGTCCTTTACGAGGCCCGTTCCTGTTTTAAAAGCAGTTTCATATCCACTACTGGCTTGCTAGGCCTAACGTAGCTTCACCATAACCCTGGCAAGGGGCCTGTTTTTGGTCCGCGAGAGGTATTTTATTTCCCTCAAACCCTCCGGACAAGTCCGGCGAGCCCCCCTATCCGCCACCTGGGACGCGCCCGATAGAGGAACAGGCAACTAACTTAAGATAAACAGTAACTAAATAAAACTAATTAAAATAACTAGGTGTGAAATTAAAACAAGAAGGGAGGCAGCGCACATTTCGCTACTCCTGTGGGGGTCCGGGCCAGCTTGGCGTACCTGGGCAAAACCCCACACAAGATACGGCATAAACCTAGGAAAATTGCTGAGTTTTAAAAATAGATATTCTCGGTATTTCTGAAATGAGATGGCCTGGCATGGGTGACTTTTGGTCAGATGACTACAGAGTGATTTACTCAGGGTCGGAAGACGAACCGCTCGGAAGAAAGGGGGTAGTAGTGATTATGGAGTAATCCATGGGACTCAGAGTAGCGGGATATATGCAGCATAGTGATAGACACGATAAATACGGAGCCAAACAATACTGATATAATTCAAACATATATGTCGACTACAAAAAATGAAGATGACTAGGAAATTGAAAGAATGTATGAAGATCTGAATCACCTGATAGAAGAAACAAAAGCAGAAGGCAATGCAATCATTATGGGGAATATGAATGCAATGGTAGGGGAAGGAACAGAGGGATCAACTGTTGGGCAGTACGGACTGGTAGTCCGAAATGAAAGAGGTGAATGATTGATAGAATTCTGCACTAGGCATAAATTAGTCATAACAAGTACACTCTTCAACCATCCCAAGAGAAGACGATACACTTGGAAAGCTCCTGGAGACACGAGAAGAGTGCAATTGGATTACATAATGGTAAAAGAAAAGTTTAAGAACCAGGTTAAAAATTGCTGAAGCTATCGAGGTGCAGATATTGTAAGCGATCATAATCCTGTCATGATGCACGCGGAACTCAAATATAAGAAATCTTTAAGAGAAAAACTGAGTATCTACAGGTGACAAAACTTAAGATGCCAAATATTAGAGACAAGTTCCAAAGAAGAACAAATGATATGATAGAAAGAAATACTGACATATTAGAGAAACCAATAGAAAGTCAGTGGGGAAGGAGGAACTGTTGAAAAATAAAAACAGCAGGAAAGCATGGATAAGTGTGGAAGTTGTAGAAATGATAACCGAAAGAAGAAGGTTCAAAAACGACACAAGTGACGAAGGAAAACAACAATATAGAAGACTGAGAAATGAAATGGTAAGGAAAAGCACGCGGGACAAAGGAAAATACTTATGTGATATATGTGATGAAATAGACACCGAATTTAAGCATATAACTTAGAAAAAGCATATGGAAATGTGAAGATATTTTTTGGTGAAAAGAAACAGGAGGCATGTGGTATTAAAGATGAGAATGGACAATACCTGTATGAAGAGGGAAAGGTTGGGAAGAGATGGAAAGAATATCTAGAGAGCCTCTATGGATATGAAGTTATGAATAAGGAAGTAATAGAGGAAGATGCAGAGAATAGAGGAGACCAAATACTAATATCAGAATTTCAAAGAGCACTGAAAGATTTAAAAAACAATAAAGCACCAGGTGTAGATGAAATCCCTGCAGAACTATTAGATGACTGTGGAGAAAAAGCTGAAGATGCAATATATGGAATGATATGCAAAATGTATGAAACTGGAATAATACCAACTGACTTTACTAAGTGCATAATAATTCCAATTACAAAGAAAGTCAGAGCACAAAATTGCGATCAAGTTAGGACATAAAGCCTGACAAAGCATGCATCTAAAATTCTTACACGTATTATACTTAGGAGAATAGAGAACAACCTTGATAACTACATTACAGATGACCAATTTGGATTCAGAACAACTCTAAGACAAATAATTGAAAAGAGAAATAGAAAAGGAATACCAATATATCTAGCATTTGTGGATCTAGAGAAAGCTTTTGATAACGTGAATTGGAATATATTGTTCAAGTTGCTAAAGAAAGTGGGAGTCTCTTATAGAGATAGAAGAATAATACATAGTTTGTGTAAGAATGAAAGGGGAATAATAAGATCTGGCAATAACCAGGAAGAGGTTGAAATAAAAAAAGGAGTACGACAAGGATGCTCACTATCTCCTTACTTATTTAATTTGTATGTCCAAGACGCCATAAATAGGATAAGAGAAGAGATTCAAGTTGGAGTAAATATACATGGGGAAAAGATTGACATGCTCCGATTCGCAGATGACATTGCTTTAAGAACAGATAATGAAGATGATCTTCAACAGATGAAATGAATAACATTCTTAAACACGAATTTAACATGAAGATGAATAAAAATAAAATACTTGTATGCAGTTGGAACCAGGAAGATCATAGATGAGCACCAGCAATTTATATCGAGAATATAATAATATCGTATGGCCTCGGGTGCCTGGTGCAAGCTTTGTAATTTGCCACCCAGAGGGTAGCTTGCATGTCGAATTTCGGCTATGAAAGTCAAGGAGGTTAGATAATAGATATCTAAGCTCCTTGAACATTATAGTGCTTTCTAGTAGAGAAATGAGGAACTTTGTGTTGGCGGAAACTCCCGAGATTAATTTTGCCATTATGAACTCGGCCTACTGAATTCAAATGGGTTCTTTGACATGCCAACATCGTATGACATGCGTATCGTATTTTTGCCGCCTTTCAAAAATCACTTACCACGTCCAGGGGCGAACCTGCAATCTTGGGGTTAGTAGACCGACACGCTATCCACTCACCCACCGTGGCAAGCTTAAACATCGAGAATGATAGAATAACGCATGATGGAACGAGCAAACGAGAAATTCGGAATAGAATTATTCAGGCAAAGAACTCTTTTTATAGAAAGAAGAATTTCTTCACATCCAGAAGTATAGACCTAAAAATAAGGAAAAGACTGTTGAAGACATACGTGTGGAGTGTGGCTTTGTATGGCAGTGAGACCTGGACAATAGGGAAGTCAGAAGAGGCTTTTGAGGCTTGGTGCTGGAGAAGAATGCTTAAGATCAGTTGGATACAACATATGACAAATGAAGAGGTATTCAGAAGAGCAGGAGAAAGTAGAAGCTTTATGAAGAGCCTGAAAACAAGAAGAGCAAATATGTTGGGACATATTCTCAGACATAATAGCCTGCTAGCAAGAGTCATGGAAAGGATGTTATAAGGGAAAAAACACAAGAGGAAGACCATCACTTGCATACATCACACAGATAATGACTGATACTAGCCGGCACCGTGGTGTTGGGGTAGCGTGCCTGCCTCTCACCCGGGTTCGATTCCTGGCTCCGTCAGCGATTTTAGAAACTGACGTGAGGGCTGGAACTGGGTACACTCAGCCTCGTGAGGACAATTGAGTAGCTGTCTGACAGTGAGGCAGCGCCCTGGTCAAGAAAACCAAGATTAACGGCTGAGGGGACCCGAAGCGCTGACCACACGTCACCCCAATATCTACAGGCCAAAAGGCTTGGCAGTGGATGCTTGGTAGGCCTAGGCCCTCATGGGCTGTAGTGCCAGTGGTGGTTAATGACCGACACTAACACAATATCATATCATGAATTGAAGAGGATGGCGGAAAATAGAGAAGATTGGCGAGTTGCTGCAAACCAGCCCCAGGGCTGATAACTAAAGAGAGAGAGAGAGAGAATGGCATATGGGGCAGAAACTTGGCCGATGGCGAGGAGAGATGAAAGTAGAATGCAGGCAGCCAAAATGAAATTCCTGAGGAGTAAGGTACAGAAGACAAGGAGAGAGAGATAGAGTGAGATAGGAAGTGAATGTAAAGAAGCTGATTGAGATGGTATGGACATGTGAAAAGGATGAATGATGAAAGAATGCCGAAACAAGTGATGGAGAGACGGATGACTGGAAAGAGAGGACGAGGAAGACCTAGAGTATGGTGAAGGACAGTGTGCGTGTGGAGTGGAGTTCAGTGGTTGAGGAAGAATGGTGGACAGGCAGAGTAATAGTGGAGGGGGGTCATATTTGCTCTGACCAGGCCCAAGCTGGAGAACGGAAATTGATGATGATGTAGCAGTAATTATTAGTGTCCAAGATTGAGGAGCGTGCCATGAGACTTGAAGTAAGGTACCAGCCCTGCATTTTCCCAGTCAATCAAAGAGCATTTCTTAAAATCATTTGGCTATGCATGAGGATATGAATTATGATACAGTGCATACATTTTATACATTCATTGATTTGAGACTTCTAAAATATCTCCAGGCTAACCATAAGCAGACCAAGCTGGATGGAATGGCCAGTTCTGCTGGACTACAGATAAATGGTGACAAGACAAATACAATGTTCATGAAATGGACACAAATTGTAGTGCAACAGAAGATTCTACAAGATGTTGACCAATTTTCATATCTCGGCAGCATTATCTGTAGTAATGGGGACGTAGACGCAGACATCAGCAGCAGAATTGGGAAAGCTTCGGCAGTCTTTCAACGGATGTGATCCATATGGCAATTAGACTCTATAATTATATAGACAAAGATTCGGCCATATTCCTCTATCATCTTACCGATCGCCATATATGCATGTGAGACCTGGAAAATATCAGTAAAATCAGCACACAAGCTCAACGATTTTCACCAACGATGCTTGAGGCGAATTTTGAAAATCACTTATCGTGACCACATAACAAATGATGAAGTACCGAGAAGAACTGGTCTATGCGGCCTGCACAAAATCGTTGCTCAAAGAAGAACGAAGTACGCGGGACATGTTCTATGTATGAACCCAAATCAGCTTTGTTGTGGAAACCAACGGAAGGATACCGAAGTAGAGGAAGACCTCGGTAACTCCTGGAAACGGGACGTTTACAAAGGATCTTGAAATCAGTAGGTTTAGTCATGGTTCCGTATTGATTGTCAATTAAATATAATAAAAGGAAGAGACAATCCGCCTGATCAATACTTATATTATAAGTATTGATCAGGCGGATTCTCTCTTCCTTTTATTATATTTAAGGATCTTGAATGCATGGATATGAACTGGGAGGAGGCTGAAAACCTGGCAGCTGATAGAGTTCGCTGGAGGAAACTTGTTGCCCGATATGCTACCTAGCATTGGAGGAACTAAGTCTAAGTCATCATAAGCAGACCTACCTTTGAACCTCAATCGTTCCCAAAGTCTCGTAACCGAACTCACACCGATCATCCATCTTGAGAGCTTGTTTGATGAGATCCATAGCCTTCGGAACATCTCCCGTCCACTGGAGCTGTAGGAGACCTGCACAGTAACATTATACCCTAAATCATCAAAACCACATCTCGAGGCTGATTGCGTCACGCCCTGAACACAGTAGAACCTACCTCTATGTACATACACTGTGGCGTTATCTGGCTCCACTTCCGTTGCTTTGCGGAAGTATGTGTCGGCCTTTTCGTATTCCTGCTGGTCGCATAACACCTACCAAAACATCCAGAACAGAAATTTATTAACAGCACCATACAAAAATGCACAACATACACAGAGTCACAGATTCCTCAAGCTCGAGTCAGCCGGGAAGGAGGTGCGCAGAACACAACGCTACCATTACGTCATGCCTCCCTTCCATCCCACCAATCACATTCAGTCTGTCTTGAGAATCAGAGCTAGTGTGTTGTCAGGAAAGCGAAGTGATTATATCGTATTTTTTAAAGATTCAGTTGAAGCGATTGTGTAAATTTCGAGTGCTATGGAAGCAGAGGAAAGTAAACGACAGGTTGTGCATAGGCAAGCCCGAGAAATAGTTTACAAAAAGCACGAATACTTTAAAAGACAAAAGCAGCGTGAAAGAGACAGGCTCGATGAGGTAAGCGACGGTGTTGCCACACAGTAGGAACTCATGGCAGCAGCCTGCGGTGTGGGGACTCGGACATGGTTGACATGTATCTCTTTCTCTCTCTGCGCAAATCCCACAGAGCCGGCCGCCTTCCCGACTGACGCGAGCTCTAGTGAAAATAAGGTCATCAATTTTGAGAGGAAGATAGAGCCAAACATTAACATATTCAAAACTTGGTCTACTCCTACAGTTCTTGTCCTCGACCCTTCCATAAATAAATTTGCTATTCCTGGGTGTCTTAGTAGACTATGTGTCCTACCTACCTATCTCTTCTCTTCATTATCAGTCGCCAGAAAGATCTCTCCTTTCCCACTTGTCTTAACCTCTTCATTTGTCACTCTACCTCCCCATCTGATCATCATTCTCCTGTAACACCACATTTCAAATTTTTTTCTTCTCCTCTTTTCTGCTGCGCTAACAGTCCAAGTTTCACTTCCATAGAGCGCCACGCTCCACACAAAGGCTTTCAAAAATGACTTCTTATATCCTCCTCACTTCATCCATCACTGGTTATTTTGCTAAGTAGAAGAAGTCTCCTACTTCCATTAGCTTTTCACCTGCCAATTTGACGTCAATAGGGCTTTCTTCTTCTTCTTCTTCATTTCCCGGTTCCAGTGATCTGGGTCGGGGTGTGAACCAAGGACCTCCATACTCTTCTGCCACTCTTGCCCCTCCTCCAGTACATCCTCCACTTTCAATCCTCTTTTCTCAACGCTCTCCCTCACTGCATCCATCCACCTCATCCTTCCTGTGACTTTCTCAGTAAATAATCGCTTCGGGACTCGGTCTTCTCCCATTCGCGTCATATGTCCATAACATTTTAGCTTACTGATCTCGATTTTGTCTTGTAACTTTGGGAATCCTGTTTTCTTCCTAATTTCCTTGTATCTGATTTTGTCTCTGCGAGTCTTTCCAATTACACCTCTAAGGAACTTCTTCTCAGCTGCCTGGATTCTATTTTCCTCCCGTTTAGTTGTTGTCCACATGCCTGCTGCATACGTCAATATAGGAGTGTAATATGTTGAATACAAGATTCTTTTACATTTCTCCGGAACTTCCTGGTTCCATACCAGACCCCTTACACTCTGGTAAAGCCCATTTGCTTGTTGGATCCTCTTACCAACTTCCTCCCTTATCCTTCCATCATCTGTTAGGACACTCCCTAAGTATTTGAAGCTTTTCACAACTTGTAATGGTTTTCCCTACTGCAATATTCCCCCTACCATCTCGCACATTTCTTGTCATCACCATCGTCTGACTCTTCTCCACACTGATTTTCATTCTATGCTCTTCTATCTCCTGGTTCCAAACATTTACTTGTTCTTGGACTTCCAATTCATCGTCCCCCCATATCACTATGTCATCAGCCTTCGTCCCTTTGATTCCCATTTTCCGTTTCACTCGTTTATGGATAGGGCTTTCTTATTATTTAATATGTTTATCTTAAAATGTTGTAACTAATGGATTTCAGCTGCAACAAAATTTATAATAGGGGTCCATTATTTTTGTTTTACATCTATTGATTTTCATCATGTATTCTTTCCTCAAGACGGAGTCCATACCATTTAAAAACTCATTCAAATCCTCTGGTGTGTCGGCTAAGATGACGATATCATCAGCAAATCTCAAGAGTTTAAATTATCTCTACTCCTACTTTAAATTTTTCTCCAATTTCCTTCATGGTTTGTTCAATGGAAGATTGAAAAGTACGGGTGATTGGTTGCAGCCTTGCCTTACACCTTTCTGAATACCAGGTTCTTTCTCATGTCCTTCGGCTTGAATAACTACCATCTGGTTTCTGTATAGATTGTCGAGCAATCTCCTATTCCTGTACTAATTCCAATCTTTTTCAAAATGTCAAACAACTTACTCCAATCAACATTATCAAAAGCCTTATCTAAGTTTACAAATGCCATCAACGTTCACTTATCTTTCGTTATTCTACCTTCCAAGATCAGCCTAAGACTTAGTACAGCTTCCCTTGTTCCTAAGTTTCTCCTGAAACCAAACTGGTCTTCACCCAAGTCTGTTTTCTATCCTCTTATAAATTATTCTAGTCAGGATCTTCGAAGCATGAGGAATCAAGCTGATTGTACGGTAATCTTCACATCTGTCAGCTCCTTCTTTCTTCGGTAGAGGGATGATAACATTCTTCTTAAAATCAGAATGGGGTTAAATCCCACATACCAAGTGAAATAACCTGATCAGACCATCACCTATGCAACGTAGCAACTCAGTGCTAGTGTACTATCAAATTCTGATCTCACTATCGAATCTCCTTTCTCATAAATTTCTTCCTCCCTTTCCATTGCATGATTGTCAATCACCTTACCCCTAGAGAAACGCTCTATGTAAGCTTTCCATCTCTCAATCTCTTCGTCTCTGTTAGATGAGGATAATTGTTGTTTTAAGGGGCCTAACATCTAGGTTATTGGCCCCTAATGATCTGGGTGATAGCGAAAATGATAATGAAACGGAAACCAGGACGAAAATTAAGTGAGACGGAAAATACTTACAAAAAGGAACTCAGATTGAAACAACTCACAAAATGTTCTTACAAAAGGGAATTCAGAACGAAAAGATTCACAAAAGGAATAGATTAAAAAAAAAAAAAAAAATGAAGGCTAGGTTCAAAATACGTACAAAATGCAATGTAGCGTCGAAATACCTACAAAATGCAATTGAAATTCAAAATACTTACAAAGTGCAAATGAGATCGAAATTACGTACAAAACGCAATTGAGGTTCAAAATACTTACAAAATGCAATTGAAATTCAAAATTCTCACTAAAAGGCCTGGCTACCTGCATTGAAAGACTTACCAAAAAGCAATTTAGATTGTCAATCGTTACAAAATGCAATTGAAGTTGAAAACAATCGCGAGATGTAATTTAGATCGAAAAAAACTTACAAAATGCAACGTAGATTAAAAATACCTAAAAAAAAAAAAAAAACGCTTAAAGGGAATTTAGATACACGGTGAAGCAAGTAACAAAAACAGTGCGGGAATCTTAAAGAGAAAGGAAATATAATGAAAAGAGGAGAGGAGAGGGGAGAGAGGAGAGGGCTTCTCTGTTAGAGGTTTTCCATCTGAGTCCTTAATAATACAGCACTTAGTGTTCTTATCCCCTAAAGTACTCTCAAACCTTCTATAAGCCATATCTACTTTTCCTTACTTTCAGACAATTTTCTATACTTGCAGGTTAAAATGGTTTGGCCATTTCAAACGAATGGAAAATGGCAGAATACCAAGACTCCTGTTTGAGGATACATGGCAATATCAGTAGGTTTAGTCAGGGTTCCGTATTGATTGTCAATTAAATATAATAAAAGGAAGAGAGAATCCGCCTGATCAATACTTATAATTAAACATTGAAGGGTTACATTAGACCCATGTGGTACATGTTTCGGAGCTTATACTGGCCCCTTCATCAGCCATACATAGAGCAGCACTTATCAGTATCATTAAAAATATTTTAAAAGTTGAATCTAACATAAAATGGATGAAGATGAAAGTGATATAAATGAGGAATGATATGGTGAAATAAATACGAACAAACACATCCAAAAGAGGGGGATAAGAACTAGTACAGCACATATGATAAAAAAACACATTAACAATAACATATTAAAAAATAGATCACTTGAAGTTCATGTCGGCAAATATAATTTACAATGCTCACTATGGGTCCTTGAACTTATTCGATTAGGTTCCAATGTTTACTCTTATAAAATCACTCCACTAAATATAAAGTGGTCTGTTGAAGATGCTGGTATAATAGAGGGTCTGGCTGTTTATGATCTCCTACTGGAGGTACGAAGCTGATTACTGTAAAGACCAAATACGTCACCAAAAAAAACGAAAGAAGAACAGGCCAAGCTTGAAACGGGTCTTAAGATATTTTAAATGATACTGATAAGTGCTGCTCTATGTATGGCTGATGAATGGGCTAGTATAAGCTCCAAAACATGTACCACATGGGTCTAATGTAACCCTTCAATGTTTAATTATAAGTATTGATCAGGCGGATTCTCTCTTCATTTTATTATATTTAATACATGGCAAGGAAAGAGAGCAAGAGGAAGACCCTGATCATGATGGATCGACTTGATTAAGGCTAAATTGTGCCCTGAAAGGCTAGTATAAGTGGACTGGTAACGGATAAAATTGTAAAGGAAACAAAGGAAGTCTACAGAAATAAAGTTACTGTTCCAGATGATATTGTGGTCTGGGGAAGGAACACTGAAGAAGTGCAAGAACAACTTGATGCACCGAATGAAAATATTCAGAAATACGGCCTGAAAATCAGTATAGAGAAAAGCAAGACCCTGGTGATGACAAGAGGGGAAAGACAAGGAAAGGGCACTGTGAAAATTGCAAGTCAGAGTTTGGAAATTGTGGACACGTTCAAATACCTAGGAAGTGAATTGATGCAAACTGGTAGGTTGGACATGGAGATTGGCAGGAGGGTACAGCAGAGCAATGCATTCTATCAAAGTGTAAGAAAACTTGTTTGGGATAAGGAAGTACCAAGGAAAAGCAAGGAGGTAATGTATAAAGTGTACTATGTTCCCATATTAACTTATGCAGCTGAGACTTGGACCCTGACAAGCAGGCAAGAGAGTAGAATCCAAGCCAGTGAAATGAAATTCCTAAGAAGTATGATAGGAAAGACAAGGAAAGACAGAGTGAGGAATGAAGATGTTAGGAAGGAAGTTGGAATGGGAAAACTAAATGAGAGAATTGAGAAGAATAAACTAAGGTGGTTTGGACATGTAAAGAGGATGGAGGAAAATAGAATACCAAGACAGATGCTGCAGGCGAAGTGCAAGGGTAAGAGAGCAAGAGGAAGACCTAGAACAAGGTGGATTGATTCAGTGAAGAACAGCGTAAGAAAAAGAAATCTGGACTGGGACAAGATCGTGGAAGAAGAATGGTGGAAGGAAAGAGGAAAGTGGAGAAGTGCCATAAATACCCCGATCCGGCAGGAGCTGGATAAGGGGGGAATGATGATATGAAGTGGACTGGAACAGACTTCTGAAAGAAGAGTGCAGGGACAATAGAAAGTGGAGGAGTACCATAATGCCCTGACCCGGCCTTAAACTGCATAAGAGGGAAGGACAATGACGAGTTTTGGGGACGAAAAGTTCTTCGAATTAAGACGAATTTTGAATTATAGAGGTTTTACTGTATTCAGCTCACAATGCTAAGTTTTTCATTTTCTGCAAAATAAATGTGATATTCTACAAAAGTAACAAACTTTACATAATATAATAATCGTAAGCAAAAAAATTGAGGAGCTTGGTATCAAACTCCTCTTTTGCATTTTTCAAAGAAGTGGTGAAAAACTAAATCCACAACATGGTTGTCAGTAACATGGTGATTTTTTAAAATTTAATTCTAGTTAATTATTGTTAGTTATTGTTGTTTATGGGGCAGTACTACGAGGTCATCTGCCCCCCATCCCCAACCCCCCCCCCCAAAAAAAAAATCATTCTTATAGGCCACGAACATTTTTTCGTATTCATTATTAAAATTAAATGAATATTTAAGCCGTAATTATAATTTAAATAGTGGAGTTGGCGATGTATGAAACCAAGTCATGGCTGTTCTTGAAGCCAAAGGGAGCCATTTTGAAATTGAATCGGTTCTCTTTTGAAACCAAATAGTTATGAAATCGATAGTTCTTAGTAAGAACTATTCTAGCATATCAACACGGAACCACCATGAGTCATTTAAATAATGTAATCTATGAAATCGGTATCAATAAATTAATTTTACATTCTTCATCTACACTTCTAATGACTGAGGGTGCTTTAAATTAATGTAATTATGTCTAATGTATTAAAAAAAATCATATAAAATCGGTCTTATACTGTAGTTGAAAGGACATGAACAAATTGTACTGAGACGTCTTTTAACAAAACTGTAATCCTTGAGTATTTCTTACAACTAGTTCATCAAAATCTGCCCTCTCCAGCTCATCACACAATGTCCACTGTTTAGAATATTACCAGCGTCGTCACAGGTTAAACATTCAGCAGTGCATGTTGGGAGCAGATTGCAGGAATGCAAGCTTCTCAATGGCTACTGAAGGAGTTGTCATTTTTTTTTAAATGAAACTATGGTGGAATTGTCCGCGTTTTGATTCTGAACTGAACAAATACATGCTATTATCCCAAAGTTCTGTCAATTTTGAAGCAGAACAGTTGTAGATTCGCATTCATCATAAAAAGTCACATATGAGTGAACCAACATCTCAAAACTAACAAAAATGGAGTAGTTCAACTTTGATACCAAACTCCTCAATTGATCATTTTGGTGGACTGTGATTGGAATTTTTCAACTTGAGACATTTCTTTCACAGTCAACAACCAAAATTGTTAAACTTCAACAAAATGACTGCAGTACAATTAAGCAAGAAATGTGCACATATTTTTCTCACATGCTGTATATTTGCATGGCAAGCTCTTGCATCTTATTGTTATTTTTCTGATTTTGAAAAATGATGTGATTTTCCAATGCTAAGAAGCACCAACTCTATAAATCGTGGACTGTAAAGACCATGGCTTACCTGAGCAAACAGGGTGTAGCACTCGGAACACGTGGGGAACCTTTGGATAGCGCTTTGGAAATCTTTCATGACTTCCTCCATTTTTTCCATGTTGCGGCTCTGGAAGGCGTGCCGATAGTCTGTGTAGCACTTCTGGACATATGCAATGGGGAAGTTGGGGCTCAGAGTCACAGCCTTCTTGAAGTCGTCCATCGCCTCGTTCACCTTCTCCATTAACAGATGGACCTGGAAGATAACAAATATGACACGACACTGCTGTTAATGGAAAACAGGTCAGGCAAGAAAAGACAAAATAACAATATGCAAACTCCTTTCCAAAGCTAGTCATTGTTTAGAGGAAAGCAGCCATGAAAACATTAGAATAACAATATCCTAAGTCCTTATCGCCAAATGCAACGTGCCTGTACAGAGCCCCATAAGATGTACCCACTCGCCAATAACCCCCCCCCCCCTCAATTTTCTATTATTATTGGGGGGAAAAAATAATTGTAAAAAAAAAAAAAGGAATTGGGAAGGAGAAATAATCAGAAAAATATAGCAAATAGGCCTACAACATTCCAGCTAACGGTAAAACCCTCATTTCTGCCTGCACCACCTGTGCGTTGTTACGACATACACCCCCTACCCTCCAGCTTACGAGTAACGGGTCTCGCGTCCGAGTGCAGTGTAGTGTATAATTAAGAAGCGCTCAGTACACAAGCAGGACTGACGATGAGCAAGACGGCATCCTTCAAGTTGGAAGTGCTAGAATTTGCTGCAGAAAATGGAGTGAAAGCGTCGAGTCGTAAATACGAAGTGCAGCCGTGTATGATTCGGTATTGGCGCAACCAAAAGGAAAAATTATTGGCGACTATTCCACCGAGTGATCTCGAGCACACTTGCACAAAAGGTAAGAAGAAATACATTTTTAATATTTCTTATTAGAGTACTTTATAAAAGTCGGTCGATATTAGAAACAAATCTTTCGTATTTCAGGTGCCGCGCAACGTGGCAACACTGTGTAACCATGAACACAACACACGCACCGCTGTGCGGCAGCATAACTTTTATCGTAAATAAAGTATAGGTTACAATAACTATTTTGTGTGTTGATTTAAGGACGCTAGGTGCTCCTTTTTGTGCCTTCATACCACGCCATCCTTACCTATATCAAGGAAAATGTTCACCTATTATACCCCCTCCCCCCCCTACTTTTGACGCCAAAAATTCGGGGGAAAAAAGGGGGTGTTATAGGCGAGTAAATATGGTACTTTAGGTACCCAATGGATGATAGAACAAACTTTCATTGGCAGGAAGAAAACTCACAGTATTCAAAGTAAAATTCAATGGAAACCAAATTTCCACCATGTGGGTGATTGATGCCAGAACACTTGGAAGTAAAGTCAATGCTGAATGCCATTTTGGTTGGTTGGTTCCTCAGTTTAGGGGCTGCGACAACGCGGCCATGTAGCCCCGTGTATTTTGGGTGTGTGTAGAATCTGTCTGATAACCGGTGTTATTTGCGATGGCAGAGTGTCATTTTACATCAACACTGCTTTGCAAAAGACATGATAATGACCCTTCATTGCCTTGGACAAAGCATATGATAGTGACCCTAGAGAAAGGGTTTGGGGAAAGCCTAAAACAAAAAGGTATTGGTGAAGAAATAATACAAATGATAAGATGATGATGATGATGATAATTGTTGTTTTAGGGGGCCTAACATCGAGGTTATCGGCCCCTAATGATCTGAGTGATAGCGAAAATGAGAATGAAATGGAAACTAGAACGAAAATTATCCGAGATGGAAAATACGTACAAAGAAAAACTCAGAGGGAAACAAATCACATTATGGTCTTACAAAAGGGAATTTAGAACGAAAAGATTCACAAAAAGAATAGATTGAAAAAGACCCACAAAACGTAGGCTAGATTCAAAATACGTACAAAATGCAACGTAGCGTCGAAATACTTACAAAATGCAACTGAAATTCAAAATACTTACAAAATGCAATTGAAATTCAAAATACTCACTAAAAGGCCCGGGCACATGCATTGAAAGACTTACTAAAAAGCAATTTAGATTGTCAATCTTTACAAAATGCAATTGAAGTTGAAAACAATCGCGAGATGTAATTTAGATCGAAAAAACATACAAAAAGCAACGTAGATTAAAAATGCCTTTAAAAAAATCGCCGGAAAGGAATTTAGATACACGGTGAACCAAATAACAAAAAACAGTGCGGGAATCTTAAAGAGAAAAGTAAATATAATGAAAAGGAAGAGGAGAGGAGAGGGGAGAGAGGAGAAGGTCCGCCCCAAACGTAAGGGACAAAAGGGGAAAACGGACCCAGCTCAGGAATCCCTCGGGGTCGCCAACTCCCGAACTCACCAGCCGTGAGCCCCTGAGGGTGTAGCATTATCTAGGGTGCACCAGAAGTGGAGGGGCTACATACACCCTGCCTCCTTAAGGGCCTTGAGCACAAGGCAGGAGGTAAAAGGAAAAGAAAAAGAAGGCTGACCCCTCACAGAAGGAGGGTGTCAGGAAAGATGAGACAAGGGCCAATTAAGGCGGGAAAGGAAGAGACTCCCTAGGCCTCGGATATCCTAATACCGTCGGAAGAGAACAAGAGTTGACCAAGTGAGGTCGACAGGAAAGAAGACGGAGAGGAGCCCGGCACAAGTAAGTGGAAGCAATGCCGGACTCAGCTGGGGCCCCGTGGTCGCCAACCCACGCCCACTAGAAGTGAGCCCCTGGGGGACAAATTATAAGAGCAATGTACAGTAATTGTTGCTGTTGTGTCAAGACTCCAGTAGGTTACACAGGATGGTTTGAAACAAGGAGTGTACTCTCACCATTGCCCTGGTGATGGATGATATACTAAAGGCAACAAAGGATGCATACACAAGTACAGGTGGAGTTCTGATGTCGGGACAGAATGAGAATGTGGTCCAACAACAGCTGGATGTACTGAAAGAAAATATTGTGAAATGGGAAATGAAAATCAGTGTAAGGAAAAGTCGTCGCTTCCGAGTGCACATACTTCTTCCTGCATAGAACTTTCCAGACCAGCTTGTGGATGTGTTTCTGATGATTAGGGCCCGGATGTTGATGCCGTAAAAAACTTTCAAAAATGACTAATAAATGACCTAAAAATTCGACAAATACACTATAAAATGGAGATGATGATAATTGTTGTTTTAAGGGGCCTAACATCGAGGTTATCGGACCCTAATGATCTGGGTGATAGCGAAAATGATAATGAAATGGAAACTAGGACGAAAATTATGCAAGACGGAAAATACGTACAAAAAGGAACTCAGATGGAAACAACTCACAATATGGTCTTACAAAAAGGAATTTAGAACGAAAAGATTCACAAAAAGAATAGATTGAAAAAGACCCACAAAAAGTAAGCTAGATTCAAAATACGTACAAAATGCAACGTAGCATCGAAATACTTACAGAATGCAACTGAAATTGAAAATACTTACAAAATGCAAATGAGATCGAAAATACGTACAAAATGCAATTGAGGTTCAAAATACTTACAAAATGCAATTGAAATTGAAAATACACAATGCAATTCAGATTGAAATATCCCAGTTCCAATCCAAATTATTCACAAAGTGCAAGTGAAATTCAAAATACTTACAAAATGCAATTTAGATTGAAAATACTTGATAAAATGTAATTTAGATTCAAAATACCCACAAAAGGCAATTGAGAGTCAAAATATGTGCAAAATGCCCACCAAACAAAATGCAATTTAGATTCAAAATTCGTGCGAAATGAGGTTTTGGTTGAAAATACTTACAAAATGCAATTGAAATTCAAAATACTCACTAAAAGGCCCGGCTACCTGCATTGAAAGACTTACTAAAAAGCAATTTAGATTGTCAATCGTTACAAAATGCAATTGAGGTTGAAAACAATCGCGAGATGTAATGTAGATCGAAAAAAGTTACAAAATGCAACGTAGATTAAAAATGCCTTGAAAAATCGCTAAAAGGGAATTTAGATACACGGTGAACCAAGTAACATAAACAGTGCGGGAATCTTAAAAGAGAAAAGGAAATATAATGAAAAGAGGAGAGGAGAGGGGTGGGGAGGGAGGAGAAGGTCCGCCCCAAAGGTAAGGGACAAAAGGGGAAAACGGACCCAGCTCAGGAATCTCTCGGGGTCGCCAACTCCCGAACTCACCAGCCGTGAGCCCCTGAGGGTGTAGCATTATCTAGGGTGCACCAGAAATGGTGTGGCTACATACACCCTGCCTCCTTGAGGGCCTTGAGCACAAGGCAGGAGGTAAAAGGAAAAGAAAAAGAAGGCTGACCTCTCACAGAAGGAGGGTATCAGGAAAAGTGAGACAAGGGCCAATTAAGGCGGGAAAGGGAAAGACTCCCTAGGCCTCGGATAACCTAATACCGTCGGGGTCGGAAGAGAACAAGAGTTGACCAAGGGAGGTCGACAGGAAAGAAGACGGAGAGGAGCCCGGCACAAGTAAGTGGAAGCAATGCCGGACTCAGCTGGGGTCCCGTGGTCGCCAACCCACGTCCCACTAGATGTGAGCCCCTGGGGGCATAAAATGGAGAAATTGATCTTTAATAAACTCGCCAATATTTCAAAAATGAAATCCTAAGCTCAAACTGAAAAGTCACTCAAAATAGATTTCTAGCACTTAACAAAAGGTTTATGTTCACTTTAGTCTGAGTTGCAGTGCACCACGAATGCCATTCTGATGTTGTCAAATGTAAATGATCTGCGGTTATCAGCCAACAAGTTTTTATATCTCGAAAAGCTGCGTTCAACATCAACTGATGTGATCGGAGCGTACTTGAAGTGAGGAAGGTCGTTTGCTGCTAAATCCTCCTCAATCCCATCCGTGCTGTAGTTTTCACCAGAATGAATGTTTTATACCCGGTGTTTTAGTCCAGCACTTTTTTTCAATTTTAATGCAATACCCGCAGCAATTTCGCCACGATTGTTGCTAAGACTAGTTTCCACCCGGTTGATTAAGGAAATGGAATCAATATTTCAATACTTTAAATTATCTTGTATCAGCTACTAGCTTCTTCTTAATTCTGAGACACGTAACTCCTCATATAAAGCTGCGACATGACTAAATCGAAAAAAAAAATTACCTCAAAAGGCCGATTTCTCTAAAATAAGACCAAAAAAAATCTACCAAACTTTAAAAAAAAAATGCTATTAAAATGGAAAAATAGGAAAAAATGCAAAAAGATGCAAAATAAAAATGACATATTTGAAGACGGAGTGGCCCGTCCGGAGTTTCTATGTACTTCAGCATTGTTTTAGACAGCTCAGTAAAAAGATGACATGTCATCAACATCCGGGCCCTAGTGATGACTAAACAGGCCAATCCTGGCATACAACATGCGCCCACATAAATTGCACTCAATGGTCGGGGGAGGACGGAGCTGTAATTGACGAAGCCTTCTTGCTTGTCGCTTGGCCTCTCCATGTCTGCGACGTTCTTCCACAAAGAAGTTGACAGCAGTCGATGTAGTGTTCCGCCACAGTAAATGGTCCGTGGCAGATGTTTCCCACGAGTTGTTATGTATACCAGTCGTCGTCATGATGAGTTTTAGCTGGTCTTTAAAACCACGAGGTCTAGAGCCGGAGCAAAGTTGACCATAAAGGAAAGGTAAGACAATGGTAATGACACGAGCAAAGAAAGAAGGTAGAGGGAGTGTTAATATTGGAGATGTACATCTGGATGTAGAAGAGCACTTCAAATATTTAGGAAGTGAATTGATGGAAAATGCAACATTGGATATGGAGATCAACATGAGGATACAATGTGTGAGTGTTTCTATCAGCAGGTTCGGAGTTTAATTTGGGATAAAGACAAACCACTGTAGTGATGTACAAGATCTATTACTTACCAATAATGATGTATGGAGCAGAAACTTGGCCGATGATCAGGAGAGATGAAAGTAGATGATGATGATGATTGTAGTTTTAAGGGGCCTAACATCTAGGTTATCGGCCCCTAATGGTTTGGGTGATCGTGAAGATGATAATGAAATGTAAACTATAACTAAAACTAACTTATATACTAGAAGAAGAAATGGTGAACAAAAGGACAATAAGGCAAATAAAGGACAGGAGGAAAAGAAATGCCCTCAACCCTTAAAGAATGAGGATTGACGGATTCGGAAGGAAGGAGAGCCATGAAAGGCAGATAGGAAAGAGGAGAGGGTCCGCCCCACAGGTAATGGGCTAAAGGGGGAAACCAGACCCAGCTCAGGAATCCCTCGGGGTCGCCAACTCCCGAACTCACAAGCCGTGAGCCCCTGAGGGCGTAGCAATATCCAGGGTGCACCAGAAGTGGTGGGGCTACATATACTCTGCCTCCTTGAGGGCCTTCAGCAGAAGGTAGGAGATTACATGAAAAGAAAAAGAAGGCTGACCCCTCGCAGAAGGAGGAAATCAGAAAAGATGAGACAAGGGCCAATTAAGGTGGGAAAGGAAGAGACTCCCTAGGCCTCGGATACCCTAATACTGTCGGGGTTGGAAGAGTACAAGAGTTGACCAAGTGAGGTCGACAGGAAAGAAGACAGAGAGGAGCCCGGCACAAGTAAGTGGAAGCAATGCTGGACTCAGCTGGGGCCCTGTGGTCGCGAACGCACTTCCCACTAGATGTGAGCCCCTGGGGGGGGGAGGATGAAGGTCGAATACAGGCAGACAACATGAAATTCCTGATGAGTATGGTACAGAAGACTAGGAGAGAGGGGACGAGGAAGACCTAGAGTACGGTGAAGGACAGTGTGAGTGTGCAGTGGAGTTCAGTGGTTGAGGAAGGATGGTGGTCAGACACAGTAAAGTGGAGGGGGGGGGGGGGGGGGGGTCCTATTTATTTCGACAAGGCCCAAGCTGGAAGATGGACATTGATGACGTCACAAAGTTTTATGTCTGGCGGGCCAGGTCATCCGATGTAGCTGAACGACTGTACTGCTTGGTGGATTAAAAATCTATTTCTGAAATCAAGGGTCTTGACCAATAATTCGACAGACCTGGCCTCGATGGTGGTACACATCCGAGTTGTCAGGGTCCAGCAAGGCAGCTCTGTTGAAGTCGTCCAGGCTCTTGGGCGCGTCCTCCAGCTGCATGTAGAGCGAAGCTCGCTTGATGAGGGCATTCACTTGCAACTGGAACAGGTAGGGTTAATGGATATTAGCATTTAAAAATCAAAAAGCATTTATCATAATTTGAACCAATTAAGCATTTTATAACTAAAAATCACTTGTACAAGTCATAACATATGAAGGCACTCACACCTATGAAGTTTTGAAGTTTCAACTAATTTTTTAATTTATCGCAAAGCCTAAAAGCCACAAAGTCTAACAATAAGCAATCGCCAGATGCACAAGGCTGATTAAATGTAAAAGGTTGATGTAACACTGCACATTTAGAAGCCTCACGACTGCTCCTTCTGCCAACTGCCTGTACGGCACTTTTCCATTGAAAACAAAAACAAACACTCAGCATTTTCTCTAGGTTTTGTGGGGGTCCGGACACCAAGAAAGAGCCTGCTGACAAGTCACCTTGGTGTTCCTAGGCAAAACCCCACACAAGACATGCCAAAAACCTAGAAAAAATATTTAAAAAATGCTGAGTTTTAATTCACTGGCCGTGAAAGCCAATATACCAAAAACAAACACATTTGTGGTTTTTAGCAAGTTTAAAATGTTGGGCTTTGTAGTTAGTTATTGTTGTTTCAAGGGGTGGAACAGCGAGGTCATCTACCCCTCTTAACAATGATTTAATTACAGTGGAACCTCGTTAGTACGTTTTTCAAGGGACTGAAAAATTTGAACATCAAAAGCGAGAAACGTACTAATGGAAAATGATAATTAAACCTCATTAATTTGTTTCAGTAAGGGAAATGTAAAAAATGCGTTAATCAGAAGTACTTCCTATACCTGTTATGTCGCAACCCTCGCCCGCTCGTTGGCAAGGAATGTTATCTCAGAGTGGTCAGTCTCACATTCCGCCAGGGGTGGACAAAGAATGCTTTCAGGGCTGACGAAAACGCAATCGTACTAAGCGATGCGCGGCGCGTGCTACTGTCTTACTTTTAAGAGTCCCCTATACCTGTTAAGTCGCAACCCTCGCCCGCTAGTTGGCAAGGAATGTTATCTCAGAGCGGTCGGTCTCACATTCCACTAGGGGTGGACAAAGAATGATTTCAGGGCTGAAGAAAATACTATCGTACTAAGCGATGTGCGGGGCGGCGAGTGCTACTGTCTTACTTTTAAGAGTCGCCTATACCTGTTAAGTCGCAACCCTCGCCCGCTTGTTGGCAAGGAATGTTATCTCAGAGTGGTCGGTCTCACATTCCACTAGGGGTGGACAAAGAATGCTTTCAGGGCCGACAAAAATGCGATCGTACTAAGCGATGCAAAATGTGCGACGTGATAAATGAGGTACTCTTACATTATTGTCATCAGTTAAGAATCGGGACGACGTGATATGCGATAAAACGTACTAATGAGGAACGTGTTAACGAGGTTCTACTGTATACAAATTTAGAGGTAATATGAAATGGTCTAAAAGTAATAAAACAAAAAATTAAATAAAACTAATAATTATATATTATCTTCTGATAGACAAGATGGATTGGAAAGACCTGCAGAGACAAAATCAGATATAAGGAAATTAGGGAGAAAACAGGATTCCCAAAGTTACAAGACAAAATCGAGATCAGTAAGCTAAAATGGTATGGACATATGACGCGAATGGGAGAAGACCGAGTCCCGAAGCGATTATTTACTGAGAAAGTCACAGGAAGGATGAGGTGGATGGATCCAGTGAGGGAGATAGTTGAGAAAAGAGGAGTGAAAGTGGAGGATGTACTGGAGGAGGGACGAGAGTGGTGGAGAGACAGAAAAGTATGGAGGTCCTTGATTCACACCCCGACCCAGATCACTGGAACTGGGAAATGAAGAAGAAGAAGGACAAGATGAAAATTAGAGAGAGGAGAATTCTCCAGAAGATCCTCGGGCCTGTAAAAGTAGATGATGAATTTCGTAGGCGACATAACTCCGAGCTCTATGAACATATAGAGAAACTCTCCGATTGTGCGAGAAAAAAGAGAATAGCCTTTTATGGCTATATTGTGAAATTCCCTCCCACAAGATCGACCAATCATTTGCTCTGTTTCTGGCACAATAAGAAGGTTCGTACCACGTGGTTGACGGAAACGGAGAAGGATATTAACGAACTGGGAATATCAGATCTGCATGACAGACAGGCTGTGAGGCGTGCTTTGAAGGAAGTCCATGGTTTTCAGGAGAAACCTCAGAAGAAAGGTACCCCCTGGACTACTGAAAGAAAGGAATTACACCGGCAGAAAATGCGTCGATACAGGGCGAAGATCAAGACCCTCCAGTTGAATAAACGTGGTCCTAAGTAGGCCCATTCGAGAGAAGAAGAATAAACAAAAATTCAGAATTCAAAAAAGAACATGTCTTTAAGGAAACGTAGAGTTGAAAATTTAGATTGCTGGCCCTAACCCACTCTCACTTATAAAGCGGATGTCTAGATCAGCAGCCACCATGTCATCAGATAATACAGGTTGATTCCTTTGCAGGAGTGGGGTCGGTTGCCGGGCGTGCGCGCCTCCCGCCAGCCAACTAAGTTCGCACCGTAACAAAGTAAATTCACCAGCAAATCATGACTAAAGAACTTACCTGTCCACAGGAGATGCTGACAGTGTTCTCTTTCAGCTGACAGACAGGCGTTGTACCCCGCAAATAAATTAGCGTTTACACGTTGTATTTCCCTTCTGTTGTGAGGGATATCTGCTGCCGTATATTGTTCTCCAGCTCCACTAGAGTACGGGTAATTGATCTGTACACTTTGAATGTTAAATTAACCCACAATTGAACAACAAACGGGCTTAGGTCCGTGCTTCGATTAATTACAGCAAACAAACAGGGGCGGGGGTGCAGGAGTAGCGACATAATGTAACGATGTCTGTCTGTCAGCTGAAGGTGAACATTTTTAGTATCTTCTGTGAAAAGATAAGTTCTAACCTTTAACTGGTGACGTGAGGTCATCCAGATTCCCAAGAAATAAAGAAACATCTGTGTTTCTTTAATTAAATCTTGCAGCTGCTGTTTATGTTACCTTCTTATCTGTGCGCTGACACTACACACCCTCGTTAGCTCGCCCCCTCCTCGCGCAACCCTGCAGCGCGAGCTCGGTTGGCTGGCGGAAGGTGCGCGAGCCCAGCAGTCGGCCCCGCTCCACCAAATAATCTCACTGTATGAGTTTGAGTGACATTTGCAAACCAAGGTTTCTTTGTAAGTCAGCAAAAATGTGGGCCAGGGTTAATACGGCTCCTCAGGAACAAAGTGGGGGGTCTTCCCTTCTTATTAGATACGAGTGGGTGGATCTTGCATGACCTATCCTTAGGGACCCTGATTTATGGTAATATAAAAGGCTTCCAAGTGGTGTAATAAAACATCCATAGTGGCAAAATAAAAAAAATAAAAAATTAGGTGGACATTGTGGATGTTTCAGCCTCGTGTAGTTGTGGTGTATGTACAGAATTTGTCTCATAACCTGTGTTTCTACGACGTCTGTCATTGTAATTGAGGCGGTGTGGGTGGAGGCGTTGTTGCCTTAAGCCTCTTCTCAGTTCTTTCCCTCCAGAGGCTGAATATACACCCTTCCAAACCTCAGACCAGAATTAAAATTTCTTGGCAGAGCAGGGAACCGAACCCTTACCTCTGAGCCAAGAATGCTAGCTGCTACACCACGAGGTAGCCACACTTAAATCTAGATGTGAAAGCACAACGAGATGGGACATACAATATATGAAAGGGCAGGACAAGTTGGATAGAAACACGGAACTGGTACAGGTCATTCGAGGTTACGCCCGTAAGCGACCTTTGTGTTGTGTTGAAATGAAGAATGAAGACATCAACACCCAGTCCCTGAGTTAGAGGAATTAAAATCCCTGACCCAGCTGGGAATAGAACCTGGGGCCTTCCACACCAAAGTCTAGGGCTCCATTTACTTAGCCCGACAGCAATGCGGGTAAAGGTTGAGCACAATAACAGACAGGTACAGACCCAGGGAGAGACATAGGGATATTCTGTACAGCCGGAGATACTGCCATCTTCAAACCTGAGCATTCGTGCCATCTATCTAATAATACTGTAGCCCCTCATGAGATTGTTTTCCACTCCATCGTGACATACAAGAGCTATTGATGGCATGATGTCCACCTTTTAGGACATTGGTCTCGCTGTGGAGAACATTCTTGTCCTTTTTACTTTCTCCTTCCATCTCCCCTAGGTTGGTTCCTCAGTTTAGGGGCTGCGACAACGTGGTCATGTAGCCCCGTGTACTTTGGGTGTATGTAGAATCTGTTTTTTCATAAAAGCCGGTGTGAATTGTGATGGCTGTATTAGTGTGTGTTATCTGTTTTTTAATTTAAGTACTGCAACTTAGAATTTTTCAAATAGTTCCTACTTTTGCCGCCAAGGGGCACCGTCAACGACTACTAGGCCAAGTTCAGAACTTAGCTACTAGACGCCACCGCAGTCGGCTCTTGGCAACGAACGTAGAAACCTAAGAGCGTTGTTTACAATCTTAACCTATCCAATTTAGCTTCACACAGGTGCAATTAGTGGAAGGTTCTTTAACATGCCATAAATCTATGATATGGGACCGCCGGCTTTACTTCCCCTCCGAAGGAAGGCATACTGAGGGATTTTTAACGCTCTTAAAAAATCCGACGGCTTCAGCCAGGTTTGAACCCGCGACCTTGCTACCAACTACGCCACCGAAGCCGCCTCCATCTCCCCTTCTCCCTGCCTTTCCTTGTTTGTACCTTCCTTTTCCTGTCCATTATACACACACTTACCTTGCGGTCTGCACTGCCATCGTCGATAACAGTCTGAAAGTCCTTGAAGGCACTGGCGTGATCACCGAGGAGGAGGTAGAAGGTTGCTCGCAGGACCATGGCCTCCAGTTTGTGTGGGCCATCAGAATCTATTTCCTCATTGCAAGCAGACACGATGTCATCATAATTTAGTTTTGCAAAAGCCAGCTTTGCCTGGGCAAAGCCCCTGCTAACAACAAACACAGCATTGAGAAACGTCAGGATTCCGGTATCTACTCTTCGGGGTTGGGAAGTAAGAACAGTAAATACTATGGCATGCTAAGCTAAGTTGATAACTAACCTTAAGTCTGCCTCTGCCGAGTCGCTCTCGTTCTCCTGACTGATACTGTTGGTGATAGGGTCCTCGATGAAGGATGAGAAATACGTCTTGATGAAATGCTTTGAAGGCATGATGGTTTTCCGTTTTGCCATCGCCTCTTTGGCGTGCTGCCTCCCTGAGAAGAAACATACACCGATGCAATGGCACATTTTTACAAGCTTAAGTGTTCGAGTGTTAGTTCTACATTTATTTGATTTTTACAAAAAGCATGACTAGGTTTGGTGAGCATATCTGAAGGAAAATATCTGTAGGTGGATAGTGCAAATTATACCATATTTTGAATACATATGGGCTCCATCACGCGTCATGGCGCGCCTCGCTCGGAAGTGATGGGCTCCATATCAGCAACGCTGTACAGCATTTCCCGGAGTGGCTAGCTGGTGAACCATGTCTTAATTCCCCGTACAAATACAAACCGATATAAAATAAGTGAATTAATTTACGTATTTCACAGTCATACATCATACCTTTTTGATGTATAAGGATTACAACGCAACCAAGAGCTACATTTTCCAACCACCCCGAGCCGAGAAAAAGTTACCTTACAAAAATTATAACAACTTTGTTTCTTGGACACAAAATTTTGAAATTAATAAACCAGTTATACAACATTCCAATGTATATTGTGTTAAAATTTGGATTCGATCTGATGACGGGATTATGAGATAATTCTTAAATGTGACGCATGGTTGAAACACGCTTAAAAACGGGCACTTTTTGTGTTCCAAATGCGATAAAAAATATTAAAATATAAATTAAAAATTCCAAACCTACATGAACTAACGTAAAATAGAACGATGAAAATGATGATGTTATTGGATGTTATGTAGGTCTATTGGTTACTTCACAAACAACCTTCATACTCGAGTACACATAACATTTTGGTAGACAGTAACAGCTGATTGGTCGGCAGAGCATAATGCTGGTGCAGGCACAAATGTTTCGGAGCACACTGTTTAGCGCACTTTCCTGAACATGCATCACAAAGTCTTCACCCTTTGGCTTTCAAGGTAACGATCCATCGGTCCTAACGGGTCCTGCGAAAACCGACACGGTAACGATCCGTCGTTACCCATCACTTTTATTATTAGTTCATTATTTACGTGCCAGATAGCAGCATTTTTGACCGGAATACGAAGAGTACAGTTGTATCTCACGTTATACTCCGCGGGAACCTCCGGCTATCCGTATTTATCGATAATCTTAAGAGTCTGAAACATGTGCTCACTGGAGTTCCGTGTCATGTTTTCATCGCGGTCGGCGCCAAACTTGCGTTCATTTCTCTTGTGTTTTCGTACGTGATTATATAGTCAAATTAAGTTATATCGCAGGCAATACATTTAGTTAACGTGTTAGTTCATTATTTACATAGTTTTCTTAGGTAATTAAGTGCATAGTGATAGTGAAGTGTTACCGTATAAATAGTCCACTTAGATTAGGCCTAGTTATTTGCCGTGTGTGACATGGCGGAAAGACTTCATTTAGCTGAAGATGATATCACTGAATATCTTGCTAATTATTCAAGTGATAATGATGTTTCTCGGTCGGAATCAGAAAATGTAGAGGATAATGATGATCCAGTAATATCTTCATTGGTGAGTGCTACATATTCTTTATAAGAAATCTGTGTTTTATGCCAAAAAGGCTGACATTTTCAGTGTTACATCATTAAAAGAAAAAAGAAATCCTTGGATGTAATGCACATAGAATCTTGATATTTACTATGCTAGTAAACAATATTATAGCCTTCCTACTGACATGAATAACAAACTTGGGCTGTAAATACCATTTTCTAGAATTACTTCCAAACTTTCAAAATCTGAAACTTGTAATTTTGATTTCAGTTTTCTGATCTTTTTAACATTAAACCCTTTTGGTTTAGAGACATGACTTACACTAATAATAAGTGATATATACTCTATAAGTTTACCAACTTTCATGTTGATATCTTCATTGGTGTGCCTTCCATGTAATTTTAAAAGAAGGGTATGCATAGTGTTTTAAATATGGCTGTCAGTTTTGACACATCCATCAGCTGAGAGCTTGCAAGCCAAAGGGTTAAAATAAAAGACTACAGGGAAAGAAATTACAAACTCTTGGTTTGATCATGATCAGCAACAGATAACGGGATATTATGTTCAATTAAAAATTAAGTGAACAAGCATTCTGCTCTTATTACATCAAGGTCAGCTCCAGTTCCTACTGTTCTCCTTCAGTTTCGTGTTTAACGGATTTAATGTGATTTATTAATTCAGTTCTTCTTAGTAAGCAATGTTTATATCACCCGAACAAATGGAACAGAATGCGAATGTTTCACCTTTCCGTGATCACTTAATGCAAGGAAATGAAAACACTAAATCCCACAAAAATTCATTACACAATTGCACGAATACCAAAATTACAGCAAACACCGCTTAAAATCAAGCATAAACCAAGCTTTCCCGCTAACAAAGAGTCGAAGCACAAAGAGTAATATAAATACAGCGATAATCTGAGAGATGTGATTATCGATACACAGTTCGATCGACTTTCAGTGTAATGTCAAACGCATGGAATTAATCACAAAAGCGCAGCGATAATCTGCGAGACGGGATTAACGACAAACTTATCGCTCGACTTTCAGTCGAATTTCAAACACTCGCATCTCAGAATAGCAGCTATTATCGAAAATCAAATCTGAGATGCGATTTGGATGCAGAGAACGGAAACAAGCCAGGGAGTTTAAAATCCGGGGGGAAAAAAACTATGTTAATCCAGACAACCTGAAAACACCCCAAAAATCCGGAAATCTTCCGGCAAAACTGGAAAACTTGGCAGGTATGCCAGTGAAACACACTCTTTGCTTCTGACATGATGAAAATGAAAATCCACAGCCTGCTTCCAGTCTCCGACCGGGTCAGGAATGGAATGAATGAAGGCCCCATCCAGCGGCGAGGATATGAAATGTGTCGGCTGCCGAGGCCTGACGCACTCCTCTGGGGCAATGATTAAATGAATGACAGATGAAATGAAATGATAGTGGAGAGTGTTGCTGGAATGAAATTTTGACAGGGAAAACCGGAGTACCCGGAGAAAAACCTGTCTGCCTCCGTTTTGTCCAGCACAGATCTCACATGGAGTGACCGGGATTTGAACCACGGATCCAGCGGTGAGAGGCCGGCGTGCTGCCGCCTAAGCCACGGAGGCTTCTGACATGATAAATAAATGAAATCATCATACCTAATTCCTTGAGCACTCTGTCAGCAGTCAGCAAGGTGGTCTGGTTCTGGAAGCCTTCTAATATGCAGGCGGCTGTTATGTCTTCCAGGCTCTGCTGGAGATCATGGGTGAGTTCGCAGGCTTTGGCCCGCCGCTGGAGGGCCTTCACATACTTGGGATTGAGTTTCAATGCACGTGAACAATCCTCCCGCACCTCTCCGTACAATTTCTGATGAAAAGAATTAGACTATACACAAACATTGTAGACAGAAGTTGACAATCACATCAGTCAAGGGGTTTATATAATGATGATAATACTGTATGTATAATTTCAACTCTGAGATTTGCTGATGACATCGTCATCTTGGCCGACAAGCCTGAGGATTTGAATGAGTTTTTGAATGGTATGGACTCCGTCTTACGGAAAGAATTCATGATGAAAATAAATAAATGTAAAACAAAAATACTGGAATGCAGCCGAAATATATCAGAAACCTCTATGGAGATCAAATTGGCAGGTGAAAAGCTGAAGGAAGTAGGAGACTTCTGTTACTTAGGAAGCAGAATAACCAGTGATGGACGAAGCAAAGAGGATATTAAAAGTAGGTTGGCTCAGGCAAAGAAAGCATTTCTACAAAAAAGGAATCTGCTGACATCGAATATAGATTTAGGTATTAGGAAGTCATTTTTGAAAGCCTTTGTCTGGAGCGTGGCGCTCTATGGAAGTGAAACTTGGACTATTGGTGCAGCAGAAAAGAGGAGAATTGAAGCATTTGAAATGTGGTGTTACAGGAGAATGATGAAGATCAGATGGGTAGATAGGGTTACAAACAAAGAGGTATTAAGACGAGTGGGAGAGGAGAGATGTTTCTGGCGACTGCTAATGAAGAGACGAGATAGGTTGGTAGGACACATACTAAGACACCCAGGAATAGCAAGCTTAGTTATGGAAGGCAGGGTCGAGGACAAAAACTGTAGGGGTAGACCAAGGTTAGAATATGTTAAACAGATTGCCTCCGATGTAGGGTGTCGGAGCTATGTAGAGATGAAACGATTAGCTCAGGACAGGGAGGCATGGAGAGCTGCATCAAACCAGTCAAAAGACTGAAGACTCAAACAACATTAGTTATTCTATCCTTCACCAGATTGTCGACAAGTACCGCTGTGTCTAGGTACAGTTGCTCTAACAAATCATTAGTAACACAGCACAGATTTTTTTAAAGTTCGTGAGTCCAAAGTCAAAACTCTAAGGCAGTACTTTACAAACACGGTGTCGCGTGCTACTATCAAGGGTGTTGTGAGATTCGTCATACTTATAAATTCACGATCTTCTTATGACGCCCTCCCTCTGAAGGTTAGCGATCCAATTAATTATGATTACCCGCGAAACAGCAGCACAGAAGATTTCTATCAACGTATGTCCATACCACCGCCGCAAGTCTTTCATCCAGGAATTTCTCCGTCTTCCCACAGATCTTTTCCCATCAATCTTCCCTCGAATGATCAGCCGGAGAAGTTTATATCGTTCACCTCTCATTATGTGCCCGAGGTAGCTGAGCTTACGCTCCTTGATGGCTGTGAGAAGCTCTTTCTTCTTGTTCAAGATGTTGAGGACTTCTTCATTTGTTTTCCTTTCTACCCAAGATATTCGGAGTATTCTTCTGAATAAGTACATCTCAAAAGATTCAATCCGATTCTCCAGTAATGGGCTGAGCGTCCACCCTTCGAAACCATACAAGAGGACAGGAAAATCATAGCAACGTAACATTCGAACTCTGAGCTGAAGGTTGAGTTCTCAGCTGGTGAATAAGGTCCTCATGGTATTGAACAAATCTTTTGCTTGTTCAATCCTGGATAAGATTTCACTCTTTGAATCACAATGCTGGTTCACTAAAGTTCCAAGATATTTGATGGAAGATACTTGTTGGATGATGATGTTGTTGATGTGAAGGGAGACCTGTTTTGGTGTTTTCGAGAATACAATCAGCGTGGTCTTGTTAATATTCAAGGATAAACCGTAGGTTTCACTGGTCCTCACGATATTGTTTATAATAATTTGCATATCACTAGGGTTGCTGGCTAGCACAATCGTGTCATCAGCAAATCGATGTTATTAATGACATAGCCATTGATCTTGATGCCTAGATTAACATCTTCAATAGCCTCTCTGAACACAGCTTTAGAGTAGATGTTAAAAAGGAGTGGTGACACGACACATCCCTGGCGGACACCTCTTCGTATAGCTATGTCCTCAGTAGTAATTCCTTCTATTTTGACCTCTGCCGTTTGATTCCAGTACAGATGTCTTTTTGACTCTGAGAGTCGCACATTTTTCCCGTATTGACTGAATTATATTAAGTTCCAAATGGTTCCACCTCGTCAATACTATTTATTAAAATTTCGTGATACAATCACTTGTCTTTTAACTCATGGTACATGTTTCGACGTCTAACACTTATTGACGTCTTCATCAGCCTATTTTAATTGGGCAGGACTTAAAACATTCACTTTATATACTGGATGTAGTTAAAAATTGTACATGAAAACACACATAGATCACTAAAAGTATACACTGTCATATTTATTTAATGGGCCCTTTTTCTGGTAAGATTTAAAATGTGACGGAGTTATGTTATGTTCTCTGCATTTCTTTAAAGAAGCGATGTCCTTGACAGTGCTGGCCAATTTAATTTTCAGATCTAACACAGTCAGTGCCTGTGAATGCTGTGAAAGGTTCAACTCATAGGGTTAGGACTACTGTTCTGACTCAGTGAGGAAAGCAATGGCAAACTACCTCACTCCTCTTCTTGCCTAGAATGCCTCAAAATAGTGCTGCCTTGGGTTTTTGTGGGTATCTACTCACATAACGTAACGGCGGTACTTTTTGAGGATCCAACCAGCCTTCGGGCTGACTACCTAACAGACAGACATATTTATACGTGCCTTTTTAGCGCAGTTAGCTTGGCCTGCTTCATAATCTTTTTGACTCGAGAGTCGCACATTTTTCCCCGTATTGACTGAATTATGTTAAGAACAAAGTTCTAAATGGTTCCGCCTCGTCAATACTATTTATTAAAATAAGTGTTAGACGTCGAAACATGTGCCATGTGTTAAAAGACAAGTGATTGTATCACGAAATTTTAATAAACAGTATTGACGAGGCGGAACCATTTGGAACTTTGTTCTTAATCTATCCAGTACAGATGGGTAATAATAGGAAGATCACCAACATCTACACCAGTAGATTTTAAAATCTCAACAAGTTTTACATGAGATATGCAATAGAGAGCTGTTCGGTAGTCGATGGAGCAAGCGTGCACATGTACATTCATATCTAGGTATTTCTGGGTCAAAACATTCAAGGAGAAACCTGTGAGAAAATAGTAAACTCGCTTCCCCTCGTTAGGCGTATAAGCCTGAATGGATATTTTCCAACACTAAATGTAAACCATTCCTGACCCGGTCGGAGACTGGAAGCAGGCTGTGGATTTTCATTTTTCAAATGTAAACCAATATGACTGGACTGCACCCTCCAGCTCTTGTGAACTTCGACTTATCGAAGAGAAAGAACTGGCGGAACTTAAAAATAACCAGACTTTAAAACTTAAGTACCAAGAGGCTGAATTAGACTCAACAAGATTTTCATTGCCCGAGTAAAAGAACCCTCATAGTTTTATTGAAGGAAACCTTACACAACTCTATAGGAACGCAAGAAAGCTGGTGGATTGGAATCCGGGCTAGCCATAGGAAACAACAACAACAGTTTTATTACAATTTTCTACGACATATTCGTATGAAAGTGCGTTTTCTGTTATGTCTAATACAAAAATGTCACAGTCAGTCTGAAAGACTAGACTTTGTATCATTTTAAATGCTACAAATGCTGAAAAATGCTAGAAAGGCTGGAGGCCTCTCTCTTCGCTCGAAGCCAAAGACTCTTGACATGTTAGAAAATTATCTGCATAATACTTATCTTGCTTATCTTGTTTCAAATTACTCGCGAACGGCAAGTGCAAACCAAGGGCAAAGCAAGGTCAAGCACGCGGGGACGTGCCCCTTCCATCCAGTCTAAAAACACTTATAGTGGGCGATGTATTGAAGATAGAGATATACTCTCGAATATTTTTTTGTAGAACTTTTCATGCTGACCAATTCTTACGCTCATAGTATATTGATATTTTTTAACGGTTTGCCCAGCGATAGCTTAAGAAGCGCACGGACGCCAAGTTTGTTTTCGACTTTTTCACTGCTTGGCTTCCATTGATCATACATAAATTATTTTCTACAGAATCTTTCCTCGAGATATCCTTTACAGAATGGTGAAAACCGCATCAAAATCCATCCAGTGGTTCTCGAGATTACCCGTGACATCCAACAATCGGGGATTTTTGTCTTATACTAACGAAGTAGAGATTGTCGGGGAACACATGCACCAAGCAGTACTATGACGTCACACACCTCAGTGCATCTGGGTACATTTCATCCCGTCACCGTAACATAACGCCAGACCCCAGCGTAACAACGAAGTCGACAAGATCATTTAAAATGATAAAAACGGTTCAACGTGGAAGTTGGAGAATGTTAGATGAGGTAATGTGTGTGAATTTGTACTGCATCCGACCCGATATAAAGCAGATTTGTAATATTCGCCAAGCCCATAGCAGTTATTGAATTGGAGAGATAATTAAAGTAATTAAATGGGTGTCGTGTATAATTGTGTGTGCTAATAGGGTTTGGAGAGCTCTGAGTAATACAGGGTGGTGGGGTATCACACAGCACTTTGGTCAGCAGTAGAATCCTCTCCAGCTGAGCCAGGCGTAGCTCAGTCTGAAGGAAGAATGTGTGTTCATTGGCTGTATTCTCCCTGTATTGTACTGGGTCGAGTTCTGGACAAGTGCTACCTCCCCACTTATTGGGACCTACGCAAGTCACTACATAAACGTCCTCACTCTGCATTTCTCAAGCCTTTTCTCATGAGAGATTGCCTTGCCAGGCTCAGGATGTCTACCAAAACCAACAAACTATTTCCCTGATTTTTCCAGGATAAATCAGAAAATTCTCTGAGTAATAGTAGTGGCCACAATAAATAAATAAAACAGAGTTTGTACTTAAAGAGCATTTCAATGAGTGATTGAACAATACAGGGTAGACTAACATGACAAAGTTGGAGAGGGGGGGGGGAAAGAAACTTTGCCATTTACAACTTTCATCCTGAAAAACTATCGTACTTGCAAGTATTGTAAGTAGCTCGTCAATAGTCATCATCATCATCTTCATTACCCGTTTTCCAGCTGACACTGGGTGGGGGCAAATATGGTTCCTCTCCACTTTGTACAGTCGTTCCACCATTCCTCTTCCGACAGTGTTCCAATCCAGGTTCCGTTTTCTAATACTATTCTCCACTGAGTCCATCCAACGCATTCTTGGTCTTCCTCGTCCTCTCTGCCTTGTCATCCGTCGTTCCAGTGCTCATCTTGGTAGCCTTACTTCATTCATCCGTTTGACATGTCCAAACCATCTCAATCTGTTTTGCTCCAGTTTGTCATTTAGTTTCTGTACTCCCAGTTCTTTCCGTATATCTTCATTTCTCAATCTGTCCCTCCTCGTTTTCTGGACCATACTTCTCAGGAATCTCATCTCAGCTGCCTGTCCTCTGCTCTCATCCCTTTTAGTCATTGTCCAAGTTTCTGCTGCATATGTCATTATAGGAACATAATATGCTTTGTACATAACTTCTTTAGCCTTGTTCCATACTAGTCCCCGCACCTGTTGGTACAAAGCACTCCCGAGTTGTATTCTTCTGCTAATTTCCAAATCTAGTCTTCCATCTTCAGTCAGTTCACTTCCCAAGTATTTGAAGTGTTTCACCACTTCCAATACCTTATCTCCGACATTGATTTCTCCTTTTTCTTCTTTCTTACCTCTACTCATCACCACTGTTTTACTCTTCTCCACATTTTATCTTCAATGCCCATGGCTCAATCTTTTCAATTCGTCAATAGTAATTTCCAATTATTCAAGGTTGGCCCTTCTAAAACTAAAATTTCCCGGGTATCCAGGATTTAACATTTCTTGAGTATTCCCTGTTTTCAAGAGTAGTAGACTCCCTGCAGGCTAGTCTCCATTGCCTTACCTGTCATATCTCCTGCATTAGTGACACGGTTGTCAATTGTTAAGAATAACTCTCAGTTGTGTGTGTTGGACGCATATGCTTGCGAAATTGCATCCTCTTGGCAGGTGGAGCGACGCTAGCGCTTGTGGCGGCTGCTTTGAACACGTTGCTCACTATTGCGGGGGTTTTATGAATTTTAACTCAACTGAGCAATTATTTTAATTATTCATTTTAATCACTAACTACTACAGGGTTATAATTCAGAATAGAGAAGCCACATGACGTTCGGCACTTTTATTGCACTTCAGGCTAAAAAAAAATTGCATTGCTGTTATTAGTTCAGTCCTCCCGAAGTATGACGTATTTAATGAGTCTCAGCATTAATAAGCCATAGGCCTACTAGTAATTAATGTATTAATTTGTATGATATGGCTGTCATCATCATCTTGTACAGCTTCCAGCCCCAGGCTGGGTCTGTTTGGAACATAAACCTCGCCACTTAGTCCTTTCTTCCCACCACCTCTCCGCTGTCACTCTGGTCCAGTCCTCGCCTCTCTTCTTGACACATTCCTCCACTCCTTTCAGCCATCTATCTCTTGGTCTTCCCCTTGGTCGTTTATTCTGCATCTGCATCTCATGTATCCTCTTGGGAATCTTCTTCTCTTCCATTCTCTTTAAGTGTCCATACCACCTCAGTCTTGATGTCTCAATCCTACCTTGCAAGGGCTCCTCTTTCACCATTTCCCTGACCTTTTCATTCCTCACCCTGTCTCTTCTTGTTACTCCGATCCTACTTCGCAGGAACTTCATTTCACTTACCTGTATTCTGCTTATGTCTCTTTTCTTCATTGTCCACGTTTCTGATGCATAGGTCAGTATCGGGATATAGTAGCTTCTGTATAACACTTCCTTGCTTTTTTGTGGGACATCTTCATTCCACACTAAGCTCCTAATGCTTCTGCCTGTCTGCCACATTCCGTAATCTCTTTGTCATTTCTCCCCCTTTCCTCCACTATACTTCCCAAGTACTTGAGACTTTCCACCTTCTTCAGCTGTCCACCTCCAAGTGTTATCCCACTCATTGGTCTGTCCTTTTTCCTGGTTGTTAACAGGATCTCACATTTACTGATGTTGAACTTCCATCTGTACTCTCTCACTGTTTCTTCCCAAGCCTTCAGTTGCTCCTGAATTTCCTCCTTGTTTCCCCAGACCATGAGATCATCTGCTAACACCATTGCTTTCATCTTCTCTTCTCCTATCTTTCCTGCTACCCGTGTCATTACCTCTTCCATAACCACAATAAAGAGAAGGGGTGACAGTGCACTACCGTGTTTCAGGCCACTCATTTGTCTGAACCAGTCTGTTCTTTCCCCTATAATTACAAATAATTATAGTAAAGTCTTAGCCACTTTAGAAACTAGTCATTCCATAAAATTGAGTAATAACATAATTAATTAGAATTACCAGTGTAATATGTGAAATGAACAATATATTGTAAAATCATCTTAGCACCATAAATGGCTGAATTGTAAGTACTTTGTATTTTTTCTATGGAACTGAAGCCTGTTTAATTTTACAAATAATTGTAGCAATAAAAATTGTGCACCTTTGCATCAGTTATGAAGGAAACTAGGAACTGTATTTCCATAACAGAATTGACAAATAGTGTACCACATCTAAGTTTATGAGCATTCTCCTGCTGACAGGAATTGGCTTGCTTCAAAATGATTCGAGCACAATTTTATGTTATTGAACAAATAGACCACATCCTTATTCATTAAATCAGCTCTCCTACTATTTACAAGTCATTTTATACAACTGAAAATTAAAATATTGGCATGTTTCTCAAGATGACTTCCGGTATATAATTTAAGCTTGCTTATAAGGGCTGTGTCTTAATTTTCAAAATACATAGATAAGTTACAGAGACCAAGTTCCAACTCCGTACTGACCATGGAGGCCCTTGGAGCAATGGAAGGTATAAAGCATCCAGTGATGAGAAAAGACTGGAGCCTTATGGCGACAGTGTTGCTGACTCCAGGCAGAGGTAGCGCTGACGTCATACGTTATGTTCACCCGCGTCGAGTACTGTTCTTTCATAAGTTAGCGAGACAACACAACCCCAGCAGCTACCTGAAGTTGAACATGCACAGGAAGGAGCAGTCTTGCAGGTGTTAACGGATTGGACCCGTATTAAGGATATTGTAAGCGATGAGAACCAATAACGACATTCATTTCGTTGTGATATGACGCAATAATGATTGACAGATGTCGAGAGCACAACCCTTTCATCCTTCTCGGATGTATGCTGACGATGTTAACAATTTTTACGTCAGCAATACTGTTGATCATCACTTATTTTGTTATTAGTTTGGCTATAATTTAGTTTCTTTCAATTCTATTCTTGTTGTTTTGTTTAGATCAATATTTGTAATATTGTAGTGAGTTAGCCATGCGATTAAGGGCGCGCAGCTGTGAGCTTTGCATTCGGGAGATAGTGGGTTCGAACCCAACTGTCGGCAGCCCTGATTCGATCGAACAGAAAATAAAACAGACACACAACAATAACACTAATGACGGATAGTGCTTCAGAACTTATGTTGACGGCGGAATTGAGCACGTGCTCCACTCCGGGCGAGCATGCAGCACAGGACGAGGCTCTTCTTTCCAGCGTGCTAACCTCGAAAATGTTTAAATCACTAAGACGTAATATAAACGATACTTGCATGCAATAACAAAGGTAATCAATTGGCAGATTATTGTAGGACGCTATTATGACGAAAAATATATGTGTTCAGAGTTCCTTCATGATAAAAGGTGAGGTAACAAAACCAGTGTAGGGGATGTTTCCGTTAAAAGTAAAAGCCCATAAGACCCACAGTCTTTTCTAAATGCTGGATGCTCTATAGTCTCCGTGCTTCCACCCTCTGTGACACCGGCACAGCCGCCTTTGCTCCCAGGAATTATCCTGGTACTCGTTTATGTTGTACGCTGAGTGAACTCCAGCATCATTTGTATTTCTGGAAGTCTAGTTTTGTTTCTAAAATCCACTACCTGGGTGAGAATCGAACCCACTCCCTTTCAGCTCAGTGCCTCTAACGACTGGGCTACACGGTAAGAATATAGAAGAGGTACTTATCGGTACAAAATTCTTAAAAGTACTGAAATTAACCAAATTACCTGAATTAATAGTCGGGAAAATTATCTGGAGATGATATAGTAATAGATGTTAACTCCGAGACCCATCCAGCCATCCCAAATATGAACACTACTTATATAGGCTAAAGTCCAGCTGATTCAGCCATTTTACCGTCATGCACCGCATTGCCAACCCTATGCATTCGGTACTACATTGTATCCGGTTGACCAATGATTTTCGCCTAGACCACGTTAGCTAATATAAACACGCCTGGTTTTCGTCACGCACAGTGGTGGTAGTCACGCATCAATAGTCTTTATCCAGGCCAATGGTTTTGCTTTTTATTTCATTACTCACGTGTCGTGTGGTGAATTTAGTATCAGAGATGTTGGCAACGGGTGTGACGAAGATGTATGACGCGAATGTGTCATGGGGGCGGTCGTCAAATGATTTATTAGGAATATTCCCGGTGCAGCAGTGACAATTCAAATTGAAATCAACTTCTAATATAAACTTTATTGCAGTCGAACGACCATTGAGTATAACAGTTTGGATTACATATGCATGTAGGTTGGACATGGAGATTGGCAGGAGGGTACAGCAGAGCAATGCATTCTATCAAAGTGTAAGAAAACTTGTTTGGGATAAGGAAGTACCAAGGTAATGTATAAAGTGTACTATGTTCCCATATTAACTTATGCAGCTGAGACTTGGACCCTGACAAGCAGGCAAGAGAGTAGAATCCAAGCCAGTGAAATGAAATTCCTAAGAAGTATGATAGGAAAGAGTGAGGAATGAAGATGTTAGGAAGGAAGTTGGGATGGGAAAACTAAATGAGAGAATTGATAAGAATAAACTAAGGTGGTTTGGACATGTAAAGAGTATGGAGGAAAATGGAATACCAAGACAGATGCTGGAGGCAAAGTGCATGGGTAAGAGAGCAGGAGGAAGACCTAGAACAAGGTGGATCGATTCAGTGAAGAACAGCGTGAGAAAAAGAAATCTGGACTGGGACAAGATCGTGGAAGGAGAATTGTGGAAGGAAAGAGGAAAGTGGAGAAGTGCCATAAATACCCCGACCCGGCAGGAGCTGGATAAGGGGAAATGATGATGATGATGCATGTAAATATCATCGTTCTTTGCTATATTCCTTAAGTGATTTTGTGCGCTTTTGGGACACAGTGAAATGGTAGCTCTCATAGGCCTTCCCACAGAGGCTGCATACACACACTGGTGAGGGATCGTGAAAACTGTTTCTCGTGCATATCTTGTGATGGAAACCGTGCACTGAGAGCCTAGTTATGGCGCTTCGTAGGTCCTTGTTTGCTCCCGTCCAGTTCCTATTCAGCATCGCATCTGTTGTATAGAAATCGAGCCAGATGTCTCGACCTCTTGCTTTGTCTGTCCCGAAGTAGGTCCGACTCTTGTTTGGTCGCTGGCAGCTGTTGTCGGAACCTCAAGTCTTTTATAAGGAAGCACGATTTTGCAGGCTTATAAGTCAGTCTTGAAGGAGTGTATTTTGATATGCCTAAAATTCTCTTCAGGTATCTTGCTTTAACACATTCGAGGGTCAATAGGTCTCTATTTGTCAGGTTGTTCCATATGAGCTCAATGCCATAGGTCAAGACAGGCATTATCTTTGCATATAAAGGTGTTATTGCAGTGTCTAGTCTTGTCGGATTCTTAATGTCGTAGATAGCTTTGATGGCAGCTGCTGCCCTCTCCTGTATGTGAATTTTGTACGATGAACCTGATGGTTGTAGAGTGATTCCCAGATACCTGAAGGAATTTACAATCTTTAGCTCTTCCGCTCTGTAGTATATTTTGTCTTGTACAGATGATCTTCCTCCCCTTCTGAAAATCATTTGCACTGTCTTGTCGGTATTCAGCTGGAGTTGGTTATTCTCGACCCATTCCTGAAACCTGTCTACATTGTCTTGCAGGGCCTTCCTATCATGCGAGTCTAGTACGATGTCGTCTGCATAGAGGTACATTTTAACTGAATCCTTTTGTAATATGTCAGTGACGTCAGACATGATGTTGAATAAGGTAGGACTAATCGGGTCTCCCTGTAAAACACCCTTGGCCTGAGGTCGATACCCCATCTTCGATTATAATTTTACCGTAAGTTAACAGCTGTTGTTGGGTTATCCTTTCCTGTCATATTTTCAAGTTTCTTCACGAGTATCTGTCTGCTCAGTAAATCAAAGGCTTTTGTAAAATGTACGAAAACTGCGTAGAATTTTCTGCAAATCATAAGTAACATATTTTCAATAATCTGCCTTGCAAAAGTTGTTGTTTGTTGTTTCCTATGGCTAGCCCGGATTCCAATCCATCAGCTTTCTTGCGTTCCAATAGAGTTGTGTAAGGTTTCCAGAAGTTCTAGCAGTCACATCAAGTTTGTTGCAATGTAGCAGGTGCCCCTTATCCATTTTACTTCCAGGTTCGTGACAAACTGTGCATTCTTCAGATCTCAGGATGTTGATTCGTTTCAGATGAGCTGCAAGGCAGTCGTGGCCAGTGTTAAGTCTGAAGAAGGCTACAGCTTCTCTTCTTGGTGTTAGTTTAAATTGATCCCATTTAGCATCAATGTCTTTCCATAATTTGGTTTCTGCTGTTTTCTTTGCCATTTCTTCATACATGTTTTTGATAGTATTTTTCAAGATCCTTTTAGCTGACATAAGATCAGTCTGACTGACAGGTTGTTGTAGTGTGGTACCTTTTATTGCTAATCTGTCTGCCTCTTCATTTCCTGCTATTCCAACATGAGAAGGGATCCACTGAAATGAGATCTGTTTGTGGAGTCTTTGAAGGGTTTTTATCATACAAAAAATTTCTTTCAGTTCTTTATTTTGGGGCTTATAATTTGACGAGATGGCTTGGATGGCTGCTTTTGAATCTGTAATAATAACGCATTTTTGATAATCAATGTTTCTGCCAAATAACTGATGGAGTGCATGTGAAATTGCTCTTATCTCAGCATCAAAGTTTGTTTTGTTTTGGCCTACTGGGAAGTAGAGTGAGAAGAGAGATGAATGTATTCCTGCTCCAGTTCTATTTTCTTTGTCTTGTGAGCCATCTGTAAATATTTTTAGCCATTGATTAGATGGATATCTTTCTTCTATTGTACAGAGGGCCAGTTGTTTTAGATCTTGTGGTGAGGAGTCTTTCTTGCAGACCTCTTCTAACAAAGTAAGATCTGTATTCACTTGTATATATTCAATGGGGTGCCTTGCAAAAGTAGTGAAAAGCAAAAAGTACCTTACCTCCACAATTAATATTATTTCTTCTATTGCAGGATGTCAATTCGGACGAGACTTTCTACTTCGATGCGTCAACGACAATACCATAGTGCGATTGATGTGTGTGTGTGGCTGTCTAGTTAGTTAGTTATTGTTGTTTTAATCTCAAATGAAGATCTTTGGACCATCACCTATCAACAACCGATTAGCATCCAGATCAAGGAGAGGAAATGGCACTGGATTGGTCACACACTATGGAAGCCGGACGGAGCTATTGAGAGGGCGGCGCTAGACTGGAATCCTCAAGGCGCCAGGAAGCGAGGTCGACCTAAGAAGACCTGGAAGAGGACGATCGAAAATGAAATTGCAGAGGTGGACAAGAACTGGAGTCAAGTGAAGAGAATGGCCAGGAACCGTACTGCGTGGAGAAATTTCGCCAAGGCCCTATGCTCCGGAAGGAGTGGCAGGAATTAAGTAAGTTTTAAGGGGCGGAACTACCGATTGAGTTGCTACGCTGCATAGGAGATGAAGGTCTGATCAGGTTATTTCACTTGGTGTGTAGGATTTGAGAGACAGGTGAGGTACCCCTTGATTTCAAAAAATAATGTTATCATCCCTATACCAAAGAAAGTGGGAGCTGACAGATGTGAAGATTACCGTACAATCAGCTTGATTACTCATGCTTCAAAGATCCTGTCTAGAATAATTTACAAGAGGATGAAAAGCCAGATAGAAATGGAGTTGGGTGAAGACCAGTTTGGTTTCAGGAGAAATGTAGGGACAAGGGAAGCTGTACTAAGTCTTAGGCTGATTTTGGAAGGTAGAATAAGGAAAGATAAGTGAACGTTCATGGCATTTGTAGACTTGGAAAAGGCTTTTGATAACTTTGATTGGACTAAATTGTTTGACATTTTGAAATCTATTGCAATAAAGTACAGGGATAGGAGGGTGATATACAATCTATACAGAAACCAGACAGCAGTCTATCGAGCTGAAGGACATGAGAAAGAAGCTGGTATTCAGAAAGGAGTAAGACAAGGCTGCAACTTATCACCCATTCTTTTCAATCTTTACATTGAACAAGCAATGAAGGAAATTGGAGAAAAATTTCAAGTGGGAGTGAAGATTCAAGGAGAAATAATTTCAACTCCGAGATTTGCTGATGACATTGTCATCTTGGCCGACACACCTGAGGATTTAAATGAGTTTTTGAATGGTATGGACTCTTGTCTTACGGAAAGAATTCTTGATGAAAATTAATAAAGGTAAAACAAAAATACTGGAATGCAGCCGAAATAAATCAGAAACCTCTATGGACATCAAATTGGCAGGTAAAAAGCTGAAGGAAGTAGGAGACTTCTGTTACTTAGGAAGCAAAATAACCTGTGATGGACGAAGCAAAGAGGATATAAAAAGTAGGTTAGCGCAGGCAAAGAAAGCATTTCTACAGAAAAGGAAACTGTTGACATCGAATATACATTTAGGTATTAGGAAGTCATTTTTGAAAGCCTTTGTCTGGAGCGTGGCGCTTGGAAGTGAAACTTGGACTATTGGAGCAGCAGAAAAGAGGAGAATTGAAGCATTTGAAATGTGGTGTTACAGGAGAATGATGAAGATCAGATGGGTAGATAGGGTTACAAACGAAGAGGTATTGGGACGAGTGGAAAAGGAGAGATGTTTCTGGTGACTGCTAATGAAGAGAAGAGATAGGTTGGTAGTACACATACTAAGACACCCAGGAATAGCAAGCTTAGTTATGGAAGGAAGGGTCGAGGACAAGAACTGTAGGGGTAGACCAAGGTTAGAGTATGTTTAACAGATTGACTCGGATGTAGGGTGTGGTAGCTATGTAGAGATGAAACGATTAGCTCAAGACAGGGAGGCATGGACTGCTGCATCAAACCAGTCAAAAGACTGAAGACTCAAACAACAACACTACGTGGTCACCTGCCCCTTGTCTGGCTGTCTAACAGCAGCGACAAGGCGATATACTTTTCTAACCAAGGGGTTGTAATTGGATGACGTGTTTCATTTATCATGTGAACATCATTAGATCCTGCTCACTTAAGGCTTTCAAGACTTTTTATGTATTTAACACATATGTATGCTAGGAACCCTAACTTAAGAGTGGTGTATGCCAATGGTTCTGGACTGTCCCAATTATTATAGACCCAGCTCTATCATCCACCACGTCATAACTCAAGGTCATCCATGACGCACCCAGTTATTGGACATGATTTTGGACTCTCATAATACTGCCTAACTTAGGCCTTGGTTCATTGAGAATAAGATACAATGTACATACCGCTTAAAAATTCTCTCTTCATCATTGGTTACCCCCTTATTTATTTCATAGCCTGGCTTCAGTCGTTATGCTGCTTGCTGTTTGTTGACGAGAATGTTGCCTAATAACGCAAATAGGGGTGCTATAGATCAAGTAAATAATATCTTGTAAGACCGACAGATTACACAAGTTATAAAAATAATAATAGCAAACCCTGTGGTGTTGGGGTAGCATGCCTGTCTCACAACCAGAGACACAGAGTTTGATTCCCGGCTCCGTCAGGGATTTTAGAAACTGACGTGAGCGCTGGAACAGGGGCGCACTCAGCCTCGTGAAGACAATTTATTTAGTAGCTGTCTGACAGTGAGACATCGCCCCAGTCACGGAGACAAGATTAATGGCCAAGTGGACCCGACGCACTGACCATGCGTCACCCCATAATCTGCAGGCCACAATGGCTGGGCAGTGGTTGCTTGATATGTGTAGGGCTTTCGGGGGGGGGGGGGGGAGTTTTTTTTAATATAATAACAATGGATCAATCAATAATTGTAAATAGTGTTGCACATAAGTGTTATACTACCCGCCAAACCTAATCTAAGCCTAAGGTATCTGGATCTAATGATCGCAAGACAATCAAAACATATCATCCAATTAAATACCCCTCTTTTTTATGTACAAAAAGTGGTGTTAGTTAAGTGTATAAATAATTAATTAATTATAAACCACTGATTATAATTAATTATAAATAACGTAACATTTCATTAATTCTGTTGTTGTTGTTGTTTCCTATGGCTAGCCCGGATTCCAATCCATCAGCTTTCTTGCGTTCCAATAGAGTTGTGTGAGGTTTCCAGAAGTTCTAGCAGTCACATCAAGTTTGTTGCAATGTAGCAGGTGTCCCTTATCCATTTTACTTCCAGGTTCGTGACAAAGTGTGCATTCTTCAGATCTCAGGATGTTGATTTGTTTCAGATGAGCTGCAAGGCAGTCGTGGCCAGTGTTAAGTCTGAAGAAGGCTACAGCTTCTTTTCTTGGTGTTAATTTATATTGATCCCATTTAGCATCAATGTCTTTCCATAATTTGGTTTCTGCTGTTTTCTTTGCCATTTCTTCATACCTGTTTTTGATAGTATTTTTCAAGATTAATTCTTTACGAGAGGGTTTCACAACATGAAATAAAAGGCAAAACTATTGGCCTGGATAAAGATTATTGATGCGTGACTTCCCCCACTGTGCGTGACAAAAACCATGGGTGTTATCTATTAGCTAACGCGGCCCCGCTATCAATCCGCCATTGGTCTGGACGAAAATATTGGTCTAGGCAAAACCATTGTGAAACCCTCTTGTGAAGTTTTACCAACATTTCTTTCTGGTTACGGTCATAAAATATTTTGTATCCCCCGCCCAATCATATTGACCGACTGAAAAGCATTCTGCTGATAGATTACTTTTGTAACACTGAAGAAATGGCTTCTAATACTTCTATACTGTAGTGGAATGTTATCCAGGGAGGGTTTGTTAGCAGCTGCTAGGGATGGTGCTTTATGTCACGATTCATCCAATTGTGATCAAGAAATTTGGTTACAAAAATTATGCTTGAAATTGAATTATTATGAGACACTCTTACTACTAACTGCTAGAATTAAAAGGACACTTTAAAACTGCCAATGTGCCTGATGCAGCAAGAAACATGTAAATTAACATAATTGTAAAAATAAAGTTACAAAACAGAAAATAAGAAGGTCTTTGAAAGAGAAACTAGTCAATGAATAACTCACCAGTTGTTCGTATGCTGCAGCCCTGTTTTGATAAAATGTTGACAGATCATGCGTTTTATCTGGAGGACAGGTCTCGATGGCCTCATTGTAACACTCAATGGCTTCTATATATTTCCCTTGCTTGAAAAAGGTATTGCCTGCACCTTTGTGCGCCAAAGCTCTTTTAAATGGGCTCTGAAAATTAAATCCAATTGTTAATTCAACATATAAGTACTAACATCAAAACATTACGTAATACATACGGGAAACTTCACTTCGGCAGAAAACTGATCATACACTTCGGACATATTTCCATTCGCAATTAAGAAGTTTAAGAGATCAAATTGTCTAATATGATTGCTGTTTAATTAGTTCTTTTAATTTATAAGACTAACCTCCTCCGGAATATCTGCTTTCGTGTTGGAATCCAATCCGGAGTTATCCAGGGAGACTTGGTTAGCGGTTGCTAGGGAAGGTGGTATATTTTTCGAACCATCCAATTGTGACCGGAGATCTTTACCTGTGGATGTTCCGCTTTGCTTTAAATACCAGTAGCCAAGTCCGATAGCTACTGGAGCTCCTACTGCCAAGGCAATTTGCCATTTTAACCACGAGGAACCTCCTGCACCAAAACTGCTGGATGCCGCCATACCAGATAGAAAATTGAAGTGGTGCCATCTACCGTGATGTATGGCTGAAAACAAACGACTGTGCTTACGCGAAACACCTGAGCAGAGAAATCAAGATGGCAAAATGGCATTAGAAGAGGATGATAATACGTGGTACGTGTTTGTTTAATTATACTGGGTATATTTGCATTTCTTTCCCAACACGTACTGTTGAATATTCATGTAAGTAGCCTCCTATTGTTTTAACATTTCTAGCCTTGTCAGCACTTGTTCTTAGCAAATAGGTGTCAGATTTCATAGGCAGTGGATGTCATTAATGACTGTTAAAAGGCTTCATTTAGTTGCTTGGTTGAATGTAAGGTTTTCGAAAGCAGCAGTGAATGGAATCTTCATGACCATTATGCAATATATAGTTGATTTGAAATTAGTTCCGTGCATTGAATTTCTTATTTTTGGAAGGGGCAGTCAGTGAACAGCTGTTTTCGACATAGCCATTCATATTTTTTAAAAGGGTTTCTTGCTAAAATTTTCACTTTATCGTTCAGTTACCACAAGAGTCATCAAATTCTGTTCGTGATAAGTTGTTGATCTTTTAAAGAGGATTTAGTGTTGACCGAGAATAGTGTCACTCATATAGTTTAACTGAGTGTAATGTATGTCTTGTGTAAAAAACTGGGATACAATGGGCAGAGTAAGAGAGCTCCGTGTGAAACATAACATAAGTTAGGCATTCTCATTGTTTGATTGGACAAAATGTATATATGCGCTTGAGTTTAGAGCGTAAGAATAAAGGCTTACATCGCTTGGTGTGTAGGAGGGAAGCCGCGATAACCCTTCTGCTGGGCAGTCAACAGTCTACGCAGGGGGTGTTCCAGCCGTGGATCTTCCAACCTGCACTGACGTTTCACCCATATGTAGCTTGAGATGGATTGTAAATTTTACGACTGTCTTCTGCTTGGTAGATTTTTTTAGTACCCCATTTATATAGTATTTTGAAATATGAGTTCTTTGACCAAGTTGCTGCTTTTTTTTTTTTTGCCCAGACTAATAGGCCTTCTTATGTCACAGGCTTACGTGAACTGAAAGCATCGTTATTATTCTGACAAGAAAAGAGCCCGGACATTTAAGGTCACAAACACTTAAGGTTCCGATGATAATTTATCTCAGGCGAACCAGTTTCCGCGACTGACGACACAGCATTCATCGTAGTGTAGAGTCGTGATGTGTGATGACCGCTATTCGAATCCCGAGCATTGCTCGGCATATCTTGTGTTTCGGGTAGTGACGGGGGGAATTAGTTTTCCCGAAGGTCGGCGTACATTTCTCCGCAGTTTCATGAAAGTAAAATGTTAGATAATTGCACCGCTTTTGTTAACGTTAGCGTATTACGTTTGCACCCTTTTCTTTTGGCTCGCCAGTGTGTGTTAAATCGCTCATCATCGCGATGAGGAAATCGCAAGTTCGAATACCGGGGCCGACAGCGGCCATCCTGAGTGTGTACTCTTCTCCGGGTTTTTACTTTCAGGCAAATGGCGAAATGCTACCTTAGCCTATTTCAAGTCCCAGTGCACCTACCACATTCCCGCCCCTGATGACCAAGATTCCCAAGCCCCTAAAATGAATTAATGGTAAAATCGCATTTATTTATCCCTGACTGCTCACCTTTTATGTCCCATTGTTTAAAGTGCAGAGGAAATGCAAGCTGTGGAAGTTATTTCATGAAGAATTAGGGGTGAAGGACTTGAAAGGAAGACTGGAAAGACTAGAGGACCTCCTGCAAGTTGCGAGGGGGGTGGGGGTGGTTATGTTGAAGCAGTAGTCAAAGCTGCTTGCCTCCCACCAAGGCAAACTCGGTTTGATTCCTGGTTAATACATTAGGTGAAAATTCACGTCCGGTAGTTCAGATACCACATAAAAAGGTGTTGTCGCTCATGATTATCAGATTAATGGTCACATAAATTTACAAGCTTCCTTTTTTCTAAGTCTCTAGAAAAAGGGGTAAACAGGATCCTAGGGCAGGTGTTCTCAACCTTTCTGAGACTGTGAGCACCACCCTCAAAGTACGGTACCCGAACACCATTAAATTGAATATGATAATCATAATAATCAAAAATGACCAGGGATTTAAGGTAGGGGCAGAACCCAAAGAACGGAGGGGACCTCTTTTAGAAGATTAGAAGAAGGCGCTGAGCGATGGGCTCAAGAGATACTGGCAGGACATCAAAGCTGGCAGACGATCTAGAACGAAATATTGATTTTGATTGTTACTCCGAAGTCCATAGTGGCTCAATTCGAATGTAAAAGAAAATAGATTAATTACAAAACATCAAGAAATAGATATCCATAAATGCCAAGCTAAGACACTATCACACAGTCATCCGCCCGGAGGCATTAATTGCTGTGGAATGCCTGCAATGCATAGGAAAGGAGAAACTAGAAGTAAAAGAAAGATTCTAAGAAAAAAAAAAAGACACAGTCTGTCTTAGAGACTAGACTTTATATCATTTCAAATGACTCTTGCTACGAATGCTATGTTAGAAAGGCTCAGGAGGGCTTCTCGCTTCGCTCAAAACCCCAGGACTCTTTCACCAGTCTCCATCACAGCACGAGATTTAGCTTTAGTAGATATAATAGCACTATTATTGTCAACAGACTTCATTATTAACACACTTTACTACCCTGCACAAATTGTAAACTGTAAGTAAGCAAGCTTAACGAACGAACCTGCAAGTACAGAGATAGCAAGAATCGCGTGAACGCTTCATGATCAACAAGTTGCAAGTCATTCAGTATCACGCAGCTAGCGCGTAGGCTTCCCGCGCGGGGAACGGGAGGTCCCCTCTGCTGCATGACGTCACGCACTCGCCGTCTCAGACTCGGTGCATATGCACTGAACAACATCATGACGTCCTACTCGCCGTAACTGTAACGCATAACGTTAGACCCTAGCATAACGACGAAGTCGACAAGATCATTTGAAATGATAAAATCTTGGGCCCAGTAAAAGAGAATGGTGAATTTAGGAGACGGCACAAACACAAGCTCTACGCACGTGTGGAAAAAATAACTGATGTGATAAGAAAAAGAAGAATTTCATTTTATGGCCACATGACACAAATGAGCTCTGCAAGATTGACAAACGGGATATTTACCTACTTTCTAGAGAAGAAAACCAAGGGGGCTTAGTTCACTGACATGGGCAGATATTTACAAGAAATTGGGATTTCATGTGAAGATGTGCAGGAGCGTGTGTCACTTAAGATGAAACTAACAACTCACCGGAGTTTCCTAGAAAAACTTAAGCTTAGAACAGGCATCAAGTGGACGGGAGAAAGGAAGCAACAACATCAAGAATTCTTCTTTTGCTTTGTTTAGCGTTTGTCCCACCGCGTGGCAGGGTCCACTGTCTCCACTTTACTCGGTCATGGGCCATGTCCGGATGTAGTTTTACACTTTTCAGATCCCTGTGCAGTGTATTGGCCCGACGTTGTCTCAGTCATCCCTTTGGTCTTTGCCTGGCGACCTCTGGTGTGTCCCCCCAGGTGCTCACATGTAGTGGGACGTGGGTTGGCGACCACGGGGCCCCAGCTGAGTCCGGCATTGCTTCCACTTACTTGTGCCGGGCTCCTCTCCGTCTTCTTTCCTGTCGACCTCACTTGGTCAACCCTTGTTCTCTTCTGACCCCGACGGTGTTAGGGTATCCGAGGCCTAGGGAGTCTCTTCCATTCCCGCCTTAATTGGCCCTTGTCTCATCTTTTCAGATTCCCTCCTTCTGCGAGGGGTCAGCCTTCTTTTTCTTTTCATGTTATCTCCTGTCTTCTGCTCAAGGCCCTGAAGGAGGCAGGGTGTATGTAGCCCGACCACTTCTGGTGCACCCTGGATATTGCTACACCCTCAGGGGCTCACGGCTGGTGAGTTTGGGAGTTGGCGACCCCGAGGGATTCCTGAGCTGGGTCCGATTTCCCCCTTTTGTCCCTTAACTGTGGGGTGGACCCTCTCCTCTTTCACTTTCCTATCTGCCTTTCATGGCTCTCCTTCCTTCCAAGTCCCTCAATCTGCATTCTTTGAAGGTTGAGGGCATTTCTTTTCCTTTTGTCCTTTATTTGCCTTATTCTCCTTTCGTTTCCCATTTCTTCTTCTAGTATGTAGGTTAGTAGTTAGTTTTAGTTTTAAGTTTGCATTTCATTTTCATCTTCACGATCACCCGAACCAACAGGGGCCGATTGCCTAGATGTTAGGCCCCTTAAAACAACAATTATCATCATCATCCTCAGGTGTGTAGCCCTGTTTTGCAGTGGTGTCTGCTCCTGACTGTAGCACATTCCCAAACCATCGCAGACGACCCTCACACATTTTGTTGTTGATTGCTGCGACACCAAATCGTTCCCTTGTTCTTTCTTGCGACAGTACTGGGCGAATATTAAAACTCGACCCAGAAACCAGTTGAAATAACGTGGTCGTTAGTTGGCCGAAATGGAAGAAGACTTATTATTTAATTGATGGTTAGTGTACAAGGAAATAGATTGAATTATGTTTGTCCTGAGAAATTTTGTTTTTTAGTGTTGGCAAGCTTTTGTTTTTTGGATTGTAGCGGTTGGTATGTGGTTTAAACGGACTGATGTATTTGTTATGTTTGTTGGTAAGTAATGAATAATTTTTTAGTTACTTGATCTTCGTCTTTGCTCTTATACAGTTAATTGAATACTAATTCGTTATAATGGCTGACGTTGCTGGGCCTAGTGGTTTGTGTCGTAAGCGTAAAGTTGTTACGTCCGCGAGTGAATCTGATAGTGGTGATGAAGAGGTTAGGGAGGCACCTCAAGGGGCCACACAAGGGGCTGTGGATTTTGCTCGAGAGAAGGGTTTGTTGGACAAGGAATATGCCTGTCCGAAGTGTGCCAGGCCCATGAAGGACTCGAAGGTGCCAGTGTCTCCGAGTTCAGATGGCATTATGTGGCGGTGTATCAAGTGTGTGTGCTGGCGCACAATTAGAAAGGGGTCTTTCTTTTCAAAGGCGCGGTTTTACCATTAAGGAAGTTTTGCTGGCGGATGGCCATACGTCAAGTTGAGCATGAGTAAGTGTGTCTTCGGTAACTGTTGTTGTCTGGATTAGTGAACGGGGGCCTTTTGGGGGGGAGGGGGTTGTCATTGAAATTGACGAGAGTTGTTTTGGGAAGCGGAAATACAATAGGGGGAAGCCAATGAAAAATACCTGGGTTTTCGGTGGGGTTGTTCAGGGGAGTAATGGGAGGGATTGTTTTTTTGAAGTTGTTGCCAAAAGGGATAAGGGGACGTTGTTGAAGGTTATTAAAAAGCACCGTCGTCGTACCTTTTCATTGTGGTGATGGATCACATAATGACCCGAGTGGCACAAGTAATCGGGGAAGGAAAGACGAAAGCAATGGTGTTTGCAGATGATTTGATGATTTGGGGAAACAAAAATGGAACGAGCCTCGGACAGGATGGATTTAATAGACGACGACACGGCTGTACACACGGACTAAGATTTGGAACTTTAAACCTAAGAACGCTGACGGGGAAGGTGGAGGAGATAGTGGATATGATGGAAAGAAGGAAGTTGGATTTATTGGGATTGGCAGAAACAAAGTGGAAAGGGGAAGGAAGGAGAGTACTGAGAAAAGGCTATAGACTGTACTGGAGTGGGAACGAAGAGGGAAAGAGGAATGGAGTGGGAGTAGTAGTACGAGATGGTTTGAAAGAAGAAGTGAGGAGAATAAGTGATAGGATGATGAAAGTGAAAGTAGCACTGAGGGGAGAGACCGTAGAAATAGTGCAAGTATATGCTCCACAAGTAGGCTGCGCTTCTGAAGAGAAGGAGGAGTTTGAAGAGGAATTGCAGAAGCAGCTGGTAGGAAGAAATATGATTGTTATGGGGGACCTCAATGCCCATGTAGGAAGAGAAAGACAAGGTTATGAGAGTGTTCTAGGACCAGAGGGTTGGGGTGGAAGAAATGAGGAAGGAAAGAGACTGTTGGACTTCTGCCAGAGGAACAGCCTGCTAGTTGGGAACTCCTGGTTTAAGAAAAGAGAGAGCCACACAATCACATGGTACAGTGATGACTTGACCAGGAAGTCGGTGGTCGACTATATACTGTATGAGAAAGAACTAAATAAGAACATCACGGACATCAAGGTTATACCATCGGAGAACCTGGATAGCGACCATCGATTACTGGTAATGAACCTGAGAGGGAGTAAGGAGAAGAAAGGGACTGAGAACCAGGAAAGACGTATAAGGATATGGAAACTGAAAGAAGGGGATAGAAGGGTCGAGTACCTCAAAATGGTAAAGGAAGGAATTCCAACAGATGAAGAAAGAGGGGTGGAAGAAGAATGGGCTAGATTTAAGAAGACACTAGTGGGTGCAGCAGAAGCAGTGTGTGGGAGGACAAGTAGTAAGAAGAGGTGGAAGGAAACACCATGGTGGAATGAGAAGACAAAAGATATAGTAAGGGAAAAGAATAGAGCCTTTAGGAGGTGGTGGAAGATGCAGTGAACAAGATGAAAGGAGGGAAGGCACCGGGTGTGGATGAGTTGAGTGTGGAGATGGTGAGAGCAGCAGGAGAGGTGGGGATACAGTGGCTGTACCGAGTGATGAGGACAGCATGGAAGGAAAGGAAGACCCCAGAGGACTGGAAAAAAGGAATCATTGTCCCGATCTTCAAGAAAGGTAGTAGAACAGATTGCAGAAACTATCGGGGAATAACACTGATGAGTCATTGTGCAAAGATCTTCGAGAAAGTTTTGGAAAAGAGAATTAGGACAAGGATAGAAGGAGGGATGAGGGAAGAACAACATGGCTTCAGAGCAGGAAGGTCCACAGTGGATTTGATTTTTGCTGTAAGGCAGTTACAAGAACAGCACTATGAATATGGAACAGATCTTATGATGGCCTTCCTGGACATTGAGAAAGCATATGACAGTGTATGCAGAAACAAAGTATGGAAGTCCCTGGAGGATAGAGGAGTAGAGAAATGGACTATAAAGAGGATAAAGGAGATGTACAAGGGAAGCGTGAGCTGTGTGAAAGTGGGAGGAGAGAGATCTGACTGGTTGGAACAAAGAAACGGCCTGAAACAAGGAAGTGCACTGTCACCGTTACTTTTCATTGTGGTGATGGATGACATAATGACCCGAGTGGCACAAGTAATTGGGGACGGAAAGATGAAAGCAATGGTGTTTGCAGATGATTTGATGATTTGGGGAAACAAGGAGGAGGAGGTACAGGAACAGTTGGACGTGTGGGAAGGAGTAATACAAGGATATGGGATGAAATTTAGCATAAATAAGAGTGAGATGGTGATCACAACAAGGAAGAAGGAAAGAACCACAACGGGAATAACAATTGGTGGGGAACAGCTGAAGAAAGTGGAGAGTTTTAAGTATCTGGGAAGCCTGATACAAGATAATGGAAGAAACGATAGAGAAATAAATGAGCGGGGGAGGCAGGCAGAAGCATTTCGGAGGAGTGTGAGAAGCATGTTATGGAGCAAGGATGTCCCTCAGAACAGCAAAAAGATCATATATCGGACGTACTATGTCCCTATCCTGACGTATGCCTCGGAGACCTGGGTTATGAAAGGAAGGGAGAGGAGCAAAATACAGGCCAGTGAGATGAGGTTCTTGAGAAGCAGTATTGGAGCTACAAAGATGGACAGAATAAGAAATGAGAGGACCAGAGAATTAATGAAGGAGGAACCATTACAGGATGGTATAGAGAAATCTAGACTTAGATGGTATGGACATGTAAAACGAATGGAGGAGAAGAGGATACCCAGGAGAGTACATGAGACGAAGTGGGAAGGAAAGAGACCGAGGGGAAGACCGAGAGACAGGTGGCTGAAGGGGGTGGAAGAAAGCGTGAAGAAGAGAGGAGAAGACTGGACAAGGGTGGAGGCTGAGAGATGGTGGGAAGACAGAAGACGTTGGAGAGGCTTGTGTTCCAAACAGACCCGGCCAGTGGCTGGAAACTGTGCAAGATGATGATGATGATGATGAGGAGGTGGTATCAAAATAGGACGGTAGAGACAAGGGAAGAGTACCAGGAAAGAAAGAAGGAGGCGAAGAGAGTGGTGGCTGAGGAGAGAAGGAAGTGGATGGAAGAGTGGACAAAGATGATGGAGGAGGATAGTGAAGGTACAAAAAAGGTCCTGTATGGGATGGTGAAAGATAAGAGGCGGAAGGATCCTACGGATTATGTTAGAATGGTGAACAAAAGGGGACAAGAGATAGAAAATAGGGAAGAACTGAAGAAAATGTGGAAAGAATATTTTGAAGAACTTCTGAACCCAAATGGAAAAGATGGTGAGGAGGAAGAAATCGGGGAAGAGGAAGATGAACTGCAAACAGAAAAGGACTTAACATGGAAAGAAGTGGAAGATGCAGTGAACAAGATGAAAGGAGGGAAGGCACCGGGTGTGGATGAGTTGAGTGTGGAGATGGTGAGAGCAGCAGGAGAGGTGGGGATACAGTGGCTGTACCGAGTGATGAGGACAGCATGGAAGGAAAGGAAGACCCCAGAGGACTGGAAAAAAGGAATCATTGTCCCGATCTTCAAGAAAGGTAGTAGAACAGATTGCAGAAACTATCGGGGAATAACACTGATGAGTCATTGTGCAAAGATCTTCGAGAAAGTTTTGTAAAAGAGAATTAGGACAAGGATAGAAGGAGGGATGAGGGAAGAACAACATGGCTTCAGAGCAGGAAGGTCCACAGTGGATTTGATTTTTGCTGTAAGGCAGTTACAAGAACAGCACTATGAATATGGAACAGATCTACTGATGGCCTTCCTGGACATTGAGAAAGCATATGACAGTGTATGCAGAAACAAAGTATGGAAGTCCCTGGAGGATAGAGGAGTAGAGAAATGGACTATAAAGAGGATAAAGGAGATGTACAAGGGAAGCATGAGCTGTGTGAAAGTGGGAGGAGAGAGATCTGACTGGTTGGAACAAAGAAACGGCCTGAAACAAGGAAGTGCACTGTCACCGTTACTTTTCATTGTGGTGATGGATGACATAATGACCCGAGTGGCACAAGTAATTGGGGACGGAAAGATGAAAGCAATGGTGTTTGCAGATGATTTGATGATTTGGGGAAACAAGGAGGAGGAGGTACAGGAACAGTTGGACGTGTGGGAAGGAGTAATACAAGGATATGGGATGAAATTTAGCATAAATAAGAGTGAGATGGTGATCACAACAAGGAAGAAGGAAAGAACCACAACGGGAATATCAATTGGTGGGGAACAGCTGAAGGAAGTGGAGAGTTTCAAGTATCTGGGAAGCCTGATACAAGATAATGGAAGAAACGATAGCGAAATAAATGAGCGGGGAAGACAGCCAGAAGCATTCCGGAGGAGTGTGAGAAGCATGTTATGGAGCAAGGATGTCCCTCAGAACAGCAAAAAGATCATATATCGGACGTACTATGTCCCTATCCTGACGTATGCCTCGGAGACCTGGGTTATGAAAGGAAGGGAGAGGAGCAAAATACAGGCCAGTGAGATGAGGTTCTTGAGAAGCAGTATTGGAGCTACAAAGATGGACAGAATAAGAAATGAGAGGACCAGAGAATTAATGAAGGAGGAACCATTACAGGACCTTATAGAGAAATCTAGACTTAGATGGTATGGACATGTAAAACGAATGGAGAAGAGGATACCCAGGAGGATACACGAGATGAAGTGGGAAGGAAAGAGACAGAGAGACAGGTGGCTGAAGGGGGTGGAAGAAAGCGTGATGAAGAGAGGAGAAGACTGGACATGGGTGGAGGCTGAGAGATGGTGGGAAGACAGAAGACGTTGGAGAGGCTTGTGTTCCAAACAGACCCGGCCAGTGGCTGGAAACTGTGCAAGATGATGATGATGAAGGAGGAGGAGGTACAGGAACAGTTGGACATGTGGGAAGGAATAATACAAGGATATGGGGTGAAGTTTAGCATAAATAAGAGTGAGATGGCGATCACAACAAGGAAGAAGGAAAGAACCACAACGGGAATATCAATTGGTGGGGAACAGCTGAAGGAAGTGGAGAGTTTCAAGTATCTGGGAAGCCTGATACAAGATAATGGAAGAAACGATAGCGAAATAAATGAGCGGGGAAGACAGCCAGAAGCATTCCGGAGGAGTGTGAGAAGCATGTTATGGAGCAAGGATGTCCCTCAGAACAGCAAAAAGATCATATATCGGACGTACTATGTCCCTATCCTGACGTATGCCTCGGAGACCTGGGTTATGAAAGGAAGGGAGAAGAGCAAAATACAGGCCAGTGAGATGAGGTTCTTGAGAAGCAGTATTGGAGCTACAAAAATGGACAGAATAAGAAATGAGAGGACCAGAGAATTAATGAAGGAGGAACCATTACAGGACCTTATAGAGAAATCTAGACTTAGATGGTATGGACATGTAAAACGAATGGAGAAGAGGATACCCAGGAGGATACACGAGATGAAGTGGGAAGGAAAGAGACAGAGAGACAGGTGGCTGAAGGGGGTGGAAGAAAGCGTGATGAAGAGAGGAGAAGACTGGACAAGGGTGGAGGCTGAGAGATGGTGGGAAGACAGAAGACGTTGGAGAGGCTTGTGTTCCAAACAGACCCGGCCAGTGGCTGGAAACTGTGCAAGATGATGATGATTGAGATAATTATAGATTGCGATGGGGCCGTGTATAAAATTCCCCTAAAAACAAAATGGTGTCTACCATGACGTCATCAACGTCACTCCTCTGACAAGCTTACGGGAAAAGCCTGGGTAATAGGGGTTTTTGGGTGGGGAAACATAAAAAACTTCGAAACGAGGTGTGCATCGAAATCTGTAATTAAGTTACAGAGGAAATTATACGAGATGGACTCGAGTTCAGAACATTAATCAACAACCATAATTTCTCTGAGAAAATGACTAATTTACCAGGACCAAGAAATGGAGGAAGATTGTCAGTGCACAGATGAAGAGATTTTGGGAGAAGAAAAAAAGGAACTTCAGCTAAATAAGTTCTATCGCGCTCCACTGTCTGTTAGGTAGTCAGCCCGGAGGCTGGTTGGATCCTCAAAAAGTGCCACTATCGGTTATGCTGGCTGAAACCTGTGACATACCCTCTCCTGTCATGATTTCATTGTGATGCGTCAATTGTCAAAGCCCAGGACATAGAAAGCAGTGAAATCTTCGAAAAGATTAAATATTTGTGATCTCTTTGGTTTTATTAGTGAATGGACATGTGGAGACTTAAGTTAATTGTGATCTCTTTGTTTTTATTAGTTTCGTCGGTTGATTCCTAAATTTAGGGGCTGCGACAATGCGGTCATGTAGCCCCGTGTTCTTTGGGTGTGTGTAGAATCTGTCTTGATAACCGGTGTTAATTGTGATGACTGTATTAGTGTGTGTATCTGTTTTTTAATTCAAGTAAGGACTGCAGGCTTTTGAATTTTTCAAATAGTTCCTACTTTTGCTGCCAAATGCCACCGTCAACGACTACTAGTTTGGAACTTAGCTACCAGACGCCACCGCAGTCGGCTCTTGGCAACGAACGTAGGAACCTAAGAGCATTGTTTACATTCTTAACCTATACAATTTAGCTTCACGCAGGTGTAATTAGTGGAAGGTTCTTTAACATGCCGAAGGAAGACGTACTGAGGGATTTTTAACACTCTTAAAAAATCCGACGACTTCGGCCGGGTTTGAACCCGCGATCTTGGGCATAGAAGCTCAGCATGCTACCAACTACGCCACCAAAGCCGCTTTTTATTAGTTTCTTATTACTTGATTTTACTTCTTTTGTTATGACAATTAGATGATAATGCCATGACACTTCGCATATGCTGATTATGTTAGCACATCAAAAAATTTACCTTAATTTTCAACAGGAAAGATTTTATTTTATTTTCATTCATTGGTTATTTCGATAACTTTCTTTAGTTCTCCGTCCTCCCATTTCAGGGTATAGTTTTAAGTGTGTTTTGGTGTTGTATGTAATCTTTTCCTTTTTCCAAATATATTATGTTTGTTCTCTTTACCCTACCTTTGTACAGCATGGAATCAACCCACCCTCTTTGTCTAGGACCTCTTCCACTCCCAGAGCTAGGACTCTGTAGTCTCTTGTTTTCTTTTCCAAGACATTAAAAATAGTGCCTAGAAACTTTTAGAAACGAGAGCACTGCCTCCACCTTAAATAAAAAGGAAGCCCATTGAAAACTCCGTTATATCAGTGAAAACTGTGGTGAGTTGGAGCTCTGATATTTTACCTTTCTTCTGACTATCTTGGGCGGGTAAGGTTAGGGGACAAAACCCACAAAAACCAAAGGGACCACTAAAATTAGGCATACTAAGCAAGGTGGGCAGTGGAGTAGTTTGCTATTGCTTTCCTCACTGAGTCGGTACAGCAGTACCAACCCTACGAGTAAAACCTTTATAGTAATCACAACATTAATTACTTTATTTTATGAGTATTACTTTTACTGCATTTCTCTTTTCTTACAGAGAAATTAAATGAAATTATACACAATTTAACACATCCACAGGCACTGACTGAGCCCTGAAGGTCATTACTCAGCACCACCAATACCTCAGTAGCTTCCATATAATCACAGCCATGAATGAGACTGAGACATCGGTGAAAAGCCACATTTTACTCTAACCTGTGCCAACAGACTGCATCCATCAAGAGCTGCTAAACAGGCATAAGGAGATATAATAATAACTTAGTAATTATTATTACTAAGCCACAAGTATGCACCTCTCTTTCGTTTTCCTATATCTCTCTCCCTCCCTCTGAAGTGCTGAAATAGCTAGGGATTCACCGCTCACCAGCCATTCTGAAACTGCAGATAAGGTATATTTATGTGTGGACAGTTGAGTCGAATCAGCAGCTTTCATGTTACTCATACAACAGGGATGTCCAATTATTTTTATTGTAGATTAAAGATACTATTTCACAAAATGGTTAAATTTCTGACTGTCAAAACTTGTAAGGAAACACTATTATTCCGGTTCGTGCAACAGAATTTGCTCACGAGCACTTTTTAGCTTGGATGATAGAAGCTCAGCATGCTACCAATTACGCCACCGAAGCCGCCTAAACGCTGGAATATTGTACACTCAGCCTCGTCAGACGAAACTGAGAAGAGGCGGGTTTGCTTCCTACCTCAGCCATCCTGGAAATGGTTTTCTATGGTTTCCCCACTTCTACTCCAGGCAAATGCTGGGATCAAAGTACAGGGTCATCGAAAAATAATGCCAACATTTCAAATAATTATAGCACCAAAACCCTTTATGTTAAACGTGTAATTCTTTCACTGAACGCCAGCTGGTTAAAGTAAGTTTTGGAGGGGGCGTGACCTTGCTATGCGCACACTAGATGCGCAGTAGCCAAGGTCGGCCAGGGGCGTGCACGCCAATGAAGTCCGATCCTCACCCCTTTGGATTTTTTTTTCTGGGGATACATTAAAAACATTGTGTATGAAGAAAAAAATCGGGATTTGGAGCACCTGCGGGACTGAATTTCTGCCGCCATCTTGACAGTTACTCCTGAAATGATTGCACGTACCAATCCAGCCATTGGGAAAGCGTGCGTTCAATGCTGATGTTGATGGTCGGCCTGGCCTAGATTTTTTTCTCTACAGTCCCCGTTTCTTTAAACTGATTAAACCATCGAATGACAGCTTTGTAATCAGGTGCAGTTTGTCGGGCGGTGCAGTCATTGGAGCACGCGCCCCAGGCCGACCTTGGCTACTGCGCATCTAGTGTGCGCATATCAAGGTCACACCCCCTCCAAAAAATCTTACTTTAACCAGCTGGCGTTCAGTGAAAGAATTACACGTTTAACATAAAGGGTTTTGGTGCTATAATTATTTGAAATGTTGGCATTATTTTTCGATGACCCTGTATTGTTCTCCATTATAGGTCCGTATTGAATATATTTACTAGCATTCACTATTAATGATTTCCGTCCTTTCAATACAAATATTGTTATTAGTCTATTTAACAACAGGGTACATGTTTCGAGCAGTGATCACAACAAGGAAGAAGGAAAGAACCACAACGGGAATAACAATTGGTTGGGAACAGCAGAAGAAAGTGGAGAGTTTCAAGTATCTGGGAAGCCTGATACAAGATAATGGAAGAAACGATAGAGAAATAAATGAGCAGCGGAGATGGGCAGAAGCATTCCGGAGGAGTGTGAGAAGCATGTTATGGAGCAAGGATGTCTCTCAGAAGGTTTTTTCCACGCTTGCATGTCTCCTCATCATGATGATGTATTTCATTACATGACAATTGGTGTTTTTCCCTCTAATAAGAGACTATAAGCTCAGAAGCCCCAGCTTGAACAGCAAGTTTGTCAACAGCATTGTAAACAACAGGCCATACATCCCAAGTGAAGTGATTTTCACACGCACAAACATTAGAACAGTGCTATATAAGTGTATTCACAAGAACCTAGCACTACCAATGGTGTTACTTTTTACTGATGCGCATTCGTGTTACTTCTCATGGTTAATATATTCTTTTTCACCTCATTTCATCCATTCACTCATAATTTTATGTATTTTTTATGATATCTTTAATTATGCTGGATTTTGCATCTTAATGTATGGCTGAAGAAGGGACCAGTACTAGAGGCCCCGAAACATGTACCATATAATAACAAGTTTATAACTTGTTTTAAATAAATGTATTGACTAGGCGGAACAGTTTCTCTTTTGTTATACAGTATAGTGAATCTGTCAATACGGAAACTGAACTTCTTTCAGGCCACAATTTATTGATGAAATATGACAATAACTATAAAAATTACCCAAATATGCATTTATATGCTCTATAAACTCGACCTAAAAAGAATCAGGAACATTGAACTCCTGCTTAATTACAGTTTTTTAAAGAAAATGTAATCAAGGGAAATAATATGACATTTCCTAAACATGTCATCTTTTTACTGAGCTGTCTGAAACAATGCTGAAGTACATAGAAAATCTGGACGGGCCATCCTGTCTTCAAATATGTCATTTTTATTTTGCATATTTTTGCATTATTTGCTATTTTTCGATTTTAAGAGCATTTTTTAAGTTTGGTAGATTTTTTTAGTCATATTTTAGAGAAATTTGCCTTTTGAGGTTTCTAAGGTTTTTAAAATCCAATTTAGTCATGTCACAGCTTTATATGAGGGAGTTACGTCTCTCAGAGTTAAGAAGAAGCTAGTAGCTGATACAAGATCATTCAAGATATTGAAATAAATCATTTCAGTATTGCTATTAGTAGAAAAATATATATCTTGGATGCAGAAGAACGGTGCCGTAGGTATACAGATGCTCTTGTTTTCGTCGCAAACCAGTTATTAGCGGATTGGAATGTTACCTGCTCTGTTGACCAAGGTCAGCTGTGGCGGGGTAGAAAGGGGAAGGGGTGTATATTCTTGTCTCAGTTCATTTTCTCAATTTTATAGTGCATTTTTCGAATTTTTGAAATATTGGTGAGTTTTTTTAATTATAAGATCATCTTCTCCATTTTACAGTGCATTTTTGTAATTTTTAGGTCATTTATTAGTCATTTTTGAAAATTTATGTGCATTTTTTGAACTTTTTTACTGCATCAACATCCGGGCCCTAATAATTAATATTATTATTTGTATTGATCATCATCTTGCACAGTTTCCAGCCACTGGCCGGGTCTGTTTATTTGTAATATGGAATGTATTATGGGAAGCCTTCGTGGCTTAGGCGGCAGCATGCCGGCCTCTCACCGCTGGGTCCGTGGTTCAAATCCCGGTCACTCCATGTAAGATCTGTGCTGGACAAAACGGAGGCAGTCAGGTTTTTCTCCGGTTACTCTGGTTTTCCCCGTCAAAATTTAATTCCAGCAACACTCTCCACTATCATTTCATTTCATCTGTCATTTAATCATTTCCCCAGAGGAGTGCGTCAGGCCTCGGCAGCCGGCACAGTTCATATCCTCGCCGTTAGATAGGGGCTCCATTCATTCCATTCCTGACCCGGTCGGAGACTGGAAGCAGGCTGTGGATTTTCATTCAATGTATTATGGATTATTATCTCGGTAGTACCACACTGCATACCTCTAAGTTAAGAATGATGGCATGGATTGGTGTTATCAGCCATGAGTTGACAAGGTCTGCTGATAAGGTGAATTGGTGGAACTTAAAGAATGTAATCATAGATAATGTCGGTGATAAGAGCTGACGAGTCTTATTTTAAGATATCATATACTGTATGTTATCAATGACATTGCCTGGATGGACCATTTCTGCTATGTTCATACAAAGCTACATTGGGATACAATTCCACTGCTGTCAATCCTATTCAGGTGCTTGTCACATATTCTTTGTAGGACAACTCTATAAAGCAAGAGATCCTTAACAGGACCCAAAGAGCTTCTCTTTTTTATTGTCAAGTGAGAAATCTACTATGGGATGACAAAATACCGCAGAAAGCAAAAATAAGTATGTATCAAACCTACTTCATTCCAATTCTCACCTATGGACTTGAAACATGTACCCTACTCAACAAGGCTAATAGTGTAATCCAGGCAACAGAAATGAAATTCATCGGAACAATGAACCAGAGGACTAGGAAAGATAAGATTAGGAATGAAATTAACAGGCAGGAAGTACTCTTAGGAAGACGTCGATTACAGTGGTTAATTACTTCAATAATATTATCTACAATCAAATACAGTACAGCACATAAAAAATACGTCAGCCAAAGAATAGGAAATGTTTTAACTCCCCTCTCAACGAGGTATCTAGTCGTATGCTCCACAAACCATCAGCTGATCCTGCAAGATGGTCTTTTAATACTCCCAAATTACCCATTCTCAAAATGAGGGCATGATATTGTGATATTCTTTAACTACAAAATGTGAAAATGGAAATCCACAGCCTGCTTCCAGTTGACCGACCGGGTCAGGGAATGGAATTAATGAAGCCCCCATTTGGCGGCGAGGATATGAACTGTGCCGGCTGCCGAAGGCTAGCGCACTTCCCTGGGGCAATGATTAAATGAATGACAGATGAAATGATAGCGGAGAGTGTTACTGGAATGAAATTGGTGACAGGGAAAACCCGAGTACCCGGAGAAAAACCTGTCTGCCTCCGTTTTGTCCAGCACAAATCCTACTTGGAGCGATCGGGATTTGAACCATGGAGCCAGCGGTGAGAGACCAGCATGCTGCCGGCTAAGCCACGCAGGCTTAACTCTTTAATTACTAAATGTCTAGTTTGTAAATTTCACTATAGCAAAATAACATGTAATTTTGCATCACGGCATTGTTGGTTTCATTTTAATGCTTTTGGTAACCACGAGAAATTCTGTCTTTGCGCACGTTTCTGAGTTTGTGAATATTTTGTCATTGCAGGTGTTAAATATAATAAAAGGAAGAGAGAATCCACCTGATCAATGGTTATAATTAAACATTGGAGGGTTACATTAGACCCTTGTGGTACATGTTTCGGAGCTTATACTAGCCCCTTCATCAGCCATACATAGAGCAGCACTTATCAGTATCATTAAAAATATCTTAAGACCCGTTTCAAGCTTGGCCTGTTCTTTCGTTTTTTTGGTGACGTATTTGGTCTTTACAGTAACCAGCTTCGTACCTCCAGTAGGAGATCATAAACAGCCAGACCCTCTATTATACCAGCATCTTCAACAGACCACTTTATATTTAGTGGAGTGATTTTATAAGAGTAAACATTGGAACCTAATCGAATAAGTTCAAGGACCCATAGTGAGCATTGTAAATTATATTTGCCGACATGAACTTCAAGTGATCTATTTTTTAATATGTTATTGTTAATGTGTTTTTTATCATATGTGCTGTACTAGTTCTTATCCCCCTCTTTTGGATGTGTTTGTTCGTATTTATTTCACCATATCATTCCTCATTTATATCACTTTCATCTTCATCCATTTCATGTTAGATTCAACTTTTTAAGATATTTTTAATGATACTGATAAGTGCTGCTCTATGTCTGGCTGATGAAGGGGCCAGTATAAGCTCCGAAACATGTACCACATGGGTCTAATGTAACCCTTCAATGTTTAATTATAAGTATTGATCAGGCGGATTCTCTCTTCCTTTTATTATATTTAATTGACTATCAATACGGAACCCTGACTAAACCTGCTGGTATTGCAGGTGTTATTGTGCGTTTAACTTAATTAATTTTTAATGAGGAATGTGTGTGTTGAATTTGTTCAGTGTAAAGCCTCTTGAGTGTTTCAGAGTTATTGGTTCTATAAATTATGTGGGTTACAGCACAAAACTGGGTTTCTTCACCAGCCGCCACTGGACTGGGGTCTGCTCCTCTTCACTGCATTCACACATTGGAGAATCCATCCCCACTTATGACGCATGAAATTGCAGCCTCCATGCACAGTTCTCAGTCTGTTGAGGCGACACCATAGTTTTCTTGGGAGGTCAAATCCATTCATTTTCCGAGTTGGATTTAGCTCATGAGCATTAGTACCAGATGTTGAATTTGACCACTCTCTCCGCCAGCTCCGGTTTAGATTAAAATTGTCCTCACAAGTCGGCCAGCCAATACACTTGCTGGTCCTAGATCGAAGTCGTTGTGGCGATGGGTAACAAAAATCCTGATGAACTGGTAATGAGGGAGATGACCGGATCTTCTTTGCTTCTCTCAGCGGAGCTTCCTTTCTCCTCAGATAGGGTGGTGGGATATGGCTAAGAATGGGTAACCAGTGGCGAGGTGTAGACTTTTCAGTACCAGTTATGCAGCGCATGGTTTCATTCTGCTTAGTATCCACTTTATAATACAGGGTGCTTCAAAAAAATGTATACACACTTTGAACTTCCATAGAAAATTTATTTACCGTTCTACAAAGTTAAATTTCAGGAAATTAGAAAGCTGAAAGTCCAATGTAAATGAAACATAAATAACAAATGTTAATACTGTTCAAATTGGCGACCTGCAGCATCAATACAATTCTGAGTACGAGTCACCACTGATTCTGTACATCGTATCAAAACGTCCAATGAGATTTCTCTACACACGGCTTGAATCTCATTCCAAAGAATGTCTAGGTTACGTGGTTTACGTTTGTACACCTCATCTTTTACTGTGCCCCATAAGAAGAAATCCAGTGGTGTAAGGTCTGGAGAGCGTGCTGGAAACTCGATTGGCCCCCTGCGTCCTATCCACTGGCCAGGCAAATTTTGATCCAGGTAAGCTCGTACGTCCCTGTGATAGTGCGGCGGGGCACCATCCTGTTGAAAATAACAATTATCATTACCGTATAATGCACGAATGGCAGGAAATATGGAATCAGCAAGCATTGTTAGGTAAGTTATACCAGTTACAGTGCCTTCAAATCGAAAAGGTCCAATGAGTTCCCTTGAAGACAAACCGCACCACACATTTACACCAGGCAAATTTACAGCTTTTTCAATTGTAATGTGAAGATTTTCTTCACCCCAGTAAACACAATTGTGCCTATTGACAGTTCCATAAGTCCAACCCCTCGTCCACGTCGTGGGAGACGGGCAACGGCACAAAGTAGGGGATTGCCTGTAGGGGCGAAGTACAGTGGGGACTTCGTGTGCCCCGGGACCGTTACGGTAGCTGTGAAGGTCCTACAGGAACCCTGAAAAGTGACGGCTAACGGGGCTCTGGTGAAGCTACGATAGGCCCAGCAAGCCAGTAGTGGATTAAACCAAATGCTTTCAAAAATGGAACGAGCCTCGGACAGGATGGATTTAATAGACGACGACACGGCTGTACACACGGACTAAGATTTGGAACTTTAAACCTAAGAACGCTGACGGGGAAGGTGGAGGAGATAGTGGATATGATGGAAAGAAGGAAGTTGGATTTATTGGGATTGGCAGAAACAAAGTGGAAAGGGGAAGGAAGGAGAGTACTGAGAAAAGGCTATAGACTGTACTGGAGTGGGAACGAAGAGGGAAAGAGGAATGGAGTGGGAGTAGTAGTACGAGATGGTTTGAAAGAAGAAGTGAGGAGAATAAGTGATAGGATGATGAAAGTGAAAGTAGCACTGAGGGGAGAGACCGTAGAAATAGTGCAAGTATATGCTCCACAAGTAGGCTGCGCTTCTGAAGAGAAGGAGGAGTTTGAAGAGGAATTGCAGAAGCAGCTGGTAGGAAGAAATATGATTGTTATGGGGGACCTCAATGCCCATGTAGGAAGAGAAAGACAAGGTTATGAGAGTGTTCTAGGACCAGAGGGTTGGGGTGGAAGAAATGAGGAAGGAAAGAGACTGTTGGACTTCTGCCAGAGGAACAGCCTGCTAGTTGGGAACTCCTGGTATAAGAAAAGAGAGAGCCACACAATCACATGGTACAGTGATGACTTGACCAGGAAGTCGGTGGTCGACTATATACTGTATGAGAAAGAACTAAATAAGAACATCACGGACATCAAGGTTATACCATCGGAGAACCTGGATAGCGACCATCGATTACTGGTAATGAACCTGAGAGGGAGTAAGGAGAAGAAAGGGACTGAGAACCAGGAAAGACGTATAAGGATATGGAAACTGAAAGAAGGGGATAGAAGGGTCGAGTACCTCAAAATGGTAAAGGAAGGAATTCCAACAGATGAAGAAAGAGGGGTGGAAGAGGAATGGGCTAGATTTAAGAAGACACTAGTGGGTGCAGCAGAAGCAGTATGTGGGAGGACAAGTAGTAAGAAGAGGTGGAAGGAAACACCATGGTGGAATGAGAAGACAAAAGATATAGTAAGGGAAAAGAATAGAGCCTTTAGGAGGTGGTATCAAAATAGGACGGTAGAGACAAGGGAAGAGTACCAGGAAAGAAAGAAGGAGGCGAAGAGAGTGGTGGCTGAGGAGAGAAGGAAGTGGATGGAAGAGTGGACAAAGATGATGGAGGAGGATAGTGAAGGTACAAAAAAGGTCCTGTATGGGATGGTGAAAGATAAGAGGCGGAAGGATCCTACGGATTATGTTAGAATGGTGAACAAAAGGGAACAAGAGATAGAAAATAGGGAAGAACTGAAGAAAATGTGGAAAGAATATTTTGAAGAACTTCTGAACCCAAATGGAAAAGATGGTGAGGAGGAAGAAATCGGGGAAGAGGAAGATGAACTGCAAACAGAAAAGGACTTAACATGGAAAGAAGTGGAAGATGCAGTGAACAAGATGAAAGGAGGGAAGGCACCGGGTGTGGATGAGTTGAGTGTGGAGATGGTGAGAGCAGCAGGAGAGGTGGGGATACAGTGGCTGTACCGAGTGATGAGGACAGCATGGAAGGAAAGGAAGACCCCAGAGGACTGGAAAAAAGGAATCATTGTCCCGATCTTCAAGAAAGGTAGTAGAACAGATTGCAGAAACTATCGGGGAATAACACTGATGAGTCATTGTGCAAAGATCTTCGAGAAAGTTTTGTAAAAGAGAATTAGGACAAGGATAGAAGGAGGGATGAGGGAAGAACAACATGGCTTCAGAGCAGGAAGGTCCACAGTGGATTTTGATTTTTGCTGTAAGGCAGTTACAAGAACAGCACTATGAATATGGAACAGATCTACTGATGGCCTTCCTGGACATTGAGAAAGCATATGACAGTGTATGCAGAAACAAAGTATGGAAGTCCCTGGAGGATAGAGGAGTAGAGAAATGGACTATAAAGAGGATAAAGGAGATGTACAAGGGAAGCGTGAGCTGTGTGAAAGTGGGAGGAGAGAGATCTGACTGGTTGGAACAAAGAAACGGCCTGAAACAAGGAAGTGCACTGTCACCGTTACTTTTCATTGTGGTGATGGATGACATAATGACCCGAGTGGCACAAGTAATTGGGGACGGAAAGATGAAAGCAATGGTGTTTGCAGATGATTTGATGATTTGGGGAAACAAGGAGGAGGAGGTACAGGAACAGTTGGACGTGTGGGAAGGAGTAATACAAGGATATGGGATGAAATTTAGCATAAATAAGAGTGAGATGGTGATCACAACAAGGAAGAAGGAAAGAACCACAACGGGAATAACAATTGGTGGGGAACAGCTGAAGAAAGTGGAGAGTTTTAAGTATCTGGGAAGCCTGATACAAGATAATGGAAGAAACGATAGAGAAATAAATGAGCGGGGGAGGCAGGCAGAAGCATTTCGGAGGAGTGTGAGAAGCATGTTATGGAGCAAGGATGTCCCTCAGAACAGCAAAAAGATCATATATCGGACGTACTATGTCCCTATCCTGACGTATGCCTCGGAGACCTGGGTTATGAAAGGAAGGGAGAGGAGCAAAATACAGGCCAGTGAGATGAGGTTCTTGAGAAGCAGTATTGGAGCTACAAAGATGGACAGAATAAGAAATGAGAGGACCAGAGAATTAATGAAGGAGGAACCATTACAGGATGGTATAGAGAAATCTAGACTTAGATGGTATGGACATGTAAAACGAATGGAGGAGAAGAGGATACCCAGGAGAGTACATGAGACGAAGTGGGAAGGAAAGAGACCGAGGGGAAGACCGAGAGACAGGTGGCTGAAGGGGGTGGAAGAAAGCGTGAAGAAGAGAGGAGAAGACTGGACAAGGGTGGAGGCTGAGAGATGGTGGGAAGACAGAAGACGTTGGAGAGGCTTGTGTTCCAAACAGACCCGGCCAGTGGCTGGAAACTGTGCAAGATGATGATGATGATGATGATGACAGTTCCATTAAGTTTGAATTGGGCTTCATCCGACCAAATGATGCTACCCATAAATCCCGGTTCACGTATCACCATCTCCTGAACCCATTCACAAAATTGCAACCTTCGATCTGGATCGTCGTCACTTAGCTGTTGCACCAGCCTTGGAATGTAAACACGATACTTGCCTCTCTTCAGAATGCGTAGCACGCTGCTAGCACTTACATCACTTTCACGTGCCCCTTGCCTTGAAGATTTGTTAGGAGAGCGTTGAAACAGTTCCAAGACTGCCGTTGATGACTCATCACTTGTAGCTGTTCGAGGTCGACCTGAATGACCTTTATGCACATCACACACTGTTCCATGAACTGCGAATTTGTCTCGTATGCGTGTAATTGTTAATCTTGAAAGTGGTTCTGTATCATAATCCCTTCTCCACTGTCTTTGAACTTCATTTACATTCTCAAACTTCCAGTATCACTTAATAACCTGCTTACGTTCTTCAAAACTCAAACGTACGTCCGCCATGTTGATATTACAAATTCCAACTGACAATATAACATAGAGGGACGATTATGCTGCCACCTGGCGAAGAAATATAACATTAGCCTTGTAGAGCGGGAAAACTACGATAGTTTAAAGTGTGTATACATTTTTTTAAAGCACCCTGTAGTAAGGTATTTATTGCAGCCGATGGCCATGAGGCAATATAAATATAATAAAAACGCAATAATTTACAAGAGGATTGAAAGCCAGATAGAAACGGAGTTGGGTGAAGACAGTTTGGTTTCAGGAGAAATGTAGGAACAAGGGAAGCTGTACTAAGTCTTAGGCTGATTTTGGAAGGTAGAATAAGGAAAGATAAGAGAACGTTCATGGCTTTTGTAGACTTAGAAAAGGCTTTTGATAATGTTGATTGGACTAAATTGTTTGACATTTTGAAATCGATTGGAATAAAGTACAGGGATAGGAGGGTGATATACAATCTGTACACAAACCAGACAGCAGTCATTCGAGTTGAAGGACATGAGAGAGAAGCTGGTATTCAGAAAGGTGTAAGGCAAGGCTGCAACTTATCACCCATACTTTTCAATCTTTACATTGAACAAGCAATGAAGGAAATTAGAGAAAAATTTAAAGTGGGAGTGAAAATTCATGGAGAAATAATTTCAACTCTGAGATTTGCTGATGACATCGTCATCTTGGCCGACAAGCCTGAGGATTTGAATGAGTTTTTGAATGGTATGGACTCTGTCTTACGGAAAGAATTCATGATGAAAATTAATAAATGTTAAACAAAAATACTGGAATGCAGCCGAAATAAATCAGAAACCTCTATGGAGATCAAATTGGCAGGTGAAAAGCTGAAGGAAGTAGGAGACTTCTGTTACTTAGGAAGCAGAATAACCAGTGATGGACGAAGCAAAGAGGATATAAAAAGTAGGTTGGCTCAGGCAAAGAAAGCATTTCTACAAAAAAGGAATCTGCTGACATCGAATATAGATTTAGGTATTAGGAAGTCATTTTTGAAAGCCTTTGTCTGGAGCGTGGCGCTCTATGGAAGTGAAACTTGGACTATTGGTGCAGCAGAAAAGAGGAGAATTGAAGCATTTGAAATGTGGTGTTACAGGAGAATGATGAAGATCAGATGGGTAGATAGGGTTACAAACAAAGAGGTATTAAGACGAGTGGGAGAGGAGAGATGTTTCTGTCGACTGTTAATGAAGAGAAGAGATAGGTTGGTAGGACACATACTAAGACACCCAGGAATAGCAAGCTTAGTTATGGAAGGAAGGGTCGAGGACAAAAACTCTAGGGGTAGACCAAGGTTAGAATATGTTAAACAGATTGCCTCGGATGTAGGGTGTCGGAGCTATGTAGAGATGAAACGATTAGCTCAGGACAGGGAGGCATGGAGAGCTGCATCAAACCAGTCAAAAGACTGAAGACTCAAACAACAAAAACGCAAAATATCCAAGATTACATTCAATTCTCATTGACAACAAAAGTTAGTAAGTGACTCAACTTTTTGTCTGCATGTCATGGCATAATACCTTTCACAGACACTTCCACACAATTTGCAAATGCATTCTATACTGGGCTCATGATACCCTTCCATTTTGCAGAGCTTGAAATGGAATCCAGCGAAACGAGTGATTGTATGTCTCAGGTCGTAACATGGACCCTTCCACTCATCGGACGTCATTGCGGCTGTTAAATAAATTAAATAAAAGTCACTCCATATTTGCATCCTCTTCGTTTTGAGCTCTTTTAGAAGGTCCTCGTACTGGGCGGTAGATGGGAGCAATAATTGACACCTTAAATCTTCGATGTAGAAGGTCTCTCGTGACATTTCATAGCACAGTTGCGATGGGCTATACTTTGAGATACACAGGCTTTTTTTCATGAAAGTTGCCTTGACTCTTTCTATGCACTTCATGTTATTTTTCGTGAGATTCTCCCATATAATGTTCAGACCGTAGCACACTTTATGCACATATGAAATTTCCACGCATTCAAGGGCACAGTATTCTGTACAGAGTAGACAAGACTAATACCCGTTAATCGTAAGCAGACAGCCGAGGCTCCCCATGAGCTACCGCAATGCTTGTGTAGGACTTTATAATAATAATGACTGTGAAGTTGAAGAATAAATATTTGATTACAAGTGACAGACTAGAGCTAGTCTGGGGACCGGGTTAATGTAGTTACAAGGCTTCTCAGTGCAGAGAGCACAAACGTTTATTATGTAACTTGTGGTGGAGGGCTTCTCTCAACCCATAATTATTGTAGCTTGTTGATCCTGGGAGGGCTGTTCTGCCCCTTGAAACAACAATAACTTGACTACTGTGATGGTTCCTTTCATTACACAAGTCAACAAACGAAACATTTTGTGTTGAAACTCAGCAATATTTCTAGGTTTGTGCCGTATCTTGTGTGGTGACACAAGCTGGCTCATCAGTGGGTTCTTGGTGTCCCCACCCATTCCAAGAGCCAAGAGCCCTCTGATGAGCCAGCTTGGTGTCCTAGGCAAAACTCCACACGAGATATGGCACAAACCTAGAAAAAAATTGCCGAGTTTTAATTCACTGGCTTTGAAAGTCAATATACCATCATTTTTTGTTGAATCTATTATTTAATGCATCTACATGTCTACATCTAATAGTAACCAAAAACACCATTCAATCCTTATCAACTGTGTCTTAGAAAAGGTCATTTGTGAATGGAAGAAGACACTGAGTCGAGAAGAAGGGAATGAAGAATGATTCAGACTGAAAGAGGTGCACGTTGATTGTTTGGCCTTTGCAGATGACTTAGCTATTTTTTCCAACAATATTAAATCAGCCATTATAAAGATTAGTCGGTTGTCAGAGATGGCTGAGAAAGTAGGTTTACAGATTTCCTTTGAGAAGACCAAGTACATGACAAACATCAGTAATGGACTTGAATGGATGAAAACAAACCAAGGGAAGATTAAACGTGTAAAGAAATTTAAATACCTGGATGAGATAATCCAACAAAATGGCTTAGAACAGGAAGCAATAATTAATCTTAGAATCTGGAAACTAGTCCGACGAAAAACCTCTATAATAAGAAGTCTCTGAGCATTGGAGCCAAATTAAGACACTACAGCACGGTTGACAAACCTGAAGCATTATATGCTTCGGAGACTTTGGCTATGAACAGACGGGGACTAGTCGACCAGTTAGTCAAAAGAGAACACAGGGTATTGAGAAAAATTTTAGGTAACAGATGGGTTGACGGACACTTACGTTTGAAGTCAAACGAAGAGTTATATAGCAAGATAGAACCAGTCACGTCAACAATAGAAGGGAAAAGGTTGTTGTTCTATGGACTCAGTTTCAGAATGTCCAACGATCGTCTAACAAAGAAAATTTGGAATTTCGTGAAACCAAAGAGGAAAAAATTGGCATGGTTTGAAGAATGTAACAAAGACCTTATGGAAATTGGTATTCCGGACTGCAAAATTATGACACCTAATCAAAAATTACCAGGGATTTAAGGTAGGGGCAGAACCCAAAAGGCGTATTTTGTACTGTCTTTGAAGCATATTTAAAGACACTTCTTTTAAAATCGATGCGGCTGATGGATGTGTTGACAAGCTATTGTTGAAAAATTGTGATCCTGATCAAGTGCCTCAAGTGGAACATTTGGCGGTCTTATTTTGAAAAATTCTTCTGTCAACGGTATGGAAACAAATTTGGATCAGCGTGTGTTGTTTCCAAGTCGTAATTTGGATATTTACTCTGGAACGATGTCAAACGAACAGCTGTTGCGGGATCAAAGGGAGGTCAATGCCCTGCCGAGTATGAGCTGCTAGCCACTACTGGACTCGTGCCTCTATATAATACGTCAGAACGGAACCTAAAATGAATGTCATTTCTAATTGCATAACTGATCTATGTTACTGCAGTGGCCTTGGCTTGGTCAAGAGTAATAAACTAGGAATTTATTTTCCATTGTTTCCTGAGTTCCTTTCAGATGAACAATGGGAATGTGATTATTCTATTGTAATATTCAAATAATTATAATACAGGGTGTCTGGCTTGGATGTACAATTAAACAAAAATTAATATCTTGAGAAGTAATGGAGATAATTATTGGCGGTTTGTTTCTACATGTAGAAAAACTCATAAGTTTTTTTACCTACCTAATACACCTCGACATGCGCACCATGAAGACGCCCATCTCTCTCCAGGTGTTTTGTAGCATTGTAGGTGTAACGTTTGTGATAGCTGCTCGATTGCAATGGGGTGGATCTCGTAGATCACAAACTGATATTTGGCACACTTCATTCTTGACAAAACCCCATAGGAACAAAATCAAGTGGTGTAAGGTCTGGGCTTTTGGAGGGGCCAGGATACCGGATGGCTACCTCTCCCAATCCAGCACCCTGGGAAGTTATAGTTCACAGGAAATTTCTCACAGTATTCGCATTATGACATGGCATGCCATCTTGTTGGAAGATCACATCACGGGGAAGTTGTGGCAGAGCGTTCAACTGCAACTTTTCTAGGTACAGTACCTTTGCTAATTAACGGTACTGTCTTCGAGGGGGGAAAAATGGTGCTATGACCCTGTCCTACAATAACGCACACCCCACTTACAGTTTCGGAAACACCTTTCTATTCTACCATGGAGTGGGGGCTTTCCCTTCCCCATATGCGGCAGATGTGTGGAATATAGCCTTGCCAGGAGAACAGAACCTACGGAGGAATGTCTCATTATCGTCAATTTTCCCCAGAACTGCTTCCGCAAATGCCTTCCGTCGCGGCTTGTCAGGTTTCAGTTTCTGACAGAGCTGTTAAGGTATATAAAAACATTTTGAATTGCAGAAATCAACTGCCAATAATTTTCTCTTTCAGTTTTCAAGATATTAATTTTTGTTTTATTGTACATCCAAGCCAGACACCCTGAATATTAGGTTGTTTTCCTCCATTTCCTATCAGAAATAAAGTAACGTTATTTTTAAAGATTTTGAATTAGATGTTATATTTCCATGTAGAGGAATGTCGTGGGACCACGTGAAGAGTTACTCACCATTTTGAATTAGAAAGGTTTGACTGTAGTAAATTTCTTTTTTGTTGTTGTTAATATCAGAATATAACATATTGTCTCAGCTTTATTCGACTCCATAATGGAATCCATTAGGTCCGTATTGACAAGAAATGTTTTCCCTCGAATTGTGGCAAACATAACATATTGTTACGTGCTACCCCTAGTGGCACATTCGTTAATTGGATTACAGTGGGTAAAAGCACAACTCAAATGGTCCTTTAAAGACATATTAGCTTTATTGCAGGTCTAGAAAGTTACACCACACAATAAGCACACAGAGACCATTAGTAATCTCGCTCTGGTTTCCTCTTGTAGAGAACACTCACCCTTTCACTTTGTCATACAGTTAATCCTCCACTAATTAGGACCCGTGTCCTCACTGAAATACCTGCACACTTCATTCAGTACACAAACTACAGTTACACACTGCTCTGCAGGCTCGGAAACAATCTCACTGGGTTTCGTAATCCACACGGCACTTCGCTCAATACTCTGTCGCACTAAGTGAAACACACTCGCTCAGAAAACACAGTCTGTCCCTCGCTGGCCAGGCCGCTTTATTTAGCGAGGCTGGTGACTCAATGGATGTTTCCAGAGTATACCAGGTTCACAGCTACTCTCAGACTTTGTCGAGAATTCCCATACTAGGAGGGCCACGAACTTTCTGGATCATGTCTTTGTTCTTGTAGCCCCGTTGTGTAAGGTGCTGGTAACACACAGGCAGGCTGAGTCACGCGCGAGGCAACGAAGCTGTCTAGCTCTCGTAACAATATGTTGTGCCGAGACCAACAGCAATCATACCAGCGTTATTTCCACTCCTTTGTACTGCTCCATTGTAAAGTGAAAATATTGGAGCAAGTATTATTGATGAGTAAGACCAGGGGAATCAAGCGATAGAAAAGTGATAAACTATCCACAAACTACATTAACAATAATGTATACAGTAGAGTCTCGCATAACCGACCTTCGCTTATCCGACATTCCGTGTAATCCGACTCAGGTAGACTCATATTGAAACGTTTTGGCTGCCCCTACTGTTGGGTGAGAAATGTAACTGTTTACCTTTGCCTAAGCTATGTTGTTTTAATGGGCGCCAAGACCTCAATGCAATGTTGAGATCTAAATTTGTATTTAACAACGTCTAGCTCTGGCAGAACACATTCAAGACTCTATTCACTCAGATCGTGGTATGATTTGATCATTAACCCAACAAACAATTGTATCAGGAGAAGGAATTGGTCTATATCTAATGCTACCTACTGAAAGCAAAGATTGCATTGTAAAAGAAATGAATTTATTATATAAAACAAGTATAGCAAAATTAATAATAATAATAATAACAAAATTTAAATTGGAGCGTTGTGATTTGAATATTACCGATAGAAAATTACGTGAAAACGGAGTCTGATAAATTGATTTTACTCTTATTTCCAAGCTATGAAGTTACTGAAATATGAAATGTAAAACAAAGAAAAATGAGAGATTGCGTATTTCTGCGTCATTTGCGCTTACCATTGGAAATTGCCAAGGCATTTCCCTCGTACTTGCTGATGCCGTGAGCTTCCCACAGTCTCCTGGACGTCGTCATCTCCGTCGGAATTTGATGATATTCTGGTAGATTAGATAATTCTATGGTCCGTACCTCGGACCCAAACACTCGTACAACCGCACTGGTTAAGTTTTGCAAAAGTTAGTCTTCAACTCCACTGAACATCGGAGCGACACGCACCCCCAACCGCACTCCGCAAGTTCTACACAGATAGTCCGTTCCACGGAACATCGGAGCGTCCCCGGCGTATAACCATACTCCGCAAGTATTTCACAGATAGTCCCTTCCACGGAACATCGGAGCGTCCCCCGCGTATAACCATACTCCGCATGTATTTCACAGATAGTCCTCGTTTCACGGAACATCGGAGCGTCCCCCGCGTATAACCATACTCCGCATGTATTTCACAGATAGTCCCTTCCACGGAACATCGGAGCGTCCCCCGCGTATAACCATACTCCGCATGTATTTCACAGATAGTCCTCGTTTCACGGAACATCGGAGCGTCCCCCGCGTATAACCATACTCCGCATGTATTTCACAGATAGTCCTCGTTCCACGGCGCGTCGAACGATATATCCACACGCCGGCTCCCCTACCATGGTACCGACATCTAGCTTACGTCGTCCTCCTTGATTGGCTGCACCCTACGCGCTAGATCCCCACTCCTTCCTCATTACACTCCGCGGGAGGGAGAAGTCGATTTTCGTTTCAACAATTCGCCTTTTCTAGACCTTGCGACCCAGCCTTGCGCAATACTTCTCGACAGGAATCAGCTTGTACTTGAAATCCCAGTGAGTCATGTCTCTCAAATACCCTAACTGACAAAACTCCGTAAAATTCCGTAATCAGATAATTTTCTATGATATCGTCGTTCGTAATAATTTGCTGGATAGCGTTTTCTAAGACATAGAAAACCTATCTGAATGCTAATAATTTTTATAAAATGCTCCGAAAATACCTAAATAATAATTATAATAAATTAATAATAATAATAATAATAAATTAACATGAAAAATTCTCTTGGCTGAACAATTTGCCGCGTAAATAAATATAGAATGGCTTCCTACTGACTTATGCCAGTTGCATAAAACCCCCCGAAAAACACGTTACATATTCGCCTCGGATCATCGGATGATTTACCGTGACGACGGTCCATTATCCGATTATCCCAGACACGTTAATAAACCCCATCCAAAATACATATTACATAAATGAAATCACCCTAAATTACAGATATATACACTCATAATTTTTCTTCACGCACTTTGCGTCAAAGTTTGTCACTATGGATTGCACTTTGCAACCAGTCCAATGTTTTACGTATAGAATATTGTTCCACGGATATTTCCGCCTCTCAAATTTCTCTATGTTGGAGAAATAGACATAATTAATATGTGAGCACTATGTATTTATGATGTCATATCACACGCATTTAAGGTGTTCTGATATATTTATATCACCATAGAACTTCCTAATTTCACTGGAGGTCCCCTCCTTATGGTGACATTTAATTCCACTTATCACTGAGCACACGATCACACTATTGTGGCAGCGCCTCGTGACCATAATACTTAATCTCTCTTTAAAGTAGATTAAATTAATATTGACTTCTGAAAAAAAAACAGTAAATGCGCATTACATATAACACCAAATATTTCTGTGCCGTAATCGCCCTGTCTTGTTAAGTTCCCGTTAACCATATTCTACTTAATACTAGTTCTCAACACAGACCATTTCTCCTCACACAAATAATACCATTGTACATATTATCTTAAATTACACACTTACAAATCTTACATGGCGAGGCCGTAAACAGAAATCACGTGTGCTGATATGTATGAGTTTCATGAAGGACTGTCTCGCATTCTGATGGCCCATCTTTTATCTCGTGGACGCCTTAAGCTAACAAGCCCTATTCAAGCGCTCCCCCATCTCTTGGAGATAAATGGGAACCCATCAGCGCTGCCAAAATGGCCTTGGTGCATCGAGACAATTTAGTGCTCAACAGCATCCGACAATCCCGTCATATTTCCCTGTACCTTAAAAACTCTCATTTACTTACATACTACCCCCCCTGTGTGACTTCTGATACGCCTGCCTTAAGACCAGATCTTCCACGCACCAGACACCACACTTACTCATTTGATAGGCTGGCTCGCCAGCTAAACACACTCACTTTATGACACATATTTTCGTAGACTATGTATATTATACGTTCCGTATAATCTGTTTCCCTCACTATTCTCCAGCACATATGCTGTTTTCCCAATACGTTTGGAAACTATAAATGGGCCCTCGTAGAGATAAAAGAACTTGGACATGACTTTCTCTAGCTTATTTGACTGTTTCGGCACTCTAAGTAAGACTCTGTCTCCCGGCTCGAATAGGTCAAATTTAGTTTCTTTTTGTTGGCGAATTCTCTTTTGTGCTGACTTAGATAAATTCTGTTTCGCCAACTGGACAATGTAATCCATCCCCGGTTGCTTACCCTCATTTAATCCCAACACCCTTGCTAGTTCATTTTGTGGTCTTTTTCCGAAGTGAACTTCGTATGGCGTCAATTTCGTGCTCTCATGCTGGACAGAATTCAGCCAAGTCTCGACCTTGGGAAGATGTCCAACCCAGGCCGCATGCTTGTCATGCACTAGAGTCCGGAAAAGACGAGCCACTTCCCTTAATGGACGCTCTGCAGAATTACCCTGAGGGTACCTTACAGAGGAATGAACGTGTGTTATACCAGCTTCCTGCATACTGGTTCTCCATTTCTTTGCAGTAAACTGTGGTCCACTGTCAGATAGTATCCTGAGGGTACCTTACAGAGGAATGAACGTGTGTTATACCAGCTTCCTGCATACTGGTTCTCCATTTCTTTGCAGTAAACTGTGGTCCACTGTCAGATAGTATCCTGAGAGGAATGCCAAACTCAGGTATATACTTATTAATGATCAGACGGCTACACGCTAGTCCCGTGGCTTTCCTTAGCGGATATAGCTTGACATACTTACTAAAAGCGTCAATAACTATAAAAATGTACTCGTAGCCGTACTGTCCTTTAACGATCGGGCCAAATAAATCCACACACAGTAGTTCGCCGGGACTACTGGTGAGAACTGCAGATCTCTCCCCCACTAAATATTTAACTGGATATTTACTCCTTTGACAGGTGTCACACTTAGCTAAAATCCTCCTAACGTCCCTTCCCATTTTACTCCAAATGAAGTCACGACCAATTTCATAGAAGACCTTGGCAGCACCAAAGTGTCCTAATTCCCTATGAATGAACCAAATTAGCTCCTCCCGCAAAGTGGCAGGAACACATATTGCCCACCGATTATTCCTACATTTCCTTGCAAGAAGCCCATCCTGCATCTTGTACGTGAACCGTCCTACTTTCACATACTTTTCTTCACCTATTTCCAACCTAGCCAGTGGCTCCTTTAACTTAACGTCATCACGTTGCTCCACTAGCATATTTCTCAGTGTCTGTAACGATGCCCTGTTGCTACTGTCCACACATGCACATATTAAAATACCGTCCTCTGCTTTAACCACAGGATAATCCCTGCATAAATTAGTGTCCCTCGATAGCATGTCTGCAAGAATGTTATCTTTACCTTTAATATATTTTACTGTGAATTCGTATTCCTGCAGAGCAAGAATCCACCTACTAACTCTGTTAGAACTGAGTTTACAAGTTCTCATATACAGTAATGCATGGTGATCTGTGTGGATCTCAAATTTCCCCCCTACTAAATACATTCTAAATTTCTCTAAACTGAAAACGATACCTAAAAGCTCTAACTCAGTAATCGTGTATCTTTTCTCTGCTGCTGTCAGTCCTCGCGAGGCTAAAGATACAATGCACAGATTACCCTCATCATCTCTCTGACATAATACTCCAGCAATGCCTATATGTGAAGCATCTGTCATAACCACATATTCCTTATCTTTTAACGGATATTTCAGCACTACAGCTTTCTCAAAACCTTCCTTCAGCGCTCTAAAAGCCTGATCATGCTTGGACTCCCATCTCCACCGAGTCCCACTTTTAAGCAATTCCCTGAATGGTTCTACCAACCCTGAGTATTTAAGAACGAACCTCCTGAAAAAGTTGCAAATTCCCAGGTAAGTTTTTAACTGTTTGACATTCTGTGGCACCTCTGCGTTAAGTATCTTATTAACCCTACTTTCTTCTGGTGTTACACCTCTACTCGACACTCTATGACCTAAAAATGTCACTTCTGACTGACAGAATGACGACTTAGACAGCTTCAAAGTGAACCCTGCCTGATCTAACTTCTGAAAAACTATATTTAAATGATGTAGATGCTCCTCAAAACTGCGTGAACTAATTACCATATCATCTATGTAAATGGTTACAAACTCTCCTGTGTCATCCCCTAATGTGATGTTTAAAGCCCTAATTAAAGCAGCTGAACTACTCTTTAACCCATAAGGTGTTCTACAAAATTGATAAAGATTATATTTATGACTAAAAGCTGTAAATGGTCTATCTTCGTACATAAGTGGCACTTGCCAAAAACTGGAACTCAAATCTACACAAGTGAAATACTTCTTCCCCTCAAATGTTTGCATTAATTCCTCTATTGACATAGATTTCAGCTGATCTGAACTAATTCTACTGTTAACCAAACGAGCGTCTAAACAAATACGAACCGTGCCGTCGGTTTTGGGTACTGTGATCAAAGAATTAACATATGGACTGTTAGAGTGCTCAATAATCCCATCTTCAAGCATCTGGTTAATTTGTGCCTCAACTGCACTCTGATAAGCGAAAGGTACAGGATATCTATGTCCTGTGAATACTGACCTATCAATAACGTTCAATGAATGTGTATAGCAATTGGTCATACCAATGCGATCCTCAAAAACTCTCCTATTACACCACAACACATCATAGAGCCGAACACACTGTTCATCCTCTATATTTCCCTGAAATGCAGCTTCACGTAACGAGTCCTCTAGACTTCCGTTCGTAATCACACTGCCCACAAAACATGGAGAACCCCGCTCTACGGCTGGCGATATCTCATTTAAAGTACAAATCACACCTACAATACTACTCCTCTGAATACGGTCATTGAACGCTACTTCTACTTCAGAATCTCCCCATTTAAATTTCAAACTCCCTACATCATAACATAAGTTACCAGACACTCTACTTAGCCACTCTGAACCCAAGATAACACTGAATACTAAATTTGGAATTACAAGACAAATCTGCTTCTCTACATGATTATTAATTTTAATGTCTACTAAAACTTGCTTAGAAATTACTTTAGACCTCTTCCCAACAGCTGTGATAACAAAAGTGCTTTTAATTGGCATCTCCTCAAAATTTACTCCAGTTCCTTTCATTTTATCATAAAATGCACTACTTATGCAACTCTTCATACAACCACTATCAATTAAAACATCTGTGTACGCCTCGGACACGTTAAATTTAACTATGGGGCTCTTACTAACCACTTCCTGAATAATACCTTCATCATTTAGTTCATGTAATAATTCATTTCTCACATTTAGGTCATAGGGTTCCTGTATAATTGTATGGACAGGGCATGCTACAGACTGAGATTCTGACCTTACTTCGCAGCCTGGTTCGCGTTTAAAGAACCGCTACAGCTGGCCGTAGTACTAGTTACTACTGCACTGGTCTGGTTGTTCTGAGTTGTGTTGTCATTGTTTGGCTGTATATTACTACCACTAGGCTGTCCTCTTCCTTGACCCCTATTCTGGTTGTAATTATTGTCATTATAATTTCTCCCTTGATTTCCCCTGAAATCATTGTTTCTCCCTTGATTTCCCCTGTAATCATTGTTCCTCCCTTGATACTGATTACCATAGCCATTTCCTCTGTTCTGATTTAGCTGATTATTATTATTTCTATTTTGAGCATTGGCCCCTTCGCCACCGCTCCCTTGAACTTCCTGATGCCTGGCTTCATTAGGTCTATTATTATTATTACCCTGGTTCCTATTGAAATTGTCCTCATAACCCCCTCTCCCTAGTGCATCAAATGTGCTTAACAAATTTTCTACTTGTGATATAGTCTTTACATTCTGGATACAAGCAGCCTCCTTGATCCTATAGGGAAAGTGCCTAAGTAGCAACCTTACCACATCACTTTCCTCCTTCAAGCCATCCAGATATTTACACACTAATACCTGCCCTAAAAAGTATTCGGTCATGGTGGAGCTTCCTTTAGGGTTATATTTACCACACACTACTCCCTCACGATGCTGCGACTGAATAACCTCATTCCAGAACTTTTCACAGAATTTCATTTTAAAATCATTTATATCAGTAAACTTGTCTCTGTAGACAGCAAACCAATTCCTCGTTTCCCCCACAAACACTTGTTCTAAAATTTCAACTACCTGGCACCACTCAATACTACCATTTTCCAACCTCTCCCCGAATTTATTTTCTATAGTGTTCATGAACTCCATTGGGCACCCCTGTCGATTGCTGAACTTACCCAGTTCTACCTCCCTGTGTGTGCTATTCACAAAAACTGGCCTATTCTGACTATTTTCTTGCCTGATCCTAGCTATTAATTTTAATTCTAATTCTGCGATTTTCTCCTCAGCCTTCCTCTCAATACTGTTTACTGTTAATTTAATGTTTCCTTCTGATTCTTCTACTTTATCATATAGCTTTGCTTGTTTCTCCTCAATCTTGCTAATGCTCTCTCTATTACTCTCTCTTAAATCATTTACTTCTGCAACTATTTGTGAGTGGACTTTCTCAATTCTACCCCCCAGCTGTTCCTTAACCTCTTTAGTAGCTACCTGAATTTTGTCAATTTCTTCCCCCAATTGCTTTTTGACCTGCTGTGTTTCCAGTTGCACTAGTTCTTTTAAATTTTCAGCCTGTGTACTGATTCTAATTTCCAACTCCTCCTGTACTTTTCCTAATTTTCTGTCTACATCTGCAATAATCTCTTTAGCCTTTTCTTCCATCACCCCCCTGATCTCACCTCTAATCAGTTCGAATTTGTCACTCATTTCCCTACTGTTTTGTTCTAATTTAGCATTTAAAGTTTCAGTACTCTCTCTATTTTCCTTACTGTTTTGTTCTAATCTGGCGTTTAAAGTTTCATTACTCTCTCTATTTTCCCTACTGTTTTGTTCTAATTTAGCGTTGTTTTGTTCCAGTTTTGCGTTTAAAGCGTCTGTACTTTCTTTATTTTCCCTACTGTTTTGTTCTAATTTTGCATTATTCTGTTCTAATTTTGCATTTAAGGCATCACTACTAACTTTGTTCTGATACATGAACTGGAGAAGTAAAGTTTTTAATTCTGGTTGGCCGCCCACACTCCCTGTTTCAGTATCGGGATTTACCTCCGCTACCCCGGTACTACCATCACTCGACATACTGCTCGTATCATCACTCTCCCGTTGATGACCACTACGTAACCTCATCTGTCTTTCTTTCTCATCCCCCATAATGATATACACTGATACAGACAAATAACCCCCAAAATACAGGCACAGAAATATATACCCTTCTCCCTCCACAAATGTTATCAGGTTTTCAGCCCCAAGTTGTCGGCGACAAATGAAACGTTTTGGCTGCCCCTACTGTTGGGTGAGAAATGTAACTGTTTACCTTTGCCTAAGCTATGTTGTTTTAATGGGCGCCAAGACCTCAATGCAATGTTGAGATCTAAATTTGTATTTAACAACGTCTAGCTCTGGCAGAACACATTCAAGACTCTATTCACTCAGATCGTGGTATGATTTGATCATTAACCCAACAAACAATTGTATCAGGAGAAGGAATTGGTCTATATCTAATGCTACCTACTGAAAGCAAAGATTGCATTGTAAAAGAAATGAATTTATTATATAAAACAAGTATAGCAAAATTAATAATAATAATAATAACAAAATTTAAATTGGAGCGTTGTGATTTGAATATTACCGATAGAAAATTACGTGAAAACGGAGTCTGATAAATTGATTTTACTCTTATTTCCAAGCTATGAAGTTACTGAAATATGAAATGTAAAACAAAGAAAAATGAGAGATTGCGTATTTCTGCGTCATTTGCGCTTACCATTGGAAATTGCCAAGGCATTTCCCTCGTACTTGCTGATGCCGTGAGCTTCCCACAGTCTCCTGGACGTCGTCATCTCCGTCGGAATTTGATGATATTCTGGTAGATTAGATAATTCTATGGTCCGTACCTCGGACCCAAACACTCGTACAACCGCACTGGTTAAGTTTTGCAAAAGTTAGTCTTCAACTCCACTGAACATCGGAGCGACACGCACCCCCAACCGCACTCCGCAAGTTCTACACAGATAGTCCGTTCCACGGAACATCGGAGCGTCCCCGGCGTATAACCATACTCCGCAAGTATTTCACAGATAGTCCCTTCCACGGAACATCGGAGCGTCCCCCGCGTATAACCATACTCCGCATGTATTTCACAGATAGTCCTCGTTTCACGGAACATCGGAGCGTCCCCCGCGTATAACCATACTCCGCATGTATTTCACAGATAGTCCCTTCCACGGAACATCGGAGCGTCCCCCGCGTATAACCATACTCCGCATGTATTTCACAGATAGTCCTCGTTTCACGGAACATCGGAGCGTCCCCCGCGTATAACCATACTCCGCATGTATTTCACAGATAGTCCTCGTTCCTTTTTTTTTTTTTTTTTTTTTTTTTTTTTTTCGGGGGGGCCCCGAAAAGAGTACCCGCACCCCCCGCGTGGCACCCGACCTTACTACTGGTGCCTCCGACATGCAGTTAATCTACGATAGTAGAAGAGAAAGCATAGGGGATTGGATAGAAAGGAGTCTTTTAGGACTTAGTGCCTGTCCCATCGCGGTCGCGATCTACCAGGCATAATTAATAGATATTAAAATAGGTATATATTATATATGAGTACATATAAATATGCACTCATATATAAGGGTAAGATTGTAGGGCCAGGGAAAACCGCATAGGCAGAAAGGAAAGATTGCCTACACGTAAAACCTGGCGGCTTGGTTATTGCCACATGCAAGGATAATGTGGGTATGGAAATGAGTAGGTATGTTAGTTGGGAGAAGGTATCATGCACCAGATCCATGTCCGTCTTCTCGCCAGTTTGTCTCCGGGGAATCAGATAGAACTCGGCACTGCTGGGATCAGCGCGGGCCTTGCCGGCTACCGAGCAATGGTACAAGGATCCGGAGAACCTGCGCCACTACCCGATCTCCATGGGGTCCCTGGTACCGAGCCTCCGTCACCGGAGAGTGGAGGGGGGGCCTCGCCTGCCGAAGCAGGGGCCTAGTGGGCGGTCCATGGGAACGAGCCGCCTTCCTCTCTGCTCTTGCCATGGACCTGTAGACTGGGCAACTGCGATGGGATGACGGATGGTCACCCATGCAGTTGGCGCACACCGGCGCGTCCCGCGGCACCGTGCAGCCGGTGTGGTGGTGGCCACCTGAGCACCGGTTACAGCGGACTGGAGAGCCGCAGGATCCCTGGGAGTGCCCCCATCTCAGACAGCGGAAACACTGTAAAAGCTGGCCTGAGCGGGGCTTCATACTACCTGGCTGTAGCGGCTGTCCCTGGTTGCGGCTGGTGGCCTCGCGGCGTCCTGGTTCCCCCTCCTGGGGGCGCTGCGGGCGACGGTCCTCTGGGCTGCTGCGGCGCTTCTTCTTCTTCCGCTGCTTTGGGGCCGTCCTGGTGGCCCCGGCCGTCTCTGGAGTCCCCTGCCTGGCGGTGGTGGCGGGCGCGAGTTGCCCCGCTAAAGGCCCCACCTGGGGCTCCGGTTGCTGCTCCTCCTGGATGGCGGGCGCGAGTTGCCCCGCTAAAGGCACCGCCTGAGGTGCTGGTTGTGGCGCCTGAGTTCTCTTGGAGAAGGTCAGGGAGCCCGCCTGGGTTCCAACTTCCACCTGCGTTGTGACGTCCGTCTGGGTTGAGGCCGCAACCTCACTGCGACCGGTGGCGCACTCCAGGATCCGATGACTGACCCCCGGTAGGGAGCCCGATATCGGCGCGACCTGCCATGCCTGGGACAGCACATCGAGGTGTTGGTCGGCGGACCCCGGCAGGTAAGGCCTGACCATGACTCCAGTCGGAAGGAAGGCCTCGATATCCTCCTGTTGTCGTGGCGCTCCTCCCGTCAGGTAGGCGTGGGTCTTGTCCACCCACGACACGATGAGTCTCCGCTCCTCGTCCTGATTGAAACCGGGCCTGTAATATACAAACATAGCCCAGGAGCTGGGGTCGTAGCCACTTGCTTGCTCGGAGCCTGGGGAAGTGGCCCCAGGGTGCCCATGCACGGTGTCCGAGCTCACATCGCTCGCCCAGCTGAACCTGGCGTCCGGGCTGCTGCTGCTCTCCTGTCGCGGGGAGCTAGCCGGTCCTGGCGTCCGACTCTTCTCGGACTCGGCTAGCTCTAGCTCAGAGGGCCCTGGGGAGGCGTCGGTTGACCCGGACCGCAGGGACACCTGCGTTATGTCCGGGCTACCTGTGCTCCCCGGGTCGGGAGCTACTCCAGCGTTGCTTGCGCCAGCCGGGTTGAGAGGGACACCATCCTCTTCAACGGCTGGCGGCTTCTGCGCCGCTGTCGTCTTCTCACCAAGGGCCAGCTGGCGTGCCCGCGTGACCGGAGGAGAGGGCTCTGTGGAGGTTAACTCCCCACACAAGGAGCCTGCCGATCGTGGCCCCCTACCTCTCCGGGCGCGCTGGCGCCTGCTCATGCCCCTGGCTGGCTCGCCGGTCCTCTGCTGCTTCCTCCACTCGATGGTCCCGCTGCTCGTAGTCTCCATCCTGGTGAGCTGTTACAGCACTTAGACTGGTCTGTTGCTGCCACTGGCAAGGTGTCCTTCCTCTAACGATTCAGAGACAACCCTCTCCTCGTTCCACGGCGCGTCGAACGATATATCCACACGCCGGCTCCCCTACCATGGTACCGACATCTAGCTTACGTCGTCCTCCTTGATTGGCTGCACCCTACGCGCTAGATCCCCACTCCTTCCTCATTACACTCCGCGGGAGGGAGAAGTCGATTTTCGTTTCAACAATTCGCCTTTTCTAGACCTTGCGACCCAGCCTTGCGCAATACTTCTCGACAGGAATCAGCTTGTACTTGAAATCCCAGTGAGTCATGTCTCTCAAATACCCTAACTGACAAAACTCCGTAAAATTCCGTAATCAGATAATTTTCTATGATATCGTCGTTCGTAATAATTTGCTGGATAGCGTTTTCTAAGACATAGAAAACCTATCTGAATGCTAATAATTTTTATAAAATGCTCCGAAAATACCTAAATAATAATTATAATAAATTAATAATAATAATAATAATAAATTAACATGAAAAATTCTCTTGGCTGAACAATTTGCCGCGTAAATAAATATAGAATGGCTTCCTACTGACTTATGCCAGTTGCATAAAACCCCCCGAAAAACACGTTACAATATTTAAACACAAATTGTGCTAAATGTTCCGGCATAACTCAACAAGATGACAGTGTTTCGCCCCGGTGTGCCATTGGGTTCAGTTGGTTAAAGCACACCTCACCATGACACTGTCTAGTACACACTGGGAAGACCATTGCAAGACGTATTTGATACATGTGTATCCACGTCACGAGCAAAGCCAGTGCACTATGGGAGTCGGAACTCCACTCCAAAGCGATTATAACCTTACCTTGGCATCGAATATATAATTTTCAAAAGAAAAATATGTATTGTCCGTTGAGCCATTATATATTTAAACAAAAATTGTGCTGAATGTTCCGGCATAGCTCAACAAAATGACAGTGTTTCGCCCCGGTGTGCCATTTGGCTCTTCAGTTGGTTAAAGCACACCTCACCAAGACACTGTCTAGTACACACTGGGAAGGCCATTGCAAGATGTATTTGATACATGTATATCCACGTCACGAGCAAAGCCAGTGCACTATGGGAGTCGAAACTCCATTCCAAAGCAATTATAACCTTACCTTGGCATTGAATATAGTATATAATTTTCAAAAGAAAAAATATGTATTGTCCGTTGATCTATTATATATTTAAACACAATTGCACACCGGGGCGAAACACTCATTTTGTTGAGTTATGCCGGAACATTTAGCACAATTTGTGTTTATATATATAATGGCTCAATGGACAATACATATTTTTCTTTTGAAAATTATATATTCAGGTAGACTCAATCGAACGTTTGATGTACACTAAATTCTTGGACACCCGATGTGAAGGTTGCTGCCGTGGGACAAGCACTGACGAACATGAGGATGGTGAAGAAGAAGAACGAGGTATTGCAGAACAAAAGGATAAAACAATGTCTCACAGTGAAGGATGGAGTGCACTGGATAAGGCATTATCGTACACGCAGCAACAGCTGGAGGCAATCGCAACGGAGTTGTTGATTTTTCATTGATGGCAAGATCTTGCAACAAGAATACACATTAGCAGGCAAGCGGATATTGTTGACATGTTTCTATTCTTAAGGCATTTGGAGCATTTTTGTTCAATACTGCATGTATAATCGAATTGATAATTCAGTAAATAGAGTACCTTAAAACATGACATTGTTTTAGTAATACCATGACGAATAGAAGGAGAAAGTGAGAAGACTCCTGAAGTTCAAGCGCGCCCCGCCAGGCAGCGCTCGAGTGGTCAAGTTCCACACTGCCGGGGTCAGCTGGTCTTAGGGATTGTGCTAAGGGAAACGAATTACTTTGTAACTAATACTCTTTTAAAAAGTAATTAGCGGTTACAATTAAAATAGCATGGCAGGGCACAATGGAAAATATAATTCACGGAAATAAGAACTACGGTCTTCATTACATGTTACGGAACGCACAGATTCCTAGAGTATACAGTCGGAGAAAGCCCAGATCTTTCTCGTAACATCTGCAGGATTAAGGATGTGAGGTTGTAGAGAGCTTGTCTTGCCACTGACTCCTAACGAATTCCTGGCCTTTTTATTTGATTGACTACCATCACAAGTAAAGCCAGCCACCCTCGCCCCAGCCTCTTCTAACTGCAAAATCACCTATATTCGAATATTTGCGAGAATGTCCCCTGGAGTAGCATTTCTGCTTGCATAAACAGCAACTGGCTGCACCCAATTATGCATGAATGGTACGAACATAAACACTAGAGCGTGATTTGCAAGTACGTTCTTCTGGAGGTCAGGTGTGTGTTCACCTAAATCAACTAATCCATCTACTTTATCAGAAAAGCTATTTAACTCGATTTCTTCTCTTAGCTTCTCTTCTTCGAAAATTACAACACCGTAACGTGAATTATCATTCTTTTCTTCCTTAAAATTATCTGAAATAGCATTTATACTATGCGTATTAACTCCATAAGGGCACTTAAGTCCTTTACAAAGTTTCCTCAAGCGACTTTCTGAAGGCAGAGGCAAGAGATAATGTCGCCGACAATGACTGAATCCTTTCGGTGATTTTATTCTCAACAATAAACACTCTAAAATGAATTCATTGCTGTACCTCATTCCATTGGGAGATTTTTCCTGGCATTTATTGAGCATAGTGTCTATTATCTTTTCCTTCTTGCTAAGGTGTTCGTTATCTTTGTAATTAAATGCCTGTGAATTTCAAACCTGCTTCTCCAGCAAATTAATTCTCAATTTTGCCGAGTTGAGGCAGGATCTAACGCGAATTAAATTACGGTTAGCATTCTTTAGGCGCTTTTTGAGCAATATTATAGTCTTTTCAGCATCAGTAAGTACACTAGAATGACCCAAATTCTTATCAACATTGGACTGACCTTTTAATGCCTCATTCGTTGCTCCACTCCCATCTTCAATCTTCTTTCTTCTTTTTCTGGTGGCGTCGAGATTCTTTTTCCTGTTGGGAGCTTTACAGGACTTATTCTCACTACTTCGGTAAATTAGGGGGAAAATGAGGCACTGCTCAGGACGTAACTTCCACCACACACGAGAGATTTCCACTTCTTCACCATTCACTATAAAATTACCTGATTTTACTATCAAATCGTCAGAGAAATGAATTTGACAAATTCTAATACTTCGCGTTAACTCCGTATCCTTTCGTGGAATAGCTCTGGCCCACAAATTGATTTTTATTCTTCGCTGGTGAAAAAATCTTATATCGTCAACTACTCTATCATACCCTGGCTTACAGCCAGGCAAAAAACAGTACGGCATGTTGAACTATTAAATTAACAAAGCCGCATAAGAAATATGTTTGAAGTTCACAACACAAAACGCTGATGTACACAAGACACAATGAACCGAATTTAAGAACTGAATGCAAAGAAAATTCAATTTAATTCACACAAATATCTCACACAGTAACTTCTCGCGCACTTTTCTAAGACCCGGCTCGACCCAACACCAGGACACGTTGTTGGACATTATCGCTTGTAGCGGCGGGACCCCAAACTACCGTGCTATAATGGCGGAGTCCTCACACTAGGTCCTTCTATTCGTCATGGTAATACTGTAGAGTCTGCCTATTTGTTTTAGTTTATTTTCAAAGTTATTCTGTATTATCCGGCATTTTCGGTGATCCGACATACTCCAGGTTCAGTTTAGGTCATGGCGCAGTCAGCTGGCATTTGAGGGTGCGCAAATGCGAGGGAGCCGTGTCCGTAGATTTACTGGACGTTAAAGATCCCCTTTGGGGCAAAATTCCGGCACCCCGGCGTCTGTAAAAGCCGCAGTTGTTAAAAGCGACGTAAAACCAATAACATTATTATTTATTATTCAGTTTAGGTCGGATAATTGAGACTCTACTGTAGTTAACAATGATGTTGGTTTTACGAGGGCTATTCCAAAACTAAGGTCCAGTTAAAAACATCCAAAATCAAAATTGTTTTATTGACATTCCTTGCGTCTTTCTCTATTTTTCTACATAATTTCCATACTTATTTACACATTTGTCACATCGTTCCACAAGCTTTTGAATGCCTAAGTCGTAGAACTCGGCCGCCTGCGAAGCTAACCAGTCTTTAACAGCTTCTTTCACTTCATCATCTGTGTCGAATCGCTTGCCGCCAAGAAACTCCTTTAGGTAGCGGAACAGGTGGAAATCACTTGGCGCCAAGTCCGGACTGTACGGTGGGTGGTCCATCTGTTCCCATCCAAATTTCTTGATTAGAGTTTGCATGTCATTCGCAGTATGGGGTCTGGCATTGTCATGCAACAACAATACTCCAGACGACAAAAGACCACGTCGCTTATTCTGGATTGCACGTAGAAGTTTAGTCAGGGTAGTGCAGTAGGCGGCTTTATTGATCGTTGTCCCTGAAATAGTGAATCGTCGATCTACACGAATTTTGTCGTCAACCGCATGAACGAACTCGTCTGAAATCACTGATGGTCTGCCAGAACGGGGTTCTTCATGCACATTTTCCCTTCCTTCATTAAAGGCTCTCACCCACTTGCGCACTTTACTGTCACTCATTATGTTAGGACTGTACACTTCAGTAATCTGCCGATGAATTTCTGCCGCAGAAATGTTTCTTGCAGACAGAAACCGTATCACTGCCCTTACTTCTCAATCGGCGGGCTGATTGATTGTCTTAAACATTGTGTACTGACACTATCAACAGCACACAGCAACAGTAACAACTCTACTGGCGGCTTTTGCAGCGCAAGGCATGCCAGGAGTCGGCGCGCATGCGTGTTTTGCCCTTGGCACCGCTTTCAAATATTTACGGCGAATCGGACGTTACTTTTGGAATTACCCTCGTACTTCCCTTTTAACTACTGCAGCTTTTTGAGATGTCTGGGTGCTGGGGATCTGTAATGCACCAGTAAAACTACTGTGAACAGGTGGAACAGCTGTGACCTTGGGAGCACAGCAGGCGAGAACGTTACCGCTAAGCCACGCAGCCAGTAGTTGTACGGTAATTGAAGAAATTGTTTTCAAACACAAAATAATGAGAAATGAATGTTAATGCCATACATATTTTCACCCCTGTATGCAAGTACATGGAGTTGATGTCCCCAGTCTCTGAAATAACAAACAACAAAAACTCTTTTTAGTTGCGGTGGCATAAATCTTGTGCAATGTGGAGTGGCATGAGTGCATGTTGACAAATATTCACCATGGAGTTTATGCTCACTAAACACTTTCTCGTTTATTGCTGCCGATAAGGAAGCCAGAAATAGTTTATGACCTGTGTGTAGAAAGAACATTGAGTCCAGTAGAGAAAGTAGTGCGTTGTAGATTGCATCTGATGTGAGCTTGAAGACCTGCAGTTGCACAATGTCATTAACTTCATTTTGGGCGGCTTCGGTGGCGTAGTTGTTAGCATGCTGAACTTCTTTGGCCAAGTTCGTGGGTTCAAACCCGGCCGAAGGTGTCAGAATTTTTAAGAGCGTTAAATAACCCTCAGTATGCCTCCCTTCAGAAGGGAAGTAAAGCCGGCGGGCCCATGTCATAGATTTATGGCATGTAAAAGAACCTTCCACTAACTACAATTGTGTGAAGCTAAATTTCTAGGTTAGATTTGATTAACACTCTATAAGTTCCAACAGTTCGTCGCCAAGTGCCGGTTGCGGTGGCATCTATAGCCAAGTTCACAGCTAGGTGTCGTTGATGGTAGCATTTGGTAGCAAAAGTAGGAACTACTTAAAATTGATCATCTGCAGTCCTTACCTGAATTACAGATCATCTTCTTTAGCTAGACCTTTTCCCAGTTAAGTAGGGTCAGAATTTCCATCCTTCATTCTTTTCGACAATTCCTTTCTGGTTAGGGCTTCTCCTCTCGTCCAACCGTTTTCCCCTAGGTCTTCGGCAATCTTATCTCTCCACCTTAGCTTAGGTCGCCCAATCCTCCTCCTTCCAGGGACTTTCATTTTCTGCACTCTCTTTCCCACATAGTCTTCATTTCTGCGTTCTTCATGTCCAAACCACCTTAATCTGCTTTCCTGTATGTTCTTGCTCAGTGGTCCCACCTTAACTGTTCCTCTGATGCGTTCATTCTTAAGCTTGTCCCGTCTGGTGACACCACACATCCACCTTAACATCCTCATCTTGGCCACCTCTTGTGCCTTGGTGATCGCCCATGTCTCTGCACCATACATTATTGCTGGCCTCACCACTGTCTTATACAAGTTTCCTTTCTTTGGGCAAGGCACTTTCCTGTTACATAACACTCCACTTGTTTTCCTCCAATTCAGCCAGCCACATTGGATTCTATGGGAAACCTCAGATTCCAATCCTCCATCCTTCTCTAAGGTTGATCCCAGATACTTGGACCTGTGGACTGCTGGAAATGTTACCTCATCCAGATGTATAGAGATGTCCTTTTTTTTTTTTTGTCCATTTACTACAATGTATTCCGTCTTTGCCCGGCTTTTTCGCGTGCCTCCGTCTTCCAACGCTTTCCTCCATTCCTCCAATTTTGACTCTAACCTGGCCAGGCTGGTTTCAAACAGTACGATATCATAGTCCCAGGTGTTTCACCTTTAACCTCTCTCGCCAAAACATCCATAATTAAGTCAAATACAGGGTCTTTCATATAAAGTAAGAACGGCAAGCGGCAGTTTTGTTATTCGCTGCTGAGGTGGCCTTGGCCGAGCTTATGGCGCGCCACGGCCCGCTGCTTTAAGCGTGTGTACTATCCTGTATGAAATATTACCTTATAAAAGATGCTGGAAGTGTCGCCCTTCCTGGGTTATACAGGCATTGCATCCGGTAACCACATTCTGGCTGACGCGAGTGAGTTCTGCCACTGTAATGTTTCTGATTTTAAATTTTATGCTTTCTATTGAGCACTGAGTCAGTAGTGTCAAACTTATTTACAATTACGTGAATCTGCTAGTGAAGAAAATTGCTGAACAAATGAATCACGTACCCGCCGAGCCGATTCGTACTTAAAATAAGTTTTACATACAAAAATACGATGTTGTAAAGATAACTGTCTCATGTTAACATCTGAGGTTCAGACTGGCGATTGAACACCTGCACGTTTATTGCAAGGTCGAGTACAGTATATACATACTATGCGCGCACTTTCAATACTACAGCAGGGGGCCGTGACACGCCACAAGCTTGGCCAAGGTCACTGCAGCAGCGGATAACAAAGCCGCCGCTCACCATTCTTACTTTATATGAAAGACCCTGTAACTGTGGACTTGATGTAATCCAACCTCCACTGGAAACCCCTCGGTCATACCCACACTGCTCCTCACTTGGGTCCAGCTCCCGCATACATCTCCTTCACCAACCTTGTGTACTTCTCGGTCACTCCCTTCTCTGTCATGCTTCTCCAAACTTCTCTTCAAGGAACTCTGTAATATACCTTTTCTAGGTCAATGAACACTACATGCAGCTCTGATTGCATCTCTCTGTATCGTTCCATTAACTGTCTTAATGCGAATATTGCATCCATCTTCCCTCTTCCAGGATAATGTTTGTCTCTATTGATGTTTTATGTCGTAATCTTCATTGCGTGTGACATTAACTTAATTCCTCTATAGTTACCGCATTCCTGGACATCTATCCTTTAGTAGATGGGTACTAATATGCTTCTGCTCCATTCCCCTGGAATTTTTTCTTGTTTCCAAAGTTTATCCATTAGGTCCCACAGAATATCAATCAATGGCCAGGTTGTCATGTGTTGACGGAGATTCCTCGACCAAGGAACAAGGACGAAGACATTGAGCATATTTCAGTTCCATATCTTCCAGCCGTGGATACACCTCATGGGGATGGTTTTACTCAGGATTTATCAGAACATGAGTCGAGGAATCTCCGTCAACACCGGACAACCGGCCTATTTTAATGAGAAGGATGGAAATATCAGAACACAGTTTCAGGCTCGTCTACAGCAAGAAATATTTTTAAGGGCATTCTTTTAAGAATACAGCATAGTTTGAGTCGTTAACTACGGTTCTACTCATTGCACATGACATTATATAATGGATTTTAAAGTGTTTTTTTACGTGTTTTGAACCGTTTTTAGTGATGTATATGTTTTGTAACTGCTTGTTGATATGTTTAGTAATCCTTGTTTGAGTGTTGATATGAAAGAGATGATGAAGGGTTCCCAGAGCCGAAACATGCACCCTAAGGAGTGATTTATTATGAATATATTGTATTGATTGACGGAATTCTTAGACATCATTTGTCATAGTTAATCTTACTGTCAATATGGAATCAAACAACCTTGACCCCAATTAATTGCGATAAGCCAAAGAAAGTAGTAGTAGTTTTTGATTCTATTCCTTAATACCACAGTGGGGAAGGGTATAGGAAAAAATAAATTATAGTAAGTAACTTAAATTGCTCTTCATTTTAATACAACATTGTTGAGTTTTACGTCCCTTTTAACTACTGTGGCTTTTAGGGACTCTGGGATGTCGGAATTTTTCCCCAAAAGGGAATGTTTAACGTGCAAGTAAACTACTGACATGGTTCCCTTGAATTAGCACACCTTCAAATGCCAACTGAATGTGCCAGGATTCGATCATGCAACCCTGGGAACAGCAGGCGAGAACGTTATTGTTGAGCGACGCAGCCAGTCGCTCTTCATTTTAGTGGGCATCAGAGAAAAATGCCAAAAACATTTGATGGGGCTGGTTAGTTTTGTTTTTACTTTCTTACTAGTAGCTCCAATGTGGGAGTGTTTTCTTCCATCCGGTTCGGAGTTCAATTTGGGATAAAGACATACCGCTGAAGGCTTAAGACCTACTATTTACCAGTAATGATGTATGGAGCAAAAACTTGACCAATGACGAGGAGAGATGACATGGTGTCCACAGGCAGGAAAAGTCAGGAATAGTTAGGGAAAGTCAGGAATTTTGTTTTTGGTCAGGAAAAAGTGTGAAAAAATGGCATGAGTCAGGAAAAAATGGCAAAAAGTATTCGATAGTCAGGAATTTTATATTAATCATACAGTATTTTGTGTTTTATAGCCATATTTTGATGTTACTAGTTCAACTAATCTCTGAAGATAAAAAGCAATAACTCGCTGGACATTATGATAAGTTTCCATTTTGACAGTAAATCATAGTAAAAACCTCTTTTACCTATTTTTTTGTACGCTTTTTTGGCATTGGCGTAGGGATGTGGCGACCCCATCGCCCAGCACATTGCACTAAGTGTCTGCAATCAGCCTCTAAAATATTGTGACTTGACATTCATTAACAAGAAAATTTAAATGCCAATCACTTGATATTTCTTATTTCTATGATGGCAATTTTGATATACCTTTTTTCCGATGACTTCACGAGTCAGGAATTTTGTTGAAAAGTGGTCAGGAATAGTCAGGAAAATTGACATTGAAACTTCTGTGGACATCATGGATGAAAGTATAATACAGGCATCCAAAATGGAATTCCTGAGGAGTATGGTACAGAAGACTAAGAGAGATACAGTGAATGTACAGAAGCTGAATGATAAGCTGGAGCAGAACACATTGAGATGGTATGGACATGTGAGAAGGATGAATGATGAAAGAATGCCGAAGCAAGTGATGGAGAGACTGAAGACTAGAAAGAGAGGACGAGGAAGACCAAGAGTACGGTGAAGGACAGTGTGGAGTGGAGTTCAGTGGTTGAGGAAGGACGGTGGACACACAGATTAAAGTAGAGGGAGTCATATTTGCTCCGACCCGGCCCCTGGCTGGAAAACAGAAATTGATGATGATGACTAGTAGCTGCAACGAGTCAAAAAGTCATATCAAACAGTGTCTGAATACAACAAACCCATGGGATCATTCATTATACTCTGTACGCTTGGAGAAAGGGATTGACATTTAGACAGACATTCCACGTCAGTCATCAGCCCTCTGCCACTTGACCAATCCAGGTTCACATAGCTGATGACATAATACTCTGCGTAGCAATATTCCAGCCCACGTACTTCAGTGCCTGGTCAGCTGTATCTTTGCCTTGTACAGTTTGGCAACATCGTTCTCAGACCACATGGCGAGATCAGAACTGTCAATCCCATTCTCCCAGCTAAAAGGAGGTTTCATCTCAGCACTAGTATTTGTACGCCATCCTGTCCTAATAGACAGAGTTTCAGTACAGCTGATAAACAGTTCCTTTTTTAGCTTCACCCCATAGCAGAACCGTATATGACTGCAATGGGGACTTGCAGGAGGCCATCCTGAGTGTTAACACTCCCTGTGGGTAAATGTCAGCAAGATGCATCATTTCAAATCCTAGGGCCCCATTATTACAGTTGCACACAGACAAATCCAAGTACATGAAACTGATGACCAACATGCCCCAGCACCTAAAATGAATGAACCATCACCGCCACCTTGTTAGTTGACAGCACAGAGTTTATTTATTTATTTATTTATTTATTTATTTATTGCCACAACAGGGCAGTGCCCCGATTACAGTATCAAACAAATAAATGATTGTTTACACACAGATAATACATGAAAATACATTAGAATAAAAATTAAAAATTGATAATTGAAAATTAAAACTTAAAAATTGAAGATTAAAAATTTAAATTTAAAAAAAGAAATTGTTAACAAGGAATATACACAAGTTCAAGTCGCAATAACAGTAAATGAAGCATTATTTTTAATATTTCGTCACAAAAAGTAAAACTAGATCCATATATTTAGGTACTAATACAATAGCAATGAAAGATGGTAAGGAAGTGAAACCTCAAACTAGGCTAATAGCAGCTAAATTTAATATCTTCGTTATAGTGAATCATTTGACAGCTAAAACTAAGTGTAATGTTCTTCTATAATTTAGCAAGGACATTCCAAAATCTAAATTATTGTCAGGTGAGAGCCTGTTGTAAGTACAGCACATATTCAATATCGGTGAATTTTTATGGAAAGTTGTATTAGATTTTTTAACTATTAGGAGTTCTCATTTTCTGAGACATTTCTTTCTCACATTGAAATTTATTCGCCCTAAAGTTCCACTCGTGTCTGAGATACCATTGATAATTTTATACAAATATATCTGCTGTGCAATAAGCCTGCATGTTGAAAGTTTACTCATTTGGAATTCTGACAACAAGTTAGAGTAAGGAATTCTACAGCGGATGGCTGATACAGAGTACTTCTTGTAATATAGGAAGCGTAACAGTTTCTTTTGCAGTCTTTCTATGTTATTTATATGTGACTCGTACATTGGAGACCAGACTACCGCATTAAACTTCAGTTTACTTCTCACATATGCATTGAAGAGTTGCCTGTATCTGTGTGGCCATATTTGGAGGTGGTTTCTATATATTAATTTGAAGGCCAGTCCGGAATTAGCCTTGCCTAGCAGCAAGTTACAACAGCTTGCTAATTACATTATCTCCCTGACGTGAGAAATATCGCCCATGGCTTATCACTGTTGTAATGAGGAGAAACACTTTTGTCTGACATTCAGCTGACCTCCTTATGTACTGTGTAAACACTATTAGCATGGCACAGCTGCTGAATATTGAGTGCTTGCAATCCAGATGCTAAAGACAAACATACCTTTTAACCTCTAGCTTCGCCTGTTGTCACCCCTGAGGTCCGGTTTCAATGCCCACCCTGCATAGAATTGTAATTCTGGTCTGAGGGTTGGAACGGGGTTCACTTAGCCTTGTGATTTTCACCTCAGCCATCCTACAGTAGAAGTGGTTTTCCTTAGTTACAGAGGTGTGCAAATTATTGGACTCGACGCCAGTTTCTCAATATTTCATTTATACATTTCATGATTTAATGCACTAAATGCAGGGTGTAACAAAAATGTATGGCATAAAATGTAGAACACATTCCTCTCACGTAGACGAAGAAATTATGTTATGTGGACATGGGTCCGGAAACGCATTGTTTCCATGCTACACCACATTGTCTACAACATATTAATAATGGGAAACACACAAGAATAGATCGTACCAGGATACCACACAAAACTCTTGCTCACAAGAGATGTTCAATATGCCCTCCGTGTGCATTGACACATGCATCAACCCACAGTCGGTGAATCTCGGATGTGCTGATGTATCCTTGGAGTATTGCTTATGGTTTCTCAGCCTCCATAATACGGGCACGGAGACTCTGAACATCTTGTACTGGGGTTCGATACACAAGAGCTTTAAATTTCCCCCACAAATAAAAGTCCTGTAGGTTTAGGTCCAGTGAGTGGGGAGGCCAGGCACCTCTACCTATCCATCTGTCACCGAATCTGCTATTTAGGAGCCGACGGACATTAACATTAAAGTGAGGATGTGCCTCATCGTGCATGAAGTGCATGTTTTGTAGCAGAGCAGTAAACAAGCAATGCATAAGTCGCATGGCAACAGCGCCAGTAGTGGCTACGCTTGCTAAAGCGTTAGGTCATGGGGCCAAGCTCTCTGCTGACTCGGTAGACGCGTGGGTTCGAGCCCCACCGTCGGCCGTCCTTGAAATGGTTTTCCATGGTTTCCCATTTTCAACACCAGGCAAATGCTGGGACGGTACCTCCTGACAGGCCACGGCTGCTTCCTTCCACATCCTTGCCCAGTTTCATTCATCTTCATCCATTCCATCTCTCATCCCGACGCGCAGGTCGCCCACGGGCGTCGACTTGAAAGACCTGCACTCGGCTTCTCAGGAGGCCACACGACAAAAAAAAAAAGCGCCATGTAAAACAAAACACTGGCGGTGCACCTACAATAATGACAACATAACCAGACGTAACCAAGAGTGCATGTTCCCCACGATTCTAACGTTTTGTTCTTGTGTGTTTCTGATGATTTATGAGTTGGAGAAAATGAGTTGTATCATGGAAACAAAGCGTTTCCCGATCCATGTTCATACAACATAATTTCATTGTCTGCGTCTGAGAAATGTGTCCTGCATTCTGTGCCGTACATTTTTGTATGTCGGAAAACTGTAGTGTAATGAGGGTCAATGTGGAACATTCTCCCACCAATTCCCTGGAGCCAGCAGCCTATACATACCGTACATCCCCCTCACATTCACAATTAACTTATTTATTGCAGTCCCAAACAGATCACTGATGTGGCTCCTAAAACACACAAACATCACTAGTTTGTGTGACCAAGATCAAAATAAGCCTGTCGCCTTGTGCTGTCTGACGGATGGAGCACAAGTTCATACTGCTCTTATTGGTATTTCAAATGCTAGTTTTTGTGAATTATATGTCTGGATTCATAATAGTTGGAATTATCCTGTTAGAGGTTGAAACACTAACGTACTATTTACTGGTATCTTTGTTATAATAATACCCAGGGAGGGAAGTGAGGCGGTATGCGCCGGTATGGAATACCGTCACTGCTTTCTAAGGCCCAATGGCATACCGTCACTGCTTTCAATGTCAAATAGCATACCGCCACTGAAAACCAGTGGATCTTAAATTTGTTTGCGCCGTAGGAATTACTATAATTACTTTTCATGATCATTCATCCACTGGTACCAAGCTACCTTCACCGATAAACTTTCGCCTGTAGACATCGCCAATATAGAACCGTGCGTTCCTTTTTAAAGCGAACCCGTACAGCGCTTCAACATCGCTGCAACAAACAAGATTGAAAAACAAAAAAAAAAAAACGGCCATGGCCGTCCATGCAGCAAAACCTATAAAGCGAGATCTCTTCGCCACCGCTGCAGCAGAGTGCTTTTAAAAAAATATGGCTGTGACCGGTAACTAGAGATGACCATAGTCGCCTCCTTATGAATATACCGCTACATCTGATGTTTTTAAACATATTTCTCAGTAAGAAAATATCTACTGTCAATCGACAAGACATAATATTCATGACTTTTGGGCTCCTGCTTGGCGAAAATCTATAAAGCAAGGTTGGTTACTCGTGGAGAAACTTAATTAAAAAGACTGTCGGGTTAAAAACTAGTGTTGTGGTGTATGGTCAGTACGATTGTGTATCAAGCATCATCATTGCAACTAAAGTATTTTTATCAGCATCGGCTGCAGAACTGATATCATGGGTAAATTTGCCGTAAGAGGACAAAAGAGAAATTTCAGCGAAACTGGTGATTGTGTTGAAGATAATCGGTCAGGGAAAAAAATGACAAATTCGGCTTTGTCTCTCACCTCTCACAGACAACAAAGCACAAGTGAAATAGAAACCAACAATGTAGGCCTAGCATGATGCAATTCTGAGTGAATAGAACAATTTCCTGCATATCACGTTACGTTGTAAGGGAGGGGTATGCTTTCTTGAAGTTGAGGTATGACAGGGAAATATCTTCGGATAGCATACCGCCTCTGGTTTCAGTCACACTGTCACCTCCCTCAGTGTAATTTACGACAAGAACATACACTTAATATAAATTTGCCATTACAGAGGATGTTATCAAAAATTCTAAAAATATTCTTCGTTGAAATGGTCACACATTAAAATTAAATTAAAGAAACATCTGTTGCAAAATGTGTTAAATAAGAAAAACATGAAAAATAAGTTTTGATAAAAACAGTGTGGAATAGAAGGGATGGGGATGTGAAACTATATCAGTGGAAATAGGTAGATTAGAACTGATAGTTTGGTATGTACTCTATTTCCGAAGTAATGGAGAAATAATGGATTGAAAACGTTGGAAAATTGTTACGGCGTGATGAATGGGCAAGAAATGTATTGGTATCTGTGTTATTAATAACATCATGTAACATATTGTTTTATTTGTCCTCTTATACCATTAATGAATCTGAATAGAATATGTCGATATCTTAGGAGTTATTTGGGAGTAACACTATATACATTTTATGTTCGACCCTGACTATTTTATGTCAGAGAACTGTACTATAATGAGGCTCATTATAACACTATTTTTCATTATGAAACAGTTTCTCCCACCAATCAGAGCTCAAGAAACAGTTGTTCGACCAATTAGATAATTAGATGCGCTGAGTTCCATGGCCTTCTAATTTAAATTTCACTGCCTGGCCTACTGTCGACCAAAGTATTATTTGCACTCGAGTTTGAAGGTTGTTTGTGAAGTAACCAATAGACCTACATCAAATCCAATAACATCACCACTTACGTCGTTCTATTTTACGTCAGTTCATGTAGGTTTGGAATTTTTAATTTATATTTTAATATTTTTTATCGCAGTTGGAACACAAAAAGTGCCTGTTTTTAAGCGTGTTTCAACCATGCGTCACATTTAAGAATTATTATATCAAAAGATCCAAATTTTAACACCATATACATTGGAATGTTTTATAACTAGTGTATTAATTTTAAAATTTTGTGTGTCCAAGAAACAAAGTTATCATTTTTGTAAGGTAACTTTTTCTCGGCTCGAGGTGGTTGGAAAATGTAGTTCTTGGTTGCGTACGCTCGTTTTATAAACATACTCGTGTCTTAATTATTGCCATTATAGGCTCTTTGCATAATGTACTATCAATTAATTTGGGTTTTTAATCATTATAGTGTCCCTCCTCTGTAAAAAAAATCTAGGATTTCGAAGTAAAATTGGATCTGTCAAGTTTTAAAAAGAATCATTAATTATGTGAAACTTATTTTTTTTTTAACTAGAATGGATGGAATTTTTCTGTTAAATTTTTAAAAAGTTTTGTTTGTTGTTGTTGATTAATTTATTGGCTTTGACACTGTGATCATGTAGCCCCATGCACTTGAGCATGTGTGTGGAATCTGTGTTGACAGACTGGAGAGCTTTCTTTAATGGAATCTATCTGTGTGATAACCTGTGTCATTGTGTTGGCTGTACTAGTGTGTCCAAATATTTTATTTTGTTCCTGCAAGATCTTAGGATTAAGCACATGGAAGGTCATGTGCCCCAAGCAGGAGAGAAGTAGATTAGAAATATGCTGATGTGTGTGTGTGTGTGTGTGTGGGCAATGATAAGCAGCACAGAGTGGGGGACTTTGACCGGCTGAGTGTGGGAGACAGGAAGGAAGCAGCTCGCCTAACATCATCACCTACTCATTGAACGGAAACTGTTTCTCTTCTAATATTGGACATGTTGAGGATTCCCCTCTGTTTAGGAAAGAAACTGGGGGAGGACAGGTGGAAAAGTGGTGTATGTATTCTTTATTGTCAGACAGATAGACTCCACTAGTGACAATATAATAATTAACAATAAAATTTGCAAGTATAAACAAAACAAAAACATCAAACACTAACAAAAAAATAGAAATACACTAGTCTATTATAAATCAACAACCACAACCATACAGACACGCACTCAAACATCCTATCTCAAGCATTCATTCTTACAATGAAGCTGAAGCTTGTAGTTTTAACGTGACCGTTAATCTCAAGATCATGAACCATGGGACCTCCTTTTTACGTGGAATCCGAACCACAGGACATGGCATTTCACTTCGAAAATCTCACATCATTCTTACAATCCCTTTGTACAAGAAACATTGATATAATTATTACAAAAAAAGCAAAACTGTCTACAGTAAACGGAATAGGCAAAAACATAAAATAAAAGATAAAAAGTTCAGAAACTGGGAAAAAAGTTATACTAGAGTGACATTCGAGGATCTAGATAACAGAAAACAAAAAATACATTACTTCAGTCACTCGTACATTCAATCAAAAAAATCAATCAACCATTCATTCAACCACATGATCAATCAATCAATCAATCAAAGCAAATAGAAAATAACACAAAATGCATACACTATTTTACAGCCCACTTGAGATGTTTTTCATAACAGTTGATAGAGAGTCGAAGTGAATATCATTAGCACTTTTACTCTCCATCAACCTGTATGTTGACTGCAAACGGATCAGACATGAATTTTTGTGCACATTAATTCTCGATCTGACCCCGTCGAACGTGTGCATCCGTCTGGTTGTTCTCTGAGGGACGTGAAAATCCAAGTCAGCTAGCAACTGATTAGCGTCAATCCCGCCATTTACCAGCTTCCAAAGGAATCTCGTGTCACCCACTGTGCGCCGACTGCTCAGTGGAGGAAGACGGTACACATTGCAATAACTCTCATACTCAGCTCTATGGTACGATCGTCCACCCCTGTAACAGAACCATTTGACAAATTTGACAATGATTCAGAATTTGGGTTGGGAAATTTGAAAGAGAGCTCTGAAGCCATTTTTCAGTTTTGCCATATTGACAACCGATATTGTATCTTTCAGTCAGTCAACACAATACAATCACAATTACTAGAACATGTGAAAACATAACCTGAAATAAATTATATATAAATGTAATGCAAAACTACGACTCGACAACACGGTTGTTTTACCAGAAGCCTTGTATGCGGCAGAAACAATATTAATTGGAGCAATGACAAGAATTCAGGACATCGAGAAACAACGGAAAATTCTTAGAAAGATACACGGTGCTGTTCTCCGAGACGGAACTTGGATCAGACGACCTACAAAGGAACTCTACGGAAACACAGACACCATCACAGAGGAATTTAGGAAAAGACACCTACAGTTCTATGGACACCTGTGGAGGATGGATGAAAACAGACTCGCAAACAAAATTTTTAACATCATTCATCATCTTCATTTCCCCTTTTCCAGTTGACACTGGGTGGGGGCAAAATATGGTTCCTCTCCACTTTGTTCTGTCGTTCCACCATTCCTCTTCCGACACAGTGTTCCCATCCAGGTTCCGTTTTCTAATGCTGTACTTCACCGAGTCCATCCAGCTTATTCTTGGTCTTCGTCGTCCTCTCTTCCCTGTCAACCGTCGTTCCAGTGCTAGTCTTGGTAGCCTTACTTAATTCATCCGTTTGACATGACCAAACCATCTCAATCTGTTTTGCTCCAGTTTGTCATTTAGTTTCTGTACTCCCAGTTCTTTCCGTATATCTTCATTGCTCACTCTGTCTCTCCTCGTTTTCTGGACCATACTTCTCAGGAATCTCATCTCAGCTGCTTGTACTCAGCTCTCATCCCTTTTAGTCATTGTCCAAGTGTCTGCTGCATATGTCATTATAGGAACATAATAAGCTTTGTACATAACTTCTTTAGCCTTGTTCCATACTAGTCCCCGTACCTGTTGGTAGAAAGCACTCCCGAGTTGTATTCTTCTGCTAATTTCCAAATCTAGTCTTCCATCTTCAGTCAGTTCACTTCCCCACTCCTTTTCCTTATTTCTTATCTCTACTCATCACCACTGTTTTACTCTTCTCCACATTTATCTTCAATCGCCATTGCTCAATCTTTTCATTTATTACGTCTAACTGTTCTTTTACCTCCATCTCATCCTCGCCCCAGATCACAACGTCGTCTGCAATCAACATTACCTTCATCTTTGCCCTACTATGTTCTTTCATTGCTGCCTTCATGATGTCATCCATCACCATTACGAACAATAATGGTGACAGCACACTTCCTTGCTTTAGTCCAGTGTCAATTTTAAACCATTCCGATGTCCCGACTCTAGTCTTCACACTACTGAAGCAATCCATGCACATTCATTTTGTCATGTCTCTCAGTTCCTTGCCAATCCACCCATTTGTTAAGCTTTCCCAAACTTTTGTTCTAGGGATGCTATCATAGGCCTTTTCTAGATCAATAAAAGTCATTACCATATCCTTCCCATATTCCCAACTCTTTTCAATGTTCTGTCTCAGAATGAAAATGGTTCCACCAGTTGGATGAGAGAAACACTGGAGGACCTGGAATGATTCAAAATCTCGGAAGACTATATTAAGGACAGAAATCAATTCAGAAATACAATCAGAAACAAGAAATTTGAACAAGTCTCAAGAAGAAACAATGGGAAAAAATAGACAGCGGAAAGGAAGAAAAAACACAGTGAATTATTGAAGAGGTTTTGGGAAGAAAAGAGAAGAGGAAAAGGAAGTGAAGCTGTGATTGGCCCAAGTTTGCACGCTCTTACAAAGGGGAAATATCGATAATAATTATATATTGTCAGATCCAAATCTACAAAAAGAAATTGTTCTATAAAACATTACCAAACCTACAATGACACCCACAGACCCAAAAACGAAGGAACCCATAGGAAAACTTAGTAACTATGGTAATTATTACTGATAAATATTAAAGCATTAAGCACTTGAAAAAAGAACTATCATCATTTCTATTATTTCAGTAGTATAGATCCCTCCTTCGGCACTCACAAGCATTCAAATGACTGAGAATATACACTACCAGTGACGCATTGCACTCTAATTTCTTTAAAAAATGAGTTTTGAAAAACTGTATGAAGTGTGCGATTTGGAGATACTGTTGCTGCAGGAAGATATGCTCCATAATTCCTGTCCACTTCACATTTTGGCTGCTGTGACGCCTGTTTCATGTCATTTTAACATTCCGAGGTCTTTCCTTTATCATTTTGCATGGATTTCAGGAACAGTGATTTAAAGGAATGAGTATAATTTCATAAATATCGAATAACCGGTGAGTGTTACGGCTAAGCTGTCAATCAATGGACTCAGCACACAAATTACATTAGCAGTGACAAATTGCATTCTAATTTCATAAATATCATAATTTTTGTAAGGAGTGTGTGATTTGCAAATACTGTTGGTGTAGGAAAATACGCAACATCATTGCTGTTCAGTTGGCATTTTGGCCGTAGGGACGCCTGAAACGTAAATAGTGTTCTATAATCATAACAACCTTTCTCCGTAAGTCTCTTATTATAAACCTATTGGGGAAAGTGTGGCTTAGGGCCCGGATGTTGATGCAGTAAAAAGTTTAAAAAATGCACTTACAATTTTCATTAATGACTGTAATAAATGACCTAAAAATTCGAAAATTGCACTATAAAATGGAGAAAATGATCTTATATTAATAAACTCACCAATATTTCAAAAATGACATCTTAAGCTCAAACTGAAAAGTCAATCAAAATAGATTTCTAGCACTTAACAAAAGGTTTATGTTCACTTCAGTCTGAGTTGCACTACACCTCGAATGTCATTCTGATGTCAAAATGTAAATGATCTGCGGTTATCAGCCAACAAGTTTTTATATCTCGAAAAGCTGAGTTCAACATCAACTGATGTGATCGGAGCGTACTTGAAGTGAGGAAGGTCGTTTGCTGCTAAATCCTCCTCAATCCCATCCGTGCAGTAGTTTTTACCAGAAAGAATGTCTGAGATTTTGCATAATGTTTCATAACGATTCTAATGTGTTGAGGGGGTCTCCGCCCAATCAATACATTGATTGATAAATTAGAATTGTTATTGTACACGTCAATACGGACCTTGTGAAATGGATAATCCTCCAATTAATCTTAATGTTTCATACCCGGTGATTTTGTCCAGCACTTTTTTCAGTTTTGATGCAATACCCGCAGCAATTTCGCCACGATTGTTGCTAAGACTAGTTTCCACCCGGTTGATTAAGGAAATGGAATCAATATTTTAAATTATCTTGTATCAGCTACTAGCTTCTTCTTAACTCTGAGAGACGTAACTCCCTCATATAAAGCTGTGGTATAACTAAATTGGAAAAATATGACCTTAAAAGGCCAATTTCTCTAAAATAAGACCAAAAAAATCTACCAAACTTAAGAAAATGCTCTTAAAATGGAACAATAGCAAAAAATGCAAAATAAAAATGACATATTTGAAGATGGGGTGGCCCGTCCTGAGTTTCTATGTACTTCAGCATTGTTTTAGACATCTCAGTAAAAAGATGACATGTCGTCAACACCCGGACGCTACTTATGACCATGCGATATTTCTCGCACGGGTCCGCTAGTTTATTTTAATGTTGCAAAACTTAGAAATGACGATCCCATCAACAAAACAGTCTCGCTCCACCAACTGATCTATGATAAGCCCTAAACTACTTTAGAATTGTGGAAATGATCCACAAGTGCTCTGCTGTGATGATAGGAGAACTACAACATATGAGATAGCCTAGTGTATGTGTACTGTTAATGTGTTGAAACATCTGATGTGGATACTTATCTGAAATTGTGGATTGCCTTTAGGCTGCTCAGACAACCACGTTTTGATGTAAGAAAATCTGTCCAAACTATCGCTCTGAAGATTAATTCTTTGAATTTGAGGAGCTTTTATGAAAACACTAGCAGTAGTGCCCGGCTTCGCCCAGTGGATTTATTTGTTTTACAGAACTGGAGTGCTCAAGGATAAGGATCTGAAAGTAAATTTGAAAGCACCAACGCTTATTGCAGCTGATAACCTCAGTATACTGCACCAACACCATCGCCCTTATACAGAGGCATACTATTGTCATGATAACTGTTTTAAGGGGCCTAAGAAATCTTTTTGCACTAATTACTCCCCGTGACTGCAATTTATAAGCAGCTCTTAATTCTGCACAAGAACACCGGTAGGGGCAATGTGATGCAGCCAGCATTACATGGCAACAATTGACTTAGTTATTATTGAAGCTGTTCGGGAGCGCTTGATCTTCCGACTTACTGAACAAAAATCAATCTTTAAGGTTACCTGAGAGGTGTAGCCTAATGCTACATAGCCTAAACTATTCCTCTTGAATCAGGCTATCATATACAAAAAGAATTTTTCAAATCCGACTGGTAGTTCCAGAGATTAGCGCGTTTAAACACATAAACACACAAACTCTTCAGCTTTATTATATTAGTATAGATTCCAAGAGAACTGCTTTTTCAAATGTTCGGAGGTGTCAGAAGCTAGTCAGGCAGTGTCAACTAAACAAGAAGTTCTGATAAGATTATTGGGTAGCAGTGAGTTTGTGTATGTTGAAGGAAAGAGGTTAATTTAGCATTTATCATTAAATTTTTAAAAGTTTTTTTTTTTTTTCCTGAAGAATGTTTATCTGTTTCCCATTTTTGCAGACATATTTTAAATTGTAGTTTATTGTCACTAGGCATTATTAGGGACCCTAATTTATGGTAATTTAAAACTCAGACTATACAGTACAGTGGTAAAGCCAGAGGGTCTGTATGCCTCTGAGTGTCTAATCCTGAACAAAAAAGGGGAGCTGAAGGAACTTGAGATAAAGGAAAGGAGGATCCTGAGGAAAATTCTCGGACCTCGGAAAGATGATGACGGAACATGGAAAAAAAAGGGAAAAATGAAGATCTGTATATGCAGACCGAAACCATTGTGGTCAGAATGCGTTAAAGAAGGCTAAACTTTCACGGGCATTTGATGAGAATGGACGGGAACCGGCTGACAAAGAAATTTTTTAAATACATCATAGGGTTGAAAGCCACTACAAAATGGGTAGAAGAGGTCAAAACAGACGCCATTGAGGTTGGTTGGTTCCTCAGTTTAGGGGCTGCGACAACGCGGTCATGTAGCCCCGTGTACTTTAGGTGTGTGTAGAATCTGTGTTTTTTTTTTTGTTTTGTTTTTTTGTCGTGTAGCCTCCTGAGAGGCCGAGTGCAGGTCTTTCTAGTCGACGCCCGTGGGCGACCTGCACGTCGGGATGAGAGATGGAATGGATGAAGATGAATGAAACTGGTCAAGGATGTGGAAGGAAGCGGCCGTGGCCTGTCAGAAGGTACTGTCCCAGCATTTGCCTGGTGTTGAAAATGGGAAACCACGGAAAACCATTTCAAGGACAGCCGACAGTGGGGCTCGAACCCACGCGTCTACCGAGTCAGCAGAGAGCTTGGCTCCTTGACCTAACGCAGTGCTTTAGCCCGCGTAGCCACTACTGTCGGTTTAGAATCTGTGTGATAACCGGTGTTAATTGTGATGACTGTATTAGTGTGTGTATCTGTTTTTTAAATTCAGGTAAGGACTACAACTTTGAATTTTTCAAATAGTTCCTACTTTTGCCGCCAAACGCCACTGTCAACAACTACTAGGCCTAGTTCAGAACTTAGCTACTAGACACCACCGCAGTCGGCTCTTGGCAATGAATGTAGGGACCTAAGAGCGTTGTTTACATACCTAACCTATACAATTTAGCTTCACACAGGTGTAATTAATGGAAGGTTCTTTAACATGCCATAAATCTATGACATGGGACCGCCGGCTTTACTTCCCCTCTGAAGGAAGGCATACTGAAGGATTTTTAACGCTCTTAAAATATCCGACGGCTTCGGACGGGTTTGAACCCACTATCTTGGGCATAGAAGCTCAGCATGCTACCGACTACGCCACCGAAGTCGCCTGCCATTGAAGTTGGACTAACTGAACTTGTCATTCACGATAGGAAAACGTTTCGAAGCCGAGTTGAGAATATGAAGACGTTCAAAGAAAATCCACCACAACACAGGCCAAATTTGGTCATAACAGAGGAGCAGAGAAAGATTAGAAGTGAAAGAAAGAAGAGGTTCTGTGAAGAAAAGAAGAAAAAATTGACCAGAAAGCCTTAGGTTCCATGTTGCCCACAGTTAGCCAAAGTTGGAAACAAACAAAAAAACAAAAAAAAGCTTCAAAATGGTGAAATAAAAGAGTGGTGTGAGTGTGTTTAATAACTATGTGTTCGCTGCACTGATTTGGTTAAATAATGAGCACTATGTAGAAACATTTGGAGGAGTAGCAAACACCAGAGGAGTTGAATGAGTTTTTAAATGGTATGGATTCGTTCTTGAGGAAAGAATTCATCATAAAAATTAATAAATGTAAAACAAAAATACTGGAATGCAGCCAAAAGATATCAGAAACCCCTATGGATGTTGAATTGGCAGGTGGACAGCTAAAGGTGATTTCTGTTACTTGGGAACTGAAATAACCAGTGATGGAGAAAGCAAAGGATATAAAAAGTAGTTTAGCACAGGCAAGGAAAGCATTTCTGCAGAAAAGGAATCTGTTGATATCGAATATAGATTTAGGTATTAGGAAGTCATTTTTGAAAGCCTTTGTCTGGAGCGTGGCGCTCTATGGAAGTGAAACTTGGACTATTGGTGCAGCAGAAAAGGCCAGTGTAGAAGTGTTTGAAATGTGGTGTTACAGGAGAATGATGAGGATCAGATGGGCAGATAGTGTTACAAACGAAGAGGTATTAAGACGAGTGGCAGAGGAGAGATGTTTCTGGTGACTGCTAATGAAGAGAAGAGATAGGTTGGTAGGACACAAACTAAGACACCCAGGAATAGCAAGCTTAGTTATGGAAGGAAGGGTCGAGGACAAGAACTGTAGGGGTAGACCAAGGTTAGAATATGTTAAACAGATTGCCTCGGATGTAGGGTGTGGTAGCTATGTAGAGATGAAACAATTAGCTCAGGACAGGGAGGAATGGAGTGCTGCATCAAACCAGTCAAATGACTGAAGACTCAACAACATTCACTTCAACAAATATTCTCCAAGACTACCATAGTGCTTTTCTCACTAACTCGTGAAACTTGTTGCCCCCAAATATGAGCAGAGCATGGTTTCCATTCAAGCTCGAGAAAAGACTTCGTTCTCGTATCCCATGAAACATTTATATTTAAGTTTTCTTATTTTCTATCAAACGACAAATAGTGGAACTGTCAATTAATTTTAAAGTAAATAATTTTTAAACTTTTTATTACCAGCATTTTGTTGGTATTTAGCATTTTAGGGTGAAAATAACCTATTTCGCAAAATAACTTGATTTTATGATATTTTGTGGCTTCAATACCAAAACAAATGGCATGTTTAGGGTTGGGTGGTTCCTCAGTTTAGGGGCTGCGACATTGTGGTCATGTATCCCCGTGTACTTTGGGTGTGTGTAGAATCTGTCTGATAACCGGTGATAATTGTGATGGCTGTATTAGTGTGTGTATCTGTTTTTTAAATTCTAGTAAGGACTGCAACTGTGAATTTTTCAAATAGTTCCTACTTTTGCCGCCAAGCGCCACCATCAACGACTACTAGGCCTAGTTCAGAACTTAGCTACTAGATGCCACTGCAGTCGGCTCTTGGCAACGGACATAGGAACCTAAGAGCGTTGTGTACATTCCTAACCTATACAATTTAGCTTCACACAGGGACCGTGGTCGTGACGGTTGAGCGAATAGACGGATAACAGAAACACTGTAATATTCCTCCAAAACATTACCTCAATCAATTATATTATAGACAGATATCACTTTCACAGTAATGTATTGTAGTATATTTCAGAGCGAAGAGAAATTAACCCTCTCAGTGCCACAAGCCAATCAGATTGGCTCTCGCTGCTCGCCCCAAAAGTGCCAAAGCCGATTGAATCGGTGTGCTGTTTGTCTTGTATTTGTAGATTTCTCTAGGCATATGTCCGTGATTATTTCATACAGTTAGAAAGGTGAGGTTTCAAGCTTGCCTGTGCGCTATTTACTTTTTTTTCTTCGAATTCCGTTACGCGATAGGTTTGAGTTAGTATTTACTCCCTCCCTTTGTGCTCCCCCAATCACACACGTTCCCGCCAAAATTGTGGTGCAGTTGTTTTCTTCTTGTTGATGTTTTCTGCCTACAGATGTATCTAAGAACTTTCTACAGCTGGAAACGTAGTACTAGTGTTTCTTCGATTATGGCTTTTAAGTGTCCTTAATTTAGGCTCAAAAACTGATTTTTACAAAAAGGAACTTGAAACATTGATCAATGATCAGAATAACCTCAATTAAAAAGGTTTAGATGCCGTATTTACTTTTATGAGCATAATGTATGAAAGAATGAGGTATTGGTTATAATGCAAAGCAAAAATAATGATTCTATCGTTGGAAATGTGGTATATTTATGATTTTTTTCAAATAGTCTGGATGACCATTGACAATGACTTGGCATTCTTGGCAAGTATTTCAGGAAATGGCTTGGCACTAAGAGGGTAAAACATGATTGTAATATCAAATAAAACTATTTAATACATGATAAAAACAACCGTACATTAGCTACAAATGTGGCAAAATAATGTACAGTAATATAAACTTACAGGTGAAATAGTTCATGTAGCTTGGAAATAGCCAGTCATTTTCTTCTGCCTCTTAGATGCTCGAGCCTTCACCGCGGCAATATTTCGTATTTTTTGGACCAGTAGTGTTTGCGTTGCATTGGCCTCTTCTTGACTTTCAAACCATTCTATGCACTTGGACAGCATTGTTTCAGCCTCTGAGTGGCTAATAGTTTGTTTTTCGTCATGGTTTGAACACTCGTCCATTCTATGGGGGGCAGGTACATTAACTTCCCACTAAAATAAAGTAAACAAAGCGAACGCGTCACTGCACCTTAAAGCACTTTGTTACTGCAGTATTATGCTATTACAGAAATGACGGTTAACAGAAACTGACGGTTTAAAGAGTGGCGGTTAAACAAAGTTTTACAGTACTGTAGGAAATGAAAACCAAATAGAGTTGCAAACTTAACCAGGCAAAGCTGTGAGAAACACACACAAATTTACAGCAAGTAAAGAGTTAGAACTTTATTTGATCGGCTCCAAGCATAGTCAAGATGTCTATGTAGATAAACACAACAAGGTGGGCCTAACAACAATCATTGGGCATGGAAAAGGCGCCTCTGTCCACTGCAAGCTGGAACAATTCTTCAATAGATAGAATCTGTGACCACTCCTTGATATTCTGCAAACAGGACATCTGCCTTCTGCCGCGTCCTCGTCTGCTATGCTCAGTTTAAAAAAAGAGAAAGTATAGATGGTGGACAATTGTGCGTCCACAACTGAGCCCCGCAATATACCCCCTACCCAAGTTTGGAATTTGGTCATCCAAACCAGTTTGCGAGTCTATACCATTAAACCAACGATTAATTTGGACGTGTGGTGATGGACTAGTTTTCAATGTCGACCGCCTTTGGGCTTCTTCTCACATAACCTAGCAATAGAGTCACAGGTTTTCAGTGAAAATAAATGAAATTAATGAATAAATTAATGAAAATAAATAAACATTTTTGTTGTTGTAAAATTCTCAAGTATAGGCATAACAAACACACAGAAGTTTCCAAGCTGAGGGATAAAATATATGAACAATCAATGGTAACTTATTTAGTTATTGCCTGTCACCATCTCTTGATGAATGCAGTACTGTTGGCACAGGCTAGAGTAAAATGTGGCTTTCCACCGATGTCTTAGCCTCGTTAATGGCTGTGATTATATGGAAGCTATTGAGGTATGAGTTGTGCTGAGTAATGGCCTCAGGGCACAACTAGTGCCTATGTGTACTGTGAAAGGTTCTACTCTTAGGGTCAGTGCTATTGTTCAGACTCGGCAAACTTGCCTCGTATGCCTCATTATAGTCTTTTTGTGGCTATCTTAACGACCTAGCCTATGGCAGTACTTTTTGAGGATCCAATCGGCCTCTGGACTGACTACCCAACAGGCAACACATTTAGTTTTGGCTTAGTGGTAATGTTCTTGCCTGCTGATCACAAGGTTGCACGATCGAATCCTTAAAGATCCTGTTTGGGGCAATATTCCTGCACTCCGGTGTCTCCAAAAGACATAGTAGTTAAAAAGGATTTAAAACCAATAACAATATGATTAATATATATATACGGTAGTAAAGAGAACCTCATTTTTTATTAGAGCTCGAGCCAGCCGGGAAGGTGGTTCGCAGAATGCAACGCTACCATTACATCATGCCTCACTTCCATCCCACCAATCACAGCCAGTCTGTCTTGAGAATCTGAGCTAGTGTGTTGTCAGGAAAGCCAAGTGTAAAGCAGCGTGAAAGAGACGGGCAAGATGAGGTAAGCGACGGTGTTGCCATACCGCAGGAACTCATTGCAGCAGTGTGGGGACTCGGATATGGTGGACCTGTTGCAACAGTGGACATGTATCTCTTTCTCTCTCTGCGCAAATCCCAGAGAGCCGGCCGCCTTCCGGGCTGACGCGAGCTCTAGTACAGAGTCATTATCTATGTGCGCCCTGGTAAACACTGCATGCTAAGCCGGCTGTGACTGGCGCAGACCGTGGTCAGCCAGCCAGTGGTTTGTGTGCACTTTAACACTTTTACCAAACATGTTCAATAATGTGTACTTAGAGTGCTCATAGGCAATGCTGAAAATGTCCTCCCTCTCTAGTAACATACATCTGACATCTTCCGATGAAAGAATGTCTGTCAACTCAATTATTTACGGAGCCTGTTTCCTTGAATCGTTTAGCTAGCCTCCTAATTGTACTAGCATTACTAGGCACAGGTCTTCCTGGAAACTTGATTCAAAATTTTCGTTTTGTTTCAGAGCAAGATTTTCTGCTTTTCATATACGAATTATGGATATACACACGTTCGCGCAATGTGAATTGGTGTCTAGGCATGACCAACAATCACAGTAATCACAATACTCACTAAACGTGCAACACTAAAGTCTAACCTTTGCAAATACAGGCCCATCACCATCATCTTGCACAGTTTCCAGCGACTGGCCGGGTCTGTTTGGAACACAAGCCTCTCCAACGTCTTCGGTCTTCCCACCATCTCTCAGCCTCCACCCTTGTCCAGTCTTCTCCTCTCTTCTTCACGCTTTCTTCCACCCCCTTCAGCCACCTGTCTCTCGGTCTCTTTCCTTCCCACTTCGTCTCGTGTACCCTCCTGGGTATCCTCTTCTCCTCCATTCGTTTTACATGTCCATACCATCTAAGTCTAGATTTCTCTATACCATCCTGTAATGGTTCCTCCTTCATTAATTCTCTGGTTCTCTCATTTCTTATTCTGTCCATCTTTGTAGCTCCAATACCGTTTCTCAAGAACCTCATCTCACTGGCCTGTATTTTGCTCTTCTCCCTTCCTTTCATAACCCAGGTCTCCGAGGCATACTCGTAAGTATTTCATACAAATGGCAAATTTTTGTGCTTTTTAGTTAAGTCCATCCAAATATGTTGATATTTTGCAAGGTTCAATAGTTCTTGTTTGTAACTGCTGCATTCCAGGGTGCTGGATCTAGAGACGGCACTGCTGGAGGAGTGCTCGTCGACCACCTTGTACGGGATCTGCAAGGGGCGGGGCGTGCCAGAGCACCTGCGGCCCGAGGTATGGCAGGTGTGCCTGGGGGTGCTGGACAGGGGCAACCAGCTACTGCTCTTCGATGACATCTTCGACCTGCCCGAGCAGAAGCTGCTCCGCGAGGACGTCCAGCAGTTCGTGGGTGTGTACGGGGGCTTGGGGCCAAGTGCTTTCCTTGCTTCTCTTTGTTAGTTGTGCTTCTGTGTTCTGTCAGACAGCTCATTTCACTAAACTTCAATCAAATTTTTGGTATTCAAAGTATCAGCATAGTTAGTAGTAGTTGTTGTTGTTTTCAGGGACAGAACAGCGAGGTCATCTTCCCCTGAAGTAGCATTGTGAACTGTTTCCATCTTTTTTCTTTATTATATCATTTGTACTTTAAATACGAGGGTAATTCCAAAAGTATGGTCCGATTCGCCGTAAATATTTGAAAGCGGCGCCAAGGGCAAAACACGCTTGCGCGGCAAAAGCCGCCAGTAGCGTTGTTACTGTTGCTGTGTGCTGTTGATAGTGTCAGTTCACAATGTTTAAGACAATTCAGCCCGCCGGTTGTGAAGTAAGGCCAGTGATACGGTTTCTGTCTGCAAGAAACATTTCTGCGGAAGAAATTCATCGGCAGATTACTGAAGTGTACGGTCCTAACATAATGAGTGACAGTAAAGTGCGCAAGTGGGTGCGAGCCTTTAATGAAGGACGGGAAAATGTGCACGATGAACCCCGCTCTGGCAGACCATCAGTAGTTCATGCAGTTGACGACAAAATTCGTGAAGATCGACGATTCACTATTTCAGGGACAACGGTCAATAAAGCCGCCTACTGCGCTACCCTGACTAAACTTCGACGTGCAATCCAGAATAAGGACGTGGTCTTTTGTCGTCTGGAGTGTTGTTGTTGCATGACAATGCCAGACCCCATACTGTGAATGACACGCAAACTCTAATCAAGAAATTTGGATGGGAACAGATGGACCACCCACCGTACAGTTCGGACTTGGCGCCAAGTGATTTCCACCTATTCCTCTACCTAAAGGAGTTTCTTGGCGGCAAGCGCTTCGACACAGATGATGAAGTGAAAGAAGCTGTTAAAGACTGGTTAGCTTCGCAGGCGGCCGAGTTCTACGACTTAGGTATTCAAAAGCTTGTGGAACGATGCGACAAATGTGTAAATAAGTATGGAAATTATGTAGAAAAATAGAGAAAGACGTAAGGAATGTCAATAAAACATTTGTTTTGGAAACAATATTGATTTTGGATTTTTTTTCTAACCGGACCTTAGTTTTGGAATAGCCCTCGTATCTCCATCTCTAATATGCATTGCTGGCTTGTAAATGGAAGGTAGCAGGAAGTCCTATATAATGAAAGCACTTTGATTTGGTAAAACTGTGGTGAAGATGAAGTGAAGGTTGAGGATAACGTAAATGCCCAGTTCCCATAGCGGTCTCAAGTTTAAAAACCCGGAGCCCTTCTGATGAAAGGAAATCGATCTATCCACTCAGCCACAAAGCCAGAAGAGTGCAAATTATTTTAAGGCCATAGCATACTTGCCAAGTTTTCCGGTTTTCCCGGAAGTTTTCCGGATTTTTGGGGTGTTTTCGGTTGTCCGGATTAACATAGTTTTTTCCAGATTTTCAACTCCCTAGCTTGTTTCCGTTTTCTGCATCCAAATTGCATTTCAGTTTTGATTTTCGATAATAGCTGCTATTCTGAGATGCGAGTGTTTAAATTGGACTGAAAATCGACTGATGAGACAGAAAAAGTTTATCGATAATACCGTCTCGCAGATTATCGCTGCGCGTTTGTCATTAATTCCTTGCGTTTCACATTACGCTGAAAGTCGATAGGAGTGTCTATTGATAGTTACATCTGGCTGATTATCGCTGCATTTATATTACTCTTTGTGCTTCGGATGTTTGTAACCAGGAAAGCTTTCTGGTACTCGTGCAATTGTGTGACAATTTTTTGTGCAATTTAGTAGTGTTTTCGTGATGAATTCAAGTAAGAAACAATATCATCAGTCTTTCAGGAAGGCATATACTTCAGAATTTTTGGAAACTGGCACAATGAATTAGATAGTCTCACATCACCAAGAGTGTGTAATCTCTTTCCCCTGTAGTCTTTTCTCGCTATTTTTAAGACCTTGACACGCATGCACGCGTTAAATTTTTGGGATCTTCCGGATTTCTATTCTTGAAAGTTGGCAGGTATGGCGTTAGTATCTCTTATCTCATAGTGTTGAAGCTGAAAAATTAAAGGTAATTTGGAATTCTTGCGTATGTTGGGTGATGTGAACTTGTTGTGCTTTACTGTTTTGTTATTTTTCTGCAATCTTTGCTGAGTGTGAAGTAAGGGTGTACATATTTATTCCATATGTTTAGGCCTACCTTTGTGGTTTGTGTGCTTGAATAATCATAATCATCTTCTCTTTCTTTTTCTTTTTGACCTGGTTGAAATAAAAAGGGCTCTGTTCCATATTTCAGTTCAATGCGTTGTTTGTTCATCTTCTCCGAGCCTTGTTTGTTTAAATTTTTTTTTTTTTTTGCATGTGGAGCATTCAGTTTTGTGATTAGGTTATTCCCAACTTCAGAGGTAGCTTTGCTTGAGGCGGGGAAAATTGCAACTTATTGGTATGAAAGGTTGACATACTTGTATTCATCATCATCTTGTACAGTTTCCAGCCCCAGGCTGAGTCTGTTGGGAACATAAGCCTCGCCACTTGGTCCTTTCTTCCCACCACCTCTCCACTGTCACTCTCGTCCAGTCCTCGCCTCTCTTCTTTACACATTCCTCCACTCCTTTCAGCCATCTATCTCTTGGTCTTCCCCTTGGTCGTTTCTTCTGCATCTGCATCTCATGTATCCTCTTGGGAATCTTCTTCTCTTCCATTCTCTTTAAGTGTCCATACCACCTCACTCTTGATGTCTCAATCCTACCTTGCAAGGGCTCCTCTTTCACTATTTCCCTGACCTTTTCATTCCTCACCCTGTCTCTTCTTGTTACTCCTCCGATCCTACTTCGCAGGAACTTCATTTCACTTATGTCTCTTTTCTTCATTATCCACGTTTCTGAAGCATAGGTCAGTATCGGGATATAGTAGCTTCTGTATAACACTTCCTTGCTTTTATGTGGGACATCTTTATTCCACACTAAGCTCCTAATCAAGTCAACCCCTGGCACTATCCAGCCCATGACGGGCTAAGGCCGACCAAGCGACCGCTGCCCAGCCATTTGGCCTGCAGATATTGGGGTGACGCGTGATCAGCGCGTCGGGTCCCCTCGACTAAGCTCCTAATGCTTCTCAGAAATGCTTCTGCCTGCCTGCCACATTCCATAATCTCTTTGTCATTTCTCCTATTTTCCTCCACTATACTTCCCCAGTACTTGAGACTTTCCACATTCTTTAGCTGTCCACCTCCAAGTGTTATCCCACTCATTGGTCTGTCCTTTTTCCTGGTCGTTAACAGGATCTCACATTTACTGATGTTGAACTTCCATCCGTACTCTCCCACTGTTTCTTCCCAAGCCTTCAGTTGCTCCTGAATTTCCTCCTCCTTGTTTCCCCAGACCATGAGATCATCTGTATCATTTTGTATTAAACGATACAAATAACATTTCTGGTGATTAAATTCGCTCGAACAGCTGCAAATACTTAATAGTAAGTTTATGTTTAATATTCTGTTTAAAATACTGTCAATTATAATCGAAAATATTGTCTAATTTGAGGAAATTGTTAAAAATATGGAAAAATATAATGTAAAATTGCTTTAAAAATCAAATCGGTTACAATTGATAAATTAATGAAAAATTTAAAAAACATATAAACAATATTGCTTATAAAAGAAAATTTGAGATTCCGAAATAGAGATTTATTTATTTATTTATTTATTTATTTACCGCATGGCTTTTAGTGCCGGGAGTGTCCGAGGACATGTTCGGCTCGCCAGAGGTTGTAGCTGCTTCAGTGCGAACACCCAAGGAGTGAGCTAAAAAGTTCCATTCAATTTTAAGTAGTTCCAACTTTCGCCACCAGATGTCACTGACACCTATTGGTGAACGTTGAAACTTTCATAAGAGCGTTTCAACGAAATCTAACCTGCAAATTTAGCTTCACGCAAGTTTAATTAGTGGAAGGTTCTTTTAGATGCCATAAATCTATGAAAAGGGAACCGCTGGCTTTACTTCCCTCCAAAGGAAGGCTTACTTAAAAAATCCAACGGCTTCGGTCGGGTTTGAATCCGTGATCTTGGGAACAGCAGTTCAGTATGCTACCGACTACACCACTGAAGCTGCATCTATGGAGTAGGACAAGACATTCCTTATGTTATAAGTAGGGCCCGGATGTTGATGCCGTAACAAAGTTTAAAAATGCACTTAAAATTTTCAAAAATGACTATAAAATGGAGAAAATGTTCTTATAATAATGAGCTCTCCAATATTTCAAAAATGGCATCTTAAGCTCAAACTGATAAGTCAATCAAAATAGATTTCTAGCACTTAACAAAAGGTTTATGTTCACTTTAGTCTGAGTTGCACTGCACTACGAATGTCATTCTGATGTTGTCAAATGTAAATGATCTGCGGTTATCAGCCAACAAGTTTTTATGTCTCGAAAAGCTGCGTTCAACATCAACTGATGTGATCGGAGCGTATTTGAAGTGAGGAAGGTCGTTTGCTGCTAAATCCTCCTCAATCCCATCCATGCAGTAGTTTTCACCAGAAAGAATGTCTGAGATTTTGCATAATGTTTTATACCCGGTGTTTTTGTTCAGTACTTTTTTCAGTTTTGATGCAAAACCCGCAGCAATTTCGCCACGATTGTTGCTAAGACTAGTTTCCACCCAGTTGATTAAGGAAACTGATTCAACCATTTCTACGCCCGTTTTCTCCAACGATGTGATTGTTGCTGTCAATAACGTGAAATTTGATTTTATGAATGCCAAACTCCCTTCAATGTTTCGTTCAGATAGTATGTTCTGGGCAATTTTATTGCTGAAGCTTCTTCACTGTCAAATCTCCGCACTATTTCTTTCACTAACTTGAAGTTTTCGCAATAATACATACACGCATTTAACCATGTGTCCCAGCGTGTTATAGGTTGTGGAGGTACGGTATTGCAATGTCTGGAGCTCCCGCTCTAAAACGTGTGACTTGCGAGGATGCTTTTAAGAAAACTTTCTTAACGCTCGCTATAAGCCGGTCTACACTGGAGTAAAGAGCCCTTACTTCTTCACAAACTGTGCAGTCCATGGGCAAGACATGTAACATGGGCCGTTTTAGTATAGAGTGCCTTCAATGAATTAGCTGATCGTAACATATACGGTGCAGCATCAGTTAAAATTAAAAGTACAGGGTCTTTCATATAAAATAAGAACGGCGAGCGGCGGATTTGTTATTCGCTGTTACAGTGGCCTGGACCGAGCTTGTGGCGCGCCACGGCCCCCTGCTCTAGTATTGAGAGCGCGCGCATAGTATAGGAATACTTGACCTTGCAATAAACCTGCAGGTGTTCAGTTGCCAGTCTGAACCTCAGATGCTAACATGGTAAGACAGTCTTCATTACAACATCGTATTTTTGTATGTAAAACTTATTTTAAGTAAGAGTCGGCTCGGCGGGTACGTGATGCATTTCTTCAGCAATTTCCTGATGTAGTGCCACCTTCACTAGCACAGATTCACGTAATTATAAATAAGTTTGACACTACTGGCTCTGGCTCAGTGCCCAATGAAAGACATAAAATAAAAGACCAGAAACATTACAGTGGCAGAACTCATGCGCGTCAGCTAGAATGTGGTTACCAGATACAATGCCTGTATAACCCAGGAAGGACGACACTTCCAGAATCTTTTATAAGGTAATATTTCATATAGGATTGTACACACGCTGAAAGCAGGGGGCCGTGGGGCGTTTCAAGCTCGGCCAAGTCCACCGTAGCTGCGGATAACAAAACCGCCGCTTAGCGTTCTTATTTTATATGAAAGACCCTGTACATTGTCATGTTTGATGCCCTCAGGCCACAGGAGAAACATAGCACTATCAAACAGTTTTGATATGGTAGAATAATTGGTCTTTTCTAACACTTCGGCAGTCAATAAAAATATTTCACCTGGTATATGCACTTCTAAAGTTCCGATCACAACGTTGGCTATTTGACGCCCGATAGCATCTAAAGTTTCGTCGATTGACACCCATATCTTCTTCCCGCGAGTTTCAAATCTTATTTTGTTTAATGTGTCTTCGTAACACTGCGCCAAATAATTCTTACGTAAAGTTGATTCGTCTGGTATTTTTTGATTCATATGTTCCTCCAATAATCCACGTAATTTTGGGCTGTTGAGTTTATACGGTACAGTGGAATGTTTGCAGAAACAAATACATCACACAATTCTTTACTGAACTCTGAGGACTTCCCGGAAGTCGCAGCAACTGAAGGCAATAAGCGCTGAATTGCAGGTTTATTTGAAACACGCTAAAGAGCACGAATGTGTTTATCGCGACCGATATGTTGTGTTACAGTAAATCTTCTTTCAGCAGCTACTTTAGTTCCACACAGTTTGCAAAACAATATGCTTCCATCGGTAGAAAAAAACATAAGTCACCAAATTCAGAGTTGTTTTAAATGCACTGACACACTCTGTTTCATTTTAGGCATTTTGAAAGCGGCAAGGAACGATATCTCTCACCTTGAACTATGCGGAACTGAGGCAAGAATATACACCCCTTCCCCTTTCTACCCCGCCACAGCTGGCCTTGGTCAGCAGAGCAAATAACATTCCATTCCGCTAATAACAGGTTTGTGACTAAAGCAAGAGCATCTGTATACCCACGGTACTGTTCTTGTGCATCCAAGATATATACGGTATTTCTCCACTGATAGCAATACCGAAATATTTTATTTCAATATTTTAAACTATCTTGTATCAACTACTAGCTTCTTCTTAACTCGGAGAGATGTAACTCCCTCATATAAAGCTGTGACATGACTAAATTGGAAAAAATGACCTTAAAAGGCCGATTTCTCTAAAATATGACCGAAAAATTCAAGCAAACTTAAAAAAATGCTCCTAAAATGGAAAAAATAGCATAAAATGCAAAAAGATGCAAAATAAAAATGACATATTTGAAGAAGGGGAGACCCGTCTGGAGTTTCTAGGTACTTCAGCATTGTTTTAGACAACTCAGTCATCAACATCCGGGCCCTGGTTATTATCATCAAATAAATTGGTCGTTATGATCGGCAGCTTCTTTGGGAAAAGATCAAATTGATGTGGCTATGGATGTAGAAATGTTTTGAAAATGTCTTCTATAAAGTTTTCAAAAATCGTTCTGTTTGTATTCTGCAAATATTTATTTGAATGTTTACGGAAGATAATCACAAATCACATGAAATATGATGAATTTCATATCAATACAACACGTGTTCAATCGAATTTAATTAAAAGGAAGGAAGCTTGTAGTTTAACGTGACCGTTAATCTTGATATCATGAGCCACGGGACCTCCTTTTTACGTGGAATCCGAGCCACAGGACAAGGCATTTCACTTTGAAAACAAATTTAATTAGTCATCAAAGTTAATACGTAGATTCAAGCATTTGCCTAACGTTTCTGGTTACAGACAAATTGATAAAAATTTGATAGTAAAGAATGGCCATGGACATAATGTTCACACATGGCTGCCGTTACTGAACTTGTGTGGTTACCAAGTTACAAGTTAAACAGCTCACTTGCACAGTGGTTGGATCTTCTTTTTGCTGTATACTACGTGCTGTTTATCTTCGTTTGTAAGCTCAATATATGAAATTGAACAATTGTTGGAACTAGCATTTTCCATATTTGTCATGAAAATACAAAAAGCGGCAGATATTTGTCTGTAAAATATATGCATAATGTTATGAACTTAAGTCATATTTGTTTTCTTAATGACAATCCATCTTAAAAAGAAAAAGTATTTATTGAATAAGGTGTGTTGATTTATTAAATACCTGTGAGTATTTCTTTTTAGGTAAAATATGTGCTTAAATCTGTCGTAAGATTTGTATATTCTCCAGGCTGAACCGCTAATTTTTAATATATCATTTTTATTATTTTTTTAACCCTACAATACTAACCTACGTAAAGTTTACGTGTATAAATAATGTAACTGCTGAGAATTCCCTCTATATCTGTCCCCACCCAGCAGTGCTCCTACTGGTTTATGGTGGTGATGTCAATGCTTTTGTTATTAATGTCAATCAGTTCTAGAGGCATTATCATGGAGCAAAGAATTGTGTGGATACTGTCCTTGAATTTAACAACATATTGGTTCCTCCATGGCAATAACAAAGAGGTGGGGATATGCCACATCACTTCAGAGGGATTATAAAAACAACCTCATCAAAACCAGAGACTGTATGGCCTAAGAGGCTGGAGAGATTACGTACTGCTATTTACGTCAAAGTAAATGACTTCTGTATTGTTGTATTTAAGATGGAACTTAGCGTATTAAACTCCAAAGACCACAGAGGATTCAGTGTATATAAATAGTGTTACATACAAAATATATATTAATTTCAACCATTTAACTAATTGGTGCCTTAGCACTAAGTTCGTAATGTACGTAAATTTAACATAATATTAGTACTAAGCGAAGCCTCCGTGGCTTAGGCGGCAGCACGCCGGCCTCTCACCGCTGGGTCCGTGGTTCAAATCCCGGGCACTCCATGTGAGATCTGTGCTGGACAAAACGGAGGCAGACAGGTTTTTCTCCGGGTACTCCGGTTTTCCCTGTCAAAATTTCATTCCAGCAACACTCTCCACTATCATTTCATTTCATCTGTCATTCATTTAATCATTGCCCCAGAGGAGTGCGTCAGGCCTCGGCAGCCGGCACAGTTCATATCCTCGCCGCTAGTTGGGTGCTTCATTCATTCCATCCCTGACCCGGTCGGAGACTGGAAGCAGGCTGTGGATTTTCATTAGTACTAAGCATCTATTGAATGTTAGTATTCAAGGATTAATATGGAATTTAGGGCTATCTTTTGTTAACACATTATTTTAATTGCATTTTTATTTTATGTATTTTTATTTTGCTACAATTTATTTTAACATCTATCAGCCTTTTAATTAGAACTCGAGATACTTAGACCTTAATAAAATAGAACGGTAAAGGAGGAATGCAGATAAAGGTCACGCACATTGACAGGTGAGGGAGAGAGGGTATACCACTGTCATTATTCGTGGCTATTTACACCATGAATCCAACAGCCCCCAACAAGCTCACGTAGCAACCACCACTTCTGTGGTTGATGTAGGATCAAGTGAAACCCATACAAACACAGAAAAATAAAAGGATATCACAGGACTCGTAAAGTAGGAACACCCTCTTCAGGTTATATCAGTCATTTCCTGTCTATTCATTGATTGTTGTTGTGGTGGTGGCGGCGGCGGCCTCACACCGTTGGGTCCGTGGTTCAAATCCCGGTCACTCCATGTGAGATTTGTGCTGGACAAAGCAAAGGCGAACAGGTTTTTCTCCACGTACTCCAGTTTTCCCTGTCACAAAATTTCATTCCAGCAACTCACTCCCCTGTCATTTCATTTCATCTGCCGAATTCATTTAATCATTGCCCCAGGGGAGTGCGACAGGCTTCGGCAGCCGGCACGGTTCATATCCTCGCTGCTAGATGGGGGCTTCATTCATTCCCTGACCCGGTCGGTTGACTGGAAGCAGGCTCTGGATTTTCATTTTTTCATTGATTGTTGTGTTTCCGTAGAGAAAAACAGACAACTTTACCTAACTCTGTTCCACATTTTTTGCTTGGTGTGCACATGTTTGCTTGGGCACAGCTTGCCTTTGAATGTTTGTCACTCTGCACTAATTTAGAATGTGTCGTTTATCTTCCCAGCAGAATGTCATGAGGTAAGGTGAGCATATCAGTAGCCACATGTGGATGCATGCGAAGCTGTAGTTCTGTACCGTATTACTTGCAATGCTTTGCTACCGTTCCTTGTGATCACTGTCACACAACAACAATAATTTTAGTCCGATGGGACTGGGGACTCTTAATTGCTCCCATAAATCCGAGGCTTGCTCAAGACATCGTTAGCAAGTTATATTTCTTTTTTTGGGGGGTGGGGGATATATCTCATCCACGTTGTTAATATAGAGAATAACATAGCTGTATGGAAGTATATGTTGAGTGAATTCTTGTTATCTATATACTAACCTACTACGCTGTCGTAGCAGGCGGAGAGGTGATACTCCGACGTGGCGCGTCCCAGGTGGCGGATAGGGGGGTCCTCACCGGCATACCGGCGGACTTGAGTGAAATAAAATAGCTCTCGCGGACCAAACACAAACTTCACAATCTCATTAATCACCAATCCATATCTCACCAATCACCCTTTCCAGATCACATCTGGAATTGTAAACCCTGGCCTCGGTCAGAACTGTTTCGATCGTCGAGATCAGACAATCAATCAAACATGAAGAGTCTTCTAACGAATAAATCCACCGGCTTGGACATGCAACATCGAAGATCCAAGCAAGGCACCATTCGGAATACGGTGGGGTGCCACGTAGAAGATCAAGGCGAGTCGGAGCGCCTGAAAGCCCAACAGAAGAAACTTAAATTCAACAAGAAAGGAAAGTTTTCATACTTTGCGACATTAAATATTAACTCACTACTGAAACTTGGTAAGTTGAAACACTTAACAGATATAATGGATCAACATAAAATCTTAATAACAGCGCTTCAAGAACTTCGAAATACAGATCAGGATCCAATTGAATCAGGAGGATATCGTCTATATAAAGGACCCCCAGGGAAAAGGGTAATGAAGAATGTCCCGCAATTCGGAGTGGGATTTCTGGTTCATATTAGTATAATAGACTCAATAGAGGACTTCTCCTCGAGCACGGCGAGGACAGCAACCTTAACAATTAAAGTTGAAAACAAAACCTACACCTTGATAAATGTACACGCACCAACAAATGATAAAAACAGAAAGGATAGAGAAGAAGTGGACAAATTTTGGGAGGAACTCGACCATATGATATCAAGCATCCCTGATGCACATGTTAAAATCTTGCTTGGGGATTTTAATGCAAAAATAGGACGAGAAAGGCGATACCGCCCAGTAGTAGGAAAATGGCCAGCTCATAAATTAACAAACAGGAATGGTCAAAGGTTAATTGAACTTTGTACAGACCATGGATTTATTTTGGAAACTACCAGATTTAAGAGGCGACCACACAAATTAATGACCTGGAAATGTCCTAACATAAAATTGGGGGAATTCCAAATTGATCATGTTGCCATGGATAAAAATTATCATAAGGAAATTTATAATGTCAAAGTTCTCCGTGGAGTGGACATCGATTCAGATCATTACATATCCAAAATAAAAATAAAGCTAACACCTAAGAGAAAGCGTAAGCCTGCCCAATCCAATAGGAAGAAAAATTATGACCCCACATATTTAATGAACAATAAAGTATACTTGGAGAGATCTAAAACACAACTAAGTGATGACTTAGAGGTGATAATTAATAAATTGAAATCAGTAGCTGAAGAACTTGCTCCCATTAAAAGGAGGAAGAAACATGCTTGGTGGAACGAGGAGTGCGATAAAGCAATTCAAATGAGGCACAAAGCATGGTTAAATGATCAACAAAGGAAAACCGACGAATCCAGAACAGAACTAACTAATGCTAGAAGACAAGCAGCTAAAGAAATTCGAAGAATTAAAAGGAATCATCAGAATGAAATGCTCAGAACAATAGATGAATCATTCAAGCAACATAAAACAAGGGATTATTACAAGTCGTTTAAACAGTATCAGTCTAAGTATACCCCACCTACACTTATGCTGAGAAATGAAAATTGGAAAATGGCACATAACAACCAAGACAATGCAAATATCTTGGCAGTCTACTTCAAAAAATTACTCAACTGCGAAGACCCAAGAGAAAATCTGGAATTTGACCCAAAACCTAAAAACAAAACACCACTAGAAAAGGTTATTCCACCAACATATGAGGAAGTGATCAAAGCCGTTAACTTGCTCAAGAACTATAAAGCAGCAGGAGAAAATCAGTTGGTTGCAGAATTATGGAAGAATGCAAATGATCAAACTCTACGAAACCTACATAAACGTATTATTGACATATGGAACTCTGAAAAAATGCCAGAGGAATGGAACACTGCAATAATCCACCCCCTACACAAGAAAGGTGATAGGTCAGATCCCAATAATTATAGAGGAATATCCCTTGTTGATGTCACATATAAGATCTTTTCAAAAATTCTTCACTCAAGAATACAGGAACAACTGGACCAAGAACTTGGAGAGTACCAAGGAGGATTTCGGCCAGGCAGAAGTTGTCCAGATCAAATCATCAGTCTTAAATGGATTATGAAGCATCACAGAGCTCGAAGTAAGAACCTAGTCATCACTTTTGTTGACTTCAAAAAAGCTTATGACAGTATTCATCGGAAGTCATTACTAAATACTCTTCAAGAATTTGGTGTTCACAGGAAATTGATCAACCTTATTGGAATGACTCTCAAGAACACTAAAGCAAAAGTTAAATTTAGAGGAGAATTGTCAAAACCATTTACAATCACAACCGGCCTTCGGCAGGGGGATGGTCTCTCACCTATTTTGTTTAATTGTGTACTGGAGAAGGTCATGAGAGAATGGAGAAAGAAATGCCAACCAAACATCAAGATTGGTAGAAATATTAAACTAAACTGCCTGGCATTTGCAGACGATCTTGCACTACTGGCAAATGGTGTGGAAGAGGCTAAAGTCCAAATTGAACAACTGGAAAACATTGCAGAAAAAGTGGGATTACAAATTTCATTTGAAAAGACAGAGATTATGCCAACCTTCGAGGTGGACACTCCTGTCCTTCAACTAAATGATAATAAACAAATTAAGGTTGTAAAAAAGTTCAAGTACCTTGGGGAAACTATAACTTGGAACCTAAATGAGAACGCCGCAATAGAGTACAGAACAACAAAACTGAGACAAGCACAACGGGTCACATGGTCAACTTATAAGAAGAAATCTCTCTCGATGAATGCCAAATTCAAACATTATGGTTCAGTAGTTAAACCTGAAGCAACTTATGCAAGTGAAACCCTGTTTAAGATGAATACCAAAGCAACAACAGATAAAATCCAAAAAATAGACAGAAGGATCATCAGGACAATTATCAATAAAAAACATCAAGTAAATGGACAATGGAGACTGCTGCCTAATGAAATAGTCTATCGGGAAAATGAATCAATTGTGGATACAATGCGAAAAAGGAGACTTGCTTTTTTCAGCCACATAGTAAGACTACCAGACACCAGACTACTGAAACAATTATTCAATTTCTTTTGGAAAAGTAAAACCAAGAACAACTGGTTCGTTGAGGTCCAGAATGATTTAGACGAGCTAAATATTACAATGAAACAAATTGCAGAGAGAAAAGAGAAGAGGATTCTGAGAAGTAGGGATACAAGATTGAAATTAAAAACAGTCAAACGAAAACAGTACACCATTACAAATGAAGAGAGGGCGGCCAGGTCGGAGAGATTAAAGAAGCTCTGGGAGAAGAGGAAGTTGAGAAGCCATTACAACTCTAATAATGTAAAGACTGTAGTGTATATGGATTGATTTAAGTGCTCCAATGTGGGCGTAAACTATGTAAATAAATAAATAATAAAAATGAGATGGTGTGTCTGTGTATTACTCAATTACTCAAGAACCACTGGTCCGATTTACATGAAATTTTACATGGAAGTAGCTGATTTACCTGATTAACATATAGGCTACTTTTCGATACTTTGCACTATTTAAAGATGGCGATCATTTTAGTGACGTCACTACACCCTTTGGTTTCAAACTTTCATATTTCCATTTCAAATGAAAAGAGAACGCTAAGAAATAGCAAACTTTTGATGGCTTATACGAGCTTTAAAATTTAATTTTCTATCCGAAAGGTCCTTATCACTTTTCGTGTATCTCCAACGGTTAGCGAGTAAAACCTAAATTTCTGCTATAAAACACGGTCAACGCCGAGCGGTGTAGTTGGACAAAATGTTCCATCCTTACTCTCCCTCTGCGCAGCACCTCGCCTATCCCCTGGTTTAACTGTCACCTTCACATTTTAATTTATTTATGACCCGTAGTTAAGCATGGGAACTTCAGCTAGTCCCTAATAAACATAACACAATTCAACACATATTCTTAGTCTGTGTTCTGTAGGTCTGATTTTGATTAGTCATGACTAGCTAAAGAAAAAATAGGAGGGGAGTGGGGTTCACTAAATTTGTTTTACCTTGTTTTGGGCAACACTGCTTGGTACACTGATGGAAATGGAATTTGCTACACCATGAAGGATTTGGTCACTCGTGTGTTGATTGCTAAGATATACTGTAGAATGACTGGTCTCCCCACATGATTGGTTGCAGAGGAATAGCATAGTTGACTTGCAGTCTGTGCAGGGAACTGTTCCCTGTCAAGCATGCCTTGACGACAGAGAAGAGCACGCTATCAACCACTGTCCTACTTTGAGAGAGCTTGAGTAAATGAAATGTCTGTGTGAGAGTGTGTTTTCTCTACTGATTCTAGCTGCAAGTGTTGGGCTCAACACATCATCATCTACATTGGCACCCCACATTACACAACTAACAATGGAGAATCATCTGCGTGCATGTAACTTACAAGCCTGTGTGTTTTATTGAGCCCACAACATCGTGGATGGCTGGCGTAATGCCATCCTTAGTGATGGATCGTGATTCTTTCTTGCCCAAAGTGATTGCTGTGCCAGGAAGAGAAGCCACCCAGACCTTGTTGCCGAGAGTCACTCCGGGCATCATGGTCTGGAAATTGTAAAATCCCAAATAGTGATGATTGCTCGCTAGTGTGGGTACTCAATCCTTATGATGGGCAATGGGTTGTTTAGCAGGACAATGGATGCATCTCCATGACATCACAATATTACAGTGGTCCACAATATCCCCGTACTATTGAGTTTGTGTGTGTGTGTGGGACAACTGGCCAACTTGCCTCAGGGCCTGGATTTCAGCTTGTGTATTAATTTTTGTCCACATTTGGACCAAAAGGATCACTGCCAAACACTCACCTTGCATGTTCAATTGCAACACTTTTTCACGAGTGTACCTATTAGGTGATATCAAATACTTTCGATTACCAATACTGGACACTCCTTAATGAAATGGATGACATTCATAAGGGGTGTTCATAGAAACTCGCAGCCTTTCTATGTGGGATTATATTATCTCTCCCATGGACAATCTTAAATGCTGATGATGTACAGGGTCTTTATATTTGCTTGGCAAGGACCTTCTTGCTCACGCCCTCTGCCAGTGACAGCTCAATTGCCAGTGACCGCGCGCGCATATGCACGGCAGAATACGGTGCTTAAAATCAGTATCATGCATTTTTACTCACTTTGTTTACTGTAGATGCTGAAAATGTTCCCCATCCGCTGCCAAACATAATTGGCATCTCCTTATGAAGTTCCCGGTTACTCCGGTAAGGAAATAACGACGTCAATTTTTATATTTTCCTGAACCTGTACGTTTGAATCCCTTAGCTAGTTGTTTTATTGTCCAATTTCTAGGAATGGGTCTCCCTAGAAATTTCACTAGAAACTTTTGTCTTGTTCTAGTGCACGATTTCCTGCACTTTGTGTACCTATTGTGCAGATATACACGTTCACATAATGAATATTTCACATAAGGAATAACAGCACTAGACACAATCACAATAATACTATACAATACGATATACAGTACACAGTTGCTTTATAAAACACCCAATTAGCACGGAGCTCACACGTCTACCGCAGCAAAAGCGTGGGAATATGGCCGGAGACTGCACGCGCCAACCTGGAACAGCCGGCAAAGGTCGAGCGGAATTGCCTTGCCAAGCAAAAATAAAGACCCTGTATTTCTTGCCGATCAAACTCGTGAAAATCTCGAGAATCATTTTCTGTGCTGGAAAGATCGTCTGGGCAAAAATGGTTTATAATTCAACATAGGAAAAACCAAATATCTACCAATGGTAGCATTAACATTGAAGACCATCAACTCAATAAAACCACTAAATTTGTACCTGGTTCTCTCATCACTCCAGATGGCGAAGCCATTCTCGATGCCCTAGCACATGTAAATGCTGAGTGGCTGAAATGGTGCCAAGTCACTGGAGTACTGTGTGATAAGAAAATACCTATCCACCTGAAAGGAAAAGTTTGCAAGACCATGATAAGGCCAGTGGCACTCTATGGCACAGGATGTGAGCCAGCTTCAACCAAACACGAACAAGCCCTCCATGGTATGGAAATGAAAATGCTGCATTGGTCCATGGGTATTACAAGGCTTGACCATGTCAGAAATGAACATGTAAGGAAGCAAATGGGAATTGCAACAATTAAAGGCAAAATGAGGGAAGCAAGTCTTTGCTGGTATGGGTATGTCACTAGAAGTGATAAAAGCGACCCTCCGATACGATCCAGGAGGGCATCGACCCCGTGGACGCCCAAAGAAACGATGGATGGATAGAATCGGTGAAGAGCTACTGGTGTGTGATCTCAACCTGAAGATGCCCTTGACGGGAAGAAGTGGCAAACAACTAAGCAAGCGAACCCTGCACCAACGTGGGAAATACGCTAGGAAAGAAGAAGTAAGCAATAGTCAAGCAATGAACACTGTGATCAAGCCAGAAGTACTTCAAAAACAGAGGATTTCTGGAACAACTGGAAAAGAAAGATCCTAAGGAAGATTCTGGGTCCTAGATATGTGGATGGACAACGGAGATTTAGACTTAACAGATAGTTATACAAAGAAACTTAGGGAATTACAGTGTCGCTGAAGAACAGATGAATACAATTCTATGGGCATCTCCTACTCATGAATCAAGGAAGACTGACTCGAAAGCTCTTTGCACATTTCGAAGGGAAAAGGATTGTTTCCAGGTGGTTTCTGGAGATACATACCAATATGGAGAGAATGGGTGTCAGTTTGAAAGATGTTCAAGACAGGAAGCACTTTCAACAATTAGTTTCAGACTTGAGAGGTTTCCAAGGACAAGGAGAAAATAAATCTTCAAAGGTAGTCTCTTCAGATGAAACAAGGAAGGATATGAAGCTGTATTGGCAGAAGATCAAAGCCAGTGGAGAGAAAAGATGATCCAAGATACCAAAGTTGTTACTCCGTGGTCTATAGTGGCCCAGATAGAACAGAAGTAGTCAAGGAATGATTTCACAGTTCCATGCCGCCTTGAAAGAATTGATACAAAACTTTCATTAATTACAGTTGTCGGTCAACACAAATTGTGTCCTATTATATTAGGCAGGAAAACAATTATTTTATGCTCTTACATGGAAAATATTACTGAAGATATTTAACACAAAATAACATGCTTTTATTTACAAGAAAATAAAATAATCTGCCCGATCTACTTGATTATACAGGCAACACTGAAGACTACCGTACTTCCTCGCATAATCGTCTCATATTTTTAGCCTGAGATTCGTGGAAAAAAGTAGGGTATGACAATTATACGAAGAATCTTTAAGTTCAATGAAGAAAACCACATTTTTAAAATATATATATATGGTATCATTATTTGCTGCACGCTTGTGCGCTCTCTTATTATTATTATTTTCTTATTATGTAGCCATAGGTGTTTCACTTTCATCAAGATCACCATATAATTCTTGTATTTTCTCATTGTGGACAACACGTGTGTAAGATCACGCACAGGTCTCTGTTGCCATGTTTCCACAGAAGTGGCTGATGCTAGACTGGTGCGAGGTGTCCCTTGCATAAGATTCCGCCAATAGCAGTCGGGCCGGTTTTAACGTCTGCGAACTGAGGCTAGTAGCGCTTCGTAGCGGCTTATTGAATCTCGTCATTCCGAGGCCAACTCACGGAAACGACAGGTCCACACAAGTTTCACACCCCTGGAGTGGCGCTGAGCGCGATAGTTGTTCTGCGTGCCGTAGGCCGACCGGTCGCGTAGCGTGAGTCATAGCCTGCAGTCAGAGAGACAGGTCACGCCAGATTATAATCTCGCGGAATGTGCTCAGTGACGATACTAGCCGCTCGTGTCGCGATTCATGGCCCGCAGGCATAAAGACGAGATACTTTCTTCTGACAAAGTCACGCCGGGTTGTAAAGTTCTGCAGCATGCGCAACCGATTAGCGCACAAATACGAACGTGCTAAGTGATGATGCTGCCTGCTCACATCACGTGGTCAATCCCACAGGCACTGAGGCAAAGTCACTCCAGGTTATTTGCTCGCAGCAGTGTGTGCAATTAACGGGTGCACAAATACCAAAATGCTATGCGACGATTATGCGATAAAATTTTATAAACCTATTTTAGTGTTTAAAAAGTGGGGAACGACGATTATGCGGTGGCGATGATTATGTGAGGAAATACCGAATTATTGTGGTAAAACTCACTTTATTTTGTTTTATAGCACTAATTTTGATTAAAGGAATTAGTTTGGAGAAAAGTAGAATTTGCTGTGCATGAGGTTGGTTGTGTGGTGGTGGTCTGGTTGCTTGGGCATGCATCGTGAGTGTCTAGGCCTGGTGTGATGGTGTTGGTGGCTTGCACTCAGGACGAGACGGACAGGTACAGCAGGGTGCGGCTGTGTGTGTTGCAGCCAGCTTGGGCAACGAGGATGAGGATAAGGTGTCGGTCACGTCCGACTTGGAGTCCGTGCTCACCTTCTACTGCAAGTCGACAGGCCAGCAGTACAACAAGAACAACGGCTGGCTCGAGATCCTACTGCCTCTCCTCGCACTCAAACTGCCCCTCGCCGACACCTACAACCTGTTCGAAGCCATCAGCAATCAGTACATACCTCGGTAAGTTAGTTAATTCTTTCTTTTATTTGAGGTAACAATTGGTAAATATATAAAAATGTTGTAGCCATGTCAATACATTAATTTAAACACACAGTATAAGAATTAATATTTTTATTTTTTAAAATTAATTAAATCTGGTTTCTTTTTTAAATACAATTTTTGGCTTAACCGTCTAAATACCATGGAATTTCAACTTTCTTCTTCCTCCTCCTCCTTGTTCTTCTTCATTTCCCAGTTCCAGTGATCTGGGTCATGGTGTGAATCATGAACCTCCATACTTTTGTGCCTCTCCATCACTCTCGTCCTTCTTCCAGTATATCTTCCACTTTCACTCCTCTTTTCTCAATGCTCTCCCTCACTGTATCCTTCCACCCCATCCTCGGCCTTCCCCTTTGTCTCCTTCCCGTGACTTTCATGTTGAATACAAGATTTTTTTACAATTCTCAAGAACTTCCTTGTTCCACACCAGACCCCTTACACTCTGGTAAAACCCATTTGCTTGTTGGATCCTCTTACCAATTTCCTCACTTATCACCCCATCGTCTGTGAGGACACGCCCTAAGTATTTGAAGCTTTTCACAACTTCTAATGGTTTTCCATTTTCCCCCTAGCAACTCGCACATTTCTTGTCATCACTACCATATGACTCTTGACTCTTCTCCACACTGATTTTCATTCCATGCTGTTCTATCTCCTGGTTCCAAACATTAACTTGTTCGTGGACTTCCAATTCATCGTCCCCCCATATCACTATGTCATCAGTCCCTTTTTACTTCCCATTCTCCGTTTCACTCGTTAATGGATTCCATCCATGACTGAGGAAAAGTATGGGGGGACAATACACTCCCTCGTTTCTACATTTAACATTTACAGAGTATTTCCGCTTTTGTGGCTTGCATTCTTTCATTTCCTCCTCGGTCCTTGCCTATTCTGTTTTAATCATGAGCTTTTCTTGGAAATCCTAGTGTTCTTGGAGTTTGTTCTTAAGTCTGTCATACTCCCTCTTGCAGATCTCTTTCCACCCCAGTGAACCAGGGTGTCCTTAGCCTTCTTATGTGGAAAGTAGGTTGGTTGATTAATCATATTCATAGAAAGCAATCTTACATCTGTTATATTTCCGACATGTACTCATGGTTGTTTTCTGCTTTGATTGGGCCCAAGATTTACCTCAAAGGTATTTCTTTGGTCTCTGATTTTCCGATCAGGCTTTTCTTGTTCGCTGCAGGACATTTGTACATATTGTTAATGTTCTTTTTAATTTTAAATTATTTATGTTATTCATTATTTAATTTTTAGTGATTTATTATTTACTTATATTTTTTATTTTTCATTCATTTACAACACTTCTTTTTTTTAATAATACATACCTGGCATTGTGTTTATAGATGCCGTTTTATATTTAATGTTGGGGCAGACCGCCCCTTAAAACAACAGTAACAAACTATATTTAATGTATAACAATGTTATCACAATTTCAGAGGGTGCAAGAAGAATGGTGTCCCCTTCCACTTATTTAGGTTGTTGCTGCTCTACCACGACCCCGAACTCTGCTCCTTCCTCGACACCAAACGTATTAGTCCCGATCTCTACTGTATCACCTGGGTAAGTTAGGGGATTATAAGTGTTCATAGATAATCCTTGGATTGATTTAGTAATTTGCTATTATACTTAATTAATAAATTTCTAAATTTGTGAGTAATATGCGGACGGAAATGCCACAAATAATACAGCGTCTTTATTTTTGCTTGGCAAGGACATTCTCGCTCCGCCAGTGACAGCTCAGTTCCCGGCTGCCGCGTGCGCGTATATACGGCAGAATACGGTGATTAAAATCAGTATCATGCATTTTTACTCACCATGCTAACAGTAGATGCTGAAAATGTTCCCCATCCGCTGCCAAACATTACCGGCATCTCCTTATGAAGTCTCCGGTTACTCCGGTTAATTTAGCTTCAGTAAGAAAATAACGACATTTACGTCTATTTTTATTGTTTACTGAACCTGTACGTTTGAATCTCTTAGCCAGTTGATTTATTGTCCGATTTATAGGAATGGGTGTCCTTGGAAATGTCATTCGAAACTTTTGTCTTGTTTTAGTGCACATTTTATACGACACGTAGTGCAGGCCTTCGCTCGACTTTGGCCGCCGGTTCCCAGCCAGGTTGGCACGTGGTCACCAGCCGTATACCCTGTGTATTCCCTCGCTCTTCTGTAGACGTGTGAACTCTGAGCTAATTGGGTGTTTCAGTCTTTCAGTGTTTTATACAGCTACTGTGTACCGGTTCTGTATATCGCATTGTGTAGTGTTTTATTGTGATGGTTTGTAGTGCTGTAATGCCTTATGTAAAATATTCGTTATGTGAACATGTATATCTGCACAATACGTACAGAAAGTGGAGGATATCATGTGCTAGAACAAGACAAAAGTTTCCAGGGGGATCCATTCCTATAAATCGGACAATAAGACAATTGGCTAAGAGATTCAAACGTACAGGTTCAGTAAACAATAAAAATAGATGTGAAGATTTTCTTACTGAAGCTAAATGAACCGGAGTAACCGGAAACTTCATAAGGAGATGCCGGTAATGTTTGGCAGCGGATGGGGAACATTTTCAGCATCTACTGTTAGCATGGTGAGTAAAAATGCATGATACTGATTTTAATCACCGTATTCTGCCGTATATACGCGCACGCGGCAGCCGGGAACTGATCTGTCACTGGCGGAGCGAGAATGTCCTTGCCAAGCAAAAATAAAGACCCTGTATTTTCGGTACAATAACAGATTTGAAGCACAAATTCCTTAGTCTCTACCCAATGGCTGCTTATGCACATTCAAAACGTTACCTGTCTAAACTTTTATGGCAAATGTAATAAATGCTAAAATAGTGATTGACAATGTGTTGCTTAGTTTCAGTCGCTGTTTGCGGCCACGTGTAGTCTGCCCGTTGTGCTCTGCATGTGGGACCTCTACTTTCAGCAGGCTGATCCGTTCTTCGTCTTCTTCTTGGCATTAGTCATGGTGGTGAACGGCAGGTTGGTGTAAACTAGTTTTATTTAAGTGTTAGGAGATGGGGGTTTTCAGTTTTCAAAGTCTCCATAGTCTTCCATTTCTTTGCATTGGACATGCAATAGTTTGCTCAATTTATGTTGATATTTGTATCAGATACCAGGTTAGTAGAGAGGACCGACAGTAGTGGCTACACTGGCTAAAGCGCAGCATTAGGTCATGGGGCCAAGCTCTCTGCTGACTCGGTAGACGCGTGGGTTCGAGCCCCACCGTCAGCCGTCCTTGAAATGGTTTTCCGTGGTTTCCCATTTTCAACACCAGGCAAATGCTGGGACGGTACCTTCTGACAGGCCACGGCCGCTTCCTTCCACATCCTTGCCCAGTTTCATTCGCCATCATTCATTTCATCTCTCATTAACTCCTCTCCTGAGGTTGGCGTCAGGAAGGGCATCCGGCCGTAAAAACCATCGCCACAAAGACTTCCATCGCATCTCATCCCCGACCCCGTTGGAAAACGGGAATAATAAGGGGTAGACATACATACCAGGTTAGTAAAAACTATTTGTGCAAACTTCAGGAACTTTTTCAAGAGGGAAGGAACTAAACAGTTCATTTGAACTTATGCCCAGAACTGCATATTGTGTAGAGTAGAAGGCAGTGATGAACAGTCATACAAGATCCACCCACTCGTATCTGATGAGAAGGGAAGACCCCCCATTTTGTACTGTGGAGCCGTTTTCACCGTGGCCCACATTTTCACCGAGTGTGTGGATCTTGCTGACTTACGAAGAAACCTTGGTTTGCAGACGACACTCAAACTTATATTAGCCGATGACGTGGTGGCTGCTGATCTCGTCATCCGCTTTATAAGTCAGAATGCGTTAGGGCCAGCAATCTAAATTCTCCAGTGAGCATTGACTCATTGACTTGTTTGTTTTTGAATGAGAATGTTTTGTTTTTCCGTAATTTTTGTTTCTTCTTCTTCTTCTTCGTCGCGAATGGGTCTCTTAGGACCACGCGGAATCAACAATGGTTAGCCTTTCTTGCAGCCCAGTACTCCTTCATACGCAACGAATGGGTTTGCTTCCGTTGTGCAGACCAGATATGGTGGTATGGCCGTCTTTCTTCATCCTCGAAACCCCGTGTGAGTGCAAGTGTTCTGATGACATTTCGGTCTAGGAGATTTGGCGATCCTAATTCTTGCAAGTCTTTTTCAGTCTGTTTGTACCAATTTGATCTAGTTGTTTTGTTTTTCAAGTATGTGTGAATTTTGTGAGTTAGTCTATTTGGGTCCATTCTTTCCAGGTGCCCCAAGAATTGGATTCGTCGCATACGCATTTTGTCTGTGATTTTGGAGATGGTTTTATATATTTCAGCATTTGGCTTTGGAAGATGAACACCATCTTTGATTCTCGGCCCTAAGATTTTCCTCATTATTTTACGTTCCTTCACTTCCAACTGATCTCGAAGTGTTCTATGTTGAAGAGTGAGAGTTTCTGAAGCGTAGAGAGCTTCGGGCCCGATCACTGTTGTATAATGTTGAATTTTGCATTTCCAGGAAAGACTCTTTTTGTTGTAAGTATTTTTCGTTAACTGAAAAGCAGTTTCCATTTTTTGAATTCTTGTTGTAATGGACCTCTTTTCATTACAATTGTCGGTAATCCATTCACCCAAATATTTAAATTCCTTCACACGAGATATATGGTCAGTACCAATTTCAATTTCAGATGGGGCATTCTTTATATCTGTCATAAATTTTGTTTTATCAAATGAGATTTGCAATCCAATTTTCTTTGCTTGTTCTTGTAGAAGTTCAAGTTGGTATTGCGCATCAGAGATGTTTTGGGCAATTAATGCCATGTCATCAGCAAATGCCAAACAGTCTAATTCTATGCCTTTAAGTTTTGGTCCTATCCTATGCGTCGGTGCACCTGCTTTTCGCCATTCTCGTACAACCTTCTCTAGTGCACAATTGAAAAGCAACGGGGACAATCCATCTCCTTGTCGGACTCCTGTGTCAATGGGGAATTCTCTGCTCAGTTCTCCCATAAATTTAACCTTAGATTTGGTTTCCATGAGTGTTTCCTTAATAATATTTGTTGTCTTTTGATCTAATCCAAATTCTTTGAGTATTTTGAAAAGGGATTCACGGTCGATGCTATCATACGCCTTTTGGAAGTCAACAAATGTAATGACATAGTGTTTGTTCGATGTATTGCGGAAATATTTCATTGAGTTTTTTAAATTGATAATTTGTTCTACACACGACCTGCCTTTCCTGAAGCCACCTTGGTATTCGCCGATTACTGGATCCAATTGAATTTCTGCACGATTCAGGAGAGCTTTAGACAAAACTTTGTATGTTATGGATAGTAATGAAATTCCACGATAATTGTTGGGATCCGTCCGATTTCCTTTTTTGTGCAAGGGATGTATGAGTGCCATCTTCCAGTCAGCGGGGATTTTTTCAGTTCGCCAAACTTCTTCTAAAATTTCTTGGAGTTTTACAATGAGATTTTCTCCTGCATTTTTCCACAACTCGGCAACAATTTGGTCTTCCCCCGACGCTTTGTTGTTTTTCAATGATTTAATTATCTCTCTTATTTCCTGAACGTTGGGTGGATACGAATCTTGGTTTTGTTGCGTGTGGATAAAAGTGAATGTTTCTTGAGGTTTCTCACAATTGAGCAATACCGAAAAGTAGTTTGCAAGGATTTCACAGTTTTCTGTGTTACTATGAGCAATATCCCCATGTTCATTTTTGAATTGAAGTGATGGAGGGGAATATTTAGTGAGCTTCTGGCGAAAAGTTCTATAGTAGTTTCTAGAATTATGTTGTTTGAAGTCAGCTTCTATTTCTTGTAATATTTTGTTGTCATTCTGCTTGCGAATTCTTCGTATTGATTTTGTGACTGTTCTTCTGACATCCTTGAGATCTTGCAGAGTCTTAGGAGTTTTGTTGCAAGACCAATTGTGCCATGCCTGTTGCCTGAGCCTTACAAGGTCATCACATTCGGCTGCCCACCACGGATGTTTGCGTGTTCTCATGTGTGGTGCTATTTTCTCGGCTGTTTTTATTAATCCTGCTTGGAGCTGTTGCCAGTTTTGTGGATTCAATTGTTGAGTCTCGTTTTTAAATTTATCATTACCTTGAATATTTTGAACATCATATTTACGGGGTGGGATTTTCTGAGAGAATCGCCTTTTCTCTGGAATAATATTTAATGAAAATTTTGTAGGGTAATGGTCAGAATCCAGAGCTAACCCCTTAAGGACTTTAAGTTTCATTATTTCGAGAGTATTTACTCTGGAGATCAGCACATGGTCCAATTGATATTCTCCTAACAGTGGGTTAGGTGACACCCACGTCTTGGACTGAGAGGTTTTCTTTTTGAAAAATGTTGATTTGAAGAATAAGTCATGGTTCTTGCAGATTTCAAGAAGACGCATACCATTCCGATTGGTCTGATTGTGTCCTGACCATTTACCTACCCAATATCTATATTTCTTTTCTTTGCCAATTTGGGCATTAAAATCACCCATAAGTATTTTAACATGATTCCTCGGGATTCTTTGAAGTATATCATCTAATTGGTTCCAAAATTCTTCGACTTTTCCTACAGCCTTTCTGTTGGTGATATTAGTTGGGGCATGTCCATTAATGAGAGTGTAAATTTTGTTTGCTGATTTTATTGTCATGGTGGAGAGACGACCGGAGGGAGAGTGGAAGGTTGTAACTGAATCAAGTAAGGAATGATGGACTATAAATCCAGTACCAAATTGTGGGCAATTTTTCATAGCTCGTTCTCCTGGCTTCCCTTTGTAAATCCTGTAACCTTCAGAATTGAAAGGATATTCATCTGTAAATCTAGATTCTTGAAAAGCAATAATCTTGATTTTACGTTCTCGTGATTTGTCTAAAATGGATTTGAGTTTCCCCATCTTCAAGAGAGAATTTACGTTAAACGTCATTAGCCAAATCTTTGATTTAGGTTTAATTTTCTTACGGGGTGTCGAGGCACTCCGACTTACCTCATCGTACACGTCTGTGGTCTCCCCAGAATCCGAATAGACCACTTGCGGTTTTTCAACCGTGGGATTTGACCCACTGGGGTAAGTTGTTTTTGAACGTGCTACATCCATGTTGATTAACTTGGATTAGGGATTTGACTAGAATTGAGGTTCTAGTCGGGTTTTGTTTATTTTTATAATTTTTATTTTTATTTAATTTTTTGTTTTTGTTTTATTAATTTTTGGTCTTTTTAAATTTAGGTGTCCACCTCAAAATTTAAAATTCAATTCCAAATTTGTATTCTTTAATCTGTGTTAAGAAGGGCAGATGACCTCGTAGTTCCACACCTTAAAACAACAATAACTAACCCCTTGATTTTTACTAGTGGGGGCATCTGAATTTTGTACGCAATGCCAGTAGACCCTTGATCAGCGTGTCTGTGTTATGCTATTCTGGCACAGGTTGGAACATTCAAAACAGTGAGGCATTCCATGATGTGACTCGGCATCCTATGGAACATATTTTGTAACACTGAGCCTGAAACAAGGAAGTGCACTGTCACCGTTACTTTTCATTGTGGTGATGGATGACATAATGACCTGAGTGGCACAAGTAATTGGGGAAGGAAAGATGAAAGCAATGGTGTTTGCAGATGATTTGATGATTTGGGGAAACAAGGAGGAGGTGGTACAGGAACAATTGGACGTGTGGGAAGGAATAATACAAGGATATGGGATGAAATTTAGCTTAAATAAGAGTGAGATGGTGATCACAACAAGGAAGAAGGAAAGAACCACAACGGGAATAACAATTGGTGGGGAACAGCTGAAGAAAGTGGAGAGTTACAAGTATCTGGGAAGCCTGATACAAGATAATGGAAGAAACGATAGAGAAATAAATGAGCGGGGAAGGCAGGCAGAAGCATTTCGGAGGAGTGTGAGAAGCATGTTATGGAGCAAGGATGTCCCTCAGAACAGCAAAAAGATCATATATCGGACATACTATGTCCCTATCCTGACGTATGCCTCGGAGACCTGGGTTATGAAAGGAAGGGAGAAGAGCTAAATACAGGCCAGTGAGATGAGGTTCTTGAGAAGCAGTATTGGAGCTACAAAGATGGACTGAATAAGAAATGAGAGGACCAGAGAATTAATGAAGGAGGAACCATTACAGGATGGTATAGAGAAATCTAGACTTCGATGGTATGGACATGTAAAACGAATAGAGGAGAAGAGGATACCCAGGAGAGTACAGGAGACGAAGTGGGAAGGAAAGAGACCGAGAGACAGGTGGCTGAAGGGGGTGGAAGAAAGCGTGAAGAAGAGAGGAGAAGACTGGACAAGGGTGGAGGCTGAGAGATGGTGGGAAGACAGAAGACGTTGGAGAGGCTTGTGTTCCAAACAGACCCGGCCAGTGGCTGGAAACTGTTCATGATGATGATGATGATGAGTGTTTTTGTGCTAGAATGATGCAGTTAATCAGTGCTGGACAATATGTATAGCCAGTCATATGCTCCTTTCCCTTTCAGAAAGTTAGTACAAACAGCTCAACCTGTATAATTCATCATCATCATCTTCATTTCCCCTTTTCCAGTTGACACTGGGTGGGGGCAAATATGGCTCCTCTCCACTTTGTTCTGTCGTTCCACCATTCCTCTTCCGACACGGTGTTCCAATCCAGGTTCCGTTTTCTAATGCTATTCTCCACCGAGTCCATCCAACGCATTCTTGGTCTTCCTCGTCCTCTCTTCCTTGTCATCCGTCGTTCCAGTGCTCGTCTTGGTAGACTTACTTCATTCAACCATTTGACATGACCAAACCATCTCAATCTGTTTTGCTCCAGTTTGTCATTTAGTTTCTGTACTCCCAGTTCTTTCTGTATATCTTCATTTCTCACTCTGTCCCTCCTCGTTTTATGGATCATACTTCTCAGGAATGTCTCCCACAAGTCCAACCCCTCATCCACGTGGTGGGAGACGGGCAACGGCATGAAGTAGGGGATTGCCTGTAGGGGTGAAGTACAGTGGGGACTTTGTGTGCCCCGGGACCGCTACGGTAGCTGTGAAGGCTCTTTGGGAACCCTGAAAAGTGACGGCTGACGGGGCTCTGGTGAAGCTACGATAGGCCTAGCAAGCCAGTAGTGGATATCATATTTGCTTTCAAACCAGGAACAGGCCTCGGAAAGGACGGATGCAAACGACGACGACCCGGATATGCTAATGGACTACGTGTTGGGACATTAAACATACAGACACTGGCAGGAAAAGTGGAGGAGATTGTAGATGTGATGGAGAGAAGAAAACTGGATGTACTGGGCTTGGCAGAAACAAGGTGGAAAGGAGAAGGTCGCAGAGAACTGAGGAAGAAAAATATGCAAGTTCTCAAATATCCGCCACCTGGATTCTAATAATGTGTATGTCCAGTCATCGAACGTTTACTACTGAATTTACTTGACGCCCTAATGGTTAAGCCATTATCAAAAATAATCAAACCCATTCTAATTATTAACCAAGTTAAATTTTTAATTTTCCCCACTAATTGGGTTTCCTACTAATTTATTCATCCAAACCAGACATCTCTCAACTCCCAAAATATCTATAAAAATTATCACAATTTAAATCTGCATGCGATTGACCATGTCTAACTCGAGACCCACGTTCGAATCCATTTCTCTCTCTATCTTATTTTGTGTGCCCGTTTAGACCGGAGTCCGCACGACCACATATGCATTTTACCAATAATCAGTCAGCACGAGAGTCAAAATATCCCGGAGCCCCAGATGGGTTAAAGCTAATCGCAAAAACGACATCAAATGAAAAAAATGCTTTACTGATTTTTGGCTCAATGCAACAATAAGGATAGAAGGAGATTCAATTGGGTATAACACATCACGTAAAATTATCTCAGTTTATTTTGAATTTAAAATTGACTGCAAAAATGCTCAAAGCAGCATCACTCACGTGTGGCGACCCACACTCTTATTTACACAATATACAGAAATTTTCCAAACACATTTGACAATTATTTTTTGGAAAACACAAGTCTGATTAATAGTCCTGTAGACTGTGTTCCAAAATTATTTATGATTAAATCCAGTTCAAATTTAATTGTCTCTACTGGAAATATCGTAGTTCACTGTTTGAATTTTTACATAATATTAACACTCGTAGAATAAATGTTCATAGAATTTTAACTTTCACTTATTTTTCCAGTTTTCAAAAATATATTGTCGAAAAATATTATTATTCTGAATCAACACAAATTATTTACACATATTAATAACATCTGAAAAGTATTTGACCTTGAGCATAGCATCGAAGAACTGTGCGAAGCACAACAAAAATTAATTGTTCTTCTGACATTAAACGTTTCGAGAAGTGACTCGATTATGAATTTCAAGTTCCTAACAAAATATATGATTTCTGAATCATCAACTTGATCAATAAATTGGTGAACCATTCAACTATTCAATTTTCCACTTGGAATCATTATTATAAAAAATATTTATATTCATGGCCATTTTTTAGTAATTTTCACAACTTGCAATTCTTTGACAGAATGCGGAAGTAAGAATTGTAGCTTCATAATAAATTCATTTAGTTCATGGCACTAGGATTGAAAATATCCTTCAAATTATTCGTGGTTATAGAATTATTTTTAATTGGCAGTGGCCCATTCTATTATTTGTGTAAGAACACAATATTACAACAACAACGGCAAAGGTCTTCCTCTGTAGAAGAATAAACTACTATCATGACAAATCCGGGTTCTAGCAAAATCAAAGTCTAAATGGAATTCGTAAACAAGGTTGAAATAAGAACTGATGGTTTCTAAGAAATAACCTTCAGGTCATTCATACGACGAAATGTGTAGTTCCAATACTCTTTCTATAAACCTGAGCCATCGAACCTGCTATTTGATTGATGTTCGAAAAAACCTCTTCATTCCTGCGACTTAAACATGCGCACCTGGGAATGGCATTTCAACTACTCCACACACATAAATTTTCTTCCCAAAATTTATACAATAAATCAAGCCTCTGCTTGTTATCAACACTGGAAGATTAATAAACTGACAAGTTTATTTTATTTCACCATTCAGTTCAACCCGTGAATTTACCATACTTATGAAAATCTTTACTTCACTTTCGAGTGTATTTACGTCATGTTTTTATATAAATACAAAAATATCCTATTTGATACAAATATCATTTGCTTCCCGTTTCATGCCTCTCCGTGTTATCTGAAAAACATACTTTGCTCATTGCAAATATCAACTGTTCAACCAGAACTGAAATGTTGGTTGAATGCGGGCTTGCGCTAACCACTCTCCTTCGGAAAATCTCCTGTTCCAAACTAGAAATGATTAAACTACTTCATAGGCTCTCTCTCAATACATATGATTATTATAAAATATAATATCCAAGAATTATTTAGAAAAATTATAAAAATTATTATTATTATTATTAGTGGATTATTATTATTAGTTATATTATTTGATATATTATTTTAAATATGTTTAATTATCATCTCATTATGTGAGAATCCACATGTTCGAACCTTCGAATATGGAAAAAAATATCCATTCCTCAACAAAAAAAAAAAAACTCAACCTTTACATCGACGGTTTTCCGTGATATCCCTAAAATATGAAATATTCAAATAAATCTTCGATATGCTCGGTCATCGATCCTAAACTGTTCTGAGTGCTGAAAATACTCAGAATGACTCTAACAAGTCTTGCGTAAATCATTGCAAGATTTAAATACGAAGAAAAATAAATGTGTTGGTCATCTGCAGAAAAATAGTTTGTTCCAATTAGCTAGGCATAATATAATTCAAATGTGGCTTACATTTCTTGATGGTCTTGAAGCGTAGTAAACCTGGTCTGTACCAGATTTATCCATAGACATGCCCTATCGGACAAGCACGTATAATCCTTGTATCGGCCCCCATTATATACCCACAATCCGTCTAGTAAGACATAGTGGTAGTATCTTTTGACGTTTGAAGTAACTGTTGTTTCATTTTAATATTGGTTTCTGTTAACTCCATAACAGTTTGCTTAAATGGGGTCAGATCTAAGTGATCTATTCTTAGATATGTCAGTTGTAACGTAACTCACGGTAATCTTTTCAGTACAAGAAAACACTGACAGTCTAACCAATCAATGGCTGTTCTGAAGATCGTTCCCTGGGCATGGCTTCACACCATCTACCATGCGCGAAGCAACATGTAGTTTCCCTTGCGTTGACTAATGAACACCACCGTGATAGACTGGTCTTCAGTGTACTGATAGATCGGAGTGGTTATTAAGTTACAAATATGAAAACTGACTGAAATGGACTAAAATATCCAAGTATTAGGTTATTACTGGTCTGTGACAAAGTACTAATTCTAGACAAAGTCTAGCATATGTCCATGTAGAAATAAAAATATTTCTCCAGTGTCTGTAGAAAAATTTCAATCACCTCAGTGATTCTCCTCGCCGGAAACTTACTAAGTTCCACTTCGTAGAGCAGCACTTTTGTGACTATCACAACTTTGAAAATAACTTCTGCGTAGATCCGGCAACCATGTGCCTTGGCTCAGCGTAGCTGCACCTTGCTAGGCAAGTGCTTGTGTTGAAGTGAGCTCCTGATGCCTGCGCCAGCCGGCTTTTATTTAAAACTGTCAGGGTCACGCTGCATCAGCTGATATCTGGAAATCCTCATATCTCTGGTATCCCTGGTCCGATTTACTTGATACTAATTGCATTCTCTTTCATTTGGCCGTGCCAGTAATCTGATCCAAGTCTCAAGTCTCTACTCCATGGTTAACTATTTAATCAATAAATAGCCTCGACCTCTGCTATTACTCGCTACGTCACTTGACATGCTCTTAGAGGTATATTCTTTCTAATTCCTTCTCGAAGCAATGTAGCGCGATATTCAAATATCTCAACTTTCAAAAGCGGCTACAGCCTTTCCCTTGATATCTAGGTGTCTGAATCTTGGAATACCCATTCCTAGAGTTGGGCACAATGTGAATATTTATACTTCGCGTCGCCGCCATTTTGGATTTGTGATCACCAGGTTATTTTAAGTCCTATAGGTGAACTTAAGTTCATAGCCCCTATGAACATTAAAAAATTCAGTTTGATTGCTATAATAGATTCGTAGATATTCATAGCCGTCTAAATATATCGGATGGTCGCCATGTTGGATTGTTAAATGTATAGGTCATAGAGGCATGTACCATTTAAGGAAAATTATTGCGTAGGTTCATTATTCAAACTTTCATTTCGATCGCATGACTACATCACCAGAAATAAAAACTTAATTTTAAAATTCGCACAGCCGCCATCTTGAGGTTATGTAAACAATTGAACTAAATTAGATACCAGTGCCAAATATTTCCTGTACCAGATTTCAGTGCGTTTGGAACATTAAATCGCGAGAATGGTCTATCTAAAATTTTCAAATTCGCTTGACCGCCATGTTCGTTTTGTAGTTAACCGATTTTTGAAAGTCTTATAGATGGACTTCCAGTAGTGCCCTTTATCTCCGTACACAATTTCAGGGAGATACCGCTAATAGTTACAGAGATGTAGAATGCCAGTGAAATATTTCGCACATCCGCCATCTTGTGGTTATGTAAACAATTGAACGGTGTTAGATGTCGGTGCATTACAATGTATATAAACATATACTGTACCATGTTTCATTGCGTTTAGTTAAATCACGAGAAACGTCTATTTAAAGTCGCAACTTCGCTTGGCCGCCATGTTGGTTTTGTAGTTACCAGGTTTTCAAAGGTCACATAAGTGAACTTATAGTAGTTCCCTTTATCACCATACAGAATGTCAGGGTAATATCGGTAATAGTTTCGGAGACATTGAATGCTGGTGAAATATTTCGCACAGCCGCCATGTTGGATTGGTGAGTCGTAACAAAATTTGAAGAGCACGGTCGGGGTTGCCGGAAATAGTGCTATGAACTTACCGAGTTTCATTGAAATCGCTCCAGTCGTTCAGATTTTATTAGGGGGGGACAAACACATGAATCACACACACACGCACACACACACGGACAAAAGGTGATCTCATAAGCCTATTTTTTCAAAATTGAAAATAGGCTAAAAATGCCTATCAATAGCTACTAAGATCCAACATTATAAAACTGTAACTCTCCCAGAAGCCACTTATGCTTGTGAAACACTGTTCCAAATTAAAAATGAACAAAGAACTGATCAGCTCCTCAAAACGGAAAGAAGAATCATTAGAACGTGCATAAATAAAAAGTATCAGTTTGAGGGAGTCTGGAGGATTCTCCCAAATGAAACTGTCTATCGTGAGATTGATCCAATCACCAGCACAATGAAGAAGAAAAGAATTTCATATTTTTTTCACATCTTACGGCTTCCAGAAAACAGAATTGTACGCCAACTGGTGATGAGAAATCGAGGAAAGAAAACTGGAGGAAAATGGTTCCAAGATCTCAAAGCAGTTGGACTCAAGATAAGAGATGACGAGGAGAAAAATAAAATTAACACCATTCTTAAAACTCACAAATTTTCTGCTTCCAGTCTCCGACCGGGTCAGCCCCCATCTAGCGGCGAGGATATGAACGGTGCCGGCTGCCGAGGCCTGACGCACTCCTCTGGGGCAATGATTAAATGAATGACAAATGAAATGATAGTGGAGAGTGTTGCTGGAATGAAATTGTGACAGGGAAAACCGGAGTACCCGGAGGAAAACCTGTCTGCCTCAGTTTTGTCCAGCACAGATCTCACATGGAGTGACCGGGATTTGAACCACGGACCCAGCGGTGAGAGGCCGGCGTGCTGCCGCCTAAGCCACAGAATAGCATTTATCCAAAATAGTTTCCAACAGTTTTGAAGTCGTCCTAAAATAACACACATCAAACGATTAAAATACAAATAAAAGTACACAAACACTTCATTCATAGTCATCAGAAGTACCTACTTCACTTTCAACTTTTATCACCATCCCACTAAATGTCGTCATCACTGAGATCCATAGCATTTGAAATACTACATTTCTTGAAGCTCTTCCGTATGAGATCTCCCGAGATACGATTCCATGCCGTAAAAATGCACGAACATAGCAGCTGAACTTCCGGGCGCTGAATACGACCAGTTGGAGTCAGTGTAATAATGTTATTGGTTTTACGTCCCTTTTAACTGCACTGGCTTTTAGAGACGCCGGGGTGCCGGAATATTGCCCCGAAGGGGATCTTTAACGTGCCAGTAAATGTACTGACACGGCTCCCTCGCATTTGCGCACCCTCAAATGCCAGCTGACTGCGCCAGGTTTCGAACCTGTAACCTTGGGCCCAGCAAGCGAGAACGTTACCCCTGAGCCTCACAGCCAGACTAGTTGGAGTCAGTGTGTGCTTATCGGCCGCCATCTGCTCCGTATACAGCTGTTTCAAGGCTGCTTTGAACGGGCGGTTCACGCAAACATCCAGTGGTTGTAGCATAGACGTCATCCCGCTCAATCACGAATACATGACTCGTCAATATCATATTTCCTACCGGGCACGATTTCCAATAACTTCAGCTTCCCTCACATTAAACGCTTCGTACAACTCATGTTTACACTCGGAAAAAGTGCGCGACACGTGCGCGAGACTATATGACGCCGCCTGCTTACGGTAAAACAAAGTGATAGCCGGAAGAAGGCTAGCACCATCTAGCGGATACACCCGATATCGCGCGTGGCGGGCAATTTAAATCTTTAAAATCAGGATGACTCAAATAAGGCCCGCACCCCAATTTTTCACGTCCGATTTTGTTTAAAAATGTGCGGGTGGTATTCGAGTATATACGGTACTACCCAAGTATTGAAACGCTGAGACTGTCCAGCGCCGATTGAAATTCATTAGGTCTATGGGCCAAAGGCCATGAGCAAAGAGATGGTGCATTGCTCCTCCTGCGTCCTGTCCGTAGGTGAAACAGTGAGCGCTGACCGTTACTGTGAAACTCATTGGAACTTGGGACAGGCTATTTAAAACGAGGTGTGGAATGCTCAGTGCAGGTGTTGTGCTGCTCTATGACAATGCTCGGCATGAGTTTGGCTGGGAGCTGTTTGATCCTGATCTTGCTTCCAGCGATTTCCATCTTTTCTTGCGCCTCAAGAAATTCCTGTCCTCCGGTCAGCAATTTCACTGTGACAAAGAGCTGAAGGCACTCTGGTTCCATTCCCAGGCGGCAGATTTCTACGACACAGGAATACAAAAGTTGATCCTATGATATGACAGGTGTCTCAATTCTGGTGGTGATTATGTTGAAAATTAGCTCAAACATTGCTGTGTCTGGTGTCAATCAAGTTTATCATGTGACTATGTTTTCTTTTTATTTAATGAGTAGGGAAACTTAATTCCTGGATGGGCTTTATATTTGAATTGGAAACTTGTATCCTAATGGACTCCCTCCAGGGGTTCACATCTAGTGGGACGTAGGTTAGCAACCACGGAAGTCCAGCTGAGTCCGGGATTGCTTCCACTTACTTGTGCCGGGCTCCTCTCCGTCTTGTTTCCTGTCGACCTCTCTCGGTCAACTCTTGTTCTCTTCCGACCCCGACGGTATTAGGGTATCCGAGGCCTAGGGAGTCTTTCACGTTCCTATCTTAATTGGCCCTTGTCTCATCTTTCATGATCCCTCATTCTTTGAGGGGTCAGCCTTCTTTTCTTTTCATAATATCTCCTGAAGGCCCTAAAGGAGGCAGGGTGTTTGTAGCCCCACCACTTCTGGTGCATCCGGGTTATTGCTACACCCTCAAGGGCTAACGGCTAACGAGGGATTCCTGAGCTGGGTCAAGGGCATTTCCTTTCTTCCTTTACATTCTTCTCCTATGTTTCACATTTCCTCTTCTAGTTAGTCTTAGTTCATTTTCACTCTCACCCTTAACTCTTCCCGTGTCATTTCCGTGTCCGGAATATTCCGCGCTAACAGTTTTTCGTTGTGTGTCATTTACGATATATTCCGCAACATGTTTCCTGCTCCAGCGGGTCGTTTACGGAATATTCTGCGAGATATCATCAGTTTACAGATAATTATGGCAAGTGGCAGTATGGTATTAAATATCGTATATGAACTCGCCAGGAACTGGAAATGACTACTTTCTTTCTTTTACTTTTTTTAGTATTCGTTTGATAGATACTCGAGTTTGACGATATCAGCTGATGCATCTTTAAGCCGATGTAAACAGTGAAATGGCTGGCTCGTACGACAAAAATGTATCTATGATATCAAGTTATTTGGAGGAATCAGATAGTGATTACAGTGTCTTTGAAGAGATCGGTTCAGAATCAAGTGAAAGTGTAGATGATGAAGATGAGAGTGATAATGATGCAGATAAAAGTACAGTTCTCCAAGGTAGGCCTGCCATATCTTCATCCAGCGGGGTGTTTTGGAGATTACCACAAAAAGAAACACCTCTGATATTGAAAACAGTGAGCTTCACTTTTCATAGTATAATGTTGTGCTTGTTTTTTGTGTGTTAATTTATAAGTCATACAAGCAGTGTAATTTTGTTCAACAAGAAAAAAAAACTGCTTGCAGGCTGAATTTAGCAAGTGTTTTCCTGAACTGTTTCGTATTTTGTAACTTTTTCTCTTTTCAAATATATTTTCAAACAAAAATAAAATGTAAAAAATCACATTTTTGGGGAATTTTCCTAAAAATAAATGATCACTCAGGCAAAATACGAAATATATTTAGGGACACTGGAAAGGTTAAAACAGCAACAATCATCATCATCACATCCAAGCAGCAGATAAGAAATGTAGTAAAGAGGCGATGTAGGGATGGGCATGTGATGAGAACGGCAAGGAAATGCGATGATTGATGAAAGGAAGGATGTACTGTGTTTCAGAGATCAGATCCTCGGGCTGAAGAACGAGGGGAAACAGGCCATCATAGACACACTGGTGTCCATGCCCTGTGCCCTGGAGGCAGACGATGTGATGGACTTCTGCTCCCTGGCACAGTACTACGCCCTCAAGACTCCCCATACGTTTAGAAAGGTAAATTCTATCTCGCTGTTTGAAACTATCATGGAATTAACACAGCAAATTTCTGTAGGCTATTTTTCATTAAAATAATTCAGTGTGATTTTGATGGATGTACAACGTTCCAATAACTTATATGGCTGAAGAAGGGTCATTTTAGACCCGAAACATGTCCCATTGGCAATAACCTCTAGTTGTCCATAACAAAAAGTATTGATTGGGCGGAGACCCCTCACTCCATTAAAATTGATTTGTACACGTCAATACGGACCTTGTAAAATGGAAAACTTTCCAGTTAATCTACACAAGTTCACAGTCGGGCACGGAGAAAGCTTACAGATTAGTTTACGATCAGTGCCATGGATAAGATTTATGCCGACTCCTTTCTCTGGCAACTTTGAGCAGAGGACCAATTATTTTCCAAGATATAGTTCCCTCACTTTCCTGGTTAACAAGCGGCAGTAGCATGCTCGGACAATAACCATTGTTCACTACCAACCAATAGCTGATGGTTGTTGACCTGTAGAATGCTTCCTCGATCTCTCCACGTGGCTAGCTTGTGTCTCCGACAGGTATCAGTGTCCAATGTTGCACATCTGCACATAGTTCTGTCCAGTCTCGCTGCTTGCCCTCAGTGACTACGGTGGAAATTTGACAACGCTGTGCCTCACGCTGGGAAAGCCTTGGCCCCAGGTGCTATGGCATGTAAACATAACCGCCCAGCTAGATTCCAAAGGCGAGCCGCACGTTAACCAGGAAAGTGAGACAACTATACCATTTTGGCAGGTAGACGGTGGAAGTTCGCACTTCTGTAAGGGGACAATTAAATAAATATCATGAAAAGGCACTTCTATGTAGGTTTTCGAAATATCGCCCCTTACCGTATATCCAATGGGACTAAAGTTAAAAGTAGAGGAAGGTGCTGCCGCATGGTGGCACATGATTGAATGTGAAGGTACAAAAGGAAATGTTATGTTGTGGAAGTGGCAGCACTGGACTGTGGGGAGTATCCCATTACTGGTTTTCATGTGAGTGGATGTTTTTACACGTGCTCATGGAATAGTGCTTGTTTTATATTTCAAAGAGGGTAAGTAACATTGGGTTTACAGTACCTCGTTAGTAAGCGATACGCTTGATAAAAGTGCTATTTGCTTGTCGAAATACAATGGACAAGTTCCAAGAGGATTTAAAAAAGGAAGTTCCCAAAGATGAAGCAAAAAGTGTCGAACAGGAATGGGCATGTTTTAGAAATTGTTTTGCGAAGTGTGCAGTAAACACTTGTGGAAGATTATCAGGGAAGAAAAAGGAAAGGGAGACTCCTTGGTGGAACAACAGGGTAAAGGAAGCTGTTAAAGAAAAACAAATGGCATGGATGAAGTGGATAGGCAGTAAAAATGCAGAGAAACTACAAAAATATAGAGAAGCAAAGAAGGCATGCCAAAAAATTGTACAAGAAGAAAAACGGAAAAGTTGGGAAAGATTCACAGAAACTTTGAAGGAGGATATCCAAGGAAGTAAGAAGGTACTATATGGATTCGTGAAAAACAGTGTGAAAGGTAGGGAAAATACAAAATTTGTAAAAACTGAAGCAGGGCAGATATTGTACCAAAGAGATGATATATTAAATAGATGGGAAGAGTACTTTTCAAAGCTACTAAATGTGAAATACATTGAACTGGAAGATGAAAGGGAACAAGAAGAAACAATGGAAGAAGAAGAAGAAGAACAAGAAAAGCAGATAACTATGCTAGAAATAGGGGAAGCCATACAGAAGATGAAGAGTGGTAAAGCAGCAGGAGTGGATGAGGTGACCACGGAAATGATAAAAGCAGCGGGACCAGTAGGGATACAGTGGCTGTATAGATTATTTAGAATAATTTGGAAGAAGAAAGAAATTCCAGTAGAATGGGGAAAGGGTTTAATTATCCCGATTTTTAATAAAGGCGACAAAAAGGAATGTAATAACTACTGAGGGATCACTCTCATTGCTCATGTAGCTAAGATCTTTGAGAGAGTTCTGGAAGGCAGACTGAGGAGGAAGATAGGAGAGATGGAAGAAGAACAGTATGGTTTTAGGAAAGACAGATCAACATTTGACCTAATCTTTACATTAAGGCAAATGATGGAGAAAAGATGGGAATTTGGAAAAGACATGGTGATGACATTTATTGATATTGAGAAAGCATATGACAGTGTGCCTAGACAGGTGGTTTGGAATGTATTAAGGAAAAGAAGAGTTATCAGAGCAGAAGTCCAAATGTTAAAAGCTATGTACAAACATTGTGTCAGTAGCGTGAAGACCAGTATAGGAGAAACAGAATGATTTAAAGTGGAAACGGGTCTCCGACAGGGAAGTGTATTGTCCCCATTATTATTCATCATAGTCATGGATGAAATCCACAAGAAGGTCAAACAGAGATTGGGACAAGAAGCAACAAAGGCCATGCTGTTTGCAGATGATATAGTTATATGGGGTGAGGATGAAAAGGATGTACAAAAACAACTAGATGTATGGAACCAAGAGATAGAGAAATTTGGGATGAAAGTAAGCACAGAGAAGAGCAAGACAATGGTAATGTCAAGAGGAAGGAAGAGGAAAGATAGAATTGAATGGCAAAATTCTAGAAGTCGTTAAAAGTTTCAAGTATTTGGGAAGTGTGATCACAGAAGATGGAAAGATAACTGAGGGAATTGGAAAGAGAATACAACAAGCGAACAGTTTTTACCAGAGTGTAAGGGGTATTGTGTGGAACAGAGATGTCCCAAAGAAATGCAAAAAAGTATTATATTCAACCTACTACAGACCCATACTAACATACGCAGCTGGAGCGTGGACTACTACAAAAAGAGAGGAGAGTAGAATACAAGCCGCAGAGATGAAATTCCTAAGAGGTATAGAGGGCAAGACCAGAAGAGATAGAGTTAGAAATGAAGAGATTAGAGAACGGATAGGAATATTGAAGCTGCAGGACAGGATAGAAACAACAAAGTTAAAGTGGTATGGACATATGATGAGAATGGGAGAGGAGAGAGTACCAAAGAAGACTTTCTGTGAAAAGATGACAGGGAAGAGACCACGAGGTAGGCCCCGGAAGAGATGGGCAGATACAGTGTGGGAGTGTGTAGAAATGATGGGAGGAAAACCCGAAGATGTACTAAAATCAGGAGAGGAGTGGTGGAGAGACAGGCAACGATGGAGGTCCTTAATTCACAACCCGACCCAGGAAGCTGGAAACGGGAAATGAAGAAGAAGAATACCTATTCAATTTTTGTTTTCTTAGCCTCGAAAATATCAAGTACAAGATGGCCTAAGTAGGACCCCCGCGGCTCTACTAAGTTGGCCCCCTATTAACCCTGAGTTAGACTCCTGAAATTCAAATTAAAATTCTTAGTTTTTATTTAAGCCATTCAAAATATTGTTCCTAATAGGACATTATGTATTGTAAAAATAAAGTATTTTCACGTTTATTACTTTACTTGTGGTTTCATGTGATTTTATGTTAGTTCTTAAGATGGGTCCGACATTGGCAACCATTTTCTCAGACATCATTTTTGCTACCTTTAATGAAAACATTGCATAGGAAAATCTGGGCTGTTATAAGTTAATCTGAACCAGATACAATGTTAGAAAATATGTCAAAGAACTCATCTTGCTAAAATTCTAATTTTAAAAAGATGAAATTAATAACAATACAGGTAAAAAACAAAATGGGGGTCCGACTTTGGTCACTTTCCTCTACATTTTGAAATATCCCAAAATTTTGAGTTACTCAATTTTGAATTAACCAGGTTTTACTGGCACCATAGCTCAGCCGTTGTGAGCTGTTCCAACATGAATCATAATTCAGGCAGTTATATCGAATGAATCCTGAAAACTTTCATTTCCTGAAAAACCTCTGTCACGAGGAATTAATGAAAGGAATTACTGAATTATATTGTTTCCTCTTCTTCCCGTCGTCATGTTTACAGCCCGAACTATCGTACAATACTAATCGCTCAAGAGTCCAGCAAGCGGTACTTCGAGAGATATGTTGTGCAATCGTGTGGCTGTTAACCTTGTTTATAGCCTCCCTTGACATTTCATGTATCTGTCCGTGCGTCGCCTTAGTATGAACGGGGCCGTACAAGACTACTCCTCGCACAGCATTATCAGCACTTGTAAATTAGCAATTTTCTGAACCTTGTATTCGCACCTATTTAACATATTTTATTGCCAATTCATAGCTGTTAAAATCCAAGTAGTCTGGCCATAAAACTTGTAGATACTGTTACGGCTGCGAGGTTGTTTCGTTGCCTCGCCGCGTGAGTCACAGACGCTCCGGGCTATGCCCTGCCTCTGTGTGTTACCTGCGCCTTATGCAACGGGGCTGCGAGGACAAAATGGGATGGACCAGAATATTCGTGACCCAGCTAGTGATGGGAATCTCGAGAAGCTGTAGAAGCATTCATTGAGTCACCAGCCCACTATATAAAGCAGCCTCACCAGCGAGGGACGGACAGTGATTTTGAGCGAGTGCGACAATAGTTGGTGACGTGACGTGCGAAATTACGAAACCCAAGTGAGGGTATTGCAGTGCGGTGAAGTGCTGTGTGGATTGCGAAACGCAGTGGACTGTTTTCCTAGTCTGCGGATGGCGAGACAGTGTACATTCAGAACAAGTGAGTGTGGCTTGTTTACTTGAGGGAGAGTGCCGTTACACCCTCATTAGCGAGAGGATTAACTGCAAGACCAAGTGAAAGGGTGAGTCGAGCTCCATAGAGGTAGCGTCTGTAAGACAGCTAATTGTTTCTATCTGCTTATTGTACGGTGTATAGTTCTGACCTGCAATAAAGTTAACATTTCTTTAAAGGAACAATTGTGTTGTGCTTCTACCCACCGTAATCCAGATAACGAAAGTGCCACTAGGGGTGGCACGTTACAATACATTGATTGCCGAGCTTTAGATGAATTTGTTTTATTGTGAATGCGCTTGCCACAGTGGGTGAGTAGTCAACGTGTCGGTCTACTAACCCCAAGCTTGCAGATTCGCTCCTGGCCGTGGTCAGTGATTTTTGAAAGGCGGCAAAAATTACGACACCATGTCGTACGATGTTGGCATGTCAAAGAACCCATTTGAATTCAGTAGGCCCTGTTCATAAAGGCAAAATTAATCTCGGGAGTTTCCGCCAACACAAAGTTCCTCATTTCTCTACTAGAAAGCGCTATGGTGTTCAAGGAGCTTAGATATGTAACCTTCTTCAAGGAACAACGAAATTCGACATGCAAGCTACCCTTTGGGTGTCAAATAACAAAGCTTGCATCCGGCACGTGAGGCCATACGATATTATTATTGTTGTGAATGTAAGAAACCACAAGCTCTAGTTGTGATTTATTGGTCATTCATTTTCAGTGTGTATATCGACCTGTTTCCTTTTGTCTCTAGGACCTGGTAGACGACCTCTACGGCGGCCTTTCAGACATGGGGACTGAAGGCGGTGGTATCTCGCAGGCACTATGCTTGCCCGTGAGTGCTCAGGAGTTAATAGAGGATGCCGAGTCGTCGCTGGTCTCCGATGCCGTCGAATGCGTCCGTTTCTTTCTGGTAGATTGTCGACCTGCCGAACAGTACAATGCGGGACATCTACCTACGGCCTTCCACCTCGACTGCAACCTGGTAAGATCCAAAACGTATCTGCTGTAACTTGAGTCAACTACCTACTACAGTATGTAGGCCCTTGGTGAGTGTGGCCCTTAGGCTACAAAGTTTAGAGACCCCTGATATAGGCTACAGCAGTAGTTATAGGAGAAAACTAATTACAGTAGAACCTCGTTAACACGTTCCTCATTAGTACGTTTTATCGCATATCACGTCGTAATTTTCAAGTCCCGATTCTTATCTGATGACAATAATGTAAAAGTACCTCATTTATCACGTCGCACATTTTGCCGCACATTGCTTAGTACGATCGCATTTTCGACAGCCCTGAAAGCATTCTTTGTCCACCCCTAGTGGAATGTGAGACCGAACGCTCTGAGATAACATTCCTTGCCAACAAGTGGGCGAGGGTTGCGACTTAACAGGTATAGGCGACTCTTAAAAGTAAGTCAGTAGCACGCGCCGCGCATCGCTTAGTACGATCGCATTTTTGTCAGCCCTGAAAGCATTCTTTGTCCACCCTTAGTGGAATGTGATACCGACCGCTCTGAGATAACATTCCTTGCCACCAAGTGGGCGAGGGTTGCGACTCAACAGGTATAGGCGACTCTTAAAAGTAAGACAGTAGCATGCGCCGCGCATCGCTTAGTACAATCGCATTTTCGTCAGCCCTGAAAGCATTCTTTGTCCACCCCTAGTGGAATGTGAGACCGACCGCTCTGAGATAACATTCCTTGCCAACAAGCAGGCGAGGGTTGCGACATAACAGGTATAGGCGACTCTTAAAAGTAAGACAGTAGCACTCGCCGCCCCGCGCATCGCTTAGTACAATCGCATTTTCGTCAGCCCTGAAAGCATTCTTTGTCCACCCCTAGTGGAATGTGAGACCGAACGCTCTGATAACATTCCTTGCCAACAAGCGGGCGAGGGTTGCGACATAACAGGTATAGTAAGTACTTCTGATTAATGCGTTTTTTTACATTTCCCTTACTGAAACAAATTAATGAGGTTTAATTATCATTTTCCATTTGTACGTTTTGCCGCTTTTTACGTTCAAATTTTTCAGTCCCTTGAAAAACATACTAACAAGGTTCCACTGGAGTATATTTGTGTCATACCTCAGTTTCTGTCCATATACTCTAAGTAGTTTACATATTAAATCCCGGTCACTCCATGTAAGATCTGTGCTGGTACTCCGGTTTTCCATGTCAAAAATGTCATTCCAGCAACACTCTCCACTATCATTTCATTTCATCCGTCATTCATTTAATCATTGTCTCAGAAGAGTGTGACAGGCTTTGGCAGCCGGCACAGTTCATATCCTCGCCGCTAGATGGGGGCTTCATTCATTCCATCCCAGTCGGTTGACTGGAAGCAGGCTGTGGATTTTCATTCATTTTTAAATTAGAATACTTGCTTGAGATGTGATAGTATTAAGGACTTCAAGAAAACGGAGAAATTTGATTATTTACCATAATATTACATTCTGTGGCACTGTACTGCTACAGCCTTGAAAGTGGTATACTCCTACATCGCATATGAAATATTCAAGCGAGTTTTATTTTCTTAGAAAACAAACACTTGACTCTGTCACAAGATGTTTGGAGTCTTGAGCATGAACCAGGGTGTTTATTTGGACACACTTGGCAACCAGGTTCAACATTTTCATGATAATGTTGTGGATGCTCCCATTTTCCTAGATGTCAAGAGCTGTGCTCACAGGGCTGCATGCAAACGTGACTGGCTTGACGAACACGCAGACATCCTGTCGCACCTCGGCCGGCCTGCTAAATTATCCAATATCAATTCCGTGGAAAATATGCGGGACTACTTGGAACAGTGGCTGGAACACAGAATCAGCATCCCCACAACTAGATATGGCAGAAACCTGTGGACTACTTTCTCACCGAGGGTACAAGCTTCTCTTCTTCTTCTTCATATCCTGGTTCCAGTGATCTGGTTGGGGTGTGAATCAAGGACCTCCATACTTTTCTGTCTCTCCACCACTCTCGTCCCTCCTCCAGTACATCCTCCACTTTCACTCCTCTTTTCTCAACACTCTCCCTCACTGCATCCATCCACCTCATCCTCAGCCTTCCCGTGACTTTCTCAGTAAATAATCGCTTTCGGACTCTGTCTTCTCCCATTCCTATCATATGTCTGTATTGTAACTTCAGGGATCCTCCTTTCTCCCTAATTTCCTTGTTTCTGATTTTGTCTCTGCGAGTCTTTCCAATTATATCTCTAAGGAACTTCATCTCTGCTGCTTATTCTACAATAATAAACAGGAATATTTATAAAGTGCAAGTTGTCTTGCAGATGCTGCAGGAGCCGGCAGCGTTCGCAACGGCGGTGCAAGGTTTGCTGTCGGCCCAGCGGCAAGCCCTGGCGGCACGCTCTGCGGCTGGGGGCGAGCACCTGTGCTTCCTGGGGTCGGGCAGACTGGAAGAAGACCAGTACACACATATGGTGGTGGCTTCCTTCCTCCAGAAACACACCCACTACGTGAGCATGCTGAGTGGGGGATACCAAGGTTCGTTTATTATTATTATTATATCGAGTATGTGGGTTGAGACAGTATAGTTTGAAATTTAATGCAGAGAAGTATGAAATGATGGTGACAACAAGAAATAGGGGAAGAGTAATAACAGATATAATGATAGGAGGAGGACTAAGGTGGATAGTTTCAAGTATTTCGGGAGTGTAATGGTAGAAATGACAAGGAGATCAGTGAGAGAGGAAGGCAAGCCCATGGATTCCTGCAGAGCGTGAGAAGTCTGGTATGAAGCAGGGACATTCCCCAGAACAGAAAAGGGGTATTGTATCGAATGTATTATGTCCCAAAACTCGCGCACGTGTCAGAAACATGGGTTATGAAGAAGAGACTGGTGAGCAGGATCCAGGCTTGCGAAATGACATTTCAGAGAAGCACATTAGGAATAACAAGAAGGGATGGAGTAAGTAATGAGAGATTGTGGAAGAGAATCCCTTACAAGAGATCATAGAGAAGTCAAGAAGGAGTTGGTACGGACATGTTAGGAGGGAGGATACCAAGGAGGATGGATGAGATGGAAATGGGGGGCGAGAGACCAAGAGAGAGGTGGATTGTGGGTGTGAAGGAAGGAGAGGAGTTGGGACAGAGTGAGGAGACGTTTATGTTCCAAGCAGGGGCTGGAAACTGTACAAGATGATGATGATGTGATGATATCAAGTATGTGGCAGGATGTCCTCTTTGATGCCATTGTCATCAGAGGGGAAATGGATTAGGATAAACCAAACTTGGCAAGGATTTCGGAGCTGTCCGTGGCCATGGCCTATCGGGTAATTTGTCTGGAGTTGAACAATGGCAAGCCATTTTAAGGACGGCCAATAGTGGAGACCCACGTGTCTTCAGAGTCCCGAGATAGCCTCGCTTAATCATCATCATCATCTTGCACAGTTTCCAGCCACTGGCTGGGTCTGTTTGGAACACAAGCCTCTCCAACGTCTTCTGTCTTCCCACCATCTCTCAGCCTCCACCCTTGTCCAGTCTTCTCCTCTCTTCTTCACGCTTTCTTCCACCCCCTTCAGCCACCTGTCTCTCGGTCTTCCTCTCGGTCTCTTTCCTTCCCACTTCGTCTCGTGTACTCTCCTGGGTATCCTTTTCTCCTCCATTCGTTTTACATGTCCATACCATCTAAGTCTAGATTTCTCTATACCATCCTGTAATGGTTCCTCCTTCATTAATTCTCTGGTCCTCTCATTTCTTATTCTGTCCATCTTTGTAGCTCCAATACTGCTTCTCAAGAACCTCATCTCACTGGCCTGTATTTTGCTCTTCTCCCTTCCTTTCATAACCCAGGTCTCCGAGGCATACGTCAGGATAGGGACATAGTACGTCCGATATATGATCTTTTTGCTGTTCTGAGGGACATCCTTGCTCCATAACATGCTTCTCACACTCCTCCGAAATGCTTCTGCCTGCCTCCCCCGTTCATTTATTTCTCTATCGTTTTTTCCATTATCTTGTATCAGGCTTCCCAGATACTTGAAACTCTCCACTTTCTTCAGCTGTTCCCCACCAATTGTTATTCCCGTTGTGGTTCTTTCCTTCTTCCTTGTTGTGATCACCATCTCACTCTTATTTATGCTAAATTTCATCCCATATCCTTGTATTATTCCTTCCCACACGTCCAACTGTTCCTATACCTCCTCCTCCTTGTTTCCCCAAATCATCAAATCATCTGCAAACACCATTGCTTTCATCTTTCTGTCCCCAATTACTTGTGCCACTCGGGTCATTATGTCATCCATCACCACAATGAAAAGTAATGGTGACAGTGCACTTCCTTGTTTCAGGCCGTTTCTCTGTTCCAACCAGTCTGATCTCTCTCCTCCCACTTTCACACAGCTCACGCTTCCCTTGTACATCTCCTTTATCCTCTTTATAGTCCATTTCTCTACCCCTCTATCCTCCAGGGACTTCCATACTTTGTTTCTGCATACACTGTCATATGCTTTCTCAATGTCCAGGAAGGCCATCAGTAGATCTGTTCCATACTCATAGTGCTGTTCTTGTAACTGCCTTACAGCAAAAATCAAATCCACTGTGGACCTTCCTGCTCTGAAGCCATGTTGTTCTTCCCTCATCCCTCCTTCTATCCTTGTCCTAATTCTCTTTTCCAAAACTTTCTCGAAGATCTTTGCACAATGACTCATCAGTGTTATTCCCCGATATTTTCTGCAATCTGTTCTACTACCTTTCTTGAAGATCGGGGCAATTATTCCCTATTTTCCAGTGTTCTGGGGTCTTCCTTCCATGCTGTCCTCATCACTCGGTACAACCACTGTATCCCCACCTCTCCTGCTGCTCTCACCATCTCCACACTCAACTCATCCACACCCAGTGCCTTCCCTCCTTTCATCTTGCTCACTGCATCTTCCACTTCTTTCCATGTTAAGTCCTTTTCTGTTTGCAGTTCATCTTCCTCCTCACCATCTTTTCCATTTGGGTTCAGAAGTTCTTCAAAATATTCTTTCCACATTTTCTTCAGTTCTTCCCTATTTTCTATCTCTTGTCCCCTTTTGTTCACCATTCTAACATAATCTGTAGGATTCTTCCGCCTCTTATTTTTTACCATCCCATACAGGACCTTTTTTGTACCTTCACTATCGTCCTTCATCATCTTTGTCCACTCTTCCATCCACTTCCCTCAGCCACTACTCTCTTCGCCTCCTTCTTTCTTTCCTGGTACTCGTCCCTTGTCTCTACCATCCTATTTTGATACCACCTCCTAAAGGCTCAATTCTTTTCCCTTACTATATCTTTTGTCTTCTCATTCCACCATGGTGTTTCCTTCCATCTCTTCTTACTACTTGTCCTCCCACATACTGCTTCTGCTGCACCTACTAGTGTCTTCTTAAATCTAGCCCATTCCTCTTCCAGCCCTCTTTCTTCATCTGTTGGAATTCCTTCCTTTACCATTTTGAGGTACTCGACCCTTCTATCCCCTTCTTTCAGTTTTCATATCCTTATACGTCTTTCCTGGTTCTCAGTCACTTTCTTCTCCTTATTCCCTCTCAGGTTCATTACCACCAATCGATGGTCGCTATCCAGGTTCTCCGATGGTATAACCTTGATGTCCGTGATGTTCTTATTTAGTTCTTTCTCATACAGTATATAGTCGACCCGACTTCCTGGTCAAGTCATCACTGTACCATGTGATTGTGTGGCTCTCTCTTTTCTTGAACCAGGAGTTCCCAACTAGCAGGTTGTTCCTCTGGCAGAAGTCCAACAGTCTCTTTCCTTCCTCATTTCTTCCGCCCCAACCCTCTGGTCCTAGAACACTCTCATAACCTTGTCTTTCTCTTCCTACATGGGCATTGAGATCCCCCATAACAATCATATTTCTTCCTACCAGCTGCTTCTGCAATTCCTCTTCAAACTCCTCCTTCTCTTCAGAGGCGCAGCCTACTTGTGGAGCATACACTTGCACTATTTCTACGGTCTCTCCCCTCAGTGCTACTTTCACTTTCATCATCCTATCACTTATTCTCCTCACTTCTTCTTTTAAACCATCTCGTACTACTACTCCCCCTCCATTCCTCTTTCCCTCTTCGTTCCCACTTCAGTACAGTCTATAGCCTTTTCTCAGTTCTCTCCTTCCTTCCCCTTTCCACTTTGTTTCTGCCAATCCCAATAAATCCAACTTCCTTCTTTCCATCATATCCACTATCTCCTCCACCTTCCCCGTCAGCGTTCTTAGGTTTAAAGTTCCAAATCTTAGTCCGTGTGTACAGCCGTGTCGTTGTCTATTAAATCCATCATGTCCGAGGCCCGTTCGATTTTTGAAAGCATTTGGTTTCATTTCACTACTGGCTTGCTGGGCCTATCGTAGCTTCACTAGAGCCCCGTTTGCCGTCACTTTTCAGGGTTCCTGTAGGACTTTTACAGCTACCGTAACGGTCCCGGGGCACACGGAAGTCCCCACTGTACTTCGCCCCTACAGGCGATCCCCTACTTTGTGCCGTCTCCCACGACTTGGACGAGGGGTTGGACTTATGGGAGACCTTGTGAATTAATGCTTGTCAGCTGTCTTTTTCTTAATTGAGAGCAAATTGATTTACCATATTTTTATAAATTTATAAGTCTTAAATTTTACTTTGTGTTGATTGTACTTGTGAACTGTTTTTCAAAGTTTGCAGAGTAACCTGTAATTTCAGGTATTTGTAGACGACTGATAGAACCAAGGTTATCCGAGGAACAATATGGATTCAGGAAAGGCAGGTCAACAGTTGATCTAATATTTGGGCTCCATCAATTGATGGAGAAATATTATGAACACAATAACGATCTCTGGATAGCCTTCCTGGATATCAAACGGCATTCGATGCTGTGAACAGGGATAAAGTCTGGACATTGTTGAGGAAGAGTGGTTTTTGTAATGACATAGTCAAGAGAATTGAGAACATTTACGAGGGAATCAATAGTCGTGTTAAAACACCATCAGGACTGACAGAACCCTTTAGAATAACTTCAGGTCTAAGGCAAGGGGAAGTTCTGTCTCCTCTTCTCTTCATTATTCTTACACAAAAGTACATTTGGTTAATTAATCTTCTTCTTCATTTCCCGTTTCCAGTTCTCTGGGTCGGGTTGCGAATCAAGGACCTCCACAGTTGTCTATCCCTCCACCATTCATTTCCTTCTTTGAATACTTCTTTTACTCCTCTTTTCTCTATGCTTTCCTTCACCGTATCTATCCACCTCTTTCTGGGCCTTCCTCGTGGTCTTCTTCCTGGTATTTTCTCCATAAATATTCTTTTTGGTACTCTATATTCTTCCATTCTCATCATATGTACGTACCACTTCAGCTTACTGGTCTCTTATCTTGTCCTGTAGTTCTCTCCCCATGTCCACATTTCTGATTTTATCCCTCCGTGTCTTCCCAGTTATTCCTCTAAGGAACTTCATCTCGGCTGCTTGGATTCGGCTTTCATCGTGTTTTGTTGTGGTCCAAGTACCTGCTGCATATGTCAGAATTGGTGTGTAATACATTGAGAATAGAACTTTCTTGCATTTCTCAGGGACTTCCTGGTTCCATACTAAACCTCTTACACTGGTAAAACCCATTAGCTTGTTGGATTCTCTTTCCAATTTCTTCATTTATTGTACCATCTTCTGTGAGTATGCTCCCCAAATACTTAAAGCTTTTTACCATTTCCAATGAATTTCCAATGACTTCAATATCTGTCTTCCTTCTCTCTTGCTTCTTGTCATCACTACAGTCTTACTCTTCTCCAAACTTATTTTCATTCCATATTTCTCTATCTCTTGATTCCATACAGTGACTTGTTCTTGCACTTCTATTTCATTTTCTCTCCATATTACTATGTCGTCTGCAAAGTCTCCTTGCTTCCCATTCTTCGTTTCACACTCTTGTGGATTTCATCCATAACAGTTATAAACAGTATAGGGGATAACACACTTCCTTGTCGAAGTCCTGTTTCAACACTGAACCAGTTTGTTTGTCCTAGCTTGGTCTTCACACTACAGTATAACCCCTCTAATCCGAACTAATTGGGGCTGTAGCCTGTTCGGATTAGCCGAAAGATATCCATAACATAATGACCAGCTCTCGTTACGGTATAGGACTGTTGCCTACATTGAGCGAGAAAGGCCGGTTTGGCGCATACAGCGAACATGAAATAGTGAGTCTGGTCCAAAGTCAACATGACGGCAATGTAGCTAATGACAGTGAGGAAGAAGAAACTTCGGCAGACAATGTGACTTATACTGAAGCTGCATCTGCTGTTGACATCGCATTGCGCTTCGTAGAACACCACGCAGCAGCCACGCCAAACGATGTCATCTTAGTGCGACGCTGGCGCGCAATTGCCTCCGCGGGGAGGTTTTCGTCACTTCTACAATATTGAAGATAACTGATTTCAAGTGAAAGATTAAGTGTTATTTTTCTGTGTTTCTATTGCTATTTCATTGTTTTAGCAAAGTGATAACTACGGAATAATAATAACCAACGTTTCCTTTAGTCTCTGTAGGCACTTTTACACTATGCTAACTGTACTTCTTGTTAATTTTTCAACTAATTATAAAATGCGGTCATAATGCAGAGTATAGGATTGTTTTATGACTAAATAAATAAGTTTCTCTTTTTTTGCATGTATTTTTTCAAACTTCAAATAGTCGAAAGATCCTCGTTCGGATTTCCGGGGTTTCACTGTACTTACACATTTGTATTTCTGCTCTGCCTAACCTGGATATATGGATCCAAAGGGATCGTGGTTCAATTCAAGTCATATTATAACTCTATTTTTATGATAATAATAATAATAATAATATTGTATGGCCTCGGTGCCGGGTGCAAGCTTTGTTATTTGACGATCTGAGGCAGCTTGCATGTGGAATTTTGTTGTTCCTTGGAGTGCTACGAAAGTCAATGAGGTTAGATATCTAAACTCCTTGACACTATAGCGCTTTCTAGTAGAGAATGGAGGAACTTTTTATGTTGGCGGAAAATCCCGAGATTAATTTTACCATTATGAACACGGCCTACTGAATTCAAATGAGTTCTTTAACATGCCAACAACGTATAACATGCATGTTATGACTTTTTTCGCCTTTCAAAAATCACTTACCATGGCCAGGAGCGAGCCTGCAAGCTTGTGGTTGGTAGCCCGACACGATAACCACTCAACCATCGTGGCAAGCTATTTTTTTGATGTAAGAATTGGATAACATCGAGAATGGAATGTAAATTGCCTAAATGTTCCACCAGATAATTGAGGTTAATTTTATTTCAGCAATACACGAGTACTTTGGTGAGGATGTCGCCTCGTGTTTGGTCGAGCATAACCCCCAGAACTGTCTGGTGTGCGGTCCCGATGACAGCCTGAGCTCCACGTCAGAAACTTTACGATCGAATAGTAGTTCGACTGATCTGTTTGGGAAAATCAGGTGAGTACCTCTTAGAGTAGTCAGCCGTCACTATTGTTATTGCTGTATCTGAGACTATGGTCTTCCTTACAGTGCTGCGATGAAACTCAAGTCGGCCGAGGTAAAGGGGAAGCTGTTCGAATATATAGTGAACCCTACGGGCAGCGGGGCGGCCGAGAGGCACGTCAGTAGTGCAGACAAGCTGGGGAAGAGGTATCGTAACGTGGCGCCGGTCTTCAGCATCGACGAGGACCAGGACGGAGGTAAGGATCAGCTCAACTTACCTTCCATTACTTTAACACCTGTTGAAAGTTACTAAAAGGACAGAGTAATTTTTGTTAATATTGACCAGCAACTGTTGGTTTAAAACTGGAATGTTACTATATTTGCTCAAGGAAATTTGAACTAGGTGGATATACGAGGGGAGTTGAAATGAAAAGGTACGAAACGATTCTGTGGGTACAATTTATTCGTTATTCAAAAGTAATCACCACAGGTGTCCCATTGCTTCACTAGCCACAGGATTCTCTGTTCCCAGAAGTCTTGTGGTTGTGACAGGAGCCAATCCTGTTTAGTTCGTCGTCCGATTGGAAACCACGGACAAACCATTAACAGTGACTTGTATTGTGCGACACTCCGTAGCCTACGCAAGTCCATCAAGAACAAACGGCCTGGACTGCTCACGAACGGAGTGATTCTGCTCCATGAAAACGCTCACATGTCTCTAATGTGACACAAGGTGTATTGACCATGTTCAAGTGGGAGCAACTTGAGCATCCGCCCTACAGCCAGGCCTTGTCACCCTGCGATTTCCATCTGTTTGCTCCGTTAAAAAGACATCTCAGGGGAAAACTCTTCCAATCGGACGACGAACTAAGGGACACCGTACAGGATTGGCTCCTGTCACAACCACAAGACTTCTGGGAACAGGGAATCCTGCGGCTAGTGAAGCAATGGGATTACTTTTGAATAACGAATAAATTGTACCCACAATATCGTTTCGTACCTTTTCGTTTGAACAGCCCTCGTACAAACAACAGACAAGAAGAAGGGTAGTCTTCTAGTTTCCCCTGCTACTGCTACTGGTGCTGTGTGCTCTGGTCTGTTATGGCACAAATGTTACTGCTCATGCTGGTCGTCTTTCTTTTTATTATGTTGTTTAATTTCTTGCAACTTGCCGCCAAGGTCGTCGTCAGACAATACTTGTGTCGAAGTAATAATTTCTCTCCTGCAATTCCTCAATATCCATTCGGGCATGAAGACATCTTTGGTGGCTTATCAAGCCAATCTGGGCATGATATATTCGACCACATTGGTTGCACCTTATAGAGGGTGGAGGTCGTGGTTGAGCTTGGCGCTTATCTATTGCTTGCCTTCGATGTTCACACTCAAAATGTGTGATAGCAGCTGCCGTAGGCGAGCAGCGATCCTCCGCAGTGGCTCTCCAAGTACTTGGTTCAATGCCTGTACTCCTCAAGGTCTTCTTAAGCTGCCACCAAGGTACTTGCTATTATATAGAGAATGGAGACTGCAAGGTCCCAGAAATTCATTGCGAACTGAATAACTTTGGTTTGAAGGTGACGTAGAATAAAATCTCCACAAAAGACTTGCACAGAAGTTTCAGAAGTAACCTTTCTTCAAATAGGCGTGTGCAAACTTGAGAAATTCAGGTAGTTGAGGATGACTAAATGTCCCATTTGTAGTGGAATTGTATTCTATTCTTTTGTGTTATGTAATATATTGTCTTGGGAACATATGCCCCCCTTTCTCCCCCTTATACGATGACAGATGAGAGGATATCATTAAGAAAGACCAAAGAATGATATCACACGCTTTGAAATCTGTAGGTGATCCTTTGTCTGTGGATGCTAAAAGGCAAAAGGGTCTCAAATGAAATGTTTTGTCTGTGGAGGAGAGCAGGAACATGAATTGGGTGAAGAGGAATATGACAAAGTGCAAGTGAAGGAGTAGTTTCCCTGGACTTGAGTACCAGTCGTCAGTAGGAGGATGTCAAAGGTTTTGATGGAGAAACACTCATCAATAGTGGTGTGAACGGGCTAAGTGGCTCATCGATAATGATTCCTAAAGTCATGGTAAAACTCATGACCAAATGTTCCAAGCAATAATATGATGATTGTTTGAATTGTCTGGGCATCATTTAATCAGAGAAAATAGGACAAAACTAAATGTTTGCTTGGGAACTTACACGTGAAGAGTATACAGGCAGTTGTCGAGACTGTAGCATTATTAATCTTTTTTCGTTAACTTCTGATGTACGAGCACAGGAACTATGATCATGGTTTGTTAAAATGATATACTGTATTGCAATGAATTCCAAAAGTACTGGCATTCCAAAAGAAGGAAACTGAAGATCGACCTAAATTGTCTCACATGTGATGGGGTCCTAGCTATTAATACATATTACATAAATGAGTCGTCCAATTCTAAAACTCTGTAAATCCATTCACATGGATTCTTTCCTCCGTATTTCGAAGCACTGTATTGATATGTGATGGTATCCTTTGCCAAGTGGCCCTTAAGACATTGAAGCTTCTTGTATAGACACAGATCCATTGTAAACACAACTCCCATATGAACTTACATAGTTTTGGAATTGGACGACTCAAATACTTTTTCCCCTGAGCAACATAACCTCACATTTGGCGGGATCCTGGGTATCCATACATATTACATAAATAGGTATCTTACTCTTTTTCTTATTAGTGGCATATGACCTCACTGTTCCGCCCTTTTACATAACGATTGTCATAGTCTCTTTCTCTTAAGAGCAACATAACCTCGTATTTGGCATGATCCTAGCTATGTACATACAGTACTATATAATATTGCAGTTTAAGGGATATATATATATATATATATATGCCGGCCCCGTGGTGTTGGGGTAGCGCTCCTGCCTCTCACCCGGAGGCCCCGGGTTCGATCCCCGGCTCCGTCAGGGATTTTAAAACTGATGTGAGGGTTGGAACGGGGTGCACTCAGCCTCGTGAGGACAATTGAGTAGCTGTCTGACAGTGAGACAGTGCCCCGATCACGAATACCAAGATTAACGGCCGAGGGGACCCGAAGCGCTGATCACGCGTCACCCCAATATCTGCAGGCCAAATGGCTGGGCAGTGGTCGCTTGGTCGGCCTTAGCCCGTCATGGGCTGGATAGTGCCAGGGATGTGTGAAGAGTAATTAACCCATTTGAACTGCAAATTTAAAATAAAAAAAAAACATTGATTGCGATTTAATCCAGCTTAAGAGAGAACAATCTTGCTACAGCAAGTTAATACAGTTCACATTCTAACAATAATTCAACACAGTGTGGTATACCGTATTTACTCGAATACGACCCGCACCCTGATTTTGAAGAACAAAATTTAAAAAAAAATAAAAAATTACTCAAAACTATTTACAATCTTTACTAAATAAACAGAATAGCATTTCTACAAAATAGTTTCCAACAGTTCTGAAGTCGTCCTAAAATAACACACAGAAACAATTAAAAATACAAATAAAAGACACAAACACTTCATTCATCGTCATCAGAAGTACCAACTTTGGAACTTTTTTCACCATCACTTTCCCACAAAATGTCGTCATCACTGCCATCCATAGCATTGGAAATACTACATTTCTTGAAGCTCTTCCATATGAGATCTCCCGAGATACGATTCCATGCCGTCAAAATCCACGAACAGAGCAGCTGAACTTCCGGGCGCTGAATACGACCAGTTGGGGTCAGTGTGTGCTTATCGGCCGCCATCCACTCCGTATACAGCTGTTTCAAGGCTGCTTTGAACGGTCGGTTCACGCAGACATCCAGTGGCTGTAGTATAGACGTCATCCCACCCGGGATGATTGCTAGGTCGGTTTTCCCATCCTTGACGAATTTCTTCACAGCGTCTGTTGTATGGCCGCGGTAACTGTCCAGAACAAGCAAGCTCTTTCGTCGTAATAATGCAACACGGTTTTTTTCTTTCTCCAATCTCGAATACATGACTCGTCAATATCATATTTCCTACCGGCAGCACGATTTCCAATAATTTCAGCTTCCCTCACAACTTTCAGCTTCTCACTCACAGTAAATGACCGCAAACGCTTCGTAGAACTCATGTTTACACTTGGAAAATGTGCGCGAGACTGTATGACGCCGCCTGCTTACGGTAAAACAAAGTGATAGCCGGAAGAAGGCTAGCACCATCTAGTGGATACTCGCAACACCCGATATCGCGCGTGGCGGGGAATTTAAATCTTTAAAATCAGGATGACTCAAATAAGACCCGCACCCCAATTTTTCACGTCCGATTTTGTTTAAAAATGTGCGGGTGCTATTCGAGTATATACGGTATCTTAAAACACTCGTCTACATGCAATGCCACTTACACTTTTCACATTCATAACGGGATTCACCCCTGTTCTTTCCCTTGGGATTTTTCCCATGGTGATCATAGCAGACCCTTCTCTTAGTCCAGTATTCTTGAACCAATGACTTTTTGGTTTGAGACATCAAAATACATAAAGCAAAATGAGCCTTCACTTCATCCTTTGTGACGGGAAACCTCATCATAAGTTTTATTTTTGGTGGAGTTACTTTCAATATCACAGAGACATTTTGTTGCATTAGCGTTAGTTTCATTTTTGACATGTTCCCAAAATTTGTCCGTCAAAAACTCTCCTGGTACTTTTGCCTTCCCTGGATTCCTGCCTAATCTTCTTACTACTACAGGGTTCAGTTCTCCATCAACATTACACTGCATATTATTTGGTACATTGTTTGTTTGGGTCCACTTCCAGTCTTCTAGGTTATGCACTCGCCCACCTGCACCCCCGTCTTCATTTTCATCAATAATATCACCTAATTCTTCAGATCTACTAATACTAACATCACTTAAAGGTAATTCAGTATCACTTTTATCAGAGAAACCATCACTGACATCGCTTTCCTCCAAAAAATACTTAATATTCTAGCTTCCTCTGAGTCGGCCTTGGTGTCGACTTTACCTTACGCGGCAATCGACTTGATCACGTTTCGACTGACATTTCTAATCTCTTTGGAGGTTAAATACCTAGCTGAAGGGCAGAGACAGCTGAAATGCTGGTATCAACATCTCGTAGACATGTTGGGATTGTAAAGAAATATCGATATGTATCCTTGGAAACCTCAACGAAGCAATAAATAGGGAGGACGGAAATTTCCGTCATTGCATTTATGGCAATGCACAGACTGTGACGGAAATATCCGTCATTACAAGGCAATTTCTTAAAACATAATGGAACACATTATATGTTATATATTTACCCATATGTACTAGGATATCACTTACCTTCCAGTTATACTGAGCTATTTTGAATCTTGAGATGACACTGAAAACCACTCTGAATCAGACTGGAAGGAAATGGAAATTAATATGTTTTGATTCAAAGTTATGGAATACCAAATAAGGAAAATATGTTGGAATCTTCGCACATCTCAAATCGACCACTCAATTGGAAGCCTTACAGAATAAGGCCCCTGTCTGCCTTGGCACTCACAGATTAGTATCTGTCATGTCTCCATGCAAAACAACTTTGTCTGTGTAATCTGTTTAAGTTCTTAATTCCAAATTGTTCACAGTAAGTAAATAAGATTACCTTATTGTGCAGAGGAAAGAGTTGTATAATCATCTTCAGCTCTGATGAAACTGTGGATTTCTTTTGCTATATACTCAGCAATTGAGTGTTTGCCATGCTGTATGGCTTGAACCATAGCCACCTATAACCAGGCCGTGGCCAGACCGAATTGCAACACCGTCTCGCTGGCTTCATACGTCCGACCGAGCGCCTGGGCTGTCTCTTAATATTCTAATTTGTTATCGGATTATTGAAAAGATGTTCACTAATATGTATGGACGGGGGTAGTTACGTATAGGTGACAAATTGAGATTTTGATGTAAGTTATTTAACAATTAATCAAATACAAGAACATGGCAAGAAACAAATATATACATCGTACAAGTGTTAACAGATTACGTTTCTTAATTTGAAGTATTCAATGAGTCTGTCATCATTTTAGAGTAATAGCTGAGAAGAATGTTTGATGCAATTGTAATTATTGCCACAGAAACACGTATCTTCAACGACATGACAAAATAACTGTCAAGAAAACACTTCCTCATGCAATAAATCGCTATCTATTTTTACTGACTAATTAGTACGCCCATATCAATGATGGTTGGTTCCTCAGTTTAGGGGCTGCGACGACGCGGTCATGTAGCCCCGTGTACTTTGGGTGTGTGTAGAATCTGTCTGATAACCGGTGTTAATTGTGATGACTGTATTAGTGTGTGTTATCTGTCTTTAATTCAAGTAAGGACTGCAGACATTGAATTTTTTCAAGTAGTTCCTACTTTTGCCGCCAAACGCCACCGTCAATGACTACTAGTTTAGAACTTGGTTAACAGATGCCACCGCAGTTGGCTCCTGGCGACGAACGTCGGAACCTAAGAGCATTTGTCATGTTTAACCTACATAGCTTCACACAGGTGTAATTAGTGGAAGGTTCTTTAACATGCCATAAATCTATGACATGGGACCGGCGGCTTTACTTCCCCTCCGAAGCAAGGCATACTGAGGGATTTGTAATGCTCTTAAAAAATAGTGTAAGTTTTAATGAACAAAGTATTAACAATTGTCTTAACACAAATTGACTGAAGTGTTTTAATGTAAGATTCCACAAGACTTACTCTTGGGGCTGTAATACACGACATATTTCTTATGACTGAAATAAAAAAAGAAGTTTCACATTTTTTCCTATCAAGTAAAAACAACACACTAAACCGTAAGGTATAAAATAGTGAAAATACAGCATATATATGCCTGTTTTCATACCTGATAAGAAACTGACACGTTCATCACTCAATGTTTTTCATCGCTATCACTGTCCTCAACACATTGTGAATGTCTCCTCATATTGAGCATCGGCAACATTGTCTCCTTAGATGTACCAGGTTTCGAGTCCATTTCCCTCTTACTCAAAAGAAGCATAACAAGCAAGCACTATGTGCGGGCACTGATAGCTTTACAACTCACAGTAATGATGCTCCTACTGACATGGAGTCTATCAGGCTCATCCTATATTCCACTGTTATCTCGGTTGCACATTATTGCCCAATAATGACCAGCTACGCTATTGCCTACGATGTTGAAAGACTAAGGTACCAGGAAAGACAAGGAAGTTAATTGAAAAGTGTGAACGGAAGCAAATGATTTATTATCTCCCGGAGTCTGCAAGACTCCACGTCAGTAGGTAAGGGTTAATGTGCTTGTTGAACTGCTTCTAATTTGGAAGGACGTTCGTGTTTCGTCCATGTTGCAGATGTCGGATTTTCCTACCACCAACAAATCTTGTAGGTTTTGCCTTGTGCTGTATGTTGCAGGATTTCGCCTTGATGTACCAAATTGGGCTCAGCTTGCCTAGGCCTTGCTGGGATAGCTAATTTCTGCTGATGAGCCAAATTCGGTGCACCAGGACAAAAGCATAAAATATTTGCATTTGTTGCTTACTTGACCATGAAGGCCATTATGTTGCAGATATAGCTTTTACTAGTGCCACAGTTTATGAACTCCTATGGGTTGATATACTGACTTCATGTCTGAAGTGGTTAGGTATTGATCTCTCTCCAGTCATTATCTTGGCCACTTGGCTATGAGATATTGACACACTTTCAGTCCGGTTGGATCAGAGCAATGTGTAAGTGGTGTTGAAATTTTCTCCTCTATAGTTAATTAATTATCTGTTCCGTGTAAGCTCAGCTGCACTCAGTTATTCAGAGACTACAAAACATTTACCCCTTATACACAGATACTACCGTATATACTCGAATACCACCCGCACATTTTTAAACAAAATCGGACGTGAAAAATTGGGGTGCGGGTCTTATTTGAGTCATCCTGATTTTAAAGATTTAAATTGCCCGCCACGCACGATATCGGGTGTTGCGAGTATCCGCTAGATGGTGCTAGCCTTCTTCCGGCTATCACTTTGTTTTACCGTAAGCAGGCGGCGTCATACATTCTCGCGCACGTGTCGCGCACGTTTTCCGAGTGTAAACATGAGTTGTACGAAGCGTTTGCGGTCGTTTAATGTGAGTGAGAAGCTGAAAGTTGTGAGGGAAGCTGAAGTTATTAGAAATCGTGCCCGGTAGGAAATATGATATTGACGAGTCATGTATTCGTGATTGAGCGGGATGACGTCTATGTCTGCGTGAACCGCCCGTTCAAAGCAGCCTTGAAACAGCTGTATTCGGAGCAGATGGCGGCCGATAAGCACACACTGACTCCAACTGGTCGTATTCAACGCCCGGAAGTTCAGCTACTATGTTCGTGCATTTTGACGGCATGGAATCGTATCTCGGGAGATCTCATACGGAAGAGCTTCAAGAAATGTTGTATTTCGAATGCTATGGATGTCAGTGATGACGACATTTAGTGGGATGGTGATAAAAGTTCCGAAGTTGGTACTTCTGATGACGATGAATGAAGTGTTTGTGTACTTTTATTTGTATTTTTAATCGTTTGATGTGTGTTATTTTAGGACGACTTCAAAACTGTTGGAAACTATTTTGGATAAATGCTATTCTGTTTATTTAGTTACGATTGTACATAATTTTGAGTAAACTTTTTTTTTTAAATTTTGTGCTTCAAAATCAGGGTGCGGGTCTTATTCGGGGGCGGGTCGTATTCGAGTAAATACGGTAATTGAATTTTCTTCTCCACAAAAAAATCGGATGTGAGAAATTGGAGTGCAGGCTTTAAGTTAGTCAGGGTTATAGAAGCCAGTTTGCACTGTTGCCTTTGTATCTAGTAAAAGAATTGATTTTCAGTTGGTCAACATTACATTGGGTGGGGGAGTGAAACTTATTTTGCGCAGGCAAGGAAAGCATTTCCACAGAAAAGGAATCTGTTGACATCGAATATAGATTTAGGTATTAGGAAGTCGATTTTGAAAGCCTTTGTCTGGAGTGTGGGACTGTTGGAGCAGCAGAAAAGAGGAGAATTGAAGCGTTTGAAATGTGGGGTTACAGGAGAATGATGAAGATCAGATGGGTAGATAGAGTAACAAACGAGGTATAGAGACGAGTGGGAGAGGAGAGATGTTTCTGGCGACTGCTAATGAAGAGAAGTGATAGATTGGTAGGACACATATTAAGACACCCAGGAATGGCAAGCTTAGTTATGGAAGGAAGGGTCGAGGACAAGAACTGTAGGGGTAGACCAAGGTTAGAATATGTTAAACAGATTGCCTCGGATGTAGGGTGTGGTAGCTATGTAGAGATTTTTTTTTCTTCGTGTGACCTCCTCAGAGGCCGAGTGCAGGTCTTTCGAGTCGACGCCCGTGGGCGACCTGCGCGTCGGGATGAGAGATGGAATGGATGAAGATGAATGAAACTGGGCAAGGATGAAACGATTAGCTCAGGGCAGGGAGGCATGGAGACCTGCATCAAACCAGTCAAAAGACTGAAGACTCAAACAACAACAATTGGACGATATGTTTCGTTCGTCAGGCAAACATCATCAGATCCTGTTCACTTTTTAAAAGGTTGGGGGATATGTACAGTATACAAATTGTTAGAATTTATTCACAGCAAATAAAATTAAAATAAGTTTTTCTGCTTCGTCAATACACATGTTTTTGTTTTATAATCAGTCCACGTTTCGTTCTCTTAATTATTAATTTATGCACATTTTCGCTTATTCATAATAAATAATATTATTAAACTATTCACTAATCTGTCCTTTTACAGCACTCTTGCAAATATTGGTTTTATGTTGTTAATAATGGTTGACTTGTTAATACACGCAAACAAGTTGATACTGTTACATAATAATACTGAAGTGTGCCTTTGTCACTGCCCATTGGAAGCTCTCATTCAGCTATGGTGGTTGATTTTGGTTCTTTAATAATGTTTATGTTTGACGATGTCGAAATGTAAATATTATATGTCAGAAAACTGTATCATTATTTCATTATGAAACAGTTTCTCACACCAATCAGAGCTCAAGAAACAGTTGTTTGACCAATTAGGTAAGGATAGCATCGCACCTACGCTGACTTCCATGGCCTTCTATTTTTAATTTCACTGCGTGGCTCTTGTCATGGTATCCGAGGAGGCCATGGTCAAATACAAGGTGTTCTCTGCGTCCCATGCACTCTGTTCATTACATAAAACTGGCGAAGTCTCAACAGATCTTCTTCCTAGCATTACTCCCTTGCGGAATCTGCTATTTTGCTATATCTCCTCCACTTCTTTCTGTCGTTGACATCTTTTGGTGTTAGACCAACAGCGTGCATGTCAGCCCTGAAGTTGTCAATCCACCGCTTTGCAGGTCTTCCACGTGGTCTTGTTCCACCTGGGTTGATGTGAAGTGCTGTTTTTGCAACTGAGTTGTTTGCCTTCTAATGACATGGGCGAAATCTCGACAGATATTTATGAATATTTATGTTCGAACATAAAATAGTTATAATTATCGTCGAACATAAACAGTCGTATGAAACTCGCCTATAATGGTAATTAAGACATTCGTATAGAAATTATAATTGCTCGACACATGCAATATGCTATCAAATAATATGGTCCAGTTAGCTCAAATTATAATTGGCATCGTTTCGCCCCAGTGTACTATTGGGCTCATCAGTTGGTATGGTACACCTCACCAAGACGCTAGCACATACCAAGAAGGCCTGTGGCTTCGGAGGCGTAGTTGGTAGCATGCTGAGCTTCTATGCCCAAGATAGCGGGTTCAAACCTGGCCGAAGCCGTCGGATTTTTTAAGAGCATTAAAAATCCCTCAGTATGCCTTCCTTCAGAGGGGAAGTAAAGCTGGCGGTCCCATGTTATAGATTTATGGCATGTTAAAGAACTTTCCACTAATTACACCTGTGTGAAACTAAATTGTATAGGTTAAGAATATAAACAACGGTCTTAGATTGCTAAGTTTGTTGCCAATAGCCGACTGCGGTGGCGTCTAGTAGCTAAGTTCTGAACTAGGCCTAGTAGTCGTTGACGGTGGCGTTTGGCAGCAAACGTAGGAACTATTTGAAAAATTCAAAGTTGCAGTCCTTACTTGAATTTAAAAAAACAGATACACACACTAATACAGCCATCACAATTAACACCGGTTATCAGACAGATTCTACACACACCTAAAGTACACGGGGCTACATGACTGCGTTGTCGCAGCCCCCTAAACTAAGGAACCAACCAAGAAGGCCATTACAAGACACAAAATACATGTAGTATTGACGTCACGTGTAACGCCGGCCTCTCACCGCTGGGTCCGTGGTTCAAATCCCGGTCACTCCATGTGAGATCTGTGCTGGACAAAACGGAGGCAGACAGGTTTTTCTCCGGGTACTCCGGTTTTCCCTATCAAAATTTCATTCCAGCAACACTCTCCACTATCATTTCATTTCATCTGTCATTCATTTAATCATTGCCCCAGAGGAGTGCGTCAGGCCTCGGCAGCCGGCACAGTTCATATCCTCGCCGCTAGATGGGGGCTTCATTCATTCCATTCCTGACCTGGTCGGAGACTGGAAGCAGGCTGTGGATTTTCACTTCTGTTTTTCACCAGTCTTTCGTTAGCATGTTTAGCGGCTGGGTTCTGTTCTCACAATTCAGCAAGTGATACTTGGGGCATAGTTTATTGCATAAGTCACAGACGCAGTCGTTCTCCGGTTCGTGGTGTGTTTTGTTCGGACATATCTTCCCATGGATCTCGAGGGAGGCGAATCTTGTGTACAGATGGCGAAGCTCATAGTTCTGTGTCCATTATTTGCTCTGGGACCTCGTTGGCTTTGTTCTGTCTTTCCTTGATGACTGTTTTGTATGCTTTCGTTTCCGGTAATCTGAAGCAGAGTTTTATGTCCTCTATGAAGAATGACTCTCGTGCTATTGTATACGCGTAGCTGTTCCTTGTGAATTTAGAGATCGAGAGGGCTCGTTTTAGGAATCTGGCTTTAATGCTTTCTATTTCCTAAGGTTGTTTGCCGTCAGGTATGTTATTTGGATTCCGTACGATGCAGTCGGAGCAACTTTCAGTTTGAACAGCGCGTTCGCGGTTGGCAGGGATATCTTCTGGAGCTTAGGGACGTGGTAAGTTGCTTTCGTTGCAGCAGTCACTCTTTCTTGTGTATGCAGTGGTTCCAGTTGTTTGTAGTGTAACACCTAGGTATTTGAAGCTGGGTACAATTTCTATGATTTCTTTCCCACACATGAAGTGGTCCCTCTTAGATAACCTGCCTCCCCTTCTGAATTTCATTGTCTTTGTCTTGGCACTGTTTATTTCCATGGAGTTTTCTGTTGCCCATACTTTAATGTTCTCCATGACTGCCTGTATATTTTACAAAACATTGGACTCAATAGGAATACACCGCAAATCGAAAACAAGGTGAATAATATTCAATTGTATGGGGTAATCATTGATTTCATCTTATACCAGACTAGTCCCTACTGCAATAAACTCGCTGCTCATCCGCATAGTCGAGTAATATTGCATAAATGTAGACTTGGCGTGGAACTACACTTCAAAAATAAATAAACTAATAAAATTGAACTTTCTGGCGTTACCATTAGGTGGCAGCATGCAGTGCAAATGCAATCCCTGACCTTCTTGACTTCATGTAGCTATTATAAAATTCTGAGACCACTGGGTTAAACTAGTGCAATTTTGCCCTCTTTTAGGATGACCCAAGTGGGTTTGGGGATGAAATATCATCACAGCAAGACTAAGTAAGCTGCAGCCTAGAGCGGCAAATTTTCAGGGGCGGAGGAGGCTAGGCAATTCATTCAAAAGCTAAAATGAAGTATTTCAGACGTTAATGATATTTTCCGTACGTATTTAAGAATACATGTTACCTAAAAATATGTTTTAGTCCTTATACAGTTCTTCCTGCCTTAGAAGAGTTAAGAACTATCTGCGAACTAGTATTTCTGAAATACGGTTAAACTCACTTTCATTACTTTGTATTGAGGCAAATACAAGAAAAACACTTCCAAATGAGGACATTATTAACGAGTTTGCCATTAAGAAATCTTGTAAGAAAGCTATGTAAATTTGAACATCAAGATTACGTGGGGTGAGTTGTTTTAGAGAAGTTTGTATATTTTTCAACAAATAGACCAGTTATTAACTACATTTTGTGTAATTCCATTTCACCGTGTTGAACAACTTAATTCAAATTGAACACAGTTCTTCAATTACGCAAAAGATAGGCATTAGTATTAAAATATAAAATATGTGTACAATAGTGATCACTGATCTCCAACAACAAATTAATTAATTAAGTTCGAAACCCATTCCATTTTTTAACGACTCTTAAAAGAAGTAAAAAACAAGTAGATAACTAATTTCATTATAACATTTATTATGTAAACCATTAAATTTGTAGTTTTATCTAAACTAAATGAACTTTATGTTTAAAAAAGATGAAAACTCCAATGAACTCTATCCTTTTGTTGTATAAAACAAATGTATTAAGCAAATATGAACTACTGAGGGGGCGGCAAATGGACTTTAGCCTATAGGCTCTTAAATCCGGCCCTGCATCACAGGTATTATGTTTGTGATGTGATCAACACATTGGCAGCCCGTTTACATTCTCTGTGCCATGTGTGTGGTTTCCATTTGTTTGCTATGAATGTTGTAATACTACAGAATACCAATACCGAACTCTCGCTGGATTTAAACACTCAATCACTTGGCGACTGTTACTGCTCTCAAAGTAACACATTGTTACTTCTGTGTAAAATAGCTGCTCCATAACACTTGCCCTGCCACTATAACAAAATGGTGGATTCCAGTAAAATGGAGAAACAAACAAAGGCACTGTAATTAATAAATGATTAATGTGGCAGTCTCATCTTTGTAAATTTGTGATTCGTAAATGAATTTCTTAGGGACATAATTATAAATTGTTATAGCTTGAATTTCCTGGTGACCCACAATCATTTCTTTCTTAAATCCTTATCCTACTGAAAACCGGTCAGGGATCACCTGGGTCCAGACATATCTCTGATCTACAATCACAAGACACTGCCGGTTAAAGACGAGTTATCCCTTCTGGAGCCAGACTTAGATATATGGACATTTAAAAAAATACTCAAATACTTCTTAATGCTTCATTCGGGAAAATATCGCAATAACATATCAATAAAAATAAAATTGTATTTCAAAATAAATGTGAATAATTATGGAAATAAAATGAGAAACACATTGATTGCTTCATGATGAACAAGTAACGAGTTGCGGCATTACAGTTAATGAATTTAATTAGTAACTCATTTCTCCCTTGTTATCATAAAAAGTCATGCCTATTATAAAGCATCCAGCGTTGAGAAAAGACTATGGGTCTTACGGGCTTTTAATTTTAACGGAAACCCCCCCCCCCCTACACTGGTTTTGTTACCTCACCTTTTGTCATGAAGGAACTCTGAACATATATATTTTTCGTCATAATAGCTTCCTACAATTATCTGACAATTGATTACCTTTGTCATTGCATACAAGTATCGTTTATATTACGTTTCAGTATTTTAAAAAAAATTTGAGGTTAGCACGCTGGAAAGAATAGCCTCTTCCTGTGCTGCATGTTCGCCCGGAGTGGAGCACGTGTTCAGTTCCACTGGCAACATAAGTTCTGAACACTATCCGTTATTGGTGTTACTGTTGTGAGTCTGTTTTATTTTCTGTTCGATCGAATCAGGGCTGCCGACAGTGGGGTTAGAACCCACTATCTCCCGAATGCAAACTCACAGCTGCGGACCCATAACCACATGGCTAACTCACTACAATATTATGAATATTAATCTAAACAAAACAACAAGAATAAAATTGAATGAAACTAAATTATAGCCTAACTAATATCAAAAAGGTGATGACTAGGGGGCGGATTTCTATAACAAGTCATATTTTTTTCCCTTAACATTATATTTTACAGTCTTGTATTTTCAACACGTTTCCAAGCATAATCATCAAAATTAAACATTTTGAACAAAATATTATAAACGGCATATTTTGGTAATTTTCATTTGAATTTCGTTTTATAAAAATCATAATAAGCTCTAGAAATTATTGTTCAGGATAGACTGGAATATACTACTGCAGAACCATTCTAAAGTAATGTATGGAATGTTTCTAACAGGTAGGAGCTATTGTTTGCTAGCTGGGTCAATTCCTGGAAACCGGGCTATTGTTCACACGGAAGCAGAGGTAATTCCGCAGTTATTAATGTCATCGTTCTTATCTCTCTCCTTCCCCCTTCCCTCTTCCACCTTCAACACTCTGAATGACCTTGGTCACTCATTAGGGAGCTTCAGTCATTCAGTTCCTTTCAATATGCCTAAAACGAAAGTCTCAATTTGTGGGAAGTTGCGAAGTTTTGTTGGCGAGTTCGGTGAAAACATATTCAGTAAGGATGGAGTGATATTATTCTGTAAATTGTGTGAGATTTCAAAGAATGAAAACTTGTTTAACTCTTAATTGCAGCCTGTAGCAATTGTAATAAAACTTTTTCTATGTAACGTAGATGCTATTCATTAAGTCATCATCATCATCATCTTGTACAGTTTCCAGCCCCAGGCTGGGTCTGTTTGGAACATAAGCCTCGCCACTTAGTTCTTTCTTCCCACCACCTCTCCGCTGTCACTCTGGTCCAGTCCTCGCCTCTCTTCTTGACACATTCCTCCACTCCTTTCAGCCATCTATCTCTTGGTCTTCCCCTTGGTCGTTTCTTCTGCATCTGCATCTCATGTATCCTCTTGGGAATCTTCTTCTCATCCATTCTCTTTAAGTGTCCATACCACCTCAGTCTTGATGTCTCAATCCTACCTTGCAATGGCTCCTCTTTCACCATTTCCCTGACCTTTTCATTCCTCACCCTGTCTCTTCTTGTTACTCCGATCCTACTTCGCAGGAACTTCATTTCCCCTGCCTGTATTCTGCTTATGTCTCTTTTCTTCATTGTCCACATTTCCGAAGCATAGGTCAGTATCGGGATATAGTAGCTTCTGTATAACACTTCCTTGCTTTTTTGTGGGACATCTTTATTCCACACTAAGCCCCTAATGCTTCTCAGAAATGCTTCTGCTTGTCTGCCACGTTCCGTAATCTCTTTGTCATTTCTCCCATTTTCCTCCACTATACTTCCCAAGTACTTGAGACTTTCCACCTTCTTCAGCTGTCCACCTCCAAGTGTTATCCCACTCATTGGTCTGTCCTTTTTCCTGGTCGTTAACAGGATCTCACATTTACTGATGTTGAACTTCCATCCGTACTCTCCCACTGTTTCTTCCCAAGCCTTCAGTTGCTCCTGAATTTCCTCCTCCTTGTTTCCCCAGACCATGAGATCATCTGCAAACACCATTGCGTTCATCTTATCTTCTCCTATCTTTCCTGCTATCCGTGTCATTACCTCGTCCATAACCACAATAAAGAGAAGGGGGTGACAGTGCACTACCCTGTTTCAGGCCACTCATTTGTCTGAACCAGTCTGTTCTTTCCCCTCCAACTTTCACACAACTCACACTTCCACAATACATCTCCTTCACTCTGCCTACAGTCCCTTTTTCCACTCCCATGTTTTCCATTGCTTTCCAAACCTTCTCCCTACACACACTATCATAGGCCTTTTCGATGTCCAGGAAGGCCATCAACAGATCCTCTCCAAATTCGTAGTGGTGTTCCTGGAGCTGTCTCACTGAAAATATGAGATCCACTGTTGATCTCCCAGGTCTGAATCCATACTGCTCCTCTCTCAATTTTCTCTCCACTTTGGCTCGTATTCTACTTTCTAATATCTTTTCATATATCTTAGCACAGTGAGGTATGAGTGTGACTCCCCTGTAATTTCTGCACTCCTTTCTGCTTCTTTTCTTAAATATTGGGACAATTAATCCTTTCTTCCAATCTTCTGGGGTCTTTTTCTCCTTCCATATCACCCTCATCACACGGTACAGCCACTGTTTCCCAACCTCCCCTGCTGCCTTCACCATTTCAACACTCGCTTCATCCACACCCGGTGCCCTTCCTCCTTTCATCTTGTCTATAGCCATTTCCAGTTCTCTCCAAGTCAGATCCTTTTCCATTCTTATGTTGTCTTCTCCATCTTCCAATACATTGTCTTCCTCCCTATGACCATTTGGATTCATTCAAATCCTCAAAGTATTCTTTCCACACTGTCTTGAGTGTCTCTTTGTTGTGTACCTCATTTCCGTTTTTGTCCATCATTACCACATCCTCTCGCAGACCTCTTCTGAATTTTATAGGTCATATTTTTATGTTTTTAGGTCATAAATGCATACATATTTCATACAGTTTTAGGTCATAGAAATCCGCCCCCTAGTGATGACCAACAGTATTGCTGACGTAAATTGTTTTCACATCGTCGGCATACATTCTAGAAGGAAGGGAGCGTTATGCTCTCGACATCAGTATTGCGTCATATTACAACTAAATGAATGTAGTTATTGGTTCTCTTCGCGTATCCTTAATACTAATCCAATCTGTTAACACGTGCAAAACTGCTTCTTCCTGGGCGTGTTCTGTCTCAGGTAGCTGCTGGGATTGTGTTGTGTCGCTAACTTATGAAAGCGCAGTACTCGGAGCGGGTGAAGATAACATATGACGTCAGAGCTACCTCTGCCTAGACATGGTGGCCACTACTCCTGGAAAACCTGGAAATCCTGGAAAACTCCTGGATTTTCATTAGGTCTGGAAAACTCCTGGAAAATGACTAACAATTTGAAAACTCGTGGAAAATAGCTACTGCTAATTAATTATAAAAATCTTAAATCATACTCCCGCTGCGGTTTTGGGTGAGCACTCTATCGTTAACGAAAGAAATTTCCTCAGGCTACCTGTTTCTGTGTGGGAGAACACGCGATAGTATTTTTGTAAAACATATTGAGTATAGACAACTTCACCGCAATAAAATTGCAGGCGGCATTCTTTTTTGTCTCTTTTTTTAAAGCGGATATTTGAGTCACAAAGGCTTTTTTAAAACAATTAAATCATTTGTGTGTAGGCTTGCGTATCAATAACGCAATCACCACTAACTGTATAAGTAAACCAAACACAACTGCTTTATTTTGGTCTTGAAATAGGCAACCGATAAAGCCCCCCCCCCCCCCCCCCGGGACTCGCGCTTATTTTTAAGTCTGGAAACATGAGAATTACTCCTGGAAAATTCCTGGAAAACTCCTGGAAAATCGTTGACCGATTTGAGTGGCCACCATGCTAGAGTCAGCAACACTGTCGCCATAAGGCTTCACAGTTTTTCCTCATCGCTGAATGCTCTATAGTAACACCATTACTCCCCAAACTTCCTACAGAATATTCTATTTAAAATTAGTGCTATAAAAAAGTTGAATTAAATGCCAATATTTCTATCATAATTTCCAGTGAAAGTGAGTTAAATGCAACACCGTCAGCTGAAAGTAGAGACTGCCACTCGGAGCGGTATTAGTATTTTATAGTATTTATCTGTACTCTGTCAGTCAATTACTCCAGATTTCTGAAAAAAGCCTCTTTTTTTTTCTCTCTCTGTTTCAAACTTTCAGGGCAAGAAAACCTGTCATGGCCCGTGCAAGACGATACTTGATAAGTTGAGAGAGGCTGGCTCAGAAGGAAGGGAGCATTGAGTGTCAGAGTCTGTGATTGCCGAGAAAGAAGATAGAACTTCGTCATTCTCTCTGGGGACAACACAGCAACTAGCAGTGGTGATGTACTGTACTGTGTGAGGGATATTCAAATGGAAATTAGCTGAGGGTTTATTGACATCATTCTGGTCATTCTGGTGGCGTTTGTCCCACTGTTCAGTTATTGGTAGATCCAGTTTTAAAACGGCAGTCTGCACTTTTTCATCCGAATGAAATCTGTTATAATTTGGCAACTCCCTGGAAATGTGAAAGCCACAGAGGAGAACATTTGGGCTGAGTATTTCCCATCTCCTCTGGGGTCGAATCATCTGTGCTGCTCATGTCCGAAATGCTTGCTCTGGTGTTTAGAGATGTGGATTGGGCTGCTGCACTAACTACAGAGACTGGACCAAATGGATAAAAGCCTAAAATGATGACAAATAAGGTCGTGTTTTGCACATATGGTGCAAGCTACCGTATTTTCTCGCATAATCGTCGCATATTTTTAGTCTAAAATTCGTGGGGAAAGTAGGGTGCAATTATGTGAAGAATATTTAAGTTCAAAGAAGAAAACCACAATTTTTAAATATATAATGTATCATTATTTGCTGCACTTTTGTGGGCTTTCTTAATATTATTTGTTTATTATGTAATTCCGTGTATTTCACTGTCATCAAGATCACCGTATAATTCTTGTATTTTCTCATTGTGGACAACACGGCATAACATCACGCACCGGGTCTCTGTTGCGATGTTTCCACAGAAGTGGCTGATGCTAGACTGGCGCGGGGTGTCCCTTGCGTAAGATTCCACCAATAGCAGTCGGGCCTGTTTTAATGTCGGCGAACTGGGGGTAGCAGCGCTTCGTACGGCAGCTTATTAAATCTTGTCATTCCGAGGCCAACTCACGGAAGTGACAGATTCACACAAGTTTCACTCCCCTGGAGTGGTGCTGAGCTTGATCGCTGTTATAGCGTGCCGTGGGCTGGCCGTTCGCGTATCGTGAGTCATAGCCTGCAGTCAGAGAGACGGGCTTCTTTCTTCTGACAATGACATGAGTATGCTAGCCGTCCGACCACCTGTCGTATAGCGTGAGTCATAACCCGTACGCACAGAGACTTCTTTCTTCAAACAAGGTCATGGCTGGTTAGCAACAGAGCTCGCGTACGATAGAAATACGGTAGCGTGTGTAACGGATTGGCGCGCAAATACAAATGTGCTATGCACTGAGTACTCCATGAAATGTTATGAACCAAACCTTTATTCGAAATGTGGGGTGCGACGATTATGCAATGAAATTTTATAAACCAAATTTTTATTTGAAAAGTAGGGGTGAGACGATTATGCGAGGAAATACGGTATTTGGATTAGTGTCCAGCGCATTACTCCATCTGTCGTCAATTCATGGAACCTGAAGTGAATTTATTCATTCATACAATGAACAAAAGAACACTCAACTGATAAACTTTGGGAAAAAGTTGCTGTATATAAATGTTCAGTGAAATGTTTTTAGTTGTTGTTGTTAATTCATTTTAGGACTTGGGTAATCTTGGTCACCAGCCCCTTGTACTTGGCTGTGTGTTGAATTTGTCTCCCATGACTTCTCACCTGCTGTTTTCGGCAGCAATATCAGCTGCTCTTTGAATGTCTTCAGTCGTTTAAGTTTCCTAGAACTATGGTGCGAGTACAGTCATGCTCAAATTTAGTACTGTACATAGCTTTGTATTATGGATAAGATAATCCGTCTTAGTCAGGTTATTTACGCCTACAGTTCCGGAATTTTTTTCCGTTTCCGCGTTAGGCAGTTTTCCAGTTTACAGTGTAATTTTACATAGGAAATACCTCCGGACCGAATTTTGTTTGCCGTTTATCCAGGTTTCCGGTATATAGAGGGTCCGGTTTAGGCAGGTTTTATTATTATTATTATTATTATTAATCTTGATTGGTCACATTGGACCACTTGAGTCGTTCCACAATCACTTCTTCTTTGGAGGTAATACTGTTTGGTTCTTGCTCTCTTTCATTCTTTCAGATCGGGATTTTCTCAACTCATCTGAAATCTCCATAGGCTTTCTATGTGTCATTTCTGCAGAAAATTTGTGAGCTTTAAGAAGGGTGTTAATTTTATTTTTCTCCTCGGCATCTGTTATCTTGAGTCCAACTGCTTTGAGATCTTGTTGGATTTCTTGGATCCATTTTCCTCCAGTTTTCTTTCCTATCACTAGTTGGCGTACAATTCTGTTTTCTGGAAGCCGTAAGATGTGAAAAAAATATGAAATTCTCGTCTTCTTCATTGTGCTGGTGATTGGATCAATCTCACGATAGACAGTTTCATTTGGCAGTATGTAATTTATATACTTATATATCAATTTCTTGTGGACTCGATAACTACTGTCATTTTGCATCAGTCCCTTTCAAATTCATACATAAAATATAACCATTTAAAATCTCGATCGAGTTCGTTAATGGGCAAAATCGACCAAGGGGCTGGAAATGGGAAAGTGAAAAAACTCGTTAACTTTCTTAGTATGTGAAATCCCTTCAAAGTTCATACTGCACTATTCTTTGGATAAGGGCCAAAAGCTTATCTCAGTAAAGTTTCTTGGTAGCACCAACCATTGAGCAAAGGGAAGCAAAAGATGGAGTTTTGAGAGAGAAAGAAATCATACCTCCCTGTTTTTCAATCACTGGACCAAGTTCGGAGTAGTGTACTCTCAGCATTAATCGCTAGGCAGCGCTGCCAAGGGAATAAACGTGATGGGCAAGTTATAAAAGTACAGTTTACGCCACAGTTTTTGGCCGGTCAGCCCCGGTTGCACAGTCGTAGAAAAGACAGTTCGTGAGCTTTAGGCATGGGCACAGAACGCAACTCTTGTTTTAATTGCACATGCCTGAAGCTCACCGAATGTGCAACCGGGACTGACCGGCCAAAAACTGTGGCATTAAACTGTATTAGTTGTCTATAGTTATCAATCAAGGAAGTACCAAGGAAAAGCAAGGAGGTAATGTATAAAGTGTACTATGTTCCCATATTAACTTATGCAGCTGAGACTTGGACCCTGACAAGCAGGCAAGAGAGTAGAATCCAAGCCAGTGAAATGAAATTCCTAAGAAGTATGATAGGAAAGACAAGGAAAGACAGAGTGAGGAATGAAGATGTTAGGAAGGAAGTGGGGATGGGAAAACTAAATGAGAGAATTGAGAAGAATAAACTAAGATGGTTTGGACATGTAAAGAGGATGGAGGAAAATAGAATACCAAGACAGATGCTGGAGGCGAAGTGCAAGGGTAAGAGACCAAGAGGAAGACCTAGAACAAGGTGGATGGATTCAGTGAAGAACGGCGTAAGAAAAAGAAATCTGGACTGGGACAAGATCGTGGAAGAAGAATGGTGGAAGGAAAGAGGAAAGTGGAGAAGTGCCATAAATACCCCGACCCGGCAGGAGCTGGATAAGGGGAAATGATGATGATGATGATGATGATGAGTTATCAATTCAATGTGCCTGTTTGGACAATAGACTAGTACAGGGTCATCAATTTAAGTCTCGCATCCGATCACGGCGCGGCAAGCTCTCGCGCTGACACCCGCTCGCTGGCCGGTAAAAAGTGCGCGACTTCTCCCCACTACTTCGCGTCAACATACAGTCATTTAATAGCAATTTCTAGTGAAAATAATTATCTACAAACTTACCTGGTTTTACAAGAAATGTTCAAAGTGTTGTCCGTCAACTCACAAGCATGCCTGGCACCTCGTAAACAAGTTTCTAGACACACAGCGAATTTCTTCCTGGGCGACGTTCGTTATGACTTGGCGAATATTTTCTTTTTAACTCCTCACATCACTTCGCATAACAAAGCACAATGAATACACGTTGTATAGAAAACATCACTTTAAGGCAACACATAAACTGTAAAATTGCCCCGAGACTGCACTGTATGTTAGGTCAAATCAACTAGCACTTCACAAGCTTGAATACGCCGGAGATACTGACAGCTTATTGCAACATTGCCGATCGCAGCGCACGTGTTCATTGCGGGGAGAACGCCAAGGTCACCTTGACCGGCCGCATCTGCCAAGGCCCCCTTTACCGGCACGTACATGCGGGAAATAAAATGATGACCCGGTATAAGATAATGCCACCTGTTGGAATGTTTTGTGACAAAGATGCTCTTCGGCTAATTTTTATTTGAATGGTCCTGATTAGTGATGTACAATGAGACAGTGCTGATGCTGGGATGGTTGGTTGGTTCCTTAGTTTAGGGGCTGTGACAACGCAGTCATATAGCCCCCTAAGGCTGGGAGCCACAGTAATAGTGGAACAAGACAAGCAGACAGAACGTGAAGGTTTTTTTTGTGTGTATGTTTAAGGCTGGTATTACACTATCAAAGAAGTTTGTCAAAGAAATTTTATAAAATATTTTATAAAACTGAACTTTATAAAAGTCACACAAAGCAATAATCACACCATTACACTATATCAAATATTTTATCATAGTTCAGCAAAATGGATGAAGGAAAGTTCCTTGTTCACGCGACTGTATTACGATAGGTGAAATTCTGTGGTGGCAATACCGGAATGTAAAAGAAGCGGAAACATAAACTAAACGTCTATGGGTTAAAACATGCGTCGCCCACGTGACAAGAAAGATATTTATACGAGTAAAGTCTTGGTGAACGAGCTGCAGTACGAGGACTTGAAAAATTACATTAAAATTTAATTATTAATAATTATGATGAAATGAATGTTGGCGACGTTCGAAACAACCACTGCCCGAGGAAAGAAAATTAAAACATACGAATAAAAAAGTATGGATTGAGTGGGATTCAAACCCTGGCCCTCTCAATCCGGAGCCAAGCGCTCTACTCATTCGGCAAACTAGACAATTGTTAATGGTGGTTAGTTACATGTATTACCTACCGGTCTCGCTTGTAGGCTAATACCATTAGTGAAATTAACGAATTATAATACAAATTTTATAACATAAAATACACTACTATTCACGGCTTATTTCAGCCTATTTAACTATTTAATTTCTCTTTATGTCCTGAAATGTGCAGTTCTTATGGCCTCGGCTATTTTAATCTACACTTTCTATCTCTTATTTATGTTTTACATTGTACACCATTCATTATATAACATATTATGTAACATTTGATGCATTTCACACTCTGATATGAGCATCCTTTTTGTCGTAATATTCCAGCAGTTATGATCCGCCATCTTTTATCAAAGATAGCATAATGCTCATACATTTTATAAAAGAAATGTTATGAAAGAAATTTTATAAAACCACCTTTTATAAAAGATTTCCCCATTACACTGTCATATCTTTTATAAAAGATCTTCTATCAAAGATCTTTGACAAATTTCTTTGATAGTGTAATACCGGCCTAAGAAAAAGGTGATACTCCCTTGAAATTTGATAATCTACTTTATAATCTCTTTTTTTTTTTGAATGGTTATCTCCTTTTTTTTTTGTGTGTGTGTGTGTGTGTGTGTGTGTGTGTGTGTGTGTCTAACAATGGTTAGCAACACTGGTGAAGGGGCTTGAGCGAGACAAGCAGGAGGTTTGCATAATATTGTACATCACTAGTCTAGAAGTAGTTCATGTTTTTGTAATAAGATGCCATTTATATTGTTATTAAATTGCTGTGTTGTCCTGTGAAGTGTGTGTGGATGTGAACATAACAACTCACATAGTTACACATCTCCAGAGAAGGAAAGTAACAGAATTACTTGTAGCTCCTATGTTTACAGTGCTTCCTACTATGGTACCATACTGTTATATTTTCATAGCTTATCATTGATGTAGAAGCCCAACCTCATGCTAGTTACCGACTTTTCCCTATGGAATAGAGCGAACGGATGTGGCTTGTGAAGTTTGATTTCTTCATCGATGATATGCTTCCCCTGCATTTGAACAGCTTGCAACAGTAGAAGGGCCCTGTAAAGATGTCCTGTGCATTTTCATGTTCATGTTTATTTTCAAAGATAATTTTAGAGACATTTGTGTGCCTTCCCTCTCCCCTGAAAAATGTATTTATTTCTTCAGAGAGATGCAAGAATATTTTTAAGAGACCAAGCCTTGTGTTCTGAAAGTATAAGATAACCCATAAAACATACAACTCTTCAGTCTCACACCTACAGTGGGCGTCTCACACCTACAGTGGGCGAACAGCAGATTAGGAATTACAAAATCAATTTTGTTTATCTGTGAATTTTTTACTTTGTACTTAGTATTTACGATATAGGAGTCAACTTCCAGATGAACTCGTAGTTCCGTCCCTTAAAACATTAACTAACTAACTTCCAATACACACTCTTCTGCATCTTCTGAGATTATTATATTGTACCATCTTCTGGCTCAATGGCAGCTGAAAATACATCTCAACATCTTCCAAGTTCTCCGGCAAAACCTCATCCTGTTAACAGCCTATTTGCTGTAAATGTTCTTTAATTGGCAAAGATTATTGCAGTAGTTCTGACCACCTTATTGATTGGCTTCTGAGATCGCCTGGCATCAATCCCCCAGAGCATTTATGAGACTGAATGAAAAAACACAACTATGACTCGATTCATTTTTCACCTTTGTTCCGCCAATGATGGCTGTACGTATTACATGCAGTCATCATCATCAATTTCTCTTTTCTAGCTTAGGCCGGGTCGAAGCAAATGTGACACCCCTCCTCTGTCTGTCCACCATCCTTCCTCAACCACTGAACTCCACTCCAGGTTCCGTCCTCTCACACTGTCCTTCGCCAAATCTATCCACCATACTCTAAATGCAGTACCATGTTCAAATGTCCAGAAATTAGATCAAAATAAAAAAAAATATGTAATTTTTTGCTCACCCACAGTAGCTTTGAATTATATGGTGGAATGATTGCCAACTGCTCTATATTCCTGTTCTTCTTCTTCATCTTGGACCACTTGAGTCGCCCAGTAGCTCAGGCGTTCCTCATCTGTAAATACCCTTGTTACTGTATTACGTTTGTCTCTCTTATTTTTATGTCTTTCAGTTTTTATAATTTTTTGTTTTTGTTTTGCAAGTCATCCAAGGTTATTTCTAATTCTGTCATATCTTCTCTAATTTCCTTAATCCATCCTACTTGTTGTTTCATATTCCAAAGTTTCACTACAATTTTTCTAGATAAGCTGGTTTCTGGTGACCTCATGATGTGACAAAAAAAAAAAAATGTTTCTTCCGAATAGTATCAGTGATGGGCTCCACTTCATTTGGTACTATCCGCCACTGTCCATCTTTCTGATATTTTTTTATTTATGCATGTTCTAGCTATTCTTCTTTCTACTTTTAAAATGTTGTCGATTCTGTTTTTCTGAGTAACTTTAAAGAGTTTCGCTTCCATAGGTCACCTCTGGTTGAACCACCGTCTTGTAATGTTTTAATTTTGTTGCGATTAATAGACTTTTCTTTTATATGTAGACCATGTTAATTTTTTGGGCTTTTATCATTTTATTAGTTCTTTCTTGCCATCCAGGTTTCTCATCCAAGTTGTAAGTTATAATTTCTCCTAAGTATTTAAATTACTTCACTATTTTAACTTTCTTGTTATTTGCCAACTGCTCTATGATTACCCCATTTTTTTGCAAAAGTGAAGAGATCGGGGAGGGGTATTGAAAGTTAATTACGTGAGGGCTGTTCAAATCTTTGAGCTACCATTAGAGATTCTCTTTCAGCTGCCCTTTCCTCTCTGTTACGTTGTTTCTCTTATTTTGATTGTGATGTGATGAAAGAGTGTCAGAGATTAGTTAGTTACGGTAGTTATTGAGGTTTTAAGGGGTGGAGTGTCAGAGATTAGTTAGTTACGGTACTTATTGAGGTTTTAAGGGGCGGAGTGTCAGAGATTAGTTAGTTACGGTAGTTATTGAGGTTTTAAGGGGTGGAGTGTCAGAGATTAGTTAGTTACGGTACTTATTGAGGTTTTAAGGGGCGGAGTGTCAGAGATTTGTGCTTGCTATAGTGAGTTGTTATGTTCTTGAAATGTTATATCAGTCTTGTGAGCTTCTGGCTATGGCTAGATGGAGCAGTAAATGTAGCGGGGCTTAATGATGCTTCAGTAACGGTTGCTTCTTCAACAAAACCGAATTAGTGAAATATCACTTGTGTAAAATTTGTACAAATCAATGCTTACTTGAATTTGCTGCACGATGTGAAATTATAAAAAATGTTATGGTATGTCAGTGCTTCGTCAGTTGTGACTGTCAACAAGGACATGTATTACAAGATTTAACTGAACCATACGTATTGCTGCAGCTACCTCGTCTGGCCATAGCCTGCAGTGCAGCTGTTGTTTCTGTAGTGAGATCATTACATTCCGCTTGTACAAGGGTCCTCACACTGGATAAAAGTATCTTCTATCTGAATTTGTATTTTACACAATCGTTTGAACACGAAATATGGTTTTGTGTTGTGTACTTGACCTAGTACCGGTAGCTGAAAATAACTCATTTGTTATAATTTTGAAGATATGATACTTGTAAGCAAAGGAGGTTTTTTCTTGATTTTTCGGGAGTAGCTATTCTGCCCGGCAGCAGACTTGAGTTCGTCGTTTGCTACCATGAATGTTTAATGAACAAGGAAAGTATATGAAAAAATAAATAAAGCCTAAAAATAAAATATGATAAAACGTAAATTATAAATAAATATTTGGCTGTTTAAAGTGAAAACGTTATCTTTCCAGGGATCAAGTATTTGTGCACACTGATCGAGAGTATTAATTGAGAGGAATTAATGATTTAAGACATCTCAATGTGTTTGCCAGTGTGTCATTGTGCCTGGCAGTTGTTATGGCACACCTCGCTTTGACATAAATATCATGAGTAGATTTTGTGGTTTTTAGCATTTAAAAAGAAAAACAACTTGCATTCCAAATTCCAAATTTAGCATTTTGTAGCAATCTAGGATATTCAGATTTAGTATTTTGTCCCATATTTGTTACAGTTGAGGATTTTGTGCAATATTATTATTAGGATTAAGTTAATATACTGTAGGTCAATAATATAAATTGCCCTTAATATTATTAACAAAATGTTATAGAATCTAAGAACCTAGCATACAAATATACACACCTTGTAAAGAATATACAAATTTACACCATAATTATTCATAGAAACATTCAGCTAATTAAAAAAATGTTATTTGTTGTTGATCATGAGAGAAATCTCTTACTTTTAAAAATGCCTAACAGTCCACCCAAAAACAAAGAAAAAAAAGCTAATTTTAACTAACAATCATTTCAAGCATATTTTATTGTTTTTCCAAAGGTGTATACTACTATTTTATTTACAATTCATTTGTTTTGTTGAATATCACATTTATTTAGGGAATAAACCAGTAATATCGCATTTTCAGCCAATTTTACATTTTATCGCAGGTTAAATACCGCTAATACTCACTTATGGGGACCTTAAAACATAAAGGTACAGAATGTGATGTGTTTTGGACAAATTTTATAAATGATACAACCATGAGCGGTGCCAATGACACACGGGGACAAAACAATTGACAAGTCTGAAAATATTTGGTATTTGAGTTTTTATTGCAAAAGAAAAAAAAGGAAGAATATCCTTTGTTGTAAAGCATTTACTGTGTTAAGCTAGTATGCCCCTTCCTAGATACCTTTTTCCAGTATCTGTGGGACCCTTAGTTATTCAGTAGAAAGGTTAGGAGAATGGAAGAGAGGATTTATGTGATCTCTTGACTGCTAAATGTATCTTAATTTCACCTTGCAAACCAAGTTTCTGACGAAAATGTATTCTTTATAACGGTATTGTAGTTCCGGTACTGCCTCTGTGTTTTCAGGTACTGTGAATTTTGAACGTGCGTGAGAAATCTGAAAGCTACATGTTGCTCAAATCTCATCATCTCCTAACAAATATCACTGCCATTAATATCTACGATACTGAGTTACGTAACTCAAGGTACAAATGTTCCTTTCTTGAGCAGTCACTTCTGCCATTTAAGTTAATCAAAAATCTCTAGTCCGGTTCAAACTTTGGTGCACAGGTGGCTCTATGCAGGGTGTATACAAATGCGTGTCCATGTAAGGACACATTCCCCACACCATCACAAAACGTTCACTTCAACGTGGGTCCCAAAATCCTACAGAATTCCCTGATTAGTCTGATAGTTCACCAGTATCTCGATGAACATTTTCCGAACAAATGGATTGCTCGAAGGGGATTCATTGCATGGCCTGCGTGATTGCCAGATTTGAATCCTATGGATTTTTCCTTGTGGGGATACGTAAAATGCTTGGTGTATGCAACGCTTGTACCTAATATCAATGTTCTGAAGGAGCATATCTAAAATGGATTTGACCAAGTACGAAACACTCCAGGAGTTTTCCACAGAGAACGGCAAAGTTTTGGGGATGCAATGAAGCAGGAGGAAGTCACTTTCAACAGTTTTTGTAAATGTAGGCATATTTTGTAAAATGCATCACATCTAGCTTCCAAACAAAGGGTTTTGGACCAATCTTCATATGAACTCGTTTGTGATGTTTTGACGTTCAGTGTTAATTTAGCATATGCATTTCACCACAGCAAATTTCTCATTAACTTTTGACAAACACATCGTTAAGCTAACTAGCCACTCAACTCCTAAAGGCCGAGGGAAACAGTAACAGCACAGAAGCAGATGTTTTGACTGATATTTGAGGACGACATTCAAGTTAAATTGTTTTCCCCAACTCATTTTCTTTGATACGAATGCAAGGTAAGTGCATTTTAATGAAGAGTTGAGAAATGTCACAAATGCGTACAGCTTTCTTCCAACCGAAAATGAATTTGTGTTGGCTTGGTGTATCCATAGCCTTTATTAACCTCTTAACTGGGTATTTATGAGCCCTGTGTATCATTTCCAGCCAATTGTTACGACAGTATAGGCGGGAATATTAGCAATAGTGTTATAGTATAATAAAGAAATTTCAATGTATTAAGTATAATTCAAGAGACATTTTGACCATGTTTACAGTAACTACAAGGTCATTTACCTGATTAGAACTTATTGTCTGTATGACCTAAACTGTTCATTTCCGCACATTGAGAGGTGAAAATAAAACGTATCGAATGTTATCGAGATCAAACGTGTAGGTTTGCTTTCATTGCTCCCCGCACAAAGCAAAAACAAACACATGACCAAAACAGAAAGCAAAAAGTACAATTCAAAAACAAAAGCAAAAAACAAACAAAAGAAGCAAAGCAAAATTTAAAAGAAATGCAAAAGCAGAAAACGAACACAAAATCAAAAACAAAAAAACAAAAGCAAATACAGAAAACAAACACAAAAACCACAATGCAAAAACAAAAGAAATAGCAGAAAATGAACACAAATTCAAAAACAAAAAAGCGAAAAACAAAAGCAAATACAGAAAACAAACACAAAAACAAAAATTCTAAGACAAAAGAAAAAGCAGAAAACGAACATAAAATCAAAAACAAAAAAGGAAGCAAAATTCAAAAACATAAGCAAATACAGAAAACAAAACCAAAACAAAAAAATACAAAGCAAAAGAAAAAGAACATTGTGGTGTTTGAAGCCATATTTTCAGTATCTCATATTAATCTCATGTAATTTATTTCAGGATTAGGGCATAATCCATCTCTTTTGGGTACATTCGTGTTGACCGACTGAAAAGCACTAAACTCTTGTTTAGAAAAAGAACACAAAAGCAAATGCAGAAAACAAAAATAACACAAAGCAAAAACCAAAATTTATAAAAAAAAAAAGAAAGCAGAAAACGAATACAAAATCAGATACAAAAACAAAAAACAAGAGGCGGGAAATGTCGTAACTGCTGCCAAAACATCAATTTTCTCGAAGACATTCGTCATGCCGTGGAAACTCGACACACCCAGGAGGTGTTAGCGGTGTATATATACGTCATACCCAGTTAAGAGGTTAAGGGCTAAATTTCAAAACTACATCCTGGTTTATCCCCTTGACTGTTGTAACAGTCTGTTCACAGAAACATTGTGTGCTCCCACCCAGGGATGTATATGAGGGTGGAGCTGTGGGGATTCCAGCCCCCACACCCTCCCCTAAAAAAAACAATAAAAATTAAGAATGTTTTGCGTTGGTAAAAGCATAAAATAATTGTAAATTTGGTTACGCTAATGTTAACATATTTTATTGGCTAAGTTATAAACAATATTAAGATTGAAATTAGACTACCTCGTGGTATAGCAGCTAGCATTCTTGGCTGCCACCCCGAATTCGATTCCTGGCTCTGCCAAGAAACTTTAATTCTAGTCTGAGGGTTGGAAAGGGCTACACACAGCCTTGTGAGGCACTGTTTACCTTTATGCTTAATATTTGCCATTCATACTCCATAGGCCTTAATAGAACATTCATTAAGTACGGTATATTACAGCTTTCTTTGTATTGCCACTAATTGTAGGCTATATAACTTGGAATTTTACAACTAACTCTTATCTAAAACAATTACACAAAGTTATATGCTCTAAGATACTGGTTGATATTGTTGGGTATTTTGCGGTGACTATCCCCTGGGAATGCTCGTAATATTCGAGGATAGTCGGCCACCCCCCGAAAGAGACCCTGCTCACACCAACCTTTTAACATATAAAGACGTTCTTTGATTAATTTGCGATTCATTGTGAGAAACTAGCTGTTACTACATAACGAAATACATGGCATCGGAAACAATAGACGTGGTTGCTAATCCGGCCCTTAAAAGTGAGCTACTCATTCGTTCTAGTTGCAGGTATGTGAGAATATTGGCCATCCTGTACATAGTTCCTGCAGTAGTTGAAGATACAGAGGCATTTAGTTTATATTGCTATTACTGAATCGAGCAGCTTGAATATGTGTGTGTGTGTGCATGTTATACCCCACATGTTAAATGGGGCATTTTCTACAATCAAATCTGATTTTTTACATGTTTTACTCAGGGTATTGCTTCAGTTCATTTCATCAACTCATTCATCACTTACCACAACAATATTTCCGTCTTATGCATCCGACACAGTGTGTGTGCTTTGGGCTAGACCTATCGTGTAATGATCATATCAGTGCTTGGTAGCTATATTTGGATTCACAAGTAAAGAACATTTCCAGTCCCCATGTGTCCTCCTTTTAAGGACACAACTTTTATTTTGTATTACCAGTTCGCGACATAAATGGGTCAGTCGTATGCTCGTGAGAATTTCGGAGTGTAACGTCACAATATTCCCTGCACACTACAGTCCTGTCAGCTCTGACGTTTGGCGATGCTGGGAGAAGAGGGGTAAAGAGAACAATATAGCCAACCTACGGGTGTTAATAGAACCTTGAAACTTGGCAACATTGTAATTCTTCTCTAGCGTCTTTATTATGTAACGTGGAAGTCCCACACCCCATTTGCAATTTTGTGCATGATTTTGTTTTTCCGACATTTTGCGGTTACAAAACCCAAATTCTTGGCTCGCAGTGGAATTCTGTCTATGTTGGCGAAGTCGCTTACTACCATGAATAATGTTGTCACCTGCACCAATCAGCGGTTTTCCCGGTGAGCCGGTCTTTAAATTTAGCTCGATGTTGCCAAGGCTCTCTTCTGTTGCTCTGTGTGTTTGTGCAGGTTTGTTGCTTTATTGTCTTGTGTGTGCACAGTTACCGGTTAACTGTGTGTAAGTATAAGATGCGTTCGAAAAGTAACGAGCCAGAGGCTGGAATGCGTAAACCGGTGACGACATCGGCTAATCGTGGCATGTGTAACGAGGTGTGGTTCCGACCAGAGCATGGAAGGTCACAGCCCGTTGCTAGAGGGCACGCGTGCACGTCACGTGACGATACAAAGCGAATAGCAGCATGCATCAATCGTCCAACGCTGCCAGTCGCATTGCAGACAGTGACATGGAGGCGTCAACCGAAGAGCAAAGAGGTGTTGTTCTGTTTCTGGCAGCGGAAGGAGTAGGGGAAACGGACATTCATCGCCGAATGTCACAAGTGTACGGCGAACACAGCATGTCCCTTGCAAGGGTCAAGGAGTGGCACAAGCGCTTCAGGAAAGAACGGGTGTCGTTAGCCGATGATGCCCGGTCTGGGGCACCCCCCTGCATTACTGATGACAACGTCCAGCTGGTTGATGCACTCATTACCCAGGACCGCCGAGTGACAGTGAACGGCATAGCCGCCGTGGTCAGATTGGGCGTCGGAAGTGTGCACACCATGATGAAGGAACGACTGCACTGTGCCCAATGGGTGCCCCGCAGTCTTCAGCCACACCAGGAAGCATGTCGAATGGCCCACTGTCTTGGCCATCTGCAGCGCTATGCGAGGGAAGGGAATGGATTCCTGACACGAGTGGTGGCTGGAGATGAGTCATGGTGTCATCACTTCGAACCAGAATCCAAACGACAAAGCCTCCAGTGGAAGCATCCAGAGTCACCACCACCCAAAAAAAGGCAAGGCCATCCACACGAGTGCAGGAAAGGTATCCTCCGGCTCGTTACTTTTTGAATGCACCTTATATATTACTATTGAAAAAGGAGGCAAGGTTCCTTCGAAACGTATAGAGTTTTAAATGTTATTTCACACGGCAATATCCCAAAAGCATGAATAATTGTAATAGTATTCCGAGGCGTGAAAGCCTTAATCTACACAGTCATATGGCCAGTGGTTCATGCGAATTCATTTAAAAACATGTGAAATATTTTATGTAGTCCACATTGTTTTATATTTCGCGGTACAGAACCGGCAACGCTGTCTCCCTCCCTCATGAGAAATGTCAGAGCCGGACACTCGGTGGCTGGACTGTAGTCGGTCATCATCCCCGGCACTCTCATATTACTTTGTTGTCCGCACGGTCCACATGCTGACCGCTGGAGTAGAACACACACAGAATCTTGACATGCCAATTGAGAGTATTAATTTATAAAAAACAATGCTTTTCGCACATCTAAATCTAGTCCCAGTGTTTCTATAGATAAAAAATCTCTTGAATAATTCGTGGGTTTTTTTTCCGTTTCAACTTTAAAATAACCAAGTTTTTCTAATTTCTTAAGCTTGCGATTTTGAAATAGCACAATGGTCTGATTTCTCTTTCGTAAGTCATGACTGGAAATTGGCTCGGACACTATTGCCAACACAGTATCCCCTCACTGTGTGCCAAGATTCTTTACTTGTGGACTTGAGAGTGCACCACAGTATATAGAGTCCTAGTCAGTACTTAACATACTGTATTTGTTAATATTTTAGTGCTCAACTGTTGCCTGCAATGCGAGGCCCATACGCTGCGGCCCCAGGTTTGCCCCTAGTGACATGTATTTTCTGGGATCTCACATTTCCCTTGTCTAGAGATTTGCAATAACAACAAAAATCATAAATAAGTTCTTACCTCTTGAAACTGCTGAGGAGGAGGTGCTTGTCAATAGTGGCTTTTCACTGATGTCTATCTGATTACTGAGTGATGCTAGTGCATGCCAGGAGCAATGGCAAACTACCTCTCTTACCTTACCTCACTAAATTGCTCGCATAACTTTCAGAAGGGTTATTTGAGGATCCAACTAGCCTCCAGACTAATAAATTGACAGGCTTGATTGACATGTTGTCACTTACTTCATCAATTTTCGTTTTCCAGCTCGGGCCAGGTCAGAGCAAATATGACACCCCTTCACTTTGCTCTGTCTTTCCATCATCCTTCCTCAACCACTGAACTCCACTCCACACTCACACTGTCCTTCACCATATTCTAGGTCTTCCTCGTCCTCTCTTTCCACTCATCCGTCTCTCCATCACTTGTTTCGGCATTCTTCCATCATTCATCCTTTTCACATGTCCATACCATCTCAATCCATAGTGTCCACAGGCAGGAAAAGTCAGGAATTTTGTTTTTGGTCAGGAAAAGTCAGGAAAAGTGTGAAAAAATGGCGTGAGTCAGGAAAAAATGGAATTTTATATTAACCATACAGTATTTTGTGTTTTACGGCCATATTTTGATGTTACTATTTCAACTAATCTCTGAACATAAAAAGCAATAACTCGCTGAACATTATGTTAAGTTTCCATTTTTACAGTTCATCATAATAAAAACCTAGTTTACCTATTTCTTGTATGCTTATTAGCGTTGTCGTAGGGATGTGGCGACCCCATCGCCCAGCACATTGCACTTTATTTTGTATTTTAAATGAATAAAGAGGTGAGGGTTGGGAAGCTATGGGGATAATGGAGGCTGCAAATAATATATATATTTGTTTGCTCAATAAACCTCTTTTCCGATGTTACGATGACTTCACGAGTCAGGAATTTTGTAGAAAAATGGTCAGGAAAAGTCAGGAAAATTGACATTGAAAATTCTGTGGACACCATGCAATCTGTTTTGCTCCAGCTTATCATTCAGCTTCTGTACATTCACTTCCTTTCTCACTCCATCTCTCGTAGTCTTCTGTACCATACTCCTCAGGAATTTCATTTTGGTTGCCTTACTTATTGGGATAAAATAGGAATTCGGCAGAAGGTTTTGAAAATTGACTGCTAGAATTTGATGATGCATACACGGTTCACTCAGAGTAGTAGGTCTACTTCTCATCTGGTTACATTATAATGTAATCAATAATTAAGATTGTTCCTAAATAATTATTATTCAAATGTTGCAATCCCAGAATGCACCTCAGAAAGTGTGCGGCGTATGGGCCTTGTAGACATCATAGGCAGTAGCTCAACATTGTGTTTAGTAAGGGAACTTAACGGGTATCTGTTAGCCCAGGTGTGTTCATGTTTCGCTTGTTGGTCGATGGAGCCCAACTGAGGGTTCGAGATTTCACTTGTGCAGCTATGAAGGATTAGCATCGCTCTAATCATTATCATTATGCTTGTATTGTAATCTCCTGGTATTGAATTTGGAATATTAACGGTGGGCAGAAAGAAATTATTTGAGAATAACTTTCATTGATGAGAGCCACTACATCCTTTTGCCTGTTAACTTTGAATCAGGTAAACAAAAGTCAAAATTCAGATAGATGTTTGTCTAACGAGACTTCATGGGCAAAATGGATTGCTTATGAATAGGGGGCGGATTTCTATGACCTAAAAATGTATGAAATATGTATGCAATTATGACCTAAAAACATAAAAATATGACTTAATGAATAGCATCAACGTTACATAGAAACACTTTTATTACTCCATCCATACTGAATATGTTTTCACCTAACTCGTGAACAAAACTTCGCAACTTCCCACAAATTGAGACTTTCGTTTTAGGCATATTGAAAGGAACTGAATGTTAAAGCTCCCTAATGAGTGACCAAGGTCATTCAGTTTGTTGAAGGTGGAAGAGGGAAGGGGGAAGGAGAGAGATAAGAACGATGACAAATAACTGCGGAATTACCTCTGCTTCTGTGTAAACAATAGCCCGGTTTCCAGGAATTGACCCAGCTAGCAAACAATAGCTCCTACCTGTTAGAAACATTCCATACACTAATTTAGAATGGTTCTTCTGTAGTATATTCCAGTCTATCCTGAACAATAATTTCTAGAGCTTATTCTGATTTTTATAAAACGAAATTCAAATGAAAATTACCAAAATATGCCGTTTATAATGATATTTTGTTCAAAATGTGCCATAAAACTTAAAGCCTAAATATGCATTTATATGCCCAATGAAACCTGTTTAATTTTGGTTATCATGTTTGGAAACGTGTTGAAAATACAAGACTATAAGATATAATGTTAAGGGAAAACGTAAGACTTCTCTTAGAAATCCGCCTCCTACTTATGAATATCTGCTTGGTATTTTACTTCAAGGTAAAGAGCAATGAACCTATATTGACAGTTGGAATCCAAGACTTCGTATGGCACAGTGCTATCTTCCTTATAGCTGGTCACAATGCCTAAACGCATGTGGATACATATTCCTGTTGAGCATTGTAGTTTAGTTTCCTATGACCAAGTGCAAAGGACATTGGACCTTCAATATAACGTTAGACGGAATTGTCTATCCACTCATGGCTAGAGGTTGTGTAAAAGAGAATGAAAAGGAGCAGTATAGTGCCCACTGTTGGTGTGCTAACTAATTTAATCACATATAAGGGGTGAGAAGAGCCTGTAAATGATTTTTCACTCATATTAGTACAGTAGAACTCCAATTATCTGAACTCCGACTGTCTGAATCGCTCATTATCCGTATCTCTTCCAGAAAAACGTACTGCGATTCGCAAAATAATGATTCTATCTGTGCATGCTATTGTCCTTCCCTCCACGGAGCTAGTGTAGGTGCAGCGCAAACATTATTGGGATGATGAGCTTACTTTGACCGAGATGTTCAGCAAACAATGACTACGGTATGCTATATACCATGTAAAAGTGTTGCCTTTTCATTTAATTACATAATTAAAAATGCATTCTTCTTCTTCTGCCTTATCGAATACGGACGTTGGCTACCACCATGGCTAACACCTTCTTATTCTGTTCAATCCTGAAGAGTTCCGTGGAAGACAACCCAAACCACGTTCGTAATAATTATCCATCCAAGTTATTCGTCTCCTTCCCGGTCCACGCTGACCTTCAGTTTTACCCTGAAGTATAACTTGGAGCAGATGGTATGAATACAGCATCCAAAATATGCTCTTTTAATTTAAAATACATATTGTATGTATGTAAATCCAATTATCCAAATTTTCGATTATCCGATGGAGTCCGGTCCCAGTTGATTTGGATAATTGGAGTTCTACTGTAAAATACTCCATTTATTGTAGAAAATGTACAGAGCTAAAGGCTTCACAAATTTAATTGGGTACATTTTTGGTCATTGTTCGTATTTTAGTTGGATGAAATTTGTCTGGGATAAATACGTGTAGAAAAAAGAATATTCCAAGTGTATAAGAGGTCAACTGAGTCAGGTTAAAGGAAAGTGATGGGTGGTTAAGAAGTACTCAGGTCACATATGAAATAATTTAAAGTAATTTGAACCGAGTTTTTATATCTTCTGGTAACCTGATCCTACAGTAGTTCAGTTGTTGAATACTAGGTAGTTCGGGGAGGGAACTGGTTAGCATTGCTACAATCTATACTAACAGGAAAACTAACTTGAATATAACAGTCTATATTGGTCAGTTTTGATCTGAAACACTACACACATCTGTAGGTATTTCACCAGAAGAAGAAAAGTCTATTTATATTCCATTTAACATATTCTACTACAGGTTTTGGTAAGCTGGGACCTTGAGTGCAGGTCCTGCCATGTTGTGGCTCTCATCTTTATGAATACTTCCTGTATTTTCAGTCTGTTTTTTGCTTTATGTTATTTTGGTGGGTTGCGTACAATCATATGAACTCCTTCACTGTCATCTGAATTCATGGATATATATTCCAAGTTTCTGTACCTTCTTTTGTAATTGAATCATTCAACTGTGGACACTTCCTGCTGAAATAGGCAACATATGTTTAGTTCTATGATACGGTTGGTGAGATTATATCATCTCGTAAAGGAATTGCTTTTCAATCAGTCAATGTGTGAGTTATTCCCCACCAACATTACTCAAAAGCAATTGTTTCACCAGGTTTCGAAGCCAACACTAAATAATGGCTTCTAATATTTCTATATTATATCTCGTAAGCAATGCATTCAGCTGGTGGTGTGCCTGTTGATCTCATTGCACACTGCAAAGTACAGTTTACGTCACGATTTTTATCTGGTCAGCCCTGGTTGCAGAGTCGTACGGAGGACAGTCGGCGAGCCTCAGGCATGTGTAATTGATACACTGAAAGCTAGGCCGTGTCATCGTGCTGTGTGTGCTTTGCCAGTGGTGAATAAAGGAAATAGTAAACTTATCGTTGTTACTTGCAGTTCCTTGTGTGCGTGTTGTGCACAGTGGGCTGAGGGAAATGACACCTATTCAATGAAAACTTTGTGGCAAAACTCTTCACAGACAAACTTCTGAGGTTTTAATAGAAAGGAAGGATATTCGATTCTATCGCGTTCCATATTTACGTGCAATAGATGAATATAGGAAGGAAGACGGGCCTATAATTTATGAAGCTGCCTACAGTGTCTCGTATCACTTGGTGATGCATTGAGTTGCAGGTCAGCTGTTCGCTTATCTCAGCGGCTGATTGCTCCGCCTGTCAAATTCCGGCCTAACTTGTGAAATAAGAGGTTCGTTTTGAGGGTTTTATTACGCAGGTCAACTGAATTACCGTACACTTGTATCGTTTCCCAGATATGGTGACTATTTCATTTTTAGTAGTGATCGAAATGATGGAATGAAGATAAAAATTCCAACCAGCCAGCAGGACTCCAGACTACAAGAGGAGCACATGCCCTCAGCATCTCCTGTCAACTGCTAGTTCTAAACTCGCTTCAATGCGTGAGTTCTCGAGGCCACCGGCCAAACACCGTGCGTAAACTGTACCACTCAACTTATTTTATTTTCTAGCTCTAATGTTCATTAAATAATATAGTTCTGTAAACACTGCTAGGCTAGTTGTATTGTAGCCATGAGTATCCAGTATTGTTATTTTATAGTGTAACATAGGAAACTTTGTCTGACAGTGGAGGAGTTCATTCACAAATACAAGGCTGACTACAAGATTGATCTCTTCATAAAGTATGTTTATCCTAATGATTATAATGTGAGCATGGAGATACAGATTGAAACAAGACCAAACATGCAGTACAAATAATCTTGTTTTGGGTTTTACTGAAATTTGGACTTGTGTTGGAATTTTACTGTAAAATCTATGTGTTTAAGTCTGTGGAGGAGGAAGATAATCTCTCTGCTTCTGGTCTGCTTATCATTAAAGAAAAGGCTGTTGTTATTAACAATGTAACCTTACCATTTGTCTTCCATCACTACAAACATGTTGGGTTGTATTCTCTGTTACTACTCATATTATAAAGTCACCATGTTTGCAGACACTGAAACTAGCACTTACAGATGAGTTGTCTTGTTCATAGTCGCCAATCTTCACATCGTTAGTCAAATTACAACATAACCTATAAAGTAACACCTATTGGAGAACATGGACATAATTTCATTTTTTCTGCCCCTTCTGGCACAAGATTATGCTATCTTTTTTTGCTATTAGAGCATACTTTTATGGCAGCTCAAACACAGCAGTCACATCGTCACATGACATGCACGCGTGCCCTCTAGCGACGGGCTGTGACCTTCCACGCTCTGGTCGTAACCATACCTCGTTACACACGCTACGATTAGCCGATGTCATCACCGGTTTGCGCATTGAAGCCTCCGGCTCGTTACTTTTTGAACGCACCTTATAGACTAAAATGGAGAGCGCTTGTAAACGACACCCAGGAAACTGGAGTGGAAACTTGATATTGATGATGAATTTACAGAAAGTTTAAGACACAATTTTGAAGATGGTAGTCAGACTTTCATTGAAGTTACTACAATCATTAATCAGCCAGTTTTATTTTCAACATCTCGAGCCCTACTATTGTGCAAATCTTTTAAATGTATTACTGTTGGTGTTCCAAATTTAGTTTCAGTTGGCCAAATTCCAATTACTGGAATATGTGAAAAATAACCTGAAATAAATTAGGCTACGCCCGCCCGGCTCATGATCCCAAGATTGTGGACTTGATTCCTAGGCAAGGAAGTCAGATTTTTAGCCTATTTTCATTTTATGAAAAAAATAGGCTTATGAGCTCACCTTTTGTCCGTGTGTCTGTGTGTGCGCGCGCGTCCCCCCTAATAACTTCTAAACGGCTGGAGCGATTTCAATGAAACTCGGTAAGATCATAGCACCATTCTGGCAGACCCCAACCGTGCCCTTCAAATTTTATTGTGTCTCACCAATCCAACATGTTGACTGTGCGAAATATTTCACCAGCATTCAGTATCTCCGAAACTATTACCGATATCACCCTGAAAGTGTGTACGGTGATAAAGGGCACTACTAGAAGCTCACCTATGAGACTTTCAAAAACCTGGTAACTACAAAACCAACATGGCGGCCAAGCGAAGTTGAGACTTTTAAATAGACTTTTCTCGCGATTTAACTATCCAAACGTAATGAAACTTGGTACAGCAAATGTTTATACACATTGTAATGCACTGGCATCTAATTTAGTTCAATTGTTTACATAATCTCAAGATGGCAGCTGTGCGAAATTTTAAAATTAAGTTTTTATTTCTTGTGTCGTAATCATGCAATCGAAGTGAAAGTTTGAATAATGAACCTACGTAATAATTTTCCTTTAATGGTACATAACTCTATGGCCTATACATATAACAATCCAACATGGCGAGCATCTGAAATATTTAGACTGTTCTCAATATCTGCGAATCTTTTACAGCAATCAAACTGATATTTTTTATGTTCATAGGGGCTATGAACATAAGTTCACCTATAGGACTTTCAGTAACCTGGTGAGCACAAACCAACATGGCGGCGACGCAAAGTATAAATATTTAAATGGACATTTCTCGCGATTTAACCATACGAGTGCAGTGAAACGTAGCACGTTAAATGCTTATACAAATGTTAATCCACTGGCATCTAATTTATTTCAATTGTTTTCATAACCACCAGATGGCAGCTGTGCGAAATTTTAAAGTCTCGTGTTTACTCGTGTTCTAATCATGCGATTGAAGTTTGAATACCACACGTACACAATAATCGTCATGTAATAGTACATAAATTTAAAAATCCAACCTGGTGACCATCTGAAATATTTAGACGGTTCTCAATATCTACGAATATATCACAACGTTCAAACTGAAATTTTGTATGTTAATAGAAGCAATTAACATGAGTAGGACATATGAAAATAGGCTGTATAGTACTTCATGGAATACTTGTTGAAGGGTGGGAACAAACTACGGCTCTGGGAATTGTTTTATTCTCTTTCTAGGAAATCATTCTATCAGGCCAAACTAGGCCGGGCTTTATGTATTGTATTGACCAAAATTGACAGTACGGTACATCTTTAGTAAGCAGATGGCCAGCAGAATGTCTTCCTCCTCCACAATGTTTATGTTCCGGATCACTGAGAATTCCTGGTAGACTGAGTATAGAATAAGAACAACCAGCCTGTCCTTGGACCCTAGATGTAATCAGAATGCCTTTGTTAATGCATCTTGTGATGTCCAGTTTAAATGTAAAAAGTCTTGCTGTTTGCCATTCAAGACAAAATCCTTTTTAAAGTGAACTGACCAAGTGATAAGTTTACTGTACTGTGTTATGAATGTAACTGTCTAACAAGAGCAAATAGCTGCACTTTGCTTCAACAAGCAGTCCTCAGCTGGCGTTTGAAATCTAAACTTTTGTTCTTGTTGCATGGTCACCATACTGACTAATGATGGTTCTGTATTGATTCTTTGTCTTCCTCTTTAGCATTTGTCTCACAATATTCTCGCTCTCTGTCTCCATTTCGCACGATCATGTGCCTGATGTCGAGCCATCACTACCTCGGTCTTGAAACCGGGCGTTTTTCTTCAAACTCTTATGATGTGTCTGCTCATAGTACGTAGTCAAGGCCCTTGTCATCGCCATGTTGATGCCATGGTAACTAAATTGTTCGGATCTGTGATCAAATATTCCGACTTGATACTAATTAGATGGAGTCAAAACACTTTGAGGCATATTTTCTAGGCGTGGATCAGCGGTAACATTCTCGCCTGCTGTGCCTAAGGTTGCAGGATCGAATCCTGGTGCAGTTGGCTGGTATTTGAGGGTGCACAAATGCAAGGGAGCCGTCCGTGTCAGTACATTTACTGACATGTTAAAGATCCCCTTTGGGGCAAAATTCCGGCACCCTGGCATCTCTAAAAGCCATAGTAATAAATGGGACTTAAAGCCAATAACATTATCTTATTACAGTGGAACTTGGATAATTCGAACCTCAAGGGACCAGTAAAAAATTCGAATTATCCAATAATTCGAATTAAGAAAGTTCTTTGAAAAGGGTAGAAAAAATATATTGTATTACGTTTACTTAATGATTTACGTTCAACAAAGCAGATTTACAGACAACGGTACTGAATAATGACTGTATCGTGAATAACCTCAAATGTTTCAAATGATAAAATAAAACCAAAATGTACTATTCACCTATTTAACGACAGTGGTAATCCAGCATTCTAGATAAGTCTTAGAGAAATCTACAATTTTTCAAAAAAGTTTGAGATTTTTACCAGTTTCATACAAAGTCTCTTAGTCATCACAAAAGATTTAAGGAACGGAAAACAGAATCACTTGCGTCATTTCTACAACTGATGTGGTTTGTCGTTTTTCGGGAATTCCTGATCCAACTGTTTGGCTTCCGATCGGCTTTTACACGTAAAAACTTTAAATTATCCAAAATATAATTCGAATTAACCACGATTTTTTAGCATTGATTGTATATAAAATGCTAGAGACCAAGAGAAAAATTTCGAATTATTGAAGATTTCGAATTATTGAAGTTCGAATTAGCCACGTTTCACTGTATATAATACTCTAATGTGTACGTTTCACAGAACTCAAGCTCCTAAACCAGAGGGAGTTAGAAAGTGTGGTTTGTACCAAAATCTTCCAAATCATCTTAATAGTACGGGAAAAATCTTGCATTTCTTGATAAGTTAATGGAAATATATTTATTTGTTTATAAAGTGATTTTAAACAAATAAACAAGACGATAGCCCCTGAAAGAACTGTGTCGTGTACAGCCCGCATAGCACTAGTGCCGGGCGGGTAGACTGCACACATGGGGCGCTCACAACCCATTATGCCCGAGTTATCGCATGGGTCCGCTAGTTATTATTATAATTATCTAGGCTTGTATTACCCATTTAAGATTTCATTGCCGCTGAGCGTGGCTGCGCCAGTGTTTGTTGTTTACTGTAACAGCTGCCCCGCGGGACGAAGCGGGGAACACAGCGATGATAAGAGTTCATTCTGCACATAAGACAAGCAGCATTGCGCGTCACAGGAGCTCATGTCACCACGGACAGTCAAATGATAACTGAGACTACTGGAGGTGAGTCATATCCTACTCACGCAACTGTACCTTTCAACGAAGCAGGCTGACGTGTGACACAAGTAAACAAGGAATAGTTCCCATCTCGACCACCGGCAATCAATTCGTGAAAGGGTAATAGTTGCACTCTATTGATTGGCCAAAAAATATTGTACTTTAAACCAGATGTCTTTTTGCATTTAAACTGAACGTCGCAAGGCATAGTCGGTGACCTGTCTTTGTTGACCATGACCTTGAAAAAACCCATTTAAAGATATCTTGAGAAACAAGAGTGGCTGCGACACCCGTATATTCCGAGTGTTCAGGGTTTGTCAAATTGTATCTGAGTGAAATAGTGAAGAGAAGCCAGATTGTAGTCTGCAGGGTTACATTGTGGTAAAAGCTCAGCTTTAACTAGACATCATTCCAGTCGGAGGAAGTGGATTTGCTTTTTACATTAATATCAGTGTTAGTGTATTCTAATATTCACAAGCAATAAAACCTGAGGTATGGAATAATACAACAGACTCTACTGACAATATATGCTAATATTCTTCATACTGGAAGGGATATGGATTCTCTTTTGAACATTTTGCAATCCATTACAGTGGAACGTCGTTTATCCGGACTAATTGGGACCGAAAGCATTCCGGATAATGATTTTTCCAGATAATCGAACATGTGTTTACTTCATAGTACAACCATACTACAATAGCGCTGTTTCTAATTCAGTAAACGCTTCTCCATGACTTGATCCTTCTTCATCTTTCCCATCTAAGCTTTCATCCTTTTCGTCTTCCCCACTTACTTCTTGCACCAGAGAAGTAATTTCATCATCATCATCATCTAAGATTTGAAAACCTGAGTCGCTGTCACTTTCCAACCAAGCTTGTGCGCCTTCTCTATCACAGTCTGAAAATCCAGCAACTTGGGGGAATAACTCATTTGTCACTGCATCCAAATCTTCATCAACAGTGTCTGTGGTCTTAACGGTCTCTTGTTCTCATACCAATTTATTCAAAGCATTTCGGAGATTCTGTGTGTTAAAGTGTTCCATCCGTCAGTTATCAAGTAACAGTAGTCCTTAAGAGAAAGCTTCACCTTCTCCTCATCTTCTGCCAACAGTCAACGACGTTGTACATCCGCCTAAGCTTTTTTTTTTACCTCTCCGGATAATTGACGTACCGGTTGTTTGACGTCCGAATAAACGACGTTCTACTGTAATAATGTTTTTTTTTTTTTTTTTTTAATAATTGATGTTTGCATGATTTTTTGATGTTCTGTTATTTTATTATGTATTATTTTTGTTGGAAGTGTAAATATTTTATCTGAATGGGGAAGTTATCCATCCACCTTGTTGACTTTTTGTGTTAACATATGAAACCTTTGCCTTTTTATACTGTGCATGTATAATTATATGTTGTATTTCATGTATAAAATTGCCCGTCTTATGAAACTGGGCAAACATTTGATATTTTCTGTATCCAACCCACAAAGTCCATCACCCCTGAGGTCCAGGTCCAGGTCTGCCAGTGTGAGGCCGAGAAGTACACCAGGCAAATGCAAGGATGGTTTCCTCCTACACACTGCAGGACAGGCTGGTGTCATGGCAATATCTAGTCCTCATTTGTCTCTGTGATAACAGGTGTTACGTTATTGTCAAACTTTTCTAATACAATTATATGGTTCTGTTATTAAAGTGCTCGCTCTATTCATTGCTGTGGAATGAAGCATTTTCCAAAGCATACTTTGCCCCTCCCTTTGATCTCCGCTATAACTGGATGTCAGAATAATATTATCCATTTCAGGTCCGTATTGAATATGTTTACTAATAAAACTATCAATATTCTCCATCTTTTCAATACAATATACATTAAGACATAAACAAATACTACGCACTTATCAAAATGAGTAATATTTGGGCTGAGGAAGCAGTAACGTTTGTGCGAAACATGTACCCAATTGTATAAATAGACTATTAATATTGTATTGAAAAGATGGAGAATATTGATAGTTTTATTAGTATAACTGGATGTCGCAGTATGTGTGAGGCTGTTTTGCCAAAATACCTTTCCACTAATTATTAGTTTTTTTAATGTTGTACTGTAGGTATAAATACACATGTCTGGGAACTTTTGGCAGTAATACCTCGAGAAAGTGCACCATGCAACAATATAGAGAGCTACATCCAGTTTAATATAGAGATCACTGGTCACTCCTGATCCCCTACTCTGTGATGTAATGAGCATAGAAACACTATATAATATCGTATGGCCTCGGGTGCCGGGTGCAAGCTTTGTTATTTTACACCCAGAGGGTAGCTTGCATGTCGAATTTTGTTGTTCCTTGACTGTGAAAGTCAAGGAGCTTAGATGTTAGATATCTAAGCTCCTTGAACACTATAGCGCTTTCTAGTAGAGAAATGAGGAACTTTGTGTTGGCGGAAACTCCCGAGATTAATGTTGCCATTATGAACTCGGCATACTGAATTCAAATGGGTTCTTTGACATGCTAACATCGTATGACATGCGTGTCGTATTTTTGCCGCCTTTCAAAAATCGCTTACCACGGCCAGGAGCGAACCTGCAATCTTGGGGTTAGTAGACCGATACGATATCCACTCACCCACCGTGGCAAGCTATAGAAACACTAATCAGCTACTTTGCAGATAAATGCTAACTATAACAGGATTCTTACTACTACCTTAGGGTTTGAAAAGGATGTATACTTCGAGGAGGGACAAATAGTTTATAAATTCTGAGCTTGGTGAAGGAGCCACTGATTTTCACGTGACAACGTCAAATAAGTTGTTGGCATACAGTGACATTCGTGAAAAAGTGTTACAGTGAAAGGTGATGATATCGTTTTATCTCTCTTCTGCTGCAATGCTCTCTCTCTCTCTTCTGTTGCTGCGCTCGAGTGTTGCTACTGTCGTTTTTGGATGTCACGGGTGAACTCTGAATGGATTTTGATGCGGTTTTAACCATTCTGTAAAGGATATCTCAAGGAAGGTTTCTGTAGAAAATAATTTATCTATGATCAAAGGAAGCCGAGCAGAAACGATTTCAATAAAAAAAGCTGAAAAAAACTCATGGCGTCTGTGCGCTTTTTAAGTTTACGCTGGGCAAACCATTAAACATATCAATATACTATGAGTGTAAGAGTTGTTTAGCAAGAAAAGTTCTACAAAAAAGTCCATATCTCTATCTTCAATACATTGCCCACTGTAAGGGTTGTTACGTTTTCATTTCTTTCAACAATCTCCATTCAGTTTACGAGCTGGCTAGGGCCGAGTCTATCACGCCAGTTACAGCCTAGATAGCGGGCGAGCCTATTAACAGTTGGTTCTCAGCTGTAGTGGAGTGTAAATCACTTGTCTCCATAACCTCTGCAACTGCACTCGTCACGCTGCGTCATGGTTCGTCTGTTGAAACCGTGCGCTATGCCATCAAATTTTGTGTTAAGCTTGGCAAAACCGGAAAAGAGACTCACAATATGATCAAGACGGCTTATGGTGATAACACCATGGGCAGATTGAGTGTTTTTGACTGACACAAGCTGTTACGGGAGGGAAGAGAGGAATTTGAAGACGACGCACGTTCAGGACGACCTTCGAGCACCAAAACGGAAGAAAATGTGGCAAGAGTGAAGAATATTTTGGACAATGACCGCAGAGTAAGGTTTTTACGTGGAGATCCTTAAACGGCTGAGAAAGTGCATCGTCCGTCTCCGCCGAGTGATCGCTACTCCTGGCTGCTCCATCACGACAATGCACCGCGCCACACAGCCTTCCACGTGCTGGTGTACATGGCCCAACACAACAGCGCAACCCTGCCTCAGCCACCCTACAGTCCCGACATTCCCCCTGCAGACTTTTTCCTCTTCCCCTACCTCAAAACCACCCTAAAAGGACATCGTCACCGCTCCGTGAAAGTGATACAACAGACCGTGACGAGGGAGCTTGACAGCATTCCGGTTGCCACCTTCCAGAAAGCTTACGAGGGTAGGAAATCCCTCTGACAGTGGTGTGTGGATGCAGAAGGGTCCTACTTTGAAGAATATTGGGCGTATGTTTCATTTCTGTCAATACTTTTTTTTTTAAATGACTCGGTCCGACTACTTTCAGGACAGACCCTTTATGGACCCTATACTGTTACACAAAGGCAATGGTATTGAATTAACCTCTTAACCGGGGAGTTTCCACCGACAAAGTAACATTCGTAGTGGGCAATATATTTTGACTGAAAACGAGTTAATTCATCACGCCCATTATAAAGATGTGGGTGACGAGTTATCTCGTTACGCCCATTACACTTCCGCGAATGACGAAGGAACTCGTCCCGTATTGAGAAATTGGAGCGCATTGTGGCACAGCAAAGCTGAAACCTACTGACATCTACGGAGCAATCATAGAACTACACTCAACAGCGTAAGAGACACGAATACTCGTCCCCCCCAGCAGATAACAATTTTCAAGTGCTCTAGACGAGTTACCTCGTCATTACCCAATTGAGTAGCAACAGGTAGTAGACGAATTAACTCGTCATGCCCGGTTAAGAGGTTAAGAGTATCTCAATAATTTACCAGTTACATCTAAATGATTCAACCAGCATGTGCATTTGTAAGTACACATACATGATGAGTCTATAGATATGCCACCTCTAATAACAGGTGATTCTCAAGATATAACTAACTTTTGAACAATTCCATTCATTCCAACTCTGATGCTAATATAACCTGCTTGACACAAGAGAGCATAACATTGGTTCGAGTGAAACTTCTAATACAAGGAATCATTCATATACCAACACGGAATGAGGAAGAACAACTTGGATTCCGAAGAGATAGATCAACCTTCGATCTAATCTTCGCTCTAACGAGGGAAGTACCCCTGCTCGAACGGCTAAAACCGACTGGCAGTGCACTTAACATACGAAGATATGTCTGTTCTACTACCCATCACGGGCATTTATCACTAAAACCCTGTATTAGTGTGCAATCAATGTTTGGAAGTTACGTCGTCCAAATATTGCAGAAACACAATTCGCAGCAGAAACTACCGTGCAACAGGCAATTTGGGCCATTATATTAGGGAAAATCCATTCCTAGCAATTGGTTGGACTTTTAGCATAGCCTATATGTGGTAACATTACAAAAAGATTGCAGAAACTACCGTGCAACGGGCAATTCGGACCATTATATTAACAAGAAACAGATGTGGTGCAGTATCACCTGGCAAAAGGTTGAACACTTGCTAACAACAAGAAATCTTAACACATGCAGTACCGTGTTGACAGTCATCTTTCCCACAATAGAAGATACTGTGTTGTCCTTCATTTGATGTCGAAGTGTAAATGTGGAGTTGCAATGAAGTGATTAAAACACAGCGGAATGGAACAGTACGCACCCTTAACAAGGGCAACATGTAGACATACTCGATTATTTACAATATTCCCGCATTGCAATAGTCCAAACTCAAATGCCACGGTGATCACATTATCACACACTCAGATGGAGCTAGCGACGGAACACGTTCTTTTACAGATGAATGGCATTGATAGCTATTGACATAGGTACTAATGTATACTTTAAACCCACTTTCAGTCGGTTTTCGCCGTTCGAGCTGGAACATTTCCCTCGTAAGAAACATGATAGTGAAAAGATGGGAGTTCAAAAAGGATTTGGTGATGACATTTCTAGATATTGAGAAGGCATATGACAGTGTACCACAAAGATTGGTCTGGAACGCATTGATAAAAACCAAGGTAGGCACAGCAGAAATACAAATGATCAAAACCATGTATGAAAAGTGTGTAAGTAGTGTGAAAACCAAGCTAGGACAAACAAACTGGTTCAGTGTTGAAACAGGACTTCGACAAGGAAGTGTGTTATCCCCTATACTGTTTATAACTGTCATGGATGAAATCCACAAGAGTGTGAAACGAAGAATGGGAAGCAAGGAGACTAAGGCCTTACTCTTTGCAGACGGCTTAGTAATATGGGAAGAAAATGAAATAGAATTGCAAGAACAAGTTACTGTATGGAATCAAGAGATAGAGAAATATGGAATGAAAATAAGTGTGGAGAAGAGTAAGACTGTAGTGATGACAAGAAGCAAGAGAGAAGGAAGACAGATATTGAAGTCAATGGAAATTCATTGGAAATGGTAAAAAGCTTTAAGTATTTGGGGAGCAAACTCACAGTAGATGGTACAATCAATGAAGAAATTGGAAAGAGAATGGGTTTTACCAGAGTGTGAGAGGTTTAGTATGGAACCAGCAAGTCCCAGAGAAATGCAAGGTAGTTCTATTCTCAATGTATTATGCACCAATTTTGACATATGCAGCAGGTAGTTGGACCACAAGAAAACGCGATGAAAGCCGAATCCAAGCAGCCGAGATGAAGTTCCTTAGAGGAATAACTGGGAAGACACGGAGGGATAAAGTCAGAAATGTGGACATTAGGGAGAGAACTGGGTTCCCAAAACTGCAGACAAGATAGAGAGCAGTAAGCTGAAGTGGTGCGGACATATGATGAGAATGGAAGAATATAGAGTACCAAAAAGAATATTTATGGAGAAAATACCAGGAAGAAGACCACGAGGAAGGCCCAGAAAGAGGTGGATACGGTGAAGGAAAGCATAGAGAAAAGAGGAGTAAAAGAAAAAGAAGGAAATGAATGGTGGAGGTCCTTGATTCGCAACCCGACCCAGGGAACTGGAAACGGGAAATTAAGCCAGCAAATAAGGCTTTGACTTTGCCTGATGTAGAAGGTAGAAAACTCAATTCCCTCTATCAATGTCTACAATATCACCAAAATTCATTGCAACTCCAATGAAACAGTTTGGAAACAACATCTCCTAAGTGTTTATGGAAATGTTATTTAAGTATTTGGAACTTTTATTTTAATCAAATTAATCCATTATTTGGTGTGTGTGTGGGGGGGGGGGGGCAGATAATTTTGTAGTTCCGCCCCTTGAAACAACGATAACTGATATCCATTTTATTGTTAAAGGCTGAAGAATATAATTGAATATCAAAACATATGCATAGAAGCATTTCTGAGAAGCATTAGGAGCTTAGTGTGGAATGAAGATGTCCCACAAAAAAGCAAGGAAGTGTTATACAGAAGCTACTATTTCCAGATACTGACCTATGCATCAGAAACTTGGATAATGAAGAAAAGAGACATAAGTGAAATGAAGTTCCTGCGAAGTAGGATCGTAGTAACAAGAAGAGACAGGGTGAGGAATGAAAAGGTCAGGGAAATAGTGAAAGAGAGCCCTTGCAGGGTAGGATTGACACATCAAGACTGAGGTGGTATGGAAGAGAAGAAGATTCCCAAGAGGATACATGAGATGCAGGTGCAGAAGAAACGACCAAGGGGAAGACCAAGAGATAGATGGCTGAAAGGAGTGGAGGAATGTGTCAAGAAGAGAGGCGAGGACTGGACTAGAGTGACAGCGGAGAGGTGGTGGGAAGAAAGGACTAAGCCTGGGGCTGGAAACTGTACATGATGATGATGATGATGATGATGATGCATTTAAATAATAATAATAAACATCATATTGCAGAGGTTGAGGAAAAGCTTTCTCAAAACCACTGCAGTCTTGCCAACTACAGTAGCTACAGCAAGAAAAGGAATGTGGATTTCTGGACTTCAGAATAACTCTACCTGGTCTCATCCTTCAGATGGAAAAGAATATAAAGTTTTCAATTCAGGAAGAATGACTATCAACAAAATGTTCATTTCATCTTTATCACTCACAGTTAACATTTCATTCATTTCTTCATCCTTTTATTTCTAACGTTCTTTGCCTGCTTGCACTACTTGTTATTTTGTTTACGCTGGGGTTCCACGTGAACTAGAAACAAATGTTCACTGTTTTATGAGTTTTTAATTCTTGTGAAACAAATGTTTACTTGGTGGAAAATATATTTATTTGAATTGATCTATTGTAAGTCTATAAGGAACAAGTTTCTAAAGACCTCACCATGGTCTTTATCAGAGCTTATCCTTCAGGCAGTGCGTCAGCTACTTTGGGACGAAACATTTACACAAGCTTCCAAGATGAACGTACGGTATAACATATGGACTGGAAGCAGCAACAAACAGTAGTCTCCAGGGAGTAGAAATTAAGTTCCTCCGTTCTTGCCTTCAAAAGACAAATATGGATAAAATAAGGAATGAGGATATCCGACAACAACTGGGATTGGAAAGGAGCCTGGTGGAGACACCTGAGATGGTATGGTCACATCCCCACAGGATACCTCGAGTGTACTTTGGCCAGAGTGTCCCTGGGAAGAGACCAAGAGGAAGACCTCGCTATGGGTGGGAGAAGCAAATTTGTAAGGACCTTGAAGCTAGAGAGAACAACTGGCATCAAATACAGGAACAACAGTTATGGATGGACGGGACAAATTGGAGACGGCTCATATATAACCACTCCCGGCTTGCTGGAGCGAAGAAATTATGGTGATGATCTTTCCTAATCATTGTCTCAATTACAAATGTACACACTTCTACAAGTACCACAATAACACACACACAGGGATGTCCAAGCCCCTAAATCAAACATGTGTGAGTTAAGTGTGAGTGCACATTGTTCCAGATGCTGCGAGCCCCACCACTCCCGAGGAGGAGGACGACAACCAGGACGTGGTGTCTCTCGCTACCTGGCTCAAGAAACCCGATGTCATAGACTCCTTCAAATGTCATGAGGTGAAGGTTAACGGCCACATGTTTGAGAGGTAAGTCCTTGGAGGGAGTTCTAGCTCTAGGATTGATTTTCCCATGCAGCACTAATAAAATTCACAGCATCCAGAAGTGTGATAGGTTTCGATTCTTCAGTGTCAGTGTCATGCAGATACTGCAGGGCAATCCGTTTGTGATAAAAATGCTTCAGCACCTTTATAATCCCTTGGTCTATAAGCAGAAGTCTGTTAGTTGCTCATGGTGGAAAAAAAAAGGCAAGTTCCACTTTTCTGAGGTATATCCTTTTTTTATTCATTAGGGTGCACAGGGTAGTTGCCAATAAACAAAAGAAACTTACATCTCTCCTTTATCATTTCGTTGTCCAGATCCTCAAACCTCATGACAAATAACTTGCTGGTGATCAAGGCGTGTATAGGGGCAGATGACCTCGTAGTTCCGCCCCTTAAAACAACAATAACTAATTCAAGGTGTGTGTTTTTCTCTTATAAATCCATAGCAAGTTCTTGACGTTTTTATAACATGGTTTGGCAGATTTTCTTTCATGACATGTAGCAGATTTTATGAGCTATCAGAATTTGCAGCGACGACTACTGTTACTCTTTCCTTGCTTAACTTGTCCCCATGACACTTCTCTCCTTTGAAAACGTATGATTGATCTGATATTAGCTTAAAAAGCAAGCTGCATTTACTTTCTAACACAGATTCTGACTCGACGGATATTTGGCGGGAAACGATTCTGTAAAATGCGTAGCCATTAACCATTACCCATGTTGAAAATGAAAATCCACAGCCTGCTTCCAGTCTCCGACCGGGTCAGGGAATGGAATGAATGAAGCCCCCATCTAGCGGCGACGATATGAACTCTGCTGGCAGCCGAAGCCTGTCGCACTCCTCTAAGACAATGATTAAATGAATGCCAGATGAAATGACATGATAGTGGAGAGTGTTGCTGGAATGAAATTTTGACAGGGAAAACCGGAGTACCCGGAGAAAAACCTGTCTGCCTCTGTTTTGTCCAGCACAGATCTCCCATGGAGTGACCGAGATTTGAACCACAGACCCAGCGGTTAGAGGCCGGCGTGCTGCCGCCTAAGCCATGGAGACTTTATCCATGTTGACTGAATATTAATCTATAATTATAAGATCCGCCTTGTCAAACACAAGAAGGTAGTTTACTAATTAAAATATTCCCCCAGGGGCTCACATCTAGTGGGACGTGGGTTGGCGACCACGGGATCCCAGCTGAGTCCGGCATTGTTTCCACTTACTTGTGCCGGGCTCCTCTCCGTCTTCTTTCCTGTCGACCTCCCTTGGTCAACTCTTGTTCTCTTCCGACCCCGACGGTTTTAGGGTATCCGAGGCCTAGGGAGTCTTTCACTTTCCTGCCTTAATTGGCCCTTGTCTCATCTTTCCTCATCCCTCCTCCTTCGAGGGGTCAGACCTCCTGTTTTCTTTTCATTATATTTCCTTTGCTCTTTAAGATTCCCGCACTGTTTTTGTTAATTGGACCCCATGTATCTAAATTCCATTTAGCTTTTTTTTTTTTTTTTTTTTTTTGCATCTACACTCCATTTTGTAGGTGTTTTCAATCTCCGTTGCATTTTGTAAGTCTTTTCGATCTAAATTGCATTTTGTAAGTATTGTCCATCCAATTGAGTAGTTTGAATCTACCATACATTTTGTAAGCCTTTTCCATTTTACTTGCATTTTGTAAGTACAGTATTTTGAATTTTACTTGCATTTTGTAAGTATTTCGACTGTGCATTGCATTTTGTACGTATTTTGAACTTAACCTACATTTTCTGTGTTTTTCAATCTATTCCTTTTGTGAGTATTTTCGTTCTAAATTCCCTTTTGTAAGTATTATCGCTCTCCATTTTGTGAGTAGTTTCAATCTGAGTTCCTTTTTGTAAGTATTTTCCTGCTCTTAATTTTCGTTCCGGTTTCCACTTCATTGACATTTTCGCTATCACCCAGGCCATTAGGGGCCGATACCCTAGTTGTAAGGCCCCTTAAAACAACAATTATCATCATCATCATCACTAATTAAAACATACATACATGTCCCCATTCAATTATTTAATGAATTTCTGTAAGGATATCCATTTTGTTTTTGGTTCTTTATTGATATAATTTTCTAAGATTTTCTTACGCTGAGAAAGTTATCAATGTAATAACGAAACATGTACTAAACTACTTTCTAGTGTCTGGCCAGGTGGATCTTATAATTATAGATTAAACAATTAAATCTGCCAAACCAACCATTTGGTGCAGAAAATTCCATGTTTAATTTATGTCATTTCACATACTTTTTCTTGAAACCCTTATAGGTACAGAATGGCTGAAATTAATGGGGGCCACTCGATCAAGAAACATTGCCACGTCTTCATGTTTTTTCCCATTTTACTTTCATCTGCTTGCATCCTCCAAACGTCGCAGCTGTGGTGATTGAATTGTCATTGTTAATTATTTTTGTTGGTGGGATTCCTAACAAATCATCGAATTGGTTCTGATTCAGATTTGTGTTTTCACTGTGCTTTTGGAGGGTTTCTGATTTATCCAATATTGAAAGCGTTTTCCATTTCACACTCATATTGAATTCATAGTCGTAAACTACTTCCAATTAGGAGCAGATGACCAGGTAGTTCCACCCCTTAAAACAACAATAACTAACTAACTAAACTACTTCCATATAGAGCACTAGACAACAGGAAACTAGCCAACAAAAATACTAGTCCTAAGGATAAAGCTGGAATCAACCAGGGGGCATAGTGGTGCAGTGGTTGAACTGCTTACCTCTCACCAAGGCTGATCGTGTTTGATTCCCGGTCAATGTATGTGAGATTTTTGAAGTGGAATATCATGTCCTGTGGTTCGGATTCCACTTAAAAATGTAGGTCCTGTGGCTCATGATCATGTAAAACTACAAGCTTCCTTCCCTAGAATCCAACTGGAATGCAGAAAAGGACGGAGGGGTAGGGGCTGCTTGTTGCGACAAAGCTAGGGCAACTTCTTGGCCTCTTCTCGCCTCCACACTCACTGTAGACTCCCTGTGGCGAGAATGAGGTCTGAATACAGCAACCTACTCTCCCTAGCCTTCCTTCTTCTTCTGCGCGAATGGGTCTTCTAGGACCACGCAGAATCAACACTTATTGGCCTGGATGTTTGCCCAATAACTCTCCATGCGCATCGATTGAGTGAGTCTTCGTTGCTGCGACCTGACGTGTCTGGTAGGTCTTCTCTCTTCTCCCTCAAAACCCCGTGTATGAGTGATTTTCCTAATTTCCTCCCGATCCTTGAGATAGGGAAAACATAATTCAGCCAAGTCCTTCTCTGCCTGTTTGTACCAATTGGACCTTGTTACCTTTTTCTGCAAAAACGTATAGATTTTGTGTGTTAACCACTCTGTCCAAATGTCCCGTGAATTGGATCCTTTTCATACGGATTGTGTCAGTGATTTTATTAGTTTTCAAATAGACATCAGCATTAGGTTTGGGAAAGTGAATTCCATCTTTGATTCGTGGTTCCAAAATTATTCGCATGATTTTGCGTTCCTTAATCTCCAATTGATTTGTCAGTGTTTTATGTTGTATATTTAGTGTGTCTGTTGCATAAAAGGCTGCAGGTAAGAATACTGTTTTGTAATGTTGAATTTTACCATTCAAAGAAAGGCATTTTTTGTTATAAACTTGTTTTGTCAGATGTAGAGCAGTTTCCATTTTCTGTAGCCTTGCTTCTATAGATTTTCTTTCATTGCCAGTTTCATTGATCCATTCACCTAAATACTTGATGTCTCTCACTCGGGACACCTTACAATTTACCAATGCGGAGTGTATTTGGAGCAGTTTTAATATCAGTCATCAATTTCGTTTTGTTAAAAGAAATCCGTAGAAATCCGTAAGCCGATTTTGCTGCTTGTTCTTCCTAGCCTTTTGCTGCAAATAGAGTTCACAGTGGGGGCAGATGACCTTGTAGTTCTGTCCCTTAAAACAATAACTAATTAACTAGAGTTCACAGTTTATTTTTCAGATCTGTAGATATACAGGTGACTAGAAAGTAACATTTTCCATTTGTTTGGAACTTTGCTATAAATTAACATTCTGTATTCCCTCAAAAAGTGTGTGTTAAACAGGTACGAAGTGTGATATAATGGGATATTCTATAATACTATTTTATGCAACGAGCCTATAATGGCAATAATTAAGACACGTGTATGTTCATTAAACGAGCGTATGCGAGTTTTATAATTTCCATACGAGTTGCATACGACTGTTCATGTTCGACGATAATTATTATAACTATTTTATGTTCGAACATAAATATTGATAAATATCTGTCGAGATTTCGACAGTTTTATGTACTGAACAGAGCGCATGGGACGCAGAGAATGCCTTGTATTTGACCATGGCCTCCCCGATTACCCCACTATGACACTAGGCCAGGCAGTGAAATTTAAATTAGAAGGCCGTGAAACTCAGCGCAGGTGTGATGCTATCCTTACCTAATTGGTTACACAGCTGTTTCTTGAGCTCTGATTGGTGGGAGAAACTGTATCATAATGAAAACTTGTACTATAATAAGCCTCATTATAGTACAGTGTTCTGACATTTATTTACAATATTTACATTTCAACATCGTTGAACATAAAGGCTTTATATAGATAGATCTTCAGGGATCATGCAAAAATGCATATTTCATGGGATAGCGTAATAAGCGAGGTTTTACTGTTTCTTTAAAAAATTACGTCAGACACCCGGTATATATGGTGTGTGTCTAACTCAAGTAATGCTTTCTTCTCCCAACAGCAACCTGCTGGTGACCAACAGCCACATCTATGTTCTCAGAGACATCCCCGGCCGCAAGGGCTTTGCCCAGATCAAGGTTCGGAGACCGCTCTCTGCCATCGTCAAGATCACGTCCAAGAAGAAGCATCCGGAGGTGATCACTTTCAAGTACGGAGTGCCGGAGGGAGACTCGTTAGTCGTCTCTGATCTGGACAAGTGAGTTCAATTTAGTTATGTGTATGCCATGTCACTGCAAGACTGAAACATCTGCAAATGTCAGCAAGTTTAGGTAATTTGAAACTTTTTGCCATTTACAGTAGACCCATTGGATTTATATCAAGTTCATACGTCGAAAATGTTCAGCTCAAATGGGACATGATTAGAATTTCTGTTTGTTTATTTATTTATTTACTAGCTGTTACCCGCGGCTTCGCCCGCAATAACATTTGGAATCCCGTTATAACATTAGTTAAATAGGTAGATAAGCATGGGTCCTAGTGGAAAATAATTCTATCACCTGAAACCAAAAATGCATGGGACGAAAAAAAAACATCGAAATATCATGTTGGTTTCGGACCCTAAAAGACGTGAAAAATATAATAAAATTATTAAAAAAAACTATTTTTTGAAATTTCATTCGAATCAATTTTTATGTCATTCCTGGGACTTAGAAAATTCCGGCCAAAAAGTACAAAATCATTAATAACTCCCTAAGTATTCTTCGTATGATGAAATAGCAAGATACAAAAAAGATGTAATGTGTTATTATTGTCTACAACATAGGCCATGTATAATTTTACACTCAGACATATTACGTCCTCCCCCCCATAATTTCACCCCTCCCCATGGGCCCCTTAAATTGGATTTATGAAAAAACGGTCAAACACCTGTTTACTTATTTTTTATGCTGATTTTTTCCCGCTGAGTTCCAAACTCCTGGCTTATGTCGTTTAAGGGATACACGCTCCGTTAGGAATCCCTCAACCCCCACTTTTCACCCCTTTCACCTCATAATATACACCACATCAAAAACCCTCAGACACGTGTCTTCTTATTTTTAATGATGAGTTTATATGCCGAGTATCCCATCCCCCAATGAAACCAATCGGGAGATATTGCTATTCAATGAAATGCAGGTCTACCCCCTTAACACCCCTTTAGAACCTGAATATCCAAAAATCCTTTCTTAGTGGGCGTTTGCGGCCCTTGAGGAAGCTGCATACCAAATTTCATTCAATCCGTTCGGTGGTTTCTGAGATTTCGTGATGAATTAATCAGTCAGTGAGTGAGTGAGTGGTATTTGAGCTTTATATAGTACCCGTCGCGGCTTCGCCCGCGAATATTGTACTGGTAGTTGTAAAGAGTACACTTAGCAAGGTCTCAAACGTGAATGCTATGAGTTATTTATCATTTAATTTTGAATAGTTATGATAATGGCATATAAATATCAAGTTACCACGAACGTCACCTCGCATCGTATGTAAAAAATTCGACTCAAAATCACAACATGGTTTCAGACCACAAACATAAATATAAAATAAATGAGATATATTAAACACACTGACTAAACACAAAATCTATTGACCTAAATTCCAATGAAAAAATGTACACATCATAAAATTACACAAATCGAAATCTTCTACGCCCTCATTTTTCCCCTTTCACCTCATAATACACACCACATCGAAAAACCCTTAGACACGTGTCTGCTTATTTTTAGCTGCAGGTCCCCAACCCCGTGATGGCACACACGTATAGAGGGAAATCTAAGGTTGTGCAGCGGTTGTCCTTCTTTAGTGGACGTTTTTTTTTTTTTTCAGAACTTCACCCCTCCCCACGGGCCCCTTAAATTGGATTTATGAAAAAAAAAAAAACGGCCGAACACCTATTTAGTTATTATTAAGCTGATTTTTTCCCCCTCAAGTGTCATACTTTTCTCCTATATCGTTTAAGAGATGCATGCTCCATTAGGATTCCTTCATCCCCAACTTTTCACCCCTTTCACCTCATACTATACACCACATCAAAAAAACCTTAGACACGTGTCTGCTTATTTTTAATGGTTAGTTTCTATGCCGAGCATCACATCCCCCAATAAAACCAATCGTGAGATATTGTTGTTCAATGAAATGCGTGTCTAAACCCCTTAACACCCCTTTAGAACCTTAGTGGACGTTTTCGACATACAGCGAACATATCTCCAAACTTTCATGTTTCTAACTTTAATAGTTTTGGCTGGTCGATGATGAGTCAGTCATTCAGGACACTTTGTTTTATATAATACACTAGCTGTTACCCGCGGCTTCGCCTGCAATAACATTTGGAATCCCGTTATAACATTAGTTATATAGATAGATAAGCATGGTCTATCACCTGAAACCAAAAATGCATGGGACGAAAAAAACCATCAAAATATCATATTGGTTTCGGACCCTAAAAGACGTGAAAAATATAATAAAAATATTATTATTATTATTATTATTATTTTTTTGAAATTTCATTCGAATCAATTTTTATGTCATTCCTGGGACTTAGAAAATTCTGACCAAAAAGTACAAAATCATTAATAACTCCGTAAGTATTCGTCGTATGATGAAATAGCAAGAGACAAAAAAGATGTAATGTGTTATTGTCTACAACATAGGCCATGTATAATTTTACACTCAGACATATTACGTTTCCCCCCCTCCCCCATAATTTCACCCCTCCCCATGGGCCCCTTAAATTGGATTTATGAAAAAACGGTCAAACACATGTTTAGTTATTTTTAATGCTGATTTTTCTCGGCTGAGTTCCAAACTCCTCGCCTATGTCGTTTAAGAGATACACGCTCCGTTAGGAATCCTTCAACCCCCACTTTTCACCCCTTTCACCTCATAATATACACCACATCAAAAACCCTCAGACACGTGTCTTCTTATTTTTAATGATGAGTTTATATGCAGAGTATCACATCCCCCAATGAAACCAATCGGGAGATATTGCTATTCAATGAAATGCAGGTCTACCCCCTTAACACCCCTTTAGAACCTGAATATCCAAAAATCCTTTCTTAGTGGGCGTTTGCGGCCCTTGAGGAAGCTGCATACCAAATTTCATTCAATCCGTTCGGTGGTTTCTGAGATTCCGTGATGAATGAATCAGTCAGTGAGTGAGTGAGTGGTATTTGAGCTTTATATAGTAGATTTATTTATGTAATCTAAGAATTCATTCTGGCTGCCGTTTCCTCATTAGATATGGGGTTGCCAGACGTTCCGTTTTAATCTTTAACGGAACGCCAAATATTCCGTTTTTTTTTTTTTTTGTGTTAATTTGATAATGTATTCAATTTTGCACCAATTTTCAAATGTCCCACTTCAGAATTGAATGTAATATCTGCTTGTTTTCTGGTGATACAGGTGCAAGTTTGAAAGAGAAAATGATTTCTATGTCTGTGGCAGAGAGATGGGTACATGTTATAGATTTATTAGGGGCAACAAGATTAAGGCCCCGTTCTTACAATCCCCGTTTAAATCTTTACTGGCACTTTTACGGCAAGTTTACTGGAACTTGATTCTTACAATACCCGGTCAGCGACAAACTGACAGTAAAATAAGCCTTAACCGGCAGTGAACTTTACCGGAGGATTCTCCTCCCGTAAACTGCTTTACTGCCAGATTTTCTATTATAATCTCGACGCCAGCTAATTACATACATCGTCAATATGCCTAGAATTATCCGTAATTTCATGGGTTTCGTAAATGCTGATGCTGTTCAAAGAAGGAGACTAAAATTATATAAGAATCGAAGTGATTATTATGAGGAGTTAGATGATGAAGACTTGAGTCCTTTATTTGGAGATAATTGTCCTTCCATATCTAATATTTCTCTTTATAATCGTAACATAACAAACAGATTGCGCCAAGAACACAGAACAAGATCAAGGAATATAAAATATATATTATTACTGTATTTATTCCCTGACGCAGATCCACTCATGCCAACTATTGAGAGGTATCAAGAAATCTGCAAATTGAACCAGAAATATGTACCAACTGTTGAAAATTATGCGCAGATCTGCTAACCTACCGTAAACATTAACCGGAACATGGTAAGAAGGATCGAATGTTTACCGGGACTTTACTCCGACCGTAAAGCCAACTGTCAGTTAGAGTTTACCGTCACTTTACAGGAGATTGTAAGAACGGGCCTAAGGACTATCTTAGTCCTTGTGAAGTTAATGCTCAGCATTTCCCCTTCCAGTGCTTTTACGGAGAGAGTTTTTTCTGTCATGAATATCAAATGGAGAGATGATAGAATGAGAAGCCCCATTAGTTTGATAAAACAAGAATTGTTCACGTATTACAATTATGACGAAAATTGTAGTGAATTTTATCAGAAGGTTCTTACAAATGAAAAATCCTTGCAAAGGTCGTTCAAATGAAAAGCATTTGTAAGTTGCTGGTGTCATATGCCTATATGATATGCCCACAATATCTAGTTTTAATTTTGTGAATTTGATTATGTAATGATTATTTAATACATTCATTCATCATCATGCACAGTTTCTAGCCACTGGCCGGGTCTGTTTGGAACACAAGCCTCTCCAACGTCTTCTGTCTTCCCACCATCTCTCAGCCTCCACCCTTGTCCAGTCTTCTCCTCTCTTCTTCACGCTTTCTTCCACCCCCTTCAGCCACCTGTCTCTCGGTCTTCCTCTTGGTCTCTTTCCTCCCCACTTCGTCTCGTGTACTCTCCTGGGTATCCTCTTCTCCTCCATTCGTTTTACATGTCCATACCATCTAAGTCTAGATTTCTCTATACCATCCTGTAATGGTTCCTCCTTCATTAATTCTCTGGTCCTCTCATTTCTTATTCTGTCCATCTTTCTAGCTCCAATACTGCTTCTCAAGAACCTCATCTCACTGGCCTGTATTTTGCTCTTCTCCCTTCCTTTCATAACCCAGGTCTCCGAGCCATACGTCAGGATAGGGACATAGTACATCCGATATATGATCTTTTTGCTGTTCTGAGGGACATCCTTGCTCCATAACATGCTTCTCACACTCCTCCGAAATGCTTCTGCCTGCCTCCCCCGCTCATTTATTTCTCTATCGTTTCTTCCATTATCTTGTATCAGGCTTCCCAGATACTTAAAACTCTCCACTTTCTTCAGCTGTTCCCCACCAATTGTTATTCCCGTTGTGGTTCTTTCCTTCTTCCTTGTTGTGATCACCATCTCACTCTTATTTATGCTAAATTTCATCCCATATCCTTGTATTATTCCTTCCCACACGTCCAACTGTTCCTGTACCTCCTCCTCCTTGTTTCCCCAAATCATCAAATCATCTGCAAACACCATTGCTTTTATCTTTCCTTCCCCAATTACTTGTGCCACTCGGGTCATTATGTCATCCATCACCACAATGAAAAGTAACGGTGACAGTGCACTTCCTTGTTTCAGGCCGTTTCTCTGTTCCACCCAGTCCGATCTCTCTCCTCCCACTTTCACACAGCTCACGCTTCCCTTGTACATCTCCTTTATCCTCTTTATAGTCCATTTCTCTACTCCTCTATCCTCCAGGGACTTCCATACTTTGTTTCTGCATACACTGTCATATGCTTTCTCAATGTCCAGGAAGGCCATCAGTAGATCTGTTCCATATTCATAGTGCTGTTCTTGTAACTGTCTTACAGCAAAAATCAAATCCACTGTGGACCTTCCTGCTCTGAAGCCATGTTGTTCTTCCCTCATCTCTCCTTCTATCCTTGTTCTAATTCTCTTTTCCAAAACTTTCTCGAAGATCTTTGCACAATGACTCATCAGTGTTATTCCCCGATAGTTTCTGCAATCTGTTCTACTACCTTTCTTGAAGATCGGGACAATTATTCCTTTTTTCCAGTCCTCTGGGGTCTTCCTTTCCTTCCATGCTGTCCTCATCACTCGGTACAACTATTGTACCTCTCCTGCTGCTCTCACCATCTCCACACTCAACTCATCCACACCCGGTGCCTTCCCTCCTTTTATCTTTTTCACTGCATCTTCCACTTCTTTCCATGTTAAGTCCTTTTCTGTTTGCAGTTCATCTTCCTCTTCCCTGATTTCTCCCTCCTCACAGTGGTTTCCATTTGGGTTCAGAAGTTCTTCAAAATATTCTTTCCACATTTTCTTCAGTTCTTCCCTATTTTCTATCTCTTGTCCCCTTTTGTTCACCATTCTAACATAATCCGTAGGATCCTTCCGCCTCTTAATTTTTACCATCCCATACAGGACCTTTTTTGTGCCTTCACTATCCTCCTCCATCATCTTTGTCCACTCTTCCATCCACTTTCTTCTCTCCTCAGCCACTACTCTCTTCGCCTCGTTCTTTCTTTCCTGGTACTCTTCCCTTGTCTCTACCGTCCTATTTTGATACCACCTCCTAAAGGCTCTATTCTTTTCCCTTACTATATCTTTTGTCTTCTCATTCCACCATGGTGTTTCCTTCCACCTCTTCTTATTACTTGTCCTCCCACATACTGCTTCTGCTGCACCTACTAGTGTCTTCTTAAATCTAGCCCATTCCTCTTCCACCCCTCTTTCTTCATCTGTTGGAATTCCTTCCTTTACCATTTTGAGGTACTCGACCCTTCTATCCCCTTCTTTCAGTTTCCATATCCTTATACGTCTTTCCTGGTTCTCAGTCCCTTTCTTCTCCTTTAATACATATGTGTATTATTTATTACAACGTTTAACCCTTTTGATGCCAAGCTATTAATGCATGGATATGCTAAGAATGCCAAGCCTAGTGAAATTACAAGTGTTTGATAAAAATTATCTCCTATTGATAATTATCAAGATAGAATGTTGAAATTTTTTTCTGTAGCAGGTAGACATATTTGTAACGTAATGGATGCTAATTAATTGATATTTCACTTTATTTTGTTAATTGTAAAAAATATTTTAAAAAAATATTTAAACAAATAAATGAAATTCGAAATTTTTGATGAAATGTTGACATCCTCTACACTCGAATTACTATCTTTTGTTATATACATGTTATTACTTATGGAATGCTACATGTATGTTCCAAATTTGGAGTAGTTCTATTAAATAGTTTTCGAGTACGACCAGTTTCTACAAAGACATGCGTGTATAGTAGTCTTCGCATTGCACAATGTTATTTTACTTGCTACATTTGTGGTAACCTCTTCCCCATCACTGGTTGAGGTGTCGCTTGATTTATCATCGGAATCTGAACCTGGTAAATCACTGTCGATTTAGTCAGCGTGTCTCGGCCTTGGCGTTCCTATCGCGCGGGCTGCGGACACTGTGGAATAAAATTGTCACAGTCGTCATCTGTCGAAAATTCACTCTCACACTCTTCACTCAGCGTTAAAACATTAGTTATTTCCTCTTCGTTCAAAGAGCTAGCCATTTTCATCACCAAGTAATGTGATTAACTCCACGCAAGAACATACACAATCACGACTTCAAAAGATCAAACACGCGTACAGCATGCTCAAAGAGTGCTTATTATTAATTCAATTGTTCACGGAACTTAAACATATCGATATATACAGAGTGAGAATGATTCCTGCGTTGTATTGGTTACAAGAGCAAAATCGCTGCGTTACTGGAAACATTGCTAAAATGTTTAGAAAAACTGGGCCGATAGGTCGGCCCGTGGCACTTTTAGCAGAGGCTCCCTGGGCCGATAGATCGGCCCCCTGGCACTATAAGGTTAACAACCTTGATTTTAAAAAAATACAATGTTTTGGGATGTGTGTTCCGTTTTTCCGTTCTTGAAATCTGGCAACCCTAATTAGATATGACATAAGATTAACGAGAGGATACAATGTGGGAGTGTTTCTACCATCAGGTTCAGAGTATAATTTGGGATAAAGACAAACCACTGAAGTGATGTACAAGATCTATTACTTACCAATAATGACATGGAGCAGAAACTTGGCCGATGACCAGGAGAGATGAAAGTAGAATACAGGCAGGCAAAATGAAATTCCTGAAGACTAGGAGAGTTAGAGTGAGAAATGAAGATTTCGAAAGGAAGTGAATGTAAAGAAGCTGATTGAGATGGTATGGACATGTGATAATGATGAACGAATGCCGAAACAAGTGATGGAGAGACAGATGACTGGAAAGAGAGGACGAGGAAGACCTAGAGTACGGTGAAGGACAGTGTGAGTGGTAAGGTGGAGTTCAGTGGTTGAGGAAGGATGGTGGACAGACAGAGTAAAGTGGAGGGGGGTCATATTTGCTCCGACCTGGCCCAAGCTGGAAAACAGAAATTGATGATGATGAAAGTCTGTTGAATGGTCATTGGTAACCGTTGTCGCCGCTGTGGCAACGAGATTGAAACCCTCCCTCTTGTCCTTGGGTTCTGCAATTATGGTGAGGCTCTACGTAACACAAGACATCACTCAGTAAGATCCATCCTTGCGGAGAGTCTTGGGAGATGTTGGCTTCGTGGTGCATGAAGAAGTTTCCGGGCTAGCCACGCAAGGCAGTACCAGGCGCAATGACATCATAGCCTACAAGGAAGATAAAAAGAAGGGTTATATATTGGATCCAACCGTGCGTTTTGAGACCCATGCCGAGCAGCCAGATGAAGTGAACAAAGAAAAGAAGGATATTTACGAGCCTACAGTCCCTTTCTACAAGGAAAAATACCACCTTCAAGAAATAGAAGTTATTGGGTTATTAGTGGGGGCGCGGGGAACAATACCTTCTCTTTTTGCTGCTACCAGATCTCAAATGCCACCATAGCAGTAACAGCCCTTAAAGGATCTATTAGTATTTTGAGAAAGCACTTATATTCGTAAAGTATGTGCTTTTTAAGGCTGAATAGCTATTTTAATTATTTATTTTTAGTTTCGGTTTGCCAACTCTTCAGGTCTTTTATTCTAATTTATATTGTATAAGATACATTTCATAGTTCAATACTCGTAGTTTGTTAACCTTCTCTTATTTCTTTTTTCACCTTATTATGATACTTAAGCTTTGTACGAGGGTAATTCCAAAAGTACGGTCCGATTCGCCATAAATATTTGAAAGCGGCTCCAAGGGCAAAACACGCATGCGTGCCGACTCCTGGCATGCCTTGCACTGCAAAAGCCGCCAGTAGCGTTGTTACTGTTGCTGTGTGCTGTTGATAGTGTCAGTTCACAATGTTTAAGACAATTAATCAGCCCGCCGATTGTGAAGTAAGGGCAGTGATACGGTTTCTGTCTGCAAGAAACAGATCGGCAGATTACTGAAGTGTACGGTCCTAACATAATGAGTGACAGTAAAGTGCGCAAGTGGGTGCGAGCCTTTAATGAGGGACGGTAAAATGTGCATGATGAACCCCGTTCTGGCAGACCATCAGTGATTTCAGACGAATTGGTTCATGCGGTTGACAACAAAATTCGTGAAGATCGACGATTCACTATTTCAGGGACAACGATCGATAAAGCCGCCTACTGCGCTACCCTGACTAAACTTCTACGTGCAATACTGAATAAGCGACGTGGTCTTTTGTCGTCTGGAGTGTTGTTGTTGCATGACAATGCCAGACCCCATACTGCGAATGACACGCAAACTCTAATCGAGGAATTTGGATGGGAACAGATGGACCACCCACCGTACAGTCCAGACTTGGTGCCAAGTGATTTCCACCTGTTCCGCTACCTAAAGGAGTTTCTTGGCGGCAAGTGCTTCGACACAGATGATGAAGTGAAAGAAGCTGTTACAGACTGGTTAGCTTCGCTGGCGGCCGAGTTCTACGACTTAGGCATTCAAAAGCTTGTGGAACGATGTGACAAATGTGTAAAGAAGTATGGAATTTATGTAGAAAAATAGAGAAAGACTTAAGGAATGTCAATAAAACAATTGTTTTGGAAACAATTTTGATTTTGGATGTTTTCTTTTAACCGGACCTTAGTTTTGGAATAGCCCTGGTAAGTCGAGGAAGCATAAGAATGTTATAAAACGTAAATTATAGCCTCAGTAAATATTTGTCAGTGCAATTTTTATATCAAAACTTAAAAAGGTGCCCCTCAAAGCATAGATTAAATCTAAGGGTGCAGAAGTTTGATACCGTTGAGATATCTCTGTGTTGTGCTATCCTAATACGTGTAGACCTGTTGATTTGTTTTAGATTCCTGATTCCAAATGCAAGCGAGGCTACGAAACTCATATCTCAACAGATCCTGAAACATCTCAAGACCAATGAAGGCTGACGTGTGGTACGTATCGGCAGTGGAAACATCTCACTAAAAACAAGCTGAAGGATAGGTCCTCTCCAACATGTAAACTAATTCACTCTATTGAATGGTCAGTGGTATTCAGTGTTTTTCTCGGACTTAATGTGTTGTATGTTTGATGTTTTTGAAATATTTTTTTAGAGACATCTGAGGTAATGTTTTGAACCTTTAAAGTAGTCGACAAAAGTGTCTTCAAAATTTAGGGGAAAGTTTATGATTGAGTGCTTTTTTTTTTAAATTGTTGAAATGTAAGAATTGTTCTTGAAAACAAGTATCTCAGGGATGCCAACTGTTATGGATTTCCTTGTGGAAATAGTTGTGATGTTATTGAGTTGTCACTGTTTGTGATTTGATGTATATATGTATAATTTACAGTTCTTCTACGTTGGGTGTTCATCACTAGACAAGCAGTACACAAGACATTGGTGTGTCATGGCGAGTGCAAGAGTGTAAGGTGGAACATCCTTCAGTAATGCGTAGTTTCTTACGTGATGTGTCTGTGACTTTTGCGTTTGTGGTTAATTGATGTGTTGACATAGGTTTGGCATGAACAGAAAAGTGGAGACTTGATAAAAGTAGTGAAGATGTAAATTATAAGGGAACATGGGGAACATACATAAAGCAGGAAAAGTAAAAATAGTACGGAAGAGTGGCTTACTGGAGGGCTTCAGCAAGTGAGAATGGTTCATTAGGTCAGCAATGAGCATGTTCCTGAGTGTTAGGTACGACATATAAAGAGAACCTGCTCAGAAGTGCATGACATTATTTGGAGAGGAAAGGAATAACTTAGGATGTTATAGAGACTGAGGAAGCACGCCAACACTGAAACGTTCAATTACAAGGTGCATTCGACTTCTGTGATCTCCTATTTTAATTTGGAGCAAATAGCAACATACGGTCTTGGCTCACTGGCAACTGCTAGAGCGAGATGCAGTTCTGATACTTTAAATGGCGATGCTAACATCTGTTTTCTTCACTTGTGACATGTACAAACGATCAGTATTCATTGGCAGTTGACTGAGACATGTGATGGTGATGTCGTGGATATAAAAAATGGGCGAGACAATTCTCATCATGTGAGAATGTTCCAAAACAGCCTCCTGCCACACCAGCCAGTGGTCTAAACAGACTCCTAAAGAAGCGTTCTCAGTGGCCATGCAATCCTGCCAGGGGTGTACATCTATAGAGAGAGACTATGTTGAGATGTGACTAAACTTTCATCTCTGTAGTTTGTGTGGTCTTGAAAGCACCACATACTGTATATTCTCACAACAAGCAAACCATGATGATGCATATCGTCTTTACCAATTCCATTAAGATTCCCATAATGTGCACCATCATCATCTTCTTCTAGTACAGTTTCCAGCCCCTGGCTGGGTCTGCTTGGAACATAAGCTTCTCCATAGTTTTCTATCCTCCCACCACCTCTCACTCCTCACTCTGTCCCACTCCTGTCCTCTTTTCTGCACTCCTTCGTTCACACCCACAATCCACCATCTCTTGGTCTCTCGCCCTCCATTTCCATCTGATGCATCCTCCTTGGTATCCTGCCCTCCTGCATATCCACACCAACTCATTCTCGACTTCTCTATGATCTCTTGTAAGGGATTCTCTTCCACAATCTCTCTCACTCTCTCATTTCTTACTCCATCCCTTCTTGTTATTCCTTATCTGCTCACCTGTCTCTTCTTCATAACCCACGTTTCTGGTACATAGGTGAGTATTGGGACATACCAGACCTCTCGCGCTCTGCTTGCCTTCCTCTCTCACTGATCTCCTTATCATTTCTATCATTTACAGAGAGGATAGTTTTTCTGTCTCGGAGACCCTCGCTAGCCCGCTCGCCCTTGGCGCGAGCCTGTCTCCCGCCACGCACTTTGCTGTTATGCGGCGCCCGTACTGCACTGAGTCATTGAGTATAGGAATTTGTACTTACCTAGTTCACAGCTGGTGCTGAAAATGTTCACCATTCACTGCTACACATCGCTGGCACCTTTTTATGAAACTGGCATTTACTCTCTGAAGTTCTTCAGCACCGATTGACTGTATTTCAGCTGTAATATAGTCTTTAAGCTCATTTATAGTGGAGGGTTTCTCGCATACACTCTATTTTTAAGAGTCCCCCACAAATAAAAGTCACATGGTGATAAGTCTGGGTTTCGCGGGGGCCACACGTTTCGACTTACAATCCTCGTACCGAAAATACGACGCAATTGTCATGGATGCTTCGTCAGTGTGAGCAGTGGCAGAATCTTGTTGAAAGTAATTCGACAATCGCTCTCCGTAAGTCAGTTCGTCAATAAATTTGTCAAGGATCACATTGAAGTACAAATTCCTATACCCAATGACTCAGTGGCGGGCGCTGCATAACGGCAAAGTGCGTGGCGGGAGACAGGCTCGTGCCGCAGGCGAGCGGGCTAGCGAGGGTCTCCGAGACAGATAAACTATCCTCTCTGTACTTCTACAGTATTACACTCCCTAAATACTCGAAACTATCCACCTTCCTTAGTACTTCTCCTATCATTATATCTGTTGTTACTCTTCCCCTATTTCTCGTTGTCACCATCATTTCACACTTCTTTGCATTAAATTTCAAACCATACTATTTTCATTCTCAACCAATTGATTCTTAATTCTTGAACTGACCCTGGGCTCAAAGTTAGCTTCCCCACCTGAGCCCAACGAAGCACCTTCCATGCACAGCTCACTATTCGTCTTTTCTTTCTCCATCATTGACGATGCAATATGAAACGTGGAAATTCACAATCTAGGTTTAGGTGCAGATGACCTTTGCCTTGCACCCCTTAAAACAACAATCGTCACCACAATCAAGGTGATAAGATGACAAAATATTGCCATTGATACATTCTTGGCATATCGTGATTACAGCACACATGAAGTCAATCAGACTTGGTACACTTGTCTACAATATTGTAACTGAGCAACTTGCCTGAATGGCAGTATCCAAGATCTGCGTTGCAGTGGACACCCCTGGAGTGGAAAGGAAACTAGGCCGACCAGGAGAAGATTACCTCGAACCTGTGGATCTCTCGGGAGGATGCCAAGCTATTGCGATCAACCAACATCTCTAGAGAACACTGTGACACCCTGTGTGTTAAACTCTTCCCCCCTATTTTGCCTTTTCCTGTTTGATACTGCTGCCTGTGTTCTGTCCTTTTTATTGTGAAAGCGTGTCAGAATGAGCTGCTTGCTAGCCACATCAAACTCCGTACTAGGAAGGCAAAGGTTGGCATCCCTGTGGATTAAACGACTGACAAGTTGTCGTGTTGGGATGAACTGTGTGCAGTTCAATGGGTTGCCACCTGATTCCTACTGCCAGGTTTCTGTTAGAGGCTACCCCTCACCAGACTGTTCACACGCTTTCTGATTGAAAACTCTACAACTAGCAGACGAATCAGCAACGTTCTCCGTAACTGCGATGATTGCAAGGTGTCTCACAACTTTTAGATATTTTTTCTGAAAATTTGAGTAAAAGATTGTTTAAAATTATTTAAAATCTATGGAAATTGATTGACTTTATCCACCTGTGTTTTCTCAAACTCATTATTGTTATGAATTATGAATTCATCTCCGAGTGGGTCATAAAACCCAGGTGATGCAGTTGGTAAAAACCAAGCTAGAGCATTTGATCCTGACTTTTAAGAGTGTTTAAATCTGGCAGCTTTCTGTCAGTAAATTACTGACTCGTTAAGGATACCCTATAGGGCAAAATTCCAACACCCTTAAGCCATAACAATTAAATCCATTACAATGTCATTGTCATCACCACCATATTAGGGGTCTGTTTTTGATCACCGTGAATGATATGCCCTTAATTTCATGGAAGTTTTCTCTACAGTAAATGATGAAATATTTGACCCAACTGAACTCTGTATTGCAGTGTATTTCACTGTGCAATTTGTAAACACACAATTAAATTCTAATTTAAATGAACACATAGAAATAATCGTTACAATAATACAGTATATTGCTGTATTTACACGTGTATGCTGCGCCGCTGTGTAAGCCGTGCACTCTGATTTTGCTGAGTTACTTTCAGGGAGGTAAAAATTACGTTTAATGGAGCAAATAAATGCTTGTATTCTTCATAATAATTTTTCTTCTTCTGCTTCCTTGATAATTTTAAGCTTTTATCCCACAGGAAACGATCATTAGCACCCACTGAACACGCGTAGTCTACACAAGACTCCAACAAATAGGTCGATATAATAACAGTGGAAACTCTTTCCCCTTACCATGCTTAGTGCTGCCATCTAGTGTCTTGAAGTGAGTGCTAAAACAATACGCTATTGAAACACTACTGACAAGGAGAGGTCACCATGTGGTTTACTAGAAAAGTGTTCAAATTTGGTGGGTTTGCTCTTCATAAAAAAATATTTTCCCCCTGTTTGAGCGTTTTTGCCAATGGGCCGTAGTGTGCTCAAAATTGAACGTTTAAAATCAACCCTCAAACCTTTGTAGTCCTATTCCCGCACTCGTCTCCGTGGCGTAGTCGTTAGCGTGTTGGCGTTGGAATTGAAGTTACCGTGATCGGAACCTACCTTGATCTTTTTAAATTATTTTGTTTGTCTTTCTTTGACATTTTTTGTTTTATTTTACATTTGGGGTGCAATATTTAGGTTGGCAGACTGCATCAAGTACTTTATTATTCGTCGTTGCTTTTTCTATTTACAATATTAATAAATTAATATTTACGTTATTGTTTACATACAGAAAGTTTAGCTTGATGGTGAAGCAGAGTGGAACAGTCCCCCGGGGGCTCACATCTAGTGAGACGTGGGTTGGCGACCACGGGGCCCCAGCTGAGTCCGGCATTGCTTCCACTTACTTGTGCCGGGCTCCTCTCTGTCTTCTTTGCTGTCGACCTCACTTGTCAACTCTTGTTCTCTTCCGACCCCGGCGGTATTAGGGTATCCGAGGCCTAGGGAGTCTCTTCCTTTCCCGCCTTAATTGGCCGTTGTCTCATCTTTTCTGATCCCCTCCTTCTTCGAGGGGTCAGCCTTCTTTTTCTTTTCATGTTTTCTCCTGCCTTCTGCTCAAGGCCCTCAAGGCGGCAGGGTGTGTGTAGCCCCACCACTTCTGGTGCACCCTAGATAATGCTACACCCTCAGGGGCTCACGGCTGGTGAGTTGGGGAGTTGGTGACCCCGAGGGATTCCTGAGCTGGGTCCGTTTTCCCCTCTTGTCCCTTACCTTTGGGTTGGACCCTCTCCTCTTTCACTTTCCTATCTGCCTTTCATGGCTCTCCTTCCTTCCAAGTCCCTCAATCCACATTCTCCGAGGGTTGAGGGCATTTCTTTTCCTTCTGTCCTTTATTTGCCTTATTCTCCTTTAGTTTTCCATTTCTTCTTCTAGTAGGTTAGTAGTTAGTTTTAAGTTTGCATTTCCTGTTCATCTTAACGATCGCCCAAACCATTAGGGGCCGTTAACCTATGTGTTAGGCCCCTTAAAACAACAATTATCATCATTATCCTCCTACCAGATATCAATGATACCTAGTGGTGAACGTTGGAACTTTGATAGAGCGTTCGGACGAAATCTAACCTAACAATTTAGCTTCACACAAGTTTAGTCTGTGGAAGGATCTTTTACATGCCATAAATCTATGCCATGAAACCGCCGGCTTTACTTCCCCTTAAAACAATTATCATCAGAGTGGAACAGAGGGAAGGGCTCTTGCGTTTCTGCATTAGACTCGGCGCAGTGCAAATGCCACGCTGCATTTAAATTCTAACGAATGAAACTTACAACACGTTCAAGCGTCACGTACAAATAATAATGATGTTAAAATATTGTACATAGCCCCAAAACGGAAGAGACCACAGCAAATACATTATAGAAAACACAAAAGACAATAAGTGATGTATCAGTAAAAGAAACAAAAGTGGTGACCAAGGTCTGACTCTAACTCGAAACCTTCAGTTCCCCACGCCAATGCGCTAGCGACTACGCCACGGAGACAGGGCGGAATAGAGTGCGGGAATAGGACTACAAAGGTTTGAGAGTTGATTTTAAATGTCCAATTTTTAACACACTAAGGCCCATTGGCAAAAACGCTCGAACAGGGGCAAAATATTTTTTTATGAAGAACAAACCCTCCAAATTTGAACACTTTTCTAGGGAACCACATGGCGACCTCTCCTTGTGAGTTGGACTTCAAAAACGGAATGAAATGTAGATTTTAAGACGTTTGCCTCGTTATTGTAACATTATAATATGGAATGGGGGTGAATGTTTTTCTGAAATAAGCAGTAAAAAGATTAAAACAATCGTATATTGAATGGAAAACACTCAACGTTCCTGTCGACAAATTTTATCAGAGGAATAAATAGACAAGCAACTGATGTGAAAGGAAAATTGATTTAATTATTAATTAAATAATGCATTGGTTTGACTTTGGTTTGTTGCGTGATTTAAACAATGCTAGTCAAATGATAAAGCATATACACAGGTAACGCAAACTTATACAATTTCCTCATGTACGATACACATCCCACAGTTTAAACTTGATATTTTGGAATTTAAAATGTGCGCGGCATACATGCGTAAATACACACTATATTTTATTCACTGGAGACTACTGTTTTACATTAAGTGTTCATTATTCATTGGTTGTTTTTGTAAAAAAAAAAAAAAATACAATGTACAAAAATGATCCTGAAATTCATCGAATTACAGTAGTATTAGTACCACAAATGTTGTCCAAAACAATTAAAAATGATAAGGTGTTGTGCAACATCAAAATGTTCACCGTGTGGTAGATCATCATTTCACTGTGAATAAGAAACATCTGCCCCCCAATGATCATCATGTTGCTGAGTTAGTATTTTACTTGGAGGGCCTGTCCTAATAGAATGCATGGCACTGCCTATGTTGCAGGGGGAGTGATGACTTGTGACTTAAGAAACTCTGAGACGTGTGTTTTATATTTATATATTAGGCTAGATTGTTGACCCTGCTATGAATTGAGCTGTAAATAGTTGTGATTCCATTCTTCATTTGTAACTAGTGTAATTTATTGTATAGTGAGACGTAGGAAATAAACCACTGTATTCTATTTTTAAACTCATGTTTATTTTATCTGCAGCTCCCAGTCTCTCTCCAGGTGCAGACACCATCATACTTCCAAACTTCAAGGAAAATAATAAAAGCCATTGTTGATGAACAAGTTCTCCAGACTTGTTGGCTGTATTACAGTGGGGGGTTTGAATTTCCTAACGTTTCACTGGACCCAGCAACATGGAGTGAAGTCTCCCTTTACAGAGTGTCTGAAAATAAGTCTCGAAAAATTTATAAATAAGGTATTTATTGCAGCCAATGGCCAAGAGGCAATATAACAATATTTGGAGAAAAACCCAAAATATCCAAATATTACATTCAATTCTCATTGACAACAAAAGTTAGTCAGTGATTCCACTCTTTGTCTGCATGTCATGGCATGATACCTTTCACACAATGTGCAAATGCACTCTATTCTGGGCTCATGATATCCTTTTATTTTACAGAGCTTGCAATGGAATCCGTGTATTGCGAAACTAGTGATTGTATGTCTCAGGTCGTAACATGGACTCTTCCACTCATCGGACGTCACTGCGGCTGTTAAATAAAAGTTCCTCCTTATTTGGATCCTCTTTGTTTTGAGCTCTTTTAGAAGGTCCTCGTACTGGGCAATAGATGGGAGCAATAATTAACACGTCCTTAAATCTTCGATGTAGAAGGTCTCTCAGGACATGTCATAGCACAGTCGCGATGGGATATATTTTGAGCCAGGGAATGTTCTCCGCAGTGCCCACGTGCTGCTGCGAGAGGTAGCATCAGCAGTTTAGTTGGCAGCATGGTGTCCTTGACAGGGTGAATCCCACATGCGTGGGCTGTCGAAATCGTCAGTGTGTATTGCAGTAAGCGAGCGTTCAGATAGATTATTGAAGGAGTGCAACAGGCGGTAATGTTTACCACTGAAGAAAGACCTTTTTTGGTGGAATACCAGGGTGTCTACCGGTAATGAAAGTAACGAAAAAGTAACGAATTTTACAAATGGGTAACGAAAGTAACGAAAAAGTAACGAATTTTACAAATGGGTAACGAAAATTTTCTAAAGGCGGGTTGAATCATTTAAACTCGCGCCGCTCGGCTCAGAGATTGCGATGGAGCGAGTTTCACGCAATTGCATAGTACTAAGCTATATTTTCCCGTGCCCGACCTCAAGGAAATACATACTGAGGATACCTTGAGTGGTATACATCGGTTCAACGTATATTTTCGGAATCAAGAAGACTTAAGTTTCATGTGAAATATGTTTCTGTGTTACTGTATTAGGAAACCTGACTTTTCGCGAGACGTTTATTCGCGAATACTTCCGAAACTAAAAAGAAATCTCTCATTTCTGTTATTTGGAAACTATGTCAAATTGAAGTCCAGAAATAACGCGAAACAATTTATTGTCGCAATCTTGCAAAATGTTACCGTTTTGAAAAGAAATTGCGAAAAATCTTCGAAATACATATAACTTATTTAAAAAATATGTCTAGTAAATTTGCGACATCCAGTATGGTTAATTCGAAATTCCGTTATGAGTAGATTTTTCCTTCAAACTTTCGTTCCATCGTACATATAATCTAACCGATTATTTCGATAACTTGTAGATAATTCGTGGTTCTCAGTCGAAATAAAACTTGCCCTCTTGTCGTATTATTCGTGCAATCCTCTCAGAATAATTCGTAATATTCTATACCGTACCTACTTCGAACGTTCATCCTCACGGCGGCCGGCTGACTTGTCTGCGGGAATCTCGTCAAACGGACCGAGATCGACGTCAGTTGAGTAAAATCATAAAACCCTACCCCTATCGTGAACTTGTGACCATGAGGACTGCGGGAATCCTGTCAAAGGTGATTGGGCACCCATCACGAAACCTACTTGCCACTTTTCCCATGGCCGTATACTTAAAAGCATGCGGGCAGCGAGAAGTGCATCAACCCACTTAAAAAAGACAGCCTACGTAGCATCAAAATACTAATTCCTCCTCGTGATCCACCCTGAACTGATGAACTCCCGACCACAGCATATGGACAAAGGGAATCACGGCGCCGACCGAAAAACATGTTCATAACTACTCGTGAATTTTAACCATGCCCAACCTTGAGTTTGCCTCCGCCATTCTGTCAGGACAGATAAGACAGGCAGACAATCGTTGAACGGCCGGTTGCGGCGACGATTGCATAATATCTCGAGGACAACGTAAAACGGGCGAGAGCGGCAGCGATTGCGATACATCGCGATATTTCTCCGCATTCAATGACGAGGACAACAGACTGTATTCTTGTCAAACGGACAGCAAGTGACGCCGATTGCGTAATAATGCTATATTTTCTTGCGCCCGACCTCAGGGACAATGGAAATATCGTCGAATGACTAAAAGTGACACTGATTATCTAAATCGCGATTTTTCTCCGTGTTCTATCGTGAAAACTACGGGAAGCTCATCAAACAACTGAAACCAGCGCCGATCGTGTAACATCTCGATATTTCTCCGTATTTGAGTGCGAAGACAGAATTCGGTGATGATCGCGTAACATCGCATACATTTCTTCACGGCCGACCGCGGGGACGAAGGAAATCTCGCCAAACGGTCAAGAGCAGAGCAACCTCTTGGCACCGTAATTATAACAACATATTGTGCACAAGACGACATATTAGCTGAAACAACTCATTGGGTATTAAATATCTAGTTTATATTTGTTATTTTTTAAATTCTTATAACATCATGTGAATTTCATTTAAAGCGGCTTCGATGACGTAGTTGGTATCATGCTGAACTGCTGTGCCCAAGATAGCGGGTTCAAACCCGGCCGAAGTCGTCGGATTTTTTTAAAGTGTTAAAAATCCTTCAGTATGCCTTCCTTCGGAGGGGAAGTAAAGCCGGCGGTCCCATGTCATAGATTTATGGCATGTAAAAGATACTTCCACAGACTAAACTTATGTGAAGCTAAATTGTTAAGTTAGAATTCGTCGGAACGCTCTATCAAAGTTCCAACGTTCACCACTAGATATCATTGATATCTCGTAGCAACTTGAAATAACGGAACTTGTACCTCACCCTAAGGATGTCCGCTGGAAGCAGCTTCAGACTCAGGCGAGCTGAACATGTCCTCGGACACTCCCGGCATAAAAGCCATACGATAAATAAAAAACCTCTTTAAAAAGAGTTCATTGTTGTTTTTCTTCACCGCGTGATGAGTGCCTATGCTTGCAGACAGCAGACGTATCTTGAATTCAAAGGTAACTAAAATTAACTAAAAGGTAACTAAAAGGTACCTAAAAAGTAACTAATTTTTACTTCATCCTTACAGTAGACACCCTGAATACGTTTTTCGCAAAGGCAATAGGTTAACAGAAAATGTAAAACTAAAATTTCAGGCACGGTTTCCTAATTAGAAGTTTCCAAACCGGGATACTGTTCAGGATTTGATAAGTAAATGTCATGTGACCGGCTCAGTTCACAGTGTACCAGGAACAGGCAGGCCTACGCTTGATGAAATCTCTGATATAATGCCGCAAAGTCCAAGAAAATCAACACGCAAATTAGCTCAACAAACAGGAATCTCCAAGTGAACAGCACATAGAGCTGTAAGAGACAAGCATCAGTTGTTTCCTTATAAAGTTACCGTTTTGGTACACGCGGCAGCCGTGCTGCCAACGTAACTGCTGATGTTACTTCTCGCAGCAGCATGTAGGCGCTGCGGAGAGAGCATTCCCTGTATAAGAGAAGATCCATCATCTGTTGTGTATGTCCTGTAATGTAGTGCACTGCATCACAACAAAATGCTAGCGACGAACTGTTTTAATATTGCCAGAAATGATCACAACTCTTCCTGGAGAACAGAGTGCAGATGCGATGCAAGTAAGGACCACAGGGTATCTCATGTGCAATATAGCAAGCAAATCAGCTGATTCAGAAGTTGTTAACATTTGAACTTACATTTCTTGGTCGATTTTCTGACCCGGTTTCTCTCGGAGGTCGTATAAAAATGCTGGGGATCACTTTTTCGTTCAATTCAGTGTTTCTATTACTTGTTTTCAGACACCCTCTATATACGGATGGCCAGACATTGTCGCGCTGTCTTGAGGGAGTGTGGTCATCACTGACTGGGAGACCACAGTCCGGTCTAGGACGAATTCATGCCACACTTTGAGCTTCTTGATTCTTGTGTTCTTGAAGATGTGGATCCAGGCCTTATTGAGTTGTTTCAATTATTGTTTCCAGTTGAAATTGTTGGCATGTCTGTGTATTAGAGCAGTATTCTCCATTTTAGGTCCGTATTGAATATGTTCATTAATAAAACTATTAATAATCTCCGTCTTTTCAATACTATGTTGTTAATAATCTATTTATACAACTGAGGAAGTACAGACGACTGTACTAAATATGTACCCAGTTATATAAATAGATTATTAACAACATAGTATTGAAAAGACGGAGATTATTAATAGTTTTATTAGTATGTCTGTGTATCTGTGTATCCCAAAGGCTTCCCGTGGTAGCTGAGTAATATCCTGTCGTTGGGAGTACCACGTAAGGTTGGAACGAGGCACACTCGGCCACGTGAGGCAGAACTTAGAAGAGGTGGGATTCCATTTCCACCTCAGCCATCCTAGAAATGTTTTTCCATGGTTTCCCCACTTCTACTTCAGGAAAATGCTGGGATGGTACCTAATTTAATGCCGTAACTGCCACTTCCCCAATTACAAGTACATGCACTAACACAATCACAGAGATCACCTCCCCCCCCATGTGAGCTTGAAGATGCAAACCCCGTAAATGAATTGACAGCAACAATGTAATCCCCTACAACATGTCCACAACTCTTCAAACATGTGAAATATCACGAACCTAACAAAGACTATCTATGTGACAAACAATGCGATAAATATCATGATCACCTGCGGCAACCATAAAAGAAGTATAGTTGAATACAGCAAGGACTATTATTAGTTATTGCTGTCTTAAGGGGTGGAACCACGAGGTTATCTGCCCCAAAGGACTAATCATTATAGAAAATTTGCATAGTCTCCATATTTGTAAATAACTCATTATATACTTTGTAATCCCACATATGGTTAACTGCCTGCAATAAAGTTTATTATTATTATTATTATTCTTTGTGATGTCTCTGGAATAGTCCCCAGTTGAGTCCAGTATTGCTTCCGACTCATCTCTTACATTTCTCCTGTTGGCCTCTCTTGGTCAGAACTGCAGAAGTAAGTCACTTGTAATTCTGGTGATGGTGGTGTACAGTGTATGGCAATACCATCATCACTAAATATAACTACAAACTATGAGTAAATAATATTCCAAATCCTTTGAATCATTACAAAATGAATCTTCCATCAGGACTCGAACCCAATCCCTTCAATTCTGCGCAGTAGATCATAAGCCAGCTTCTGATTATGCCAATAGAGATCTTGTCTATATCAAACAAGTTGCTCTGCAGTGCCCTTCCTTTCTAAGGGTTGGGGTCCAGTGGCATAAATAGGATTTGCTTCTGGAGGGGAATGACCGAAATGTTAAAAACGTATATTGGGAGTGACGATTCAGAAAAAAATATTGGGTGTGTGCTACTACGATGCGCGACGATATTTGAGTGTGACAACGTATTCTCGGACTGATTTGTTTAATCTGTCTCTCTTGCAAAATTTCAGCTTTGTATATTTTGCGGAACGGAAAGTACAGAGGCGAAATGAAGAAAAGCCGAGTTGCAGTTCCAGGGAAACTCCAAACACAACCACTCTTCTCTGAAGTCTTAACTCAACACGACTCAACAGTTTGCTGCTGGCTGTATCTGGGGTAATAGGCTCGCCCGCTAGTTAGGCTGTAACTGGGGTGATAGACTCGCCCCTAGCTAGCTCGTAAACTGTCGCCTCAGTATGGTTGGAAGAAATGAAAACGTAAAAACCCTTATAGTGGGCGATGTATTGATGATAGAGATATGCTCTCCCAGCCTTTTTGTAGTACTTTTCATGCTGATCAATTCTTACATTCATAGTATAAGGTGCGTTCAGAAAGTAACGAGCCAGAGGCATAATTACAGAAACCAGTACCTGTATGTTAAAAGCCCTGGCTGTTGAGGCACTTGTCCCACTGTGACACGAGGCGGTGAATGGCTGTCTCATAAAATTTCCTGGGCTGCGATGTGAACCAGTTCCGCCATTACAGCTGGACGTCAGCGTCCGAGGAGAATCGTTGGCCCCGCAGAGCCCTTTTCAGGGTACCAAACATGGCGTAATCACAGGGAGAGAGGTCTGGACAGTATGGAGGGTGGCCGAGAACCTCCCATTTGAATTTCTGCAGGAGTGCCGCGACTGTGTTGGCCATATGAGGTCGTGCATTGCCGTGGAGCGACCACGGCGGCTATGGCGTTCACTGTCACTCGGCGGTCCTGGGTAATGAGTGCATCAACGAGCTGGACGTTGTCATCGGTAATGCAGGGGTGTCCCAGACCGGGCATCATCGGCTAACGACACCCGTCCTTCCCTGAAGCGCTTGTGCCACGCCTTGACCCTTGCAAGGAACATGCAGTGTTCGCCGTACACTTGTGACATTCGGCGATGAATGTCCGTTCCCCCTACTTCTTCCCCTGTCATAAACCGAACAACACCTCTTTGCTCTTCGTTTGACGCCTCCATGTCACTGTTTGCAATGCGACTGGCAGTGTTGGACGATTGATGCATTCTGCTGCTCGCTTTGTATCGTCACGTGACGTGCACACGTGCCCTCTAGCGACGGGCTATGACCTTCCACGCTCGGGTCGGAACCACGCCTCATTACACACGCCACGATTAGCCGATGTAGTCACCGGTTTGCGCACGCCAGCCTCCGGCTCGTTACTTTTTGAACGCACCTTATATAGATCTTTTTAATGCTTTGCCCAGCGTAAGCCTAAAAAGCGCTTGGACACCATGTTTTTTTTTTTTTTTACTTTTATTCACTGAAATGTTACTGCTCGGCTTCCTTGGATCATAAAAAAATTATTTTCTACAGAAATCTTCCTCGAGATATCCTTTACAGAATGGTGAAAACCGCATCAAAATCCACACTGAGGTTCACCCGTGACATCCAAAAACGACAGTAGCAACACTCGAGCGCAGCAACAGAAGAAAGAGAGTGTTGCAGCAGAAGAGAGATAAAACGATATCATCACCTTTCTCTGTAACACTTTTTCACGAACGTCACTGTATGCCAACAATTTGACGTTGTGACGTCAAAAATGAGACATAATAAAAGCAACTATATGATACTGGATGTTAGAAACCTGGTATCTATACTAGTTGCTATTAAAATAAGTCCAATATCCAGTATTTCTTTGTGAAATCATCCTGCGCTTTCTTTTCTTAATATTGTATAAACTTTAGTGAACCACAGTTTCCAAATACATGGGTTGGTTTTTTAGTTTTGGCACCTTAGTTATAACTGGATTAATAACTCACTTAGATGGTTCCTAGTTTCGCAGGCCCTCGATGTAGTCCCCACCGTTGCATACAACGTGTTCCCAGCGATGCGGAAGTCGTTGGATCCCGTTGGCACTGCGCAATCTATTGATGGTACGAAGAGAGGGCTTGGCAGCCTCCTTAACGTCTTCAATGGTACGGAAGCGCTCCCCGCGCATTGTCATCTTCATCTTCGGTATGAGATCATAGACTCAGGGACTGATGTCGAGAGAATATGGGGGGTGATAGAGGACCTCCCAGCCCCAGCGATCCAACAATGCCGACACAACGCCTGCTGTGTGTGCCCTAGCATTGTCATGCAGAACGATGGGCGCCGTTTCCTTCTCAGAGCTCCTCGGAGATGGTCTTGCAGAAACGAACAATAGTACGCCGCATTAACGGTTTGCCCTCGGGGAACAGTATGGTGAATGATCATCGAACTGTTTGTTTCCGTGGTGCCGCCACTCGTTCGATTGGCGTTTTAACTGTGGCTCCTAAGATCTGGCCCAAGTCTCGGCAATGGTTATGATACGCCGTAAGAAGGCCTCTCCTTCGTGCTCATAACGCTGCAAGCATATACGACAAGCGTCATATCGCAGCCATTTGTGCATGTCGGTTAAGTCATGTGGAACCCATTTGGACGCAATCTTCCTCATTTTCAGTAAGTCCTTCAGGATGTGGAGGACAGTTGAATGCGCCAGTCCGGTATCTTGCTCTAATTGACGAATCGTTATGTTCCGATCCACCTCTACTAACGCGGACACCATCTGTACGTTGTCATCACTTACTGGTGGGTGACCAGATCGAGTCATGTGCTCCACACGTTCGCGCCCATCTCGAAAGGCTGCAACCCATCTTGCTACCGTTCTGAACGGTAACGCAGCTGCACCACACGCTTCCTGCAATCCTCGGTGACAATGTTTAGCACTGCGACCCCTAGCACACTGAATTTTTATCCACGTTCTCTGCTCCTGCTTGGAAAACATTGCGACTGTCTTTCGCGAGCGCTGGTCTCACACTTCTCATCTAACAGGCGCGACTGCGCACGAGCGGTGGTGAGGACAGCCGAGGTCATGTGCTCTGAGGGAGGGGATGCAGGGCAGCAACTGTCGATAAAAGTGGCAGCACCCAACATTGTTGCAACTTGGCACTGAAGCATTGGTGCCAAAACTAAAAAACCAACCCATGTAGTTACTTACGATGCAAATTCTAACAGAATGGCAACTGACAAGTGGTGCATTTTTGGAAAGGGATAATTTTACTCATTCTATAAGTGGTAAAATTTTTACACAAGTAAGAAAAATGTTATAAAATTAGTTAGTATAATCTTACATAATCACTTGTTATCAATCCAATGATTCGTTTCATTCAAAATTAAGACTCAACGAAATTCATATATTTTAATAATTGGCTCTGGTGGGTGATTGATCCCCCTAATCATCCCCGTAGTTACGCCACTGAGAGTTTGTAGCTGTGTTGTTGGCGAATCGACCAGCCCAGAATGCAGGAGGTTTGAATCCAGACAGTGGTCTCATATTCAAGTGTTACCAACGTGCCAATGACACAATAAAATAGATCTCAAGACAAATATAATTTATTTACACCATTATATCCTATTTACAAACAAGGAACATTTATTACATTATCTTAAACTTAGTTTCTACTTCAAATATTGTAGGAATATGTAGGTTTAGAATCAAGTCATAGTTAAGACTATGATGGATATGTTGCAAACTGATATCACTAGCAATGTCCTTCATTAGTTTTGTTGCTATTCAAGACTGGAACATCCACACATTGTTTTAAAATTTTGATATTTTTATGGCACAGCTAAGGATAGAAATGTGAAAATTTTTGTTATTGGTTTGGCTTTACAGTAAGTTCACAACTGAACATTGAGTACATTTGCCACTTCATTTGCTATCAGATGTGTCTTTAGATAACGAAACAATTAAAGCATGAAATAGCAGAAGACAACAAGAGATGGTTGGTTCCTCAGTTTAGGGGCTGTGACAACGCGGTCATGTAGCCCCGTGTACTTTGGGTGTGTGTAGAATCTGTCTGATAACCGGTGTTAATTGTGATGACTGTATTAGTGTGTGTTATCTGTTTTAATTCAAGTAAGGACTGCAGACCAATAATTTCAAGTAGTTCCTACTTTTGCTACCAACTGCTACCGTCCACGACAACTAGCTTGCGGACTTTGGCTACTAGATGGCATCGCAGTCAGCACCTGACGGCGAACGTAAGAACTAATAGAGCGTTATGAATAATAACCTACAAATTCTGGCTTCACACAAGTGTAGTTAGTGGAAGGTTCTTTAACATGCCATAAATCTATGACATGGGACCGCCGGCTTTACTTTCCCTCCGAAGGAAGGCATACTGAGGGATTTTCAAAGCTCTTAAAAAATCTGACGACTTCGGCCGGGTTGGAACCCACGATCTTGGGCATAGAAGCTCAGCATGCTACCAACTACGCCACCGAAGCTGCCGACAACAAGAAAGAAACCTTTAAAATGAAACATACAGTTCTGGCATGAAATCAAACAAGCTTATCAGGAAATTCTTTGTGTTTGTATATCCCTGTGTTGCATTCTAGAGGTCTTCACATAGTAGTGTAGTGATTTTAAAGAACAATAATAATGTTAATAGTTTGACGTCCCTTTTAGAGACGCCTTTTACAGAACATGCCAATTATTTGTTGAAGAATAATCCATCATGGTCCTAACCTAGTCCACCATACTTGGCCAACATCAAGCTTACGTTTGTCCAGTTTCTTGTGGCAAATTTATTGTCCATCATGAAGGGAAGTTAACTACACTAGTCAAAAAAAGTTTTGCATATTGCAAGCTTATGTATTTGTGGACCAAATATAATACTCGTGCTTTATCCGATAACTGTTTTATTTATTTATGTAGTGTATTGCATTGCACATGAAAACACATACAGATACAGTATCACCCTTATGTCCAGTTCAGGCCCGATGGTGTAGGACTGACAAAGTCGTTAGGGTCACGTAAGTACGCTCTTAGTTTGCAATCTTTGACAATGTGCCTGATGGTCTGGTTCAATGTACCGCAATCACAGCAGGGGTTTGGACACTTCCGCTATTTGTGCAGGTTGTACTCACAAACGCCATGTCCGATAACAGCGTGAGCCAATGTCATCATACAGCAATGAAAACACTTAATGCAATATGCAAAACTTTCTTTGACCAGTGTAATTGCGGTTTGTTTGTTGCACCTTGTGTTATGAAGAAAACTTGTAGATATGAGATTCCACAGAAAGATCTTCAACATCAACTTTCTTGTACCTTTTCTCATAAACTGTAATGTAAATAAACCAAAATGAAATGTTTCCAAAATAGTCTAATGTAGGGTGATGAGCCGTCTCATTTTTTAATGAGATTTTCCCATCTTTCAGTGACAAATCCAGTCATTCTAACAAGTAATGAACTGGATGAAAAAATTCATTTTTTCTTTTACATCTTACGTGCATAGTTTATTTGATAGGAAATGGAAGCATGTGTGAGGGATGGCATCACAAGTCCTGATGCTAAAGCCAACTTATTAGTGGCTCAAAAAAATATATACTGGACACTTCAAATAACTGCATTCATTCCAAATAAAGAGATTTAAGGGGGAACAGAACAGTTGCTATCTAATATCATTCCTGGAGAATAATAAATTGCTAGTCAAAGTGTAACCACAGCACCAACTTGGGAGGCATTGCGGTGAAAGACACCTACAGTTCTCTTAAAATGCTGAGAATAAGTATGAAAGTTTTTGGAATAGGTTTTGCAACAACATGGTACACGATACTAAACCCACAAGTGGGAAAATCCCACCTAAATGTCCCATTTACAGAATCTGGTTGCTCTAATCTTATGTAGACCTACTGTGATTGGAACAAACAGCCAACTTGTGAAACCACGCTAAAGTGATTAGTTTTGAAGAAAGGTACAAAAAGTGTAAAGGTTTTGATTAATTTTTAAGGTCTTGTAACATGTAAATCAATTACTCTGAAATGCAGGCTGTTTGCGTGAAATGGAACCCTCCTACTCTTCCGCCAAACAACCTGGATGGCTGACAGGATTCAGTAACAGTCCTCTAGGATCTGCAAAGCTGACCTCTCGTTTGCTGCAAGCAGTTCTTTACTTGTGGAGGCTTACATTTCCCAGTAAATCCTCAGTATTTTTTGTGTATGATGTAGATAACAGACCCAGTGATAAGGTAAACATCCTTGAAACCTTCCACATCCAAGAAAAGATGCTGATTTACCGTTTTCTTTTCATAAGATCAAAGTATGAAGTACCACGCAAAGCAAATTGATGTTTATTCGAGTAGCTATGGCAGTTCTCTTAATTAGCAAGCCGAGACCTGTCCATTGCACTATGGACACGACTCTTCAAATGTTACGAAGAATGCTGAAGATACCTTGGACAGCCAAAATTACTAATGGAGCGTATGAAAAGAAACCCTGAAATTCTCAATACCATCAAGAGAAGAAAGCTAGAATACGTTGGTCATATGATGCGAAACAGTAAATACCAACCCCTTCAATTAATACTCCAAGGGAAAATTAATGGAAGACTTTTCCTTCGTAAATCTCGCATGCAATGACCAATAACTCAGATGTTAAAATACCATACATTGCAAGATTTCAAATGTGCTGCTTGTACAGAATATTAACACCAGTCACTCTGACTGTTGTGGGCCTCTTGAACAGTTCATAGATTTGTGGGCCACCTAAATTACAGGGTTTGGCCCAAGATCACTGGGAAAATAATGATTGGGTCCAGTTCACACGATGCTCAATTTCCAAAATTACGAGATATAAATCGGTAAGGGCAAGTTGTAGGTGCCTTGCGGAGGAATAACTGCTTTGCGTCTAACAATGCAAGTGATGCTATGCCATCCATATTTGAGGGTAATCAATAAAAGTAAAGAGGCCTATCTTCAGAACATTGATGTTATAGCGTGGCAAGTTAGACCTGGCCTGTCATGGCGGAGTCTCGTCTAGGTGGGGAAGTAGTGGGATCACTAGGCGCAAATGCGATTTCCCCTCTTTGGTGCAACAACGGTTTGGGGCTGCTCGCTGCTCGTCGTGGTTATATTATGCAAGCATAAAGTATCCAATAGGAGCATTCTCAGTGACATAGCATTGGTATTGGTGGTAATGAACTGAGAGCGCGCCCACTTCACACACTCCTGACAGCAAGCTTGTTGCCGTGCTTGTCAAAGAACAGAGCCACTCAGTCTTGCTTCGCATGCCTTGATAGCGTCTGTACCCTGCCAAGGTTCTGGGAATAGTGACTACTTGGCAACATCTAACCAGCGCGTGATGAAGTATTATACTTTGATGATTGTAGCACGGTACCGGTAGTGTTAGGAGTTTGGCATCGTGGTTATCGGCTCCATGTGTGTGTAGGATAACCTTGCTGTTCCGCCCCTTGAAACAACAATAACTATATAACATCAGTATTTCTCATTATTTTTAACTTAAGTAGGATTTCATAATTATTAACTTTGCGGAATTAAGTAAATTACTTTATCATTATTATTAGACCACCTTGGGGCTGATGACCAAGAGGTCCCGAGTCCCGAAAAATCAAATGGATCATCATAACAAAATATCTGTTAAATTATTATGGGTTAAATAAAAGATAAGAAGAATAACTGCCTCCCTGCTCGGCCATTTCACCTTCATTTTAGGTCATGACCGCCACTGACCTGTGTTATTGTAGTGTATGATTGGGCTGTGCCTGTTGCGAGTATGGTAAAACCTGCCGGGCGAAGCCATACTCTGTCAGGTCGGATTGCAACTTTTCATTGTAGCTACTTTGTTAAACTACTGGAGATAGGAATATAAGTTGGATCCCATCGTTTTCGATATATTTTGGCAACCTATTTCCATTTTTAACATTTTATCTTGTTAATTATTCATTTCTGGGTCTTGGATTACTATGGTAACCGGAATAGGATTGAGATAGGTGTCTCAAGACTTAAAATAAAATACTAACCACGCATTTGTTAGTTATTGAGGTTTCAAGGGGCGGAACTACGAGGTCATCTACCCCTAAAAACCTCGCATTTGCCTGGAAAGAGTTTGGAAAACACACTGTGCACGATTGAACTTGTATCTATCGGCTACCGCAACGCAATCATGCAAGAACCAAAGGCTGACGGCATACCATTTGTCTATTCGTCGTTGGGCAGAGAGCCACATGTCAGGTTATGGTGGAAGATCCAGTCGGCCTTGATACGTCACAGCCACCATGTTTATTAATTGGCCAATGATTGACAGGAGATGGGCGAACGAAAATCAAAAGCTAAGGAATGTCCTCACCAGAATCGCGATTCACGGCTTCCACCACAAAATTTGTCAAAACAAGAAGTTGCATGAGCCAAACGACAATTGCGTGTGTTTAGTGTGCAATCAACCTTGTGAAAGATACCATTTGACTGTATGTGCTAAGAGAGAAATATATTTTGGCATAATGTTCTTTGTAATTACTATCTAATGTTTGTTTGAGTGCATCTTAAATTAATTCATTGGCCAATGAGATCATAGGATTTAAATGCCGTGCAATAGAAATCTATGGAAGCCATCAGAAAAAATACTCAATTACTGTGTTTTGGCGAGATAAATTGAAAGCTGCCAGCTGGATAAAGTGATGCAATCCCTCAAATCTACTAGAAACTTCAGCCAACTGCTCGCTAGCAGTAAGATCGGTTTCAAGAGTTGCATATTTGATGATCGCTAGTAGGCTACTGTATTTGAAATTGCAAGTTATCGGTAGCAGTTCTGAGTGCAACCAACCACAGTAAAGCGAGTGATTGCCATCATTCGCAGTATCGAGTCTAACTTAAATACGCCGTACCGGTAAAGTATTGGCGCACGCGAACAGTTTGAAACCCGCCGGGAGTGATAGTGAAACGTCCGTGGCGCGAGTTCTCTTCCGCAAAATCGTGTTTTGAAATTCTACGATAGCAAGTTCGGACATTGTATTGAGAATCCATTGTTAGGAAACTGTTTGTGCACAGCCAGCATTGCTAATATTTGTCGTAAAGAAACATGATTTATTGGAAGGAGGGACTTGGCGTATTCTTATAAGGCTAGTCCACACCAAAGTTAATGAACAATGTTCATGAACAATGTTAATGAACAATGTTAATGAAAACATTTCTCAACATGTTTACTAAACATTTGTTAACAAACTTCTTCAACATTAAATAAACTGTTTGTGAGGTTATAATGGATAGGGTCAGGAAGAAGTTATTTTAGTGAGTACAAAATTAGAGAAAAGCGCAGACGCAAGGTGTGGAAAAGAAAAATATTGGAAAGGCGTTTAGAATTAAGTTAAATAATATTCTCATGTGCTTCCTGGTATTTCATAATTCCGCGCAATACACGAGTCGCTTGCGATTCGATAGTCGATTTTTAGAGAAGTAAAAGAGCATCGTATTCCGCGCTACGAATTTACAACCTCAATTGCGTCTTTGCGCATGCGCGAACCAAAATGTTAACGAAAACACGAAATGTTAATGAAAAGTTTCATTCACAAAAGTTAAAGAGATTTTGTTCATGAACATGGTCGAAAAGTTAATGAACACGCAATTTTGTTTATGAACAGTCAAAACATCTTGGTGTGGACGTACCTTATTACGAATTGTGCTGTCAACTACAAGAGAGAGCTGCAGCCACCTGTATTTTACCGTGACGCTACAAGGTCATTCACCATATGCTCATAGATGAAACCATACCGGTATTGGGATTTAATTTAGCAGCTAAAGAGGGTTTGGGTACAAGACAGACATTACGAGTATTTTTGAAACGTATGGAAACAGGACATGGTAATTTCAAGAACAGAAGTGATAATAGCAAACCCGAAACGACAGTGGCGTAATATTTATTTTGAAATTGGAGACATTTGAGGCGAGCAAGGGGAGAAGAGTGATATTGAGGAATAATCAGGCCGCCAACATAAAGTACCGTACTAAAGACCACAAGGGACAAAAGTGATGAGATGGAACGCTGAATCAACATGAGCCAACAGACTACGCAGGAATTGTGGAGATGGAATGAAGATTCTACATTTAATGGAATTTCAAGATCCATGGGAGTCGCCCTTTCAAAAGGAGGACTTCGTGGCATGGGAGAAGGAACACAATACTGGAGCTTTTCATTTGACCATTTAGATGTTCTGATATTCTGAATAACATGACCTGTTGAATAGAACTACCATCGAGCATACGAATTTATAATTAACAAAATAACATGTGTTATTTTACTATTTTCTGACTTTGAGGGAGTCTACAGGAGCTGGAATGTGTCGAGTGATATTACTTCTTCACTGTTAGTGGCTGTTGTAAAAACGACACTTAGAATAATCGTTGAAGTTAAAGAATTTGGCATCGTAGTCACAGTTTGAGAACCTCGGCTTGCGGGAGTTGAGGTAGATAGCCTCTGTTTTGCACATATACTGTACCTTCCTATAGCCTAACAATAATAGCAAACTATAGACGGAGAGTTAGCTTGCCCCAATAAACTATTATATACAACATTTATACAGATTATCTTCAGTCAAACACATTAGTAGGAACAAATCACTGGGATGATTAACCGTCGTTCCAAAGTGCGGTTTGGTAGCATGCTGAGCTTCTATGCCCAAGATCGCGGGTTCAAACCCGGACGAAGTCGTCGGAGTTTTTAAGAGCGTTAAAATCCCTCAGTATGCCTTCCTGGGGGGGGGGGGGGAATGAAGCCGGCGGTCCCATGTCATAGATTTATGGCATGAAAAAGAACCTTCCTCTAACTACACTTGTGGAAGCTAAAATTTGTAGGTTAGTTTGATAACGCTATATTAGTTACAACGTTCGCCGCCAGGTGCTGACTGCGATGGCATTTAGTAGCGACGTCCGCAGCTAGGTGTCGTGGACGGTAGCATTTGGTAGCAAAAGTAGGAACTACTTGATTAAATTAATCGTCTGCAGTCCTTCTACCTGAATCACAGTTAACATACACTGATACAGCCATCACAATTAACACCGGTTATCAGACAAATTCTACACACACCCAAAGTACACGGGGCTACATGGCCGCGTTCTCCAAGCCCCTCAAATGAATCGGCAACAATAAACTTATGGTGAGTGATGATAATACAATAGACGCTCAGTCAAATTATACTTTAATTTTGTTGGATAGTTCCTCAGTTTAGGGGCTGGTCATGTAGCCCCGTGTACTTTGGGTGTGTGTAGAATCTGTCTGATAACCGATGTTAATTGTGATGGCTGTATTAGTGCGTGTTATCCCTTTTTAATTCAAGTAAGAATTGCAGACGATAATTTCAAATACAGTAGGCGCTCGCTAATCGGACGTTCAATAGTCCGGCATTTCCAGTAACCGGACGTTTTGAACGCTTTTCGTATGGGAATGGTCAGCTCTATAGTCGGACGGTTTTGATGGGTGACCACTCGGTAATCGGACAAAAGCAAGTTCACTGCACTCCTGTTGCTTTGCGCCACTATAGATAGGTTATTATTGGGCAGTGTCAGTCAGTCTTAGCGAAGTGTAGCATCATAACCTTAACTGTACTTATAGCCTAATCAAATTTAAATTTGAATAGTCTAAGACAAGTCCGATTAGCGAGTGCCTACTGCAGTTCCTACTTTCACTACCAAATGCTACCGTCCATGACACCTAGCTGTGAACTTGGCAACTACTAGATGCCATCGCAACCAGCGCCTGGTGACGAACGATGGAACTTAAGAGCATTAATCAATCGGGGCTACATGACCGCGTTGTCGCAGCCCCTAAACTTAAGAACCAACCAACCGAACTAACCTACAAATTTTGCTTCACACAAGTTAAGTTACATGCAAAAAACTATGGCATGGGCCCGCCGGCTTTACTTCCCCTCTGAAGGAAGGCATACTGAGGAATTTTTAACTCTCTTAAAAGGTCTGACTTCGACTGGGTTTGAACCCGCGAAGCGTGCTACCAACTACGCCACCGAAGCCGCCAAAACTTAGATTTTGCTTCTAATGGTAAACAGTTTTAACTGGGCGTAGCCTGTGAACAGACTGATTACTCTAGGCCTCAGAAATAGCGGAGAAAAAAGATCCAGATGTAAATGACCAGCTATGAGGAAAGTAGCCTAGAGTATTCTGAAATAGCTCAGATAGGCTAAGCACCCAACATAAGGTGCCAAACCGCACTTTGGAACCTCTGTATTTTATTTTTCTCTTTTTTCAAACAATCCTTGGACTGTGGGTTTGTCTTTATAGCAGATCCATGGACAATAACTGCCCAATATGACAGACATACTTCACTAAAAACTAACAACACATTTACAGACTTAGGCTATAGTTAAAAGTGTGTATTGCACATTTGTCGAATATTCTATTATTTTGTACAAGTTCTTTCATGCCAGTTAGTGTACACACGTAACATGTTTATTGCTCTCACTTTTCACTGTCTTGACGAGTGTATCGAGAGATTAAATGCACTTGGATGGAACGATTTCCGAATTGATGCAGGTAGGGAAAAGTCTTGCCTTTAATTCCCTTCACTGTCTTGCTGAGTTTGTCAAGCGATTAAATGTACTTGGATGGAACGATATCCAATTTGATGCAGGTGGGGAAAAGTCTTGCCTTTAATTCCCTTCACTGTCTTGCTGAGGTTGTCAAGCGATTAAATGCACTTAGAACGATAGGCTATTCATTTTGATGCAGGTGGGGAAGTCTAGTTTAACTCCTATAGGCGGGTGTCCCCTTGTCATCAGCTCAATTTTGCTTACGATAGGCTATGAGATTTATCTAATAATTAAAACGCCTAAATACACACACAAACGTTGTGCATCTTCCTTGGAATCGCTTTTTATGTGAGTCTTGAAAGTTTTGTACACTGCGTTACAACCTTCTTGCACAGAGCTTAGGACTGTTTAATCGTTACTGAAACCGGGAGCGTTTGATAGAGGCACTTTGCTTAGACGAATCTGTTCCACATCTTTTTTCAGCCGTAACAGAAGTAATGCAACAGTGATAATACTAACTTAGTTCTGAAACAAGTCGTGATGAATCGTTTAATACGTTTATTGTCACTGAATAAGCGGCCTAAGTCTCAAGGGCAGTATTGCTTAGAAAGAGTGAGGGGCCAAGGCATCGACCTTCTCCATTCATCTATTTACTTTCCCCGTCTCTTTATCCTCACATTAATTATTATGAAAACACACATTTTTGTCTAAGACAAACACCGGGATCTCAGCATAACCCACGTTAAGTACGGTAATCTTCATTAAAAAGAAAAATGATATGTGATTTCTCTTCTTCCACGAAATGCTGCGACGTTGTACTGTATCTTGAGTTGGGGACAGGTGCGTATCAGTCAGGCCATTTTTCGGCCGTAACAATAATTGGTTTCCGTTCCGGACTTTGGAATTCTCCTAGAATCAAAAGAGCAGTAACCGGGACGGGAATGCTCCTCGTTCTTAAATTCTTCTAGAATCGAATGAGAAGTAACTTTTCTGTTCCATACTTTTCTGATGACCGAAACTACAGGTGGAAAGATGTCACGATCCAGAAAAAGTAACCGTTGATTGGAACGTTCCCTGCTTCGGACTTCAAGAATTCTTCTTGACCGTGAATAGAAGTAACTACTGATGGAAACTTTTCTGTTCCGTACTTTAAGAATTCTTCTTGACCGGGAAGAGCAGTAACTGTTGATGGAAACTTTTCTTTTCCGTACTTCAGGAATTCTTCTTGACCGGAAAGAGCAGTCCTGCTAAAGGGAGCCCGTTCCGGAGCTCGTTGCTGTTGGCCGGATGGCGAGCTATGTCGCCATGTCAGCTGATGGCTGCAGCACCAGTCGCTGGTAGAAACACGCACGACACATGACGGTGCCGGGGTACGAGGCTACACTGCGCTAGTTGGGGTCCGGGTATGGATACCGGCTGGGGGTGTGGTGGATGCTGCTCGCCGCCGCCGAGTAGATGGACGACAGACTGGCGGAAGCAGCAGTGGCGGCTGCTGTGGTCCAGTATGGAGGCGCGGGGAATGGCGCCGGGGGTGGAGGTGGTGGCAGGATGGACGGAAGTTTGCTGGGCGAGTGCGCATGCGCGGGGTACAAAGCTGCTCCCAACTCGCTCTGGTGAGGGTGGTACTTGGTGTAAGGCTCACTGCTGCTACTCGAACCCTGGGCTTGGGCCTGACACGCTGCCATCAGACCATGGAAGTCGAACTTGTAGGCGTACCTCTTGCCGTGCACCTTCGTCATGATGTTCTTGTCGTAGTAGTACCTGCAACACAGCATTCCATGTGTTACTCATATGTGGTGGTTCAACGCTTAAGGGGAGTCGTAAAGCCCTATATTGACAATGTTAAAATAACAATATAAATGCCCCATTTTCTCAGCATCTATTAGGTAGGCTATATCATTTTTTTTTCAGACTGTTAATTGGTTCTTCCTCAGTGTACTGATCCTCATTCATATGGAAATGTTAATAGAATTTTTTAAATATTTGTAGCCTACTTTTCACATTTTGCAAAAATGAGGAAAAAGTAGACTTATGAGATCGATCCGGGCAAATTTCTGTCTATCTGTCTGGATGTGTGTGTCCCCCCCCCCCCCCTATCAACTCCTAAACGGCTGAAGCAGTCGAATCCAAATTTGGTTTGAGTAAAGATCTATACCTGAATATCTCAAGCCCATATTTGAAAATTATGTCAGTGCTATCAACTGCTGAAAAACCGCAATTGAAATTTGAGCTCCTTGTTGTATATCTTGGAAGGTATGCATGGGAGCTATTTCAAAATTGGCACACGTATTATAGATAATAATATTTCAGTTTAATTTCCAGGAGGGCATGCATGGCAGTGTTGCCAAAATGATTCTAAGCCTGCTGATAGGTCCAATTTTTAAATGCATATAACTTCTATACTATCAATTGGATTTCAACCAAATTTTGTATGTAATATGTGTACATAAACAGATATGACTGAGCGTATTCTTGAGAGCCACCAAGGCTGCCAACTGTCAATAAATGTTCTCTCTATTCTTTTATCCAAATACTAATATATCAGAAAGTATGCAAGCCGACATCTTTAAACTATGCACACGTATAGTACCTGACATTCTAGATTAATTTGGAGTAACTTATGTATGTCAGTGCTACCAACATGACTCTAAGCCTGCTGATAGGACCAATTTTTAAATACATGTAACTTCTATACTATCAATTGGATTTCAACCAAATTTCGTATGTGCTATGTGTACCGTAACAGATATGACTATGCTTATTCTTAAGAGCAACCAGGGCTGCCAACTGTCTCTTTTTTACCCAAATATTAATATATCAGAAAGTATGTAAGCCAACGGCTTTAAAATTTGCACACGTATAGTACCTAACATTCTAGATTAATTAGGAGAAACTAATATACGTCAGTGCTGCCAACATGACTCTAAGCCTGCTGATAGGTCCAATTTTAAAATACATGTAACTTCTATACTAACAAATGGAGTTCATCCAAAATTGGCACAACAAAAGATCATAATATTTCAGATTATTTCTGACCAAGACATGCATGACATTGATGCCAACATGATTTTACGCGCGCTGATAGATCCAATGTCTAACTGCATGTAACGCCCATGCTATCCATTGGACGTCCGCCAAATATTGTATTCTGTACCTTAAGAGATGGAACTAACAATATATTCAGTCACCAGGGCTGCCAACTGTAGTGCTCTATTAGGCTACAGATAGTATATATTTCGAACCAATTAGAAATTTCGATATTACCAACTTAATTTTTCTAGATAGGTCTAAATAGATTGGCTTGAATCTTACATTTTAAGAAAAGTAGGCTCGTTAGTTCGTCGCGGAACTTCTTGTCTTAATTAAACCTCCAATATTGTCATTTTTTTCTTTTTTTAACTATCTACTTACTTGAACAAATTGCCTCTTTGAGGATCCACAGTATCGGTGTGCAATATAGACTACATTATATGGCAAAATAATTATGGAGATACCATCAGTACTTACTGAGAAAACCGGGCTCTTATTTTGAAAATAAAAAAGTAATTTTGAGAAAATTGATATTAAAGGAAGGCCACATCGTTTTGAAGCATTTTCACACAGTTTCACTTTCCCCCTACAAATATTACAACTAACAGTGTCACTCAAAACTGAATTCAATGTAACTAATTAACATGTTAATATTTTTACAATGTGATGGAGTATTCCCTAATCACGAAAAAAAAATGAGATTAATAAATAAATTAATAAATACACTTAAACGGCCAGTTTCGTCAAGCGATCATCATCAGACCCATTACACTTAGGCTATTAAATCTATGTCTAAAGGTTTAGGTGAAAGTATTTAGTTGCAGTAGTAGTAGCAACTATATAAGTAGCCAACTGATGATTTCCTTTGAAATATAAGCCAAACCACAGCCTTGTAGACCAAATAGTTTGTGAGATATGCTGTTTATAAAATCTTGCAAGATTTTTAAAGAAAAATTAGGATTATAGTAATATAATAAAAATAAATTATAAATAGTAAATAATAAAACACATACCAAATTAATCAGAATGAATCGTATATTATTAATCTGTAAAAAAAGTGAAATTGTCAAAATTAACCGATTTGGACCTTTACGACTTCCCTTAAATCTTTCAAAGTAGGATCATCGCCATTAGAAATATCAAACTAATATTGTGAGAAATTTCCCTTTTTTAAAAGATGCAGCAACTGCAGTCTTCTTGACATTTTATTTGCAATTGTTCTATAAAATACAACCTCATTCTAGGGGAAGATGACCTCGTAGTTCCGACCCTTAAAACAACAATAACTAACTAACAACCTCATTCTGAAGATTGAACGTTTAATAGTCGTATCCGATATTCCTTTTGCAAAGATGCTAACATACCTTACATAGTTCTATTTGTTTGAGGGCATTTCCTGGTGGCAAAATTACAACGAGATTCCATTCCCACCCAGATAATTAAAATTAACAGGAACACCTGCCCTCCCAACTAACTTCAACTTAGGGCATGATGGAAACACCTTCAGGAAAGACTACTCGAGGGGGCAGCCGGCAACGGAAATCCCCCACCGCCAAAAGCGGTGCAACCAGGCCTTTGGATTCTGGAGAGCCTGGAACGTCATGCAGGGAAGAGTCAGAGCTTCCCAGAACCTCATCACAGAATATACGAACCAAGCAAAAACATCTGCTGGGAACGCTGAACATCAACACGCTCCTGAAAGTTGGCAAACTAAAACAACTGATCAACGTTTTGAAGGAAAAAGACATCTGCATACTGGCACTACAAGAGACAAGATACCTAGACGAAAATCCCATGGAATCTGAGGGTTACAGAATCTACAAGGGAAAACCTGCGATAAAAAACAAATCAAATGTAACGATCTTAGGTACGACCTTCGTAGTTAAGAGGAACATTACTGAGTCCATCATCAACTTCACCTCACCATCCGAGAGAATCTCTCTTCTCTCCTTTAGATCTGGAAATAAAGCATATAAAATTATCAACGCACACGCCCCTATTCATGAAGATAACAAGAAAACTCCTGAGAAGGTGGATAACTTTTGGCAAACTCTCGAAGACACGACCTCCAAAATTCCACAACATCACGTAAAAGTTTTGGTTGGCGATTTCAATGCCCAGATAGGCAAAGAGAGAAGATATAGAAAAATTGTGGGGGACTATCCAGCACATAAAAGAACGAACAGAAATGGAGAAAGACTAATCGGGTTTTGCAGACATTTCAACCTGAAACTCATGTCCACATACTTCAAGGCAAGAAGAAACCCTGGGTATCTCCTAACACGATGCTGGGAGAGTTCCAGATCGACCATGTCGCAATAACGACCAAAAACCGAAAGGAAATCCTGAGTAGTGGAGTAATACCTATTCCAACTCACTCCAGAACCCCCCTTGCTCTACTACTAAGCCTCAGCCATGTTAAATATCTCTCGAACGCATGGTCCGATTTTGACAAATGAGGTATCGTTGGACTCGGGCTGACGTTCTCTTTGCTATGGACTATTCGTTATATTTTTCAATTTTTTTTTGAAAATTTTTGTTTTTGAAACTAGGTGATAGTTTGAAAACTAAACATGACAGAACGTTGTGCCATAGCTCAAACGAATGGTCTTTATGCCCTTTATTTTCTATAATGAAACTTTTTTACTTTTATGTTTTTTTTGAAAACACTCGAATTTTGAAAATCCTATGTTTTGGAAACTAGGAACTCTACAAAAACGTTCATTTGACATAAATGAAAGGTCCCTATGCCCTCTACCCCCAAAATAAATTTCAAGTCTCTAGGTAGTAGTGGGATGATGACAGAGCTGGACCACTTCTTATTGAGCCACCCTCGTATTTGCCCCGAACCTGATATCTCGCTAACCAATGGTCGGATTTGAACATACAGGGTGTCCTAGCACTCGTAGTGATGCCCCCTACTTTCCTATAGGCTCTTAATTTAATGAAAAGACCAAAACTAAAAGGTCATGTGCTTTTAATATCTCACGAACCAATCATGCTAGAGGCATGTTCGACAGGTCCAAGGACTCGGGGTGACGTCCTCTCTGCTATGGACCACTCGTTATAATTTTTAATAAAATTGGAAACTCGAATTTGGGGTAAACACGTGTTTTTGTGATTTTGCCGATATCTCACGAAGCAATAACGCTAGAGGCATGTACGATGGGTCCAAGGATTCGGGCAGACGTCCTCTTTGCTATAGACCACTCGTTGTAATTTTTTAAAATTTTGGAAACGCGATTTTGGGGTAAACACGTGTTTTTTGTGATTTTTGCCGATATTTCACGAACCAATAACGCTAGAGATGTGTACGAGGTGTCCTAGGACTCGGGCTAACGCCCCCTTTCAAATGTGGTAGATATTTATTTCCCACAAAATAATTCACAAAGGGCCTAACGCCATACATGTTGAGAAAAAAATTCTTTACCGTTACCTGTTTATAATGTTTATGAAGCGTGGTGGTTGAGAGAGACGATACGGCTGGGTGTGTGTGTTTCAACGAACCTGTCGCTGACCACGGTGGCCGTGTTCAATAGATCAATTGATATTTCGACGGGTCGATGTATGACAGAGCGAGCGTGCGTTTTCCTGATATTTTACCTTTGACGTGTAAACGGTGATGAAAACTTGGTTCTATGGTGGTCGAAGCGAGTACAGAAAACAAACTTACAGGAGGTGAAGGTCATTTGAGCTTATTGGAAGGCTCCGATCTGACTTGACAACAGGTGCAATGGAAAAAATGACCAAGACGCTTGAAGGTGAAATAATCTGACCATTGTGCTGGCAGGGAAGTGCGAAAGGCATGCACACACATTTGTGAAACCACAGGCACGCTAAACCAGTGACATCCTGTCTTGCTTCGTACGTGACAAAATGCAAGTCCATGTGAAATTTGATCTACCGCAGGTGTTCACCTTGGACGTTATCTGTCCACGTGCATGATAACTGTTAACAAGTCACGTCCTGTTTTGCTTCGTACGTGACAAAATGCAAGTTCAGGTGAAATTTGATCCGGCACAGGTGTTCGCCTGGGACGTTAGCTGTCCACGTGACCGATAACAGAATGTTCAAAGCGTGGGAAAAATGATTATACATGCAACGTAGCATATATAAAGACATGTCGTTATCATTTCCACTCTCACTTGGGTGGACTACCTTTGAACACACTGCGTTGCATGAAACCCCTGGTCTTGTTTAACAGTTTTGGTGTTGGTGGAAAATACTTAACCGTGTTGTGGGGTAGGTATTTATTTATATACTTATTCATTTATACATTTATTGATTAATATATATGTATATTTACAAGCAATTATTTATTGATTAAGTAATTAAAGATTTTATTTATTTGTTTGCAGATAACCGGCATACCTTACATGTCTGAGGGAGAAGAAACCATTGCACTTTTGAGCCCACTAGAAGGGAAGAGTAACAAGTCACTGCAAGTAAAGGTGAGATGATTTTTTTAAACTAACTTGTTTCATTTTTTGTTTTATGTTTTATTTTATGAAATGTATGTATTAACCTGAATTTAGGTATTTATAGCGGTTTATTTTATTTATTTTTAGAAACTTGGAAAGAATAGCCTTACCGCCGTAGCAGTCGCTGAAAAAAAACAGAAACGCACTAAAGCGAAACCACTGCCAAAGAGTGAACTGTTTAAAACTCAGGTAAGTCCAACTTAAAAATGCTATTCCATTTTACCACTACTGAAAACTCGTAGACAAAAAAAAATTCATTACCTGTACATGACTGGGACAATGATTGCTTTCTTGATTAATGGCTATGTTGTTGTTGTTGACTGGGAAAAGTACAAGGCCATGTTGGATTTTCTAAAAATAAAAATAATAAATTTAAATTATGGGTGGTTCCCTATGGACTCAACGAATATCCACAGGTTTGAACATGATAATGTGAACAAAATGACATGACATTCATTTTTGTTTATATATTGGTTAAAGGGAGGGTGGGGGAATGTAAATGACTGTAGCTTTATAAAAAAGAAAATAAGTACATGGGTTACTGTTAGTGCCAACATACAGTTTATTTTTAATGGTGTTTTGATATATTAATGCCAATTAACGTTAACGTTTTATTTACAAGTATTGATTGATTGATTGATTGATTGAGTGATGGGTTATTTTGTTTGCTTTTAGGTGTCGTCATGTGCCATTAACGTAATGAACAGACAGTGAACAAGCATGCATTATGCTTTAAAGTACTCTGTGCAATGTTAATAACTTACAATAAGAAAAAGTTTTATTATAACACATGGCGTTAGTACCAAATACAACAAGTGAGCAAGTTGGTTTACCACGTGGGTTGAATTTAAAATCAGAACATGATCGATGGTTAACATTTGAATCCTGGCCTGTAGGCTTTTTGTCGACGCATGAACTTGCAAAAGCCGTTTTTTTTTTACTTGAACCGAGAAGATGTGGTGCGCTGTGTGTTTTGTCGTATTGAACTTTCACACTGGGAAGAAGGGGATGATCCCTTTAGAGACCATTTGCGATGGTCTCCTCACTGTCCTTACATGCTTGGAAAGCAAGTGGGTAACCTACCCGTGCATTCATTTTACCGAACCACAAGGCCTTTGGCCGCTACTTACGTTGCTGAATCACAAATAAATAATAATAATAATGATGTATTACCAGCCAACGGTAGTGTCGATATATGTGGTCCATATGCCATAGACAGTGTTGAATTGGCGTGTGCTTTTGAAAAATTGGGAGTTTGCAAGACTAAAGCACTAGCACACCCAGAGTACAGCTCTGTTGAAAAACGTTTCGAATCTTATAAAAATGTTTGGCCATTAATATTAAAACACCTTACCAAACAGCTAAGTGAAGCTGGATTTTTTTATACTGGTGAAGGGGATAAAACAATATGTTTTTATTGTGGATTTGCTTTAAAGGATTGGCAAATGACTGATGACCCTTTTGTGCAACACGCTCGTTGGTTACCAAACTGTAAATACATGGTGTTGCTTAAAGGTCAGGAATTTGTGAACACTATTCGTAAAGAAAAAGTGATTGCAGCACAAGACATAAAAGTGCCTTTAGAGTTAGAGCACGCGGAGCAAATACATAAGGCTGAAAGAAAAGACTTGTGTTACGAACAGATACAAAAGTGTGACCAACAATTATGTAAAATTTGTTATCAAGATGAACTAGGTGTTGTATTTTTACCCTGTGGACACATGATAGCCTGTGTCAAGTGTGCATTAGAACTTAACACTTGTGCTATATGCAGAAAAGTAGTATCTGCTACAGTTAGGGCATTTCTTGCATAACTAGTAAACTGTTTCCTTTAAATACATTAATGGATATGTTGTTGGCTTTCTCAAATTGTTGTTGTTGTTGTTGTTTTCTGCCAACAGGTGCTTACTGCGTATGACAAGGCTGTACACTCGTGGGTTAGACAGCCTTTCTTGCTAAGGGTCTCCTATATACCCTAAACATGGCTATACATGTTAGTTCTGAACATTTAGTGGTTAATTGTATATTGAGTTTAAATAGAGAACTTATACAAGCACGTCTTGCATGTGGTTAAACTTCACAAGTGTCACATGTAACATGCAAAGTATGTTTCCGCTACCTAGCGGTAAATATGAGCACTACCTGTACTACTAGCATGCTACCTAGCAGAGGATATGAACACTTACTAGTAATATCCAAAGTGAGCTGAGGTTAGGTTAGGTTAGGTTAGGTAAAGTTAGGTTAGCCATTAAAACAAGTTACCAAAATAAGTCGTCAAAAATAATTGTTTTTTTTTACCCCTGAGGTCTTGGGTTCCAACTCGACTATGCACAGAATTTAATTAACATCTGAGAGTTGAAAGGTTAGGTTAGGTTAGGCAAAGTTAGGTTAGGTTAGGTTAGGTTAGTGAGCTGAGGTTAAGTCTTTAAATATTCCCTCTCTTTCAACTACTTTCCAACACCAAGAAAAAATCCACTAAATACATTGACACAAATAACTTGTCAAATAAGCCAATACAAAAGCCAATACTAAAGCCAACACAAAAAGCTAACACGAAAAGCCAATACAAAAAGCCAACACGAAAGGCCAATACAAAAAAAGCCAACACGAAAAGCCAACACGAAATGCCAACACGAAAAGCCAACACAAAAAGCCAACACGAAAAGCCAACACAAAAGCCAACACGAAATGCCAACACGAAAAGCCAACACAAAAAGCCAACACGAAAAGCCAATACGAAAAGCCAACACGAAAAGCCAACACAAAAAGCCAACACAAAAAGCCAACACAAAAGCCAATACGAAAAGCCAACACAAAAAGCCAACACGAAAAGCCAACACGAAAAGCCAACACATAAGCCAACACAAAAAGCCAACACGAAAAGCCAACACAAAAGCCAACACGAAAAGCCAACACAAAAAGCCAACACAAAAAGCCAACACATAAGCCAACACAAAAGCCAACACGAAAAGCCAACACGAAAAGCCAACACAAAAAGCCAACACATAAGCCAATATATAAGCTTATGGTAGGTCACTCCATCAGCAAAACAGTTGTAACCTTTGTAGTGTGAACATCGTACTGACAGGTCAGTTACTACTATGGAACTTATTACAACCAACAAAGGTAGGCTACGTGCACTCTATCAAGGCTACTCCTATAACTATAATCGCCAGAATGTGAATGGAATAATATTCTGGCGATGCTCAAAAGAGAGGTCAACAAAATGTCGAGGCAATCTGAAAAGTAAAAATGGAAAGGTTTTAAGTGTGAGTGTTCATCAATGTAGTGCTCGAAACGAACCACGCTTACTGTTTACAAACAATTATCAAAATGCTAAAAAGCAAGTTCAAGAAAACGATATTGCGGCTAAAGATAGTGCAGTGTTTGTTCAAAAGGACTTATCATGTCCTCAAAACGTCATGTTAGGACAGTTGTCAACGTCCAAGAAACCTTCAACACTATCAAAATCAACTCAGACTATAAATAAAGTGGTATTGCAAGAGGATCAAAAAGGACTATATAGTAACAGTGATGATGGTCATGATGATAATGGTGATCATGATGATGATAATGACGATGATGATAATGATCATGATAATGGTAATGCTTTGTTTACACCTAAAAATCCATTTGTTAAATTTGTATACTGGCACAATCCCAATAAGCTCGTCCAGCGGCTACAGTTGTTGCATGCCTCACGTCAATCTGGCCATACTGGTCACGATTGGGAAATCAAAGAAATTGAACAAGAGCTTCGTCGTGCTGAAATTATTGTGTAATGGGTCTACCACTTTGCGACCACTTTCACCCCAACTCTTGTTTCTAATATTTGCTTATTTGCTTTCACTTTTACCTGAACTCTTTGGATCCATATTTGCTCTCACATTAAACTAGTATTCTTATTACCAAGTTGACTTTACTAGAGCTTAGTCTATGCTTGACAGTTGATATGGAAGTATCAGTGACTAGGTATGGTAAGCCTTGCGCATACTATAAAGGATATTCATATATTGTGAAACGAACCAATAAAAATGGAACTGTTATTTGGCGTTGTTCAAAGCAACGTTCCAAACATTGTCGTGGTGACCTAAAAAGTAAAAATAGTGAGGTTTTAAGTGTCAGTGATCATCAATGTAGTGTACCGCATGAAACACAGTTGCCGTCGACAAAAAATCAAGAAAACCATATTGCTACTCAAAATAGTGCATTGTTTAATGATCAACGTTTAACCCCTGTTCTCAAAGTTATTTTTAATCCATCTTCCACGTCGCAAGAGCCATCAACATCACAAACTATGCAAGAGGTAGTGTTGTTGTTGTCGTTTTAAAGAGTGGAACAACTAGGTCATCTGCTCTTGATCTGCAAGGGGATCAAAGTGACTAAATAGTAATAACCATAAGGTTTTTATGTCAATACAACCATTGCGGCTTCCCCACTTTTCGAAAACAACATTGAATGGACATTGCTAGAAAATGATCTACAACAAGCCTTGTGTTTAAAACTATAACAGACTATTGTAAAGTGAGAAAGGCTTGTATTCAGTGTGCATTTATTGTCATAATCATGTATACTCTGCAATGTTAAATATATTAACTTTGTATAAAATAAAACAGCATTGTAACATCATTTTGCATTTATTTACAAACTTTATATACATTTTTTTTGGTTTCATCATAATATTTTTAAAGACAACACTAAACACTAAAACATTACTATTCTATACACATATTTTCTTTCTTTTTCAGTATATTGTCATTACTTATATTTTCCATTATTATTTCACATTATTTATTTATTTAATTAAAACGAACCATGCACCTATTGTTTTTAAAACCTTCATAAATTAAGTGTACAGGTTGTACAGCATTATTGACTTCATCAAAAACACTCTCCGACATATCATTAAACCGTATAGGCAGAAATGTCTCAAAGTTTTCACATACACAAAGTACACGATCACCATATGCTGTTTTCAATTTCCGAATCTTGATAATGCGGAATGGAATATGCGTTGGCAATTCGCTGAGCTTCTTTGTCTCTAAGCCACATGATTGTCCCACAGCATTCAAAACATTCATTGTAGTAGTCTATAAACAAAACAAAAGCATATCTATTACACTCTAAAACAGCTTTAATAATATTGTGCAATTAGGGATTTTGCACTATGCATGGCGAATAAATTATACTAGTTATGCAAGAAATGCCCTAACTGTAGCAGATACTACTTTTCTGCATATAGCACAAGTGTTAAGTTCTAATGCACACTTGACACAGGCTATCATGTGTCCACAGGGTAAAAATACAACACCTAGTTCATCTTGATAACAAATTTTACATAATTGTTGGTCACACTTTTGTATCTGTTCGTAACACAAGTCTTTTCTTTCAGCCTTATGTATTTGCTCCGCGTGCTCTAACTCTAAAGGCACTTTTATGTCTTGTGCTGCAATCACTTTTTCTTTACGAATAGTGTTCACAAATTCCTGACCTTTAAGCAACACCATGTATTTACAGTTTGGTAACCAACGAGCGTGTTGCACAAAAGGGTCATCAGTCATTTGCCAATCCTTTAAAGCAAATCCACAATAAAAACATATTGTTTTATCCCCTTCACCAGTATAAAAAAATCCAGCTTCACTTAGCTGTTTGGTAAGGTGTTTTAATATTAATGGCCAAACATTTTTATAAGATTCGAAACGTTTTTCAACAGAGCTGTACTCTGGGTGTGCTAGTGCTTTAGTCTTGCAAACTCCCAATTTTTCAAAAGCACACGCCAATTCAACACTGTCTATGGCATATGGACCACATATATCGACACTACCGTTGGCTGGTAATACATCATTATTATTATTATTTATTTGTGATTCAGCAACGTAAGTAGCGGCCAAAGGCCTTGTGGTTCGGTAAAATGAATGCACGGGTAGGTTACCCACTTGCTTTCCAAGCATGTAAGGACAGTGAGGAGACCATCGCAAATGGTCTCTAAAGGGATCATCCCCTTCTTCCCAGTGTGAAAGTTCAATACGACAAAACACACAGCGCACCACATCTTCTCGGTTCAAGTAAAAAAAAAACGGCTTTTGCAAGTTCATGCGTCGACAAAAAGCCTACAGGCCAGGATTCAAATGTTAACCATCGATCATGTTCTGATTTTAAATTCAACCCACGTGGTAAACCAACTTGCTCACTTGTTGTATTTGGTACTAACGCCATGTGTTATAATAAAACTTTTTCTTATTGTAAGTTATTAACATTGCACAGAGTACTTTAAAGCATAATGCATGCTTGTTCACTGTCTGTTCATTACGTTAATGGCACATGACGACACCTAAAAGCAAACAAAATAACCCATCACTCAATCAATCAATCAATCAATCAATACTTGTAAATAAAACGTTAACGTTAATTGGCATTAATATATCAAAACACCATTAAAAATAAACTGTATGTTGGCACTAACAGTAACCCATGTACTTATTTTCTTTTTTATAAAGCTACAGTCATTTACATTCCCCCACCCTCCCTTTAACCAATATATAAACAAAAATGAATGTCATGTCATTTTGTTCACATTATCATGTTCAAACCTGTGGATATTCGTTGAGTCCATAGGGAACCACCCATAATTTAAATTTATTATTTTTATTTTTAGAAAATCCAACATGGCCTTGTACTTTTCCCAGTCAACAACAACAACATAGCCATTAATCAAGAAAGCAATCATTGTCCCAGTCATGTACAGGTAATGAATTTTTTTTTGTCTACGAGTTTTCAGTAGTGGTAAAATGGAATAGCATTTTTAAGTTGGACTTACCTGAGTTTTAAACAGTTCACTCTTTGGCAGTGGTTTCGCTTTAGTGCGTTTCTGTTTTTTTTCAGCGACTGCTACGGCGGTAAGGCTATTCTTTCCAAGTTTCTAAAAATAAATAAAATAAACCGCTATAAATACCTAAATTCAGGTTAATACATACATTTCATAAAATAAAACATAAATCAAAAAATGAAACAAGTTAGTTTAAAAAATCATCTCACCTTTACTTGCAGTGACTTGTTACTCTTCCCTTCTAGTGGGCTCAAAAGTGCAATGGTTTCTTCTCCCTCAGACATGTAAGGTATGCCGGTTATCTGCAAACAAATAAATAAAATCTTTAATTACTTAATCAATAAATAATTGCTTGTAAATATACATATATATTAATCAATAAATGTATAAATGAATAAGTATATAAATAAATACCTACCCCACAACACGGTTAAGTATTTTCCACCAACACCAAAACTGTTAAACAAGACCAGGGGTTTCATGCAACGCAGTGTGTTCAAAGGTAGTCCACCCAAGTGAGAGTGGAAATGATAACGACATGTCTTTATATATGCTACGTTGCATGTATAATCATTTTTCCCACGCTTTGAACATTCTGTTATCGGTCACGTGGACAGCTAACGTCCCAGGCGAACACCTGTGCCGGATCAAATTTCACCTGAACTTGCATTTTGTCACGTACGAAGCAAAACAGGATGTGACTTGTTAACAGTTATCATGCACGTGGACAGATAACGTCCAAGGTGAACACCTGCGGTAGATCAAATTTCACATGGACTTGCATTTTGTCACGTACGAAGCAAGACAGGATGTCACTGGTTTAGCGTGCCTGTGGTTTCACAAATGTGTGTGCATGCCTTTCGCACTTCCCTGCCAGCACAATGGTCAGATTATTTCACCTTCAAGCGTCTTGGTCATTTTTTCCATTGCACCTGTTGTCAAGTCAGATCGGAGCCTTCCAATAAGCTCAAATGACCTTCACCTCCTGTAAGTTTGTTTTCTGTACTCGCTTCGACCACCATAGAACCAAGTTTTCATCACCGTTTACATGTCAAAGGTAAAATATCAGGAAAACGCACGCTCGCTCTGTCATACATCGACCCGTCGAAATATCAATTGATCTATTGAACACGGCCACCGTGGTCAGCGACAGGTTCGTTGAAACACACACACCCAGCCGTATCGTCTCTCTCAACCACCACGCTTCATAAACATTATAAACAGGTAACGGTAAAGAATTTTTTTCTCAACATGTATGGCGTTAGGCCCTTTGTGAATTATTTTGTGGGAAATAAATATCTACCACATTTGAAAGGGGGCGTTAGCCCGAGTCCTAGGACACCTCGTACACATCTCTAGCGTTATTGGTTCGTGAAATATCGGCAAAAATCACAAAAAACACGTGTTTACCCCAAAATCGCGTTTCCAAAATTTTAAAAAATTACAACGAGTGGTCTATAGCAAAGAGGACGTCTGCCCGAATCCTTGGACCCATCGTACATGCCTCTAGCGTTATTGCTTCGTGAGATATCGGCAAAATCACAAAAACACGTGTTTACCCCAAATTCGAGTTTCCAATTTTATTAAAAATTATAACGAGTGGTCCATAGCAGAGAGGACGTCACCCCGAGTCCTTGGACCTGTCGAACATGCCTCTAGCATGATTGGTTCGTGAGATATTAAAAGCACATGACCTTTTAGTTTTGGTCTTTTCATTAAATTAAGAGCCTATAGGAAAGTAGGGGGCATCACTACGAGTGCTAGGACACCCTGTATGTTCAAATCCGACCATTGGTTAGCGAGATATCAGGTTCGGGGCAAATACGAGGGTGGCTCAATAAGAAGTGGTCCAGCTCTGTCATCATCCCACTACTACCTAGAGACTTGAAATTTATTTTGGTGGTAGAGGGCATAGGGACCTTTCATTTATGTCAAATGAACGTTTTTGTAGAGTTCCTAGTTTCCAAAATATAGGATTTTCAAAATTCGAGTGTTTTCAAAAAAACATAAAAGTAAAAAGTTTTATTATAGAAAATAAAGGGCATAAAGACCATTCGTTTGAGCTATGGCACAACGTTCTATCATGTTTAGTTTTCAAACTATCACCTAGTTTCAAAAACAAAAATTTTCAAAAAAAAATTGAAAAATATAGCGAATAGTCCATAGCAAAGAGAACGTCAGCCCGAGTCCAACGATACCTCATTTGTCAAAATCGGACCATGCGTTCGAGAGATATTTAACATGGCTGAGGCTTAGTAGTAGAGCAAGGGGGGTTCTGGAGTGAGGTGGAATCGGTATTACTCCACTACTATCCTGAATGTTAAAGTAAGGAAAAGCCTAAACATCGACTCGGATCACTACCTCTCGGAGATTAAAGTAAAATTCCAGCCAAACAAGCCCAAACCGAGAACCAACAGGAGGCCCAGAATTAATACAGAGACTCTGCAACAGAACAAGGAAAAATACTGCGAAAACCTATCAAAGCTGAACATGAACAGCTGGGAAGAGATCAGAGAAGCAATGACCAAAGCAGCTGAAGGTTTGGGAAATCCAGCGAGGAAACGAAAACATAGGTGGTGGAATGAAAAGTGTGACGAAGCTCTTGACAAAAGTCTACAAGCCTGGAAGAGATGGCACTCCAACAAGACCGAGGAGAGGTGGGAAGATTTCAGGGAAGTAAGGAAGAGAACTGCTAAGATCATAAGATCAGAGAAGAGGAACTACGACAGAAGTAGGGTGGATTTTCGAAAAAACAACACGTGGGAGTTTTACAGAACCTTCAAAGAGGAACTACAGGGATATCAGTCACAAAGTCTGTGCTTCAAATGGAAAGACGAACGACAAGGAAAACTGTCAACTTTTGGTCGACTATTTCAAAGTGCTGCTGAACTGTGAAGAACCTGTGGAAAGATTGAATACTCAGAATCCATCCTATGAGAACCCGGATTCCAACCCACCAAGTTTAGATGAGGTAAAGCGCATAATAAACGAGCTTAGAAACAACAAAGCACCAGGCGAAGATGGCATCGCTGCAGAAATGTGGAAGTTCGGAGGAGAAATGGCAGCAGAAAAAATACACGGCATCATAGAATAAATCTGGAAAATTGAAATGATCCCGAAAGACTGGAAATGTGCCCTTATACACCCACTTCACAAGAAAGGTCATCGGGCGAACATCGACAACTACAGAGAAATCTCTCTACTTCCAGTCGCATACAAGATACTCTCCAAAGTACTGCTGAACAGAGTTGAAAAACAAGCAGATCACCTCATAGGTGAATACTAAACTGGCTTTAGAAAGGGGAGATCGTGCGCAGAACAAATATTCAACCTCAAGAGCGTCCTCAGATCAAGAGCTTTGAGAAGCCAGAACACTGTAGTAATATTCGTTGACTTCATGAAGTTGTACGACTCAATTGATAGGCAGACTTTATTTAACACCCTAGAGGAGTTCGGAATTGACAGGAAGACGAGAGAAATAATCAAGAAAACTCTAACGGATACCATGTCAAAAGTGAAGTTCTTCGGAGAAATCTCTGATCCTTTTGAAATAAAAACAGGGGTCAGACAAGGAGAAGGCTTATCACCTATCCTCTTCAACATTGTTCTGGAGAAAATCATGAGACCCTGGGAGGAAGCTTTGGACATGAAAGGAGTAAGGGGGATACATCTGGGAAGGAAAGGACAGAACCTGGAAATTAAATGTTTGACTTTTGATGATGATCTTGCCCTCTTAGCCCAAAGCCGAGATGATGCCCAAAAAATGCTGGATACTGTGCACGAAATCGCTGAGAAAACGGGTCTTAAAGTCTCCTATGAAAAGACAGAATACATGGAATACAGACACCTTGGAGAGAGACACATAAAAGTGAAACATGGGACTGTTAAAAGAACAGAGAAGTTTAAATATCTAGGTGAATGGATAGAACCCAATGGTCTGGATAAAGAAGCAAAATGGGCAAGAGCTATAAAATTGGATTTGGCTTATAGGTTAACCCAGAACAGATACAACAAACGAGCAATATCCTACAAGGCAAAACTCAGACACTATAGCACAGTAGTAAAGCCAGAGGGTCTGTACGCCTCGGAGTGCTTGACACTGAATAAAAAAGGAGATCTTCAGGAACTGGAAAAAAGGAGAGGAACATTTTGCGGAAAAATTTAGGACCACAGAAAACTGCTGACGGGGCATGGAAGAACAGAAAGAATGATGACCTCTATAAACACACTGAAAAAATTACTGTCACAATGCGGACGCGAAGGTTGAAATTCTACGGACATTTGGTGAGAATGGACGAGAACCGACTGACTAAGAGGATATTCAAGTATATTACACAGCTGAAGGCTACGACTAAGTGGGTAGAAGAGGTTAAACGAGACGCCAAGGAAAGTGGACTCACAGTGGATGTGATCAACAACAGAAAAGAGTTCAGAAACCGAATTGACAACATCAAGATGTTCGAGGAGAAAATACCTAAAATTAGAGCCAAACTGGTAATATCCGAGGAGGAGCGAAAGATCAGAAGTGAACGAATGAAGATGTTTTGGGAAGAGAAGAGGAGATTAACCGGAAAGCCTTAGGTTCCATGTGGTCCACAGGCGGCCAAATTCGGAAGAAAAAAAATAATAGACCAATTATTTAAAAATAATAAAATGGGCAATGAACAAAACGAAAATGAAGGCTGTGAACGAAAGATTAAAGAGTAGTAGCCTATAAGGGAAAGACAAATGAAGAACTCTGAACAAACTTCAAATGCAGAGGAATGGGCACTTTTGAAGAATGAAATAACAAAATCCGCAGAAGGAAACATTGGTAGAAAAGGATATATTATAATTATGGATGAAAGGTGGAAGCACAATATTGCACAAGATGAAAGGGGGAAAGCAGAATACAGACTCGTGAAAAACAGGAAGTGCAAGGAAGCGATAGAAGAATGGTTGAAAGAGAAATGTGCAAGTATAGAAAATTGTCTCAAAGGATTAAAAGTACTTTTGGGGAAAGGAAAACTAAGTGCTGTAATAAGGACTTGGATGGAAAAGCTCGTATCAGACAAAGGAGAAAAGGTTGAGGGCTGGAAAGCTTACATAGAGTGTTTGTATAGGGGTAAGAAGATCGAGAATCATATAATGGAAAGGGAAGAGGAAATTGATGAGGATGCGAAAGGAAATGTAATATTGAAATCAGAGTTTGATTGAGCATTGGATGACTTAAGCAGCAACAAAGCACCAGGCATAGATGATATACCGACTGAGTTGCTACGTTGCATAGGTGATGATGGTCTGATCAGGTCATTTCACTTTGAGTGTAGGATTTTGAGACAGGTGAGGTACCCTCTGATTTTAAGGAGAATGTTATGATACCTATATCGAAGAAAACAGGAGCTAACAGATGTGATCAGCTTGATCACTCATGCTTCAAAGATCTTGACTAGAATAGTTTACAAGAGAATGGAACAACATATAAGACATATAAGAGAACGTTCATGGCATTTGTAGACTTAGAAAAGGCTTTTGATAATGTTGATTGGAGTAAGTTGTTTAACATTTTGAAAAGGATTGGATTAATGTACAGTTACAGGTGAGTGATCTACTAAGTTATCTTTACAGAAACCAGACGGCAGTTATTTGAGCCGAAGGACATGAGAGAGAAGCGGGTATTCAGAAAGGTGTAAGGCCATATTATAGCCTACAGCATTTAAATTCAGCCGATTAAATCCTTCTCATACTTAGCCCTTCTTTTCTTATTATTATTATTTTCCACGTGGAGCCTATTGTTATGTACCTCTTGTACCACTATTTATATGTTGATGTAGTGTATATTGTCCTATTCTAGTGGCAAGCATTGTAATTGGGGCTTACTGTAGGCCTGATCGAATTCCCACACCCGACCTGTTGGAGTGGAGAATCGATGATGATGTTAGTTAGTTAGTTATTGTTGTTTTAAGGGGCGGAACTACGAGGTCATCTGCCCCTGATGATGATGATGATGACTGTAATTGAATACTCCATTCAAATCAAACAAACCATAATAGACCTAATATTTATAGAAGCGTTTATTTTAAATCAACTTGTGAGTATTCTCTCTCAGTTACGCCCACAAGTAGGCTACTGACATTTTGGGAGAGTCAGTGGCTAGCTGACCCACTGCCCAATAAACTGAGAGTGATCAAGGGAACTATTCGCGTGTGGTGGAGCTCTTTTCGGTCACGGAAAGAGTCCGTCATTTTGTGTAGGTTAAGGATAGGTCATACAAGATCCACCCACTCGTACCTGATGAGAAGGGAAGACCACCCCCCCCCCCCCCCCCATTTTGTACCTGTGGAGCCGTTTTCACCGTGGCCCACATTTTAACCGAGTGTGTGGATCTTGCTGACTTACGAAGAAACCTTGGTTTGCAGATGAATGACACTCAAACTTATATTAGCCGATGACGCGGTGGCTGCTGATCGCGTTATCCGCTTTATAAGTGAGAGTGGGTTAGGGCCAGCAATCTAAATTTTCCAGTGAACACTGACTCGACGACTAGTTCTTTTTTTAATTCTGAATTTTTTGTAATCCGTATATTTTTGCTTATTATTAAGCTTATAGTCTAGTTATTAGTTTTATTTCATTTTTGATTTATTATTGTTAGGTCCTTTTCGCATTTAGGCTCCCACCTCAAAATTTAAATGTATTCCAATTGTGTACACTTTAATCCATGTTAAGGAGGACTGATGACCTCACAGTTCCGCCCCTTAAAACAACACTAACCAACTTGTGAGTTTTTATGCGTTGTTTGGCAAACATAAGTTGTTGTCAGATTTTAAAATAAAAGATTTCCTATCAACTTTATTTTTATAGAAAAGCGTTACTTTGACCATTGTAACTGTAACGGCGTTATTGTTCGCACAAAGTAATTGGAACTTCGTTACTGCTCGCGGTGGCTCAGCAGGAAATCCCAAGGTTTCATAGTCGCGTCAAACATTTTAACGTTCTGTTTAACGTCTTGATTAATGTAACTTACATGGTACTATCACTATTAGTGGTAAACATCCATTTTGAGCGGCTTCGGAGGCGTATTTGGTAGCATGCTGAGCTTCAATGATCATGATCGCGGGTTCAAACCCGACCAAAGTCGTCGGATTTGTTAAGAGCGTTAAAAATCCTGCAGTATGCCTTCCTTCGGAGGGGAAGTAAGCTAAAGCCGGCGGGCCTATGTCATAGATTTATGGTATATATAAGAACCTTCCACTAACTACAATTTATTGTGTGAAACTAAATTTGTAAGTTAGGTTTGATTAATGCTCTTAAGTTCCAACGTTCCTCACCGGGCGCTCGTTGCGATGGCATCTAGTAGTAGCCAAGTTCACAGCTAGGTGTTGTTGACGGTAGAATTTGGTAGCAAAAGTAGGAACTACTTAAAAATTGAATGTCTGCAGTCCTTACTTGAATTACAGATAACACACACTAATACAGCCATCACAATTAACACCGGTTATCAGACAGATTCTACACACACCCAAAGTACACGGGGCTACATGACCAGCCCCTAAACTGAGTCATTCTATAAACGACACCGAGTGATGCCCCTTTCCTTGTGCCGCACCACTGACTGTGCTGTGTCCAGTCCGATCCGCCTTGATTCACTCAAAACAAAACTCAAGAATGTAAAACATAAAATGATGGTATTGCAGAACCAAAACTTTGATGTGTTTTTGTTATTATAGGCCGGAGTTCGAGCAAGCTGCAACGGGTTCGAGTGTACTGGTTGCCATGGTAACCCCGCCAACCCGAAAGTGTGATTGGTTGGTGGTTCCTTAGTTTAGGGGCAGCGACAACGCGTTCATGTAGGCCCTTTTATTTTGGGTGTGTGTAGAATCTGTCTGATAACCGGCGTTAATTGTGTGTTATCTGTAATCCAAGTAAGGACTGCAAACAATCAATTTTCAAGTAGTTCCTACTTTTGCTACCAAATGCAAATGCCACCGCAGTCGGCTCCTGGCAACGATCGTTGGAACCTAAGAGCGTTAGCCAGATCTAACCTATAATTTAGCTTCCACAAGTGTAGTGAAAGGTTCTTTTACATGTCATAAATCTATGACATGGGACCGCCGGCTTTACTTCCCCTCCGAAGGAAGGCATACTGAGGGATTTTAACGCTCTTAAAAATCCGACGACTTCAGCCGTGTTTGAACCCGCGACCTTGGGCATAGCAGCTCAGCATGCTACCAACTACGCCTCCGAAACCGCCCAGTTTGGCTGGTCTGTCCCGGTTTCACAGTCATTCAGAGGGTAGTCTGCGAGTCTCACACATGTGTAATTGATACGTGAGTTTTAAGTTCCGTGAAAAGCAACTCGCATATCAATTGCGCATGCCTGAGGGTCGCCACTTGTCCTCCATACGATTGTGAAATCGGGGCATACTGGCCAAATAAATTGTGCTGGTGTAATTCGGGACGGCGAAAGGATACTACCCACCAATCTCTTGTGTTCGTTGGGTTGCATTGGTTCTACTTCACGGCGCTCAAGTCGGATGTTTCTGCAGGAATATATCATTATATCTTTGGTGTGCAGTGCGCAGTTTATCTGCCAATGAACTGGAATTTTGAAACATTCCCTAGGCCATATGACATGTGAGCAGAATGTCGTGAAAGACAAGAAGCTTTGATGTATTTATCAATCTGAAGTAGTCTATTTCTTTTTCAGGATTAGGAAACCACCCATACAATTGGGTATAATCGTGTTGACCGACGGAAAAACATTAAATTTCGATTGAGTCATTGGTCCTGATTGGTTGGAAAGGTTTATAGTCTGCGTATTTTAAATATTCAAGAACACTTATCATAATTTGGCGAATGTAGGCCTACGTTACACAAACCAACGAAATGCAGACATGGTTTATTTTATGTAAGGTTGTTGATAATTCATTTTTAGGGGTTTAGGATATCTTGGTCATCAGTCCTGAGTACTTAGATGTAGCCATGTTCAATCTGTTTGATAGACTAACCTGCATTTCTATAACATAGTCTTGTGTGTGCCCCGGGACTAGAATTGAAGTACCGGCGCGGCGTTTGCCTGAATAAAACGTGGAAAAGCATACTCGGTATAGGCGCCGGGATTCGAACCTTCCGACTTGCTGCAGCTCCAGGAGGATGATGCTCTTTGTTATTTTAAGGGGCCTAACATCTAGGTTATCGGCCTCTAATAGTTTGGGTGATAGTGAAATATGAGATTAGAATGAAAACTATAGGCTAACTAATAGCCCTAGAGTAGACTACAGTTGTAATACTTAGAGTTGAAGTCTGACAGTTCTTAGAGGAAGGTCCTTTTACTGCCTACCGGGGTGGTTTAAAGAGAGGTGGGGGTATGGTTGTCATGGAAACGGGGTGGGGCGACAGCGGTTGCCATGGAGATAAGCCCTCTGGCCAGCTCGTGTTGAGGAGGAGTTTGTAGGAGTTGCCAAACCTCGCACTTCTGAGTTAGATCTTGTCACAAGCAGTTCAGTGTGAGTGTTATTCTATTTGTGTTTCTGTTTGGAGGCCGTCATTAATTATCTAACGGTATTTTAAATACTAATTACGTAGATCTACAATTATTGTATTGCAATATATGTTTCGAGCATTATGAATACTCCCCGAGGGAGAGGGAGGCCCAGTACTCGTCCACCTCATGAAAAAATACCGCCGGCCATGGTGTGACAATTCATCACCAAGGAAGAGAAATGATATGTGCCGCAAGGGAATTCTTTGAAGAGGCTAAGAGTTTTTCGGAAAGGAATGTTCCTTTAATTCCATTCCAGAGAGTTCAAGAACGCACTGCGAAAGCTCTTAGAGTTAGTAGACTAAAAGTACTGTGACAAGAGTTACGATGGAGAAATATAACAACTCAGAAGAGGGTTCATCTAAACTGTCCATGCCTGGAAAGAAGCGGCCTAGAACCTCCAGAATTACAAATCTGGATCCGTTTAAAGACGCTGCTATTCGCCGGCACATATATTCTTACTACACCAGGAGGGAACATCCAACAATTCAAAAACTGTTATTTACACTTCCGAACGACTTTTTAAAGGCAGTTACTCTTCCTTACTGAAAGTGGTTCATAACCTTGGTTTTGAATATAAAGCTATCAACAGTAGGAAGCTGCTGATGGAGAGAGGTGACGGACTGAGTCAGGATCGAACCTGCCAAATTGGGCTCAGAAAGCCAGCGCTCTACTGTCTGAGCTTTTATGCCCGACCTCTGTTAAAGAAAACCCAACATAAGACCAAGTCAGTCATGGTCTGGCCAGGTAGCCTACAAGAAAACACAGCAGTCAGAATGAACGAACAAGCCAGCCGGAAGTGAGAAGGGTAGGGTATGGAATGCAGGAATGTGGCAACCGCGTGAAATGGCACGTGCAATGCTCCTCCCTCCAACACTAGCTGTCAGACGTCAACTCTAAGTATTACGACCATAGTTGGTAGCATGCTAACTTTCTATGGCCAATGTTGCGTGTTCAAACCCTGTCGAAGTCGTCGGATTTTTTAAGAGCGTTGGAAATCCCTCAGTATGCCTTCCTTCGCGGGGGAAGTAAAGTCGGCGGGCCCATAGCATGTAAAAGAACCTTCCACTAATTACACTTGTGTGAAGCTAAATTATAGGTCATCTTTGACTAACGCTCTTAAGTTCCAACGTTCCTCACCAGGAGCCGACTGCTGTGGCATCTAGTAACTAAGTTCAGACCTAGTTATCGTTGACTTTGGCGTTTGGCAGCAAAAGTATGAACTAGTTGAAAATTGAATGTCTGCAGTCCTTACTTGAATTAAAAACCGATAACACACACTAATACAACCATCACAATTAACTGCGGTTATCAGACAGATTCTACACACACCCAAAGTACACGGGGCTACATGACCGCGTTGTCGCAGCCCCTAAACTGAGGCACTACCAATCGGATACTATAGCCTAATATACGAATGTTAATTGTAGGAGAATGAAACGACACTTGTAATTTTACGAGACGGGATGTGGAATCCGACATGGCCGCTGTCCCCGCCCTAGTACTGGCTCCTCCCACTCACCTGAGCGCGCGACTCAGCTTGTCGTAGTTCATATTGGGCTTGCTCTTGCGTTCCCCCCACCGCCGGGCCACCTCGTCCGGATCAGTTAGTTTGAACTCTCCATTGGTGCCCTCCCAGGCGATGCACGCAGCGTTGCTCGAATCGCTGAGGAGCTCGAGCAGGAACTGCCACAGCTGGATCTGGCCAGATCCCTGGGCGACTAGCCGGCTACTGGCCGCGTTCAGGAGTTGATAGGGGTCTGAAACAACACATCCCAGCATTAGCTTGACTCCTGGGCGACTAGCCGGCTACTGGCCGCGATCAGGAGCTGATAGGGGTCTGAAACAAAACATCCCAGCATTAGCTTGACTCCTGGGCGACTAGCCGGCTACTGGCCGCGTTCAGGAGCTGGTATGGGTCTGAAACAACACATCCCAGCATTAGCTTGACTCCTGGGCGACTAGCCGGCTACTGGCCGCGTTCAGGAACTGATATGGGTCTGAAACAACACATCCTAGCATTAGCTTGACTAGCCGGCTATTGGCCGCGTTCAGGAACGGATATGGGTCTGAAATAACACATCCTAGCATTAGCTTGACTCCTGGGCGACTAGCCGGCTACTGGCTGCGTTCAGGAGCTGGTATGGGTCTGAAACACCACATCCCAGCATTAGCTTGACTCCTGGGCGACTAGCCGACTACTGGCCACGTTCAGGAGCTGATAGGGGTCTGAAACAACACATCCCAACATTAACTTGACTCCTGGGCGACTAGCCGGCTACTGGCCGCGTTCAGGAGCTCATAGGGGTCTGAAACAACTCATCCCAGCATTAGCTTGACTCCTGGGCGACTAGTCGGCTACTGGCCGCGTTCAGGAGTTGATAGGGTCTGAAACAACACAACCCAGCATTAGCTTGACTCCTGGGCGACTAGCCGGCTACTGGCCGCGTTCAGGAGCTGGTATGGGTCTGAAACAACACATCCCAGCATTAGCTTGACTCCTGGGCGACTAGGCGGCTACTGGCCGCGTTCAGGAGCTGATAGGGGTCTGAAACAACATATCCCAGCATTAGCTTGACTCCTGGGCGACTAGCCGGCTACTGGCCGCGTTCAGGAGCTGATAGGGGTCTGAAACAACATATCCCAGCATTAGCTTGACTCCTGGGCGACTAGTCGGCTACTGGCCGCGTTCAGGAGCTGATAGGGGTCTGAAACAACATATCCCAGCATTAGCTTGACTCCTGGGCGACTAGCCGGCTACTGGCCGCGTTCAGGAGCTGATAGGGGTCTGAAACAATACATCCTAGCATTAGCTTGACTAGCCGGCTACTGGCCGCGTTCAGGAGCTGATAGGGGTCTGAAACAACATATCCCAGCATTAGCTTGACTAGTCGGCTACTGGCCGCGTTCAGGAGCTGATAGGGGTCTGAAACAATATATCCCAGCATTAGCTTGACCCCTGGGCGAGTAGCCGGCTACTGGCCGCGTTCAGGAGCTGATAGGGGTCTGAAACAATACATCCCAGCATTAGCTTGACTCCTGGGCGACTAGCCGCGTTCAGGAGCTGATAGGGGTCTGAAACAACACATCCCAGCATTAGCTTGACTCCTGGGCGACTAGCCGGCTACTGGCCGCATTCAGGAGCTGATAGGGGTCTGAAACAATACATCCCAGCATTAGCTTGACTCCTGGGCGACTAGTCGGCTACTGGCCGCGTTCAGGAGCTGATAGGGGTCTGAAACAACACATCCCAGCATTAGCTTGACTCCTGGGTGACCAGCTGCGCTCAGGAAATGATAGGGGTCAGAAACAACACATCCCTGCATTAACTTGACTCCTGGGCGACAAGCCACGTTCAGGAACTATTAGGATCAGAAACAACACATCCCAGCATTATCTTGACTCCTGGGTGAGTAGCTGCGCTCAGGAACTGATAGGGGTCTGAAACATCACATCCCAGCATTAGCTTGACTCCTGGGCGACCAGCTGCGCTCAGGAACTGATAAGGGTCAGAAACAACACATCCCAGCATTAGCTTGACTCCTGGGCGGCTACTGGCCGCGTTCAGGAGCTGATAGGGATCTGAAACAACACATCCCAGCATTAGCTTGACCCCTGGGCGGCTACTGGCCGCGTTCAGGAGCTGATAGGGATCTGAAACAACACATCCCAGCTTTAGCTTGACTCCTGGGCGACTAGACGGCTACTGGCCGCGTTCAGGAGCTGATATGGGTCTATAACAACATATCCTAGCATTAGCTTGACTCGTGGGCGGCTACTGGCCGCGTTCAGAAGCTGGTGCGGATCTAGACAACATCACCATCCCAGTAGCCTATTATCTAGTGATAGGCCTACTACAGTTACCACAGAAACACTCGTTATCACACACACACTCAAGTAGTCGGGGCTGATGACCAACATGTCCCATGAATTAACATCACTCGTAGTGTCCATTGTGCGTTATGGTGGCACAAGACAGCTCATCATTGTACGCCGTGTGCAGTAAACATAACAATACAAAATACTGTAGGCGTAGAGGCTAACTTAGGCATATTGTGGTTTAATCTTTCATTGGTCTGATTGGGGGCCAACAGGATCCTTGTATGCTACCTGTATTATGCACACCTTACATGTTGATGATAGGCCTATTTAGTCCAGTAGAATTTAACCTCGGGATATGTAAATGGCATTGACTTGTTTAGTAACATAACCGTACATGTGCCCATATTTTGAATAGTAGAAAGTGAGTTAGGACCGTAAATTGATTCTTCATTCACAGCAAAACACCAAGTAAAATGTTTGTTGCAAAGTCTGTTTAATCCGCTTGAAAAGAGGCTTCAAATTATTGGTTCTGTTGCAAAACTGTTTTTGTCTATTGCCTGTACTGTTTCATAGCCTATTACATTTTGTCCATCTAAAGGAAACTGGTGAAAAACTTGTTTAGTCAAGTTTGTTTAAATCGGTATTTATTCGTAGACTAATTATCCTACTTGTAAAGATTCTCAGCGCAATAGGTAAATTTCATTTTCAACAAGTGACCAACCTGAGATGATAAATATCCTGCATCGCTTTCCCCTCCAAATTTTGTAGACAAAGCAGGCTATTTGTGTAACTAATTGTTTCGTCTTATAGTCTAAACATCAACATACTGTATGTAGCTGCTTCAACGCATTTACTAATTTGACACGCCTTAAAATTAATGTGCAGTGCTTTACTCCTAAGTTGCATGTTTCTCAATGTCCACTTCGAGCTCTGCATGAGACTTGATTCTATGTTCTTCGCTTTTGACGTAGGATAATAGCTTTCAAAGCTGAAAAAGCACTTTCACACACATCTGCACAGCCGAACAATGATACGATATCAATTGAAATTTGTGAGGTTTAGGAAGCTCCTATTTTGATGGAATATTCTCGGGAACATTTCACTTCTTCTTTTACATTGAATCGGCCTGCAAAGGAATGCCTTGTAACGGAAGCTACAGAAGTTAACTATGAAATGTCTCACTGTAACCTAAGAACAGCTTACACATTTATCTACGCGATATGATTCTACAACGTGTCCCAGAAGGCTGCTTGTGGCCCGTGAGCCCCGGGCTGGACTACACTGGTCTTCAGGAAGACAATTTCATTCGTTAAGCCAGGTTAAATTCTTAAAAATTAAAAGAATCTTCGGTAGTTACATTGGAATAAAGAAAGATCAAATAGACTTAAAATGCTTGGGATTCGCAGATGACTTAGCGTTACTGACTAATAATATTCGAGAAGCCAGAAATCAAATAATAAGTCAACAAAATATAGCACAAAAAATTGAATTTCAGATATCATTTGAAAAGACAGAGATAATGGTAGCAAATCCACTTATAATCAACCACATAACAGTAAATAACAAGAAAGTTAAAATAGTGAAGCAATTTAAATACTTAGGAGAAATTATAACTTAGTCTATAACTCGGATGAGAAACCTGCATGGCAAGAAAGAACTAATAAAATGATAAAAGCCCAAAAATTATCATGGTTTACATATAATAGAAAATGTAGGCTATATCACAACAAAATTAAAACATTACAAGACGGTGGATCAACCAGAGGTGACGTATGGAAGCGAAACTCTTTTTAAAGTTGTTCAGAAAATCAGAATCGACAAAATTCTAAAAGTAGAAAGAAGAATAGCTAGAACATGCATAAATAAAAAAATACCAGAAAGATGGACAATGGCGGATAGTACCAAATGAAGTGGTATACAGAGAACTGGAGCCCATCACTGATACTATTCAGAAGAAACGGATTTCTTTTTTGGTCACATCTATGAGGACACCGGAAACCAGGTTATCTAGAAAAATTGTTGAGAAACTTTGGGATTTGAATCAACAAGTAGGATGGATTAAGGAAATTAGAGAAGACATGAAATAATTTGAAATATCCTTTGATGACTTGCAAAACAAAATAAAAAAATAAAAACTGAAAGACATAAAAAAAAGATTTCAACCAAAAATAGACAAATGTCATAAAAAAAGGGTATTTACAGATGAGGAACGCCTGAGAAGATCAGAGCGAATGAAGAGCTACTGGGCGACTCTGAAAGAAAACTTACTGAAGAAGAGGACCAAGAAATGATTGACTGAAGTGGTCCAATGAGGCCGTAAAAGCAGAAGAAGAAGAAGAAGAAGAAGAAGAAGAAGTTACATTGGCTAATTTGTCAATCCTAAGTGAGTGTAAAAATTGTGCTTTTTGCTTATGGCGTCTCGTTGTACAGAGACTCGGGTCTGCGGACTAGAAGAGGTGGATCCAGTTCCCAAATCACCTTCGCTATCCTAAGAGTAGGTACTATAGCTTCCCGCTTCCCCTCCAGGCAAATAAATTGTCAAGACCGTCCCTTTCCAAATGTTTATAGGTCTATCAATTTACAAATAGCCTACACACACACTTGTACAGATACGACAACACATAGGCTATCTGACATGTACACACATACAGTAAGTTATAAGGCATTAACCATTATGAAGATGGTGTTAAGTTATCCGTGTTGACTGGCATTAATCTCAAATTATAATAGTCGCCTTGTCAAACACTTAAAAAACGTTTAATATCCCTCCCTATATTATTCAGCTAAGGTCCCATTCCAGTTTTGTACAGAAAATAAGGTCCCATTAACACCAACCTACGCATATGGGGTACCTACAGGTTCAGCATAACCCAATGCGTAAGCGAAACGCACTCACTTACTCTTTAAATGACTCACAATTAAATAAATACCTTAAAACATGTATATTTACAATGAAATAATGAAAGAATGCAACACGGTAACCATGGTAACAGAATCTCACAGGTCCCTCTATTTCTGTAAGACGCAATCCAATTCCAATTATTACATTACTGTGAAAGTTTCCAGACGGTTATAAGGTTATCACTGAACCAAATTAAGCTGTAAAATTCATCATTACATACGGTATAATGCGCTTAAGGGGGTCAAGGGGCACTCTAGAATTTTTTCACGCAATTTTCACGTGTGAGTGTGGTACGAAAGGTCTTTTTCACCCGACTATAAAGGGTCTCCGAAAACCACATTTAAAGGCCCTTAAATTAACAGTGTCTGTGATATTCCCAGAAAACTAACTTCGCTCTGATATACCTATGAAGGAATGACAAACCACTGCACCAGTAGCTGAATTGATAGTCTGATTATTCATACCAAGGATAAATCAGTCATAGCATTCATGATTGAGATTTTGCTGAGTGTACTCTTTACAACTAGAATATTTCACGGGCGAAGCCGCGACGGGTAATGCTAGTTTAAATTAATACGGTCAAGTTTCGGTATAGGCTACAATGATACCCTTGATAGCGTAGATTGAAATAATAAAATAATCTTAAAAAAACTATGTTAAGAAATACCAAAGTGAAAATGGATATCCTTAGCCTACAAAGAACACATCACAATTTAAATAAAATGAAAAGAAGAAGAAAAAGATAAAAGAAATAAGACTAAAGTTAATATAAATCTAACTTAATAGATTGTCTATGTTAGACTTCTTCATTTAATGTTTTCTTTCCAAGGATATCCATTTTCACTTTGGTATTGTTAACATAGCCTAGCCTAGCCTAGTTTTTAAGATTCTTTAATTATTTCAATATACGCTGACGAGGGTATCGTTTAATACCGAAACATGTACGTAGCCTACTAATTTAAATATTAAACGTTTTTTAAGTGTTTGACAAGGTGGCTATTATAATTTGAGATTTACACACACCCAAGTGCATGGGGCTAATGACCGCCAAATCCAATCCTCTTCACTGAAAGATCGACAACAATAAACACTGGGACACGAACATTAATTCAATAAATACCAAGTCTGCTCTACTCTTCTTACCCATGACAAAATATAGTCTACACTGCAATGTCTTACAGAAAAGTATAAAGAGGTGCCTCTCAAAGCTACCACATGGTGCGGCAAAACTACCCTCGTGTACGGATTGATTCCCAGCATAGTAGACTAAATGTACCTAATGACGTAAATTTCATCTTCGCGCTGGATTTTTGATGTGTAACATCTTTCCACTCGGATAGCCTATTTTTGTGGGGATGATTTTGAAAAATGAAACGGAAATGAATGGGACGGAAACAATGAAACGGAAATGGATGGGACGGAAACAATGAGCGTGCGCTGTGGCGGAGATTGGTACTGTCGGCCATGTGGCTATGTGGAATGTATATCGCATACGGTTTACCTCACGGTTTGGAGGCCCCATTAAAGATATTCCTACAATAAATCATCTTCAAATTGTCGTTCTTTGGTGTGAAAATATTCATTATATCATATTTGCTGAAAACTGGCACTGGAGTTTTACAAGTACAGTAGTTATTTTAATGACCAAGAGAGTTCACTGTTAATAAGGTATAACATGTCACATGTTACACATCATATGCGACTACTGTAAGGCTCTTTTTTATATATTTTTATATACAGTAGAGTCCCGCTCAACCGACCTTCGCTTATCCGACATTGTTCCCTTACTGAATTGCATTCCTGGTTGTGAGGACGCTACGACTCAAGATGTGGGTGCACACGATCAGATGTTTGAACTAACTGACCCTGATATTATTGATTTCGTGAATGCTAAAGAAAATGAGGATGGTGAGGAAGCAATACGAGGTATTACAGAACAAAAGTATAAAACGATGGATCATAATGAAGGATTACGTGCATTGGATATGGCATTAACGTAGTCTATGTGGAACATCAGCCCGAGGAAAGCGCAACGGGGGTGTTGAATTTTCGTCGATGGCAAGAAAACATTAATCAGCAGGCAAGCAGACATTGCTGACAAGTTTCTTTTCTTCAGGCATTTGGAACGTTTATGTTCAATACTGCATCTACAATATTGAATTGCTAACTCAGTAAATAGAGTACAGTAAAACATGCCATTGTTTTAGTAATACAGTAGACTATAGCCTGCCTGTTTATATTAGTGCTGTAACCGTACAATGGCTCACCTTTAGGTTTTTTGCCTTGTGCAGTTGGTAGGCCTAGTATTTGTTATTTTGTTTTCATCGGGTTGCCAGTCATGACCATTTGTTGGTAGGCCGGCATGGAGAGTCTTGTATGCTCTCTGGCCTAGGATTTTTTAGTGGTGGGTAGCCAGTGGTTAACCAGGTGGTTTTGACCTGTGTGTGTGAGGTCAAGATTCCTTGACATGGTCCGGTAACCAAGGTGATGCTGTTGATTGGAAGTAGGTTTCAGGCAAGATGGATGCTAATTATTTTATGTAATGGAATGTTGATTGGAATTGAAGCTAATTGTTTTGCCATGCTGTATGTATGGGACCTAGTGGATGGACTATGTGGATGTTGTTGTGAATTGAAGCTAATTGTTTTGCCATGCTGAATAAAACCTAATTGGTTGTTGAATGGGAAAAAGTAGATGATGATGTTTTTGTGCGAATGAAATACTGATAGTATGAAAGCTTGTTGGATATAGAATAATAAAGAATCGAGTGGAAGAATAATAAGCTTTGTGAGGGGTAATTTTATTAAGGGGGATGGTTGTGGATACTGGACTACAGATGCAGGTAATGAAAGCTTGCCTTTAGTGATAAATAGTGGATTTTTGTGAATACGGTGTCCTGTTCTTTGTGTGATATCATTCAAGCAAGTATATTGCCCCACGAAACTGAGGTGGCAAGCTTTATAAATATTACAGTGCATTTTCAAAGTAATTCTGTATTATCCGACATTTTCGGTGATCCGACGTAGCCTACTCAAGACCCAGTTTAGGTCGGATAATCGAGACTATAATTTTGTCTGCTTATTCATTTGTTGAATGCAAAAAAATCCACCACTTAAAAAACCTTCTTAGGAACGTTTGTGCAACATATTATTCACACAATTTTGCGTGAACTTGTTATGTTCAGACCAAACGTCGCTGGAATCCTTTATCGAATTTATTTAATAAGCATAGCGGTATGTGGTTTCAAAGGTCAGGAAACTTCCATTTATAGAGTACACAATGTTTACGGGGGCTTAGGGAGCCAAAAAAAAGTTTTAAAAAGATTTTATGAATGTGCCTATCATTAGACTTAAGGTAACTTATCTTTGTTACCAGAAACAAACTTCAAAGCATAACCCCTAACGTAGACTATTTGAGGAACGGCGGAACAAAAACCGATAGCCTAATGTCAAACAACGCAGAATGCAGTAAACACAGACGACTTTGTGTCATTTCAAACGACTTTTCAATGTAGATGAGCAACTCTTGATAGAAGATTTTTAAACTTTGTTTTTTCACCCAATGGGCTACTTTGCCCAGAATCACAAAAGCGCGGATGCAGTAAAAGTGAGTTAACGGCCTTGCTCCGACGCTCGCCTACGCTATTGCTTATTTTGGCAAGCTAACGTTATTTTATTTTTCAAAACAGTTTTATAGAAATTCTAACTAATGATGTGAGTTTAATTTGTTGTATGGTGATAATGAGACACAATGAGCATTATCATTGAAAAAAAAAAAACATTACATATGTGGAGGACACCATTATAGCCTATAAATTATCATTCTGAGAAAAATATTATTAAAGAAATTTGTACCAAGGAAGATCATATCTTTGAAACCAGGACAGGTAAACTTGGCTTATTATAAAAATTCCTTCTCTAAGTAAAGCCTTCAAGTTAGCTTGAACCCGGCCGAAGTCGTCGGATTTTTTAAGAGCGTTAAAATACCTCAGTATGCCTTCCTTCGGAGGGGAAGTAAAGCCGGCGGCTCCATGTCATAGATTTATGGCATGTTAAAGAACCTTCCCCCCCACGTGGTGACCGGGGTTTAGAATTGTCCCACCGTAGCCCATGCGTGTCGTAAGAGGCGACGAAAATGGGTACCGGGTGCCTGGGGGTAAAACTGGGCCACCCTGTCTCCTGGGGGACATAAATAAGGAGGCTGGGAAGGCAACCCAACAAACCACTTCACATTGGGCTAATCACCCATGTGGGGGTAGAAATGATTCAAAGCAACAACAGTAGCCTCGGATTGGACGGATCTACATGACGACAACGACCGCAATGGAAACGGAATATGAGATTTGGTACATGGAATATCAAGACAATCGCTGGAAAAGATGTAGAGTTAATACAGGAAATGAAAAGTCATAAACTGGAAGTATTGGGACTTAGTGAGGTGAAGAAGAAAGGAAGTGGAATGAAGAGATTACAAGAAGGGTATGTTTTGAGATATTCTGGGGTTGGGATGGACAGTAGGGCAAAGGAAGGTGTGGGCATAGTCACCAGCGAGCAGACTGAAACCAAAGTGAGTGGATGGCAACCAATAAACTCGAGAATAATGGTTATTAACCTTGACATAGAGATGAAAGTGTCCTTCATACAAGTATACGCCCCAACAGAAGACACCAACTTACTCGATAAAGAGGAGTTTTATGTTCAACTCCAAAGGACCGTGGACAAAGAGGTTGCGAATGGATGCCATGTATTGATAGGAGGGGACCTAAATGAAAGAACAGGCCTGGACAAAAGAATAGCACATGGAAGCATGGGCAATCATGGTGGAGAGAGGACGCTGAATGAAAATGGCAGGCGACTTATAGAATTCTGCATTGAAAATCAATTGTTATTGGGGAACTCATTTTTCCCCCATAAAGAAGTACATAAGATAACTTTTGAGGCTGAAGGTAGAAATGCTAGGAGTGTTATAGACTACTTTATGTACCCTCATGGCATACGGAATAACATCATGGATGTGAAAGTCATACGAGGAGCAGAACTAGCTACAGATCACAGATTACTGGTAATGGACACCAGATTCAAGAGGCCAATCCAACCAAGAACCAAAAGGTTTGAGGTGATCCGATTGAAGGAACTTCAAAATGAAGAGAAAAGGTCCCAGTATGCAGAATAAGGAGAAGATGCAAATAAGAACTAATGGAAGTGAAGAAATCAATGACATGTGGAATGACATAAAATCAGTGTTGCTAAAGTCAGCAGAAGAAGTGTGTGGAAAGGCAGTGGTAGATACCAGAAAGAAAAGAACAAGTTGGTGGAATGAAGAAGTGAAGGAGAAGGTAAAGAGCAAGAAAGAAGCATGGAAAAGATACATAGGATGTGGAGGGATAGAGGGGGTGTAAACAGACAACACACACTGGTCACTATTCTAAACTCGCCATCTTGTATTGCACACCACAGAATACAGAGTAACAAAATACAAAGCACAGGGAGGTACAGATAACACACACACACTGCAGTCCAACATAATGTCAATGGCTATGGAGCTTGGGAGGTGGCACCATCTGTGGCCAGGTTGGAAGTCAATTCCCAACATCCTCCCCACCCTGGTCTACCTCTAGAGGTACGACCAGCTGAACGGGTCGGGCCAGTTGTTTTCCATCTGCTGTGGAAAGGATTACAGTCCTTACAATCCCGTCCCTTCCGGTACGCAGCTCGTGGATCCGGACCTTTCTCCAGAGATGTCTCGGCTGAAGGTCACTTTGGAGGAGCGCGACGTCGCCTACCCTCAGCGTGGAGTTCTTCTTGGGCTGCTGGACTTGATGGAAGCTCTGCAGCAACAGTAGGTACTCCTTACTCCAGCGCTTCCAGAAGTCGTCTGCCAGTTGTTGACGCAGTCGGAATTCTCGAACAGGAACTCCCGTTGGTGGTTCAGGCCCAGATGGAACTGTAGTGAGTTTCTCTCCCACAAGGAAGTGTGCGGGAGTCAACACATCGCCGGTGTCTCCATTGCGAGTCAAGGGTCTAGAATTCAGTGCGGCTTCGATGCTGACCAGTACCGTTTGAAGTCCTTCTTCGTCGATGCTGGAGCGTCCAAGTACCTTCCGTAGGCACCGCTTCGTCGATCCAACCATCCTCTCCCACCATCCTCCCCACCAAGCCGCGCGTGGAGCGATGAATTTCCAAGTTACACCGTGCTCGGAGAGGTAGCGGTGAGTCTTTGCCGCAGACAGTGAAGCCCAAATGCCACTCAGTTCCTTGTTAGCCGCGTGAAAGGTCTGGGCGTTTTCCGAATAAATAGTGTGTGGCAGACCGCGCCTACCGACGAATCTCTGTAGTGCTTGCATGAATCTGTCGGCGCTCATATCACCACTCAATTCCAAATGTAGGGCCCGTGTAGTGGCACACGTAAAGAGGGTGATATAACGCTTTTTGGCTGATGTTCCTGCCCTGACGTACAGCGGGCCCGCGAAGTCGATACCTGTGACAGCGAATGGCTTGCTTGGGGTCACTCGTTCGGAGGGCAGTGGAGCCTCTATTGCCTGGCCGCCAACATTTTTTACCATCTTGCAGGGTAAACATTGGTGAAGGACGTGTTTGATGGCACGGCGAGCACCAAGGATCCAGTAGGTGCTTCGGAGATCAGAGAGAACAATATGTACTCCGAGATGATGGAGCCGTATGTGCTTGTCTCTTATTAGCAGTTGTGTGAAGTGATGTCGTCCTTCCATGATGATTGGATGCCGTTCACTCTCTGAAACCGCAGCATATTGTAGGCGTCCACCGAGGCGAAGTATGCTATTGTCGAGAAATGGATTGAAACATTTGATTTTCGATTTCTCAGGCAGAGGGGTCTTCCGTTCGAGAGCTGCAATTTCGGCAGGGAAACATTCCATTTGCATTGCCTTTATCCAATAGCGGAGGGCTCCATTTATGTCTTCTGCTGTCGGTTCCCCCGTTGGTTGGTCCTCATGTCTAAATAGGCGTACGAAGCGAAGAACCCTTGCGGTTACGCGAAGAAGTTTGATATAGGAGCTGTATCTGGTAGCTTCAATTACTGGGTCTGGTGATTCAATTTGGAGCACATCCTGAGCACGAGTTCTTGCTTCAGGGAGGGGCGTAGAGAGGGGTGAGCTGTGTGGCCAATGGCATTGGTCGAGAGATAGCCATGATGGTCCTTTCCACCAGGGCTGAAGAGTTTTGATCTTCTCTGCCGTCAATCCTCGTGACAAGTGATCTGCTGGATTGTCCTTGCCTGGACAATGTCTCCATTGTGACGGAGTGGTAGAGGATTGAATCTCGGTCACGCGGTTGCAGACGAACGTCTTCCAACGACTCGGATCATTCTGAATCCATCCTAGGGTTACTCTTGAGTCCGTCCACAGGGTCCCTCTGCTTGTGTCGAAGGTCAGCGCTTTAGCGCAGTAATTCAAGAGTCGAACGCCGATCACCGCTGCTAGCAACTCTAAACGTGGTAGTGTCACCTTCTTGACTGGCGCAAGTCTACTTTTACTGCACAACATGTGGGCAGATGTGGTGCCATTGCAGAGAGATCGTATATACAAAACAGCTCCATACGCTCGCTCTGAAGCGTCGCAGAACACATGGACATCTGTGATGTCGTGTTCGGGCGTTCCTGCCCATCTTGGGACGGTGATCTGCGAGAGTTGGGGTAGACTTGAGGTCCAGCTGTGCCAGCGACTGGCGAGGTCCTGCGGTATGAGTTCATCCCATGATAGTCCTCTATGCCATGTGTCCTGAAATAGGATTTTCCCCAGTATTGATACCGGCGTCATTAAGCCCAATGGGTCGTAGAAACTAGCAGTCGCTTGGAGCAGGTGTCGTTTCGTAGCGGGGCGGTCCTTCAGTCTCGTTGTGATTTCTGTAACATCTATAGTGAGCGAGTCTGTTACTGTGTTCCATGGAACGCCAAGAACGTGTGTTTCCGTGGTGATCTCTCTTCCTTCGGCCTTCCATATCTGGATCAGCTGTTGGGAACTCGTGGCCCATTTCGACAAGGGTAGACTTATCTTCTTCATGAGAGAGGTGAGTTCATAGTAGAGTGCGATCGCTTCATTTCCTCCTCGGGCACCTGCAATAATGTCGTCCATGAATGTATTTTCATCTATGAATGAAGCCGCGGAAGGAAACTGAGATCTGTTTCTAGTGGCTAGTTCTCTCAGTGTAGCTGAAAGGAGAAATGGGCTGCAAGTCAGTCCGAATGGGAGTCTTGTGAAGCGAAAAGTCGCTTGCTCGTTGGAAGCCACTTGAGCACCACTCTCATCTTCGACAACACGGTACCACAGGAATCTGGTCAAGTCTCTATCCTCTTCGTGAAGGGACAACTGAAGAAACGCTTGGCTGATGTCTCCTATCACACCGTAGGGGAATGAACGGAACCGCAACAATACTGCCAACAGTTCGGGGAGTAGGTTGGGTCCCATTTCCAGGGTCTCGTTGAGTGGGTGCGCGTTTTCTTCGTGTGACGATGCGTCGAAGACTATACGCCATTTAATTGTTCCATGTTTCTCTTTCTTTACCAAGTGATGAGGAAGATAAAACTCATCCGTACGGGTTTCCTCTGGAGCTAGTTCCACGTGGCCTTTCCTTATGTAGTCCATCATGTGGTTCGTGTATGTTTGTCTCAGGGCTTCGTTCTTCCGGAATCGGGTTTCCAGTGATTGGAATCGTTTTTCTACAACGTGATAGTTGTTGGCAAGTTCCATAGTTTCCTTGCGTGGCAATCGTACGACTCTTCTTTGGTCCTCAATACTGTAAGACGCGTGAAATTGTGTTAGAAGTGAGGTGTCTTTAGCGCTCATTGCTCGGTCTTGTTCAGCTGCAATCCCAACGGACTCCAGATCCCAAAAACGCCGAAGAGAGTCGTCACAGGGCATGGAGTGACATGCATCGATGAAGTTTACAACCGTGTTAGTAGCTGATACACCTGAGCGGTTTCCGGTGAATATCCATCCAAATTTCGATGGAATTAACACAACTGACGAGGAGAGTCGTATCGGGGCAGAGTCACTGACGATTGTCCAATACTGATCTCCTCCGATTAACAGCTCGATTGGAAGGTCAGCTGAATCATCTGTAGGGTCAGCCAATTGCAGTTTCCGCGTTTGTCCGGTCATCGTGATATCTCGTGGTACTGCTGGGTGGTGAGAAAAGGAGTGGGTGGTTTCAAATGCCGTCAATGTTACTTGGGTACTGTCCCAAAATCCTCTCGTCTTCAGGCGAACGAACCTACGTGAATGTGATATGTTGGATGGTGTTTCAAATGCGTGAACCTTTAATGATCCGTCTCCAATGACTTCCAGACCCAGTTCATCGACCAAAGAACTTTTGACGAAACTGGATTGACTACCTCCGTCGAGAACGCACCTCGTCAGCTTACTCGAACCCGTTGGTCCCGAGATCCATATTCTAGCAGTCTGGAGATGGGTAAATCCCGGAGTAGTGACGTTTATTTTACCAACGGCGGTTGTTTCTGTGCAATTCGCGACAGGGAAATGATTTAAGTTGCTGCAAATCGCTCTATGGTGACCTTTTCCACACTGGGAACACGAAGCTCTTCCTTTCCTGCTACAGTCCTTTGTGTGATGGCCTCGTTTAAGACAGAGAAAACAACGCGATGATTGTTTCAATTTCTGAGTTCGAGCGTCAGTCCCGGTTACCTTAGTACAATCCTGAGCCCAGTGTCCTCTTCCCTCACAAAAGACGCAGAATGGCTGTAGTCTTTCCTTCTCTCTCTTCCTCCCTTTCTTCGCGTGAGTGTCAATCTGGAACGCCGCTGTTGCTGGGACAGAAGCCGGGTGCTGATAGATAGAAGCCGGGTGCTGATAAGATTCCCCCCGAATCTTTTGACTGATGAGGGCACCTTCAACCTCTTCGTTCAAAAAACACATGAGTTTGATGATGTCACCTTCACTAACGTTGTCTCTCCGCGTGTGGATGATCCAACGCCGGCAGATATCGTCTGGGAACGCTCTTAGTATCTTGGGGGCTAGCACGCGACCGTAGTTGGAAATATTTTCTCCCAGAGCCTGCAGTGCTTGAATCCGTCGGTTGCACTCAACGTAAGTGTGATTTAGGGACTCGGGGGTGGCGGAGTGTATCGGCGGTATGTTTTCCAGATAGTCTAAGTGCGCCTGGATAATTCTATTTTCATCTCCGTACTTGGAAATGAGAATTTTCTTTGTGGCATTATAAGTGCCAGCTGTGATAGCAATACCGTCTACGAGATGCTTGGGCTCCCCTTCTAAGTAACCTCTCAGAAAGACGTGTTTATCGACCTGCGATACTGTAGGATTCTGGTCAATGGAAGTAGTGAACTGCTCCCAAAAGCGAGACCATTCTTCAATATCTCCCGTGAAGGGGCTAAGTTTTATGGTGGGCAACTTAATTGGTTGTGACGTGGGCATGGTGGGAGTGGTGGGAGCTTCGTTTATGGTCAAGGTAGAGGTGACAGAGTAAAGCTTCTTGTCCGCTCCAATAGTAGCTTTCTGTATGGCGCGCTTTGCATTGTCAATATATTCGTCACATACAGTAATGTCCGCATTGAATTCTGCGTCAGATAATAGATCATGAATACCATCGTCCAGTTGGGTTAAGCTGGTGAGTATTTCCTGCAGTCTATCGCGGTGGAATGTGAAGTCTTCCAATGCTGTGTTTTCTGTAAGGCTGTTAATGGCTGTAATGAAGCGTGTGGCATTTGCTCTCTCACGTGTTCTTTTCCTTTTCAAATTGTGAAGGCTTACTGCATTAGCGGTCTCTTGTTCCGTGGGCATAATGGGTGCAATAAATCTTAAGCTTGACTGACAGGCCTCCCTCCAGACGTGACGTAGTGAGCGGTGAGCTTACGGGCGGGTAGGGGGATCCGTACCGCACCGGTACCTTTGAGGGCTAACAGAGGGCGTGCTAGGTCCGTTAAGACCTTGCTAACAGAGTGCGCTGAGAATGACTGGTAGGGCGCGTGAGCTAATAGATAGCGCTGTTGAGTTGATTTAGGTATTTGCGCTCAGATCGCACGGAACTGAACGGAACTACACATGCGTGACCCGTTGCAAAGTCCAGCGGAGGAAAGATATTCTACTACTTTGGAATACTGTAGATTAAAGGAACACTGGATTCCTTAATAAGTCATGCGCAATTCATGCAGGCATTTCATAATATAATACAACATCCGTGCATACAGTTTCTGTTTAGCGAGGGCCAGTTATGTCTATCTCGCTAATAATAATAATAAACAAATACAGTAGACAGGATGCGTGCTTCTTGGTTGACAATACGCAGTTCCTGATCGTGTAATGGGAGTCGTATATTAGCTTCATAAATCCAAATGATAATAATGAAGAAATATCAGTTGTTTCAACATGCTATTTTCTTTCGTATTGAAGTTGACTTATCTGAGAGTGCAGTGTAGGCTAATGGTGGCATCTCAGCGTCTGGCGTGGGGTGGTGCTGTGGATTATCCTCTTTCCCTCGTCGTGGAGCTTCCTGTAGTGTAGAAAGCTCGTATGTAGATACAATTCCGTTGAAGAAGTTAATCCTTAGTCTTCCCGAGTGTTTCGGCACCAAATGTGGAGGGATAGAGGGGGTGTAAACAGACAACACACACTGGTCACTATTCTAAACTCGCCATCTTGTATTGCACACCACAGAATACAGAGTAACAAAATACAAAGCACAGGGAGGTACAGATAACACACACACACTGCAGTCCAACATAATGTCAATGGCTATGGAGCTTGGGAGGTGGCACCATCTGTGGCCAGGTTGGAAGTCAATTCCCAACATAGGATGTCCTACGGAATTAAACAGGCAAGAATACATCAAAAAAAGGGATGAAACGAAAAGAGTAGTGAAGGAAGCTAAGAGAAAATCTTGGGAAGAGTTTGGGAATATGGTTGAAAGCAAAGATAGAGAGAAGAACACAAGAAGCTTTTGGAAAACCATAAAGTCTGTAAGAGGGAAGTATGGAAAGCAGACTAGGACAATCAAGAATGGGAATAACCTAGTATCAGAGAAGGCAGAAGTGCTTCAAGTGTGGGGAAGACACTATGAGGAGAAGTTCCAGAGAAATGGGGAAGAGCAAGAGGATGGGATTGTTTATGGACCACAAGAAGATGTGCAAAATCCAGAAATAGAAGGGAAAATAGAAGAAATGGAGGTCATAATGGCAATTAAACAAATTAAGACTGGGAAAGCAGCAGGTCCTGATGGAATTTCTCCAGAGTTAATCAAATATGGAGGTGTTGAGATAGTGAAGCAACTTACTAAGCTGTTTAGGAGAATGTGGGAAGAGAACAGAATACCAGAGGAATGGAAGAAAAATCTAATTATCCCGTTGCACAAGAAAGGGAACAGCTACGACTGTAATAATTACAGGGCTATCTGTCTATCATCTGTAGCGTACAAGATCTACACTCGGGTGCTGGAAAGGAGATTTAGGAAGGTGGTGGAAAATGACATTGAAGAGGAGCAGGCAGCTTTTAGGCCAGGACGTCTGACACAAGATCACATCTACACAATTAGAACAGTAATAGAGAAGAGCATTGCCAAAAACCGTGACCTGTACCTTGCGTTTCTAGACCTGAAGGCAGCTTTTGACTCTGTACCGAGGCAGATCATATGGGAGGCACTGGCAGCGAAGAAGGTACCAATGAGACTGTTAAATGCTGTGAAGAGTGTATACCAGCAACCTGTGGGAATAGTTCGTATAGATGGTGAAATGTCTGGAGAATTCCAAATGGAGAGGGGAGTAAAACAAGGTGATAGCCTCAGCCCTCTACTGTTTAATATCGTCCTGGATGAAATAACAAAAATATGTAAGCGGCGAACCCATAGGACCAAGCTTGGTATGTGGAGACTAAGACCGGTATACTTGCAAGCACTCCTCTATGCAGATGATATAATAGTGATTGCTGATACACCAGAAAGACTTCAGCAGGCCGTGGTGGAATGGTATGAAGAATTGGAAAGAAAAGGAATGGTAGTGAATACAGATAAAAGCAAAGTAATGTGGGTCTCAAAACTGGACAGACAGGAACAACAACTTGACATAATTTGTGGAGGAAGACCTCTCGAAAAAGTAGAAACTTTTGAATATCTTGGCACCATATTAAGTAGTGATGGGAAAATAGAGCAAGAGGTACTCAATAGAACTAAAAAATCCATCTCAGCCTACCATCAGATGAATAATACAATAGTAGGGAAGAATGAGATAAGCATCAAGACCAAAATGCAGATTTACAACACGGTTATGGCCCCGATCACCCTATATGGCACAGAGAGTTTAGCACTGCAAGACAAGCATCTCAGTAAGATCACTGCCACTGAAATGAAGTATACAAGGCGAGCAGTGGGGAGGAGTAGAAGGGATAGGATCCGGAATGAGAGAATCAGAGAAGAAGCAGGACAAAAGAAGGCGATAAGTATGCTGATTGAGGAACGTCAGTTGAAGTGGTATGGACATGTCAGGAGGATGGAACAAGAGAGAAAAGCGAAGCAGGTTTTTGAAATGCGAGTGGAAGGGAGAGTAGGAAGAGGAAGACCCCGTACCACTTGGGATGACAGAATTGAGAAAATCGGACAGAAGCGAGGGAAAACAATGCTGGAAATGAAGAGATTGTGTGAAAATAGATCGGAGTGACAGAGATGGACAGAACGAGGCTACCCCGACGCTTAATGGCACAAGGGATACGAAGAAGAAGAAGAAGAAGAAGAACCTTCAACTAACTAAACTTGTGTGAAGCTAAACTATAGGTTATATTTGACTAAAGCTCTTAGGTTCCAACGTTCGTCACTGCGGTGCCATCTAGTAGGCCTAACAAAGTTCGGAACTAGTAGTCGTTGATGGTGGCGTTTAGTAGCAGAAGTTGGAACTACTTGAAAATTGAATGTCTGCAGTCCTTACCTGATTTTTTTTTTTTTTTTTTGTCGAGTAGCCTCCTGAGAGGCCGAGTGCAGGTCTTTCAAGTCGACGCCCGTGGGCGACCTGCGCGTCGGGATGAGATATGGAATGGATGAGGATGAATGAAACTGGGCAAGGATGTGGAAGGAAGCGGCCGTGGCCTGTCAGAAGGTACTGTCCCAGCATTTGCCTGGTGTTGAAAATGGGAAACCACGGAAAACCATTTCAAGGACAGCCGACGGTGGGGCTCGAACCCACGCGTCTACCGAGTCAGCAGAGAGCTTGGCCCCTTGACCTAACGCTGCGCTTTAGCCCGCGCAGCCACTACTGTCGATCTTACCTGAATTAAAAACAGATAACACACACTAATACAGCCATCACAATTAATACCGGTTATCAGACAGATTCTACACACACCCAAAGTACACGGGGCTACATGACCGCGTTGTCGCAGCCCCTATACTGAGGAACCAACCAACCAAAGTTAGCTTGCTAAAATAAGCAATAGCCTAGGCTATACTTTCAAAACGTGATATGTTTTGACAAAGTAAGCTGAATCATTCTCCCACCCCCTCAATAACTCGTCGCTAAAAACAATTTCAAGTCGCTCGATGTAGTGACCAATTCGTTAAATTAGCAATAGGCTACTCAAACCTCACAAATTGTCTTTTACAGTGCTCTTGAATAACTTACGCTCACAATAGCACAATAGTCCCGATAGACCAACATTACTGAAGACTATTATAAGTAGGCTAAGCTATGCTTATTAAATTTGTCTGATAAATTTAGTCATTTTGATATCTGTAGACAAGTAGTGTGTGTACTTGTAGGCTAACTGAGGCTTGGCTAAGGAAGGAGGCGGCCGTGACCTTCAGTTCGGAACTATCCCAGCATTTACCTGGAGTAGAATTGGGAAACCACGGTAAACCAGTTCCAGAATGGCTGAGATGCGAGTTGAAGCCACTTCTCCTTAGTTGTGTCTCAAGAAGTTGAGTGTACCCCGTTCACAACTCCCAAACCACAATTAAATTTTGTTGGCAGAGCCGGACCTCAAGAGTAACAGCCAGGAATGCTAGTCACAGCGCCACGAGATAGTTAAACTCGTTGTATCCAGAGGAAGATTACCTCGCTGTTCTGCCCCTTAAAACAATAACTAAAAATTGGTTGTGTCCCAAATGCTAGTCCACTTATTATGGTTAAAATTAAGATTATGCAGCAGTTGCTCCTCAAGTAAGAATATCAATGCCTAATGTTTTACTTTTTCTACAGTAATATTTCATTTTTAAATCTGAGATCTTGGCAGCTTCGGTGGCGTAGTTGTTAGCATGCTGAGCGTCTATGCCTAAGATCGCGGTTTCAAACCCGGCCGAAAATCGTCGGATTTTTAAGACCGTTAGAAATCTCTCAATATGCTTTCCTTCGGAGGGGAAGTAAAGCCGGCGGTCCCATGCCATAGCTTTATGGCATGTAAAAGAACCTTCCACTAGGCCTAATTACACTTGTGTGAAGCTAAATTATAGGTTAGATTTGACTAAAGCTCTTAGGTTCCAACTTTCGTCGCCAGGAGCGGATTGTGGTGGCATCTAGTAACCAAGTTTAGTACTAGTTGTCGTTGACATTTGGTAACAAAAGTAGGAACTACTTGAAAATTGAATGTCTGCAGTCCTTACTTGAATTAAGACGGATAACACACACTAATACAGCCATCACAAATAACACCGGTTATCAGACAGATTCTACACACACCCAAAGTACACGGGGCTGCATGACCGCCTTGTCGCAGCCCCTAAAATGAGGAACCAACCAAATCTGAGATCAGGGAAATAAATGTTCCTTTTTTTTTGGCGGGGAAGGAATGGCGCTTTTTTGATGTTTGCGAAAAATGTTCAGAGAATAGTTTAACAATTTACATTATACCAAAAATAAAGCCAATCATGAACAACCAAAGACTGTAAAATTTCAAAAATATATTTTCATACCGTATAATTGTAACGAAGATGTGGGCTACCGTACTAATAAAGTCATATTTTGAATTATCAACACATGAAGAGGAATTGTTATGCGAGTAGCATGTGGAAGCTCATGGCACGCGGCCGTTAGCCCGAGGCGCTACGCTGGGTGAGAGGCAAGGCTTGGCTCGCACTTCCAGGAACTGCGCTAACTGGAACAGGATACTGTGTCTACCTTGATTGGAGCAGGTTGTTCGGAAACCATGGGAAAACATACACACATACATAGATTTTCAGACTGCTTAGCCTTTCAGCGCCCAGTCTAGTCTGCAAGCCTCTATTTGCGAACAAGTCGCCTCCATGATCCCCTATTAGCAGTTAGCAGTGAAACCTCCTCTCCTAATAGGGCCTACACCTCTCACTTTGAAATCGCTCAACACTGAACCTAACCATCGCCTCCTAGGTCTACCTCTGCTTCTCTTACCCTCTACAGCCGAACTCATTAACCTCTTAGCAGGGGTGTATATAAGGGGCCAGCTGTGGGGCTGCAGCCCCCCCGAAAAAAGCAAATAAAAATTAAGAAAGTGTTGCTTTGGTAAGAGCATAAAGTAATTGTAAATTTGGTTGTACCCTAATCTTAACTTATTGGCTAAGTTAAAAACAATATTAAGATTGAAATTAGACAACCTCGTGGTGTAGTTGCTAGCATTCTTGGCGGAGGTCCGAATTCGATTGCCGGCTCTGCCAAGAAATTTTAATTCTGGTCTGAGGGTTGGATCGGGGTACACTCAGCCTTGTGAGGCAAAACTGACAATTCCAGAGTACGGTACTTTTGAGAAATAAATTATCAACTTGAAAAAAAAAAACCTGTTAACTTTCTGCTTAGTAAATTGACGAATATTTAGATATTTGCCATTCATACTCCACAGATCATAATAGAACATTCATTAAGAATAAAAATTTATTTGTACGTTGTGTTGTATTTTACAACTTTTTTTGTATTGCATATGATTGAAGGCTAACTTATATAAACTTCGAATCTTATCTAAAATAATTACACAAAGTTATATGCTCTAAGATATTGGTTGATATTTCTGGGTATTTAGCGGTGACAATCCCCTGAGAATACTCGCAATTTTCCAGGAAAGTCAGCCTCCCCCCCCCCCCTCCCCGAAAGAAAATTGTATATAACCCCCTACCTCTTAGGTACCTCTCTTGACATGACCCCACCATCTGAGTCGGCTCATACGAAAAGCTTCATCTAGCGTGTTCATTTCTAACTTAGTCTTTATCTCTTCATTACAAGTACCTTCCTGCCATTGCTCCCATCTACCCTCATATCAGTTACCTCTAGCTCTCACTTCCATACAGCAAGGTTGGTCTAAATACTGAGCGTTGTAGCAAGAGTTACGCAGCTACACTAACTCCTTTCTTGCAGAATATTGTAGATCGCAACTGACAACACAAAGCCTGCTCCAATTGAGTTCTTCCTACCTGGCATTCTATCTTCTTGTATTTCTTCCCTACCAACATCACCTTCGTCTTTGAAATGCTGATCTTCATACCATACTCTCTACCTTTCTGGTCAAGTTCTAACATGTTAGCGTGCAATAATAATAATAATAGACCGGTTCACAATCTGGAATTTTCTTAAACCGAAGATCTCCAAGTTGAAATGGTTCTAAAAATGTGAGAAAGATATGAGACAGGTGGGCATTACGGAGTATAAAATCAAAGATAGAAAAATTTCAGAAGGATGGTGAAAAGCTATCAGGGCTTTATGGTGGAGGCAGAACCCAGAAGACGGAGAGGCCCTTTGACAGAGAAGCGGAAGAATAAGCTGATAGATGGGTTCAAGAGATACTGGCAAGATGTCAAAGCTGGCAAACGAACAAGATGCAGACACTGAAATGAGAGTGGTTGTTAACACGCAGTCCATAGAGGCTCAAGTCGACGGTAAAAAAAAGAATTAATATAATAATATTGACCATGTGGCAATATCGTACAATTACCAAAAATAAATTCACGATGTACAAGTGCGCAGAGGTGCTAACATCGATTCGGATCATTATTTAAATAAGAGTCAAAATCAAATTCACACCCAAAAGAAAAGTCAACAGAAAAACACTGGTGATCCCCAAATTTGATCTAAACAAAATCAAAGACTCCGATATAACATCAGAATGGGGGAAAACAACCTGCGGAAAACGGCGAGGAATTTCAAACTAAAATCATCAAAACAGCGAAAGACCTAATCTCGCTTCACAAAAACCCAAAACACACTCGGTGGAATCAAGAATGCGAGAAGGCGCTAGAAGAGAGAAAAAAAATCAAAACTACAATTTTATTGCTACAAATCAGAAGAAACACAGAAGAAATTTTTCGAAGTTCGCAAACAAACATCTAAGATTTTAAGACAAACTAAAATGAAATACATCAACGACCAACAGAAGTCAATTGAAGACAACTTCAAAATTAGAACGCAAACGATTGATTTCTACAAGACTCTCGCGAACCAAATCAAAGGGTATTATTCCCCACAGACCCTTTGCTTTCGGAAACAAGATGACAAATTAGCCTTGACAGATAAAGAAAATTGCCAAGTACTAGCCACATATTTTTCAAAGCTTTTAAATTGTCCAGAACCCAAAGAGAGATTCCCGAAAATACAACCAGAAATCGCACCAGGGAGCTCGTCACCAATACTAGGCCTACACGAATTGTATCCACACATCAAGAAACTTAAAAACAACAAAGCATCAGGGGATGACGGAATTGTAGCTGAACGAATTCACTCAAAGAAATTACACAAATAATCCTAAACATTCCGCAAACCAAAACAATTCCAGATGACTGGAAGACAGCTCTTATCCATCCACTAAATATAAAAGACAACAAATCGGATGTAAACAACTATAGAGGGATCTCTCCCGTATCGGTGACATGCAAAATTCTTCTAGAACAATTAGAACCCAAATTAGCAGAATATCAAGCAGGATTCAGACCAAAGAGGTCATGCGCAGAACAAATTCTTAACCTCGGTTGGTTGGTTCCTTAGTTTAGGGGCTGTGACAACGCAGTCATGTAGCCCCGTGTACTTTGGGTGTGTGTAGAATCTGTCTGATAACCGGTGTTAATCGTGATGACTGTTTTAATTCAAGTAAGGACTGCAGAAAATAATTTCAAGTAGTTCCTACTTTTGCTACCAAATGCTACCGTCCACGACACCTAGCTTGCGGCCTTGGCTACCAGATGGCATCGCAGTCAGCACTTGGTGGCGAACGTTGGAACTAATACAGCGTTATCAAATCTAACCTGCACATTTTGGTTTCACACAAGTGTATTTAGTGGTAGGTTCTTTCACATGCCATAAATCTATGACATTGGACCGCCGGCTTTACTTCCCCTATGAAGGAAGACATACTGAGGGATTTTTAACACTCTTAAAAAATCCGATGACTTCGGCTGGATTTGAACCCGCGACCTTGGGCATAGCAGCTCAGCATGCTACCCACTACGCCACCGAAGCCGCTCGGCCTACACAAGGATATGGAAGAATGGAAGAAGGAACTTAAGAAATGTGAATTTTGGAAGCCAATCCGACTGGGCTGCCTCCTAGCCCTAATTACAAATACAGCCATCACAATTACACAGGTTATCAGACATGATCGAAGCCTCCGTGGCTCAGGCGGCAGCACGCCGGCCTCTCACCGCTGGGTCCGTGGTTCAAATCCCGGTCACCCCATGTGAGATCTGTGCTGGACAAAACGGAGGCAGACAGGTTTTTCTCCGGGTACTCCGGTTTTCCCTGTCACAATTTCATTCCAGCAACACTCTCCACTATCATTTCATTTCATCTGTCATTCATTTAATCATTGCCCCAGAGGAGTGCGTCAGGCCTTGGCAGCCGGCACAGTTCATATCCTCGCTGCTAGATGGGGGCTTCATTCATTCCATTCCTGACCCGGTCGGAGACTGGAAGCAGGCAGTGGATTTTCATTTTCATTTTCATCAGACATGACCACAACGTCCAAACAAACAAGATTTTGGGACGGACCCCGGGAGTGCAGAATGCGGTGGTGGCCTGTGTGCTTCAAGATTAGGATCACCAAAAGTTCAACTCCTTCCTAGGGCATCATAGTTATCAGCTCCGTGTTATTTTGTGGTCGTGAATCAATGGTTGACACAGTGGCTCGACCTTGTCACTGTGATAGCGAAGAAGCCCTGTTTATGAAGCAATCAGGGGACTCCCCGGGGATAACAAATGAAGGCCACGGGGCGCTGCAGCCATACAACAGGGCGCCCTGGGCTAGTAATTACCTCACAGGGGGGATACTAACACATGTCCATCAGATTCTTACGTTTATAACAACAGTAGAGCTCGATCGCCTGTGCGCCGGATTATTAATTCTTTTCTTCTTCAATGACCGTTTTTATTTTGTTTATTTCACACATTTTCAGTGCATCATGACTCGTATTAACGATAAACGCGACAAAAGTTTTTTGAAACGATTTCGCGATATCTTGATGAATTATAATTTTTTGGTTAAGCAAATAAGGAAATTATGTTCGCGAATTAAAGCGATAAGGCCATTTTAAAGTGGAATTCAATTTAGCGATATTACAGCGAAATCTGTAGAGAATAACGAGCTTGACATTTTGTTTCAAGATAATGTATTGGTTGGTTGGTTGGTTCCTTAGTTTAGGGGCTGCGACAACGCGGTCATGTAGCCACGTGTACTTTGGGTGTGTGTAGAATCTGTCTGATAACCGGTGTTAATTGTGATGGCTGTATTAGTGTGTGTTATGTGGTTTTTTTTATTCAAGGAAGGACTACAACTTTGAATTTATCAAATAGTTCCTACTTTTACCGCCAAACGCCACAGTCAACGACTACTAGGCCTAGATCAGAACTTAGCTACTAGACGCCACCGCAGTAGGCTCTTGGCAACGAACGTAGGGACGTAAGAGCATTGTTTACATTCTTAACCTATACAATTTAGCTTCACACAGGTGTAATTAGTGGAAGGTTCTTTAACATGCCATAAATCTATGACATGGAACCGGTGGCTTTACTTCCCCTCCGAAGGAAGGCATACTGAGGGATTTTTAACGCTCTTAAAAAATCCGACGGCTTCGACCGGGTTTGAACCCGCTATCTTGGTCACAGAAAATGTATGAAGGGATAAGAGCGAACCAAGATTCAACAAGTTGAAATAATTCAGTCACTGCTAGCATAAAAATTAATGCAAAATCAGGAATATAATAAAATAATATTAGATATTTATACTTCTACCATTCATATAAATAATTCAGAGCCGCAATAATGAAACCTTTAATGATTAATTTTAGAATTTCATTCAAGCGAAATTAAAGCGATACAGCAATATCTGTTTCGTGAAATTACGCGAATATTAGTGCGAAAAAAAATCATGCCTCTAGTTATGACTAAGTGAGTGGGGACAGCCCAGTTCTCAATCTGCTTGTATGTGCAGTGTATTTTTTTTACGGTGTTACGCCAACTAAGGAGCGCTATTTCACAGATGAATTTTAATAAGCTTTTCTCTCTTCCCAAAATCTCCTCATTCTCTCACTGTGTCTGTTGTCCATACAGTGGCGGCTTTCATCCGGGGGTTTACAGCCAAGTGATGTTTGTTCACCTGTAGCCTACCATAAGAGGCTTGCCACGACGGGTGAGTGGTTATCGTGTTGGACTGCAGGTTCACTCCTGGCCGTGGTAAGTGATTTTTGAAAGGCGACAAAAATCACGACACGCATGTCATATGTTGTTGACATGTGAAAGAACCCATTTGAATTCAGTAGGCCGTGTTCATAATGGCAAAATTAGTCTCGGGATTTTCCATCAGGACAAAGTTCCTTCTTTCTCTACTAGAAAGCGCTATAGTGTTAGATATCTAACCTCCTTGATTTTAATAGCGTTCCAAGGAACGACAAAATTCGACATGAAAGCTGTCCTCTGGGCGTAAAATAACGAAGCTTCCATTTGGCACCCGAGGCCATTATTATTATTATTACTGTCGTTTTTCTCATTTAGACTGGCTGCGTGGCTCAGCGGTAATGCTCTCGCCTGCTGTTTCCAAGGTTGCAGGATCTAATCCTGGTGCAGTCAGCTGGCATTTGAGGGTGCGCAAATGCGAGGGAGCCGCGAGGGGCACGTTAAAGAACCCCTTCGAGGCAAAATTCGGCAGTAGTTAAAAGGGACGTAACACAAATAATATAATTACTTTTCCCTTTCAAAGAGCACCGTAGGACAAGTCAATTGTGTTTGAAGCCATTTTCAGTGTTGCCCTAGTAAACGAAAGTTCGATTCTTTTCAGTTGGTCAACACGATTGTGCCCGAGATGGGTTATTCCCTAATCCTTAAAAAAATTACATGAGATTAATAAATACACTTGGATGACCAGTTTCGATCGTCAAGCGATCATCATCAGATCCATTACACTTAAGCTTTAAAAGCTATGTCTGAAAATACGGGTGAAAATATTTACAATATGTAGGCCTACACATTTAGTTGCTAGTTGAGGTAATTCAACTCGTCAATATTTGGTAGTTAGTCTATAGTAATCTCTTGTATTTTTTTTCTTTTCAGGATTATGGAATAACCCATCTCATTTGGGTACAATCGTGTTGAACGACTGAAAAGCACCAAACTTTCGTTGGCTTCATGAACTAACTATCGCCTTCCTGCTCTTCCAAAATCTCGTCATCAATTCACTGTGTTCCTCTAACAATTTCTTACAAATGCGCGTTTATTTACTGATGTTCTATTTGCTTCGTGATTTCTTGTGTTTTATACACCAGGTGAATTAACAGCCGTTATTATTTAATATCGAGGCGTATGGAGCACCAACATGTTGTATTGAAGAAACACGATGACTGAACAATGGAAACGTGACCCTGGAGAGCTTTAAAATAGACTACCGGATAGGAATGTCTGTTTCGCGGGCTTATAGACCGTGTTCTAAGGACATTTTGTCGTCCTGACGTTTCGCTGAAGACTGCGTTCAGCATGTTCACAGGTAAAAAACAAGTAAACAGAAGATATATAAACAGTCAACAACCCACACATAGAGGCTACCATAGCAACGGCGTACCACATAAAAGTAATGCATCAAGGACAGGGCTGCTCTTCCGTTGCATCTTCTCGTCTACAACGGTCAATGAGGGCAGGCTTGAGGGGATTAAGGACTGGAAGCCAAGCTCTGTTAACACGTTCTGCTTCCTCCTTAAGATTGAAGCTGTTGTATACTTCAGGATTTCAATGGCCTCCCTTTGTAGCCTGACATGATAAGACACCGTGGTGGACAGAACTTCGGTGTCTCCAAATCTTATGTCGTGACCTGCGAGTAGCGAGTGTGCTGCAACAGTGGATTTATCTGTTTGTCCCAGCCGGCTGTGTCGTTCGTGCTCCTTGAGGCGAGTGGCAATACTTCTTTTCGTTGTTCCAATATATACTTGGCCACAATCACACGGGATTTTATAAACCCCTGCCGCGGTATGAGGATGTCGCTTATCTTTAACGGACCTAAACATATCCTGAAGCATACTAACAGCTTCAATCTTAAGGAGGAAGCAGAACGTGTGAACAGAGCTTGGCTTCCAGTCCTTAATCCCCTCAAGCCTGCCCTCATTGACCGTTGTAGATGAGAAGATGCAACGGAAGAGCAGCCCTGTCCTTGATGCATTACTTTTATGTGGTACGCCGTTGCTATGGTAGCCTCTATGTGTGGGTTGTTGACTATTTATATATCTTCTGTTTATTTGTTTTACCTCGCTTAATGTAACCTGTGAACATGCTGATCGCAGTCTTCAGCGAAACGTCAGGACGTCAAAATGTCTCTAGAACACGGCCTATAAGCCCGCGAAACAGACATTCCTATTTCAACGCCGGTCGTGAAAGTCTGAATTTTTACTTAGACTACCGGATAACTCAGAGTAGCCTATAAAATAAAATGCTATTGGGAGCGACCATCCTCCAGCAATTTTAACGATTTACGGGGCTCTAAACACTAAGAAATATTCATAATTAGCTTACTATTGTTTAAAGGTTAATCTTATACGACACAGCTTCCTGGACCATGTAAATGTCCCAGTGAGAAGTGGTGTTGCCTAGTAATGTACAATTGTGTTGACAGATTGAACATAACAAGTGAATGAGTAAGAAGACACATTAGCCTACCGAAATTTGATGTTTTCAGTCGGTCAACACGTTTGTACCCAATTGAAATGGGTGTTTCCCTATCAATGCCTATCCCTTATTAATCTCATTTCCAACGGGGTCGGGGATGAGATGCGATGAAATTCCACGTGGCTGATGGTTTCTACGGCCGGATGCCCTTCCTGACGCCAACCTTAAGAGAGGAGATAATGAGAGATGAAATGAATGTAAGTTCAATTTCACTTTGGTACCAGACGCCACTGTCAGCCAGCGGCGAACGTTGGAACTTCGTAGAGCGTTTCTCACCAAATAACCTACACACTACCAATTGTAGTGGTAGGTTCTTTTACATGCCATAAATCTATCATGCGACCGCCGACTTCCCATCCGAAGGAAGGCATACTGAGGGATTTTAACGCTCTTAAAAAGATCGATGACTTCGACCGGGTTTCAACCCGCAACCTTGGGCATAGAAGCTACGACTACGCCACCGAAGCGATTGTTATTAAATGGTCAGGTTGCAATGGATTGTGCTTGAGTGATGAGCGGTCCGGTTCCGTGCAGATTCTCTCTTTCACTGCCTGCACTGAACTGGAAGGAATTTCCTAAGCGCAGGCCTCCTCGTTATCTCATATCCTCCTTGGTTCCCTTCCCCCTCCGCCCCCACATTCCTGCCTGTGTTTGTCGAGCAATGTAACATCGGCTATGTGTGTTCCATACTAATATGGTGTATGTTTTTGTATACTGGACATCTTCAACTATTAAAGCCAGTTTTCAATCTCGCCACGCGTAAGCTAAACAGCCCTCTGAAAGCGTAAACGGTCTAATGAGAATGTCCCGGAACCTTTAATACTGCAGTTAATTTCGGCCTTGGTTTATTGAAGATATGGTACACAGTACATCCTGATCCAATAACATGTTTCCCTTGTTGCTCGCTTATCTAGCTTAGCTGCAACGTTATGTTGTTTCTCGCTGTAAAGAGGGGTGAATTCTCCATGGATGTGTGTTCGTTTAAATTATTAGGGTTGTGTTCGCCACGGTGGGTGAGTGGTCATCGTGTCAGACTACCAACCCCAAGCTTGAAGGCTCGCTCCTGGTAAGTAATTTTTGAAAGGTGACAAAAATCACGACAGGCATGTCATAAGTTGTTTGCATGCTAAAAAACCCATTTGAATTCAGCAGGCCGTGTTCATAATGGCTAAATTAATCTCGAGATTTTCCGCCAACATAAAAGTTCCTCCTTTCTCTACTAGAAAGCGCTATAGTGTCAAGGTGCTTAGATATCTAACGTCCTTGACTTTCACAGCACTCCAAGGAACAGCAAAATTTGACATGCAAGCTGCCCTCTGGGCGCAAAGAACAAAGCTTGCACGCGACACCCAGGCCATACGATATTATTATTATTATTATTATTATTAGGGTTGTTTATTTTAGCTAAGTGTATCTCGATTGCTTCCTTTATGTTTTGCCTTTCGGCTCTTGATGAATGATTTTTAAGTCAGTTTCAATGTTAGTGAACTGTGTCCCACATGTGTTCACATACGGCCGTGTATTTTAACGTATTTCTTTGCTCATTGTAGAGTGCCCATTCTTCTAGCACTTTGACCAATCTAATTTGCTTGACACCCTAATGAATATACCCCTGACTTTGAGAACGGGTCTTTTTTATTTAGATTACTGTTTTGCAGATACTTTCCGGCAGTGTTGTTTGTTGTGAATGATTCGCCCGGGAACAGTTATGGATGTAAGGTGATAGTCGTTTTCCCTCCAGCAGTGAACACGAAACTAGTTCGTAAACTGTCGCCTCAGTAATTGAATGGAGATTGTTGGAAGAAATGGAGACGTAAAAACACTTATAGGCCTAGTTGGTGATGTATTGAAGATAGAGATACGCTCTCACAGACTTTCTTGTAGAACTTTCCATGCTGACCAATTCTTACACTCATAGTATATTGATATTTTTAACGGTTTGCCCAGCGAAAGCTTAAAAAGCGCATGGACGGCAGGTTTCTTTCCGACTTTTTTACTGAAATCGTTACTGCTTGGCTTCCTTTGATCATAAATAAATTATTTTCTACAGAAACCTTCCTCAAGATATCCTTTACAGAATGGTGAAAACCGCATCAAAATCCATCCAGTGGTTCTCGAGATTACCCGTGACATCCAAGAATCGGGGACTAAGTAGAGATAATAATAATATTTTAATGTATTTACGTTCACGCAATCAAACCGCCTTTGAGTGGTTTTATTTACTGAAATGTGCCGTGAATTTATTAAAATAGCTTATACATTTAAGAAGACGGAGCGAAAGTCGCCTGTCCTTTTCGACTTATATTTTTGTCGTGTGGTTGACATTAATAATTTCTAAACTATGACTGTACCATGCCGTACGGTTTTGTATAATTTTTGCGGCTCTTTGCATAGGTTGGAAAATAATCAAAGCTATTTTGGGCTTTTCACAGCCGCAATCGATATTAAATTCGATTTCTAAGAATATTTGCCGTGTGCAAGACCAACTACAATACTCAGACCTTAATGTAGAAAAAACATGGTGGCGACGGTTGCCCTACCAATAGCTAAGATCATGTCATCGGGCTTGTCACAGTTCGTGTAAATTATTATTTTTACTCACCTAATATCATAAAAGATATCACAAGACGAGACTAGGTTCCGAAGAAATATGCATCAATAATTTAGACTTACCTGAATTAATTTATCTATATAGTGCTGGCCTCGAAATATAGGTTTCTTCGTCTTCACCCAAGGGGCAGCTACAATAGTCTCACTGTTTCTGTGGTTGAATAAGACGCTTTTTTGGCGAGTTATCACGATTTGTATTTAAGTTCAGTAATTATAGATTAATATTATTAGCAAAAAATCAAATAGATTCTGAAGTAGGAGAGAAGAAAGTACCCGGTTACTGAAGTGCTGTCCCAGCACATGCAGAGTATTTGTGTACACAATCGGAATGAGAATAGTTGCCTGAAATAATCGAACCAACACCATAGAGATACAATTCAATTAAGACCTCTCGTGGAATTGTCTAAAATCTCGGGTAAAACATCACACCGAATTAGTCGATTGAAATATGCAAAGAAGTCGTCGTGTGGATATCAGTACATAATTATGGATAATACTACACACAAGGGACACGATAATATGTTACCATCTAACCTATTAAACATTCGCTGTTACCGTTTGGAATAGTTGTACGCTGGAAATAGTTGATTTAGTACAGTACTATAGGTTGGAAAGCACCATCTCCCTCTTAAGGAATTATCGCGGCACACCATCTCGCAATATAAGAACATAATTGGCAAGGTACTCACAACACTTTATTACACACATCATAATAAAAATAACTTGCAAGCTGTAAGAATCACAAAAGTATGAATAATGACGGAACACAATGAGTTCACTGTTTGCCACAGGGGGAACATCTTCCTTAACCAATAAAAAAGTTCACTGTATTATTTGGCGTGCATACAAGGCAGTGTAGAACATCTGTCAGACTGGTAAGGATTTACGGAGGCACAAATTGCTGAGCGTTCAAGATAACGTCAATGGTTTGGTCTAGCCGTAGATGCTCATTGCGTTTTCCCTTTACGTACTTAAGTTCGGCACTAATGAAGTGTACTAAGCTATTATTATATTGCCACTAACTAGCAAATCATTGCGGTGTATATTCTTGAGTCACTTCTATTATGCTTTAGTCTCAGGTACTTCAACATCTGAAGTAAATGACACAATGCCATCGGTTGACTAGACAATCATCACACAAACGAACCAGTCCTTATTAAGCGTATTATCACATATTTACATACGATTGCAGTACATTAACGCGAACTGGACTTTACAGACATACAGAAGACACTAAAAATTACAGACGAGTGACAGTTTATCGCAACTTTCATCAAACGAAGCTAATCGAAGCTAAATAGTGTATCCCAGCAACGAATGTAAACAAACAATATGCCGGGGCTTCAGCATACGCCATTTTCACGCTTTCGAGACCTGCATTAAGGTCTGAGTATTGTAGTTGGTCTTGCCGTGTGCATACCAATTTATTAAGCGACGTGATATGGTGGACATTTTCAAGGCAGATTACACAAGTGGAGAAACTTGAAGGGTGGCAGTATTGGCTTTCAAATGTCTTGTGACTCTGATTTTAGAATAGGCCCACGCGTGTGTGGGAGCCCTACCAATCAACTCTAACGAACAAATTGGAGATGGTGCAAAGGAAAGCTGCAAGATTCGTACTTGGCAAAGTCTTCCAAACTGACAGCGTCTCTGACATTTTAAAGTCATTGGGATGGGAATGGCGGCTTCGGTGGCGTAGTCGGTAGCATGCTGAGCTTCTATGCCCAAGATGGCGTGTTCAAACCCGGCCGAAGCCGTCGGATTTTTTAAGAGCGTTAAAAATCCCTCAGTATGCCTTCCTTCGGAGGGGAAGTAAAGCCGGTGGTCCCATGTCATAGATTTATGGCATGTTAAAGAACCTTCCACTAATTGCACCTGTGTGAAGCTAAATTGGATAGGTTAAGAATGTAAACAACGCTCTTAGGTTTCTACGTTCGTTGCCAAGAGCCGACTGCGGTGGCGTCTAGTAGCTAAGTTATGAACTTGGCCTAGTAGTCGTTGACGGTGGCGCTTGGCGGCAAAAGTAGGAACTATTTGAAAAAATCTAAGTTGCAGTACTTAAATTAAAAAACAGATAACACACACTAATACAGTCATCACAATTAACACCGGTTATCAGACAGATTCTACACACACCCAAAGTACACGGGGCTACATGACCGCGTTGTCGCAGCCCCTAAACTTAAGAACCAACCAACCAACCAACCAACCGGGATGGGAATCTCTCCACAACAGAAGACATAAAAGAAGACTCCAGAAAATGTACAAAGCCAGCCTGGAATGAATCACGAAACAGAATGCATGAGCCAGATTAAATGGGTAGGAGAGATCACGCTTACAAAATTAGGTCCAAAACTCAAAAAAACAAATTTAGGTAAGTAGGATATCTCTACTTAGTCCCCGATTCTTGGATGTCACGGGTAATCTCGAGAACCACTGGATGGATTTTGATGCGGTTTTCACCATTCTGTAAAGGATATCTTGAGGAAGGTTTTTGTAGAAAATAATTTATTTATGATCAAAGAAAGCCAAGCGTTAACTATTTTAGTGAAAAGGTCGAACACAAACCTGGCGTCCGTGCGCTTTTTAAGCTTACGCTGGGCAAATCGTTATAAATATCAATATACTATGAGTGTAAGAATTGTTCAGCATGAAAAGTTCTACAAAAATGTCCGGGAGAGCATAACTCTATCTTCAATACATCGCCCACTATAAGTGTTTTTACGTTTTCGCTAGGCTACTTTCAACAATCTCCATTTAAATACTGAGGCGACAGTTAACGAGCTAGCTAGGAGCGAGCCTATCACCCCAGTTACAGCCTAGCTAGCGGGTGAGCCTATTACACTAGATACAGCCAGCAGCAAACAGTCGAGTCGTGATGAGTTAAGACTTCAGAGAAGAGTGGTTGTATTTGGAGTTTCCCTGGAAGTGCAACTCGGCTTTTCTTGATTTCGCCTGTGAACTTTTCGTTCCGAAAAATACACAGTCAAGTTAAGATTGGACGCAAGAGGGATTTGTGTTTCATGCAACTCGCCATTCTTAAATTAGGCTACGTCTGACAAGAATTCGTTGCACATGAATCTCCATGATAATATAATTAATAGTCCAGTCAGTGATTTTAACCAATCATGCCGAGACGCAAAACGGATATAGGTCGTAGTTCATTGACATCGAAAGAAAGTGCGTATCACGTAATGCATTCATAACTGTTCCCGGGCGAAGCTGGGGCAGGTTGATAGTTTTTTTTATAAACAGGGGTATCGAAACATGGAATGAGTTGCCTGAATAAGTCTTAGAACCTTTCCCTAACAGTTCAAAGTTTTCAAGAAGAAAACTAAAACAGAATGTTGTATCGCGAATCACTGAGACATTTTGGAGAGAAATTGAGATATCTGTAAATAGCTTGTTACTACCAGGTATTGCCTAACTATAACAGTACCTATTACTATTATTATTATTATTATTATTATTAATAGTAATAATAATAATAATAATAATAATAATAATAAAAATAGACTAATAATAATAACTAGCATTACCCGTCGCGGCTTCGCCCGCAAATATTCTAGTTGTAAAGAGTACACTTAACAAAATCTCAATCATGAATGCTATGACTGATTTATCCTTGGTATGAATAATCAGACTTTATCAATTCAGCTACTGGTGCAGTGGTTAGGGGTGTGTCATTCCTTCATAGGTATATCAGAGCGAAGTTAGTTTTCTGGGAATATCACAGACACTGTTAATTTAAGGGTCTTTAAATGTGGTTTTCGGAGACCCTTTATAGTCGGGTGAAAAAGACCTTTCGTACCACACTCAAACGTGAAAATTGCGTGAAAAAATCTAGAGTGCCCCTTGACCGCCTTAAGTGCATTATACTGTATGTATTGATGAATTTTACAGCTTAATTTGGTTCAGTGATAACCTTGTAACCGTCTGGAAACTTTCACAGTAATGTAATAATTGGAATTGCATTGCGTCTTACAGAAATAGATGGACCTGTGAGATTCTGTTACCATGGTTACCGTGTTGCATTCTTTCATTATTTCATTGTAAATATACATGTTTAAATGTATTTATTTAATTGTGAGGCATTTAAAGAGTAAGTGAGTGCATTTCACTTACGCATTGGGTTATGCTGAACCTGTAGGTACCCCATATGTGTAGGTTGGTGTTAATGGGACCTTATTTTCGGTAAAAAACTGGAATGGGACCTTAGCAGAATAATATAGGGAGGGATCGGAATTTGTGCCCAGGAGGGGTTCTTTTATGTGCCAGTAAATGTCCCGATACGAGGTAGTCGCAATTAAGCACCATAACTGCCATAGTCCAAGACCAATGCTAAATGGATTAGGCTTTATGAAACGAGGCTATCTTACCGTTGTAGAGCACTGATGGAGCACCACCCAGCTTGCCCACGGCTCGCTGTTGTACCGCCGAGGCGAGACGTCTTGCGCTCAACAGGTCATCGGGAGAGCATCCAGGGAGTCGCCACATCTCATGTCCTTCCGGGCGAGAGTTGAGCAGTTTCCGTCAAAAACTCTATCGCCGGAACTTCGTAGGGGACCTGACACTCACGTAATATTTACACTACTCGAGCCATCACATCACATTTATGAATGAGCTGGTCATTTCAATTTGGTTTGTGAAGTATTTAAATGGGCAAGCTCAACAAGAGTTTCTTGTTTCTTTACAATAATATTGTTCTCAGCTCGAATAGCCTATCACCCCTTGTTTGTTCTATAGTTTGTCTGCAGTGTCACTGTGTATGGCCTATGTTTTAAACAGTTTTACTTGGCTTATTCCGCTGGCAAATCCACACTGTTCCTCGCAAGACGAGCTATTATTATGATTACTAACAAACTATTTAATCTTCTCTCTTCACTAATTCACATGAAGCACTTCACACTAATTATTCACGAGCTAGTATTTCGTAACCAACACGGCATAGGAAATTAAGAACACAGAACCACAAGCCTCCTTCAACACTGACCTTCTTACAACCACAACACCATTTATTAATTATTTCTCTTAAAAAAAAAGTAATATATTTTGTCACACTCGCACCTTGAGACAAATCAAATTTGATGAAACTGGGACGCTTTTGATGTAAGAGTCATGTAGTTTCACGAACATTTCCAGAAGCTGATTTCTATTTTGAATGAGGTAGGCTATTATTAATATGATTTCCATACGAGAACAATCTTGTTGTTTGGATAATGTTTCCCTTATGGTCTTCTTTGTTTTCTCAATTCAATGGATATGGAATGGTTTCAGTGAAGCAACTTGTGCAACGCACTGGAACTTGGGATCACGAGACAAGAGCTGCACACACGTGGCACCACACAGCACTGGGCGCCGGAACGCTGGGCGGCGCGGGGCGTCGGACTCCCCCCACCCCTTCTCCTCACAAGAGAGAAACCTCACAAACCCCCTCCTGATTCACTCTTTCTCTGACCTGTTACATCTAGTAAGTCAATATTGTTAGGGTGGCCACTCTGTCATGAAGCAATTGAATCCTGGAATGAGGGTTGAAAACACAACTACTGTCGACCAAAATATTATGTGTACTCGAGTTTGAAGGTTGTTTGTGAAATAACCAATAGACCTACATAAAATCCAATACCATCATCATTTTCGTCGTTCTATTTTACGTTCGTTCATGTAGGTTTGGAATTTTTAATTTATATCTTAATATTTTTTATCGCAGTTGGAACACAAAAAGTGCCCGTTTTTAAGTGTGTTTCAACCATGCGTCACATTTAAGAATTATTATCTCACAAACCCGTCATCAGATCGAATCCAAATTTTAACACAATATACATTGGAATGTTGTACACACATCAAAAAAAGTTTTGCATCACCTCGGTTCCCAGATCTCCGGCATATAGACGTTGACTGTGTATATTGTATCCAAGATACAGTCCCTTTGACTGTTCATAGATGTCACTAAAACTGCTCAAAGATGTAAACAACCATGCATGAGCAGGGCCTATTAGACGGAGGGGGTACGACAGCCGATCAGTTCCAGTCATTCCACCAGGACGAAGGTACGCTGCTCATGTTGTCTGTAGTTCTACCATGCCTAGAAGGTCAATACCGCAGTTCGATTGCGTCCGCATTGTTACTTTGTGTCAAGAAGGGCTCTCAACAAGGGAAGTTTCCAGGCGTCTCAGAGTGAACCAAAGCGATGTTGTTCGGACATGGAGGAGGTACAGAGATACAGGAACTGTCGATGACAGGCCTCGCTCAGGCCGCCCAAGGGCTACTACTGTAGTGGATGACCGCTACTTACGGATTGCCGCTCGGAGGAACCCTGACAGCAATGCCACCATGTTGAATAATGCGTTTCGTTCAGCCACAGGACGTCGTGTTTCAACTCAAACTGTGCGCAATAGGCTGCATGATGCGCAACTTCACTCCCGACGTCCATGGCGAGGTCCAGCTTTGCAACCCCGACACCATGCAGCGCGGTACAGATGGGCCCAACAACATGCTGAATGGACCCCACGGAATTGGCATCACGTTCTCTTCACAGATGAGTGTCGCATATGCCTTCAACCAGACAATCGTCGGAGACGTGTTTGGAGGCACCCTGGTCAGGCTGAACGTCTTAGACACACTGTCCAGCGAGTGCAGCAAGGTGGTGGTTCCCTGATGTTTTGGGGTGGCATTATGTGGGGCCGACGTACGCCACTGGTGGTCATGGAAGGCTCCGAAACGGCTTTACGATACCTGAATGACATCCTCCGACCCATAGTGCAACCATATCGGCAGAATATTGGAGAGGCGTTTGTCTTCATGGACGACAATTCTCGACCTCATCGTGCACATCTTGTGAATGCGTTCCTTCAAGATAACGACATCGCTCGACTACAGTGGCCAGCATGTTCGCCAGACATGAACCCTATCGAACATGCCTGGGATATGTTGAAAAGGGCTGTTTATGGACGTCTTGACCCACCAACCACTCTGAGAGATTTACGCCGAATTGTCGTTGAGGAGTGGGACAATTTGGACCAACAGTGTCTTGATGAACTTGTGGATAGTATGCCACGGCGAATACAGGCATGCATCAATGCAAGAGGACGTGCTACTGGGTATTAGAGGTAGTGGTGTGTACTGCAATCTGGACCACAAATGCTGAAAGTCTAGCTGTATGATGGTACAACATGCAATGTGTGGGTCTCATGAGCAATAAAACGAGCTGAAATGTTGTTTGTGTTGATCTCTATTCCCTTTGTATTTAACGGTTCCGGAACTCTTGGAACCGAGGTGATGCAAAACTTTTTTTGATGTGTGTATAACTGGCTTATTAATTTTAAAATTTTGTGTGTCCAAGAAACAAAGTTGTTATCATTTTTGTAAGGTACCTTTTTCTCGACTCGGGGTGGTTTGAAAATGTAGTTCTTGGTCGCGTTGTAATCCTTATACATCAAAAACGTATGCTGTAAGATTGTGAAATACGTAAATTAATTCACTTATTTTATATCGGTTTGTATTTGTACGGGGAATTAAGACATGGTTCACCAGTTAGCCGCTCCGGTGAAAGCTGTACAGTGTTGCCAAGATGGGCTCCATTACGCGTCATGGCATGCCTCGCTCGGAAGTGATGGGCTCCATATCAGCAACGCTGTACAGCTTTCACTGGAGTGGCTAACTGGTGAACCATGTCTTAATTCCCCGTACAAATACAAACCGATATAAAATAAGTGAATTAATTTACGTATTTGACAGTCATACAGCATAACTTTTTGATGTATAAGGATTACACCGCAACCAAGTACTACATTTTCCAACGACCTCGAGCCGAGAAAAAGTTACCTTACAAAAATGATAACAACTTTCGTTCTTGGACACACAAAATTTTGAAATTAATAAACTCTTTATACAATATTCCAATGCATATTGTGTTAAAATTTGGATTCGATCTGATGACGGGTTTGTGAGATAATAATTCTTAAATGTGACGCATGGTTGAAACACGCTTAAATACAGGCACTTTTTGCGTTTCAACTGCGATAAAAATATTAAAATATAAATTTAAAAATCCAAACCTACATGACCTAACGTAAAATAGAACGACGAAAATGTTGATGTTATTGGATTTTATGTAGGTCTATTGGTTACTTCACAAACAACTTTCAAACTCGAGTTCACATAATATTTCGGTCGACAGTAGTTAGTTGGTTATCGTTGTTTTAAGGGGCGGAACTACGAGGTCATCTGCCCCTTTTAACACGGATTAAAGTGTACAAATTTGGAATGGAATTTAAAATTTAGAGGTAGACACCTAAATTTGAAAGGACTGAAAATTAATAAAACAAAAAATTAAATAAAAATAATATTATAACAAAAAATACCTGGTGAATGGATTGAGCCCAACATTCGTGAACAGGAAGCTTTCGTGGCAAAGTTTAACAAAATGGAAATGGCTTACCATTTACCGTAACCAAAGACATTTACAAAACACGATCAATGTCCTTCAAGGCCAAACTGAGGCACTACGTTACCGTTATTCGCCCGGAGGCGTTATATGCATCAGAAGGCCTGGCAGAACAACTCGAAACCAAAGAGAGGAAGATTCTGAGAAAGATCTTGGGCCCGGTCAAGGAACGAGGAGTGTATAGAAGACGACACAACGATGAACTTGATCTACATGTGGAGAAAATAACGGACACCATTCGCAAAAGAAGACTCTCCTTGTATGGCCATTTAACACGAATGAACTCTGGAAGATTGTCCAATCGAATCTGTGCCTACTTTGTGGGAATGAAAACCAAAGGGATCTGGTTTACAGAGGTGGACAAAGACCTGGGGATATCACATGAGGACATCTTGGAACGTGACTCTTTGAAGAAGAAACTTGGGGATATACAGAGTTTTCAGCCAAAACCTATATTGAAAACCGGCAAGAAGTGGACCGAAGAACGGAAGGAAGCTCACCGAAGAAGAATGCGGGAATACTGGGCCAATGTGAAAGAAAGAGGGAAAAGGCAGTTGAAATAACGTGGTCCATAGACGACCGAAACGATTATTAAAAAAATGAAAATAAAAAAATCAGCATACAAAACAGAAGAAGTCTTTGAGTCAATGTACACTGGAAAATTTAGATTGTTGGCCTCCCTTGGTCAACTTTTGTTCTCTTCCGACCCCGACGATATTAGGGTATCCGAGGCCTAGGGAGTATCTTCCTTTCCCGCCTTAATTGGCCCTTCTCTCATCTTTCCTGATCCCTCATTCTTCTAGGGATCGGCCGTCTTTTTCTTTTAATTATATTTCCTTTTCTCTTCAAAATTCCCGCGCTGTTTTTGTGAATTGGCTCCCCGTGTATCTAAATTCCATTCTGTGAATAATTTGACTCTTCACCACATTTTGTAGGTATTTTCAATCTAAATTGCATTTTGCAAATATTTTCAATCTAAATTGCATTTTGTAAGTATTTTAATTCTCAATTGCATTTTGTGAGTATTTTGAATCTAAATTACATTTTGTGAATACTTTCAGTCTGAATTGCGTTTTGTAAGTATTGTCAATCCAAATGAGTATTTTGAATCTACCATACATTTTTAAGTATTTTGAATTCCAATTGCACTTTGTGAGTATTTTGAATCTGAACCGCCTTTTTTTCAATCTAAATTGCATTTTGTATTTTCAATTTCAATTGCATTTTGTAAGTATTTTGAACCTCAATTGCATTTTTCACGTATTTTCAATCTCAATTGCATTTTGTAAATATTGTGAATTTCAATTACATTTTGTAAGTAGGCCTACTCTATTTTGAATTTCAATTGCGTATTTTGAATCTGAACCGGCCTTTTTCAATCTAACTCGCATAGTGTATTTTCAATTTCCATTGCATTTTGTAAGTATTTAACCTCGATTGTATTTTGTACGTATTTTCAATTAAAATTGCATTTTGTAAGTATTTTGAATAGCAATTGCATTTTGTAAGTAGGCCTATTCCGAATAGCAATTGCATTTTGTGAGTATATCGAATCTACATTGCATTATGTAGGCCTAAGTACAGTATTTTGAACCTAAACTACATTTTGTGAGTCGAATGAATCTGTGTTCCATTTTGTAAGTATTTTCCGTCTAACTTAATTTTCTTTATGGTTTCCATTTCCTGGTCATTTTCGCTATCACCAAGACCATTAGGGGCCGATAACCTTGCTGTTAGGCCCCTTAAAACAACAACTATCATGTGGTGTTGAAGCTTGTGACGCACACTGTCCAACACTTGTATGTTTTCAGCGCTCCCCACACACTTGTCCGCACGTTTGGGGTTAACTGCCCCTCATCTCATCCATATTCCACGCATTATCACAGATTTTAGACCCTCCGGGGGATTGTTGCGTCAACAACACGGCACAAGTCGTCCTCGGGGGCTCACAACTTCACTCGTGTTGCCTTCCAACTTCGATGGTGAGTAGCCTGGGTCTGGTTGTTCCTTCTTCAAAGTAAACGTACATTAATCTATGTTACGAGGCGCGGATGAGCTCGGCATTCCTACCGCGAACATTATCTGAGATTCCCGGGATGTGTGTTATAAGTACAGTCGATAAGCAAAATGTTATCCGCATCCGCTCGGCTTTTTTCTGCACCCGCACGTTTGTTATCCGAATCCGCGGGCATTGCAATAATACGTTATTTAATGACTAGCGGACCCGTGCGAAAAAGTGAGTTAGTTATTTTTGTTTTAAGGGGCGGAACTACGAGGTCATTTGCCCCTTAACACAGATTAAAGAATACAAAATGGAGAGCGGTAATACTTACAAAAGGGAATTTAGAACGAAAATACTCACAAAAGGAAAATATGGAAAAATACGCACAAAATGTACTGTAGAGGTTCAAAATACGTACAAAATGCAACTGATATTCTAAATACTTACAGAATGCAAATGAGATTGGAAATACGTACAAAATGTAATTAAGGTTCAAAATACTTACAAAATGCAATTGAAATAAAAAAATATACAATGCAATTCAGATTGAAAAACTTCCATTTCAGATCCAAACTACTCACAAAGGGCAATTGAAATTCAAAATGCTTACAAAATGCAATTGAAATTGAAAATGCTTACAAAATGTAATTTAGATTCAAGATACCTACAAAATGCAATTGAGAATCAAACTATTTGCAAAATGCCCACCATACAAAATGCAATTTAGATTGAAAATACTTGCAAAAAGCGGTTTAGGATGAAAATAATTACAAATTGCAATTGAAATTCAAAATTCTCACAAAGCTTCGTCAGATCTCCGGACTCCCGACATTATTGAAAGACTTACTAAAAAGCAATTTAGATTGTCAATCCTTACAAAATGCAATTGAGGTTGAAAACACTCGCAAAATGCAACGTATATTGAAAGTACCTAAAAATGGAGTGTACAGGTAGATGCAAAAAAATCGCTAAAGGGAATTTAGATACACGAGGGGAAAAATAAAAAACAGTGCGGGAATCTTAAAGAGAAAAGGAAATATAATGAAAGGAAAACAAGAGGTCTGACCCCTCAAAGAAGGAGGGTTCAGGAAAGATGAGACAAGGGCCAATTAAGGCGGGTAAGTGAAAGACTCCCTAGGCCTCGGATACCCTAATACTGTCGGGGTCGGAAAAGAACAAGAGTTGACCAAGGGAGGTCGACAGGAAAGAAGACGGAGAGGAGCCCGGCATAAGTAAGTGGAAGCAATGCCGGACTCAGCTAGGGTCCCGTGGTCGCTAACCCTTGTCCCACTACATGTGAGCCTGTGGCGGGGGCGTGCGAGAAATCTCGCATGTTCATAAACCTTACTTTCCCCAATATGTTTATAATGAGAGACTTGAAAGGTTGTTATGGTTTTATTTCAACCAAATTTCATTTGTTTGCTGAGTCCATTGATTGACAGCGAACATGTGAGTGAATTAACGTTCAATAGTTTGGACATCAAACAGGTGTCCCTACGGCCAAAATGCGAATCGAACAACAATGATGTCGCGTATTTTCCTACAGCAACAGTATTTGCAAATCGCTCACTTCTTACAAAAATTGATATTTATGAAATTTGAATGCAATTCGGCACTGCTAATGTCATTTGTGATCTGAGTCCATTGATTGACAGCTTAGCCGTAACACTCACCGGTTATTCCATATTTATGAAATTATACGATTTGAGTAGACTATTCATTCCTTTGATTTACTGTTTCTGAAATCCATGCAAAATGATAAAGGAAAGACCTCAGAATCTTAAAATGACATGAATCAGGCGTCACAGCGGCCAAAATGTGAAGTGGACAGCAATTATGGAGCGTATTTTCCTACAGCAACAGTATCTGCAAATCGCACATTTTTTAAATTCATTTTTTAAAGAAATTATAGATAGCCTATTTATGAAATTAGGCTGCAATTCGTCAGTGCTAATTTCTATTCTCTTTCATTTGAATGCTCATTTGTCACGATCGGTCGCTTGTGAGCGCCGCAGGAGGGATCTGTACTACTGAAATAATATATAGGCTATGATTTATTAGATAAAGCATCAAGTAGGATTAAAGCAACACATTTAGACTTTTGAGGAGAAAATCGTCCCCCTAGGCTATGTGAATCACAAGACTGAGTTTTGTCCCTCTGAGTAACGGCATGTGAAACAGCGAGTGGCTAATATTGTCGGACATAGGCTACACACGCAGGCAAGCGCAGGTAAAATTGATTTTTTGTGGCATAAATCAACACTAATTGAGGATATTGCCTTATTACACTTCTCTATTATTCTTAGGAAATGACAAGAAACGTGAAAGATGCCTACAGTTTCGGAATTTCTTTCCGTTCCCGCGTTAAGCAGTTTCCCAGTTTACAGTGTCATTATACATAGAAAATACCTCCGTTCCGAATGTTGTTTTCCGTTTGTCCAGGTTTCCGGTATGTAAAGGGTCCGGTTTAGGCAGGTTTTACTGTACTAATATTAGGCCTATATTAAATTTTATGTTCGACGATGTCGAAATGTAAACATTATATGTCAGAAAACTGTATCATAATGATGGTCATTATAACACTATTTTTCATTATGAAACAGTTTCTCCCACCAATCACAGCTCAAGAAACAGTTGTTTGACCAATTAGGTGAGGATAGCATTACACCTGCGCTGAGTTCCAAGACCTTCTAATTTAAATTTCACTGCATGGCTAGTGTCATAGTGGGGTAATCGAGGAGGCCATGGTCAAATACAAGGCATTCTCTGCGTCTCATGCGCTCTGTTCAGTACATAAAACTGGCGAAATCTCGATAGATATTTATGAATATTTATGTTCGAACATAAAATAGTTATAATAATTATCGTCGAACATAAAGAGTCGTATGCAACTCACCTATAATGGTAATTAAGACACTCGTATGGAAATTATAAAACTGGCATACGCTCGTTTTATAAACATACTCGTGTCTTAATTATTGCCATTATAGGCTCGTTGCTGAATGTACTATAATGGAATATAGGAGGATCAAACAAGGCGTCTAACATAGAACGAACGGTAAAACTTCAGAAAGCATACAAACTCACATGGGCACTTTATAATGAGAAAAGCGTATCAAGACAGGCCAAACTTAGACACTACAAAACAGTCGTACTACCAGAAGCATTGTATGCGTCAGAAACGACAACAATTGGTGCATCAGGCATCATAGAAACTGAAAAAAATAGAACGCAAAATTCTCATAAAAATAAAGCTCAGCAATTCTTCTAGGTTTGTGCCGTGTCTTGTGTGGGGTTTCGCCTAGGACATCAAGCTGGCTCATCAGCGGGCTCTTGGTGTCCCCGCCCAGACCCCCACAGGAGTAGCGAACTGCGCGCTACCTTCCTTTATATCAATGGTTCCTAACCGGTGGTCCGCGGATCAAAGGTGGTCCACCAGCACGTATAAAAAGTGGCAATAAATGGGGATTTCGGAAACAATGTGCGTTGAACGAACACAGGTCTACAAAATAGAACTTTTTAAAAGCTGTTTTACTTCTGAAAAGTGATTATATACAATTGAGTACAGCCATTAAAAAAAACGCCTTTTTCTCCTATCACATCAGGCTCTTTTAAAAATCGAGAATGAAAAATTCAATGTTAATGACAAAAAATACACTTTTTTTTACAAATGTTAATACAGTTTTGATTGAAATACTTGTATTAGTTGGAAATGCACAATGTTGATTCACTAGAATGCTATTTAATCAATAATAACGTTTTCGTTTGCCTTCCAGTGATCTTATCTTGGAAATTATTTTATGAGCTCCTGCAGAGTTTTCTCTTTGAAGCATCCAGCAGTAATTGCTATCATTGATATACTCCATCGTCCTTGGTACCGTCGCTCCATCTCCCGAATGTCCTGATGGAAGCGTTAGCCTTGTTCCTCGCTTACCGCCCCCAAATTCTCAGGAAATATATCCAAATGTGAAAAAGAAAGTGCAGCTTAAGACTCATGTTGCAACCGACAATTCTGAATTTTTCAAGCATTGTGGCTACTATTTCTGCATAGTTAGGATTTTTGGTGTTTTCTAAAAACTTCTTGTTTACATCTCTAAAGGCTTGTCAGGCTTCCTTTTGTTCAGGAGGCATTGTATCTTCAAACTCAGTCTTCCATTAGACTTCTAATTCGTGGTCCTACAAACATACCTTCTTTTATTTTTGCTTGTGAGAGAAAAGGGAACTTGTTGCAAAGATATTGAAAACAATTACCCTCTTTGTCAAGGGCTTTCACATACTGCTTCATCAGACCCAACTTGATGTGAAGAGGTGGTAATAGTATTTTCTCTAAGCTATTCTGAACAACATTTTTACATCCTGGAGTTAAGGTGGTTCGATCAGGCCATATTTTCCCAGACCAATGCTCATCTCTTGCCCGGCTATCCCATTCACACAAGTAACATGGAAATTTCGTATATCCCTGTTGCTGACCTAACAAAATACCGATTACTTTAAGATCTCCACAGATCATCCACTGATGTCTGTTATATTGTATTTTATCCAAGAGAAGCTTCATGTTATCATAATTCTCTTTTTAGGTGAACTGAGTGAGCTATTGGAATTGAAGCCAACTGGTTGCCATTGTTCAGTAACGGAGCTTTCATACTTCTCTTACTTGAGTTAATAAATAACCTCCACCCGTTTGGGTCATACGTGGCAGCACCTACCTTGTTGATTAGGTCTGGAATGTTGTTGCAATAAACCAGTCTCTCTTTATGACTAAAGTAGCCTACTGGGCAAGATCTTTTTCTCTATTTTCGTAGAAAGTCACTGAAGTACCATCAGCAAGAAGATTTTGATCTTTTAACCTGGAACTGAAAAGTTCAGCTGCATCTTTGGGGAGGTTCAAATCTTTTATTAAGTCATTCAACATGGATTGTGTGAAGAGTACTGGTACATTAGATATTGCAGGGGTAAAGTCACTGTCAGATGTTCCCGATGTTTCATAACTTGAAGAATCAGAAATTGCAATATTGTCTTTAGGAGGTGTGTAACAAAACACATTTGTATTGTTCAAACACTGTCGCCTTTCCATACTCAGAGAATCACAAAACAGAAACTGACAATCAATGCACACGTATTCAAAGTAAACTTCTTCGTTTGGAAATTTAGCTTGTCACTTAGAGCTTTCAACTGAGTTCACATCACAAAGGCTTAGACCATAAATTCAATAGATGGCTGATGACGTCACATTGTTGAAACCAACATCTCGATCAGCTGACTGAAGGGAACTGCGGATAGTGATAATAGAATTATCCAATATGGAGCTCCTTTTGTATTCCTTGACGTTGCTTAGCTTAGCCATTAGCCAATTGTAGTCGGTCTTGAGCCATTACCCTTCAGTCAGCTGATCGAGATGTTGGTTTCACGTCACAGTACAGGCGCAGTGTGGCAATGCGCCCTCTATTGTATTTATGATCTAAGCACAAAGGATATAAGTGCTGCCATCTGGCAAGGAGTTCAACAACATTCTGCAGTGCTACCACCACAGGTTTTGAGGTCCAACAAATAGCATTCAGGTAACAAAAGATTATTTTAAAGCTAAAATATAGTGTGTAGTATGCAATAACGTTACTAAGACAAAATAAATTAAGACTAAAAAATGGTGTGTGATACAAGTAAACGGGTATCATATTTGGCATCAGGACATACATATTACTTCAAAATGACTCAAAATTTCAAAACAGCAAAATCACTGTAGACCTGTGAAATCGTCCGAATGTATTCGTGGCGATGACTATCAGGTTGAATTGAAATATCTTTAAAATAAGTGTTATTGAGGAAGGGTTACAACTGATGAGGTGTATTGGGTGGTCCGTACATGATTCAATTTTAGGCTGAGTGGTCCGCAGACTTCTACGAGTTCAGAACCACTGCTTTATATAGAGTGCAACTGCACCTCTTAGGCTACCTACCTGCGAGAACTAAAAGCTCAAGCAGCCATAACCTCCCTATGAAGGCTTCCAAAAATACACGGCACAAACCCAGAAGAATTGCTGAGTTTTAATTTACTGGCCGTGAAAGCGAATATACCATCACTCAGAAAAATATCTGGAGCAATACACAGAGATGGCACATGGATGAAGAGAGCTATACGAGTAGCCTACACAGACAGGCTCACTGATATGATCCGAAAACGCAGACTAACATTTTACGGACACAAACAGAGAATGAACAACAACAGTCTTACAAATAAGATCTTTGATGTAGTAAACAGTTCAAGCAGGAAAACTAATTGGTATCATGAAATAGAGGAAGACAGCTGGGGATCGACAGGCAAATGATTGGAGACAGAGGAGAATTCAGAAACAACATTAAGAATTCAAAATTTAAAGCAAATGAAAAGAAGAAGACGGGAGCATTGTGGGCAGAACAACGGAAACAGGAGCACAGTGAAAAGATGAAGAGATTTTGGGAAGAGAAGAGGAAGAAGGGAGAGATGTGAAAACTGTCTCATCATGAGATATTTAAGTTCAAACACTGTCCATAAGGGAAAAAATGATACAATAATAATAATAATAATAACAAATAGCATTACCCGTCGCGGCTTCGCCCGGGAATATTCTAGTTGTAAAGGGTACACTTAGCAAAATCTCAATCATGAATGCTATGACTGATTTATCCTTGGTATGAATAATCAGACTTTATCAATTCAGCTACTGGTGCAGTGGTTAGGGGTTTGTCATTCCTTCATAGGTTTATCAGAGCGAAGTTAGTTTTCTGGGAATATCACAGACACTATCAATTTAAGGGCCTTTAAATGTGGTTTTCGGAGACCCTTTATAGTCGGGTGAAAAAGACCTTTCGTACCACACTCACACGTGAAAATTGCGTGAAAAAATTCTATAGTTCCCCTTGATCCCCTTAAGCGCATTATACTGTATGTATTGATGAATTTTACAGCTTAATTTGGTTCAGTGATAACCTTGTAACCGTCTGGAAACTTTCACAGTAATGTAATAATTGGAATTACATTGCGTCTTACAGAAATAGATGGACCTGTGAGATTCTGTTACCATGGTTACCGCGTTGCATTCTTTCATTATTTCATTGTACAGTGGTGGAAATATTTATTGCATCACCATTAATTACTTCGTAATTTTGTCTTTTACAGCTGTTTGCTTCAGGTTATACCAGTCTAATCGTTGTCAAACATTGTAGACACATTGTTGCCTTGATAGTTTGACTTCTTCTCACATTTCTTCCAACAATACACAACTCTTTGTTGTTGTCGTTTGTTTTTACAATGATGCCAGTGTTTATACAGTCATTTAGAGTTGAGACTTTGCAGTGAGAAGATGGGCAGGTCAGTTGAATTAACGCCAGAAAAGAAAGCTGCTCTAGTGCTTATTCGTCTGTTGGTCTCAGCACCAGAGAGATAGCCTCTAAGACAGGTTTTAATTTCAAGGTTACTGAAAAAATACAGGGAGGAAGGAAATATTGATCGAGAGAAAGGAAGAGGTCGAAGAAGGGCGTCTACTGCCAAACAGGATAGGATATTGAAAAGGCTTTCGCCCAAAGATCGTCACAAGTCATCAACTGAACTAAAGCGAGACTGGGAAGAAATGTGCGTCACCTCAGTAATCAGTAGAACTGTAAGAAATAGACTACTGAAAGCTGGACTCTCAGCCCGTCGACCTAAAAAGAAGCCTTTATTGCCTAAGAAACTGCGACAACAGCGGCTAAAATGGGCAAAAGCACATGTGACATGGACACCAGAGACGTGGAACAGAGTAATCTTTTCAGACCAGTCCAAATTTAATCTGCATGACTCAGATGGAAAAGTGTTTGTGCATCGAAGAAAAGGTGAAGAATTTCTACCATCATGTATAACACATACTGTCAAACACCCACAAGGACAGATGGTATCGGGGGGGGGGGGGGGGGGGGCATTTCTAATCACAGAGTAGTTCGTCTGAACTTCATAAATGGCACTGTCAACGTGGATGTCTACATAAGCATCCTTGAAAGGAAGCTTATGCCCACAATAAGAGACCAGTTTGGAGGTGTTTCCAGATGCATTTTTCAGGATGACTCCGCTCCTTGCTATAGAGCTTTGAAGGTGATTCCTATGATTAATAATTATACCAAGCACGAAGCTGATGCCATTCTTGGTTAATTATCACATATTTTTACAATTCAGGGTAAAATCCTTCCTTCGATAAACTGGGGTTCAAGTGTTAGAGTGCCCTGGAAACAGCCCAGATCTCAATCCTATTGAGAACTGTTGGAAGGTTATGGGCAATGTTATAACCAAAAGATGCCACGGAATAAACGGGAACTGTTGGAGGGCCTTGTTCGTGTGTGGTTTCATGAACTGAGTGAGAAGTACTGTTAAAAGTTAATTCTTTCAATGCCTTCACAATTCCAAGGGGTGATTAAGGCGCGCGGTGGAGCAACAAAGTATTAAATGGCAACAGTGCATTCATATAAGGCAATTGTGTATAAACAAACACTAAAATTGATCAGTGTCATGTTACAACATTAATACGCAGGGTTTGTTTCAACATTAGTATTCATATTTCAGAAGGACAAACAGAATAGCTGACATATCCTCCTACACCCATTTTTTCAAGAAAGTGTTAAATTATTTAAAAAAAACTTTTTATACAAAAAAAAATATAGAATAAAATAAAATTGACAAACATTACTGCGTATATTCATTTCTGATAGAAGTAGAGGGATTTCAGGCCAATTTAGGTCAGTTATTCAATTATTATTTTAAAAAATGTCAATTTTAGAAGGTGATGCAATAAATATTTCCACCACTGTAAGTATACATGTTTTAAGGTATTTATTTTTACGTTAGTTGCCAAGAGCCGACTGTGGTGGCGTCTAGTAGCTAAGTTCTGAATTAGACCTAGTAGTCGTTGACGGTGGCGTTTGGCGGCAAAAGTAGGAACTACGAAATTAAATGTCTGCAGTCCTCACTTGAAAACAGATAACACACACTAATACAGTCATCACAGTTAACACAGGTTATCAGACAGATTCTACACACACCCAAAGTACACGGGGCTACATGACCGCGTTGTCGCAGCCCCTAAACTAAGGAACCAACCAACCAAGGTATTTATTTAATTGTGACGCATTTAAAGAGTAAGTGAGTGCGTTTCGCTTACGCATTGGGTTATGCTGAACCTATAGGTACCCCATATGTGTAGGTTGGTGTTAATGGGACCTTATTTTCGGTACAAAACTGGAATGGGACCTTAGCAGAATAATATAGGGAGGGATAATAATAATAATAATAATAATAGTGGCCTACCAGCTAACGAAAGGAGTATACAACAAGCGAACAGTGTCTGCAATGCGAAACTAAGACACTATCGTACAGTTATCCGACCTGAGGCGCTGTAGCCTACGCAGCTGAATGGCTGGCAATGGATAGGAAGGGTCTGGTTGAGAAATTGGAAACCAAGGGAAGGAAGATCATGAGGAAGATCTTAGGGCAGTTGAGAGACGATGATACAGGAGACGGCATAACAATGCCATCATTTAGAAAGAATATCACAAGTAATTCGGAAGAGAAGAATATCTTTCTAGCCTTTGGGCACTTAATTCGTATGAACCCCGAGAGAATAGCCAATCGGATATTTACCTATTTTCTTAGACAAGGATTTGCAAGAAGTAGGGATCACCCACGCAGACATTATGGAACGTGATCTTTTGAAGGAAAAGCTTGGAGCACACCAAAAATTCCAAGAAAAAGCGAAATTAGAATCCGGCAAGAAGTGGTCTGATGAAAGAAAGGAATTTCACAGGCAGCGAATGCGTTAACACTGGGCTAAGACTAAGTCCCAAAGAGGAAGCAGTTGAAATGGTGTGGTCCATAGCTGGCCTACATAAATAAAGAATAATAATAATAATAATAATAATGGTGCTCGGGTAGCCTACTTGATATGGCATGAGGTTGGTGCTCATAGTGTCAGAAAGGTTGAGAACGCCTCATCTAGGGGATCCGACCATCAAACAAATGCTCTGCAAGACACACGGGAAACTCTGTCCTCCCCAGTATTTTGAGCCGATGTTAAACTGGCTGAGGGGAGCCAGGATGAGACTAACCCACTTCATTAAGCGCTATTATGAAAGCAATAACACGCGGCTAATCCCGCTAAAGCGAGAGACTTAGCGCTAACTTCACACTAACTTCAATAATCCAGCGGCGGTATTACTGGCTTGATATATGACAGTTTGATTCAAGCTTAGACCAAGGGAGTCATCTCTCCAAGGCGTTGCAAACTCTATGAAGTACGAACGTAGGCTGCTTGTTCCTTCCAGTTGGTGAAATTATCTGCTTGACCTCTCTTTAGCATTTCAATAATCAGCAGTATTATTTAGGAAGTCATTTTTGAAAGCCTTTGTCTGAAGCGTGGAAGTGAAACTTGGACTATTAGTGCAGCAGAAGAGAAGCGTTTGAAATGTGGTGTTACAGGAGAATTATGAAAATCACATGGGTGGATAGGGTTACAAAAAGAGGTATTAAGACTAGTGGGAAAGGAGAGATGTTTCTGGCGATTGCTAATGAAGAGAAGAGATAGGTTGGTGGGACCCATAGTAAGACACACAGGAATAGCAAGCTTAGTTATAGAAGGAAGGATGATGATGATAATTGTTGTTTTAAGGGGCCTAAAATCTAGGTTATTTGCCCCTAAATATAGAAGGAAGGGTCGAGGACAAGAACTGTAGGGGTAGACCAAGGTTAGAATATGTTAAACAGATTGCCTCGGATGTAGGGTGCAGTAGCTATGTAGAGATGAAACGATTAGCTCAGGACAGGGAGGCATGGAGAGTTGCAGCAAACCAGTCAAAAGACTGAAGGCTCCAACAATGTATAGCATCGCGAGCTAAGGTGAATTCTTAGATCTAACAATGTGTGTTTGAGTCTTTAGCTTTTCACTGGTTTGCTGCAGGACTCCATGCCTCCCTGTCCTGAGCTTACCACGCCTAACATCCAAGGTAATCTGCTTAACATATTCTAACCTTGGTCTACCCCTACAGTTCTTGTCCTCGATTCTTCCTTCCATAACTAAGCTTGCTATTCCTGGGTGTCTTAGTATGTGTCCTATCAACCTATCTCTTCTCTTCATTATCAGTCGCCAGAAACATCTCTCCTCTCGCACTCGTCTTAATACCTCTTCGTTTGTGACCCTATCTACCCATCTGATCTTCATCATTCTCCTGTAACACCACATTTCAAATACTTCAATATTCTCCTCTTTTCTGCTGCACCAATAGTCTAAGTATCACTTCCATACAGCGCCACGCTCCATACTGTCTAATGCCTTAATCTAAATTTGATGGCAACAAATTTCTTTTCTGTAGAGCACTTTATATAGAATAACTAAAAATGTTGAACTTTTGTGTTATTTTTTAACTTTGAAATCATCATAACTGAATCAGTAATTGGCCTAACCCTATGGTATTTAGCGAACAATGTAGGTTTACTAGGTTGCAGCACTACTGATGCAATCTATGCCACACGCCTATTGATGGAAAAGCACAGAGAGAGACAGAAGAGTTTACACATGGCCTGCCTAGATCTAGAAAAGGCCTTTGACAGAGTCCCACATGACCATATCTGGTGTGCTCTTCGTTCCCATGGGGTTCCTGAAACCTATATAAAATGGGTGCAACTTCTTTATTGCAACGCTGCCCAGCCGGAATCTCCCCGCCTTTCGACATCACCGTCGGTGTTCATCAAGGCTCTGCACTATCGCCAGTGGTTTTTTTTATCCTCTACATGGATACGGTTACGGCTGACATACAAACACCACACCCTTGGACCCTTCTTTTCGCTGACGATATTGTACTTGTACAAGAAAAACACGCCTTGAAGGAAGGAAGATTGTAGTTTTACGTGACCATGAATCTTGTGATTATGAGCCACGGGACCTCCTTTTTACGTGGAATCTGAACCACAGGACATGGCATTTCACTTCGAAAATCTCACATGCATTGACCGGGAATCGAACCCAGACCGCCTTGGTGAGAGGCATACAGCTAGACCGCTGAGCCACCACGCCCCCAACACGCCTTGAACTCAAGCATCAAGCGCAAATATGGATGGAAAGGCTAGCTGTCTATGGACCGCGCCTTAACATCCAGAAGACAGAATACCTTGAATATGGCCCGCAAACCGACTGCCATGTCCAAATTAGCGATCAAGATCTGCCCAAGACAAATAACTTTAAATATCTAGGGTCGGTTATCTCGTCAAATGGTGATGTCACTTTAGATACTCGGGCGAGGGTAAATGCGGCCTGGCTCAAATGGAAACAGGTCACTGGTGTCCTCTGCGACAAAGAGATGCCTAAAAACCTAAAAGCTAAAGTTTATAAGACAGTTGTATGTCCGGCAGCAATTTATGGGGCAGAATCCCGCCCAATTTCAAGAAAACATGAACAGGCGCTGCACACGAAGGAGATGAAGATGCTCCGTTGGACTAGATATGACCATGCCAGAAATGCAGGTGTCCAACAACAATTAGGCGTCACTCCAATTACGGAGAACGTGAGGGAAGCTTGTCTCCGTAGTTATGGTCATGTTATGAGATTGCCGGACGACCCGGTCGCCAAAATAGCTTTCAAACTGGACCCAGGTGGACTCCGACCACGCGGACGACCTGCGTAGCGTTGGATCGACATCATTAAGACAGATATGCACGCTGTTGGCTTACAACCTGCAGATGTCAACCCCGTACTGGGATAAACGCTAGGAAAGAAGAAGTAGGCCTACTAGGATGTGCTCTTGCAGCAAAAGTTTACAGTCTAAGTGCTGTTGATTGATTGTTAACACTACTATAGTCTGGAATTCTTGTCTGGTACTGTGTGTACACCACACGGGGAAATAAGTTCAGGGTCCACCAAAAGTGAAGAAAGTGAAATTACCACCAGGTATGCGACTTTATCGTCATGTTAAATATTACTATTAGCTTACGTGAAACACACACTGTTGATATTTGATCAGTGTCCCCTTAAAGCAACACCACCAGAAGTGTATTTTTCTTGTTAAATAACAGTTTTAAGTTGTCAGGGAATGCGTATCACCAGGTGTGGTTATTTTGAATTACAAGAAAGAAAGAAACAAACAAACAAACATCATCAATAATCATTATCAACATCATCATCATTATTTGAGATGATCGCCATGTTGGATTTTAATATATGTAGGCCATAGAGTTATGTACTATTAGATGAGGATTATTGTGTACAGTCATTATTCAAACGTTGATTTCGATCGCATGATTCGAAGACAAGAAATAAAAACTTAATTTCGAAATTTCGCACAGCCGCCATATTGAGGTTATGTACACCTTTTTGGCGAGGCGTTGCCGCGCAACCATACCTTCAATTGTGGAAAAAGGTGAAAATCATTCACAACCGCTCTGTGCCAACCTTATGATAGACTTTTTCAAAGAATTCAAGTGTGACGTTTTGGACCATCTGCCGTTTTGTTCAAACCAGCTCTGAATGATTTTCACCTTTTTCGAGAATTGAAGGTAAGGTTGGGCGGCAACGCCTCGCCAAAAAGGAAAAACTTCAGGAGACTCTCCAGACGCACCCTCCTCAGTGGCGGCAGAATATTTTGCCGAGGGCATTGGAAAGCTGGTGTAACGATACGACACATGTTTCAATCGTTTTGGCGATTATGATGAGACATAAGAATAAAACAAGCAAGCATTTAGTAGTAAAATCAGTTTGGTTTGTCAATCTGTTATCTTTATACAGTCCATGGGAACTTCAGCCCTCGTATATGGTGTCTTTCTCAAAATTTTATTCCAGAGAAGAACGATCAGAGTGCACTGCGTGATGTAATAATTTTTACGGTGGGAATTTTTACGGTGGGTGAGTGGTTAACGTGTTGGGCTACCAAGCCCAAGCTTGCAGGTTCGCTCCTGGTCGTAGTAGGCCAGTGATTTTTGAATGGCGGTAAAAATTACGACACACATGTCATACGATGTTGGCATGTCAAAGAACCCATTTGAATTCAATAGGCCGTGTTCATAATGGCAAAATTAATCTCGGGAGTTTCCGCCAACACAAAGTTCCTCATTTCTCTACTAGAAAGCGCTATAGTGTTCAAGGAGCTTAGATATCTAACCTCCTTGACTTTCACAGTGCTTCAAGAAACAACGAAATTCGACATGCAAGCTATCCTGTGGGTGTCAAATAACAAAGCTTGCACCCGGCACCCGAGGCCATACGATATTATTATTATTATTATTATTATTATCACTGAAAATATTTGTCTAGTAAAGTTATGCAGTCTAATATTTCCGCCAAACATGTTCTTTGATTGACGATTATGCAGACATAAAGGTGTGAAAATTATTATATAATATTGCGTCTGGGAATTTTCAAAATTGGAGATTTTGAGGGAAACCTGAGCTGGGTCCGTTTTCTCTTCTCTTCATTTACTTTGGAATGCACCCACTAAATCAAATGATTTCAATCCCTTGTCTACGAATCTTTGAATAGTTCACGATTGAAGCATCAGTAACAAAAGACTTCAAATTCCCTTGTTCTAATTTCACTCAAAAACTAGAATAAAGTAGCCTAATCAAAATGAAACGTGTGGCATTCTGCATTACCAAGGCTCCTGTTTTAGTGGATATTATAAACAGGCATTTTAGTGAGTTTCTTAAAAGACAATTTAATTAAGACTATTAATTAAACGATTGAAATAATTTCACCACCTTGAAATAGCGGGTTCAAACCCGGCCGAAGTCGTCGGATTTTTTAAAAGCGTTAAAAATCATTCAGTATGCCTTCCTTCGGAGGGGAAGTAAAGCAGGCGGTCCCATGACATAGATTTATCGCATGTAAAAGATCCTTTCACAGACTAAACTTGTGTAAAGCTAAATTGTTAGGTTAGATTTCGTCGGAACGCTCTATCAATGTTCCAACGTTCACCACTAGGTATCATTGATAAGTTATCTGGTAGCGAAAGTTGGAACTACTTGAAATTGAACGGAACTTGTAGCTCACCCTAATAAGGGTGTCCGCTGGAAGCAGCTACAGACTCTGGCGAGCCGAACATGTCCTCGGACACTCCCGGCACTAACAGCCATACGATAAATTATAATAACCACCTTCAAAACAATTTTACTACATTAATTCATAAAAAAGGATAAATGAAATGTTGAAAAACTAGCGTTCAGTCAAAAAATTTACACACCTCTGTAGGCCTATATAGTTGTGAAATTCTGCACCGTTAGAGGGCCAGAATTTTTTTTGTGCCCCGTGCATTTTAGACTTGTCTATCCATGTACTATCTGAATCCAAAGGAGTGCGTTGGTTGTCAGATGTGAAATATTTAAATTTAAGTACAGACTGCAACGTATAATTTTTCAAATAGTTCCTAGTTTTGCCGCCAAGCGCCACCGTCAACGGCTACTAGGCCAAGTTCAGAACTTAGCTACCAGACGCCACCACAGTCGGCTCTTGGCAACGAACATAGAAACCTAAGAGCGTTGTTTACATTCTTAACCTATCCAATTTAGCTTCACACAGGTGTAATTAGTAGAAGGTTCTTTAACATGCCATAAATCTATGACATGGGACCGCCGGCTTTACTTCCCCTCCGAAGGAGGCATACTGAGGGATTTTTAACGCTCTTAAAAAATCCGACGGCTGCGGCCGGGTTTGAACCCGCTATCTTGGGCATAGTATTTCAACTTTCAAAATGCTCTCATGAAATATTTGCCTCATGTGGCCCACCAAATATTCACATAATCTCGATGTTCCGTCCCATAGCGCGGGTGCTGGAGCCCAGTGGAGTGTTGGCGTTTTATTATTCCCAACTCGTGCGGCTGCGAGCCGAGCCGAGAAAAGTCAATACAGGGCTGATAGAGATTTACATCTTCTTTTATTTGGCGACACAAACCACATCCCACCTCTCCAACACTTCCTTCCTTCCTGCCAGCAGGAGGGCGTGGCCTGCCTGGGTCACGTGACTTTAAACTGTGGCTGGGAGGGGACGGGGTGATCAAGAAAACAATATCGGCGCCCCCTGTGGGCACAGTTGATCCCCGGTTATTTAAACAATCATATATCACAGCCCGTGTCAAGTGTCGGGACATGCCGGCTTACGGCGCTGCGGGAGGGACGCCATCTGCAAGGCAAATGTGGGGTTATTGCTGGCTGGGCTCACTGGGGCTTACAGGGACTTTAACCTTGAAGATCTCTAGTTCGTAGCCTTGCTGCGTCTATCCCTGGCTCACTGGGGCTTCAACCTTGAAGATCTCTAGTTCATAGCCTTGCTGAGTCCATCCCTGGCTCACCGAGGCTTAGAGGGGCTTTAACCTTGAAGATCTCTAGTTCATAGCCTTACTGAGTCTACCCCTGGCTCACTGAGGCTTACAGGGGCTTTAACCTTGAAGATCTCTAGTTCATAACCTTGCTGAGTCTATCCCTGGCTCACTGGGGCTTTAACCTTGAAGCTCTCTAGTACATAACTTTGCTGAGTCTATCCCTGGCTCACTGGGGCTTTAACCTTGAAGATCTCTAGTTCATAACCTTGCTGAGTCCATCCCTGTCTCGCTGGGGCTTGGATGTGCTTTTAACCTTGAAGATCTCTAGTTCATAACCGTGCTGAGTCTATCCCTGGCTCACTGGGGCTTCAACCATGAAGATCTCTAGTTCATAACCTTGCTGAGTCTATCCTTGGATCACTGGGGCTTATAGGGGTTTTAACCTTGAAGATCTCTAGTTCATAACCTTGCTGCGTCTATCCCTGGCTCACTGGGGCTTTAACCTTGAAGATCTCTAGTTCATAACCTTGCTGAGTCCCTGGCTCTCTAAGGGGCTTTAACCTTGAAGATCTCTAGTTCATTACCTTGCTAAGTCTATCCTTGACTCACTAGGGCTTCAACCTTGAGGATATCTAGTTAATAACCTTGCTGAGTCCATCCCTATCTCACTGGGGCTTATAAGGGCTTTAACCTTGAAGATCTCTGGTTCATAACCTTGCTGAGTCTATCCCTAGCTCAATGGGCTTATAGGGGCTTTAACCTTGAAGATCTCTAGTTCATAACCTTGCTGAGTCTATCCCTGGCTCACTGGGGCTTTAACCTTGAAGATCTATAGTTCATAACCTTGCTGAGTCTATCCTTGGCTCACTGGGGCTTATAGGAGCTTTAACCTTGAAGATCTCTAGTTCATAGCCTTGCTGCGTCTATCCCTGGCTCACTGGGGCTTTAACCTTAAAGATCTCTAGTTCATAGCCTTGCTGAGTCTATCTCTAGCTCGCTGGGGCTTTAACCATGAATATCTCTAGTTCATAGCCTTGCTGCGTCTATCCCTGGCTCACTGGGGCTTTAACCTTGAAGATCTCTAGTTCATAACCTTGCTGGCTCACTGGGGCTTATAGGGGCTTTAACCTTGAAGGTCTCTAGTTCATAACCTTGCTGAGTCTATCCCTGACTCTCTGGGGTTTCCACCTTGAAAATCTCTAGTTCATAACCTTGCTTAGTCTATCCCTGGCTCACTGGGGCTTCAACCTTGAAAATCTCTAGTTCATAACCTTGCTGAGTCTATCCCTGGCTCACTGGGGCTTCAACCTTGAACATCTCTAGTTCATAACCTTGTTGAGTCTATCCCTGGCTCTCTGGGGCTTATAGGGACTTTAACCTTGAGGATCTGTTGTCCATAACCTTGCCGGGTCTTTCTTTGGTTCACCGGAGCTTCCACATTGAGAATCTCTAGTTCATAACCTTGCTGAGTCTATCCCTGACTCTCTGGGGCTTCAACCTTGAAAATCTCTAGTTCATAACCTTGCTGAGTCTATCCTTAGCTCACTGGGGCTTACAGGGGCTTTAACCTTGAAGATCTCTAGTTCATAACCTTGTTGAGTCTATCCCTGGCTCTCTGGGGCTTATAGGGGCTTTAACCTTGAGGATCTGTAGTCCATAACTTTGCAGGGTCTTTCTTTGGTTCACCGGAGCTTCCACATTGAGAATCTCTAGTTCATAACCTTACTGAGTCTATCCCTGGCACACTGGAGCTTCAACCATGAAGATCTCTAGTTCATAACCTTGCTGAGTCCATCTCTGGCTCACTGGAGCTTCAACCTTGAGGATATGTAGTTCATAACCTCACTGAGTGTATCCCTGGCTCACTGGATCTTAGGGGGTTTAGCCTTGAGAATCACTAGTTCATAACTTTACTGGGGCGTACCGACTCTAACCTCGAGGGTCGCTAGTTCATAAACTCACTGTGTCGATCCCTGACTTCCTGAAGCTCTGTGACTCAGTGTTCCGTCTGCAAATACATAGATCAGACACAGCCCGGCCTAGTGGCAAGAATAAATCTGGTAGATGAGTGGTAGATGTCCAAGCCCCTCAAATGAAACAGCAGCAGCTTGAACCACTGTGGCGCACAGAGCGGAGCGTTTATAGGACACAACCATTTTATTCAAATGTTTTCTTTTGTGTGTCTGTTTTTATTTTGTTTTAAGTTTGGGTTTTGTGTCCGTTTTATTTGTTGTTGTATTATTAGCCTATTTTCAATTTTGAAAAAATAGGCTTATGAGATCACCTTTTGTCCGTGTGTGTGCGCGTGTGTGTGTGTGTGTGTGTGTGTGTGTGTGATTCGTGTGTGTGTGTCCCCCTAATAAAATCTAAACGGCAGGAGCGATTTCAATGAAACTCGGAAAGTTCATAGCACTATTCCCGGCGACCTCGACCGTGCCCTTCAAATTTTGTTACGACTCACCAATCCAACATGGCGGCTGCGCGAAATATTTCACCAGCATTCAATATCTCCGAAACTATTACCGATATTACCCTGACATTTTCTATGGTGATAGAGGGAACTACTATAAGTTCACTTATGTGACTTTTGAACACCTGGTAACTACAAAACCAACATGGCGGCCAAGCGAATTTGCGACTTTAAATAGACGTTTCTCGCGATTTGACCAGCCAAACGCAATGAAACATGGTACAGTATATGTTTATATACATTGTAATGCACCGACATCTAACTTCGTTCAATTGTTTACATAATCACAAGATGGCGGATGTGCGAAATATTTCACAGGCATTCTATATCTCTGAAACTATTAGCGGTATCTCCCTAAAATTTTGTACGGAGATAAAGGGCACTACTGGAAGTCCATCTATAAGATTTTCAAAAACCGGTTAACTACAAAACGAACATGGCGGCCAAGCGAATTTGAACATTTTAAATAGACCTTTCTCGCGATTTAATGTTCCAAGCGCACTGAAACCTGGTACAGGAAATATTTATACACATTGTAATCCACTGGTATATAATTTAGTTCAATTGTTTACATTACCTCAAGATGGCGGCAGTGCGAATTTTAAAATTAAGTTTTTATTTCTTGTGATGTAGTCATGCGATCGAAGTGAAAGTTTGAATAATGAACCTACGCAATAATTTTCCTTTAATGGTACATGACTCTATGGCCTATACATTTAACAATCCAACATGGCGACCATCCGAAATATTTAGACGATACTGAATATCTACGAATCTATTTTAGCAATCAAACTAAATTTTTTAATGTTCATAGGGGCTACGAACTTAAGTTCACCTATAGGACTTTAAATAACCTGGTGATCACAAATCCAACATGGCGGTGACGCGAATTATAAATATTCACATGGACGTTTCTCGCAATTTAACCATCCGCGTGCAGTGAAACTTGGTAGCCTACAGTAAATCTTTATCCGAATGTTAATCCACTGGCATCTAATTTATTTCAATTGTTTCCATAACCTCAAGATGGCAGCTGTGAAAATTTTTTAAATCTCCTTGTTTTTTCTTGTGTCCTAATTATGCGATTGAAGTTTGAATACTACACGTTCACAATAATCTGCATGAAACAGTACATAACTCTAGGACCTACATATATAAAATCCAACATGGCGACCATCCGAAATATTTAGTCGGTTCTCAATATCTACGAATCTATTACAGCAATCAAACTGAAATTGTGTATGTTGATAGTGGCAATTAACATAAGTAGGATATATGAAAATAGGCTGTATAGTTCTTCACGGAACTACTTGTTTTTGTTTTCAGTTTTAATTTTGTTTTTGTTTTCGTGTTTGTTTTTGCTTTGTGTTTGTTGTTTTCTGCTATTTTGCTTTTGTGTTTGATTTTTGCTTTTGTGTTTGTCTCTGCTTTTGTCTTCTATTTTTTGTTATTGCTTTTTTGCTTTTGATTTTTTTTTTTTTTTTCTGTCAACAAAACAAACTTTGGTGCTTTTCAGTCGGTCAACACGAATGTACCCAAAAAGAGCTGGGTTGTGCCCTAATCCTGAAATAAATTACATGAGATTAGTAAGTACACTAGGATGACCCGTTTCGATCGTCAAGCGATCATCATCAGATCAATTACACTTAGGCTATAAAATCTATGTTTGAAATACAGGTAAAAATATTTACAATATGTACAATTATTTAGTTGCAGTATTGGTAATGCAACTGTCGGTGTATGCTAAATGCAGTATATAGTCTAGGCTATGATGTTAGGTGAAATGCTAAAATGGTGATAAAAATCCGGAATTTGTCTGTTTGGGGTGATTATATGGTTATACTGTAATAATACAGGCTGATAGGCCTACTTATCCGGTATTTTCAAACATAGATGTTATAGCCTTAGTGTAATGGATCTGATGATGATCACTTGACGATCGAAACTGGTCATCCTAGTGTAACTTATTTATTAATCTCATGTAATTTATTTCAGGATTAGGGCACAACCCAGCTCTTGTTGGGTGCATTCGTGTAGACCGACTGAAAAGCACCAAACGTTTGTTTACTTAGGCAACACTGAAAAACGGCTTCAAACCTTACAATGTTTTTTTCTGTGTTTGTTGTTTTCTGCTTTTTTGCTTTTGTGTTTATTTTTGCTTTTGTGTTTGTTTTTGATTTTGTGCTTGTTCTTGCTTTGTGTTTGTTGTTTTCTGCTTTTTTGCTTTTGTGTTTGTTTTTGCTTTTGTTTTCTATTTTTGTTATTGCTTCTTTGCTTTTGATTTTGTTTTCACCTTTTTGCTTGTTTGTTGCTTTCTGCTTTTTGGTTTGTGCTTTTAGTTTTGTATTTGTTTTTGCTTTATTTTTATGTTTTGGTCTTGCTTTGTTCTGGGGGAGGCTTGGGCAAACGAGACATAATCAATGAAAGCAAATTACACGTTTTTTTATTCATGTTTGATATCGATAGCATTTCATTTTCACCTATCAATGTACAAATAGGCTACTCAAAAATGAGCGGTTTTACTATCAATTGTTAAGTTTAGGTTCACACGAGTAAAGTGAATTGTTCTCAAAAGTTAGTAGCCTATGTAGGCCTACAAACGTGGGCTACATAAGTTCGAAGATGGGATTTATTCAAAATAACAGGTAGGCTACAACTTGAAGGTAAACTGCACCAAAAGTCTAAAAGTTGTGTGATGGTTTAACGTACACCCCAGGTACGCTGTGGGGCGCAGAGATTGCGAGCTATTCTTCACTCCCCTCACCGTCCATCTCAATTACCCCGAGAGGGCGCCACCTCTTATCCGCGCGGGAAGTGATTCTGTTTCACTCTCCAAGCAATTTATTTCCTTCCTGTTGTAATCACCGCCTCGGGCCGGCTATTGATCGGCATTCGATCTGCGCGGGGGAGTTGCGCAGTTGCTACACTGTTGGATGCTTCCCAGTGGTATTAATGTTCAACCCCTTTGTGAACAATGATTATCAGGACACTGTCAAGTCCATCAGTGACAATTACTCTTATTATCTGCACATCATCACAAGAATAACATTGTAGCCTATAGCCTATACTCTTATTTCCACCTAAGACCTATTTTTACGATCCTTTCATCACTTTTAATATTACTGTATATAGTTTTTAAAATTAGCAGAAAAATCAAAGCTCACTTCCTGACAGGAGCACTAAATCTATCAAAGTACACACCTTCACGCCTCACCTACGTGCTAACAAAGGAACAATTCTTCATAGAAGAACTTAGCTTAGATCTACTGTCAGCCACCAAAGCCTACAACGAACTGCTAAGAGAACTCATCAAGAAGAAACAAGAGATATGCTATGGCGGAGTTCTTCGCCACGGATGCGATGAGCACTCATGGGCAAAGTACGGCACTTGAGCTGGTCTAATCCGTCCCGCGACATGGAACTGAAAAACTGTTTCAATCTCATTGCGTTTATGCGTTTTGTGTAATAGAGTTGCAGCTAGAACTGATTGAGTTACAATGTAACAACGAATTAAAGCAACTATTCGTCAACGGTTCAAAAATTGAGTTCTACAAGAACCTACCAAAATCAAGCTTCCCAAACTTGAAATCTCATGCACAGGAGATTGACAGACCACGCTACTAAGAATCAGCTCATCCCAGATTATGACAAACTTTTAGAAGCACAGTTACAGTTTCACTTGGTCACCAACTCCTTCCTACTGTAACAAATAATTAAGCTGTGTTCCTTTTTCCTAAATTTTCTACCTTTTCAGCCTTTGTTTGATTTAAAATGGAGAAATAAAGAGTTTATAATCTATTTATAAACATGACTGTGTTTTTTTTTCGGCCCGCTTAGATTATTCTGCATTGTATCAGGCCCGCCCCTAAATATTTTGTCCATGTCTGCTATAAAGGGACTGGTGTTTTTTTTTTTTTCGTGTAGCCTCCTGAGAGGCCGAGTGCAGGTCTTTCTAGTCGACGCCCGTGGGTGACCTGCGCGTCGGGATGAGAGATGGAATGGATGAAGATGAATGAAACTGGGCAAGGATGTGGAAGGAAGCGGCCGTGGCCTGTCAGAAGGTACTGTCCCAGCATTTGCCTGGTGTTGAAAATGGGAAACCACGGAAAACCATTTCAAGGACAGCCGACGGTGGGGCTCGAACCCACGCGTCTACCGAGTCACAGAGAGCTTGGCCCCTTGGCCTAACGCAACGCGTTAGCCCGCGTAGCCACTACTGTCGGTAAGGGACTGGGTGGTTTAACACATTTAATATTTTTAACGTGTTTAATACTGTAATATAAGGTGCATTCAAAAAGTAACGAGCCGGAGGCTGGAATGCGCAAACCGGTGACTACATCGGCTAATCGCAGCGTGTGTAACGAGGTGTGGTTCCGACCAAAGCGTGGAAGGTCACAGCCCGTCGCTAGAAGGCACGCGTGCACGTCACGTGGCGATACAAAGCGAGCAGCAGCATGCATCAATCGTCCAACCAAGACCAAGACAGTAGGCCATTCGTCATGCTTCCTGATGTGGTCGAAGACTGTGGGGCACCCATTGGCACACACTTTGCGCAAGTGCAGTCGTTCCTTCAGGATGGTGGCCACACTTCCGACGCTCAATCCGACCACGGCGGCAATGGCGTTCACTGTCACTCGGCGGTCCTGGGTAATGAGTGCATCAATCAGCTGGACGTTGTCATCGGTAATGCAGGGGGGTGCCCCAGACCGGGCATCATCGGCTAACGACACCCGTCCTTCCCTGAACCGCTTGTGCCACGCCTTGACCCTTGCAAGGGGCATGCAGTGTTCGCCGTACACTTGTGACATTCCGCGATGAATGTCCGTTCCCTCTACTCCTTCCGCTGTCAGAAACCGAACAACACCTCTTTGCTCTTCGTTTGACGCATCCATGGCACTGTTTGCAATGCGACTGGCAGCGTTGGACGATTGTTGCATGCTACTGCTCGCTTTGTATCGTCACGTGACGTACACGCGTGCCCTCTAGCGATGGGCTGTGACCTTCCACGCTCTGGTCGGAACCACACCTCGTTACACACGCCACGATTAGCCGATGTCGTCACCGGTTTGCGCATTACAGCCTCCGGCTCGTTACTTTTTGAACGCACCTTATATTATGATTACTTAAATGAATTTCAGTGCGGATGCTGGAAATGTTGTCCTTCAACTGCACAGATGTAGGAAGTTTTGGTACACTCGCTGTAATTCATCCTCACCGATATTTCGTATCGGTGCAGTTATTTAGTTCTGACGAGCAGTCTCTAACTTAGGCTACCTTTTGTTTGAGATTCCCCTCAACTAAAAAAAGCGCACGGTGCTGAAACTTGCGAACACATTTACTGTAACCTTCTTCTTGAGAAGATAAGATTGGTTGGTTGGTTCCCCAGTTTAGAGGCTGCGACAACGTGGTCATGTAGGCTATCCCCGTCTGATAACCGGAGTTAATTGTGATGGCTGTATTAGTGTGTGTTATCTGTAGTTCAAGTAAGGACTGCAGACGATCAATTTCAAGTGGTTGCTACTTTTGCTGCCAATTGCTACCGTCAACGACACCTAGCTGTGAACTTGGCTTCTAGATACCACCACAACCAGCACCTAGCGGTGAACGTTGGAACCTAGAGCATTAATTAAATCTAACATACACATTTTAGTTTCACACTGTTGTAGTTGCCGGCCCCGTGGTGTTGGGGTAGTGCGTCTGCCTCTCATGCGGAGGCCCCGTGTTCGATTACCGGCTCTGTCACAGATTTTAGAACCAGACGTGAGGGCTGGAACGGGGTGCACGTAGCCTCGTGAGGACAATTGAGTAGCTGTCTGACAGTGAGGCAGCGCCGCGTTCACGAAAACCAAGATTAACGGCATGGGGTATCCGATGCGCGGATCACGCGTCACCCCAATGTCTGCAGGCCAAATGGCTGGGCAGCGGTTGCTTGGTAGGCCTAGGCCCTCCATGGGCTGTAGTGCCAGGGGTTATTTTCCAAATTATATATCACACAGTTGTAGTTAGTGGAAGGTTCTTTTACATGCCATAAATCTATGACATGGGCCCGCCAGCTTTACTTCCCATACGAAGGAAGGCATAGTCTACTGAGGGATTTTTAAGCCTCTTAAAAAATCTGACGACGTCGGGCGGATTTGAACCCGCGATATTGGGCATAGAAGCTCAGCTTGCTAGCAACTACTCCACCGAAGCCTCTTACGTTCTGAGCGATGCTTTATAATAACATCAGGAACTGGTTCGACAATAAATTTGCATAGGTCAGTCTTGTTTGTGCCCACCACTTACTGTACAGACATGCAGAGCGCACATTCCTATAGAGGTTTCTCTTTCTTATGAAGCCTCCTATCACTGGTGAAGGGCAAATTTTAGGGGGCGCCGAAATTTAGGTGACGCTGAACGCAGGAAAAGGTTGATCAGCTATCCCAACATTAAAAATAAGTATGAATGGAAATCTTTAAAAAGTAGGATAAAATAGCTATAATTTACGTGAGTATAAAATAAAAGTAATTTTAAATATCACATACATTCGTAGTATTTATGTTTAATCATGATTATATTATAATACAGAATACTAGTGTCGGCAACAATGTAGGCAGTGATGCACGGTTCACACTGTTGGCAATACTCATGGATTAAAAAGAGGATTTTCTGTTTTGACTCGGCTAAAGAATGTGAAAAGATCAACTCTTTCAGACAGCAAACTAAAGTCTGTATTGTTATTGTGTTTTGAAAAAGACGTAACCCGTAGCACAGACTTTTCTGACATCATAAATAAATTTGCAAATTTAAAAGAAAAAAAATTGAAATGTTTCTGTATATTGTACTTTTAAAATTTTACTTCTGATTTTGTAATCCTGGTTTTTAGTGTGATTAATCTATCAATAAATGGCTACAAAATTGTATGAACGACTTACTTTTCTTATTATTTCTCGTGACACAATAAGTTATTAGTAATGTAGTTGTTTGTAAAATAAAACCTATTATGCTATTTTTATAACACGTAAATGAGGAAAAGGGCGCCAGTAGACCATTTGCCCAGGGCGTCTATTACCTTAGCCCGGGGCCTGGTGAAGGGGGTGGTACATCAGCATCATCTAAAGGCCAGGCCTTGTCACTGCTGAACGTTTTAAGACAGCATACTGTTTAAATTGAAGTCCATGCATCACAGAATCCAGATGAGCCTTCCGCGGTCTTCCACTTCCTTTCTTCCGCAGACCTCTTCCTTCCAGTATGGTGGTCAGGAACTCATTATGACGTAGGGTGTGGCTAACGAATTTTGCTTTCCTCTTTTCTATAGAAGTGATCAATTTTAATGTTTCGTCTACTTCCTTGGGGGCCCATTCGTTGGTCTTTTTCTCCGTCCAGCTTAATTTCAGCATCCTTCTCCACATCCACATTTCCGCTGCTTCCAGGCGTTGTATGTCCCGTTTCCTTAAAATCCAAGTTTCGCATCCGCATAACAAAACATCCAGACAAATGCTTAGATAAACGATTTTCTAGTTTTAATGCTAATGTGCCTGCTTGTCAGAAGCTATCTTTTATTGCTGAATGCCTGTTTATTACGATACACCCTGTGTATTGTAGAGGAAATGTGAAAGTTTTTTCCCTTTTTTGGTCCAGTTGATAAATGTGCTGCTTCCCATGAGCACTTCGGTTTCCATCGAGAGCGAGGAGTGATTCATGGGCCGGTCAGCTTAACCGGAGCCCCTTTAATGGTTGACCGGAAGTTGTTAGCGCCCCCAGGGGAAATCCGGGGCCAATCAGCAGCCAGCATCTCCGATAATATAGTGCGAGGTCACGTGACCAGATGAATAAAATATCAAGCCGGGAAGCTTCCTCTAGTGGCGGTACTTAACCTCGGAGCAAGGGGTCAATGGATTGCGTCACAGGGCTGCAGTAATAATAATAATAATAGATAATACTCAAATAAACTCAAAGATTCTTCACTTTTACATAAATGTCAGATTAACTTTCACAATTCATGGTCTAAACAAAACAAATATTGAGAATATTTACATCCTCTTGGTATCATAAACTAGAAAAAAACAAAAACACATCAGCCTCGTTGATCTCAAGAACAAAACTCTAGATGGCAAGAACATCTAAATAAAATAAACTTAAATGACAAAATGACAGAGACTTAGGTATTAGAACCCTATTGTACCTTGTATTAACTTACTAGAAAACATCAGACCCAAAACGACAATCGACGATAAGAAAGGCCAAAAACAATGACAACCAGGAAAAATCAAACAGACGACAATAAGTCCAAAGTTCGACCAAACAATTACTCACTCCCATTTACTTGATTAACGACATCCACAAAAATTTAAAATAACACACCACCGAACCCTTACCAAAATATAATGGCAAGAAAATACCAAAAAACCAAGAAAAATATTTAAGCCAAAACCATGAACAATCCTTATGATGGCAAGAAACAACGACAGAAATGAAATGATAGTTCAAGAAAATGAGGAACAGAAACCAACACAAGGAAAGGACAAAAATAATTTTACCAGAAACAATAATTAAAAGACCAGAAACAGATCACACGTGCAGACAACCCCATACACTCACACATAACCTCACAAATCCCAAGATTACTAATTACAATTTACCACCCATTAAAACAAATATTGATACGTGATTGTATCATGACTTATAAACTCTTTGTACAGATTTGATTACCCTGCTCTATCAATAATAATAATAATAATAATAATTGATACGGCAGAAGAGCAACTTAACCAACTGAAAAATCAAGCACTAAAGGCTGGGCTTCAAATCTCCTTTGAGAAAACACAATTCATGACAAACATAAAATCACCGCCCAGAGAACTGGAGGCCGGACTAGGAAAAGTTCAGAAGGCAGAAATGTTTAAATACCTCGGTGAATGGATAGAGCCTAACCTATTGTGACATTTTAATCATAGTAGCGCTTCGGTGGTGAGATCATGAACTATGCATATATGAGTGCTAATCTGTGGAATCCATGGAGGAGGATCTAGCGGTAGAGGAAGTGGCTTATCTTAGAAAAGGCAAGAAGATGTGATATATGAACACTGGATGTAGGAGGATTTTAAAAAATCATTATTGTAGGTTTGGAGATTATGATATGTGTATGTGCTTGTATAAGTGAACTGGAAGATTTTGTTACACTGAATGTACGTATCTGGATTGTTTATCATTGCTGGTCCCGTAATGCTTCTAGTAGAGAAGATTGCTTGTAATAAAGAAAGATCTTGGAAATCATATCCTTTTACTGGAGCAAAAACAAATATAATATATATGATATGCATATTTCTCCTCCAACCGTAAGTAACATTCCCTGTAATTGATTGTATATTGCAGTAGATATCTAAACTTGCTTTCCTCACTGATGGTATCTTGGTTGGTATTCAGAAATACCCTACCCCTTGAGATTGTAGAGGACTTGTGTTTCTATTTCATTGAACAAGAGATTGATTACTCAGAGATATAATTTGTATATGAGTTGGCGCCCACCCGGATTTTTCTTCTTATCCATAAAACCTTTTCAGGTGTTACTTTAATGGTGGGATTGGTTGTTGGTTCTTATATTTACCCTTTCAGTAATAATTTTAACATTCCCTTTAATAACAACAACTTAGGGGAACCATTAGTAAAAAACATTACATTTGGCACCTTAACGTGGGATTCGAGAACCAGGATACATCAGTGTGGGAGTAGGAGAGTGTGACTTGTGCAAGTGTTATCTGAGGGATAGGTTATTGTGCACGTATTTACATGGAGGATGAACGAATGAGAATAATGAATGGGAATGGAGTGAGTTGTAGCAGGATGGAGATGAATGGAGAAAATGTGGTGGTGTGCATGTTGGAGAGTGTTGGGAATTAGACTGGCAGTAGTGTGATGGAAGGAGAGATGACTGATGTACTAGTACAGGATGTTGTAAGGCCAGAACAGGATGTGTTAATGCCGGTGCAGGATATCCTAAATATGTTAAGGGAAATGAATGAAATTTTTTATAAGAATAATCAGGAGATGTTAAGGCAAATGGATAAAAAATATGATAAGAATAATCAGGAGATGTTAAGGCAAATGAATGAAAAATTTGATAATAATCAGGAGATGATAAAACAAATGAATGAAAAATTTGATAAGAATAATCAGGAGTTGAGTAAGAAATTGGATAAAGTAATGCATGTTAATGAGGAGTTAGATAGGAAGTATAGATTGTTACAGCATAGTATTGAGGGGGTAAAACAGGAAATTAGAGGTGAGGTAAGGAGTATGGTGGAGGAAAAGGCGGAAGCAATTATAAAAGAAGTAGATCAGAAAATGATGAAAATGGAAACGAAAATACCAGAGAAATTAAATGATATGACTAGAGAAGCAGATAATAAATTGGAAAGGGTACAGGAACATATTCTAGAGAAAATTGAGAAGGTTGAGAAGGTGACTGGTGAGAGGATATTAGATATGGAAGTGAGATTAAAGTCTCAAATAAAACATGATAATGGTCAAGTTAGAGTGGCTTTGTTAGGAGTGAATAATCTGAAAGAACTAGAGTTACCGAAATTTAACAATAAACACGGTTGCCCTATGGAATTTATGGAAATTGTAGAGAATAGATTTAAAGATAAAGTTAATGAAGGAAGTATAGAGTGGAGTCAAGTTTTAGAACTATTAGATCAAGCTTTTGTAGGTGAAACTCGGAACTGGTTCCTAGTATATAGGAATTCATTGGATAGTTATAGTAGTTTTAGGAAGAAATTTTGTGATAAATATTGGAACGAATCAATACAAGCACAATTAAGAGAAAGAGTGATATTTGGACAATACGATAGTAGAGATGGTATGAGTATGACTGAATATTTTCTGAGCCAAGTGTTAATATGTAAATATTTAGATGGGATGGCTGAGGATGATTATGTAGTAAGGCTGTTGATTAGGCATTTTCCTTATAGAGTAAAGGAGGCGTCATGTATGCAAAAAGTTACTAATATATCGGAATTAGAGAACTTATTGGGGAGCTTCGATGCATTGGGGGGAAGAAGTGAGAATCAAGCAAGTGGTTATGGGAGCCGTATAAATCAGGACCAGAGAGGTCGAGATAATTATAATTATAGGGATAATAATCAACAACTAAATTCCTTTAATAATCAAACGAATCATAGACAAGGTAATCCTTATCAAAATCATAATAATAGAAATAATAGATGGCGGAATGACAATAATTATCAAAGGAATAATCCCCGTAATAGACAAGAAAATGTAGAGGATAGAGGAGAGGAGAGGAGACAAGAGAGTAACAATGATAGGAGTCGAAATGTGGAAACAGTGGATGAATCTAGGGGAAATTTAAACTAGAATCAGACGGTAATGACAGGTCAGATTATCAGTCTGATATTATATCCGCTAATACTATATTGTCCGGAACTTATGACCTAGATATAAAGAGTGATCTCTTAGAAGATTTAGTAGAGGAAAAGGTTAATGGGATTTCTATTGTGGAATTGAATGTGTTGGGGGCGCAGGTTGATGTTTTGTTGGATAGTGGATGTGAGAGATCTTGTATTAGTTCTGAGTTTTACACTGAATTAAAGAATGGAAATAAAGAAATAGAGGAAATACCAATAAAATCTACATATGTGGTAACAGCCGTGGGGAAGAGGTCACACATTATATCTAGACAAGTTGTTATAGAAATTAAGGTTAAAGATTTTATTGGTACTCAGGTTTGTTTAGTAGTTCCAAATTTGGTATATAAAGTTATTCTAGGTACGGATTGGATGTCTAGCTATAATGCTAGATTATGTTATGACGAAGCTTGTATAAGATTTAAATCAAAGGGTATAGAGGCTTGTGTTGAATTTAATCCAGAAGGGAGATTAAACAATGAATATCAACGAATATGTTTGATTAAGGAGCAATTGATACATAAGGCAGGAATAGATACTGACGTAAGAGATGAGTTTAAAGAAAGTAAGACATTGTGTATTATAGATACAGTACTTATTGGAGATTTATTTGGGAAAGCAATTGAACGAAGTCAATTGAGTGAAGAAAAGGGAGAACTATTATTTAAGGTACTAGTAAGTAATAAAAGAGTTTTTGAGGATAGGATTGGTGAAGCTAATTGTTATGTACATTCTTTGAACGTTCATAATTACAAGGTTTTCGTAGGACATAGGTACCCTATTCCATTTAAATTTCAGTCGGCAGTACAGTTACAGATAGATCAGATGTTGGCCGATAAGGTTATTGAGCCAGCTAATAGTCCATATATAAATCCTCTTATAACAGTACCTAAGGGAGATGGTAACGTGAGAATATGTCTGGACGCTAGGTTACTAAATCAGCATATTTCAGTTGATCAACTTAAATCTCTGTCTATAGAAGAACTAGTACAGAATTTTGAGAATAAACAGTGGTTCACTACTGTAGATCTCAGTTCAAGTTTCTGGCAAGTACCTTTAAAAAAAGAAGATCGGCCTTTTACTGCTTTTAGTTACAGATATAACCTATATAATTTCCGTAGGGTACCTTTTGGACTTAAAAGTAGTACTGCTGCTTTGATAAGAGCTCTCAACATTGCATTAGGAAATGATTGTACCAATTTTGTTACTATATATATATATATAGATGATTTAGTTATTAGTTCTAAAACATTTGAAGAACACTTAAATCATTTGAATTGTGTTTTTAACAAATTGGATAAGGCTGGTTTCACATTAAAGCTGTCTAAATCGATGTTTTGTAGGCAAAAGGTTATCTTTTTGGGTCATGAAGTTTCTGCACAAGGTGTATCTCCGGAGATTAGTAGGATAGAGAAAATCTTGGATACTGATACGCCTAGGAATGTTAAAGAACTTAAATCTTATTTAGGAATGTGCATTTTTTAGAAGATTTGTACTTAAGTACGCATGCTTAGTGGAACCGTTTAGAGACCTAATGAAGATGGGCACGAAATGGAAATGGGAAAAGATTCATGAGGATGCATTTCGGGCATTAAAACAAGGATTTATGGAAGCTGTAGTGTTGAAATATCCATTTAGGGATAAGGAATATATTTTGATGACTGATGCTTCACAGATAGGGATTTCGGGTGTATTATGTCAAAAAGATGAAGACAATCATCTTAGGATTGTGTCATTAGCGTCAAGAGGATTAACATCTGCTGAAAGAAAGTATAGTATAACGGAATTGGAACTTTTAGGAATTGTTTATAGTCTGTGTAAGTTCCGTATGTATGTTTTGGGAGGTAGATTTAGTATTTATACGGATCATCATGCTTTAGCATTCATGAAATCCTGTAAGTTGAGTTCGAATAGAGTGAGTCGATGGATACTAGCTTTACAGGAATATGATTTTGATATATATCATATAAGAGGGAAGGATAATATATTAGCTGATATTTTTATCTAGAGATCGAAAGATAATAGGAGAAAAATATACTTTGAAGGGTGAGAAGGGTGTATTAATTTGTGCCTGCATAGATGAGAGTAATAAGAAGTCTATGAAATCATTAAGGCAACTATTAGAAAGGCAATGAGAGGATGACGAACTGAGTGATATATTAGTAAAATTAGAGGCAGGAGGTTTTGAGAGTCTTGAGATAGGTAGACTTGTGTATAAATTACAAGATGGTTTTTTGGCACGTAAAAGTAAGGAGGGTAAGTGGGGTATTTGTGTACCGAGATGCCTTAGAGAGGAGATAGTATGGTTTATTCATAAAGAGTTAGGACATTCGGTGCAAATAAGGTTTTGTATGAACTTCAACAAAACTTTATTTGGTATAAAATGGGAAGAGATGTTAGAAAGATTCTATCTACTTGTGTTCTTTGTCAAAAATCTAAATTCCCTTGTATGTATCTTTATGGTCCTATGCAAGTTGTAATTACAAGTAAACCTGGCGAGTTAATATGTGCAGATTTGTTTGGTCCAGTAGTAAAAGGACAATTTGGTTATCAATATATATTTGTGGTGGTTGATGCTTTTTCGAAATCTGTAAAATTATATGCAATGAGGAAGGCAACAGGAAAAGCATGTAGTAATATGATAGTAGATCGATATATCCCAGAATATGGTACTCCACTTAAAATTTTGACGGATAGTGGACCTTAGTTTACATCTAAATACTGGAAAAACAGAATGGAACAAGTTGGGATAAAACAAGTACATTCATCAATACGTTATCCACAGGGAAACCTTTGTGAACGTGTTATGAAAGAGATTGGTCGTATATTCCGTGCTTTAGTTCATGATAAGCATACAACTTGGGTATCTTAACTTTATAAAGTCGAAAACTGGTTGAATTCGGTACCGCATGAGAGTACTAAGTTTACACCAATGGAAATTCATCTAGGTAAAAAGCTTCAAAATGAATTGGTAAAAACTTTGGGTTTATCTGTGGAAGATAAGATGGAAAGGAATATGTTTATTAAGTTGGCAGGTAGGAATTTACATAAAGCATCTGAAAAATGAAATCGTCAACAAAGAAATAAAAAAACAGACGAGTTTATGGTGGGTGATTTAGTACTATTACGGGTACCAAGGCAATCCTGCAGCTCAGAAAAGATGATGCAGAAGTTTTTTCTTATATATTCTGGTCCATATAAAATTAATAAGAGGATAGGTCCATGTGCATATGTACTCGAAGATGAGGGGAGAATTCTGTATGGTACATATAATGTGCACTCATTACGGAAATTTGTTGTTTAAAGGAAGTATAGGTACATCTATGCCTGGCTGTTAGAGATAGGTATTTTGAATGCAGAGTTTATGATTTAGTTAATTATATTGATGTATATTCTTATTTGTGTAAGAAGTGTGTATGTGATGGATGTATATTTGGAATTAAATGTGTAGGGGGCGTGTTACGCAACTTCGTTTTTATTATGATTCATGCTTTGAAGCATATTATGTCTATCTTGTGATCTATCTTAGGATATATTTGCACAGGGTACATTTGTTGGTTTGCTGTAATGTACATATCTTTTAGTGAGAATGTTATTTAATTTTCTTTCTTATCTTTAGTCAATCCATTAATTCTGTCTTTTTTAAATATCTTTTGACCTTGGTTTTTGCATCTGTTAATTTGATTTGGTACAGTAATTTTGTATAATTGAAATATGATTTCTAAGTTTTCGTATTCAAGAAGTCTAAATATGGTAATTATATGGAGATATGAAGACTGGTTATGATAGACCCTACATAATGATGCAGTAACACTGGCCGTGAAAGCCAATATACCATCTTTTTATTTCCTTGACTGTGTTTGCAAGTAAGAAGGGTTGCATATGCACTGCAAAGCAAGGGGGAGGCAATTTCGTTTTGATGGGGGCAATAAGAAATTAGATGAAAACAACAGTTTGAGACATGCCCCATGGCTGATGTGTGTAGGCAATACTTGTTACAAGACGAAACTTTTGGGAATTTTCCTTCTGTAGTGCTTTGCGGCGCTCTAAACCGCCTCGCGGTGCAGTGACTAGCATTCTTGGCTGTCATAGAGGACTTCGATTCCAGGCTGTCAAGAAATATAATTCTAGGCTGAGGGTTGGAACGGGGTTCACTCAGCCTCGTGAAGCAGAACTGAAAGGAGGTGAGGTTACATGTTTTCCTTCGTTCGTAACTTGAGGACTTATTGTATAAGGTGCGTTCAAAAAGTAACGAGCCGGAGGCTGTAATGCACAAACTGGTGACGACATCGGCTAATCGTGGCGTGTGTAACGAGGTGTGCTTCCGACCAGAGCGTGGAAGGTTACAGCCCGTCAATAGAGGGCACGCGTGCACGTCACGTGACGATGCAAAGCGAGCAGCAGCATGCATCAATCGACCAACGCTGCCAGTCGCATTGCAAACAGTGACATGGAGTCGTCAAACGAAGAGCAAAGAGGTGTTGTTCGGTTTCTGACAGTGGAAGGTGTGGGGAAGCGGACATTCATCGCCGAATGTCACAAGTGTACGGCGAACACTGCATGTCCCTTGCAAGGGTCAAAGCGTGGCACAATCGCTTCAAGGAAGGACGGGTGTCGTTAGCCGATGATGCCCGGTCTGGGGCACCCCCTTGCATTACCGATGACAACATCCAGCTGGTTGATGCACTCATTACCCAGGACCGCCGAGTGACAGTGAACGCCATAGCCGCCGTGGTCGGATTGAGCGTCGGAAGTGTGCACACCATCATGAAGGAACGACTGCACTTGCACAAAGTGTGTGCCCAATGGGTGCCCCACATTCTTCAACCACACCAGGAAGCATGTCGAATGGCCCATTGTCTTGGTCACCTGCAGCGCTATGCGAGGGAAGGGAATGGGTTCCTGGCACGAGAGGTGGCTGGAGATGAGCCATGGTGTCATCACTTCGAACCAGAATCCAAACGACAAAGCCTCCAGTGGAAGCATCCAGGGTCACCACCACCAAAGAAAGGCAAGGCCATCCACACGAGTGCAGGAAAGGTGTCCTCCGGCTCGTTACTTTTTGAACGCACCTTATAGATAGGTAAGCCATAGTTGTTTGTTGTTTGAGTCTTCAGTCTTTTGACTGGTTTGATGCTGCTCCCCACACCTCCCTGTAGTGATCTAATCCTTTCATCTCTAAGCTACCACACCAACATATTTTAACCTTGGTCTACCCCCTACAGTTCTTCCTTCCATAACTAAGTCTGCTATTCCAATGTGTCACACAGTAGCTGGTCATAAGTTATCAGGAACATTTAACACCGGTTTCAATATTGACTCACAGTCTTCAATATACAGAGGGGTATCTCAACACCATTCTCGTGCCTCCGCGATCTCCAGACCTGACACCTCTGGACCTCTACCTATGGGTGACCCTGAAGAATGAAGTTTATAGGTAAGAGCCAGCTTCACTAGAAACTCTACGTGAATCCATCGTGAAGCAACGACCGCATACTGATATCTGTAGTTCGCTCACCAGTTCAGCACCGTCGACGCTGTAGTGCCACGTACAATGGCTCGTTCGATCATTGCCATCTGTTCATATCACATTACACCTTCGGCGCAGGAATTATAAGTCTATGGGCCTATCATTTGGTTCCCGAAATATTGATTAACTAGCATTACCCGCCGCGGCTTCGCCCGCGAATATTCTAGTTGTAAAGAGTGCACTTAGCAAAATCTCAATCATGAATGCTATGACTCATTTATCCTTGATATGAATAATCAGACTTTATCAATTCTGCTACTGGTGCAGTCGTTAGGGGGTTGTCATTCCTTCACAGGTTTATCAGAGCGAAGTTAGTTTTCTGGGAATATCACAGACACTGTTAATTTAAGGGCCTTTAAATGTGGATTTCTTAGACCCTTTATAGTCGGGTGAAAAAGACCTTCCGTACCACACTCACACGTGAAAATTGCGTGAAAAAATTCTAAAGTGCCCGTTGACCCCCTTAAGCGCATTATACTGTATGTATTGATTAATTTTATAGCTTAATTTGGTTCAGTGATAACCTTATAACTGTCTGGAAACTTTCACAGTAATGTAATAATTGGAATTGCCTTGCGTCTTACAGAAATAGATGGACCTGTGAGATTCTGTTACCATGGTTACCGTGTTGCATTCTTTCATTATTTCATTGTAAATATACATGTATTAAGGTATTTATTTAATTGTGAGGCATCTAAAAGTAAGTGAGTGCGTTTCTCTTACGCATTGGGTTATGCTGAACCTTTAGGTACCCCATACGTGTAGGTTGGTGTTAATGGGGCCTTATTTTCGGTACAAAACTGGAATGGGACCTTAGCAGAATAATATAGGGAGGGATAATGAGTGAGTACTTAATTTTGGACCCTTCTGTATAATAGTAAGACCACTTTGTTCCTGGAAATAATAAATCTACAAAATTTGTAGACATCTGAATGTGGACAACTGGGAAGAACTCGCCCGAAACAGAGTTCAGCGGAGGCAGTTTGTAATATCGGCGTGCGATCTCCGTGTCCCATAGGAGCCTTCTATGTGACTATGTGAGTGTATTGTTGAGGCATGTATTATATTACTGAGTATTGTTGCTGATAATGATCATGTTCTGAACGTACTCCGGCTGTAAAATTTAGTCCTTATTTTGTCATTTCATTGACAAGATATAAGCAAGCATGTTCTGTGATGTATAACTTCAGATCAACATTTTTGTCAGCTATCATTGGTAAACTATAATTTTCCTTGCTTTATCTTATACTCACAGAGTGATTACAAGAGGGTGGAGTGATTGTAGTAATGTGAAATGGAACAAAGGTAAAGGGACTTGTAACAACAGACTCACCGTGGTCCGGGTCTTCCTCCAGGGGCTCTTGAAGCGGACTGGAGCTTCTGCCGGTGACCGCGTGCCTCAGGTGAGCGAGGTGGACCGCCAGCAGCTTGCCCGCGCGAGATGACCCTGCCTTGGTCTCGAACTCCGGCCTCGACAGTTCCAACAGCTTAGTGCCACTGTCGGGAAACTTGTCGGGGTCAGGAGCGGGTTGTAGGGAGAACTTCCGACCACACCATTCGAGCCAGGAGCGGACATGTGCGGTGTCCCACTCTGCGGGGTCTGTAACAGAGCAGTGATACCAACTGTAACACACCATTCGAGCCAAGAGCGGACATGTGCGGTGTCCCACTCTGCGGGGTCTGTAACAGAGCAGTGATACCAACTGTAACATAGCATAGAGCAGTGATACCAACTGTAACACAGGGCAATGAGCGGACATGTGCGGTATCCCACTCTGCGGGGTCTGTAACAGAGCAGTGATACCAACTGTAACACACCATTCGAGCCAAGAGCGGACATGTGCGGTGTCCCACTCTGCGGGGTCTGTAACAGAGCATAGAGCGGTGATACCAACTGTAACATAGCATAGAGCAGTGATACCAACTGTAACATAGCATAGAGCAGTGATACCAACTGTAACACACCATTCAAGCCAAGAGCGGACATGTGTGGTGTCCCAATCTTCGGGGTCTGTAACATAGCAGTGATACCAACTGTAACATGGCATAGAGCAGAGATACCAACTGTAACACAACTTAGACCAGTTATTCTGTTACACATGCTTCGTTTCATTAGTAAACAATAATAATTAAGGTAGAAGAGTGAAATTATGAAAATGTTATCGTATGTCATAATGTTGAGAACGCTAATTTTCAAACACAATTAACATCCTTGGAAGTAATCTGCGAGGCAATCAATTGTTCTCTGCCAACGATGAGGAAGACGACCATTACCATCAGCTGCTCCATTGTCCCATCTGGCAATCTCGCGTCGCTCTGCGTTGGCTATGTCTTCTCATGTATAGAAGTGTCTACCACGCAATGTAACTTTCAATTTGGATATAAAATCGAAATCGCATGGTGACAGATCTGGGTTATAGGGAGGATGCCTAGTACGTCCTATCTCCAGCGCCGTAAATGGGTCTGAATAATATTTGCCGTACGGAATGTTGCATTATCGTGCTATGCACGTTGTTCTGGTCGACTCACATCCGTCCTTGAGAAACTACAAACATCAACAATGCACCGACTGACTTGCACGCGCATCCCTCTTCTTCTGTCTTGCATTTCTACACCATCTAGCGGCATCTATAAGTATTCTACTGTAAATGTTGCATGTCAAAAAATGCGGATTGCGGTCCAGGATTCCGCGGGAAGAAATAGTTGCCATGACTTAGTAAGTGACTGTCGAGTAGGATTAATATTAAAAACCCGAAATTATTAGACTCCCGTCTACGTGTTTATTTTTTAATTTGTTGACGGTACACAACAGGGCTCAGTGTTTGCCCCAATAACAGTGCGGCTACAGAGTAATATACAGTTCCAGGGTATTTCCACATTAAGTATTATTATCTAAATATAGTTCTTAAAACTAGGAAGTTCACACAGATCAAAATGCATAGTAGTAAAAAGTTTAATCTAAAGATAATATAAAACCTAAATCTAAATTTGATCTAATATCAAATATAAAAACAGGTTTTGAAATTATTACATACTAAACCCAAAAGATAACTTTAATAACTACGGAACAGGCCCATCCACATATATACATTGTTGATTCTGTTTTGTGTGATAATTTTATTTCAAATATGAATTCAGTGACTGGACTATAATTTCCAAGAACGGTCTGATTGAGAGACAGAAATCTAGTTCCCAGTTTACACGAACCGCATCGTTGTAAATACTGCAAAGCCTCCATACAGGTGAATTGTTATGTGAAGTAGTATTGGTTATATCATTTTTGAATGTTAAGGTGGATCTTGTAGCTAAGCGAGGGATGTTGAAATTTAGGAGCGATAGGAAAAACGAGCTATCAATTTGACCGTTAATAACTTTTTAAAGGAGACTCCAAACTAGTCATGCCGAAATTCAACTAAAGTTCACCGCAGGGTACGAGGTGTAAATATCTGCGGAATTTCTTTTGAACTTGCTCAATGTATTTAATTTGACCCATTTAAGAGGATGTGGAAGCATAACTGTCTGAGTTGAGCGTAGTGTTTATGTTAATCAAGCCAAGAGTTCAGTGCATCCTTTCCTCGTACTGCAGCCTCATGATGTTATCTAAGAACATAACATAACCTGCCCTACCCTGGGAAAATACTGAGGAGGCCATCAACCTGAACTCAGCACTGATGTCTTATTTCGAACAGGCCGCCTCGTGGCATTGTGGTGAGCGTTATTGGCTGAGGTCCCGGGTTTGATTCCCAACTCAACCTTCCTAGATATGGTTTTTCCCCAATTTCACCCCGGAATTACAGGATCTCGGCAATAGGGTAATACTTAACCCTATATCATGACCTCCTCGTTCCAAAACCTAACTCCAATTACAAATATACACACTTGGACAGACACCATAATAACACAGGCTAGAAGACAGGGCCACAAACTCACAAGTACGTAGTTCTGAATATAACGATGTTACAAGCCCGTAAACAAAACAAAACCAGAAGGGACTAGAAGGTGCGTTTTGTGCCAAAATCTTCCAAATCGTCACAATAGTAGAGGAAAAATCTTGCATTTCTTGAAAAGTCAACGGAAATATATTTATTTGTTTATAAATAGTAACAAATAAACAAGACGATAGCCCCTGGAAGAACTGTGTCGCGTCCAACCCGCTTAACACTAGAGCCGGGAGGGTAGTCTATACACATGGGGTGCACACAACCCATTGTGCATTGAAAATAATATTCAAACGGAATCACCCGCATCAGTGACGAATTGCACTCTGATTTCATAATTATTGACAATTTGTTAAACAAATAAACTTTTTTATAGAAGCCCGCATAACACTAAAGCCGAGCGGGTGGCTAAATGAACATGCGAGATTTTATTATTATTATTATTTCATATATAAAGACAACCGGTTTTATGGAGCCAATCCCTAATTTTCAGGGTATCTAAATGTAGCCTAATGCTTTTCAGTCGGTCAACATGATTCTACCCAATTGTAATGGGTACTTCCCTAATCCTGAAAATTATTACATGAGATTAATACATGCTTATTTAATATTTATTAATCTCATGTAATTAATTGTTTTTCAGGATTAGGGAAGTACCCATTACAATTGGGTAGAATCATGTTTACCGACTGAAAAGCATTACGTTCCGATTCTAAGACAACACTGGAAAATAACTTCCAACACGATAAGCCTAATAATAAATTCCAGGGTGCTATCTGATTTTCTATTCAAGAGGCTGTTTACCTTGCAGTTAATGCAACCCCCCCCCCCTCTCCAGGGGCTCACATCAAGTGGGACGTGAGTTGGCGACCACGGGACCCCAGCTGAGTCCGGCATTCCTTCCAGTTACTTGTGCCGGGCTCCTCTATGTCTTCTTTCCTGTCGACCTCTCTTGTTCAACTCTTGTTCTCTTCCGACCCTTACGGTATTAGGGTATCCGAGGCCTAGGGTGTCTCTTCCTTTCCCGCCTTCATTGGCCCTTGTCTCATCTTTCCTGATACCCTGCTTCTTCGAGGGGTCAGCCTTCTTTTTCTTTTCATGTTATCTCCTGCCTTCTGCTCAAGGCCCTCAAGGAGGCAGGGTGTGTGTAGCCACACCACTTCTGGTGCACCCTGGATAATGCTACACCGTCAGGGGCTCACGGCTGGTGAGTTCGGGAGTTACCGATCCCGGGGCATTCCTGAGCTGGTCCGTTTTTGTTTTTCCTTTTTCCACTGACTTTGGGGCGGGTCCTCTCATCTTTCCCCTTTCCTATCTGCCTTTCATGGCTCTCCTTCCTTCCAAGTCTCTCAATCATTCTTCGAGGATTGAGGACATTTCTTTTCTTCCTGTCCTTTATTTGCCTTATCCTTTATTTGTTTACCATTTCTTCTTCTAGTTTGTAAGTTCGTAGTTAGTATTAGTTATAGTTTTCATTCTCACCTCATCTTTCACTATCTCCCAAACTATTAGGGGCCGATAACCTAGATGTTAGGCTCCTTAAAACAACAATTATCATCAAATTAATGCATACCATATCTCCCCATCCATAGCTTATTCGCACGTTGCGGGTTAAGCCAGTTGTGCAGTCGTGCACTGAGCGCCTGATGACTGTGGAACGCAACCAAGCATACACACCGCTGCGTGGGCCAGCCTATGACTCAGGTATGACGTGTAGTGACGTGTAATGCACCGCAGGCTACGCTGAGTTGAGTCATGAGCGAGTAACCCAACAAATTCACAAGAACTACAATAAGAAGCTTCATTGATTGATTAGATCAGCCAACATGTGTCATCTCCTGATTCACTGGACCACACTGATTCTCATCACGTCTTGAGCTAACAGATCTTCTTGTCGACAACCACTTTCAGCAGGGGATTGCCATCGTGGTTATGTTGCTGCAGTGTTTGTACCGTGCTTATAATTGAATACTAGCGGACCCTGTGAGAACTCTCGCATGTATATAAACCACCCGCCTGGCTTTACTGTTATGCGGGCTTCTATAAATATGCGTATTTGTGTAAACGCACTTTTTAAACAAATTATCAATATTTATGAAATCTGAGTGCAATTCATCACTGCTGCTAGTTGCCCCATATGTACAGACTACCCGCCCATCAGTAGTGCTATGCGGACTGTACGCGACACAGTTCTGCCAGGGGCTATCGTCTTGTTTATTTGTTTAAAAGCACTTTATAAACGAATATAATATTTCCGTTGACTCTTCAAGAAATGCAAGATTTTTCCTGTACTGAAAATGAAAATCCACAGCCTGCTTCCAGTCTCCAACCAGGTCTGGAATGGAATGAATGAAGCCCCCCCATCTAGCGGCGAGGATATGAACTGTGCCGGCTGCCGAGGCCTGACCCACTCCTCTGGGGCAATGATTAAATGAATGACAGATGAAATGAAATGATAGTGGAGAGTGTTGCTGGAATGAAATGTTGACAGGGAAAACCGGAGTACCCGGAGAAAAACCTGTCTGCCTCCGTTTTGTCCAGCACAGATCGAACATGAAGTGACCGGGATTTGAACCACGGATCCAGCGGTGAGAGGCCGGCGTGCTGCCGCCTAAGCCACTATTGAGACGATTTGGAAGATTTTGGTACAAACCACACCTTCTAACTCCCTCTGGTTTAGGAGCTTGAGTTTTGTGAAACACACACCTTAGTGTATTATATAATAAGATAAGATATATAGAATTAACAGGTTAAGAGGTGGTTGAGGCCTGAAGTTCGCTTTCACTTCAGAAATTAGTAATCAACCTGGCATATACCTTGAGTAGAATTGGGAAACAACGGATATCCACGCGCTCTCGTTCCAGTTCTCAAACCACAGTTAAATTTCTTGACTGATCCCGGAATCAAACCCGGAACCTCAGGGATGGCAATCAATAACTCAAATGACTATTTACCGATCTATTCAATAATTCCGCACAACATTTATATCACAATCAGACAAAGGAAAAAATAATCCCAGGATTACGCCTCAGGGAACTGCCCAGCTCATAGCCTGCCTATATAGAGGATTTGTGACTATCATTTAAACATTAGCTTGTCGCGGTGGGTGAGTGGTTATCGTGTCGGACTACCAACCTCAAGTTTGCAGATTCACTCCTGGCCATGGCAAGTGATATTTGAAAGGCGACAAAAATCACCACACGCATTTCATACGTTGTTGGCATGTTAAAGAACCCATTTGAATTCAGTAGGCCGTGTTCATAATGGCAAAATTAATCTCGGGATTTTTCGCCAACACAAAAGTTCCTCCTTTGTCTACTAAAAGCGCTATAGTGTCAAGGAGCTCAAATATCTAACAACCTTGACTTTCATACGCTCCAAGGAACTACAAAATTCGACATGCAAGGTGCCCTCTGGGCATCAAATAACAAATATTGCACCAGGCAGCCGAGGCGATACGATATTATTATTATTATTATTTAAATATTTCAAACTTACATTTACTAATAGAACAAGGAAAATGACAGTGTTTTTGGTTTTTCTATAGCGTAGGTCTGTTGGCAATGCCATAAGTAGGGTTCGGAAGTTTAAGACCTACAGAAGAACAAAATATGCAAGCAAATATGACCTAAAAACTATAAAATATGACCTAAACTATGAAATATGACATGAATTTTTGGGATAGGTAGAGAATCACTAGCATACAGTAAACGTCTTAAGTGCCAAAACGTGACATCCTGTTGAAAGGCGGAAGCTCACTATCGTCATGTTCCGTAATCTCATGCGTACAGTGTCGCAATCTAACTTGTCCAGAAGGATGTGCTAAAAGACGTCCGTAGAAGAGCGCCTTCTTGGAATCAGGTCTTCTAAACCTGCTATCTGCCTGTTCCGGAAAAAGAAAGAAAAATATATCTACTGCACTATTTGGAAATCCTGTGTGTGAAACTCGACGCGTACCTTGTTAACGATGCCTCAATTTAAACAAAAATGCTGAAATTATAATCAAATATGACCAAAACTATAAAAATGGCCGAAATATGCATTTATAGGCAACATAAAATTGCTTTAAACAAGGTCAGGGACCCGTCATTCAAAGTTATTTTTCAGATTTCGGGTAAAATGAGCTCAGGGAAAAAATATGACTTTTCCTTAACTTCCGAACCTTAGTCATAAGTCACCTACAAACTTAAGTAGGCTTACACATAATAAGCTATATCCTCTTTGTGACTTCCAGGTAGTGAGCGAAAGTTTTCCAAAGACCACGTGCACCAACCAATACCCAGATTACACAAGCCATACTTATCCTCAGGGCATGATGACGGAACTCAACGATGCCAATACAGGATTCTTGGAAACAGCATTATTTACATGCATTACAGACTTTTGTATCCGACATTACAGGGCCAAATTTTTGGATACTCTTTATGTAATTTTTGCCCCAATGTGGTCTATACTGTAAAGGATAGGCTACTATTTATCACTCGCTTATAATAATAATAATAATAATAATAATAATAATAATAATAATAATAATAATAATAATTATTATTATTATTATTATAAGGCGAACGAATTGCCTCTATCAACATACAAAATTTCAGTTTGATTGCTGTGATAGATTCGTAGATATTGAGAACCGTCTAAATATTTCAAATATTTCCAACCTGAGTTGGATTTTTATTTATGTACTGTTACAGAAGATTATTGTGTACGTGTGGTATTCAGACTTCAATCGCATGATTAGAACACAAGAAGTAAAAACGAGATTTTAAAATTTCGTACAGCTGCCATCTTGAGGTTATGTAAACAATTGAACTAAATTAGATGCCAGTGCATTACAATTAATCATATACTGTACCACTTTTCACTGCGCACATATGGTTAAATCACGAGAAAAGTCTATTAAAATGTTTCAACTTCGCCTGGCCGCCATGTTCGTTTAATACTTGACAGGTTTTTAAAAATTTCATAGATAAACTTGTAGCAGTGCCCTTTATCACCGTACAAAATTTCAGGGTGATATCATGAATAGTTTCGGAGATATAGAATGCCAGTGCATTACAATGTGTATAAACATTTGCTGTACCATGTTTCATTACGTTTGGATGGTTAATCGCGAGAAAAGTCTATTTAAATGTCTCAACTTCGCTTGGCCGCCATGTTGGTTTTGTAGTTACCAGGTTTTTGAAAGTCTCATAGGTGAACTTCTAGTAGTCTCACCGTACAAAATTCAGGGTGATATCGGTAATAGTTTCGGAGATACTGAATGCTGGTGAAATATTTCGCACAGCCGCCATGTTGGATTGGTGAGACACAATAAAATTTGAAGGGCACGGTCGGGGTCGGCCAGAATGGTGCTATGTTCTTACCGAGTTTGATTGAAATCGCTCCAGCCGTTTAGAATATATTAGGGGTGGGGGCGCACACACACTATCACACACACAAACGCACACACAGACAGACACACGGACAAAAGGTGATCTCATAAGCCTATTTTTTTTCATAAAATGAAAATAGGCTAACAAAATTGGTTCGTGGTCTTCAGAAGACCCTAAGGGAGAAAGAATAATAATAATAATCCGCCTCGAGGAGGACGTAGAGCTGACTACGGCCGGATGGGTCCACAGGTGGCGGATAGTGGATCGCCCTCTAGATATGGAGGGTAGCTGTGACATAAGCAGGGCAACCTGACGAATAAGCAGTCCCGGACCAACAGCGGCATTGCTAACAGGATGTGGTGGGTCTGTGGATGGCACCACAGTCTCTATAAAATGCCACATATATCCAAAGATAGCAATGTGACAAGGCGAGTCAGTGCCGCCATAAGCACTAGCCAACAGCGTCTGTACCCCATGTAAGGGCGGCCTAAATGAAATCCTGGCAGTAGGTATAAAACGCAACCCATTGATAATGGAGAAATGTGAAAGAATAATGAGCCTCGGAAAAGGACGCTACCCGAGGTGCGTCGGGGCACGTTTGGAGCTGGTGCTGAACGTGACAGCAGGCGAACCCCCAGTGACATGATGCTGAACAGGCGGGCACATGTCGGGTCACCCGAAGATTCTACAGCCGACAACGCAGATAGGAGAACCCAACAGCCGTCATCTCCCCCTGTCGAACGTGTTTCAAACATTCAACTGACCACTAAGGCAGGCAAACTGAGGCAGCGCTTAAAATGGACTGATGAGATGAACAAATTCATAATGCGCTCCTACTTTATTGTTACAAACTTAGAGAGAGACCTCACAACATATAGGAAAGATTTGCACAAGTTGTTTGTGGAGAATTTTCCTGACTACTCTTTCGTTACAGAACAAAGAATTGCAGACCAAAGACGTGTAATAGTGAGGAACAATAGACTTCCTGCAATAATGATTCAAAGTCTTAAAGAGGAAGCAGCAAAAATTCTAGCTTCAGAATCCAACAATGAAAGCAGACCCACATTATTGATTCAAGCTGTTCAGGAAGTAACCTGCAGAAACGACACAGGGGAAGAGGGAATTATTGAACCAACTATCCCTACTAATATCTCTAGTTCTGATGAAACAAGTTGTATTGAACATGTGTTTAAAGAGGCAATGACAGAATTTATGGGCCTTAAAGTAGACTATCGACCAAAGCTGCCCAAACTCCTAGAAACAGCAAAGAGTAAATCTCTTGTCAGTATGACAAATAATATCCTAAAACAGTATGTGGAAACATCCGATTATCTAGAAGAAACAAACTCTCTTGTATATTGCGCAGCAGTAACTGTGATAAGGCTGAACAACCAGAAACTAATACCTTTGTCTGGAAGCTCTCGTGGAAAAGGTGCAGATGCAGAATACATTCCACCCTGGCAGCGTCGATTAGAAAATGACATCAAGGAACTGAGGAAAACCATAGGCCAACTAACAGCATATTTAAACAATAAAACTAAACCCAAAACCAATCGAAAGCTGAGGAATATATTCAGAACAAGTAGCCTAGTTCCGTGAAGAACTATACAGCCTATTTTCATATATCCTACTTATGTTAACTGCCACTATCAACATACAAAATTTCAGTTTGATTGCTGTATTAGATTCGTAGATATTGAGAACCGACTAAATATTTCGGATGGTCGCCATGTTGGATTTTATATATGTAGGTCCTAGAGTTATGTACTGTTACATGAAGATTATTGTGTACGTGTAGCATTCAAACTTCAATCGCATGATTAGGACACAAGAAGTAACAAGGAGATTTTAAAATTTCGCACAGCTGCCATCTTGTGGTTATGGAAACAATTGAAATAAATTAGATGCCAGTGGATTAACATTCGTATAAGGATTTACTGTACCAAGTTACTCTGCACTCGGATGGTTAAATTGCGAGAAACGTCCATGTGAATATATATACTTCGCGTCGCCGCCATGTTGGATTTGTGATCACCAGGTTATATAAAGTCCTATAGGTGAACTTAAGTTCATAGCCCCTATGAACATCAAAAAATTCAGTTTGATTGCTATAATAGATTCGTAGATATTCAGAGCCGTCTAAATATTTCGGATGGTCGCCATGTTGGATTGTTAATTCTTTAGGCCATATAGTCATGTACCAGTAAAGGAAAATTATTGCGAAGGTTCAATATTCAAACTTTCACTTCGATCGCATGAATACGACACAAGAAATAAAAACTTACTTTTAAAATTCGCACAGCCGCCATCTTGAGGTTATGTAAACAATTGAACGAAGTTGGATGTCGGTGCATTACAATGTGTATAAACATATACTGTACCAAGTTTTATTGCGTTTGGTTGGTTAAATCGCGAGAAACGTCTATTTAAAAGTCGCAAATTCGCGTGGCCGCCATGTTGGTTTTGTAGTTACCAGTTTTTCAAGAGTCACATAGGTGAACTTCTAGTAGTTCCCTTTATCACCGTAATAAATTCCAGGGTGATATCGGGAATAGTTTCGGAGATATTGAATGCTGGTGGAATATTTCGCACAGCCGCCATGTTGGATTGGTGAGACGTAACAAAATTTGAAGGGCACGGTCGAGGTCGCCCGGAATAGTGCTATGAAATTACCGAGTTTCATTGAAATCGCTCCTGCCGTTTTGAATTTATTAGGGGGGGACACACACACACCTCTCTCTCTCTCTCACACACACACACACACGCACACACACACGGACAAAAGGTGATCTCATAAGCCTATTTTTTCAAAATTGAAAATAGGCTAAAAATCAACAGCCATATAAAGGAATATGATCACACAAAAAAATCAAGGAATACATAGACAACCAAAAGCTAAAATTATGCGCAAAAGCAGCGAGACTCAGGAGGTACAAGGAATCACGAGCGAGGAAAACACAAAACAAACTTTTCTCCGACAATGAAGGTCAGTTCTACAGAATGATCAAACGAAACAAACAATCCATGACAAAAGCAGAACCTCCTAGCACGCAAGCAACGGAAGATTTTTAGAGAAGTGTATGGGCTGTGAAGTCACCGCACAATGAAAATGCAAATTGGATCAACGAAGAACGAAATAGCAATAATGTATATGAAGAAATGGATTTTGATACCATTGAAGAACGGCATGTGTATGATGCTATAAGGAGAACTCAGAATTGGAAAGCGCCGGGCACAGATAAAATTCACAATTATTGGTACAAACATTTCACGTGCGTGCACCAGAAGATAGCCCAGCAATTAACTTACCTCACCCATCATCCTGAGGAATGTCCTGATTTCCTTACTGCTGGAATTACATATCTTATCTCAAAAGAAAGTGGAAATACTAAAGACCCATCAAACTACAGACCTATCACCTGTCTCCAAACACTTTACAAACTATTTACGTCCATCATTGCGGACGAAATATACAAGTATCTCGACAAACATAACATTTTGGCTGAGGAACAGAAAGGATGCAAGAAGCTGTCGAAAGGATGCAAAGAACAGATAGTTATTGATTCTGTGATAACACAACAGGCGATACATAATCAAAGGAATCTATATACGGCATACATAGATTACCAGAAAGCATTTGATTCAGTCCCGCATTCATGGCTGAAAGAAATCCTCCATCTCTATAAGATTAACCCTGCTATAATTCACTTCCTGGAGGTCACGATGGATAATTGGAAAACAGTACTTTGTACTAAGACAGACAATGAATGTGTCACATCTGACACAATAAAAATTGAGCGTGGTATCTATCAAGGAGACTCGGTAAGCCCATTATGGTTTTGCTTAGCCACCAATCCTCTCTCTAAAATTCTAAAATCCACCGGTTTCGGATTTGACATCAAATACTACAACAGGAAATACAGAATATCCCATCTCCTTTATATGGATGACCTCAAAGTATATGCACACAGTGAGACTCAAATGAATGCCATGCTAAATATAATAGATTCATATTCATCCGATATCCGAATGACGTTGGGAGTGAAGAAATGCAAGCGTCTGACAATTGAAAGAGGTAAATATGCAACTTCTGAACCACAGGAGCTACGCAAAGGATCTCTAATTGAAGGAATGACTGAAATAGAAACCTACAAATATCTGGGATTTGCTCAAAATACAACTTTGGATCATAAAAGTATCAAAGATGAACTCATTGGAAAATATACCACAAGACTACATCAAGTGCTGCGAACCAATCTATGTGCAAAGAACAAAATTAATGTTATCAACACATACGCTATACCAACCCTGGTATATTCATTTGGGATTCTGAAATGGTCAGCAACAGAAATGGAAAGCCTGCAGAGAAAAACAAGGACCCTTCTCACTACATACCGTTTGCATCATCCAAACGCCTGCAAAGAAAGGGTCACTCTTTCACGAAAGATGGGAGGTCGAGGAGAACTGGATTTACAAATTTTGCTCCAGAACCAAATTAAAACCCTTAGAAGATATTTCTATCAAAGAAAGGAAAACAGCATTCTATATAAAGCCACTGTACTTGCTGATAAACACACTGCATTGAACCTTCGTACAACCTCTGATGATCATATCAGCCAGCCACTACACTTACATGAAAAAGAAAAGGCATGGGGAGAAAAGACCCTCCAAGGAAAATACCACAGCAACCTATCCCAACAGAGTATTGATAAAAACGCATCGTGTATGTGGTTACAAAGTGGTCGACTGTTTGGAGAAACAGAGGGATTCGCAATTGCCATCCAAGATCAAGTCATTGCTACAAGAAATTACAAGAAATACATCATCAAAGATGCCAGTGTAATTTCCGACAAATGCAGGCGATGCGCTATTCATCTCGAGACCATTGACCATGTCACTGCAGGTTGTCCAATACTAGCATCAGTTGAATATACAAAACGGCACAATCAGGTTGCAGGCATCATTCATCAAGCACTCGCACAGAAATATAAATTAACTGAGGAGTATATCCCTTACTACAAGTATCATCCACCATCCCTCCTCGAAAATGAATTGTGTAAAATATATTGGGACACTGGTATTGTGACAGATAAAACAATAGATCACAATCGACCAGACATCATAGTAGTAAATAAGGTTGATGGCACTACATTTATAATAGACATAGCAGTCCCCAACGACACCAATATCGAACGGAAACACAATGAAAAAATCACCAAGTATAGACAGCTTGCAGAGGAAATCAAGAGGATATGGAAGATGAACTGCGTCCAGATAGTGCCTGTAATCTTGTCAGTCAACGGCCTCATACCTCACACACTCCACAAGAGTCTGAAGGAATTGGATCTTCCGCCGACCATCTACAAGAGTATGCAGCATTCGGTCCTATTGTCCACATGCAACATTGTGCGATCCTTCCTGGCTAGTGAATGAGTGATAATGAACTCTATATTTTGTATATACATGATATGTATGTATTATAGTTTGTATGTATTGTTGTAAAGCACTTGGTTTAACCCGTGCTTTAGAGTAACCCATGTTTGTAATGGTGAATTGAATAAACAATAATAATAATAATAATATAATAATAATAATCACATCAGAAACCACAAGCACCAAGAGAATGGCCAAAATTAAAGAAATTGAAAAACAAGAAAGGAAAAATCTGTGAAAAATTTACGGCGCTGTTTTCAGAGATAATTTCTGTAAAATATGATGAACAGAAGAATTATACAGAAATACTGAATCTATCACGACACTCATCAGAAAACGCGGAGTGAAGTTCTTTACACACATCGCCAGAATGAACGACACCAGACTGACTAAGAGAATATTTAACATAATTTCGACGTCGAAATTGGGTACTTCTTGGTGCAAAGAAACTATGGAAGACTTACAACAATTACATATTGACATCCACAACCGCAACATTTGCAGAGAAGAAATCAGAAACCAGAAATTTGAATTTAGATCAGAACCCAAAAGAAATAGACGTAAATGGACAGATGAAGAGAAGAAGGCGCACAGTGGACGGATGAAAGGTTTATGGGAAGATAAAAAAGAAGGAAAGAGCCACCACGAAAAGCTAGATTTTTGTATTTTTAGGACTCTGCTTAAAGGGGAATATACGCAAATAATAATAATAATAATAATAATAATAATAATACATGGGATCCTACAAAATATCGTCCCATCACATGTCTGCCCACGTTGTATAAGATCATTACATCATGCTTGGCTAACAGGATATATGCACACTGTGAAAGATACAATATAATTGCCGTGCAACAGAAAGGTTGTAAAAAGGGTTCAAAAGGGTGCAAAGAACAACTAATAATTGACTCAGTTGTGTGTGGCCAGGCACACTTAAATCACCGAAACCTTCATATGGCGTACATCGATTATAAGAAGGCCTTTGATTCTGTGCCCCATGACTGGCTAGTAGCAGTGCTGCGATTGTGTAGGATTAATGAGGTATTTGTCAGTTTCTTGGAAAGGGTTATGTCAGCATGGAAAACTAGACTGTGTCTCAGTACGCCACGCGGAGATATACGAACAGATGAGATATCGATTCGGAGAGGCATCTTTCAAGGAGACTCCCTTAGCCCCTTATGGTTTGTCCTGGCAATGAATCCTTTATCTACCCAGCTTAACTCTACTCACTACGGCTTTTCTATCAAAATTGGAAAGAGAGTTGGTACTCGGCTAAATCATCTGCTATACATGGACGACCTTAAACTCTATGCCGAAACAGAGTCGCATCTGGAAAACTTGTTGAGAATAGTTGAAGCATTCTCACGAGACATACAAATGGGATTTGGTTTGGACAAGTGTCGGACACTAAAGGTGGTGAGAGGAAAAGTACTGAAGTCCGGGTATGAGCTGGAAGATGGACAGCATATTAAGGCTATGTTGGCAGAAGACCACCTACAAATACTTAGGAGTAAAACAAGCTAAGCATATTGACCATGTGTCAATAAAGAAAGATCTGTCATGTGAATTTGTCAAAAGATTAAAACAAATCATAAAAACGCACTTGAACAGCAAAAACCTAGTGAAAGCTGTTAACACGTACGCTGTACCTGTGCTTAGCTACTGCTTTGGCATAATTAAATGGTGTAAAACGGGCATCGAAGGACTTGAGCGAAAAATGAGAACGATACTCACAAAAGGTAGGAAACACCACCCACGATCTTCAATAGAGCGATTGACTCTACCCAGAAGCCTAGGTGGACGTGGGTTCGTTGACATTGATAATCAGATGAAACGACAGATAGACAGCCTTCGGGAGTACTTCTACGCAGAAGCGAGGTCATCTGTACTTCACAGAGCCATCAGTGAGGCGGACAGATCAACGCCACTGGTCTTGTGTCAGCAAGAGATTCAACACCTCCTAAATACTGATCCTCAGAAGATGGAAGCATGGAAAGCAAAACCTTTGCACGGAAGACATCCAAATGAGGTGAGTCAAGCAAATGTTGATATAACTGCGTCAAACTACTGGCTCACTTCAGGACAGTTCTTTCCAGAAACTGAAGGTTTTATGCTTGCAATTCAAGACCAAGTCATCCCTACAAGGAACTACCTCAAGTTCATTGTAAAAGATCCCGCTGTACTAGATGATAAGTGCCGCTACGGCTGTCAACAGTCAGAAACTATACAGCATATTACATCTGCATGTAGGTATTTCCTGGCGACGGAGCACAAACTAAGGCATGATGCAGTTGCTAAAATCTTGCATCAGGAGTTGGCCGATAAGTTTCAGCTTCTGAAAGGAAATCAAGTTCCTTACCACCATTATCAGCCAGAGTGTGTTCTTGAAAACAATGAATACAAGCTGTATTGGGACCGAACTATTTTGACTGATCAATCGGGATCACAAACAGGCCGGATCTGGTAGCTGTCAGAAGAAAAAAAAAAACAAGCAAACTACCTTGATTGATGTTGCGACTCCTAACAACAAGATTCTTCAGTCAAAATACAAAGGAAAGATCAGAAAATATAGTGAGTTGGTCGACCCTATCATAAGACAATGGCATGTAGATCGGGTAAAGACCATACCTATCATTGTCTCAAGTACGGGCGTGATCCCAAGTACCTTGATCCAAGGCCTTATAGAACTGGGTCTGGATACGCAACTGTACAAACAAATGCAGAAGGCAGTAGTTCTATCAACAACCCGAATCGTCCGGAAGTTCATGGGTAGCGACATTCCAGCTTAGAAGTTGCTGTTTCAGTAACTATAACTTACTATGGTTCACTGAAGCCCGTATAGTTAGGTTGTAATGTACTAGCAATGTGTTATGTAGCACTCTTGGTGACATTTATTTTGAATCTTTACTTTTTATCATTTTAAACGATCTTGTCGAATTCGTCGTTACGCTGGGGTCTGGCGTTACGTTACGGTGACGGGACGAAATGTACTCAGATGCACTGAGGTATGTGACGTCATAGTACCGCTTGGTGCATGTGTTCCCCGACAATCTCTACTTCGTTAGTATAAGACAAAAATCCCCGATTCTCAGATGTCACGGGTAATCTCGAGAACCACTGGATGGATTTTGATGCGGTTTTCACCATTCTGTAAAGGATATATCGAGGAAAGATTCTGTAGAAAATAATTTATGTATGATCAAAGGAAGCCAAGCAGTAACGATTTCAGTGAAAAAGTCGAAAACAAACTTGGCGTCCATGCTCTTCTTAAGCTTACGCTGGGCAAACCGTTAAAAATATCAATATACTATGAGCGTAAGAATTGGTCAGCATGAAAAGTTCTACAAAAAAAGGCCGCGAGAGCATATCTCTATCTTCAATACATCGCCCACTATAAGTGTTTTTAGACTGGATGGAAGGGGCACGTCCCCGCGCGCTCTGGTGAGCGTGACGGCATCCCGCGCGCTTGACCTTTCTTTGGCCTTGGTTTGCACTTGCCGTTCGCGATTAATTTGAAACAAGATAAGCAAGATAAGTATTATGCAGATAATTTTGTAACATGTCAAGAGTCTACAGCCTTTCTAGCATTTTTCAGCATTTGTAGTATTTAAAGTGATACAAAGTCTAGTCTTTCAGACTGACTGTCACTTTTTTATATTTGAATTGCAGCTAATGGCCATAGCTGAGTATTTTAATTGAACGCCTATATGCTCCCCGTCAAATTCAGTTTCAAGTTGTTCCAACTTTGGCTAGAGATGCCACTGTCACTGACACCCAGTGGCAAACGTTAGAACTTGATAGAGCGTTTCTAACCAAATGACCTACAAATTTAGCTACACACTACCAATTGTAGTGGAAGGTTCTTTAACATGCCATAAATCTATGACATGGGCCCGCCGGCTTTACTTCCCCTCCGAAGGAAGGCATACTGAAGGATTTTAACGTTCTTAAAAATCCGACGACTTCGGACGAGTCTGAACCCGCGATCTTGGGCACAGCAGTTCAGCATGCTACCGACGACGCCACAGAAGCCCATTTTGATTTACTTAGGGGCTCTGTGACATCATGGTAATGCAGCCCCGTGTATTTGGATGTGTATGGAATCTGTCTGATAACCTGTGTTCATTGTGATGTCTGTATTTGCAAGTGATGCTCGGATTTGGGTAGGAGGCAGCCGTGGCACCTGTCAGGAAGTTCCTTGGTGACAATACCTTGGTCGAACGCTCAGCAAAGCTCGATGATTCAGATGGAAATTCAGCTCATCCTATAAATGAAGCAGACTCGTGAAGAGTGCGGACACGACATGGATGTACAGTAATGTGAAGTCTCTGAACAGTGTAATCTACAAAATTACCTCAGTACAGATGGTTCCTTGCTATGGCCGAACCAGGCTGTAACATAAAATATAACCGGTATTTGCCGTGATAATGTTGTCAAACAATAAATAATAATAATAATAATAATAATAATACCAATAATAATCATAAGTATCAAAGATCCTGCACCAAGCGCTAGCTGGGAAATTCCAACTTTTAAAACAGAACAAGGTTCCGAACTACCAGTATGTTCCAGAGAATATTTCAGATTGTATTGGGATCAAACTGTGCTCACCGAGAGGACAGTGAAACATAGTGCTCTTCAACAAAAGATTAAAGGAAGTCAAGCCGACTGATGTCCCACAACCTGCAGGCTAAACATGCTGAAAATGTGTCCAAATACTTAGAGATGTTTGAGCCTATCAGGAAGCAATGGCAAGTGAATTGTTCCAAGAGTCATTTCAAGCACTGGTGTGGGTTCCCAACAATCTTCTACAAGGGCTAAAAGAGCTTGATCTGGACACTCATACAGAAGGCAGTGATATTGGCTACAACTAGAATAGTTCGTAAATTGATTGGCAGTGATCTAAATTAAGGTGATCATTATGTTTGATTCAATATAATCTTCATAATTAATTGCTCTGTATTTTACCAGACAATGATCTGAGAATAACGGTGATGCAATAATAATAATAATAATAATAATAATAATAATAATAATAATAATAATAATAATAACTTGAGAGAACAGTGCGTGTGCAGATGACGAAAGACAGACTCCATCTTCCTAAGTCGTCTGTTCAACGCATAACTGTACCGCCAAGCGAAGGAGGACTAGGAATTGTCAGTTTGATCCATCTGTGCCTCGAGGAAACCTTGAACTTATGAAAGTACTTCCTACGAAGATCAGAACAGAATGCAATGTTGCCATTTGTAATGCTGACAGTGACTCCGCACTCCGTTTGAACCGGACCAATTTCAGCTTACCTGAAAGGCAACTCCTCGGCCAAGTTGAAGAATGGAAAGGGAAGGAGCTTTACGGTGTTTATGCGCACCAGATGGACCTACCGTCTGTATCAAACAGATAGTTCCAACAAAGCCAATTATTTGGCGAGCCCACTGGTTTCATGTTGGCTATACAAGACAGAGTCATTCCTACAAGGAATTACAGGAGGTTCACTTTAAAACAGACAGAAGTTGAAGATGTGTCGTAAATGGGGCAAGCAGGGTTAAACCTTGGATCACATTATCGGTGGATATCCAACCTTGGCAAATATGGACTACACTGAACGCCACAATAATGCATCGTGCATATGGAGATAGCTAAAACTGTAGGACTATGGATGGGAAATGTTTCACTTCTTAAGAAAATAAAAGAAAACGCGTTTCTCTAAACCAATTAACAAACAACAACAATTCACAGACCATAGGGAATGGTACGCGCGCATTATGTTGCACTGGGCAACGTTGCACGACTTTTCTCGGCCCAATGCATTGTTCCCGTCGCTGGCTACGTTACTTTCTTCCCACATAACCACCCGATTAAATATCAATCCATATCAAATCACCAATCACGTGTAGAGATAACGTAGGTTTTTGTCTAGCCTTGCATTGCTATGAGCCTCATAACAAGCCATATTTCATACTGCTACGACCACCCAGGCCCGATAAAATGTTGGTTTACAAAATTAACAATAACTATTTTAAAAACCGTCAGATCAGATTAAAACTCCGTACACACGTTAACAATAAGTTCCTCCAAGACGTACTAAAGTTTCATTAAGATTTGATTAATACTTTTAATGTAATGATCTATCTAAATGAGCGCTCCGTTAGACTGGGTAAAAAGAACCGGCACTTTTTTTTTGTTCAACTGGCTATAAAATGTTAAGGGTTACAATACAAATGTTTACTCTACACAGTTAAACGTAGAATAAAATAAGGAAAGGTTTGGAGTAGCTTGTTTTTATGTAAGACTATGGGTAACGGTTATATTGACGTCTAAACTCGAGTATCGATACTAGTAATCTGCGACAACCTTCAAACAGCCTATGCCCAAAAGGTCGGCCATTGAAGTAAAACAAATGCGGAAGATAAAGCAGGCCTCTCATTCTGTCTGCAACTGGAACTGTACCTTCAACACTGGTGGATCAACTACAGGCGCACAAGCTGGGACGGATCCAAAAGTCGGTGATCTTGGACACTTGCCATACAGTGCGACGATTCTTAATGAAGAATAAACTCCGAAAGTGCTTGAAAATAGTCCATATTTTCAGTCAATATACCATTGTAAAATGAGAAATTTATGAATCTGTATAACAATTCTAATAATATAATGTTATTGGTTTTACGTCTCTTTTAACTACTAACGTGGAAGGGAAGAGATTAGTCACACATTCTTACCACCAATGTCCAATAACTTTCATTCATTCTGAAGGCCTGTATAAATACTGTAGAATTAGTTACAAGAGACTTTCTATAAGCTATAATTAAAAATTCATTTTTGAAAGCGATCATACGCTGGTAGTTCAGCGTGCCACTGGAAATGGTTCTGGAAAAGCTGATGCATATGCAAGGCCAGCTGCTGTTCCTGGAAGAAGCCGCGCTAATGATACAGCGTCTCACATGCAACATCTGCATCCTCTGTTCCTTGCTATTCCCATTGTACAGCAGTGAAATCGCGTAAATAAACCCGGATGAAGGAAGAAAGGAAGTTGACTTCTCATATTGAAAGAATAAATAAAAACCAACACCAATCGCTCGCTGAAGTCCACTGGCAACTTAATAATAAAAATTAATATGTACACAGATGAAACTGTCACAAATCCCCGAGGAATTAAACATCGATATATTATTCTTAGAACAGTGCGGAATGGAGCAGGCTTATCACCAGTACCCGGGAAACTGGATCTATAACCTGATGATGATGTATTACTTAGAACAGCGTGGCCCAACGCCTGTATTTTCTTGAATGTTAATAATAATAATTACAGTTCCGTCATTAAACCTGAAGTGACTTACGTTTATGAAACACTATTTAACCTTTTAAAAGTACTGAATTATTTGCTACATCAGTGCCGAGGTTTATCGTTTGCATTTTTAAAAATATTGTAGAAGTCGTAATTTTTAATTTATCAGGGTGGGAAATTTAAATATCTATAGGATTTGGGTCTTGATTAATCGAAATGTAAATTCAAAATCCTACCTTTATATTAATTTTCTTTTTGAGACGAATCAAAATTAAAATTTCTGTGCCAACATTTGCATCATTTCAATACCAGGGCCCAAAATAATATTATTTCCTCAAAGCAGTAGGCAGCTAATGCACAGAGATTGATCCCAAATGACAATGTGGTGTAAAGACTTTGCTTATTATTCCGCCAGGCTTGTTTACAGTACATCTACACCAGCTGTAGAGGACAGGCGTTTACAAAATGCTCTGTTAGTTACTTCCGAGAGCAAGAATCCAAGCCCAATAGGTGGCAGAACATGCCAGAGATCAGGTTGGCACTCCAAAGCGAATGGGAAATATGAAACAAAAAAGTTCTTGTGCACTATTTATAGACGGGCGAAGCACTCAAAGGGTTGAATTAATCACCAAATCAACGACAGATCAACTGGAGAAGGTTGACAGAAGGATAATCAGAACACCAGGTGGATGGACATTGGGGATTGCTTCCTAATGCAGTTGTTTATCTGGAAAGTGATGCAATAATATACACGATGAGAAAAAGGAGAATTGACTTTTTCTGTCATTTATCGAGATTGCATCTAAAACTACTATTTAACCACTTTTGGAAAAGTAAAACAAGAAGTAATTGGTTCAAAATAGTTTAAAATGATTTAGATGAGTTGAATATTACAATGGAACAAATGGAGAATTCTGAAGAAGAGAGGATTCTGAAGAACAAACATATCAGGTTTACACTAAAGCAATATGTCTTATCTGATGAGGAAGGGCAGCCAGAATCAAGAATTTATCGGAGAGGAGGAAGATGACAGCTAAAATTCCTGTCAATCCGTAGAGGACTTAAATGTATTTTGTTTTATTTAAGTGCTCCAATGTCGGCGTTAAATAAATAAATTAATAAATGTATAAATGAATAAATAAATGAATAAATGAATGAATAAACGAATAAATAAATAAATAAATAAATGAATAAATGAATAAATAAATGAATAAATGAATGAATAAATAAATGAATAAATGAATAAATAAATGAATAAATGAATGAATAAATGAATAAATAAATGAATAAATTAATGAATGAATAAATAAATAAATGAATAAATAAATGAATGAATAAATAAATATATGAATAAATGAATTAATGAATGAATAAATAAATAAACGAATAAATAAATAAATAAATGAATGAATAAATAAATAAATAAACGAATAAATAAATAAATAAATAAATTAATGAATAAATAAATGAATTAATGAATAAATAAATATATGAATAAATGAATAAATAAATAAATAAACGAATAAATAAATGAATAAATATATGAATAAATGAATAAATAAATAATATATGTTATCATAAAGATAAATCTGTTAGTTAAACTTTGCAGAGTGACATTTCATAAGTAGATGGCAGTTCATTCAGATTTGCAGGCAGATTCAATCTTCCAGGCCAAAAAGTGTAATGTTCCTCAGAATTCCTGGAAAATTGTATCAACAGAGAATTTCCGGAACCGTCCACAAATACTCACTTGAAATCTATCATTGTTCGGCAATACATAAAGAGAGAAACCACTCTGAAATTGATTTACTAGATTCAGTGATTCAGAATTTCCTTGACAGACCTTAAAATATATAGCCTATTGAGAAATTGGAGTGACTTGACTGAGAAAAACAATGCATATTCTCCTAATTTTAAGGTGTGCCAAGTGAGTAATATGTTGAAGGTTGTATGAAAGGTTTGTGTTAAATTGTGTGGTCTCTAACCAAGTCAATGCCATTTACATAGAATTCCACTATATTTAATACGTAGTCTATTAGTAGTAATGTGTATCAAGTGAGTAAATTTCAGCCTACATTAATGACTGTCAGTGTGAATATCTAGGCAAGTACGTCTTTAAACATATTTCCCTAAAAGTCGCATAGGCTATGTGACCTTTTTAAAAAATCCCTATGAATCAAAAGCATAATAGAAGTGATGGCCCTCGGCCTATCATTGCCTCTCAAGAAATGAAAGGTTGGACCACAGTGACTTAGAAGGTTAAAATCCCATAGTCCGACCCCTTAGTTTAGGGGCTGCAACAATTAATATTAGACTGAGTCTACAGCAGATGTTCATTAAGTGACAGAAACTCGCTAAGTGGTTTAGATTTACTACCAACCGACTGTTGCTGCATTTCCCTACAACCAACGCAATTGCGTTCCGTGAATTCAGAGGAGACGATGATAATTTTCCTCATCAGAACATTCTAAGAACTGCAATGTATAGAGAACTTGCATTTACAGCGTCAACCTATCTCATTGCGCTGTTTTGTCCAGTTCATTGGAACCTGACCACAACGGTAACCGTCAGGGATACCAACAACGTCTTGCATTGTGATCGTAATTTCTGTACAAATATTTGAAGCCATTTTTCAGTGTTGCCTTAGGAATCGAAATGTAATGCTTTTCAGTCGGTCAACACGATTGTACCCAATTATAACGGGTATTTCCTTAATCCTGAAAATAATTTACATGAGATTAATTAATTTTTATTACTGTCTTTTCATTTTTTCTGGATTATGTAACACCTATTATAATTGGGTACAATCGTGATGAGCGTTTGTTCTTGTTGTCCATCCTCGAGGAATAAGGATTGAGGGACTTGGAAGAAAGGAGAGCCATGAAAGGCAGATAGGAAAGGGGAAAGAGAAGAGGGCCCGCCCCAAAGTCTGTGGAAAAAGGGGAAAGCATGGATCCAGCTCATGAATTCCTCGGGGTCACCAACTCCCAAACTCACCAGCTGTGAGCTCCTGAGGGTGTAGCACTATCCAGGGTGCACCAGAAGTGGTGGGGCTACATACACCCTACCTCCTTGAGGGCCTTGAGCAGAAGGCAGGAGATAACATGAAAAGAAAAAGAAGGCTGACCCCTCACAGAAGGAGGTTATCTGGAAAGATAAAACAAGGGCCAATTAGGGCGGGAAACGAAGAGACTCCCTAGGCCTCGGATACCCTAATACCGTCGGGGTTGGAAGAGAACAACAGTTGACCAAGTGAGGTCGACAGAAAAGAAGACGGAGAGGAGCCCGGCACAAGTAAGTGGAAGCAATGCCGGACTCAGCTGGGGTCCCGTGGTCGCCAACCCACGTCCCACTAGATATGAGCCCCTGGAAGGGGTCCTATGTAGTGTTAGGCCAGGTGGCCCGTTACGCTCTCGTTCCATCTCTTCGTAGGTCAACCTGCGTCTCTTCGGCCTCTAGGTTGGTATTTGAGGATTCGTCTGGTGATCCGGCTGGTCTTCATACGTAGTACATGGTCCTTCCAAGTTCTGTACTGTGTTGATAGTTGCTTTTACTTTTAGTTCTTTAAGGATAACCTCAGATCTTTCCCTATCCGATAGTGTGTAGTGTATCCAGCTGTTCTCCTCATGAACCACATCTCGGCACTCGTTAGTCTCCGTTCATCTTCTTTGCGAAGGATCCAAGCTTCGCTGCCATATACTGTAGAAGGGTAGGTTTGACTAGGATGTTGTATAGTTTGAGTCGCGTGTGCCTCTGGACTAAAGATGGCCTGAAGATGTTATTTATTAGTCCTATGACCTTAGTGAAGTTGACGATTTTGTGCTGCATATCGGTTTCTTGGATGTAACTGAGGTTATAGCCGAGATATTTGAATGTTGATATCTGCTCAAGGGTTGTATTTTCTATTGCGATTTTGTTCTCTCATGGTTATTTCCGATGAAGGCCATAACTTTGGAAAGCATTAAATGTCGATTATTACAAGTAATTGATAACTCTCAGACTGCCAACAAGAGGTTATACCCAATTTACATGTGATTCATTATTATTTGCACAATTAAAAGGATGACATTTAGGTCCTCCCGCCCTTTTGTAATCTGTAGAGGTACAGTCGCATAGTTCCAGCCAGAACTCGATTGTTTTAATTAGCTGGTCGTCATGAAAATATAGGACATTTACTACAGGAATACATAATGTAACTGAGATAGAGGAGTTGAGCGTATTATTTTTTTCAGCAGTGACAACTTTCATGAGATCTTTCCTAGATAGCTCTGACCTACGAAGTTATGAAGTGGTCAAAAAGACAGTACAAGACCGAACAACGTGGAAAAGACTCATTGTAGGAGCAGACCAGTCGCTTGACTGAAAAACATGAAGATGATGAGTAGTGACAACATGATTGCGTATGGCGCTTGTTCGCAGGAATTGGCGCTCAGTTCGAAACATAAATTCGCGTAGCACAGTCACGAACTTCACAATAGTTTTCGGTGGTCCTAACCTAATCCGTCACTATCAGTATTTTTTGTACAACAGTGATTCGGGACATCAATTTTAAGGTTATGGGGATAATGACAAGCATAGTGCCGCGTTTCACGTCGGTCTTAAGGTACGTCCACACCAAGATGTTTTCGTTAACTTTGTTAATGAACACTGTTCATAAACAAAATAGCGTGTTCATTAACTTTTCGAGCATGTTCATGAACAAAATCTCTTTAACTTTTGTGAATGAAACTTTTCATTAACTTTTCGTGTTTTCGTTAACATTTTGGTTCGCGCATGCGCAAAGACGAATTAAGGTTGTAAATTCGTAGCGCGGAATACGATGATCTTTTACTTCTCTAAAAATCGACTATCGAATCGCAAGTGACTCGTATATTGCGCGGAATTATGAAATACCAGGAAGCACATGTTAATATTAATTAACTAAATTCTAAACGCCTTTCCAATATTTTTCTTTTCCACACCTTGCGTCTGCGCTTTTCTCTAATTTTGTACTCACTAAAATAATAAAAGATGCAGCTGTAAGTACTTTCTTCTTCCTGACCCTATCCATTATAACCTCACAAAAAGTTTATTTAATGTTGAAGATGTTTGTTAACAAATGTTTATTTGGTGTGGACATAATGTTGAAGAAGTTTGTTAACAAATGTTTAGTAAACATGTTGAGAAATGTTTTCATGAACATTGTTCATTAACTTTGGTGTGGACTAGCCTTAACCCTTATGCTCCGCATACTGGAAACCATCATAGACCAATGGTTTTAGTATCCAACGAACTTAACCGATAATTACTATAGGGGAGTGAAGTTTCGTCCCGAAAATGGCTTTAGGCGAGTGGGGTGAAAGGAAATTGGCAGCATTGCTTAATCCAAGCTTTGCTCAATAAGGCGACCGGTGTTTTCGTTAACTTATTACTGCAAAGGTAAAATGTTGACTATTTTCTTATTAATGTCTATAACACCCATACCATGCCCATTTTAGGTTGGTTGGTTGGTTGGTTCCTCAGTTTAGAGGCTGCGTCAACGCGGTCATATAGCCCCGTGTACTTTGGGTGTGTGTAGAATCTGTCTGATAACCGGTGTTAATTGTGATGGCTGTATTATTAGTGTGTGTTATCTGTTTTTTATTCAAGTAAGGACTGCAGACATTCGATTTTTAGCTAGTTACAATTTTTGCTACCGAACGCCACCGTCAATGACCAACTAGTTCTAAATTTGGTTACTAGATGCCACCGCAGTCGTGACGAACCTTGGAACCTAAGAGCGTTAGTGAAATCTAACCTATAATTTAGCTTCACACATGTGTAATTAGTGGAAGGTTCTTTATCATGCCATAAATCTATGACATGGGACCGCCGGCTTTACTCCCCGCCCCGAAGGAAGGCATACTGAGGGATTCTTTTTACGCTCTTAAAAATCCGACGACTTCGGCCGAGTTTTAACCCGCGATCTTGCGCTTAGAAGCCCAGCATGCTACCAACTACGCCACCGAAGCCGCCGTATGCCCATTTTAGGTCACGACCTATAGGCCTATTGTGAAATTCCAGTTCTGTCCTCTATAGTATGCGTGAATTATGAGACAGATACAATATGGTCAATCTGGCGCATGCGGTACTACTCATTAATAACCTTTACCCAGACCAATCGTTTTGCCAATTAATGTTTCTTCATATATTTATCAGGTGTATTTTGTATCCCATATGTTGGTAACAGTCATCAGCGCAATGAACCAGAGGACCAAAAAAGATAAGATTAGGAATGAAATTAACAGGCAGGAAGTTGGTATCAAAATACCTGTCACTGAACTCCTAGGAAGACGCAGATTACTGTGGATTGGACACGTCATTAGAATAGTCAGAAATACTAGCCTACATCAAGAAGTTATTTTAACAGAGAAGTGAGAGGATGGAGACCGGTAGGAAGGCCAAGTCACAGTGAAGTCTGAGGTCAACAAACGGAATGTGAAATGGGAAGATGTAGAAGAACAGCAACTCTACTCTGACAGAAACAAAATGGCGAGTGCTTGTATACCACATCCGGGAAACTGGAGCTGGAAAATGATAATGATGATGATGATGATGATGGTACAGTAACAGTAATTTGACTTTAATGTGTGCGCATCAGTAACAGTTGAAGGGACCTCATGCGCCTGACAAACATGCCAATTGTTGTTGAATGAGGAAGAAACAAAAACACATATTCGCGTAATTTAGGATATATTTCCAGTGCAGTAGTGATAATGGACAGGAATTTCAACTGGTAATGACTCCCAGAATATGAACATCATGTACAGTGGAACGTGGATAATTCGAAATCTTCTTTAATTCGAATTTTTCTCGGTCCCTAGCATTTTATATACAATCAATGCTAAAAAAAATCGTGGTTAATTCGAATTATATTTTGGGTAATTCGAAGTTTTTAGTCTAAAAAGCCGATCGGAAGCCAAACAGTTGGGTCAGTTCCCGACAAAACAGTTCTGAGTGCAGCCCAAGCAACAAACCACATCACAAAACTTAGGCGTTGTTTTGAAAGTGGAAATGATGTAAGTGATTCTGTTTTCCGTTCCTTAAATTTGTTAGATTCATTGGCCGAGAGACTTAATTGTAGGAATCATGTACAAATCTCAAACGTTTTGGAAAGCAGTAGATTTCTTTGAGACTTAACTAGATTGCTGGATTACTACTGTCGTTAAATAGTTGAACAGTACATTTTGATTTTATTTATCATTTGAAACTTTTGAGGTTATTCACGATACAGTCATTATAAAGTATCGTTGTCTGTTAATCTGCTTTGTTGAACGTAAATCATTATGTAAACGTAATACAATATATTTTCTCTATCCTTCTCAAAGAAATTTCTTAATTCGAATTCTTTCACTGGTCCCTTGAGGTTCGAATTATCCTAGTTCCACTGTATTATCCAAGTACAAGTAGTGTAGAATCCAGGATCGGAACTCCTAGACGATTACCATAAATTCTGGAATTCACATAGAGTTTGAAGCCATTTTCAGTGTTGCCTTAGTAAACAAAAGTATGTATCTTTTCAGTCGGTCAACATGAAAAACACTATATAATATATTTATCACAAACTAACACGCTTTTAAGTACAAAAATGGGGGTACTTGAAATGGCTGACGTGTTTCAAATGTCAAGCGTTCTTCCTCTGATCCTGCTCACTTAGGCTAATAATAATCGTATCGCATGGCCTTGGGTGCTGGGTGCAAGCTTTGTTATTTGACACCCAGAGGGTAGCTTGCATGTCGAATTTCGTTGTTCTTTGACTATGAAAGTCATGGAGGTTAAATGTTAGATATCTAAGCTCCTTAAACACTATAGCGCTTTCTAATAGAGAAATGAGGAACTTTGTGTTGGCGGAAACTCCCGAGATTAATTTTGCCATTATGAACTCGGCCTACTGAATTCAAATGGGTTCTTTGACATGCCAACATCGTATGACATGCGTATCGTATTTTTGCCGCCTTTCAAAAATCACTTACCACGGCCAGGAGCAAACCTGCAATCTTGGGGTTAGTAGACCGACACGCTATCCACTCACCCACCGTGGCAAGCTACTTAGGCTTAATGTACCATGTTTATGAATTACGCTTATATACAATATCGTACATCCTGATTCAATAACAAATTTCCCTTATGTATCCCTTATCTATCTATTTTGTATCCTATATGTTGGTAACAGTAATGTGACGTCAACGTGTGCCCATCGGTAACAATTAAAGAGACATCGTTATGTTGTGTCTCGTTTTCGACGGGGTGTCTTTTCTAGTAGAGTGAAGAGGGGTGAACTCTCCATGAAAGTGTTCATCATGAACCGAAAGGCAGAGCTCTAGACATAAAGGAAGCAATCGAGATACACTTAGCTAAAGGAAACAACCCCAATAATTTAAACGAACACAATTTAAACGGGCAACGGAGGCTACAGAAATCAAAGTAACAGACAACATTTGATGGGACAGGCCTAGATTCAGAACATTGGTGAACAAACATGATTTTGCTTCAAACCCTCGGATGACAGACGCCACTGCATGGGAAGCAGACATATCGAGAGAATGAAGAGATTTGGGAAGGAGAAGAAACCAAATAGGTTCAATCACGCACCTAAACTGGGTATAACGTTGTAAAAAAAAACAAAAAACGCAGCGGTAACGTTCTCGCCTGCTTTTCCCAAGGTTGCAGGATCGTATCCTGGCGCAGTCAGCTGGCATTTGAGGGTGCGCAAATGTAAGGGAGCAGTGTCAGTAGATTTACTGGTACGATAAAGATCCCCTTCAGGGCAAAAGTCCGCCACCCGGCGTCTCTAAAAGGCCCAGAAACAAGGGGCGTTAAACCAATAACCAATAACATTCTTATTAAAAAGTGACAGTCAGTCTGAAAGACTAGACTTTGTATCATTTTAAATGCTGAAAAATGATACAAAGGCTTCAGACTATTGACATGTTAGAAAATTATCTGCATAATACTTATCTTGTTTCAAATTACTCACGAACGGCAAGTGCAAACCAAGGGCGAAGCAAGTACCAGCGCGCGGGATGCCGTCACGCTCACCAGAGCGCGCGAGGACGTGTCCCTTCCATCCAGTCTAAAAACACTTATAGTGGGCGATGTATTTAAGATAGAGATATGCTCTCGCGGACGTTTTTCTAGAACTTTTCATGCTGACCAATTCTTACGCTCATAGTATATTGATATTTTTAACGGTTTGCCCAGCGTAAGCTTAAGAAGCGCACGGACGCCAAGTTTGTTTTCGACTATTTCAACTGAAATCGTTACTGCTTGGCCTCCTTTGATCATACATAAGTAATTTTCTACAGAATCTTTTCTCGAGATATCCTTTACAGAATGCTGAAAACCGCATCAAAATCCACCCAGTGGTTCTCGAGATTACCCGTGACATCCAAGAATCGGGGATTTTTGTCTTATACAAACGAAGTAGAGATTGTCGGGGAACACATGCACCAAGCGGTACTATGACGTCACACACATCTGGGTACATTTCGTCCCGTCACTGTAACGTAACGCCAGACCCCAGCGTAACGACGAATTCGACAAGATCGATTAAAATGATAAAACGTTCCAAATATTTGTGAAATATCCTAAATATAACCCTAACATCCCTACCCTTGGCTAATGAAAAGACAGTCATGGCCCGTAAAGTAAATCCTTCTGTGATGTAGGCAATGGTGAATGTCCAGTGATTTAACGTTCAAGTCGAGAATATTTATGAGCAGCAAAATTAAGATAATTTATATCAATTTTCGTGGAAAGGAATCAGTTTACACGTCTGTTGCCTTACTGCGTCTTCTTTGAAACATACCAACTAGGCCTATATAGGTTTACAAAAGTCCACGCAAAATAGGATTCAAGGCTTCGTTATGTGCATATAATAGCTGCAACCAGAACTGTGCGTTGTAAAGCCTGTTACCTTTGTGGAATACAGTTGGTGGAATGACGTGCGAATGAGTTTAGATCAAAGAATGTTACAGTGAAATTAATATACAAACACAATACTTTTATAGAGGAGACCTGCAGATTACACTCGTCACGACTAACGGTTAAACACAAACATACAGTGCGAATAAATCTTATATCAATAGGCCTATCTTCTATGAAGATACCCATGTTCACACCTTGTTAAATAACGTGCGAGGTATAAAGAGAGGTGATGTTGTGTAGTGATTGTTTTCCATTATAAACACGTTCAATAGGCCTAACATGACATTTGTGCATTTTGTTCAATTATATTGAGTTGCTTGCCACGGTGGGTTAGTGGTTATCGTGTCGGACTACCAACCCCCAAACTTGCAGGTTCGCTCCTGGCCGCAGTAAGTGATTTTTTTTGAAAGGCGAAAGAAATCACGACACGCATGTCGTACGATGTTGGCATGTTAAAGAACCCATTTGAATTCAGTAGGCCGTGTTCATAATGGCAAAATTAATCTCGGGATTTTCCGCCAACACAAAGTCCCTCCTTTCTCTACTAGAATGCGCTATAGTGTCAAGGAGCTTAGATATCTAACCTCCTTGACCTCCTTAACGTTCCAAGGAACGACAAAATTCGTCATGCAAGCTGCCCTCTGAGCGTCAAATAACAAAGCTTGCACCCGGCACAGAGGCCATACGATATTTAATATATATATTGAGTTGTACATGCATACATTAGGCTACCTGGTTCCATTCATAGCTTTATACAGTATAACCTTCCTGAAAACTTCCTTATTGTCAAGTAACTCTACATAATTAATAACCAATCGTCAAGGAAATATAGGCTATATTTCGTTATCAAATTTAGTTTGCATATAAGCTATTTATGAAAAGTATTACAGTGTCTTGTAATAAACTACAATAATTAAAGAGAAGTGATCTACTGGTTGTACACAAGGGAATAAAGAAACGAATAAGTACATTGTAACGCAGTATTGGACTTCAAATAAGTAGACTAGTGGACCCGTGCGAGAAATGTCGCATGTTCATAAACCACACTTTCCCCAATAACTTTATAATGAGAGACTTAAGGAGAAAGGTTGTTATGTTTTTATTTCAACCAAATGATTTTAGAACACCATTTTCATTTCAGTTAGAATTCCAAGCTGTACGTTCTCTAACTTAAGAAGGCAATTACTGAAAATTCTATCATCATAACACTCACCAGTTATTCGATATTTATGAAAGCATCTTGGTCAAGATTTCCTGTTTTATCTTGTTGGCTGAGAAGCCTCCTTCTCCCTTATCAGGACAGCCTTCGTTGGAAAACTTCTTCACGCCCCGTTTACAGTGAGGCTTCCTTGTTCCTAAGTGCAACGATCAGCGCTAAACTCCTTTGCACGTTACCTACAGGGGTGCTTTCGCTTTCCCGAGTGGAGCGTCAGTATGATAGCGTGCTTGGCTGGTTTCTTTCTTTGATATTGATGAAATTAAAATGCAATTCGTAACTGTTGATTCTATTTCTGTGCTGAGTCCATTGATTGAAAGCTTAGCCGTAACACTCACCGGTTATTCGATATGGTACAGTATTATTACTAGTATCCTCTATATACAGTTATTAAATATTAATATTAACAATTTTTATATCCAAGAATTCTTTTACGGTGTAAAATGGATTTTCTAACATCCAGTTGTACAGTTTTTTTTTGAACGTACTAAAAGGCGTAGATTGTGCAGAATGTGGTAATTTATTAAAACAATGTATGCCATTTACTTTATGTGAGCTACCAGTTTTTGCCAGTCTATGGCTTGGGATATCAATGTTTCCTTTATTTAGAGTGTTGTGATGGTGTAGGCCTATGTTTTCCCTAGTGATAAATTAACTTAAATTGTTTTTGACATACAGTAGCAAGATAAAAATATAGAGATTTGTAATTGTTAATATTCTATTAAAAAGAGGACAACAGTGCTCCCTAGGAACAGCTTTGCACATTACACGAACAATCTTCTTCTGTATCAGTAACACATTATGGACATACGGTGAGTGACCCCATAATAGCAGCCCACAAGCAATGTGGGACTGAAAGAGTTCAAAATATGCCATTCTCAGATAGTCTGTTGTCACTAATTCCATCAATTTCTACATGATATAAGAAACCCGTGAGACCTATTTCCAGAGATGATTGACGTGCACTTCCCAGTTTAATTTGGAATCGATATAAATGCCTAAGAGCTTAACTGACTAAATTTCTATATTTTTAGACAATCCTAACAGAAGGTGTTGAGTTTTATCTTCATTGCAAAGTAATTTTTTAGATGAGAACCAATTTAAGTCAGTTTGCAAGACCCTTATTATTTCTACTTTGTTTTCATTACCAACTCGCAGATTATAATTATCACACATGCACTCCCGTTCACTGCTGTGGCCTGCACTACTACTGTCTAATATGTTGACCGAGTCTACACAATGTTTACATGACAATAAATTACTATTTTCAACAGCACAGTCAGAAAGAACACATTCTGACTGATACAAAACGGAACATGATTTGCACTGTATTCCGTTTCTTATTCAGTACACATTTATTACCATTGAATTTGGAAGAAAAACAAGCATTGACCCATGGCTTCCAATAAGGAAGCCATGATTGACCTCGTTCCGTGACACCTCACTTGCCGCCATCTTGACATAAGATCATGAGATTGACTATTGTAGGATTTCAGTTGTACTTAGCATTTCTAATTTGTTATAAGTTACTCAACGCTATGAGTATGTTGGCTCCGTTAGTGTAGAATCAACGCTTATTTAGAGTGTGTTATGCTATATACAGGGTCTGCACAAATGATTTAAGCGAATTCATGTACATACAGTATATCATTGAAAGTATATCGCTTACATCATTGACACATACGGTATACCAATTAAAAGAGAAACTCGTCAAGATCTGTCCGAAGGTTACTGCGGAAAGGCGAAGTTATTACAGTATCTGGTAGTATAAAATTATTATTCAAATCTCATTTCAGAATATAGAAGAGGTATGTTTAGATTTTCTCAGTTGTCTGTTTCGTTAAATATAATTTAGGCTGTAGGTCATCTAAATGCTAGGTATGCGTAAATACAGTATATTACTAGTTAACTTATAGCATACACATTCAGTTATGGGAAGAGAATCGCATTCAAATTAAAAATTGTAAGCCTACAATAAGAAGATGCGTGTATTTTTTTAACATAAGAGAATAACTTTCTGAACCATACAAATGAATAGCTTATAGCGTTGAAGTGATAGAAGCCATTGTTGTCTAGGGATAACAAAGAAAGCTTTTCAGTCGGTCAACACACATTTTTCTACCCAATTAGGCTACTTTAGGAGGGAAAACACATTTTTATATTCCCTAACCTGAAAAATATTACATACGATATTTATCACAAAATAACACGCTTTTAGGTGCAAACATGGGGGATGACATGTTTCGTTCGTCAAGCGTTCATCGTCAGGTCCTGCTCACTTAGGCTTAATTACAATCTTTATGAATTACACAAATACATAAGGCTATATACAACTAGCCGATCCGTTCGAGAAATCTCGCATGTTCATCAACCACACTTTCCCCAATAGGTTTATAATGAGAGACTTTTAAGGAGAAATGTTGTTATGTTTTTATTTCAACCAAATGATTATAGAACACTATTTACATTTCAGTTAGAATTCCAAGTTCTAGGATCATTTATTCAGTGTTTATGGGTTCATCTATATTCTTCAAGATATTGTTTCACGAAGTGCCTGCGTGCTTCCTTTTTGAATTTGTTTTAGGTTATAATTTGTCTCAGTTTAGGAGGTAAGTTGTTATAAGATGTGCAGTCTGAATAGGAAATACTATTAATACCATATCTAGTTGTGTTTGTTTGCTGATCTTGTGTAATGGGTATGAATGTCTTTCCTGCATTGAAGTTCAGTATTATGATTAATAATACCTTGTTTATATCTGAACATAAATAAAGTCAGAGTATTTGAGCTGGCTTAGTAATGGTAATATGTTTGTCTCCTGAAATATTTGTACAGTTGGATTCCTAAAATCGTAACCATATATGATTTTATTGCTCTTTTTTGGAGTACTTCGAGCTCATTTATTAATTCCAGTCTACATTTACCCCCATATTATGTTCAGGTACCTAAGGTGAGAATGAATAAGAGAGGCATATATGCTTCTTAAATGTTGATTGCTTGTTCCATAATCCTTTAATCTTTTTAGAACACCAATTACACTCACAATCTTCTTTTTCACATTTGTGACATGTACATTCCAACTTAGGTTATTGTCCAAAGTGAGGCCTAAATATGTGTATTGTTTCACCCGTTCGATAGATACATTGCCAATTTTAACTATGTTGTAAGAGTTTGAACTATAAGCTGGTTTATGAAATAGAATTTATTTTGTTTTTGAGGTGCTTATGATTTAATTACTTTTTGAAAGCCATGTTGTTAGTATGTTTACATCCTTTTGCATATTCTCCATAATCCTTTGTTCACATGTGCTCTCGTCAAGTAGAAATATATAATCTGCAAATGTGTTATGTCCTGTGTCATAAATGTGTTCGCAAACTGCTGAATGTTTCCCGTGTTTGATAGCATGTCTATGTTCTTTATAGCGTGTATCCATCCTCCTTCTCTGCCTAATGTCATTGGGCACAAACATTTGTGTAGACCGACTGAAAAGCTCTCTTTATTACCTTCTAGCCTAACGTCCCCTCTCTTCGAGGAAATTTCCTACCCACGAGTTATGTAAACAAACAGATGAAGGTCGGGAAAATTTCAACCACAGCCGTGTCTTATTCCAGGAAGATAACGGAACTCTGATTAAAGCTATCACGGTCCAAAATACTGCATGGCTTTATTCCTTGTGAAACTACACAGCACAAAATATAAATTATACACTATAAATCCAAAGACTACATATAGGCCTACATGTCATAGTGGGGGGTTACATATATACTAACATGGATGGGCTTTTTGGATTGGGGTCTATCCGTAAAAAAAATGAAAGTTTGTCTGTTTTTTCTGAATTTCTACGGAAATTTGCGTTATTAACACGTTTCAGACTGTTTTTATGACGCGTGCGCGCGAAAATAAAATTTTTGTCTGTCTGTCTGTTTGTCTGTCTGTGGACAACTTTGTTCCCTTATAACTCGAGGACGGCTGGGTGGATCAACGTAAAATTTGGTACAGATATCCATCAGAGGCACGACACCAATCATTGATGTAACTCTTCTCCGTACCTCTCATAAAAGGGGGCCTAACCCCTTAAAATACATGCTGAAATAGGCGTAGAAGGGTGAGACAAAGCTCATTTTCAGCCGCTCAATGTGATAAACAAAATTTGGGGGCCCTTTTACGGCCCCCAAAAACCACATGTTTAGGCCCTAAAACCAACAGTTTTTGCGATATTCCCAGAAAACTAATTTCATTTAATAAACTAATGAAAGGAATAAATAAACAAATTTTTGATAAAATATATAGTCTGAAGAGCCAAGGGGATTACACCAAGCAGATAAAGGAAGAACTCCGGAGGCTAGAAATTACAGATGACGACTGTCGAGACAGAACACAATTCAGGGAAATACTTTCGAACATAAAGGTTCTTGTGGGAGAAAAGAGAGAACGCAGGGGAGGAAGGTGGACCGCAGAGAGAAAGGCGCAACACTCGGAAAGAATGAAGGAAGTGTGGAGGAAGAGAAAGGAAGAAAGAACTATGAGAAGGAAATGAAATGATATTTGCGTGGTCCTTAGTTTTGGCCGGTTCACATAATGTAATGTAATGCAATGTAAACTAATGAAAGAATGGAAGCCGGTAACCATGGCAAATAGAATCTCAAAGGTCTATATATTTCTGTAAGCCGCAATGCAATTCCATTGATTCCATTACTGAGAAAGTTTGCAAACTGCTATAAGGTTTCAACGGAACCAAATTAAGCTGTAAAATACATCAATACATGTAGGCCTAATGCACTTAAGGGGGTCAAGGGATACGGTAGATTTTTTTCACGCGATTTACACGTGTGGGTGTGGTACGGAAGGTCTATTCTATCCCAATCCCTATATTTTTATATTATTAGACTATTATAATAATTATTATTATCATTATTATTATATTATGGCGTACAACGACGAGACAAAGCTCATTTTCAGCCCCTTGGTGTCAGAAACAAAACTCGGGGCCCCTAAAGAGCCATAAAGGCTCTAAAATCAACAGTTTCTGAGATATTCCCAGAAAACTAATTTCATTTAATAAACTAATGAATGAATGCAAGCCAGTAACCATGACAACAGTATCTCAAGAGGTGACATCCAACTTTCCATCTATTTCTGCAAGAAGTAATGCCACTCCATTTATTACATTTCTGTGAAAGTTTGCAAATGGCTAGAAGGTTATCATGGAACCAACTAAAACTGTAAAATTCATCAATGCGCTTACGGGGGTCAAGGGGTACCGTAGATTTTTTCACACGACTTACACGTGCGATATGTCGTACAGAAGGTCTATTATATCTCCAAACAGCAAATTTATTTTCAAAAATTCCTGAATTGAAATAGTATTTTTTGCGGCTTTTAGGAATTTGGGCCATTGGAGGCTAAATTTTCATGCATCACAAGCCTGTGGTTGGGGACTTGACAACGGTGAGGGTCAGTTTTTATGTGACTTGTATTGCGTTTCGTCTACGAGGCTTTCAATTTTATTTTCACGTCAGGAAGTACACGTTAGGTAAATTTAGTTTGAGAGCACATTTTAAGTAATCATTTTTCTTTGTCGACAAACATGTTCCAAGCCCCATTGCCACAGTAGCTCAATATTGATAACGTGTGGTTATTAATACCGAAGACCGTTCGAAGAATGAGTACTTCTGCTAGTTTGTAATAAGCGTGGACAGTTTGGCATGGACGAATTTACGACACTTAGTTACCATGGAAACACGTGCAAGAGCACCTAGTTCCCATTCGTTGAAGCGTGCACAGAGTTTCGATATTTTGAGTCTCGATAGTTCAATATTCCCATAAATCCGAGTTGAAAAAAAATAATTAACAAAAATAACAAATCTTCACTTTCAGTACTTGTTGATACTGACCTTCGATATTTGATGCCAACCAGTGACTAACAGCAGATGAAGGAAGTCATTGGTTATGGGTAAAAAAAAATATTACACTAAAGCGAACCAAGTGTTACTTGATGGTAGTGGACAGTCAGCGTGCATTTCCTCGTCCCTTGCAGCTAATACGAGATACCGATCTCAAGGAAGAAATAGTCAGCCTAGGAGTTCGCATTTCCACTAAGGGAAACTGTGAAGGAGAAATTAAAAGAAGAATAGTCAGTGGTGGATCCAGGCCTTGCGGGCCCTGGCGGTATGATAAGGTGGGGCCCACAAAAATAGGAAATTAAAAAATATCAAATCAAATAGAAAATAGTTTGGTAATAATAATAAAATAAAGAATAGTTACAATATTTTGAATAAACTACAGTGCATTATTTTAATAATATGAAAGAAACCTTTAAGTCCCCTTGAAGAATATTATGTAAACTATGAAATATTAAAATATTACTTTGCGGCCTTTTCCCGGCTGAAGTCGTCTATTATTTCACTGAAATTTAAACTTGCTAAACGGTCACGGGAGGTCATAGCTGCACTGAAAAAAGGAATATGAATTATAAATTAGTTTGAAAAGTATAATTAATTCATTAATTAATTGAATTTAAAACAAGAAGTTCCGTGACGAACTAAAGAGCCTACTTTTCTTAAAATTTAGGATTTTTGCCCGTGATTAATATATATAGGCCTATCTAGAATAATAACGAAATTAAGTTGGTAATACCGAAAATTTGTGTTAGTTCGAAATTTACCTGACACAGTGTAGCCTAATAGAGCACTACTGAATATATTCTTAGTTCCACCTCTTAAGACACAAAATGCACTTACAAAATTTGGTTGAAGTCCAATGGATAGAATGCACGTTACATATAGTTAGACATTGGATCTAGAAGTGCGCGTAAAAACATGTTGGCAACAATGTCAAGTATGTGTTGCTCAGAATTAATCTGAGATATTATGATCTATTGTTGTGCCAATTTTGTATGAAATCCGTTTGTTAGTAGACCCTATAGAAGGTGCATGTATTTCAAAATTAGACCTATCAGAAGGCTAGAATAATTATGGCAGCACTGACATATAGGCTATTTGTTACTCCAAATAAGTCTAGAATGTCAGGTAGTTTACGTGTGCAAAGTTTAGAGCTGTTGGCTTGGATACTTTATGATATATTGATATTGGGGTTTAAAAAAATGGAGACAGCATTATTTAACAGTTGGCAGCCCTGGTTGTCTTAAGAATACGCATAATCACATCTGTTATGGTACATATAGCACCTACGAAATTTGGTTGAAATCTAATGGATAGTATAGAAGTTACATGTATTTAAAACTTGGACCAGTCAGCAGACTTAGAATCATGTAGGTAGCACTGACGAATATTAGGTACTCCAAACTAAAGTAGAGTGTCAGGAACTATACGTGTGCAAAGTTTCGAACTGTTGGCTAGCATACTTTTTGATATATTAGAAAATAGAGGGAGCATTTATCAACAGTTGGCAGCCCTGGTGGATCTTAAGAATAATCATAGTCATATATGTTATGGTACATATAGTACATACGAAATTTGGTTGAAATCCAATTGATAGTGTAGAAGTTACATGCATTTAATATTGGACCTATCAGCAGGCTTAGAATTGTTTTGGCAACACTGTCATGTATGACCTCCTGGGAATTAAACTGAAATATTATTATCTATATGTGTGCCAATTTCGGAATAAGCACTGACATCATTTTCAAATATAGCCTTGAGATATTCAGGTATTTACTCATACCAAATTTGGTTTCGATTGCTGCAGCCGTTTAGGAGTTGATACGGGGGGGGGACACACACACACACACACACAGGCAGACAGACAGACAGACAGACAGACAGACAGAAGGACAGACAGACACACATTTTCCCGAATCGATCTCATAAGTGTAATTTACCTCATTTTTGCAAAATGTGAAAAGTAGGCTAAACATCCATGGTGCGGGGCCCCCAGGACCGCGGGGCCCAGGGCGGTCGCCCTCCTCTAGATCCGCCCCTGAGGATAGGTCTAGTCTAACAAGAATATGGAAAGATCATCACATTACCAAGGAAACAAAGAAGCTGCTGGTTTAAGCTTTGGTATTTCCTATCGTCACGTATGGCTCTGAGTCCTGGACCATAAATGCTGCATGCCGTAGGAGAATTGAAGCCTTCGATATGACGTGTTATCGAAGAATGCTACGAATATCATGGGTAGCAAGAAGAACAAATGAATATATTCTGAATGAGCTAAGGATTGCTCCTAAAGCACGCTTACTCCTAAACATCCAAAGGCAAATGTTGAAGTTTTTCGGCGAGATGGTATTGAGAAGTGTATCATCCAGGGTAAAGTAGACGGAAAACGGCTGAGGGGACGTGCCCCGACCTTGACCAGATAATGATGATAATTGTTGTTTTAAGGGGCCTAACATCTAGGTTATCGGCCCGTAATGGTCTGGGTGATAGCGAAAATGTCAATGAAGTGGAAACCAGAACGAAAATTAAGAGAGAAGGAAAATACTTACAAAATGTATGGTAGATTCAAACTACTCAATTGGATGGACAATTCTTACAAAATGCAATTTAGATTCAAAATTCACACAAAATGCAATTGAGAATCAAAATACTTGCAAAATGCAATTTAGATCGAAAATACTTGCAAAAAGAGGTTTAGGTTGAAAATACAAAATGCAATTGAAATTGAAAATACTCACAAAAGTCCCAGTCCCTATATTGAAAGACTTACTAAAAAGCAATTTAGATTGTCAATCCTTACAAAATGCAATTGTGGTTGAAAATCACAAAATGCAATTTAGATCGAAAAGACTTACAAAATGCAACGGAGATTGAAAACACCTACAAAATGTAGTGTAGATGCAAAAAAAAAAAAAATCGCTAAATGGAATTTCGATACACGGGGGTCCAATTAACAAATACGGTGCGGGAATCTTAAAGACCAAAGGAAATATAATGAAAAGAAAACAAGAGGTCTGACCCCTCGAAGAAGGAGGGATCAGGAAAGATGAGACAAGGGCCAATTAAGACGGGAAAGTGAAAGACTCCCTAGGCCTCGGATGCCCTAATACCGTCGGGGTCGGAAGAGAACAAGAGTTGACCAAGGGAGGTCGACAGGAAAGAAGACGGAGAGGAGCCCGGCATAAGTAAGTAGAAGCAATGCCGGACTCAGCTGGGGTCCCGTCGTCGCCAACCCACGTCCCACTAGATGTGAGCTCCTGGGGGATTGACCAGATAAAGAGTCGGACTACTTCACGTGTAGATAAAACGTAGTTTTTCATTTAGCCAGGTCACATTAAAACTCCGTACACACGTTAACAATACGTTCCTTCAGGACGTATTAAAGTTTCATTACGATATGGCTAATACTTTTAATGTAATGATCTTTCTAAGTGAGCGCTGCGTTGGACTTGGTAAAAAAACGACAGTTTTTGCTCAATCAGCTATGAAATTTTAACAGACTACAATACAAATATTTACTCAGCCAAACGCAGAATAAAATAAGGAAAGGTCCGGTGTAGCTTGATTTTATGTAAGACTACGGGTAACGATTTTATTGACGTCTAAACTCGAGTATCTATACTTTTCCCCCGACAGTAGATATGGCACTTCAGAAATTAGGCCTAATGCACACAGCAGAAGACCGTGCTGTGTGGCGGGGTATTGTTAACAGAATTGAGTGAAGGGTCACGACGTTCGAAATCGAACTACGACCAAGAAGAAGAAGAAGAAATAATAGTGTTGGTCATATAAGTCGTATTTATTAATTACCTTGGAATTTGTTGCTATTAATATGCTGTAGGCCTACATTTTATGGTTACTTCGTGCAAATCTTTAAAATTGTATTTGAAAATGGACTTTAAAAAAATCATAACACGTGTGTTGTTGGTGTTTTATTTGATGCATCAATTCGATTATTATCTACAGAGTAACGTAGATGATAATGACCTAGAGCTTGTCGCCTTAAACCGCCTTTCTTTATTGTATGAAACCGTCAACGACAGGTAGTCATAACTGGTCATAAATATAAACATGCCCTCCATTTGAAACTTCATCCGAGTGTTTTAGTGCAAACCATGCTTGCCACGGTGGGTGAGTGGTTATAGTGTCGGACTACCAACCTCAAGATTGCAGGTTCGCCCCTGGCCATGGTAAGTGATTTTTGAAGGCGACAAAAATCACGATACTCAAGTCATACGTTGTTGGCATGTTAAAGAACCCATTTGAATTCAGTAGGCCGTGTTCAGTGGCAAAATTAATCTCGGGATTTTCTGCCAACACAAAGTTCCTCCATTCTCTACTTGAAAGCACTGTAGTGTCAAGGAGTTAGATATCTAACCTCCTTCACTTTCATAGCGTTCAAAGGGACGACGAAATTCGACATGCAAGCTACCCTCTGGGTGTCAATTAACAAAGCTTGCACCAGGCACCCGTGGCCATACGATATTATTACAGGGTGTCGAGCGATACGGGAAATACGGGAATTATAGTGACCCGGGAAAAATACGGGAAATTCGCACTTGATGCGGGAAATCTTGAAAAGTCTCATAATGCCTGACTTCTTAGTCCCCGAACGCTCGGTCGAGTCCTCCCGCTCAGTCTTCTATTTCGCCTGCAGACCGCGCTGCCACCCGCAATTTACGCCACCGATAGAGCGCTAAGCGGGATGAGAACCCAGCCAACGTCGAATGCATGGTTTGCCTGGCCGACCGCCAGCCGTACCATCTCCTCGCTCGTTGCTGACAATGACATACAGGAATCAGTCCGCATTGTTATTCAGAGGAGACCTGGGTTTCTCGACAAGAGCAGCCCTTAAAGAAGTTAACAGCTTAAGATCTCAGAAAATTCAAGACGCGGATGTGCTGCAATTTCGCATCAACTGCCGAAAATTGTACATTCGTATCCTATGGCTGAAAAAATCAAAGAGAGTTCAACTCTTGCTCACAAGAGACCCGTACAATTTCCTGCCTAGACCCTATAGGGGTCGCTCAGACTCTTAAGTTGCCCAGGAAATTCTTTGTAATCAGAATAATTTGCTTTCTGGCGCAATGGCTGACCGCATCAAGAGCAGCTACTCCGCATTTCTGAGACTGCCCTCCGTCAGTGCGCGTTTGAAGCAGTTCGACGGAAAAGAGCCACGGCTCGACGTGCTGTGGTCTGAATTAGTGGCTTCAGCACCTTGCTCAGTTCCTGCCAAAAACGATCTCACAAGCTTCGTAAAAATGATACTGATTTTATATCACAACAATGCAGCTCTAGACAGAGGTTTCTCTCTGAACAAGGAGTGCATGATCGTCAATCACAAAGAAGCAAGTCTGATTGGCATGCATACTATTCAGGACGCTGTGATGGCAGCTGGTGGAGTAGAAAAGATAACCGTGAGCAAGAGTCCATACTGCACGAAACTCCTACGCTTTGTTCAAGGAAGCAAAACAGGTGCAGAGCGACGGCTAAGATGGCAGTCGAAAGAAAAGCCACGAAAGATCTCCAGGAATTGGAAAAAAAACAAACAACAACAACAACAACAAAAATAGTACTGTCAAAAGAACTTAATTTTGTGTATAACTGAAGTTCCTAGTAACAATCTTGTATTTGTTAAAGTGACTTATTTAATTTCGTTTTGCTTTTTCTTATTTTCTATTATCTACTTAGATAAAATAAATCTAAATTAAAAAGTATTCGCGGCGTGTCGCGTGTGGAATGTTACTGTTTTTAGCCATTCCATGGTCTTCTTTCGCACAGGAGATGCACATACCAAATTGTTTTAAAGTCCGTGCAAACACTCAATGCAAATGCGTCACACATGCATAAATTTCAAAAACTACAAACAATATCTCACAGCTCGACATTTTACTATCAAACACCCGTCACCAACATGTGGCGACAAAATACACCACACAAGTGACAGAATTCTTCTCGTATGGGCAGGCATTGTTTCAGTCGCATATTAGCCACTGTATGTGTCGGATTTCCTTTCATTTTCATTGTTTCCTTACTTTTACTTCGCCGAAGTTCGACCCAGGCACTGGATACATCCCGTACAGCATGTGCAGAAAGAAATACTAAAGGCGATCTGGATATCGCGGTGGATGAAATGATTATTAACCTTGGCAATTCGTCAAGCTCTGATGAAGACAATGATGGTGGCGATGATAGGGACAGTGAAGGGATGGAGGGTGTCAAAGAAATCCTTGCCAAGTGACTGAGGATAAGTTATTTATTCGTGTCAGTTCGCTTGCGTCAATCGATAATAGAGCATAGGCTATTGTTTCCCGTCATAGGGTTCAAAATACCGTCTGTCATTCAATAGCCTACAACTCCCATATAAAACCACGGCAATAATATCGCCACAGAGCGGCTTGTTTGAGTGCTCAGTGCTAAATATGACTTTACCTTAACTTTACTTTTGTATTATCACGAAAGCTAATATTAACCGTAGAGACTCGCGATTCAGTGAGTGTGCATGGTGTTATCTGTCAACTACTGTAGTAAGCTGTGAACGACCTCCACTCCGACTCTTGTTTCATGTTAAAGGATAATCATTGCATGGTGAGTGTTCTTATATTCATTAGCTGTAGAGTGTTTGCCCTTTTTGTCGTATTTATTGAATTGAATGCCGATGATAAAGGCATCATAGCTTCGGTGTGTAATTTATTTATTCATCTAAAAGTATCGTATTTCTCTGTTTGAATGTCCTCGGCGTTGACTCAGGATCGTCTTTTAAAATATATTACGTATACCGGCAATTGTACATAAATAATGTCTGAAGTGCTGCGCTGTGTATTATTCGAATCAGTTGATTTACAACAACACTAAAAACTTAGCAACATAGCTCAGCTGTTCCAAGCTCCCGACATATCCTTCGCGTTGTTTCCTTCGAAATACAGGGTGTCGGTGAGAAGCATGCTCAGAATTCTTGCCGTGTGGCAGTTGGAAGTAGGGTCTTGTTATGTGGCGACCGTGGGTTGTAGAGGGGAAAAGCGGGGCATAGTGACAGGAAGGCTGTCAGTACCGAATTCATGGGGGTTAGCAATACTGTGTTTGTCCCATAATTTACGCGTGTAATAGCGGACACACCTCCAATTTTACTATAAAAGTCGTGATCTAGAAAGGGATAGTGGGTGGGTAACATCTTATTACTGCATGTCCCCCAGGATTATTATTCATTATTACAAAGGGTATTTTGACTATTTTCATAGTGTAGAAAATTGTATCGCCTTGTTCCGGGCTCCTATAGAGCTTACATTTTCTTTCGATCTTTCATTTGCCATAGGACGTGCCACTGGCGTATGGTTATGCATTACCATTGTCTGGTTTAGTAGTCAGGTAATGGAAGCAATGGGAACTGTGTACTACAATTTTCCTTGCATGTAACTAAGCAAATTATTGTTGTTAAGAGAACGTAAAATGCACCAAGAATGATATGATCTTCAGCTGTGTGCAGTGAGAAAGCTCTGCATGTGTTCATTCCTTATGTATTAATGATGCGAAATGTCAGCTAACATTGTGCCACATACAACATTCGTAGTCTCTAAATGTTGCACATTTTCCCGTAAATTACAGCAGTTTATGTTTGAATTGCTTATAAGATGGTGACAAAGAAAGTGTTTCTCCAATTGGATGATTGTATTTAACTGTATGCACGTCGTGTAATCTTGGCGAGGTGTATTTTTTTTCACGGAGCAACTTCACACCGTAGTAGGCACGCAGATTTTTGTATTTAATTTTCTGGCATCTTGTTTTAAATTATTGACTAACATATATCTAAATGCAGACAATCCATACCTCCATTAGGATTCGGGTTCCATAATTCATGCAAAATGAGGTTCGTCCGTTTGTGAAATTGAGGTCATAACTCCCCTACCCTTTCAGTGATTACCGTGATTTCAGTAATTTACGTAGACTAGGGTGAAGATGTAAATGAGCATTTCAAAAAATGTCGCCAGTTGTTTGGTTTATTAACTTAAGGTAATATCTTCATAGGTACTGAAAACTAGGCACGGTTGGATTTTAAGGTGGAACCGCATGTGCTATCAAATATCGCTTTCTTGCAATACCTGGAATATGTATAGAATTATAAAATGATTATTGGTTAAATAAGTGTTAATAGATAGGCTATTATTATAATAATAATGATTAAATAAATACAAAAGAAGAAACGATGTGTTGTTAGTAAATATTAGGTCTACCGGTACGGCGAATAGCCTATTACTCGTAGCTTCCGTTACAATTTGGAATTTAAACGGGTCACGTTAATGCATAATATACTAATATAACAACCGGATAGCAAATTATAATCATATTCTCACATATAACATATTTAATTTGCACCAACTTAATTATTGTAGTTTTAAATGTGCAGATCGCACACTTTGTAGGCAAGCTGTTTGTTATGGTCGTCTCTGATGCGAAGTTTTACTAATTACTCTTTTAGGAGACACTTGTCTTTGGAATACTCATGAAAGGCCAACCCTCCAGTTCTTATTTCATAAGTTGAACGCCTAAAAACAAAACCACACTCCGAAATAATAAAGAAGATAATCGTGAACGAACGATTCACTGCCAATGAAAATCAAATGGAGATTCGCGGACCGGAAGTTCGCTATGCATAAGCTTCGGTGTCATTTTAACTCGTGGAAGCTCTATACGGTTACGGTACCATACAATTCAGTCACTTCTCGTAAACATTTATTATGTGACACTTCTATACTCTACTCTCTCAACCCTCCTCAGTAAAAGTCATTTATATCAGCTCTCCTCAGGTAAACGGTAGGCCTATCTGTGCGCGCGCGCGCTTTGCTCACGCTACGGATTAGACCTAAATCTCGCCATCACCCGTGGGCTGCGGAATTATCTCGAAAAATGCACTTACACCTACGCTAGAAAATCGTGATTCGTGCTTTAAGATTCGGGAATTTGGTGGATTTTCGTACGGGAAATACGGGAATTATACGGGAATTTGGAAAAAGGTCATCGCTCGACACCCTGTTATTATTAGTGCAAACCATAACCCAAGTTAAAATACCTCTATTGAACATTTCGTCCATTGATAATAATAAACATTAACCCTTTGCCAGGGGGCCGATATATTGGCCGACGTAGCTTCTGCTAAAAATGCTATGGGTTAATCTATACGCCTCGTTTTCATATTTTTTAAATTATTCATTCCAGCAACCGCAGTGCTGTCAGTATTGTAACCAAGACAACGTGGGAATCCTCTCTGTGTGCGTCGTTAATTCCCGTGAATAACTAGATTCATATCAAGAATGGTATTCTTTGAATCAGTTGCAATCAGCTGACTTCCCACGCGTGTTATCTTTTGAAGTAGTGTTCGTTTACATTTGGAGCTAATTAAGATACGTGATACAAATATGGCTAGCTCTTTGAAGAAAGAAAAAATACTGTATATAATATTTAAGTGCTGAGTGAAGTGTGTGAAAGTACATTTTCCACTATTGACAACGACTTAGAAAAATTTCCATTTGAAAATAAAAATAAGTTTTAAAATATTTTAAATGAAATCAAATATCAATTATTTAGCAACTAGTACGTTTAAAATGCATTATATCTACCTGCTACGAGAAAAAAATGTAATTTCACTAAACTTGGCATTTTTAACATAACTACTCATTAAACCTTGGCATCAAAAGGGTTAATGCTTTATATGTTGGTGGCGTGTTAAGTCAAGGTAGCGATTTGTTTTCAAACCCAACTATTGTACGATATAACTCTAGACAGAGCCATAATCACGGAAGAGCACAGACCAAGCCATGTTTCCTGTTGAGTCAGTGTCACTACGAACGAGAGATATCGATAGACCTTGTAAACGTGGAGCTGTCATCCATCATCAGTTCCAAGAAAACTTACTAACTGACGTCAATAATCAGGTTATTGGCCCTGGAGACAGAGTCAAGGTTATCCTTAAAATATTCAGCCAGCATTGTCTGTGCCTATTATATGGGAGATTCTGTGAAGATAGTTTCCGCGAAGATTGGTCGCGGGTAAGTCCACGATCCGCGCTGGAACAAGTGGTCTACAATGTGGAGACAGGAACACCACGAAGAGTATTGAGGCTGGCAAACACAAAACATTTAGACTTTTCGGAATCAGAAGAGGAGACCTTACTCACAGAAATAACAAGAAGTTCCGTGACGAACTAAAGAGTCTGCTTTTCTTAAAATTTAAGATTCATGCCAATGATTAATCTATACGGATCTATCTAGAATAATGACGAAATTAAGTTGGTAATATCGAAATTTCTAATTATTTAGAAATACTGTATACCTGACATAATGCAGCCTAATAGAGAACTACAGTTGGCAGCCTTGGTGACTGAATATATTCTTAGTTCCATCTCTTAAGGTACAAAATACAAAATTTCGTTGAAGTCGAATGGATTGCATGGACGTTACGTGCAGTTTAACATTGGATCTAACAGCGCGCGTAAAATCATGTTGGCAACAATGACGTACATGTATTGGTCAGAAATAATCTGAAATAATATGATCTATGGTAGTGTCAATTTTGAATGAAATCCGTTAATTAGTAAAGAAGTTACATGCATTTTAAAATTGGACCTATCAGCAGGCTTAGAATCATGTTGGCAGCACTGGCGTAGCCCTATATTAGTTACTCCAAATTAATCTAGAATGCCAGGTACTATAAGTGTGCAAAGTTTAGAGGTATTGGCTTGCATACTTTCTGATATATTGATATTAGGGTAACAAAAATAGAGACATTATTTATTAACAGTTGGCAGCCCTGGTTACTCTTAAGAATCGGCATAGTCATATCTGTTATGGTACACATAGCACACACGAAATTTGGTTGAAATCCAAATGATAGTATAGAAGTTACATGTATTTAAAGTTGGACCTCTCAGCAGGCTTAGATTCATGTTGGTAGCACTGACGTATATAAGTTACTCCAAATTAATATAGAATGTCAGGTACTATACGCGTGCGTAGTGTAAAGCTGTCGGCTTGCATACTTTCTGATATATGGGTATTTGGATTTTAAAAAATGAGAGCATTTATTAACAGTTGGCAGCCCTGGTGGCTCTTAAGAATACACTCAGTCATACCTGTTTATGTACGCATAGCACATGCGAAATTTGGTTAAAATCCAATTGATAGTGTAGAAGTTATATGCATTTAAAATTTGGAACTATCAGCAGGCTTATAATCATTTTGGCAACACTGCCATGTATGGCCTCCTGGAAATTTAACTGCAATATTATTATCTATACGTGTGCCAATTTTGAAATAGCTCCCATTCATACCTTCCAGGATATACAACATGGAGCTCAAATTTCAATTGCGATTTTTCAGCAGTTGGTAGCGCTGACATCATTTTCAAATATGGCCGTGAGATATTCAGGTATAGATCTTTACTCCTACCAAATTTTGTTTCGATTGCTGCAGCCGTTTAGGAGTTGATAGGGGGGGGGGGCACACACACAGCCAGACATCATTTTTGCAAAATATGAAAAGGAGGCTAAAAATTCTAACTTCTCAAATTAGCCAAAATATCTTCCGTAATTCCTTTTTACTTCCTTTCTTTTTTAGAAACATCAGTCTTATATTTAAATTCCAGCGGTGTCCGCCATTATCGCGACGGCTTCGGTGGCGTAGTCGGTAGCATGCTGAGCTTCTATGCCGAAGGTCGCGGGTTCAAACCCGGTCGAAGTCGTCGGATTGTTTAAAAGCATTAAAATCTCTCAGTATGCCTTCCTTCGGAGGTGAAGTAAAGCCGGCGAGCCCATGTCATAGATTTTACACTTGAGTGAAGCTAATTTATAGGTTAGATTAGACTAACGCTCTTAGGTTCCAACGTTCGTCACCAGGAGCCGACTGCGGTGGCATCTAATAACCAAGTTCAGAACTAGTTGGTCGTTGACGGTGGCGTTAGGTAGCAAAAGTTCGAACTACTTGAAACTTGAATGTCTGCAGTCCTTACTTGAATTGAAAACAGATAACACACACTAATACGATTTTGAAAAATATCGTGTGCTTAGAAATCAAGTTAAACAAATGATTCGAAATAAAAAAGTATGCCTACTTCCAACAGCTAGCCGGCAACTTGAATGCTAGGAGCACCTGGCGGCTATTCAGGTCGGTAGGTATTGGGAGGCGCACTAAAAACTCCAATACTCACGATATTAATACCAATGAATTAAATGCTCACTTTGCTCGAGAAATAATTGGTACTGATCCCCAAATAATACAAACAACAATAAATTCACTGCCTCACCGACCGTTATTCAAGTTTCCACTTCTCTCTTCTGTTCTTAATTTGTTGCATGTAACGCTTCTAAATCATCCCGGACCTCTTTGAACCGATTGTTCTTGGTTTTATTATTAGGCCTATTATTTGAGTGGATGCAGAGCCTCCGTGGCTTAGGCGGCAGCTCGCCGGCCTCTCACCGCTGGGTCCGTGGTTCAAATCCCGGTCACTCCATGTGAGATCTGTGCTGGACAAAACAGACGCAGATAGGTTTTTCTCCGGGTACTCCGGTTTTCCCTGTCACAATTTCATTCCAGCAACACTCTCCACTATAATTTCATTTCATCTGTCATTCATTTTAATCATTGCCCCAGAGGAGTGCGACAGGCTTCGGCGGCCGGCACACTCCATATCCTCGCCACTAGATGGGGGCTTCATTCATTCCATTCCTGACCCGGTCGGAGACTGGAAGCAGGCTGTGGATTTTCATTTTATTTGAGTGGATGCAACGTTACAAAGAGAAACCCGCATACAACTACCGGTACAGCAATTATTTATTTATTTATTTATTTATTTATTTTAGTAAAACAAATTATCCCAATAAATGGAAGACGCTAAGCAAATATCTCAATCAACTTTCTTTTTTTGGTTCTTCTTGTTGCTCCAATAGGCTTTCATTCTTTCCAACAAGGCTTGCTTACGTTCTTCCGACCACTTTGGCCTGTACTTCGCCCGCGAATATTGTAGTTGTAAAGAGTAGCCTACACTTAGCAACGTCTCAATCATGAATGCTACGACTTATTTATCATTTTCAATAATAGTGATAATAATTTGGTAATTCGGTAATAACCAAATTTGGTAAAGACCGTAAACAATCAGACAATAAAGATAACAACAACAACAACGGCATATAAATCTCACGAACGTCTCGTCGCTTCGCATCGCATGTATAAAATTCGACTCAAAATCACAACACGGTTTCCGAACGTAAATATAAAATAAATGAGATATATTAAACACACTGACTAAACACAAAATTCATTTACCTCAATTCCTATGGAAATAAAAAGGACACATCATACTGTAAAGTCTTCTATGCCCACATTGTTCCCCTTTCACCTCGTAATATACACTACATCGAAAAACTATTAGATACGTGTTTATAGGTCTATGCCAAGTGTCACATTCCCAAATGAAATCACCGTTGGGATATTCAATGAAATGCAGGTATCAAACCCTTAACACCCCTTTAGAACCTGAATATCTAAAAATACTTCCTAAGTGGACGTCTTTTTAAAGAACTTCACCCCTCCTCATGGGCCCCTTAAATTGGATTTATGAAAAAAAAAACAGTCGAATACCTATTTACTTCTTTTTTAAGCTGATTTTTTCCCATGAGTTTCAAACTTCTCGCCCATGTTGTTTAAGAAATGCACGCTCCGTTAGGAATCCTTCAACCCCCCACTTTTCACCCCTTTCACCTCATAATATACACCACGTCGAAAAACCCTTACACACATGTCTGCTTACTTGATTAGTTTATATGCCGAATATCACATCCCCAAATGAAACCACCCGTGAGATATTCTTTTTCAATAAAATGCAGGTTTAACCCCCTTAACACCCCCTTTAGAAACTGAATATCCAAAAATTCTTCCTTGATGGACGTTTTCGACATACAGCGAACATATCACCATAATTTCATGTTTCTAACCTCAATATGTTTGGCTGAGGGGTGATGAGTTAGTGAGTCAGTCAGACAGGACACTTTCTTTTGTATAAGAGATAATAAGAATTTATTGCAGCCAGATGGCCATATACCTAGGTAGTAAGTTACAACTATGATAAGAATAATACCTAGATAGAATAAGCCTGCAAATTATCACACAATCACTACGATACCGTGGTCTTCCATTAGCATAGATTAGTCTTTGCTATATTCCACTAGGCCTATGCTCTTCCTGTTCCCACATATTGCAATATGCTATTTGGCGCATATCTTCTCACATGAAGTACGGTACACACGCAGTCATTGCTCGGTTCATGATATTTTATGATTTTACAATTTTTGGGATGGAAGCCATGCACGGTGAGGCTCGTGATGGACGAAGCAAAGATGATATAAAAAGTAGGTTAGCTCAGGCAAGGAAAGCATTTCTACAGAAAAGGAATCTGATGACATCGAATATAGATTTAGGTATTAAGAAGTCATTTTTGAAAGCCTTTGTCTGGAGCGTGGCGCTCTATGGAAGTGAAACTTGGACTATTGGTGCAGCAGAAAAGAGGAGAATTTAAGCGTTTGAAATGTGGTGTTACAGGAGAATGATGAAGATGAGATGGGTAATAGGGTTACAAACGAAGAGGTATTAAGACTAGTGGGAGAGGAGTGATGTTTCTGGCGACTGCTAATGAAGAGAAGAGATAGGTTGGTAGGACATATACTAAGACACCCAGGAATAGCAAGCTTAGTTATGGAAGGAAAGGTTGAGGACAAGAACTGTAGGGGTAGACCAAGGTTAGAATATGTTAAACAGATTGCCACGGATGTAGGGTGTGGTAACTATGTAGAGATGAAACGATTAGCTCAGGACAGGGAGGCATGGAGCGCTGCATCAAACCAGTCAAAAGACTGAAGACTCAAACAACAACAACTAGCAACCCGCCCCGGCTTCGCCCGGTTTACCCAGCGTACGCTTAAAAGGCGCACGGACGGCAGGTTTTTCTTCAACTCGATTCACTGAAATCGTCACTGCTCGGTTTCCTTTGGTCATAAATGAATGTTTTTTCAACAGAATCCTTCCTCGAAAAATCCTTTACAGAATGGTGAAAAACGCATCAAAATCCATCCAGTGGTTCTCGAGATTACTCGTGACATCCAAGAACGGGGGACGTTTTTTAATACTATGTAGAGATTCTACTCTGCTTTTAATAACACCCGTCTTTTTCACTATGTGCGACCAAACAAGCAAGTTATCTTTTTTCGCGGTACCACAAAAGGGTTAAGCCGCTCAGTTCTTGGATAACCTAGGTTGTTTCCTCAGTTTAGGGACTGTGACAACGCGGTCATGCAGCCCCGTGTACTTTGGGTGTGTGTAGAATCTGTCTGATAACCGGTGTTAATTGTGATGGCTGTATTAGTGTGTGTTATCTGTTTTTAGTTCAAGTAAGGATTGTAGACATTGAATTTTCAAGTATTTCCTACTTTTGCCGCCAAACGCCACCGTCAACGACTACTAGTTCAGAACTTTGTTACTGACGATGAACGTTCGAACCTAAGAGCGTTATTCAAATTTTAACCTATAATTTAGCTTCACACATCGGCCAAAGTCGTCGGATTTTTTAAGAGCGTTAAAAATCTCTCAGTGTGCCTTCCTTCGGAGGGGAAGTAAAGCGGCGGTCTCATGTCATAGATTTATGGCATGTTAAAGAACCTTCCACTAATTACACCTGTGTGAAGCTAAATTGTATAGGTTAAGAATGTAAACAACGCTCTTAGGTTCCTACGTTTGTTGCCAAGAGCCGACTGCGGTGGCGTCTGGTAGCTAAGTTCTGAACTAGTAGTCGTTGACGGTGGCGTTTGGCGGGAAAAGTAGGAACTATTTGAAAAATCCAAAGTCTGCAGTCCTTACTTAAATTTAAAAAAACAGATAACACACACTAATACAGACATCACAATTAACACCGGTTATCAGACAGATTCTACACACACCCAACGTACTCGGGGCTACATGACCGCGTTTTCGCAGCCCCTAAACTTAGGAACCAACCAGCTTCACACAGGTGTAATTAGTGGAAGGTTCTTTAACATGCCATACATCTATGACATGGGACAGCCGCCTTTACTTCCCCACCGAAGAAAGGCATACTGAGGGATTTTTAACGCTCTTAAAATATCCGACGACTTCGGCCGGGTTTGAACCCGCGATCTTGGGCATAGCAGCTCAGCCTCTGAAGCCGCATGGATAACCTTAAAACAGCAATGCCCATCTCCATGTCTAAGCTCCACTAACAGCCTGTTATGTCAGCACCTCACTTTGGCCTTAAGCAGCTCACTTCGGGGAAATTGAAATGTCAGTGAGTCAATTCTGGCGGCAGTTCGGTGTGACTCAGTATCGAGTCAGCTGTTCACCGTTACATGTTGATGCTCTATTATCTGGTCCAACCAACCAGAGGTTATTTCTGGTGAATCTCTTCCCAGGAACGAGATCATTCATGTGTTGCTGAGTCTTGTGCAATATTTAGCCAGGCTTACACTCGGTTGCGAGACAGCAATATTTCCGCGAACGTCTCATTCTTGATTTCTCCAGTTCGCTGTTTTTATTGACCCCCTCACTCAGTTTGAGTTCTGCAGAACTTCTCCGAGTCACGAAGCCGTGAATCAGGATATAGTAAAATGGCAGGTTCAAGGAAATATCCATTCATACTTGAGTCTTGATGTCGGATAGTAACCGTGCGTCCCACATTGTCCAAGTGATTCACACTCAAGACGTAAGGCCAAGGTTGCTGTGATATGAGTATTGGTCATTCTAAACACCCACCACTATCAATTAACAAATACGACTTCCTTCTAAGATTCACTACGTTGTACATCCACGGTGTCCCTAAGACAAAATACAGTGTTGACAGTAGTGGAATGACCCTCCTGAAACACCTGCCAAATGGTCCAGGTATGAACATCCAGGCGATTATTACATCTGTAATCAAAAGATCGGTGACAATTCCACGACATATTTCATACAGTTCTGCAGACGACGATAAGTTTGAAATGATGGGATCGTTTCGTTTCTTTTTCTTGTCTTTATGTTATTTTTTCCAATCATTTTAATATAGATGAATCTGACTCTTCTGTCTTCCAGGCAGCTTTATTTACGGAAGCATGTATAATAATTAATAAATAACTTCTACTCAAGTCAAACACATGTATTTTGATTCCAATTAACACTTGATCACTCTGGTTCGTTCACTTGACCCTCCGGACAGCTGATTTGGCACGTCTTCCCCGAACACATATGGACCGCAGCCAAATTCTCAAGAAACCACACTACTCATGAATGAACAGTGTGTCTGTTGATGATATCTCTCACAGAAATGCATATAAATGACAGGTATCATTCCATGATATTGAATTAGGATAAATCCTAGTTTCAAACATTCCCAAACACAGCTCCCCATTAGTCTCTGTCCCCCGTACTGAGCGCTATAGCGGGAAGTGGCGGTTAGGCCTAATTTACTATCCCACTCCACAGACATTACAAGAGCAATTCTAAACCAATTTGTTTCATATTTTCAGAGTTTTTTTTTACAATATTATCAACACATACATATTTTTGGTATTTATGTAAAGAACAAGTAATGGTTAAATGTACAGACATCGTCACCTCAATGCAAAACTTACAAACTTCAAAATTTGAGATAAATAGGCCTATATGGTGCTACTTACAAAATCAATGCTATTTGACAAGGATTTTGGTTTCTTTAAGAAATATCACATACGGTAATATTGAAGACATTTATCTAACAACTTCCAGCTCATGACTAAACAAAATATTGGTTTGCACATAGCACCAGAGATTTAATTATTTTGCTTTGAAACCATCGATGAAAAACAGCGACAAATGTTCATTTCTTATATCCCTCACTGGTGCTGAAGCGACGATATCTCACTGGCTATTGATAAACAGTAACACATAGGCCTATAGCACTGGAATATCATAATCACACTTGGCACACGCGGTTAAGTCCCGATGCAAGTTTTAGGCCTAACTTGTGAGTTCACTAACGGCACTTTCTGTAGGCTACTTATCATGACTTGACCACAATTTAAACTGAAAGTCACAGCCACACACCTTCACAGCACTTCGCGAATTAAATGGAACTATGTGTACGTGTACAACTGAAATGGGGTAGTACGATTCGTCGCTTTGCATGTGGGCAAGACTCACCCGCACTAATCAAACACATCGCGCAAAATACAGAACGTTTGAAAATTTAAAAAATCAATCCGCGTTAAAATAGAAAGTTTTGAAGCCATTGTTGCCTTAATAACAATTGAATTATATATTTTAGTAGGTCAATTATATTAGGCGGGTAATACGATAGACCGTCTGAGAAAATTCACATATTTCATGGTAGTTCTTAGATTTATGGAACAATTGATATGAACAGCAAAGATGAATAGGGCCCGGATGTTGATGCCGTAAAAAAGTTTTAAAAATGCACTTAAATTTTTCAAAAATGACTGTAATAAATGATCTAAAACATCGAAAAATGCGCTATAAAATGGGAAAAATGATCTTATAATAATAAACTCACCAATATTTCAAAAATTCGAAAAATGCACAGTAAAATGGAGAAAATAATCTTATAATATTTTTACTCACCAGTATTTCAAAAATGACATCTGAAGCTCAAACTGAAAAGTCAATAAAAATAGATTTCTAGCACTTAACAAAAGGTTTATGTTCATAGCTAGGCCTACTAGCTTCTTCTTAACTCTGAGAGACTCCCTCATATAAATCTGTGACATGACTAAATTGGAAAAATTACCTTAAAAGGCCGATTTCTCTAAAATATGACAAAAAAATCCACCAAACTTTAAAAAATGCTCTTAAAATGGAAAAGTAGCAAAAATGCAAAATGATGCAAAATAAAAATTACATATTTGAAGACGGGATGACCCGTCCGGAGTTTCTATGTACTTCAGCATTGTTTTAGACAGCTCAGTAAAAATATGACATGTCATCAACATCCGGACCCTAATGATGAATAATAACAGTGCAATGGTAATAATAATAATAATAATAATAATAATAATAATAATAATAATAATAATAACACAAGAAAAGCAGGGATGGAAATAAAATAGAAATTAAAGAAAGAGGACAGAATATAGTCTAGACATTCCAAAGATAACATTTATGCGATGGAATTAGATACTTTTGGAAGTTGTCATTTCAATTGAGAAACTTGGGGATATTTTGGTCACTATCCCTGCTCCTGGAAGCTTCTGACAGATTCGCACACGCACACGATATTCGGAACGAATGAAACACAATTTGCGCACATTTCACAAAAAAGAAACCTATTGGAGATAGGGAGCCTCCGTGGCTTAGGCGGCAGCACGCCGGCCTCTCACCGCTGGGCCCGTGGTTCAAATCCCGGTCACTCCATGTGAATTCGGTGCTGGACAAAACGGAGGCAGACAGGTTTTTCTCCGGTTACTCCGGTTTTCCCTGTCAAAATTCCATTCCAGCAACACTCTCCACTATCATTTCATTTCATCTGTCATTCATTTAATCATTGCCCCAGAGGAGTGCGTCAGGCCTCGGCAGCCGGCACAGTTCATATCCTCGCCGCTATATGGGGGCTTCATTCATTCCATTCCTGACCCGGTCGGAGACTGGAAGCAGGCTGTGGATTTTCATTTTCATTGGAGATAGGCTAGCAAGAGCACATCGTAAAAACACACGGGGCTGCAAAACACGCTGAAACCACAGTAAGATGTATGTCGTTCGCAACGGTCACAACAATGAGGTTATCTACCTCAACCCAAATCACTATTCGCACACAATTTGCTAACACGACTTAATTTACGAACAGTTTTTTTTTAACATTGTTAAACAAAGAAGCCACAATACACTTTCACTTTGATGATGATTGTCCTCTTAAGGGGCTAAACATCAAGGTTATCAGCCACTATGCGCGCGCAACTTTCAACATGGAGTCACAATTTAGCGTGTAAGAAGAGCAGGTACTCACCGGTAGGAACCATCACGAGGTCCGGGGCCTCTTCTGTCTCGGACTCTGGCTCGGGGGTGGTGTCAGAGGCGGCGGGTGGTGGTGGTGTGTCGGGGGTGGCGCAGGCCGCCTCCATGTCCTCAGCAGCATCGTCGAAGAAGAGACTTCTGATGAGCGCGGGCAGGTCAGTGGCGATGTCTGACTCGTCGGTCGCGGGGGACTGAGGAGACCAGGCCGCGCGTTGCCTCATCGTGGTGGAGAATGACGTGCCGGCAAGAGCGGCCCACACACACAAGCCAGGCCCCCTCCACACCACCTGCTTCGCCCGGTATTGTTACTTACTCTACTCTTTTCTCAGTTAGGTAACTCAGCACCATGCTTATTAAGACCAACACTGTCGCCAACTTAAGGTAAGAAAGACCTGCCTATCTCGCCCAGGTTAAATCTTCAAATGTTTAGTGCACTTCACTCAAAACCTGTTTGGGTTAGCCAATTTAAATTTTCACTGACAAAAGATACGAGCCTTACAGTAGTCGCATATGATGTGTAACATCTGACATGTTATCCTACCTTGAAGTTGTTACCGTTTTTATTATCCGTGACATGCATCAACACACAAAATGTCTTTTTACTTTTTACACACTCATAATACATAACAATTCCACGACTCTTTTTTTTTCTTTCTTCACTGCCTACTTGATATTTCTACTCTCGCACTGCCTTCTTGATACTCTGCTGTTACAAAGTAATTCGTATGTAATAAACATTCCACATGATACCAGCCTCCGTGGCTTAGGCGGCAGCACGCCGGCCTCTCACGTTTGGGTCCGTCGTTCAAATCCCGGTCACTCCATGTGAGATATGTGCTGGACAAAACGGAGGCAGACAGGTTTTTATCCGGGTACTTCGGTTTTCCCTGTCACAATTTCATTCCAGCAACACTCTCCACTATCATTTCATTGCATCTGTCATTCATTTAATCATTGCCCCAGAGGAGTGCGTCAGGCCTCGGCAGCCGGCACAGTTCATATCCTCGCCGCTAGATGGGGGCTTCATTCATTCCATTCCTGACCCGGTCGGAGACTGGAAGCAGGCTGTGGATTTTCATTTTTCACCAGCAGCCAGATCGTATGTGATACAGCTGGCAGTGCGTCTTACACACTTCCGTCCAATTTTTCAAAATAATTCCCACAAAAATATCCAGCAACCGAGTGGAAAGATGTTATACATCTAAAACGAAATACTTTTGCCAGTATGATTTTTTTTAAGATACGATGTTTTAATCCAAAATAATGTCAAAAAATATTTATATTTCATTTTGTATATTATATAAACGGATATCCATTCTTATTAGTGTTTATTAGGATGATGTTGATACATCAAAAAAATTTAATGGACCTATATTCATTAGTTTTCTTACAAATGGTACCAAAGTAGTGAAAAATGTTAAACTGAGAAAAATGAGGTTGAAGTTTTTCATTACATTTTGTTACCTCTGACAATTCTTAGAACATTCCTGTCCCATAACTTGCATCATTTCGTCCATCACTGGTTATTTTGCTTCTCCTACTTCCTTTAGCTTTCAAATAAATACATAAATAAATAAACAAATAAATAAGTAAATAAACACAATATAAATAAATAAATGTGTATTTCGACTTATCATTTTGCAAATAAGTGGACTTGTTTCCCTCTTCAAATCACCGATTCAATTATTAATAATTGGGCAGATGACCTCGCTGTTCTGCCCCTTAAACAATATTTCTTTAATAGGTCAGTGCAAAATCACAGTGATTATAATAATTATGAAGATGTTCAGTAACCACTGGTAACATACACAATGCAGGAAGTTGCAATTGTTACCAACACAAAGTCTGCGCTCAACAGAGCAGACCAGAAGTGAGCTCAGAAATCCATCTATAATAGTTCAGAAGTTATACGCACAAACATAAATCTCTGTAATAGTGGGCGTTGTCTTTCATGGTGCAGCATAGTCATTTATATCTTATCAAATGACAATTTTTCATATTTTTTCGACTTTTTTGGACAAATTCCTGTTCTCTACATTGTAAATAACAAAAACGCAAAAAAAAAAAAAGTTTTTTTCGCCCCTAGGAGGGTCTTTCTTACCTTAACGCACAATTTGGCAGTGCAACTTCCAGAAGAAAGAGACCGGGACAGTGCACCTTCTCATGATTTCATGGAAGGAATCTGCGGTAAATTTACCGCATACGCTTAAATTAATACTAAGAACATACCGTTATTTCGTGGTGTTGTTATTATTACTTTGTTTCGTTATTACTCAAACAATTTACATTTTATAAAGAAAATAACTTCGATGCAGCAAAAGGAACAAGAAGTCTTTTACACATAACCATTCTTCATTGTGAAATAAATCTCCTCACTACTACTTCCATTGTTATTATTATTATTATTATTATTATTATTATTAATGTTAACCATTGAATTAATGGACTCTTAGGGCCTAAGTCCATTAAATAGGAAGCCCGTTAAATTGCGAATTTTTAAGGGATAAGACAAGAATATAATTATAACACAGCAGTAAAATTTTGAACATTCGAAGTGACTGCCAAAAAATAAAGGTTTAATAATTAACTTGTGAATTACTATCCTCTTCTCTCCCATGCTAAAAAAAAACCACTCAGCCTAAGGAAACATCCAGTTATTGATTTGATTTTTGTTATTCATGAACTATATAAGACCATGGAACAACAACACTAGGAAGTGAAGCAGAGTGAAGGGTCCACGTTTTGCGTTCCTCTATAGATGGCATCACATGCGTTCGACTGAGGCGATGTCTATGAGTAGGGCACGGTTCTGTTTTGTTTTGTTAAAACTCACAATAATTGCCAACGGTTGTAGTAGATTAATATTCTACTATTATAGTCTAAATACAGAAACATTATGATAAAGATGTGTTTACGTAACAATGAGAATTATATGCATGCTCATGAATTAGACATACAAATATAAGCTAATATTATAAAATTCCTAGTTCTTTTTAATGCATCTCGGCTGGCTGCGTGGCTCAGTGGTAAAGTTCTCGCCTGCTGTTCCCAAGATTGCAGGATCGAATCCTGGCGCAGCCAGTTGGTATTTGAGGGTGTGCAAATATGAGGGAGCCGTGTCAGTAGATTTACTGGCACGTTGAAGATCCCCTTCGGGACAAAATTCCGGCACTCCGGGGTCTCTTATAGCTGCAGTTCTTAAAAGAAAAAAAAACCTCTAACATTATATTATTATTAGGGCTCGGATGTTGATGTCATAAAAAGATTAAAAAATGCACTTAAAATTTTCTAAAATGACGGTAATAAATGACCAAAAAATTCGAAAAATGTAGAAAATGATCTTATAATAATAAACTTGCCAATATTACAAAAACGACATCTTAAGCTCAAACTGAAAAGTCAATCAAAATAGATTTCTAGCACTTAACAAAAGGTTTATGTTCACTTTAGTCTCAGTTGCATTGCACTACGAATGTCATTCTGTTGTCGAATGTAAATGATCTGCGGTTATCAGCCAACAAGTTTTTATATCTCGAAAAGCTGCGTTCAACATCAACTGATGTTATCGGAGCGTACTTGAAGTGAGGATGGTCGTTTGCTGCTAAATCCTCCTCAATCCCAACCATGCAGTAGTTTTCACCAGAAAGAATGTTTTTGTCCAGCACTTTTTTCAGTTTTTATGCAATACCCGCAGCAATTTCGCCACAATTGTTGCTATGTATAGTTTCTACCCGGTTGATTAAGGAAATGGAATCAATATTTCAATATTAAATTATCTTGTATCAGCTACTAGCTTCTTAACTCTGAGAGACATAACTCGCTCATATAAAGCAGTGACATGACTAAATGGGAAAAAATGTCCTTAAAAGGCCGATTTCTCTAAAAAAAGACCAACAAAATCTACAAAAAAAAAAAATGCTCTTAAAATGGAAAAATAGCAAAATATGCAAAATGATGCAAAATAAAAATGACATGTTTGAAGACGGGGTGGCCCGTCCGGATTTTCTATGTACTTGAGCATTGTTTTAGACAGCTCAGTAAAAAGATGACATGTAATCAACATCCGGGCCCTATTTTTATTATTAATGCATCTTCATTTAATTGTCAGTTAGGTATCATATCGTGTGACATAGTTGATTAATTATTATCAACTAGCAGACCCGTGCGGGAACTCTCGCACAATGGGTTGTGTGCGCCCCTTGTGTACAGACTACCCGCCCGTCTCTAGTGCTATGCGGGCTGTACGCGACACAGTTCTACCAGGGGATATCGTCTTGTTTATTTGTTTAAAAGCAGTTTATAAACAAATAAATATATTTCCTTTGACTTTTCAAGAAATGAAAGATTTTTCCTGTACTTTTGAGACGATTTGTAAGATTTTGGTACAAACCACACCTTCTAACTCCCTCTGGTTTAGGAGCTTGAGTTTTGTGAAACATACACCTTAGCGTATTATATACCGTAATAAGATTGTGAATTGATTGCATCCTATGCTATCGTCTGTTATTTATAGGTTGTGCTAGGAAATAAAACTGAGTTGCGAAATATGTAGGCCTAATCAAGTGTCGTACCGTACCTATTTTTCCATTAGTGTTGGTGGATTATCAATATTATTAATCTACAGCTTCAAGCCGTTGGATTATCCTTTATTCTTTCCAAATTACATTTCCGTTTTATAAAACTCTGAAAAATGGCAGAAAGCAAATAGTGAAAGAAACGGGTGGCTTCGGTGGCGTAGTCGGTAGCATGCTGAGCTTCTATGCGCAAGATCGCGGGTTCAAACCCGCCCGAAGTCGTCGGATTTTTAAGAGCGTTAAAAATCCCTCACTGTGGCTTCCTTCGGAGAGGAAGTAAAGCCGGCGGGCCCATGTCATAGATTTATGGCATGTAAAAGAGCATACCACTAGCTACAATATATGAAGCTAAATTTGTAGGTTAGATTTGATTAGCGCTCTATTAGTACCAACGTTCGCCACCAAGTGCCGGTTGCGGTGGCATCTAGTAAACGAGTACACAGCTAGGTGTCGTTGACGGTAGCATTTGCTAGCAAAAGTAGAAACTACTTGAAATTGATCGACGTTACCTGAATTACAGATAACACACACTAATACAGCCATCACAATTAACACCGGTTATCAGACAGATTATACACACACCCAAAGTACACGGGGCTACATGACTGCGTTGTCGCAGCCCCTAAACTGAGGAACCAACCAACCAGTGAAAGAATGGAGTGGTTTTTACTATGGTGCTGTTTGGTACAGCAATAATATGAGGAGCAAGAAGTCTACCTCTATGCACAAGTTTCCTACCGATCCTGCTGGGTTTGCTACAGCTCGATTCACAACGTGCAGTTGGCAGTTTGTAAATTATAGGCCTACTTATACGTGCTTGCTTAAGGAAGAAGTAAATGCATTCATATTCATTTTTTTTATTTCCTTCAAAATGACCACACTCATCCTATTTTATTACGTTGTCATCTAGTGTTAAAAATGAGGTAGATAAGAGATCTAATAATTGGGATGAGTCTGGTGCTATCATTGTGTTACATTAGGCCTAGTTTTGTTGGAGTACTGAATTGTCCATGATAACGACTACCGGTATGCCAAGAGGTGTGGAGGAAATTTAGTTGATCGCTTCAAGCTTTGTAAATTTGGGACTTGCAAAATTATCTCGCAGAGAGAAAAATAATGTTAGGCTACTTACATTTACTCTCAACGCAAGCAATTCTAAAACATGGGAAATCGTTATCTCAAATGTGTGCGAAATGACTGCCTAACAACAAAATTTAGCATACTTAAATATTTTAATGCCGCGCCATTTTGCTATGGTATTGCGCTGCCCTGCTCGCTAGAGTGCAGTAAGTGTTAATACAGCTGAAGATCGAAATTAGAAAGTGTTAACGATAACCCACCGCCAGCTGGATCGCATCCCTCCTGGCTGCGATCCAGCTGGCAGTGCGATAACCATTTGTCTTATGGGAGCTTCGTTTCATACTAAGGCCAAGAGTAAAACACTTCACACACGAGGAGAAATCGGTGCAGCCAATAACCATAGCCTTTCAGAGGAATACACGTATGCATTCGTCATTTGTAAAATATTAAGTAAAATCGGTGGTCGACGTGATGTGGACTAATAAAAACACAAGACCGACTCCAATACTCAGACCTTAATGCTACTCTCGATTGCTTCAAGATGGCGATTCGAGAAGCCCTAGCCTGTTCAAAACGTGGGTTTGTTTACATACGTTGTTTCAGTTTGCTACCGATGAAAGTTGGCGATAAGTAGTGTTTCCTATGGAGAATAGTGGTGCGTGAGAGTGAATTTGTGAGTCAGTTGATATTTAGCAGCTGTAATTATACGCAGTGACATATGAATGTTTGTTTTGAAGTTATGTAATGGGTCGCTCTTGTTGTGTACCGGGTTGTAAGAGTAATTACGGCAAAGCTTCTCATACAACTATTTTTAAGTTTCCCAAGGAAAAAACATTAAGAGAAAAATGGATTAGAAGTATACATCGTGACAATTTTGTGGTCAGTGATAAAGCAGTAGTATGCATACACCATTTTGAAGATAAGTTTGTGGTTAGGGAAGACGTGTTCCCTGTTGTAAATAGTGAACCTATTCGTGTTCCTCGGAAAGTTCCAAAACTAAGCGATGATGCTTACCCCACAATTTTTCACAATCAACCCTCTTATCTAACTGTTAGGCTTAGTAAAGAAAGGAAAGATCCTGAAGAACGTGTGCAGCAGATATTACAGAGAGATTTGGATAACTTTAATGAATGGTGTGAACAGGATACCATTGCAAATTTCGAATCTTTCACAAGTGAAGTTAAGAATAGGCCGGTAAATCCATTTATAACAATTGTGAAGGAAGACTATGTCCTTTTTATTAAAATAGATGATAATGCTTATTGTGATGTTCCATCAGTGTCAATGTGTTTCAAAGTGTCGAGTGATTTAGATGTAAATGTGTTTTACAAGAATCTGTGCTTACCTGCGGAGAAGTTTAACTGGATCTTGGAGTGCAACGGAAGCAAGGCATATAAATGTGATAGATGGAGCAAGTTGGATAATTTGGTGAGTTCTCTTGCTAACTATAATAATGAATCAGTATCTCTCTCTGAAAGGGTAACTTCATTGATAAATGTTACAAAGGAGGGCCTGCAACTTGATGCTGATGAGAATTTAGAGAGGGCTGGCAAGGTAAAATTTGCATTAGAACAGTTGGAGCTTGCTTTTGCTTGTCAGATTAAATATTCATCAGACCTCCTAATATGGGCCGCAAGTCTCTCTTACTCACACCCTGGAGCTTACCAATCTTTAAGAAGGACAAACATAATGACACTACCTCACCATGTTTATCTCAGGCAATTCTTGTCCAAAATAGGTCCAAACAGCTCAGGTGTTGGGCCTTTGCAAAAATCCTTTTTGAAAGAAAAAAGCAAGCTCCTGAATGATGAAGAGAAGGTTGTTACTGTTTTGCTGGATGAGATATATGTTAATTCCAAACTCACGTATAAAGGAGGGAAAATAATCGGGATGGCTGAAAATAGCTCAGGAGCCGACTCGGCCACCACCATACAAGCTTTCATGTTTTCCTCATTACGTTCAGACAGTAAAGATATAATAGGTCTTTTCCCAGTGAGAAACCTAAATGCAAAAACTCTACTGACTCTAACCATTGACGTCCTAACCTTGATGGACGAGCTTCAATTTCATGTAGTCTGTTTGGTATCAGATAACCACAGCATGAATAGGAAGATGTTTGAGCTCTTGGGTGGTGGTACTCTAAAACCCTGCATTACAAATCCAGCTAATACCTCCAAGTCACTATTTCTTCTGTTCGACAGTGTACATTTGCTGAAATGTGTAAGGAACAATTGGTTAAATCGACCCAGTCAAACGTTTGTCATTCCCAACACCCAGCAGACAATTCCCAAAATAGAAAGCATGCTACATGTTACTGAAAATGAATCAACTTTTCAGTACACAAATGTCGAGGCTAAGTTATCAGATATTAGAGATCTATTCCATTCTGAAAAGAGTATGATTCTAAAACTGGCTCCAAATTTGTCAAGAAAGGCTTTATATCCCACTGCTATAGAGAGACAGAATGTTGCTCTAGCTATGAGCATATTTGATGCCAAAAATATAGTGGCATTGGATATGCTTAAAAGTGAGGGTGTTGCTATTTCTGATGGGACTGTCCAGTTTTTGAAATTAATTTCAAAGTGGTGGACAATTTCAAACGTTCAGCACCCAATGAAAGGAAAGTACACCCGAAATGATGATGCAAACCCAATTAGTGGCCCCAATGATACCAAGCTTGTCTTTTTGGAAACTTTGAAAACATATGTTGACATATGGCATAGCAACACCTCACACAATGATGGAAAATTGAGTAATGAAACGTTCTTAGCATTCACTCACACACTGACTGCAGTTGTCCAGCTATGTAAATATATTTTTAATACATATAAGTGGTCCTACATCCTGACAGCTAAGCTGCAGACAGATGGCTTAGAAAGCAGGTTCGGAGCATACAGAAGATTAAGTGGCTGCACATATAATGTCTCAGTAGAACAAGTGCTAGAATCTGAACGGAGACTCAAGGTATTAAGTTTGCTAAAACTTCAGTCGGCAAAGTTAGGAGAATTTACTCTCAAGGACCTGACAGTTACTTTCAACCAAGAAAAAGTAGTCGAGAACCTTGATAAATTTCAGTCTGCCCTGGATGAAACACCATTAGTGTCGATTCCGCTTGAAGCAAAGAAGATAATTGTATGCATTGCTAGTTACACGAGCATGAAAGTTTTGGCCAAGTTGGTAAAGAGTGGAAAGTGCATTCGGTGTAAAGAAGTGCTACAATCCGAAGAAGATTTAATCCTTGATTGTGACAAGAAGCTTCTGTCTTACTTCAGTGAACTTAACAGGGGTGGGCTGAAGTGTCCTTCCTCGTTTTTGATGGGTTTATGTTGTGATATATATAGACTTGTTCAGGTACTCATAAGCAGCAGCTTTGAATCTGAATTTTTGAAACTCGAAAATCAGAGGGACGCTGTTATTGCATTAGGGACTCAACTTATAGAGAGTTCTATAAGCAATATAAATGATGAATGTAGTTGTGGTGTGCCCTTGATCAAGATTGTTAAAAAATGTGTTAAAGTGTTTGCGAACATATTTGTTAACAACTACTCCAAAGTGTTGCACGATAAAAATGTGTCCAGGGAATTGTGCAAGAAGTTTGCAAACCAGGCACAAAAAAGAAGACCCACTGAGGAGCTTGGAGTTAAAGTAAACAAGCGCAAGGAGTTGAAACTCGGCAGCAAGTAAGGTGAATAATATTTTACATTTATTTCTTGTTCTGTAACATTTGCAGCAATTTCCATTGGCTGCAGCTGGGTCCAGCTTGATGATCTCCATCCACCTTCAAACCTTAACCTGACTTATTCCTGGAATATTGGAGCCCCCACCTACTTACCAATTGACTCTGATCTGTACTGTGTTATAATATTTGACCGTCTCAGGGTAAAAGAACTCAAGTAATGCTGTCATAGTTTTCGCGAGAGTGAATAAATTGAGATTTTTTCACATACACTTTTATTTAAACCTTTTTTTTAATATAAAATTATTTTCATCCATGCAGTGAAGTAAAATCGAAGAGAGAATGTTATTATATAGTTACGTGAAATTTCTAATAAATCAACTTGTTTTCTTTTACTGTGGGACAGCCATTTCTTCTAGTAATATTATGTGATATGTAAGTTAGTTGTTCGCGAAGCTTTTTCATGCATGGAACAGTGCTTTTCCCAATTGTGTCGTTTTCCCTACTTCAAATTACCGCCGTGTACGTCTTGATTTCGTGTTACCCAATAGGAGAAGTGGGGCTTCTGCGGCCGCCATGTTTTTTCTATGTTACGGTCTGAGTATTGGAGTCGGTCTTGTAAAAACATAACTAGTAATTCTCGAGTAGACCAGAATATGTCCTTTACACTTGCACTTGTATAATATAGACTATTATGATTTGCATAGTTGTTTCATATTCTGGGGGACATTACTAATTGAAATAACTGTCCATTATTACTACTGCACTAGAAACCTGTGCTAAATTATGTAAATACAGTAAGCATTGTTATTTCTTGCTCATTCAATGAGGGCAGCCATGTTTGTCATTGCTCAACTGCTACCGAAAGAGGTGCATGAGGTCTCTTCAACTGTTACCGAGGCGCACACATTGACGTCGCATTACTGTTGCCAACATGTGTGATACAAAATACACCACACAGGTCATGCTATAGGCATTGGTCTGTCCGGTGGATACTAACACGATTGGCCTATGAAGGTTTGAGGTCTACAGATTGTAAATTGAAATTGACGCTGATTTCACTTTGAACAGTGCGGGCTATAATTTAGTACCGTATGCACGGGGTTGGCTATACACTATTTGTCCCATAATTCATGCGGATAATGGCTGACACAGCTAAATTTTACTATATAAGTCATGATCTAAAAAGGGATGGTAGGAGGAGGAAGAGTAAAGATCTATTACCAGATGATATCCAGAATTATTATGTATTATTACATTAAAAAAATGGGCTAATTTGAGAAGTGTAGCAAACATTATAGTATGTTCTGGTCTCCTCCCTTCTAAAAAAATAAAAATAAAATAAAAAATAAAAAAGTAAAAAAAATATCGGAAAACTGTATTTTAGAAACAATGCTTTTATTTGCACAACCAAATGACACTGTTTCTTTTAGGCCGTAAACGAAAGTAGCCTATAACTTAGTCATGAAGAACAAACAGAGATTTATAAAATAGAATAAAAACGAATATATTACTGTTTCGATAATGAAAAGAAAATCGATTGTTGAGAATAATTGGTAATTATTTCAAAGTCGATTGTATTCAACGGTCGGAAATTGCGCAAACGATGATGCGCTTTTGAACAAACCAAATAGGCTATTCCTCTCGTTTTTTTTATTGAATTCATTTCAGATGTGTAATAGTCTTTTAACCGAAGCCTCCGTGGCTTAGGCGGCAGCACGCCGGCCTCTCACCGCTGGGTCCGTGGTTCAAATCCCGGTCACTCCATGTGAGATCTGTGCTGGACAAAACGGAGGCAGACAGGTTTTTCTCCGGGTACTCCGGTTTTCCCTGTCAAAATTTCATTCCAGCAACACTCTCCTCTATCATTTCATTTCATCTGTCATTCATTTCATCATTGCTCCAGAGGAGTGCGTCAGGCCTCGGCAGCCGGCACAGTTCATATCCTCGCCGCTAGATGGGGGCTTCATTCATTCCATTCCTGACCCGGTCGGAGACTGGAAGCAGGCTGTGGATTTTCATTCAATAGTCTTTTAACCCTTTATTGGATAGTGGCCCCTATATTAACCACCTGTCATAAGGACAGTTTAAGCTTTCAAAGATGCTGATAGTTGAATCTTTCAGACAAATTTCAGAGAATGTTCATGCCGAAGTTCTAGTATTTCTAAAAATCAAATATTATATACGTAGGCCTATCTACTTGAAGTATTGTTTTGTATAACGTTTTAAAAATAAAAGCAATACAATTTAAGTATAGAAATAAAATATAAATATAGAAATACAATCATAAAAGTAAAATTACAATTATAAAAGAAATATAAAATTTAAAATAATAAACAACACTATAAAAGAATTATGAAAATAATTGTAAAAATCAATTCGAAATTACGGCAGTTAATTAATTAATTCAATAAAAATATCAAAATTAAATCTATAAAAACATAAATTTAAAATCAAAATTTAAATATACAAACAATAAAATTAGAGAAACAAAAAATAACATTATTAATAATTATAATAATTAAAATGTGAAACCACATACAAATGAAAAATAGTTTTCCCAATAAAGGGTTAAACAAAACCAACTATAATTCCCAGACCTTAATTCAGTTGAACAAAATGTTAAAAATGACGGATGTCATAGCAAGACCAACTACAATATTATTGTTGGATTGTAGCTTGTCTTGTTTTAAAAACGTCTGTTAAATCCGAAGTCCATTGATCGAGGTATTAAGTTAAACCTGATCCGAGACGACGATGCATTTTAAAAAAAAGTAGGGATGATAGGCTACGATTTACTCCACGTAGCATCTAGAAAGCATATTATGAGTTTAACACCTGTTTGAAGTACTTTAACTGATATGCCATACTGTTGACGTGAGAGGTGGAAGTGTTTAACCCTCCAAGTGCTGACCGTTTCACTCTTAAGTGCTAAGCATTTTTAAGGCAGCGTGCAGATATATTTTTAAAAAATTATAATAAATACAAATTTGTAACTATAAATGGCATATTATATATCAATGTATTCAGGAAAGTTTAGAGAATAAGATGATAATAGGTGTATTTACTTACAAGTATCCAGTAGAAGTATAATGGATGATTAGTCAGATTAAAAAAAAACAATAGATATTCAATTTTAGAGGTTTGTCACAAGCACAACTTTATCTGAAATAAAATTCGAAGATGTACAAAATGTGCCAAATTAATGTTGATGATGATGATAATTGTTGTTTTAAGGGGCCTAACATCTAGGTTATCGGCCCTAATGGGTTGGTTGATCGTGAAGATGACAATGAAATGTAAACTATAACTAAAACTAACTACTAACTTTTATACTAGAAGAAGAAATGGAAAACAAAAGGAGAATAAGGCAAAGAAAGAACAGGAAGAAAAGAAATTACCTCAATCCTCGCAGAATGCGGATTGAGGGACTTGGAAGGAAGGAGAGCCATATAAGGCAGATAGGAAAGTGAAAGAGGAGAGGGTCCGCCCCACAGGTAATGGATAAAAGGAAAAAAAAACCGACCCAGCTAAGGAATCCCTCGGGGTCGCCAATTCCCGGACTCACCAGCCGTGAGCCCCTGAGGGTGTAGGAATATCCAGGGTGCACCAGAAGTGGTGGGGCTACATACACCCGGCCTCCTTGAGGGCCTTGAGCAGAAGGCAGGAGATAACAGGAAAAGAAAAAGAAGGCTGACCCCTCACAGAAGGAGGGTATCAGAAAAGATGAGACAAGGGCCAATTAAGGCGGGAATGGAAGAGACTCCCTAGGCCTCGGACACCCTAAACACAAATTACCCTAATACCGTCGGGGTCGGAAGAGAACAAGAGTTGACCAAGTGAGGTCGACAGGAAAGAAGACAGAGAGGAACCCGGCACAGGTAAGAGGAAGCAATGCCGAACTCAGCTGGGGGCCCGTGGTCGCCAACCCACGTCCCACTAGATGTGAACCCTTGGGGGGGGGGCAAATTTAATTGCAAGCGCAGTTTTTTAGCGTATGGCTTTTAGTGCCGGGAGTGTCCGAGGACATGTTCGGCTCGCCAGTTTTGTAGCTGCTTCGAGACGGACACCCAATGGGTGAGCTACAAGTACCGTAGGGGAGGAAAGTGGGAAGGTAAGGAAGAGGAGTTGGAAGGTAGCGGCTGTGGCCTATAGTTAGGGACCAACCCCGGCATTTGCCTGGAAGGAAGATGGGAATCCACAGAAGACCATCTTCAAGGTTGCCGGCGGGGGGATTCGAACCTCCTCGCCTCCCGGATGTGAGCGACTGCCCGCAGTCATGCCGTAACGACCACGGCTAACTCACCACAAGCGCAGTGATATATAATAATAGAAACTTTGATGAATAATGAATACAAAAGTCTAATCATATCACTTTTCACAGTTTTTATCACATATATACCTAAGTAAAAAGTCATAAATTTTTCAGAATATCATAAACCAACTTGAATTGCCTACCAGATAGAGAATTTCATTTCGTAGCGAGACTATTCGTAAAATCTATATAACACTGCGAGACTGTAGCATGTCGAGGGTTAAGTTCTAATCAAATGCGAATATTGGGAAGAGTGTGATTGAAATGGGGTCGTGTCCTCAAAAAGGTTTTCACTTGAGGGAACAAGTTAGGGATTTTGTTTTTCAAGAGAAGAATAGACAGGCAAGACAACAGAGAAACCACAGGAACGATTTTTGTAAATATAATTAAAATCATTCATACTTTTGGGAAATTGCCGTGTAAAAATAAAATTTTCAATTCTAGACGGACGTTTCGAGAGGAACCTTGGCTCCTTTTTGAATAGAATTTTATGTTATTTGCACACGGTGATTTCCCCACAGCATGAATGATTTTAATAGTATTCCGGGCAGTGAAAGCCTTAATCTACACTTTGTAGAAATATTAATTTTATTTGAATAATGGAAGTGTCTTCGTAGTTTAAGAATAGTATTTATTTGTGTCATTTATTACAATTACGGTACATAGTTTACATATTTACAGTAATAAATGCTTGGGCTGCGGAAGACACCGGGCGTAGACCACAATGCTAACTGCAAGTAGGTGAATGTGGAGGCTGCTAGTTCTCTCGGACCAGACTGAATTCTGGAATGCATAAATATAACATAGGCTATACAAATCAATCATCGTCAAGTTGCAAGGGGAGAAAAAAGGAAAGGTATACAAAAATATATTAAATACAAGGATGATAGACTCGCCCTTAGCTAGCTCGTAAACTGTCGCCTTAGTAGTTGGATGGACACGGTTGGAAGGAATTAAAACGTAAAAACACTTATAGTGGGCGATGTATTGATGATAGAGATATGCTCTCGCGGACTTTTTTGTAGAACTTTTCATGCTGAACAATTCTTACACTCATAGTATTTAGATATTTTTAACGGTTTGCCCAGCGTAAGCTTACAAAGCGCTCGGACGCCAGGTATTTTTCGATTTTTCCACTGAAATCGTTACTGCTCGGCTTCCTTTGATCATAAATAAATATTTTTTTACAGAAATTATCCTCGAGATATCCTTTACAGAATAGTGAAAACCGCATCAAAATCCATCCAGTGGTTCTCGAGTTTACCCGTAACATCCAAGAATCGGGGACTTTGTTTTATACTAAGTAGAGATGGGCAAATACATGAAAAGGGCCCAGTTGTCGGGGTTTAAGGGGGAAAATCAGCATAAAAAGCCAAAAAAGTTACAATATTAATTTTATAAAGAAAGCTTGGAAACTACTGTATTTACAGTGTTGCCATATTAACAATTGATATTGTAACTTTCAGGGGGCCAACAGTAAATAATTATAATATGCGAAAAATAACCTGAAATAAATTACATGTGATTAAGATATAGTCTGTAGGCTATTTGTTATTGAGAAAACTAAGGTATGACATATTTCGCTCTTCAAGCGAGCATCTTCAGATCCAAATAAACAAGACAAATTTCTCTAGAAAACACTACCAAACCTACAGTGACACCCACAAGCAGTCTCTGCTATAAGAAAAAAAAAAACACCAGAAAACCCAATCATCATCATCCTCCTTTCATGTGTTAGTCCGAAAAGAACTGTTCCGGTCTGACTTTTTCTGACCATCGCCCACTTTCGAGATTTATAATTTTTTTTCGCCCACCTCATTTCAAAAAACGCACAAATCTTAAAATTACTAACACATACATTCAAATACCTACATATAAGTTGAGAAATGAGGATTTTTACGGACATTTTTCTCTTAATAGGTACATCATGTTTATGTAGATATAGCCTAATTATGTACTTTAAAATTTGCAAGTAATCGGTCTAAAAAAGGAATAACAATCAATTAAATTAATTAAAGAAAAAAATTAAAACTACATGAATTTTAATACTGTATATAATTAATTAAACAACATAAATGCCTATGTCTAATTAATGTCATTTGATAAACTACTGTAGTTGTACATGTACTGCACCCTTCAATAAAGCATGGTTTTCTCAAGATTCATCTACGGGGTCGTGTTCAGTCCAGACTGCGTTACACAGCAAAGTTCGCTTTAAACAACATGCTCTAATGAATAGAAAGGTTCATGACAGAGGCTATACTAGAAATAAAATGAATAACAAGTAGAATAAAAGAAATTTAATGACTGAAAAGGTATGTGCATATTAATAATAATAATAATAATAATAATAATAATAATAATAATAAAAGAAATCCTCCCTGACTTTCACCCCCTTAATAAACAATAATAACACTGAGCGGTAGGAACTCGCTCGTCACAACAAGACAATGTGAATGCAGCTTCACATAAATGATAAAATCATAACATAAGCATTTGAGCGGTAAGAACTCACTCGTCACAACATATGGATACAAGTCCATTTTTTTTCTGGTCAAGAAGTTCTATAATGTGTGGTGTACTGTTCGTTAATAAGAAATTGAGTACTGATGCGAGTCCGTTTACAACTGAAACAGTCATGTTGCTTACGGAGTTGCATCTTTTAAATCACACTACGGCTATGGGACCCACCCTTAATTATTACACTATAACTACTACTGACACATGCAATATCTAATAATATAAACAGAATGAAGAATCTCCCTGTGATCCTAACTGGTGCCGGAGCACAAAATGAACACAAAAAGAGCGTGCCAGAAAATGGGCCAAAACGCTCTCATCATAATGTTACGGCTGTGAGTGAAGAGTGTCTGCTGACGAAATTAGAGGAGAGACAAAAAAATTAGAACAGGGCCTACGTGAGGAAGTCGCAGCAGTGGAAAAGAAGTTCGACGCCTTACAAGTGGAAGTTGCCGAGCTGCGCCAACGCCCGCAGATGGGGGTGGAGGAGAAATTCAACGCCTTGCAAGTTGAAGTTGCCGAGCTGTGCCAACGACCGCTGATGGGGGTGGAGGAGAAATTCAACGCCTTACAAGTGGAAGTTGCCGAGCTGTGCCAACGCCCGCTGATGGGGGTGGAGGAGAAATTCAACGCCTTACAAAAGGAAGTTTCCGAGCTGCGCCAACGCCCACTGACGGGGGTGGAAGAGAAATTCAACGCTCTACGAGAGGAAGTTGCCGAGCTGCGCCAACGCCCGCCCACCGTTACACCGGGAATATCAGGAACGGGACATAGCAGAGTGACGCCCCCAACCTTCGACGGAAAGGTCCCGTGGAGCACCTACTTACGTCAGTTCGAGGCGGCTTGTTCCATAAATAACTGGAACAACACAGAAAAGGCTACAGCTCTCATTGTAGCGCTGAGAGGTGACGCCCTTAACGTCCTTCAGGCCATTCCGACTGGATCCCAGGACTACGCTTCCCTGATCGCCCATATGGAGTCCCGATATGGAGATAGCCATCTTCAGCAGGCCTATCAGATGCAGCTCCGGACTCGGGTACAGAAGAACGCGGAAACCCTGCAGGAGTTCGAGATGGACATCGCATGCCTCGTAAGGCTCGCCTATCCAACAGCGCCGGCCGACTTTCTGGAGCAGATGGCGACGCAGACTTTCACCGACGGGCTACGGGACTCGGACACTCAACAGGCGCTGCGACTCGCGCGCAATAAGACCCTGACAGATGCGCTGAGCCGCGCACTTGAGTTCGAGACGGCAAAACAGGCATCCAGAATGCACGCGCGGGTGCGTCAAGTGGACGTCGACGAACCAGTAAAAACCATCGATACCAAGCCCCTGGCCGACGAATTAATGGAGGCGCTAAGCCGTTTCTTCGCTAGTCGCAGTACCACCAACAAAAACGTAGCCGAAGGACATCCAGAGAGGCAGCCCGGAAGAGGACTACCGACCTGCTGGACCTGCCGTAAGAGAGGCCACCTGAGCAAGGACTGCGGTGATCGCCGCCGCCAAGGGTTTCCGTCGGAACAGTCAGTCGTAGGGAAACCGCGCGGCCCAGAAAAGCAAGTATCAGCCAGCCTTGGGGGGCTAAGGTTGGCTTGTGTCAGTCGTCAAGCCCCGGCAGTCCAAGTTCGTGTGACGCAGTTACGGAGGGACAATAGCAGCCTGATGGTCGACGGAGTCGTCAACGGAGAGAGCTGGCCCATGCTAATCGACACGGGAGCATCGAGGACCATCGTCAGTCCCACCGTGATCCCGAAGAGGAGAGTGCAACCCACACAAAGGAACCTCCAGCTAATAACCGCGACCGGAGAGACCGTACCGGTACATGGCGAAGCATCACTGGAGTTCGTCATTGGTCGACGGGCGATAAAGCATCCAGTGCTTGTGGCTGACGTATCAAATTAAGTGATCATCGGACTGGACTTCCTGGACCAGAACAACATCATCTTGGATCTGAGTACCAACACTCTGCACTTCGGAGGTGAGGAACTTGCTTTGCAACCTGCGCACGAGTCCATCACCGCACGACGAGTAAGGCTGAGAGAAGACGTCATCGTTCCCGCCAGGACGGAGGTCAGTGCTGCCGTAATTGTCGACGGAACTGCTGAGGGAGTGGCGGCTGTCATCGAGCCAAAATATGAGGACATCCAGACAAAAGGATTGCTAGTTGCCAAGACTCTCATCAACACGACGTCTCGGCCGTACGTCCGCCTGTCCAACCTGAACGACTACGACATTACGGTTCACCGAGACACCAACCTAGGAGTCTGCGAGCCCGTTACCTGGATTGCCCGCATCACCGACACGACGGACGGACACCTGCAGACGGACAACCGAAGACGCGCCCTGCCAGAAGAACTACAGAAGCTGTACCAAGGATCCCAGGACCATTTAGACGAGGAACAATCACGCCAACTTCAGGACCTGCTACGCGAATTCCAGGACGTCTTCTCCGTGGGGAGCAAAGACTTCGGCAGGACAAGCTTGGTCCAGCACAGAATCGACGTTGGGGACAGCGCACCGATTAGGGCCCCATTCCGACGTGTCCCGCTCGCCAAGCAAGCCGAGGTCGACCGGATGGTAGAAGAGATGAAGGAGCAAGGGGTGATCGAGCCATCACATAGTCCTTGGAGTTCTCCGGTCGTGCTCGTGAAGAAGAAGGACGGTTCCACCAGGTTCTGCGTTGACTACAGGCGGGTGAACGACGTCACGAAGAAGGACGGCTTCCCTCTACCCCGGATCGACGACACGCTGGACACCATTTCAGGATCAAGATGGTTCTCCACCTTGGATTTGAAGAGTGGCTACTGGCAGGTAGAGGTCCACCCTAAGGACCGCGAGAAAACTGCGTTCTCTGTGGGCAGCGGGCTCTGGCAGTTCACCGTCATGCCATTCGGTCTGTGCAACGCCCCTGCGACCTTCGAAAGGCTAATGGAGTCCATTCTGAGGGGACTACACTGGAAGACCTGCCTGGTCTACCTAGACGACGTCATCGTTCTGGGGAGAAGCTTCGAGGAGCACTACAGCAACCTGAAGGAGATCTTGTTGAAGCTACGGGCTGCCCAGCTGATGTTGAGCCCCAAGAAGTGTCAGCTCTTCCAGAAGCGGGTCCAGTACCTTGGGCATATCGTCTCCGAGGAGGGGGTGCGCACCGACCCAGAGAAGACCGCAGCTGTGAGGGAGTGGCCAGTTCCGAAGGACAAATCCCAACTACGAAGCTTCCTGGGACTCTGCACCTATTACCGTCGCTTCGTGAGAGGATTTTCCGACATCGCTAAACCACTGCATCGACTGACTGAGAAGGACCAACTCTTCACGTGGACAGCAGAATGCCACGGTGCCTTCGAACAACTCAAGCAGGCTCTGTGCACCGCACCTATTCTGGCCTACCCCAGACCTGGAACAAGGTTCATCGTCGATACCGATGCCAGCGACTTTGGCATAGGGGGAATCCTGTCGCAAGTAGTGGACGGCGAGGAGAGAGTAGTGGCCTACTTCAGCAAGGCCTTGTCAAAGCCAGAAAGGAACTACTGTGTCACCAGGAAGGAGCTGCTCGCCATCGTGAAGACCGTTGAACACTTCCACAAGTACCTGTATGGGCAAGAATTTCTCATCAGGACCGACCATGCATCCCTGCGGTGGCTCCTGAACTTCAAGCAGCCCGAGGGTCAACTCGCGCGGTGGTTAAAGAGGCTTCAACAGTACAACTTTGAGATTCAGCACAGGAAAGGCCAACTGCATTCTAACGCCGACGCCCTGTCACGAAGACCGTGCCCCGAAGACTGCACCTTCTGTGCCCAAAGGGAGGAGAACACCGGGATACAGTGCCGAAGGACTACCGTGGAACTTCAAGGGAGCTGGAGCCGCGAATCTTTCATGCGGGCACAAGCAGAAGATAATGACCTGGGACTGATAGCCGAATGGAAGAGGGCCTGTGTCCCCAGACCCGGGTGGAACATTGTGAGTGACTGCAGCCCCAAGTTTAAGTCCTACTGGGCGCAGTGGGACGAGCTGGTTGTGAGGGATGGCCTCATCTGCCGTACCTGGGAGAGCACCGACGGGAAGGCATCTCGGGAACAAGTCGTCGTTGCAAAGGCTATGACGGAGGAAGTCCTGAAGGAAGTTCATGGAGGATCATCTGGTGGTCACCTAGGGATAAAGAAGACCCTGGAGAAGCTGAGAGAGCGGTTCTACTGGATCGGATGCCGAACCGACGTGGAGAACCACTGCGCGAGGTGCCACGATTGCGCTGCCAGCAAGGGCCCAGGAAGAAGACGGCGGGGTCCACTGAAGACCTACAACGTGGGCGGCCCCATGGAGAGAGTGGCCATCGATGTTGCTGGGCCATTCCCGTTAAGCGAGGCAGGGAACCGCTACATATTAGTCGTCAGCGACTACTTTACCAAATGGCCGGAGGCGTATGCGCTCCCTAACCAAGAAGCCGCGACGATTGCAGAGACCCTGGTGAAGGAATTCGTCAGCCGGTACGGAGTACCCCTGGAGCTGCACTCCGACCAAGGGAGGAACTTCGAGTCCCAGGTGTTCCAGAACCTATGCCAGCTGCTGGGAATCCGGAAGACAAGGACAACGCCGCTACACCCTCAGTCCGACGGGATGGTAGAGCGATTCAATCGCACCATCGAGAACCATCTACGAATTGTCGTCAGCGAGCACCAGAGGGATTGGGACAAACATCTTCCACTATTTCTCCTGGCCTACCGCGCCGCCGTGCATGAAGCCACCGGGTGCACACCAGCCCGGGCCATGTTTGGGAGGGAGCTCCGTCTACCTGTCGATCTTGCCTTCGGCCGACCTGGGAATGATCCGATCCCGGTAAGCCAGTATTGTCAAGAACTGGTCGAACAACTGGAGGACGTACACGCGTTCACGAGGAGGAAACTACGGATCGAGACCGACCGAATGAAGACCCGATACGACCAGCAGACGGATGCCGGCGGATTCCACGAGGACGACCTGGTCTGGCTCTTCAACCCATTACGGAAGAAAGGCCTGTCACCCAAACTGCAGAAGTCCTGGGAGGGCCCGTACCGAGTCGTGAAACGGATCAACGATGTCGTCTACAGGATCCAGCGGAGCCCGAGGGCGAAGATGAAGATCGTGCATCGAGATCGCCTGGCAGTGGGTAGATTATAGGCTAGGGAATAACCCACCCACCAAGGGAAGATGATTAAGAGAAGGAAGTAGATTTGGGATTGGAAAAGAAGGATAGAAGAACAGGAGGAGAGTCCCACAAAATTAATAAGCTTCACTTTAAACACACTTAAAGGCGATTGCCACAGAAACTTAACACCTTGATACCTAAAATAGGAACGAGCTTGGTCGAGGCTGACGGGAACCGCAGCTAAGGCTTGGGCAGTTCGCCAGAGAGAGCCTGTAGTGTATTTCCTCCCAAGCACGAATGAAAGTACTATAGGGAAGAGTGATGGTCTGGCCAGACAAATAGTAAAAGCTTTATTGAGCATGAACGAGGGCATAAACCTAGGAAGAGCTAGGAAAGCCAGGATCCTGCCTAACTGTAGTATCAGAGAAATGATGAATCCAAAAAAAAATGGAAGGGCACTTCTTGGAATGACACCTTATTGGAACAGACCTAGATTAAAAGTTTATTGCAGATTGTTAGTGAAAGGTTTAGGAAAGAGAAATGGGAATTAAGGAAAATGTTCATGGCCTTATTTGAATATAAGCGGACGATCGCGACGCGGTAGAAAAGTTGAGCAAGCACTGGTTTTCACTATAGTTCATTGAAGCATATGAAAAGTTCACTGTGGAGACACAAAGTTTATGGAAAAGAAAGTTATTGCAATGATGAAAATAACTGGTTTCACTAGATAAGTGAGAGTCTATTTCTTGAGAAAGTTGTAAAGTACAATTAAATGCGCTATAGAAAATTCCCGCGGTGGACGAAACTTCACTATGTAGTAATTTAGTTTTAAACAGAATTCTCCCAAGTACGTGAGAAATACATGACGGCAGGACTCGTAGATTGAGTACCGAATCTGGAAAGTTCCAGAACAATCTTAGTAGTAAAATGGGGCTAATGTAAATCCAGCGGAGGAACTAACTTGTTGCATTATAGACAGCGGGTAATTAGATAATATCCCACGTAGAGAGAGGATTTCTCATTAGAATAGCTTAATAAAAGCTCTTTATGGTAAAGTCGGCTTGTACAAGCGAAAGCTCAACATGACAAATCCCACGAAGAATGATTTTTGCCCCAAATAAATACTTTCACACTGTCTATAAAAGTATCATTTAAAACACGAGGAAGTTAAAACCATGAAGATGAGGTTAAAACTTGAAGAAGGTACTTATCTTTGTTGCATGTCGAAGTGAAGTTCCTCACTGATGCTTAAAGTTCCAACATGGCGTGGAATTTAAAAAATGCCTCGTTAGGTCAGGAGGCTGGCTCTGGTTGAGCCTTAACTGATTACTACAACTGCCGACTAAGAAGTGAGAGCAGCTCAACGAAGCACGGAAGGTCCTAGGAAGGGGAGAAAGTGGGGGTAGGAAACAAAAGGTATACATATCAGCATAACCAACTTATCAAAAAATAAATTTTCTTCTTGATGGATGGTCTTCTAAGAGTTGATAGTAGGCGATATTAGCGCAGCATGGTGAGTAAAGAAGTGGACGTAGTCCTCTTGCTCAAGGAGAAAATAGCTGACGATGGTAACGAGATCTGGTAGCCAAATGGATAAGTAAGTCCTCTAGCACGATGAGGAATTGAGTAGCTTCAGAGGTTCGCTACTAGATGACGCTAGGTGGATCACAGAAGTTATATATCTGAAACATACTTATGAAGACATAAGAGATATGCCCAACAAGGAGAAAACAGATGATCACTGTTGGTGTTTGGCAAAGAGGAAGGAAGAAATGAACATGCAAAGAGCAATAGACATTATATCTCTCGTACCGTGTATTCAAAGAATACACCATACTGGGGGAACAAACACCAACAGAGAGCAAATAAGCAGTTACACATTTATTGGAAGCGGAGCGATCAAAGACAGTGGTCTTGTGATCGGTCCATTTGTAGTCAAGATTCTGGCCACCCTGACTCTCCCATCTCTTCCAGGGTAACATTCGGTCACCCTACCAGAAATCCATACTAGGGGGGGGGGGGGGTGAAACATCCCTAACCAAGACCAAGTCCCCCACTTTAATGTCGGGACTGGAAAGAAACCACTTCTGCCTCCGTTGCAAGGAAGTTAAATATTCCAAGTTCCATCTTTTCCAAAAAGAATTACGGAGGGCTTCAAGTTTCCGCCAAGCGATAGGTAGATTAGAATCCCTGTAAGAATTGGGAAGAGGAGGAGGAGCAGAAAGAGAAGTGCCTATAAGGAAGTGACCAGGTGTAAGTGGAAGTAGGTCATCAGGGTCATTGGAAAGTGGAGTTAAAGGGCGAGAGTTAACAACACCTTCAATCAAAACAGACAGTGAATTGAATTCTTCGTAAGTCAGAAATCGATTACCTAAGACTTTTCTTAAATGACGTTTAGTGAGCTTTACGCAAGATTCCCACCTACCACCATGATGCGGAGCGTAAGGAGGTATGAAGCGCCATTTGAAACCTTTTGAATAAGAAAAATTAGAGATTTGTTCCATGGCAGGAGAGGAAGTGAGAGCTTTCTTCCACAGGGAAGCTGCGCCCTGAAAGGTGGAAGCGTTATCAGAGAACATCTCAGAAGGAACACCACGCCTAGCGGTAAAACGAGAGACAGCTGATAACAAGTAAGAAGTAGAAGCATTCGTTACTAGTTCCAAGTGGATTGCGCCTGTAACCATGCAAACAAAGAGAGAAACATAAAGCTTACCAAACAATTTGCGTTTAGCTTCAGAAGAGTTTCGTTGATATTGGAACGGACCCATATAGTCCACGCCAGTTAAAGCAAATGGGCGTATAGGAGAAGAACGAAAAGAAGGCAGATCGCTCATTAACTGAGTATTGATTTTAGGTTTCGCTTTGAAACAAGGAATGCACTTATGAATTACAGAAGAAACTTCATGAATTCCATTTATAATCCAGTACTTTTCCCTTAAAAGGCAAAGCAGAGTGCGTGTACCAACATGCAGATTACGATAATGAAAGTCACGTATAATTAAAGAAGTAACGTGATGTTTGGAAGGCAAAATAACGGGATGCTTTTTGTCCTCAGAGAGTAAAGATTGCGAGAGCCTTCCACCTACCCTGAGTAACCCATAGTCATCAAGGAACGGGGCTAAAGCACGAAGACGACTGGATTTGGGAAGATCTCTTTTAGAAGAAAGCAAAGACAACTCAGAAGAAAAGGCTTCTTGCTGTGTCAGTTGTAAAATCTTAATGGTAGCGAGATTCAATTCATGATTGGTAAGGTGTGGTTTAGGGAGGAGAGGTTGGTCAACCACAAGATATTTCCATCTAAGGAGATAGGCGACAATCCGTAGTAATTTATGAAAAGAAGAATAGCGGGACAACAAAGGATGAGATGCGTTGGAAACAAGACACGAAGCAATGGGTAGAGGTACTTTAGCGTCAGGCAAGTTGGAGTTTGTAGCTGGGGGTTTAGTAGGCCATGAGGAAGATTCGTCGATTAGCCACGAGGGCCCATGCCAGTACAATTGGGAAGCTGCCAATTGAGAGGGTAAACAACCACGAGAGATGATATCAGCTGGATTATCCGCACTGGGAACATGCCTCCATTGACATCCAGAAGAAAGAGTTTGAATTTTGGAAACCCTGTTTGCGACAAAAGTTTGCCAGTGAGAGGGGTTTTTGGCGATCCAAGAAAGGGCGATCATGTAATCGCTCCAGAGATAGATTTGCGAGAATTCGACCTTTAATACTTCCCGTAATTTCTTGACAAGTTCTGCAGCCATGAGTGCAGCGCACAGTTCGAGCCTAGGCAAAGTGATAGTTTTAAGAGGAGCGACCTTCGATTTGGCACAAACAAGGTTGGAAACTAGAAATCCATAGAGTGAATCGTGATAAACTAAATATGCACAGCAACCATAAGCTTTTTCGGAACTGTCCGCGAACACATGAAGGAAAAAAGATGCATTAGAATGAGAGCTGATTAAATTCCTGGGAATTTCAATGAGGGAAAGATCCAGCAAATTGCTGCGAAACGAGAGCCAACGATTCAGAAAAGAAAGAGGGACAGCGTCATCCCATTCACATTTAAGCGACCACAGCTCTTGCATGAAGAGTTTGGCTATAATGATAACTGGGGCAAGGAATTGAAGCGGATCAAAAATTTTTGCAATTTCAGAGAGGATTTGTCTTTTTGTATTAGGAAGCTCTTCTGCGAGCGAAACTTTATAGATAAGAGTGTCAGTGCTAGTGCACCAGTGAACTCCTAGAGTTTTTATAGATTCGGAGTTACCACAAATTTCGACAGAAGAAGGATCTACGTCTTCGGTGGGAAACTGAGCGAGAAACTCTGGGGAGTTGGAGTTCCACTTATGAAGTGGGAAACCTCCATTCCTTAGTAATGCTTGAAGTTCTAAAGACACAAAAGAAGCTTCCTCCAAAGAGGGGAAGGATTGCAAATAATCGTCGACATAGAATGACGTAGTTAGTGCTTCAGAGGCTTTGGGGTTAAATAAATGACCATCTTGAGAGGCTAGCAAGTGTAGGGATCGGATAGCAAGGAAAGCAGAGGGTTTTAAGCCATAAGTAACCGTTTTCAAGCGAAATACCTTAATGGGCTTACTGGTTTCATCACGCCACAAGATTCTTTGAAGATCTCGTTGTTCTGGTCGAATTAACACTTGACGGTACATCTGTTTTATGTCGGCTATGACAGCTATGGGAAATAATCGAAAATTTAAGAGTATAGCAGATAAATCTGATTGAATAGCAGGACCAGAATAAAGAGTGTCGTTAAGGCTGTTGCCATTAACGTCGGGTGATGAACCATTGAAAACAACTCGAATTTTATCTTTTACAAGAGGGTTTTTCCACACAGGATGATGATTTAAATAAACCGTTTCAATTGGGGGGTGCAATTCATCATCGGATTTGTTAACAACCTCCATATGATCTAAGCTTTCATACTCATCCATGAACTCAGTGTACTGCTTTTTAACGAGGGGTTCTTTTTTGAATTTGCTCTCGATAGCGAAGAGAGCTTTTCGAGCTTTGGGCTGAGAGTTGATAAGTTTAGGAGGATTATTTAATCTTGGCATTTGAACGACGAACCGGCCATCAGAAGAACGAGTGGTGGTGTTCAAAAAAAGTTGCTCACAGAATTCATTTTCTGAAAAGGTTACATTAGGAGAATCGACATTTTCAAGCCTCCAGAACTGTTCCAGGTCAGTATTGGAGAAGTAACATTGCGATGCGGGTTGAGGAGAATAATGGGGAAGTTGCCCTGTGACAATCTATCCAAAATTAGTGTCTCTAGCGACCACGTTTGAGGATAGCTTGCGAACCTGTTTCCGAAGGCAGTTCCAAAAGACATTGGCACTAAAGAGTATGTCAATGGGATTTTGTGTGTTAAACGAAGGATCGGCTAACCTTAAATGCGAGGGAATGTTTAACCCCGAAATATCAACCGAGTGACTAGGAGTGTCTTCTCCAATGCTATTGAGAATTAGACAATTAAGTTTAAGAAAGTTGTTTCTATGACAAGTATCTCTTATGGTTAGTTTTGAAAATTGTAAAGCTTGCGATTTTGAGCTGTTGATGCCCGACACATTGATAGAAGTGGGGTTTACGGGTAGGCCTAGTTTTCTAATCAAGGAATTGGACACAAAATCATGAGTTGCCGCTGAGTCTAGAAGACCGCGTGCACGGACCCAGTTGCCAAAGTTATCCTGAACGTCAATTTGGACAGTAGACAACAATACTTGAGAACTGCGAATGGACTTAGCATTTTGAATGTATGATGAAGCATTAGAACTGTTAACACTATCATTTTTCGGCGAAGTAGATGCTGTCGATGACCTTGCCTGATCATGACGATGTAGCAGAGTATGATGAGCCTTTTCACAATGGTAGCAAAGTCTTGTGGACTTACAGTTAGAAGCAGAATGCGTGGGCGCTAGGCAGTTGAAACAATGTTTGTTTTGAGCGACTAATTTTCGTCTGTCATCGACTGACATTTCTTTAAAGGATTTTCAGAGGTATAGGGCATGGGGATCTTTACAAAGTATGCACTTTACCGGTTCGTTTAAACTTTTGCGAGATTCACCTTGCGTGTTTAAAACAATAGAGCTAGCAACACGACGTTCACTAGACCTAGTTGGGTAACCAGTAATGTTTGATTTGAATTTGGATGAGCTGGACCCGGGTTTTTGGGTATTGGACGCTGAGCGTTCACTTTTGGATTTGATGGACATTAATTCGAATTTGGAACTAGGAGATGAAGGTTCACTTTGATTAGCTAGAGCGGTTAAAAGTTGACATCTAGCGTTTATGAAAGTGACTAAATGCTCGTAAGAGTAGTCGTCTTCCTTAGAAAGTTCAATTTCCCAAGCTTTGAGGGTAGCAGCATCAACTTTAGAAACTACTAACTGTATTAGGAAAGTATCCCAATGTTCAGTAGGCTGCTCTAATTGGGACAAAGCTTTAACGTGGAGTTGGGTAGTGTCAATTAAAGTACGCAGACTAGTGACGTCATTGTGCTGTGACGCAGGTAGGTTAAATAGAGCCTTAATATGGCGTTGAATACGTAAACGTGAATTTCCATATCTTTCTTTTAATAAGTTAAAGGCAATGGGGTAATTTTCGGCACGCAGAGGAAGTGCTTCAACTAACTGCAAAGCTTGACCTCGAAGGATAGATCTCAAGTAATGAAACTTGTAAATGACTTGAATGTCTTCATTGTCATGAACAAGGGAGCAAAATAATTCATAGAAAGAATCCCAAGTGGATTCATCTCCAGAAAAATGGGGTAAATCAATTTTCGGTAAAGTAGGTTTGGGCTTGTGAGTGCTCTCACGGAAAGAAGTTTGGGGTTCGTGAAGGGAACCAAGAACAGAAGCGTCCTTTTTCTGCTCCTCTTCGAGTTGGCGTATTATTTTGAAAGCAGAACCTATGCCTTCGTAATATAAGTTCTCTACTTCGACACGATCTTCTGTTTGATTGAGCATGCAAGTTTCAATTTCAGTTTGAATGTTACAGTAGTTTTCATAAGAACGTTCAAAATCCTTTACACGATGTTTCAACAAATCTAATTGCGCGTCTGAGGGATCTAATTCTTTTATGTACCTTCTGAATCGGGTAATTTGCCCTTTATAGGATGCTCGTTTAGAAGTAAGTTTTTCATCCTTATCCTTATCAGTGGGAGCCATATTAAAGAAGATAAATGAAAATGTAACTCACGAAACTGTGGAACCTTGGAAATGCTGTCAAGCTGGCAGCAGCGAATGAGTAGAAAGAATGGGACACACCATAGGAGACAGGAGCGGCCTCTTTCCCGTTCACAGGCTTTGCACGATGTGGTTATAGCTGAAATATTCAACACAGATATTAGAAATATGCAAAGTATTGTCAAATGACACTATTTTAAAAAGAGAAAAGAAAAAATGGGCTCTCCCGGGTTTCGACACCAAATTTTGGGTAGATTATAGGCTAGGGAATAACCCACCCACCAAGGGAAGATGATTAAGAGAAGGAAGTAGATTTGGGATTGGAAAAGAAGGATAGAAGAACAGGAGGAGAGTCCCACAAAATTAATAAGCTTCACTTTAAACACACTTAAAGGCGATTGCCACAGTAACTTAACACCTTGATACCTAAAATAGGAACGAGCTTGGTCGAGGCTGACGGGAACCGCAGCTAAGGCTTGGGCAGTTTGCCAGAGAGAGCCTGTAGTGTATTTCCTCCCAAGCACGAATGAAAGTACTATAGGGAAGGGTGATGGTCTGGCCAGACAAATAGTAAAAGCTTTATTGAGCATGAACGAGGGCATAAACCTAGGAAGAGCTAGGAAAGCCAGGATCCTGCCTAACTGTAGTATCAGAGAAATGATGAATCCAAAAAAAATGGAAGGGCACTTCTTGGAATGACACCTTATTGGAACAGACCTAGATTAAAAGTTTATTGCAGATTGTTAGTGAAAGGTTTAGGAAAGAGAAATGGGAATTAAGGAAAATGTTCATGGCCTTATTTGAATATAAGCGGACGATCGCGACGCGGTAGAAAAGTTGAGCAAGCACTGGTTTTCACTATAGTTCATTGAAGCATATGAAAAGTTCACTGTGGAGACACAAAGTTTATGGAAAAGAAAGTTATTGCAATGATGAAAATAACTGGTTTCACTAGATAAGTGAGAGTCTATTTCTTGAGAAAGTTGTAAAGTACAATTAAATGCGCTATAGAAAATTCCCGCGGTGGACGAAACTTCACTATGTAGTAATTTAGTTTTAAACAGAATTCTCCCAAGTACGTGAGAAATACATGACGGCAGGACTCGTAGATTGAGTACCGAATCTGGAAAGTTCCAGAACAATCTTAGTAGTAAAATGGGGCTAATGTAAATCCAGCGGAGGAACTAACTTGTTGCATTATAGACAGCGGGTAATTAGATAATATCCCACGTAGAGAGAGGATTTCTCATTAGAATAGCTTAATAAAAGCTCTTTATGGTAAAGTCGGCTTGTACAAGCGAAAGCTCAACATGACAAATCCCACGAAGAATGATTTTTGCCCCAAATAAATACTTTCACACTGTCTATAAAAGTATCATTTAAAACACGAGGAAGTTAAAACCATGAAGATGAGGTTAAAACTTGAAGAAGGTACTTATCTTTGTTGCATGTCGAAGTGAAGTTCCTCACTGATGCTTAAAGTTCCAACATGGCGTGGAATTTAAAAAATGCCTCGTTAGGTCAGGAGGCTGGCTCTGGTTGAGCCTTAACTGATTACTACAACTGCCGACTAAGAAGTGAGAGCAGCTCAACGAAGCACGGAAGGTCCTAGGAAGGGGAGAAAGTGGGGGTAGGAAACAAAAGGTATACATATCAGCATAACCAACTTATCAAAAAATAAATTTTCTTCTTGATGGATGGTCTTCTAAGAGTTGATAGTAGGCGATATTAGCGCAGCATGGTGAGTAAAGAAGTGGACGTAGTCCTCTTGCTCAAGGAGAAAATAGCTGACGATGGTAACGAGATCTGGTAGCCAAATGGATAAGTAAGTCCTCTAGCACGATGAGGAATTGAGTAGCTTCAGAGGTTCGCTACTAGATGACGCTAGGTGGATCACAGAAGTTATATATCTGAAACATACTTATGAAGACATAAGAGATATGCCCAACAAGGAGAAAACAGATGATCACTGTTGGTGTTTGGCAAAGAGGAAGGAAGAAATGAACATGCAAAGAGCAATAGACATTATATCTCTCGTACCGTGTATTCAAAGAATACACCAGGCAGCCTACGGAGGGACACAGACGGACCAATTATTGATCGGGACGATCAGCCTTTTTAGGAACGGGGTGGTGTTACGGCTGTGAGTTTGTGTCATCACTCGCCGCATGAGTCACAACTGCCCCAGGGCTGGGCTGTGTCCTGCCTCCTGTATTGCGCGCGCCTTATGCAACAGGGCTACTAAGACAAAGGGATAGTCCAGAATATTCGTGACTGGACCAGCGATGGAAACCTTGAGAAGCCGTGAACCCCGGATGGATCTAGAAGCATTTATTGAGTCACCGGCCTGCTATATAAGTGCGACCTGTCTAGCAGTTGTTGTTGTTGTGTTTTACGAGCTAGTGCGAGCGATTATCTTGTGCGACAGAAGTGTGGTGACGAAGTTACGAAATCCAGTGACATTGTCTCTCCAGCTTGTGGACAGCGAAATAGCCTGCAGCAAGTGATCGTAAGTAATTGTGGTCGGAGAACATAAAGGAGACGAGCTGGTAGTTTCTGTCAAGGCCACCGTACTCATTAGGACGGATTAACTTCTGTGATCTGTTGACAAGTGGAAGGGCCAAGAGCGCTCAAGGAAGAGACTTGAGGAAACTGGAGTAAGGCTCCTAATTGCTTGTATTTGCTGACTAGTGTAATTTTCTGGCCACAATAAAGTTAATTATTTCTTTAAGCAGTAATTGGTGATGTGCTTCGTACCCACCGTAATCCAGTTAACAAAAGTGCCACTAGGGGGGTGGCACGTAACAATAACTGGGGAACATAGCTTCGCGCACCCTAACTTGACAAGGGTCAAGAACGCGTAAAAATAAACACACCAAAAATTGAACCAACAACAACAAAATACAAGCCTAACGGCTGAAAAACTATGTTTACATTTATATAAAACGCCAGACAAACACGAATTTGGAAACTACCGTACAACTATAGACAGCACCCATTTAATCAATCAATACTCATTATAACCGATCAGGTTTTGTGAATTTTAAACAACATCTTAAATTGCAGTACAGGAAGCAAGCCTGTTACTAATGACAAGTCACGTTATCTGATTTGAGCGCGCCCTTCTCGTATGAGTCACCACAGCCACAAATATCTCTCTCAGCCCGGCAAGCTAGATGCAGTTTCACTCTGGAAACGTCAACATATCTCACCCATCCACTGGATGGCGAGAAACACAAATATATACCACAAATTCACCCTCGCGAGGCCATGAACTGGGCTAATGTGGAGCAAGACAGAATAATCACCATGATATATTCTCGCTAGCACATTATAAAAATCACACAACGCACCAAAGCTTGGACTGACTCTTCTACGGACACGCAGGGTCGGCTCAAAACAGATCAACAATATTGCGTCCATTGACACATTAACAAAAATATACAACAAAAACTCGAGTGCAAAGTGCCATCCCGTTCAAATCTGCTGGAAAGCAACTATCAAAATAATCCTGATCTGTCATAAAATTCTACTCACAAATAATCTTACCCTCCAAATTCTATTTTTAATCTAAAAATTAATTCAGTTCCATTTTTGTTGTAAGGCATACCTCCGAGTAATAATGCTTGACCGCGATTTACGCAAGCGAACACGAGCATGATCTCCGCGTCGCCCCGTACAGTTGAACCAAATACAATTACAATATTTACAAATTACGCAACGCTCGGCTAGTCCCGTATTTAATGTGTCAGTAAAACAAAAACTAATAATCTACATTACCAAACAAGCAAACAAATATCTACAAAAATATGTCCCATAATACCATAGCTGATTTAATAAATAAATAAATTCATTTGGTACTCAATCCTTTTAAACAGCGCCAGGACAAACGTCTGCAGCCATCTCCTTTTAGATGTTTATCTGGTCATCGACATCTTCTGGCAAATGTTCTGCTGGTTCCCAGATCCGTTCTCGTTCTTAGACGTCATCTCTTGCTGAATTAAATAAAGTTTTGTCAGATACACACACGATATAATTCCTACTATATTCACCTATCAAGTACTATATTCCTCGACAGTCTATTTGGTGAATTATTTCAATGACTTGGTCCCTACTGATAGTGCTGGGACTACAAATAAATCACTGAAGTTACACTTATAACTTGAAGACACTGTTCCATGTTCAATAACATGAAAATATGCAGAGTATGAATCTTACGTCCTCAGACGTACAAAATGAGTGAATGAACGTTACGCCCTCAGACGCACAAAATAAGTCATGATCCTCGAAGCATCTTGGATCCTTATAAATGAAACTGACTAGGGTAGGTGTGGAAGGGGATTTATTAAAAAAATATTCCATAATAATTATCAGACTAGCATGCGATCGGTATCATTGAGTTCGTAGCAGTGTGGAGGTTACGATTATGCTGTAGCCGGCTCGAATCGATCGTGGAATTAATCTGTAGATAACTCCCGCGTTAATTTACCAATGTGCGTTATCAAGCCGAGTTGCCGCTAAAACAAGGCGTCTTGATATTATTGGCCCATACTCTTGTATGTCTTTGCGCGCTTTTACATATTTTTCAGCAGTAGGGAGTGGATAACATGATGATAGACCAATTGCTTCGTAGCATTCGATTTCCTTCTTGGCGCCAACCTTCCTAGCAACAGGCCATAATGTGCGTCCCCAAGCCGTCTTCCGCGCTAAAAGTTGCACCTGTCCTATGTCTCAAGAATATATATACTTCTTCCTAAAATACCACAGGAACTTAAACCATTGTGTCCTCTTGGCCACTGATTTCTCAATATTTCCCAACACCGTCTGGCTCTCATATCTGTTGTCTGTAGAAATGTATCAAAAGATGATGAATAATTATTAGAATCCTTTATACAGCCTGTGGATAAAGGGTTCACAATCCCCCTGCATGGAAAAAATCGAACATAACAAATAGTCGATTTTTTTTACAAACACATAACATCTGTAATCCATTTCTGCCAATCCTAGAGAAATCTCCCTCTCATCAGTTTCGTCTAGCCGCTACTGTCGTTGGAGTGTCAACACGCGCTCGTGTTTACTTCAGCTTCCTCATTCATTCAGACATTCCCCAAGCCTGCCTGCTTGTCTGATCGCCTAAGGTTAGTATCTCCCCTTTCCAGTGTCCTTATCTCTCTCGCTCGATGTGTCGTCATCGTCAGAGCTCATTAGTGTATGACCACAGCAGGCTGCTCCCTACTTCCTCGTTCAACTGACGTACTCAATGACCCACTTATAGTTGGATGTGCAAAAAGGACGTCCATATATTTAATTTGCAGCATTATTTCTGCGTTCCCAAGGTTCACTTTCGATGTTAAATTGTTGTATGTCACTGAGCCGCTCCTGTAATAGTTCTTCAAACTGAGTATCGTTGTCCTCTCCTTCTGCTAGTAAGGCCCATATCTCCTGAGAGTTACTCTCTTCATTTAATTCCACATCAGCCACATCTATAAGGTCATCTTCCGCCTTTCGTGTCTCCTCTTCTGTCTCCTCTGCTATTGCCTGCTATTATTAGAATCCTTTATACAGCCTGTGGATAAAGGGTTCACAATCCCCCTGCATGGAAAAAATCGAACATAACAAATAGCCCACTTCCTTCAGTTTATCAAACTCCTTAAAACTGACTGTATTATTGTGCAAATCTATGACTGCCTGGTAGTCACAAATGAAATTTGCACCCAGAATAATGTTAAAATTCATTTTACCCATTATGATGAAAGTCTGTCCAAATATATGGTCTAATATATCCAATTCTATAAATGCCTGACGTTTGCAAGTGACGGTGCGTTCGGGAATAACGCCCCTCACCTTGAGTTGCGGTACTGGAATCACAGGAATATTCTGACTCCGTCCCAACTCTCGAACCAAAGCCTCCGATACAAGACTGATTTGTGACCCCGTGTCAACTAAGGATCTCACGTTAATTCCACCAATCTTTGCATAAATAATAGGTAATTGTTTGATATCATCGTTCTGTGGTTTTACAATCTCCTCCAGGCAATCTTCCGGCAAAGCTATCCATTCTTGTATGTGTGCCACGACCCATCCTTCTTCACGATCCGGCTGCTGCTCTCTCAGGGTGAGTCCTTTTTCAATTATTGGGATTTTTTTACAACCCCCGCGACTACCATCATCCTTCTGTCGCGTATTTCCCTGGCGTTCTTCCTGCTTCAATAAACTCTCGGCCCCCTCAATGTGAGTATCTGGATTTGACCTCCTATTAATTGCATGTTCCCAATGTTTTTGTTCGTCCCCTCCATTAGCGTGTAGTTCTTCCAGGTAGCGCTGCGATTCGGCGTACCTGTCATTCCAATCATTTCTATAATTCTGATAGTCCCCCTGGTTCTGATATCTTCTTTCACGCCACTGTCGATTATCATTACTGTTATTTTCGTAACATCTGTAGGGTCCCTCATTTCTCCTATTATTTCTCCATTGTTGGTATCCTCGCTGCTGACACCTATTGTTGCCCTGGGTCTGTCTATCATTATTATTTTCATGACGCTGGTATGACCTATTTTCGTCACCCTCCTGACCTCGTCTTGGTGTTGTTGACACACTTGTATTTGTGGCCTGCGACCTGGTGTGTATTTGAGCGGGTTTAACCACCTCCGTTGTGTTTACAAGTTCCAGCTGTCGTCCCCCTCTTTGCTGCAAGTGAGATGTTGTCTCGTCAATCTGACGTAAGATTTGTTCGGCTCGAACCGCTGTGTCCACGTTTGCTGCTACTAACACCTGCTGAACATTTACTGGCAACTGCCGTGCAATCGTCATAACCAGCTCCGATTCTTCTAAAGGGTGATCAAGATCCCGAAATTTCAACAATTGTAGCGAAAAGAAATCTGAATATTTCGTCTGCTGAGCCGACTGATATTTTCTCGAAAAAAGTTCCATTCTAAGGCTTTGTTGAAGAGAAGCCGACCAGTACTTCTTAAGGAACGCAATCTTGAAATCATCCATCCCTCCGAAAGTATACTTGAAGCTCAAGAACCATGTAAGTACATTTCCCGAAAGAAATCGTTCCATCATTCTTAAACGACGCGCGGGCGGTATATTATTATCATTAAAATTGTGATCCATCTCTTTAAGATACGCCTTCGGTGTGACACCAGAATTTTCTGTGAATTTATTAGGTTTAAATTCATTTGATCGAATTACTTGTACGACTTGAGGGTGCTGATAGCCATGTTGAGGAGTAGAGGTTCCTCCAACGTTGTTGTGAAATCCCTCTGTGTTAGTCGTTAATGGGCTACCTGTCAGTCCGTGGCCACTCTCCGCGCTAATTGCCCCCTGGCTCGTTGAGTCAACTTCTTTATCTTTAGCGTGCGCTGCCTGAAATAACGTGTTCTGTCCTAATGAACGTAACTCTGCTTTTATGATTCTGTCCGACTGTTCTTTCATTTTACTCTTGATTTCTTCCTCAAGTGCTTTAATGCGCGTATGATTATCACCTACGGTCTTTATGATTGTTAACCGTTCTTCTTTAGATTCGCTGCTCATCTTACGCCAATCCTTTCTGATGCTATCTTTAATCGCTCCCAGTTTTTCTTCCATCTGCTGTTTCGTGTCCTCCTGATTCGATTCTATCTTCTCAAGCCTGTCTTCTAGACGTAGATTATTCTCATCTATCGTACTCTTTAAATTATTCTGGTCCGATTCTAGGTTTTGCCATCGCTCTGCTGATTGTATTTCTAATTTATCCATGTCCTTTATTAGACCCGTAATCCTTTCATTTACTGCTGACAATTGTCCCTGGATAAACGTAGAATCCTCCTCCATTTAATCAAATCACTTTTCAAGACCATCCTGTGCCGTTTTAACCTCACTGTTATTTACCGTGCATGCTAATTCTATCTGAGCTAGTTTTGCTAATACAGTTTCGTCCAAATCATTTAATTTACGGTTGAATGTGTCCTCTAATTTTTGTATCTGACCTAGCTGTTTGTCATTATTCTTACTTATATCAAGCGCGAATTGAACCATCTGCTGTGTAGTGTATTCTTTCATCTCTGCAGATAATGTGGCTAACTGACTCGTATTTCTACTTTCTTGCGCTTCTAATTGTTTGTTTATATTTTCATTTACTTGCGCTTGTAATGAGTTACCTTGTTCAATTAATTTAATTTCTAATGACTCACTCTGTTCGGCTAATTGTGCATTCTGTTCAGATATCTTAATGTCTAATTTTTCACTCTGTTCGGCTAATTGTGTTTTTATTGTGTCATTCATTTGAGTCTGGAATGATTCATTTTGTTCCGCTAATTTAACGTCTAACTTTTCACTTTGTTCCTTTAATAGTTTCTGGGGTTCGTGCCGTAGCACTTTCAATGATCGCCTGGATCTCTGCGACTGTCGCCATTATCACACACAAAAATATATATCACTGAGAAAACAGGAGTATGGCATGCAAACGTCTCCCTAACACACACATATATAATTCTTGGCATACATTTACTTCATTTGACCACATTCAGTTCATTTACACTTATTCCCTTTACTCCCGCAAATCAATCATCACTGAATGGTTCTAACTTTACTTAATAACTTTTTTTTTAACCCCGCACATATTCAGTCATAAATTACTATCCAGATCTGATGTTACCGCTGACTAATTAACAAAGTATTAATTGTCATTTAAGGCTACCAGCCTCCTAACATATTCATGAGTTTGACTTTCTAAAAAAAATTAATTTTATATTTAATAAATGCGCGCCCGATTTCACGTACATTACTTTACTAATTACATCAATAAACACCACGTGAATCGTATTTTAACTTGCAAAATCGTGATTCTACTGTATATTCCATTTTCTTGGCGGTATTTCTCTTCGCCGTATTTACGTTAACAAAATATCACTTCCGGTGATCTCAAACAGTCAAAAACAGCGAAACACCACAGGTAGGGTAACAGCTTGTTTATGATCCGCTAGAAAAGCCCAAAACAACGAAACGCTCCACGGTATGACACCAGCTTATCTATGCTGTCTATCCACCGTGTTCTAGTAGTGAACTAGCAACGAATTAGCCCCACTTGGCGCGCCAGCTTGTCTATGCACCCTTCAATAAAGCATGGTTTTCTCAAGATTCATCTACGGGGTTGTGTTCAGTCCAGACTGCGTTACACAGCAAAGTTCGCTTTAAACAACATGCTCTAATGAATAGAAAGGTTCATGACAGAAGCTATACTAGAAATAAAATGAATAACAAGTAGAATAAAAGAAATTTAATGACTGAAAAGGTATGTGCATAATAATAATAATAATAATAATAATAATAATAATAAAAGAAATCCTCCCTGACTTTCACCCCCTTAATAAACAATAATACCACTGAGCGGTAGGAACTCGCTCGTCACAACAAGACAATGTGAATGCAGCTTCACATAAATGATAAAATCATAACATAAGCATTTGAGCGGTAAGAACTCACTCGTCACAACATATGGATACAAGTCCATTTTTGTCTGTTCAAGAAGTTCTATAATGTGTGGTGTACTGTTCGTTAATAAGAAATTGAGTACTGATGCGAGTCCGTTTACAACTGAAACAGTCATGTTGCTTACGGAGTTGCATCTTTTAAATCACACTACGGCTATGGGACCCACCCTTAATTAATACACTATAACTACTACTGACACATGCAATATCTAATAATATAAACAGAATGAAGAATTTCCCTGAGATCCTAACTGGTGCCGGAGCACAAAATTAACACAAAAAGAGCATGCCAGAAAATGGGCCAAAACGCTCTCATCATAACTTGGGAACATAGCTTCGCGCACCCTAACTTGACACGGGTCAAGAACGCGTAAAAATAAACACACCAAAAATTGAACCAACAACAACAAAATACAAGCCTAACGGCTGAAAAACTATGTTTACATTTATATAAAACGCCAGACAAACACGAATTTTGGAAGCTACCGTACAACTATGGACAGCACCCATTTAATCAATCAATACTCATTATAACCGATCAGGTTTTGTGAATTTTAAACAACATCTTAAATTGCAGTACAGGAAGCAAGCCTTTTACTAATGATTTGAGCGCGCCCTTCTCGTATGAGTCACCACAGCCACAAATATCTCACTCAGCCCGGCAAGCTAGATGCAGTTTCACTCTGGAAACGTCAACATATCTCACCCATCCACTGGATGGCGAGAAACACAAATATATACCACAAATTCACCCTCGCGAGGCCATGAACTGGGCTAATGTGGAGCAAGACAGAATAATCACCATGATATATTCTCGCTAGAACATTATAAAAATCACACAACGCACCAAAGCTTGAACTGACTCTCCTACGCACACACTGGGTCGGCTCAAAACAGATCAACAATATTGCGTCCATTGACACATTAACAAAAATACACAACAAAAACTCGGGTGCAAAGTGCCATCCCGTTCAAATCTGCTGGAAAGCAATTATCAAAATAATCCTGATCTGTCATAAAATTCTACTCACAAATAATCTTACCCTCCAAATTCTATTTTTAATCTCAAAATTAATTCAGTTCCATTTTTTTAAGGCATACCTCCGAGTAATAATGCTTGACCGCGATTTACGCAAGCGAACACGAGCATGAGCTCCGCGTCGCCCCGTACAGTTGAATCAAATACAATTACAATATTTACAAATTACGCAACGCTCGGCTAGTCCCATATTTAATGTGTCAGTAAAACAAAAACTAATAATCTACATTACCAAACAAGCAAACAAATATCTACAAAAATATGTCCCATAATACCATAGCTGATTTAATAAATAAATAAATTCATTTGGTACTCAATCCTTTTAAACAGCGCCAGGACAAACGTCTGCAGCCATCTCCTTTTAGATGTTTATCTGGTCATCGACATCTTCTGGCAAATGTCCTGCTGGTTCCCAGATCCGTTCTCGTTCTTAGACGTCATCTCTTGCTGAATTAAATAATGTTTTGTCAGATACACACACGATATAATTCCTACTATATTCACCTATCAAGTACTATATTCCTCGACAGTCTATTTGGTGAATTATTTCGATGACTTGGTCCCTACTGATAGTGCTGGGACTACAAATAAATCACTGAAGTTACACTTATAACTTGAAGACACTGTTCCATGTTCAATAACATGAAAATATGCAGAGTATGAATCTTACGTCCTCAGACGTACAAAATGAGTGAATGAACGTTACGCCCTCAGACGCACAAAATAAGTCATGATCCTCGAAGCATCTTGGATCCTTATAAATGAAACTGACTAGGGTAGGTGTGGAAGGGGATTTATTAAAAAAATATTCCATAATAATTATCAGACTAGCATGCGATCGGTATCATTGAGTTCGTAGCAGTGTGGAGGTTACGATTATGCTGTAGCCGGCTCGAATCGATCGTGGAATTAATCTGTAGATAACTCCCGCGTTAATTTACCAGTGTGCGTTATCAAGCCGAGTTGCCGCTAAAACAAGGCGTCTTGATATTATTGGCCCATACTCTTGTATGTCTTTGCGCGCTTTTACATATTTTTCAGCATTAGGGAGTGGTTAACATGATGATAGACCAATTGCTCCGTAGCATTCGATTTCCTTCTTGGCGCCAACCTTCCTAGCAACAGGCCATAATGTGCGTCCCCAAGCCGTCTTCCGCGCTAAAAGTTGCACCTGTCGTATTGTACCCATGCGTATAATCTCGATGGAAAATATGCTTCTGCCTCCAGCTAGCTTCAGGACTCGAGGGTGTACCGTCCTCCCACTGAGCAGTTGCATACTTTGGATTTGAGGCTAAGAGGTATCAACTCTACAATGATAAGGCACAACTCTATTCTAAAACTTTAATTCAGTAAATAACACCATGGCTTTAAACAAATAAAACCATCCCCATAACCATAAAACAAAAGCAAACAAAAATTACTTTCCACAATCCACCAATATGAACGTAATATAATCATACTAAATCATATCATACCACAAACCTTTACCATTATGTGAACATCACAAATATATTCTAGTGCGCTGATGCACGTACAACTTCAGAAACAAACTGTACATTGACACTACTGTCATACACTGTGACTTCTTTAATATCACAACATTACTGATTCATAAGAACCTTCTTAATTTGACAATTATGTGTACCGTGTGTGTTTTGATCTTTCTTTTCCCACCAAATGCTTCACATGCATTAGCCTATTCTGGTGTTGCACAGCAAACCACGTGCAACTCCATATTTCTGTAAGCTACCCCTACTCCACTATTTATATAGTTCCACTGCATGCCGTTTTGTGATTTCATATAAAAAAACGTTATGTTATTGTTGTGTCGGATGGTATAATCAAACTACCTTGCGCGCGTAGCCTGTGGAATCTGGTAACCAACTTCTGAAAAAGTTGTCAGTGACAGTATAAATGCAACGTCTAACCATTCGTTAGATAGCTAAAATCATGACCCATCAGGATAATATATAATTATCAATGTGTTCTTAAACCACATGGCTTCATTACTCAACATAACAATATTTTATTTCATGTCTTTAACAGGGTCTAAAATCTGTTACTTTCAACTTGCTTTCACGGTTCGCCTTGACCGTCCCCAGACCCTCTCCTCGAGCGTTCGGTATACAATAGAATGTGGGCTGGGTTTCCACCCTAACTCGACCCCCGCTTTTATGTTTGAAGGCTTACTTCCAAAGCATTGTAAGATTTTACAAGACAATCTGTGCTCCCAATGACACACATATCTCAATGGATCTTAATTGAATATTATGCAAACAGGTAGTGAATGAGCTTTATATTTATTCCTACCCCGAGGATAAAATAATTACTGGCACCAAACAGGTCCATTCAACATGAAGGTACGAGGTTCGTAAAACATTGGTCTCATAGGCAACCGGTGTCTTAAATAATATGCGGTCAGCCCAATGCTGCCGGTATGAGGTTCGCTTCAACAAGCCGAATCACTCACAATAATAAGTTCTCGGGGAATCATTAGAGTGTCGAGGTGTCCTCGTTTTCCTCGCACCTAATCACGGGATTCCAACCCGGAACATTCCATCCTTCATCAGAGTTAGGGTCCAACACTACACTCTGGCACAAAGTATATCTCCGCTATGCCCCCGTCATAGGAGATTTCATACGTAGAATAGACCACCTGGCTCCTTACCTAATGTTACGACTTCGTCCTATAATATTAAGAGAAATCTATCAATTACTCTATAAGCTTCTCACGTAAGCTGCAAATTCAATTCACTAAAAGCCCTTCCATTCGTAGCATAATTATATTCCCATTAATACAATATTCTGATATCAAACTGTTTCTTTAATCCCGTAATGTAATCTTACTGTATAATCTTACTGCTTGGATCAATAAGTCTTGCAAATAGCGTAATTATTTCTTGTTTACAACAATTACCTGATGCGTTCATTAATACCTTTGATGTTCATAATTATTATTATTCTCACTGACATAATTTACCAAAATCATTCCTTATTATTATTATGATTTCTGACATATTTTACCAAAATCATTCCTTATTATTATTATTACATTTCTGACATACTTTACCAAAATCCGACACAACCAATCATCTCAAAACTCGAACAACTGTGCTCGTAACATTTACATAACTGATTGCCATCTTAATTAATAGTGGTAATGATTAATCCACTTATTGATGCACATTAACATCTCAACTGTATAAAAAATCAATACAATAATGATTAAACCTGGAGGGTCTACCTCCTAATCTGATTCTTACTGGCATCTTTACTGAAATCACGTCACATGCAGTGGCCTATATTCTCTAATTAACCATAATTTGTGGGGTACTCACATACCTCAAGGCTTCTCATGGCGGCTTCAACCAATCATATCCTTCCAAGTCGCCTGCCATATGCAGGTTTAACGCGACATTTTCATCTTGAATACACACATTTTATGACACACAACTTCCGTTAACCATACGGCACTTTGCATTTCTATAAGGAAGCTATTGCTCCCAAACATGTGACACTTTATAACACTTATAAAACCACTACTTTAAAAGATATTTTACATATGCTTTATACATAACACACGTTACTGTGTACACTTTTCATTGCTTGAAATTCCCTAGCAAAGATATCAAAATTGCAGGTGTCGACGGCATCTCCCGTGCTCCTACCAACTACTGATTGAAAGTCTGGTTTACCTGCCCTCGGAATTCACCAACAGTTTTTATACATACTCCTACGGTAAGCTTCCTGCGTCGCATAGATATGCTAACTTCCGTCCTGAGCGTTATTATTTGGTATCCTTAAAACATTACCAAATGCTTCGTAAAGTTTCTCCCAGCGCATTCAAGCGTACTTAGACATGAATGATCAGTCGATATTTGATACATTGCGCTTAACACTGTCCATAACTTTACACAAATTATTATTATTATTTACAATAGTTCTGCCACTCATCTTACACGGTGCTTCCTACGTGAACACGCCATTGTTCGTACTGCTGAGTATACCTGCAGCGCGATTATTATTACTAAAAGCTTATTAAATGCTTCACTCAAATGTAGAACTCTTTGTGCGGGCGTCCTTTCATGAGCCGGACCAACATATGTTCCGCCATGACGACTGGCCGCGCCTCTCTTGACAAACTGTGACAAACTGGTGTGAGACTGGCTCCAACTAGGGTAAGACTGAAGTGCAACTAACTTGTAACTAACTTGTAACTGACTTGTAACTGCCCGCTCTGCTAAGGGTCGACTCCCTTATATCGGATTCACACAGAAAGTAGAGCGCAATCTTCCCGCGGGATCTTGGCTCCTCTCCCAGCATGATTCTGGTCTCGAAACCATGTTCATTGGGTTCCTTTTTCTTCTCTGATCCCAGAACTGACTGCGTGCTGAAGAATCGCTCGGCCAATTAATTAATATTAATTCTTTTCTCTATAGCGTGGGGACGCTATCTCCCGGGATTCCCTGGCGACCTCCTCAAATCCCGCCGCGAACAATGATAGTTCTACAGTCCTTCCGCACTTCCTTAAATATGCGTCAATTTCGCAGATTAAAGGCTCTAAAATTAGCCTCCAGTCTAAAGATTCACCTGTGGGCAAGTCTCATGTCATTTCGTTACTCCAATCACGAGTAATCAATGATTTTCCTTGTGATCTCTCCCCACCATTCTCAAATCCATTCTCCGTCGGGGAAGAACTGGGTCATTATTCAGGCCCTCACCCTCTTCCAGACGACAGAATGAGGTCAGAATGATTGACTTGGCTCCACTGAACACCTCCCACAATTCTGGGCTAATTTGTAAAATGTCCACTCTGCACTTGCAGTGCTCCAAGCCCCATATAGCCTACACCAAGTAGTCTAATAATACTGTATTCTGCTCAATTTCCCTTCATTATTTTAATAAATAATGTCACTGCAACTGAAATCACACCAGTGATTTAATATACAATTCTCTCTAGGGGTTTTTACAATGAAACTCCCTCCACAGACTTCGGGTTCGTTCCCTCGTGGAACCTTTATACTGAGATCACAGTCTCTGAGAACCACGTTCGATTCCAGTCAGCATAACCTCCTCGGGTTCATATTCCCCTTGCGAAACTTATAGAAGTCAATTGCAAGTGGCTCTCTATAAGTAACCAGATGACTGTCTATCACTGTCTGTGTTTACATCTGGGGTCCTTCACCTCGTCTGGCTGCGAGTAGGTTAGTACAGCTCCCCATTCCACTCTGCGCTCTTTCTAAGCTGTTCATTCTCCAGGCGGAGGGTCGTATTTATGGCCTCAACCTCTCTCGCCGCTGCAACCACTTCTTCATAGAATTCTCGCAGACACTGGCATCTTTGTTGTTTGTCCCTTCCACTGGGCAAACTGTCTGCTTCTCGTTCCGTCTTGCCGCTCGAACTTTCAGTTCTGACTGCCTGGCTGACTTCGCTCTCCACGTTGAGTTGGGTGTGCGCTGTTAATACTTCTTCTTGTTCGTCGAATTCTTCTGGCGGATAATAAACCTTTAAATTGGCTACATTCATAACGACCTCGTTTCCAGTTTCTAAATGCTTTAACCTGTATGCATTGTTCTGTAGGTCTCTTATCACCTCGAACGGGCCGTGGTAAGCAAAAATGAACTTCTTATACTTCCGTGCCTCTGGATCTGAACTGGCTGGTTTCCTAATTAAAACTTTCTTTCCGACGAGAAGCGGTCTATGATACCTCTTCGCACGATTTCTTCTCTGATGTCTCTCCGCCTGTGCTTTGAGATATTTGAAGGTTCGTTGGATCCTCAATTCTCGACCTGGCTTTGCCTCTACTGGTAATGGAATGACACCATTCCACGGTCTCTCCGGTCTCTGATCCAAATGTAGAGTCACGGGAACCTGACCTGTCGCCTCATGTACGGTATTATTTATACAGTATTCAATTACTTCTAGGAATTCAATCCAACGCCAATTCGCTTCGGAGCAGTAGATCTTCATATATTTCTGGATCTCTCTCATTACTCTTTCAACTGGACTTGCCTCAGGATGGCGAATGGTAGATAAAATCTGCCTAATTCCTAGAGTTTCCAGTTCTCGACGAAATTCTGCACTCGTAAAGCAACTTCCGTGGTCCGAGAGAATGTTATCCGGCTTCCCAAGAATCGGAATAACTCTCTCTTTCAGGCGTTTCAAGACCTGCTTTGAACTTGTCTTTTGTATGGGGCATAATACCACCATTTTCGAAAATACATCCATGGCTACAAAAATGTGTCTATTGCCTCTACGTGCTCTAGGCAATGGTCCAAAGTTGTCTATGCTCAATAACTGCCTTGGCTTCTCCGGTAACAACGGGATAGGTCGTTGCCTCATTAAAAAGGGATTTGGCTTTACCCTTTGGCATAGATCACATGTCCTAATAGCATTTCTCACCGTTTCTCTCAACTTAGGCCAAGTAAATGCTTCCTTCAACAGAGCACAAATTTTGTCTATCCCTGGATGTCCAAAGGCTCTGTGTGCTAGCCACACCAATCTCCTCTGCAAAGATGCAGGAATCACAATCCTTTGACGTGTATGATCTACATCATCCCACTTGTGTAATATCTGATTATACCATACATAATCTGTTGCCAATGCCTCTGCCTCTCCGTATATTGCAGTTCCCCTTGCTAAGCGTCCCTCGAAGTAATCGATCATCATCTTCGACCACGGGTCTTCGCGTTGTAGGTTGGTAAGATTCCTTAAGTCATCCAACGTCTTCTGATCTCGATTCTCAATCTGGACAGCTAGCGCTTCCTCTTCTCTAGGGTAACGGCTTAATATGTCCGGTATTACATTCTCTTTCCCTGGACAGTATTCTATTTCCACATTAAATTGCTGAATATACAGGGACCATCTTGTCAATCTCTGGCTAGACAAGTCTGTTTTTAACAAAAATGTTAAAGCTTTATGGTCTGTTCTGAGGACTATTTGGAAGCCATACACGAGTTTATGCCAAGATTGCAACGCGTACAAAATCGCGAGCAACTCTATCTCTGTGATCGTGTAATTTTTCTCATGGGCTTTCAGCCTCCTACTTATAAAGGCAATAAAAACTTTCTTCTCAGGCTGGTCAACATTTTCCTGGAATAGCATCGCTCCGATCCCAATAAGTGATGCATCCGTCTGTATGATGAACTTCTGGGTATAATCCGGGTATCCCAGCTTCACATATTCCAAAAGCATTTGTTTTGACCTCACGAATGCTTCCTGACATTGCTCCGTCCAATTCCATCTGCCGCCTTTCTTCAATAGGTCCTGCAGGGGTGCTACTGTCGCAGTATAATTTGGGCAGTGGTTCGAAAAGAATCCAATTACTCCCAAATACTGTCGGACGTGTTTAACTTTCGTGGGTCGAGGGAAATTTCGAATTACCTCCAATTTATCTGGATTAGGCTTCACTCCATTTGCATCAATAACATGTCCTAGGAATTCGACTTCCCTCTGACAGAAGTGCGATTTCTTGATATTAACCTTAAAGTTAGCTTCTCGAAGGTCATCTAGCAACTTCTTCAGGTCTCTCATGTGCTCCTCCAGAGATTCTGATGTGAGTAGAATGTCGTCTACATATCTGATGGTACTCTCTTTCACTTCATCTGATAGATTGCGATCTAACGCTCTTATCAGTGCTGAACCAGCTGTTTTCAACCCAAAAGGTAGCCTTAAAAATGTGTATGTATGTTGATCAAACATAAATCCTGTCAATAGACTACTTTTCTTCTCTAATTCAAGATGATGGAAACTGGATGTGATGTCCAGATTTGTGAATACGGTTTTCCCTTTGAACTTCCTGAGGATCCCTTTAATAGGTGGCACTTGGTCAAATTCTGGAATAACCTTCAAATTTAAATGTCTCAGGTCCAGGCAGACTCTGACAGTTCCGTCTGTCTTTGGTACAATTACCAATGGACTTACATAAGGCGTAGGTGTCTTCTCAATAACACCGGCCTCCAACATCTCCTGAATTGCCTCTTTCACTTTAGCATAATGCTTTTCTGCTATAGGGTAGGGTTTCTGCCTAAATGGTGTCCAATCACTGACTTGAAAAGCATAAGTGAAGTTCTTTATACGACCAGGTCTCGAATCAAAGACTTCCTTCTGTTCCAGTAATAACTGCTTTAAATTTTCCTTCTCTTTTAGCCCAATGTTCGCTTCTTCTAAATTTTCCGAAATATATTCTTCCAGTTTGGGTTCCAAATCTTTCTCCAGGTCTGTGGCTAGTGTTTTCAGCTCTTCTTCTAACTGCTCAATAGCTAACACTTCTTCCTCAGCCACCTCTCTGTATGTATGCCATACTTGTTCACTTGACCCTGGTTCAATCTCATTGAGTGCGACCTCCAAGCCTTCAGCTTCTTTATTCACATGGAACATAACCCTGTCCTGTGCTAGGTCGATTATCACTCTGTATTCCCTTATAAATTCTGCCCCAATAAGTAGGTTATAAGGCAGTTTGTTTACTAACAGAAAACTCTGTGAGAAAATAGAGCCTCCTATCTGTAAATCTAGGAATACCTGATATTTACATATCATCGTTCTGTCTGGAATTACCCCTTTTATCTTGACACTAGAGATCGGTATTTTCAAAATATTCTCTCTCCGGGCTATTTCATCATATAAAGCTTGTGTCATGAGGCTCACTGTTGACCCCATGTCTAACAGACTTCTTACTTTTAATCCTGCCACTCTTACTATTATAATAGGCAATTCTCGCTTGACCATGACCTGTGATCCTTCTGTATCCTCGATTAGCTCTCCCGGTTTGGCTATCCAATTGATGATGTTAACAGACTTCCATCCCTCAGTCTCGAACTCTTCTAATTTTGGCGTTTTTTTTTTCTTCAGCGCCCGTCCCCTTGGAGTTTCTTCTCTCCTGTTCGCTGCGTTGTAGCTCCAAACTCTTAGCTCCATCTCCATATCTGTCTGGCGATGTCCTGTTCTGCATAACTTCTTGCCAGCGGACTTGTTGTTTCCGGGGCTCATCTCCCCTCTCCTCGAGGTATCGCAAAGAAGCGTGATATCGTTCTTCTACCTCGTCATCGAAGTTACTTCTTTATTCTTGGGGTCTCCAATTTCTATTGCTGCCTTCTTGGCCATTGTTACCTCCATTGTTTTGGTACGGTTTACCCCTGGTATTCTGCTTATTCCACGAGTTTCGACCTCTTCCTCCTCTATTAGCATTCCCTTTGTACTTTGACTGCCATCTTCTGGGTTCCTGTTCCCATTGCCGTCCATAGGAATCTAATGTTTCAGTGCTCGTAGCTTTGTTGTTCCTCGGAGCTTGCTTTTGGTCAGTCTGCGTGTTGGTCACGTGTACCTGTTCCACCGTTCGACTCTGACGCATCGTATTTGCTGTTGTGAGGTCCAGTTGTCTAAGAACTGTCTCCATTTCTATAGCAGTTTTCGCATTAGCCGAGATTAGTAGTCTTTGGATCTCGTATGGAAGCTGCTTGGCGATGGCAATACATAATTCCAGCTCGCTCGGTTTTTGATCCAGTTCTTTGAAGCGACACATCTGCGATATGAAGAATTCTGCGTACTTCGTTGGGTTGTTGGTACTGTATTTCTTTGCATATAAATCCAACCGTAAATTCTGTTGGGTCGCTGCGTCCCAGTATCTCTTCAAAAATGCCTCCCGAAACTCCTCAACAGTATCGAAAGTGTAGCGGAAGCTGCGAAACCATAATGCACACTCCCCCTCTGTTAATTTCTCTATAGCTCGTAGCCTGCGCTCCTGTGGTATTCGTGCATCATTCAGATATTCAGTCACTTCCTTCAACCAATATTTTGGTGTCATATTACAGTGGCTACCTGAAAATTTCCTTGGTTTTTCTTCGCTTGCCCTGATGACGTTTATCACCTGGGTGTGCATAGCATTTTCATGTTGCGTAGATGCCGCAACTGGTATACCTGGCGTCATATAAGGACTTTCGCCTGGGCCTGTAGCACTCCTTATTATAGGTTGGGTTTCTAAGTCTGCCCACCTTGTTTTCCTCATATCTTCCATGCTGCCTTCACTTGACTTAGGATCTTTCAGAAGTGTTTCCTCCTGTGCTATTATCCTAGTCTCCATTTGACTGTGGCGCATCTCTGCTCTTTCCAGACGAGTAATGACTTCTTTCTCTATTCTTGTAAGCCTATCTCGATTTTCCTCGGCTACTTGAAAGATTTTCTTCTTGTCTTCTTTCAGACTTTGTTTGATATGGGAGATTTCATCCTCTACATCTTCCTTAATTTGAGCAAGGGTCTTGTCGCTTGCCTCTGTTTTCTGGCCTTCTCTCACTTCGAGTTCTTCCCTCAATCCTTTGATTTCTTCTCGAATGTGTCCATTGACCTTTGACATTTCCTTCTGGACCTTAATAATTTCACCTCTATTCTTCTCTTGCCTTTTGTTGACTACAACAATGTCATTCTGAACTTGGTCCAGTTCTTGATGAACTTTGCTTATCTGACCCTTCATATTTCCTACCAGCTCTTTACTCTCGTTAACGACAGCCTTGATTTCACCTATTTCTTGACATTGACCTAATATATTCTGGTCCTGTTTCTTGAGATCACCGTTAATTGCTCTAGCATAGCTTTTCAATTTCTGGTCCCATTTAGAGTCGTTCTCCTCTAATCTCTGGTCTACCGTTCTCGTAAACTCTGAAAATTGTTTCGCTTGGCGTTCGAGATTCGCCTCATTTTGGATTTGAATATCCTTAATGTCGTTAGATAACGCGTCTAACCTACTGTTGGTTTCATCTTGAGCATGCTTACACGCTTGTAAGTTACTTTTAAGTTTGGCTTTTATAGCCTCAAAACGTTTATCTGTTTTAACCTGCATTTCCGATACAATGCTTCCAACAGTTTCTGTTACTTCGGTCTTAATAACCTCTTGCATTTGACCTAACTTATTATTGAATTCAACTTTATTGGCATCTAAACGGTTGTTTATTTCAACCTGATTGTGATTAATTGCCTCCTGATTGGCATCTAAACGAGTGTTTATACCCTCCTGGAAAGCCTTAGCCTCCAGCTTATTTTGCTCGTTAACAGCATCAAAATGCTGTTTCAACCCTGCAATAACCTGCAAAATCTCCTCCGTGCCTGACATTTTCACAATAATACACTTAAATATGCAGGCAGGCTTCCTGGAAAAATGTGTGGATATGTTTTGAAAAGAAACATCAAACACTGTACACATATTGTAACGTCGTACAAAACCTGATAATATTATGATAAATTGTGGATCTGGTATGTAGCGCTCATACCCTTGGGTAATCCTCTTCTCAATAGAGAGATTCTGCGTTACATCAAAAGCCTACTGAACTCAAAAATCACTCAAACACAGTTTGAGGCAAAACAACAATTACTATGGTTTTCCCCATGAAATACCATAAAAATCTATGGGTTTTCCCTAAATCCCATAAGCTCCACGCAATCTGGGCGCCATGATAATGAATAATGTAATGATGTCAAGTATGCCCGGTTTGTGCAATGCCAAGATCGCTCATATTGCACTGACGCAGGCGGTTCCATAATGAATTTATACCGCTCCACGTTGCTTGGGCCATGATAATGTAAAAGGTAATGACATGCTTTGCCCCACACACCTGGGCGACATGATAATGTATAGTCATGGGAGGTGGTCCACGTTAAGACACAACAGCAACCTTCCAAGGTCTCGGTTGTACTGTCGAATGCCCCACTTGGGTCTCGCCATGATAAATATATGCATACTAGACGTATTGCATTATCAAAATTTATATTGTGCGTATCAGAGCTTAGCTATATTAGGTGCGGTCCTCCCCTACTTCATGTTAATTGTTACTTTAATAGAGTTGTGTGCATTAGATATAGACCGACTTTAGTTGTACCTATAGCTCAAATCACTGTACAGGACATCATTTCCCATGTACCCATGCGTATAATCTCGATGGAAAATATGCTTCTGCCTCCAGCTAGCTTCAGGACTCGAGGGTGTACCGTCCTCCCACTGAGCAGTTGCATACTTTGGATTTGAGGCTAAGAGGTATCAACTCTACAATGATAAGGCACAACTCTATTCTAAAACTTTAATTCAGTAAATAACATCATGGCTTTAAACAAATAAAACAATCCCCATAACCATAAAACAAAAGCAAACAAAAATTACTTTCCACAATCCACCAATATGAACGTAATATAATCATACTAAATCATATCATACCACAAACCTTTACCCTTATGTGAACATCACAAAGATATTCTAGTGCGCTGATGCACGTACAACTTCAGAAACAAACTGTACATTGACACTACTGTCATACACTGTGACTTCTTTAATATCACAACATTACTGATTCATAAGAACCTTCTTAATTTGACAATTATGTGTACCGTGTGTGTTTTGATCTTTCTTTTCCCACCAAATGCTTCACATGCATTAGCCTATTCTGGTGTTGCACAGCAAACCACGTGCAACTCCATATTTCTGTAAGCTACCCCTACTCCACTATTTATATAGTTCCACTGCATGCCGTTTTGTGATTTCATATAAAAAAAACGTTATGTTATTGTTGTGTCGGATGGTATAATCAAACTACCTTGCGCGCGTAGCCTGTGGAATCTGGTAACCAACTTCTGAAAAAGTTGTCAGTGACAGTATAAATGCAACGTCTAACCATTCGTTAGATAGCTAAAATCATGACCCATCAGGATAATATATAATTATCAATGTGTTCTTAAACCACATGGCTTCATTACTCAACATAACAATATTTTATTTCATGTCATTAACAGGGTCTAAAATCTGTTACTTTCAACTTGCTTTCACGGTTCGCCTTGACCGTCCCCAGACCCTCTCCTCGAGCGGTCGGTATACAATAGAATGTGGGCTGGGTTTCCACCCTAACTCGACCCCCGCTTTTATGTTTGAAGGCTTACTTCCAAAGCATTGTAAGATTTTACAAGACAATCTGTGCTCCCAATGACACACATATCTCAATGGATCTTAATTGAATATTATGCAAACAGGTAGTGAATGAGCTTTATATTTATTCCTACCCCGAGGATAAAATAATTACTGGCACCAAACAGGTCCATTCAACATGAAGGTACGAGGTTCGTAAAACATTGGTCTCATAGGCAACCGGTGTCTTAAATAATATGCGGTCAGCCCAATGCTGCCGGTATGAGGTTCGCTTCAACAAGCCGAATCACTCACAATAATAAGTTCTCGGGGAATCATTAGAGTGTCGAGGTGTCCTCGTTTTCCTCGCACCTAATCACGGGATTCCAACCCGGAACATTCCATCCTTCATCAGAGTTAGGGTCCAACACTACACTCTGGCACAAAGTATATCTCCGCTATGCCCCCGTCATAGGAGATTTCATACGTAGAATAGACCACCTGGCTCCTTACCTAATGTTATGACTTCGTCCTATAATATTAAGAGAAATCTATCAATTACTCTATAAGCTTCTCGCATAAGCTGCAAATTCAATTCACTAAAAGCTCTTCCATTCGTAGCATAATTATATTCCCATTAATACAATATTCTGATATCAAACTGTTTCTTTAATCCCGTAATGTAATCTTACTGTATAATCTTACTGCTTGGATCAATAAGTCTTGCAAATAGCGTAATTATTTCTTGTTTACAACAATTACCTGATGCGTTCATTAATACCTTTGATGTTCATAATTATTATTATTCTCACTGACATAATTTACCAAAATCATTCCTTATTATTATTATGATTTCTGACATATTTTACCAAAATCATTCCTTATTATTATTATTACATTTCTGACATACTTTACCAAAATCCGACACAACCAATCATCTCAAAACTCGAACAACTGTGCTCGTAACATTTACATAACTGATTGCCATCTTCATTAATAGTGGTAATGATTAATCCACTTATTGATGCACATTAACATCTCAACTGTATAAAAAATCAATACAATAATGATTAAACCTGGAGGGTCTACCTCCTAATCTGATTCTTACTGGCATCTTTACTGAAATCACGTCACATGCAGTGGCCTATATTCTCTAATTAACCATAATTTGTGGGGTACTCACATACCTCAAGGCTTCTCATGGCGGCTTCAACCAATCATATCCTTCAAAGTCGCCTGCCATATGCAGGTTTAACGCGACATTTTCATCTTGAATACACACATTTTATGACACACAACTTCCGTTAACCATACGGCACTTTGCATTTCTATAAGGAAGCTATTGCTCCCAAACATGTGACACTTTATAACACTTATAAAACCACTACTTTAAAAGATATTTTACATATGCTTTATACATAACACACGTCACTGTGTTCACTTTTCATTGCTTGAAATTCCCTAGCAAAGATATCAAAATTGCAGGTGTCGACGGCATCTCCCGTGCTCCTACCAACTCCTGATTGAAAGTCTGGTTACCTGCCCTCGGAATTCACCAACAGTTTTTATACATACTCCTACGGTAAGCTTCCTGCGTCGCATAGATATGCTAACTTCCGTCCTGAGCGTTATTATTTGGTATCCTTAAAACATTACCAAATGCTTCGTAAAGTTCTCCCAGCGCATTCAAGCGTACTTAGACATGAATGATCAGTCGATATTTGATACATTGCGCTTAACACTGTCCATAACTTTACACAAATTATTATTATTATTTACAATAGTTCTGCCACTCATCTTACACGGTGCTTCCTACGTGAACACGCCATTGTTCGTACTGCTGAGTATACCTGCAGCGCGATTATTATTACTAAAAGCTTATTAAATGCTTCACTCAAATGTAGAACTCTTTGTGCGGGCGTCCTTTCATGAGCCGGACCAACATATGTTCCGCCATGACGACTGGCCGCGCCTCTCTTGACAAACTGTGACAAACTGGTGTGAGACTGGCTCCAACTAGGGTAAGACTGAAGTGCAACTAACTTGTAACTAACTTGTAACTGACTTGTAACTGCCCGCTCTGCTAAGGGTCGACTCCCTTATATCGGATTCACACAGAAAGTAGAGCGCAATCTTCCCGCGGGATCTTGGCTCCTCTCCCAGCATGATTCTGGTCTCGAAACCATGTTCATTGGGTTCCTTTTTCTTCTCTGATCCCAGAACTGACTGCGTGCTGAAGAATCGCTCGGCCAATTAATTAATATTAATTCTTTTCTCTATAGCGTGGGGACGCTATCTCCCGGGATTCCCTGGCGACCTCCTCAAATCCCGCCGCGAACAATGATAGTTCTACGGTCCTTCCGCACTTCCTTAAATATGCGTCAATTTCGCAGATTAAAGGCTCTAAAATTAGCCTCCAGTCTAAAGATTCACCTGTGGGCAAGTCTCATGTCATTTCGTTACTCCAATCACGAGTAATCAATGATTTTCCTTGTGATCTCTCCCCACCATTCTCAAATCCATTCTCCGTCGGGGAAGAACTGGGTCATTATTCAGGCCCTCACCCTCTTCCAGACGACAGAATGAGGTCAGAATGATTGACTTGGCTCCACTGAACACCTCCCACAATTCTGGGCTAATTTGTAAAATGTCCACTCTGCACTTGCAGTGCTCCAAGCCCCATATAGCCTACACCAAGTAGTCTAATAATACTGTATTCTGCTCAATTTCCCTTCATTATTTTAATAAATAATGTCACTGCAACTGAAATCACATCAGTGATTTAATATACACTTCTCTCTAGGGGTTTTTACAATGAAACTCCCTCCACAGACTTCGGGTTCGTTCCCTCGTGGAACCTTTATACTGAGATCACAGTCTCTGAGAACCACGTTCGATTCCAGTCAGCATAACCTCCTCGGGTTCACTATGTCTCAAGAATATATATGGGCTACTTCTTCCTCAAATACCACAGGAGCTTAATTAAACCATTGTGTCCTCTTGGCCACTGATTTCTCAATATTTCCCAACACCGTCTGGCTCTCATATCTGTTGTCTGTAGAAATGTATCAAAAGATGATGAATAATTATTAGAATCCTTTATACAGCCTGTGGATAAAGGGTTCAGTACATAGATTAAAAAGGAAACATAATTTGATATAATTGAATTACACGTTTGCATTTTTATTTTATTGCTTGTTTTTACAGGCAAACATTTCTCGGTCATATTGTATATAGAAAAAACTGAATATTTTGCCCACCGATTTCTTCAAATCGCCCATCGAATTTACATTCTGTCAGTTTCGCCCACTGGCGTGCTAAAATAGCCCACTACTGGGCAAATTCGCTCAGTTTGGGAATCTCTGGTCTACTCAAAAGATTTGAATTTTCATGCCATCTTTTCCTGGGGCGACCTATAGATCTCTTCCCACCGGGGCAGTAGTTGGTGACTGCTTTAGGAATCCTGCTTCTGTCCATCCTGTTGAGGTGTCTTAGCCAATTTCTTTGGTATTCATGGATGTATTCCAATATAGGTCTGCTGTCAAGACCATTCAGAACTTCTGTGTTTCGCTTGTGATCCCAATTAGTGACTCGAGCTGTTCGTAGCATATATTTCATTTCGGCGGTAGTTACTCGTCTCTCATCGCATTTCCTCAGGGTCCACGCTTCGCTACCATAGCAAAGTACTAGTCTTGCTAAAGTTTTGTAAATTCTTGTTCGGGTGTGTTTTTGAACTAATGATGGTCTAAAAACTGTATTGATGATTCCTAAACATCTGTTGAATTTAAAGATTTTCTCGGGTATGTCAATTACTTCAAGGAAAGACAGTTTGTAACCAAGGTATTTAACAACCTTAGTAAGTGTGGTAACTACGGTATAAATAGGGTTAGGGAGTTTAAGATCTAAAGAAGTACAAAATATGCAAGCAAATATGCCCTGAAAACTAGCTAAATAAGACCTATTAAAATATGACCTAGAAAACGACGAAATATGACATGAATTTTGGGATAGGTAGAGTATCACTAACATACAGTAAACGTCTTATGTGCCAAAACATGATCAGCGATAATACACCAGACACATTTAATCATACAAACTGACAGAGAGCTACAGTACATTAAAATGTTCAACATTCATTCAGTATCATATCCTTGAGATGCAGTTCTTGCTCAGTTTTCCTAAAAGAATAACAAAGAAAAAAACGAAGTATTAGTTTGCTTTATGATATTTGTCGGCGTATGTTAGAAGACACTGCCTAACAGCAAGTTTATTGCGCCTATTTGGAATCAGGTCTTCTAAGCCTGCTATCTGCCTGTTCCGGGAAAAGAAAGAAAAATAGCCTATATCTACTACTCTATTCGGAAATCCTGTGTTTGAAACTCGACGCAGGTAACACGTGCATTGTTAACGAGGCCTCAATTTAAACAAAATTGCTGAAATTATAACCAAATTATATCACTAAAATTTGACCAAAACAATAAAAATGGCCGAAATATGCATTTATAGGCAACATCAAATTACTTTAAACGTGGTCAGGGACCCGTCATTCAAACTTCTTTTTCAGATCTCGGTCAAAATGAGCTAAGGAAAAAAATATGACCTTACTGATAAATAAGCATTAAGCACCCGAAAAAAGAACTATTTACTGTATTTTAAATGTTGCAAAACTGAGAAATGTTGATCCCATCAACAAACAGTCTCGCTCCCCCAACTGTAGCGACTATTGCTGTGATACCCTTACGCAGTAAGCCCTAAACTGAGATGCAGAAATGACCTACGAGTGCTCTGCTGTGATGATACAGTGTTTGTATACTAATAATGTGTTGTAAGATCTAAAATGTAAATTGGCAGGTATAATAATAATAATAATAATAATAATAATAATAATAATAATAATAATAATAATAATATCGTATGGCCTCGGGTGCCGGGTGCAAGCTTTGTAATTTGACACCCAGAGGGTAGCTTGTATGTCGAATTTCGTTGTTCCTTGAATCACTATGAAAGTCAAGGAGGTTAGATATCTAAGCTCCTTGAACACTATAGCGCTTTCTAGTAGAGAAATGAGGAACTTTGTGTTGGCGGAAACTCCCGAGATTAATTGCTATTATGAATACGGCCTACTGAATTCAAATGGGTTCTTTGACATGCCAACATCGTATGACATGCGTGTCGTATTTTTGCCGTCTTTAAAAAATCACTTACCACGGCCAGGAGCGAACCTACTTTTTATATCCTCTGTTAGCGCAGCAGAAAAGAGGTGAATTGAAGAGTTTGAAATGTGGTGTTACAGGAGAATGATGAAGATCATATGGGTAGAGGGAGTAACACATATGGGGCAGATGACCTCGTCATTCCGCCCCTTGAAACGTCAATAATTAACTAACTAACTAACTAGAGTACCACATGGAGTGGTATTAAAACAAATGGGTGAGGAGAGATGTTTCTAGTGACTGATAGGTTGGTAGGACACGTACTAAGGAATAGCAAAGTTAGTTATGGAAGGAAGGGTCGAGGACAAGAACTGTAGAGGTAGACCAAGGTTGGAATACGTTAAACAGATTGACTCTGATGTAGGGTGTGGTAGCTATGTGGAGATGAAACGATTAGCTCAAGACAGGGGCCATGGAGTGGCGCATCATACCAGGCAAAAGACTGAAGGCTCAAAGACACTCACTGCTTGAGGCAGTACGTACTGTACACCCACCACAACTACCTTTTGTGGTATTGAGTCTCAAATCGCAAAGGTCCTGGGCTCCTGTCTCTGTGTGGAATGGGGTACGCTCAGCCTCTGAGGCAAAGATGAGAAGAGGCGGGTTTTATTTCCGTCTGAACAGTTGACTCAGGGAGATGAAAGTGGAAGTGATTCACGGTGTCCCGTGGTCGCCCCTGGGGGATTATCGTTTTCAGATAAATTGTCGGAGTTTAATTAATCTATTGGTACTCTCGACACGACGGTGTGTTCCTAATTTGGAACACCAGATACAGTGAAAGCACTGAGTCACTCCTAGTGTCTACCGAGTACCACGTCTGACAACATTCTTGTCTTGTGATCTGTCTGCGGTTTCGACGTTAATATGGCGCCATTAATGACAGTGTGGATAAATCATCTCTTGTAAATATATAATAGATAACAAAAGAAGGAAATATCTCTGGTGGACCAGTGAATGTGGAGCAGCAATAAGGCAGCGACAACTCGCATGGCAGAGATGGAACTCTCAGAAGAATTCAGATAACTGGGAGAGTTTTCTGTTAGTTAGGAAACCTGCCGCAAAAACAATACGTGAGGTAAAACGTGCCTAGGACAAAAGTCAGTTGGAAAAGATTCAACAAGACTTCAAGAAGAATAACACTCGAGATTTCTATAGAACCTTCAAACAGAATCTCACTAAATACACTCCACCTAGCCTACACTTCAAGGACCCTGAGGGAAAAGCTGCCTATAATGACAAGAACAAATGCAATATCCTGGCAAATTATTTTGAGACTCTCCTTAACTGTGAAAGCCCAGAATTCCCATTCTCATTTGAGGACAATCCAAATACAAACCCGGATTCTACACCACCAACAAAATAAGAAGTTATGCAGATCATTCAGCCGCTTAAAAACAACAAGGCACCAGGCGAAGATTCAATATTCGCCGAATTATGGAAGCATGCTGGCGACGTAGCTATCGATAAGCTAACAGAAATAATCAGTGAGATTTGGGAAAAGGAGGAACTCCCTATTGATTGGACATCAGCTCTGCTTCACCCTCTTTACAAAAAATGGCGACAAAATGAATGTGAACAAATACCGTGGCATCTCCCTCCTCCCAATAACGTACAAAATCCTCTCAAAAGCCCTTCAAACTAGAGGAGAACTGTTGTATCCACAATTAGGACAATATCAAAGGGGATTTTTTAAGGGACGATCATGTGTCGGACATATTATGAACCTTAAATCTATTCTTTCATATCTGAAACTTAGAAACAGGCAGTTTGTAGTGACCTTTATCGACTTCAAAAAGGCTTATGACTCCATTGATTCGACGCACCCTATTTGAAATACTGAAATAACTGGGACTTGACAACGAAACAAGAATAATTATTCAGAAAACCTTAACCAATACTACTTCCAAAGTTAAATTCATGGGAGAAATCAAGACTGGTGTAAGACAGGGAGACGGACTATCACCTTCGCTCTTCAACTGCGTGCTCGAAAAAGTCATCTGAGAGGGCTGAAAATGGAGTCAGATTGGGCTACAAAAAACAGAACCTGAAAGTTGACTGCCTAGCATTCGCAGATTATCTTGTAGTTTTTTCAGATTTCTTAGATGCAGCCGCAGTGCAAATTATTAACTCCAGATTCAAGCGGTAAAAAAAGGCCTTAGGATCTCTTTAGAAAAAACAGAATTCATCACTAATTTCAAACTAGCGCCAAAAGAGCTGAATGTAGGACAGGGGAAAATCAAGCAAACGAATGGGTTCAAATATTTGGGTGAGTTGATAGACCTCAATCTGTCCGAGAAGGCAGCTTTCGAGTCATGATTCAGGAAAATGGAAATGACATATAATCTAACAAAAGCCATTTATAACAAGAAATCCGTATCTGTAAATGCCAAGTTAAGACATTACAAAACAGTCATCCATCCAGAGGCCTTGTATGCTGCAGAGTGCCTTGCAATGCATCGCAAGGGATTAATAGAGAAACTGGAAGTGAAAGAAAGGAAAATTCTACGAAAAATCTTGGGTCCAGTAAAAGAAAATGGGGAATATAGGAGACGGCACAACCACGAACTTTACACCTATGTGGAAAAATAACAGACACCATGAGGAAACGGAGAATTACCTTTTATGGTCATATAACAAGAATGAACCCAGCACGATTGACGAATAGAATTTTCACCTACTTCCTCAAAAAGAAAACCAATGGAGCTTGGTTCATTGATGTGGGCAAAGATTTGCAAGAGGTGGGAATTACAAGCAAAGATATCTGGGAACGTGCCCCCGAAAGCAAAAACTAACAGCACACTGATGTTCCCAGGAAGAGCCTAAACTTCCAACTGGCAAGAAGTGGACTGGGGAAAGGAAACAACAGCATCGAGAACTAACGCGAAAGTACTGGGAGGATGTTAAAGCTCGATGCAGCAAGAAGCAGTTGAAATAACGTGGTCCTTTGATGGCCGAATCGGAAGAAGAAGAAGATAATATGTGATCCTTGGAATTTTACAAAAATAAAAATCAAGGGTACGTTCTTTGAACGCCCTTGACATTGCAATAGTGCCAAGAGGTAATCGTACAAAGAATGTTGCATATAGGAAAACCCTTTAGATTTTTTTTTTTTGGCCATTGACCGTTATATTTTGACGGGTCTCAACTAGATAAAAATAAGACAAAAACTGATAATAAACAATACGCTAAATAAAGATTCCGTATATTAAATAAAATAATGAGTGTTGTTGATGATTCTATAACTCATGCTCTGTGGGAAATCGGTATGGTTGTGATTTGTGTGTGCATGACCACCACTGGCCGCCTGGTGATCCGACTCCCCATTGAGACTACACGTGTCTTCATGACTGAGATGGAGCCCATCACTCCTGAGCGAGGCACGCCATGACGCGTGATGTGCTCCATATCGGCAATGCTGTACACCTTGCCCGGAGCGGCTACCTGGTGAACCGTGTCTTATTTCCCCTTACAAATACAAACCGATATAAAGTTAGTGAATTAATTTACTTATTTCACAGTCATAGAGGATAACGTTTTGATGTTTAAGGATTACAACATGATCAAGAACTACATTTTCCAACCACCCCAAGCCGAGAAAAAGTTACCTTTCAAAAATGATAACTTTCTTTCTTGGGCACACAAAATTTTGAAATTAATAAACCACGTATACAACGTTCCAATGTATGTTGTGTTAAAATTTGGATTCGATCTGATGACGGGTTTGTGAGATAATAATTCTTAAATGTGACGCATGGTTGAAACACGCTTAAAAACAGGCAATTTTTGTGTTCCAACTGCGATAAAAAATATTAAACTATAAATTATAATTCCAAACATACATGAACTAACGTAAAATAGAACGACAAAAATGATGATGTTATTGGATTTTATGTAGGTCTATTGGTTACTTCACAAACAACCTTCAAACTCAAGTGCACATAATATTTTGGTCGACAGTAGGGCTCAGATTTTTGGGTAAATAAATATTTTCTTTATGTAAATACATATTTTAAACATTTTTTCTATAATTTGATAAATTCATGCTTTTCACTTATTAGCGCATAAGAAGACCTAATATTTACATTTTTTTTTAAATCAGTATCCTAGATCTTTCAGTTTATTGCATTTTTGTTCTGATTTACTTAAACGGGGATGAAACAGTGAGCTATATAATGTCAGCTTGCCGCTGTGTTTTTCTTATCTTGTCGCCCCGTCCCACTCACTGTGGAAGCCGGGGATTTCCTTGTCCATAGCGATATTGCACCACGTGCTAGACCTTCCCCCCTAACTACCTGGAACGGATTATCGTCTGCAGCAGTACGTTGCTGAATTTTAGGATAATTTTACTTCTGATGGGGGCGTTCTGTTCTGCCAACCATGTGGGAAAGCAATCAAGGCTGAACAGCGATCTCAAGTAACACAACACCTCAAGGGAAAGAAACATATTGCCGCAGTTTCGCGCCTTCAGAAGAATTGTTTCGCGATAATTGTTGATCATTTGTGATGACAACCTGAAGATGTATCTCGTGTATTGTAATGCTTCAGCAGTCAGTGAGGCATAGCATAAATTGCATTCGTGAGTACTGCATATTGTTTATATTCACATTAATAAACTATTATAATTAAGTATTTTTCCTTTTTTGTCACATATTTCAGGTATTTATAATATATAAAAAATAAATATTTTCCCGCTTTTTAGCACCTAAAAAATCTGAGCCCTATTCATGACAACGTATAACTCTGTCCTGCCAGGGTTGCCAATCTAGCTTTTTCCCACGTTAAATATGGCTTATTTCAAACTGAGACTAGCGCCAAATAATTTCAAATCCCACCTAGCGGGACAATTAGTTTATAATTTTCTTAGCGGGAGGGAAGTTGTAAATAAATGAATCTATGATTAGTTTTTTTTAGTTTACCGCAATTTGTACATTACATGCATATCAACATTATTCACTTGTAGTCTATTAGTGTCCTTTATAATTAGACTCGTGCTAGTGGTGCGTTAGAATCTCGTTATCAAGAGAAGAGATAGGTTGGTAGGACACATACTAAGACACCCAGGAATAGCAAACTTAGCTATGGAAGGAAGGGTCGAGGACAAGAACTGTAGGGGTAGACCAAGGATAAAATGTGTTAAGCAGATTGCCTCGGATGTAGGGTGTGGTAGCTATGTAGAGATGAAACGATTAGCTCGGGACAGGGAGGCATGGAAAGCGGCATCAAACCAATCAAAAGACTGAAGACTCAAACACACAAAGTTAGTTCAGATAAGTAATCATAATAGAATTCAAGTGCATGCCCTATTTTTATTTTATTTATTATATCGTGTCGTTCCAATTTGTACATAATACTCACAAACCTTTATAAAAAGTAAAATAACTTTAAAACCAGATTCGAACTGCGATTCTTATTATAGGTTGGTTGGTTGGTTGGTTCCTCAGTTTAGGCGCTGCAACAACGCGGTCATGTAGCTCCGTGTACTTTGGGTGTGTGTAGAATCTGTCTGACAACCGGTGTTAATTGTGATGACTGTATTAATGTGTGTTATCTGTTTTAATTCAAGTAAGGACTGCAGACATTGAATTTTTTCAAGTAGTTCCTACTTTTGCCGCCAAACACCACCGCCAACGACCAACTAGTTCAGAAATTAGTTACCATATGCCACCACAGTCGGCTCTTGACAACGAACGTAGGAAACTAAGAACGTTAGTCAAATGTTTAACCTATATTAATGTAGCTTCACACAGGTGTAATTAGTGGAAGGTTCTTTAACATGCCAAAAATCTATGACATGGGACCGCCGGCTTTACTTCCCCTCCGAAAGAAGGCATACTGAGGGATTTTTAACGTTCTTAAAAAATCCGACGACTTCTGCTGGGTTTGAACCCGCGATCTTGGGCATAGAAGCTCAGCATGCTACCAACTACGCCACCGAAGCCGCTAAAACTTATTATAAAAAACGATTAAACGCACTAAAATACTTTTATGCGATCATATTTGTATATAAATTCAAATCTTCACACAGTGGTCAGGTTCTGATAATCACGGCTTGAAGGAACGCATTGATACGTGCTACCCCTAGTAGCAAGTTCGTTAATTGGATCAAAGTAGGTAAAGAACAACACTAATGGTCCTTTAAAGAAATATTAGCTTTATTGCAGGTCAGAAATATTCACCACACAATAGGCACATAAAAACCATTAGCTGTCTTACTCAAGTTTGCTCCCTTATGGCGAACACTCACCCTTTCACTTGCTCATGCAGTTAATCCCTCACTAATGAGACCGGTGTCCTCGGTAGAAATAACAACAACTCTTTCTCAAGTTCACAAGCCACAGTCTGACACTCACTGTTCTTGAATACTACACACTGTTTCGCAATTCACACGTCACCGCATTACCTCTTTCGCACAGGTATAAACACACTCACTGACACTGGGCAGGTTTGCTCTTTATATATCGGGGTGACGACTCACAGATGTTCCTAGAGTGGACAAGGGTTCACAGCTACTCTCAGACCTTCTCGAGATTTCCAACACTAGGTGGGCCACAAACATTCTGGACCATGCCTTTTGTTCTCGCTGCGCAAGCGGCCGGCCGACACAGAGCCCGGGGGTAGCCTCGGGCGGCTGTGAGTGACGCCCGAGGAAATGAAGCAACCCCGCATCCGTAACAGTATAATACTGATCAAGTATAAGAGACTACATTTAATGTTATTTAATTATTATTCATATGTTATGTACGAGGGCGGATCGAAAAGTCTTTCTTCTTCTTTCAGTAGATCTGTCCGCAGACAGGTTTCCACTGAACGTCCTCCATTTCTCTCTGTCCTGAGCATCTTCTTACATTTTCTTGTAGCTTCTTCCCCTCCTCACATCTTAACATTCCAAATCTTCTTCTTCCTCTCCCACTTTTCAGCCTACTTTCGATTTTTGCAAAAAATGAAAGTAGACTTATGAGATCTGCACAGGGCCAAAAATTGTGTGTCTGTGTGTGTGTGTGAGTGCGTGTACTCTGAATGTCTGTCCCCCCTCCCCCCTATCAATTCGAACACGGTGGAATCGAATTGAACGAAATTTGGTACAGTGGTAGAACTAGCAAAGGGCACCTCAGTGTCATATTTTATATCGCCGCCTTCTTGACGGAAACGTAATGGCAGCCACCCAAATGATCAAAGTTTAATTCAAATTACGACTAACCTAATCATCCGATCTCTACCAAAGTTTGCAGCAACATATATTCATGTGGCGAGCGTCTTTTGCCTAAACTACAAGGTCATCAGCCCAATAGTTTGCACATGGCGGCCATGTATGTGTGCAAATCTATTCCTCCTATACATTCAAACACGGTGAAACCGAATTGAACGAATTTTGATACAGAGGTAGCACTAACAAAGGGCACTCCAGTGTCATGTTTTATATCGCCGCCATCTTGACGAAAACGTAATGGCGGCCACCCAAATGTTAAAAGCTTGTATCAAATTACGACGAACCTAATCATCTGATCCCTACCAAATTTTGCAACATTATACCTTTATGTATGAAGAATCTCTTGACCATACTACAAGGTCATCAGCCAAATAGGTTGCAGATAGCGACCATGTATGTGTGCACATCGATTCTCCATATCAATTCAAACACGGTGAAACCGAATTGACTGTTTTTTTTTACAGAGGTACACTAGCAAACGGGACCTTATATTCATGTTTAATATCTGTATAACACGTTGTATTTCAACAAGCTACTACAACCAACATTCAATTATACTCCTTGAAAAGGACAAAGAGATTTAACAATCCCCACATATTTAGGAGAAAGTAGGCTATATGTTCTTTACTGAACATCTTGTTTCTTCTACTTTTCCTTCCATGATTCTTTGCAGTAGACAATTCCTACGTAATATGTGATCCATCAAAGATTTTTTCCTCTTCTGTATCATCCTCATGAAACTCCTCTCCTCTTCTACCCTTCTTAGCACCTCCTCATTTCTCATTCTATCGATACATTTCACTTTCTCCAGTCTTCTCCATAACCACATTTCAAAACTTTCTAAATATTTTTTCTCTTTCTGTCTGATTGTCCATGTTTCCGAACCATAAGACACCACACTCCAAACAAACCTCTTCCTAAGTGTGATCGGTCTGCTTTTGGTTGTTAATAAACCTTTTATTCCCCCGAAAGCTCTCTTCCCCATGGAGATTCTACGTCTCTCTTCCGCTGGAGGTTATCAAGCTTCCTAAATACTGGAATGATTGAACCTGTTCTAATACCATTCCATTTATTGTTATATTACATGTGTCTTCTTCTCTTCCTACTCTCATTACTTTGGTCATGCTAATTTTTATTTTCATTCCAAACTCTTTACCCATACTTAAAATATAAGGTGCGTTCAAAAAGTAACGAGCCGGAGGCTGGTATGCGCAAACCGGTGACGACATCGGCTAATCGTGGCGTGTGTAACGAGGTGTGGTTACGACCAGAGCGTGGAAGGTCACTGACCGTCGCTAGAGGGCACGCGTGCACGTCACGTGACGATACAAAGCGAGCAGCACCATGCATCAATCGTCCAACCAAGACCAAGACAGTAGGCCATTCGACATGCTTCCTGGTGTGGTTGAAGACTGTGGGGCACCCATTGGGCACACTCTTTCCGCAGTGCAGTCGTTCCTTCATGATGGTGTGCACACTTCCGACGCTCAATCCGACCACTGTCACTCGGCGGTCCTGGGTAATGAGTGCATCAACCAGCTGGAGGTTGTCATCGGTAATGCAGGGGGGTGCCCCAGACCGGGCATCATCGGCTAACGACACCCGTCATTCCCTGAAGCGCTTGTACCACGCCTTGACTCTTGCAAGGGACATTCAGTGTTCGCCGTACACTTGTGACATTCGGCGATGAATGTCCGTTCCCCCTACACCTTTCGCTGTCAGAAACCGAACAACACCTCTTTGCTCTTCGTTTGACGCCTCCATGTCACTGTTTGCAATGCGACTGGCAGCGTTGGACGATTGATGCTTGCTTTGTATCGTCACGTGACGTGCACGCGTGCCCTCTAGCGACGGGCTGTGACCTTCCACGCTCTGGTCGGAACCATACCTCGTTACACACGCCACGATTAGCCGATGTAGTCATCGGTTTGCGCATTACAGCCTCCGGCTCGTTACTTTTTGAACGTACCTTATATTCTCCATAATTACCTGGAGCTGTTCCTCCGTTTCTGCTGGAACAGCCATGTCATCAGCATACTTGATGGTTTTTATACTTTCTCCTCCTTTTGTCCCTATTTTTTTTTTCAAAAAAAAAAAACACACACACAAACAATCAGGTAATTACAAATATACGCACTGTTCTACGTGCATTACCGTATTTTCCCACATAGTCTCTACAGTTGTCCCATCGCAGCACTAAATTTGAGATGTCCCTGTGATAGAATTCAGCCGGCTGACTGTGGAACCATCTTCGGACTGCTGTCTTGGCGTTATCGTTGCGCGGAATCGCTGTCCTGCCAGGAACTTCTTCAGCGGACCAAGACAATGAGAGACCGCATGTGGCAACCAGAACTGCCAACAAGCTCCGGTCAATTCACTGGGAGAGTCTGGACTACCCACCATACAGTGCTGACCTTGCCCCTAGTCATTTTCATGTTCTTGTTCCGCTGAAGACGCGGGGTCATGTAGCCCCGTGTACTTTGGGTGTGTGTAGAATCTGTCTGATAACCGGTGTTAATTGTGATGGCTGTATTAGTGTGTGTTATCTGTAATTCAGGTAAGAACTAGAGACGATCAATTTCAAGTAGTTCCTACTTTTGCTACCAAATGCTACCGTCAACAACACCTAGCTGTAACCTTGGCTACTAGATGCCACCGCAACCGCACCTGGCTACCAACGTTGGAACTTAATAGAGCGTTAATCAAATATAACCTACAAATTTTGCTTCATACAATTGTAGTTAGTGGTAGGTTCTTTTACATGCCATAAATCTATGACATGGGACCGCCGGCTTTACTTCCCCTCCGAGGGAAGGCATACTGGAGGATTTTAACGCTCTTAAATATCGGCCAGGTTTTGAACCCGCGATCTTGGGCATAGCAGGTCAGTATGCTACCGACTATGCCACTGAAGCCGCCATGGATGCCCAAATATGTAAAAGCCTAATATTAATCAAACAAAACAGGAAATTAAAACTAATATAAAAGCAACCAAAAATATACCGAATACAAGAATCAGTAATTCAAAGAAGAACACGTTCTTTGAATTAAAATGCATTTGAAAATTTCGATTGTTGACCCTAGCCCACTCTCACTTATAAAGCGGATGACGCGATCAGCAGCCACCACGTCATTGGGCCTAGCCTGCAGACCAAGGTTTCTGCTTCGTTCAACAAGATCCACACACTCGGTTAAAATGTGGGCCACGGTGAATACGACTCCACAAGTACAAAGTCGGGGTCTTCCCTTCTCATTAGGTAGGAGTGGGTACATCTTGCATGACCTATCCTTAGTCTGCACAAAATGACGGACACCCTACGTGACCGGAAAGAGCTCCGCCATACGCGAGTTAGATCGCTCTTAGTTTACCGAGTCTTCTGTCGGCTAACCCCAAACCCTCTCCGCTCACCAGATAGATGTGATGTATGACTACTGTGTTCCAATCAGCTATTTTTTCCGGCCGACGTAACTGAGAGCGAATATCCCTATCTGGTACAGTTAAACCTGCCTAAACCGGAAACCTGGACAAACGGAAAGCAAAAATCTAATTAGGAAGCAAAATAACCAGTGATGGACGAAGCAAAGAGGATATGAAAAGTAGGTTGGCTCAGGCAAGGAAAGCATTTCTACAGAAAAGAAATCGTTGACAACAAATATAGATTTGTTGTTTAAGTCTTCAGTCTTTTGACTGGTTTGATGCAGATCTCCATGCCTCCCTGTCCTGAACTAATCGTTTCATCTCTACATAGCTACCACACCCTACATCCGAGGTAATCTGTATAACATACTCTAACCTTGGTCTACCCCTACAGTTCTTGTCCTCGACACTTCCTTCCATAATTAAGCTTGCTATTCCTGTGTGTCTTAGTATGTGTCCTACCAACCTATCTCTTCTCTTCATTAGCAGTCGTCAGAAACATCTCTCCTCTCCCACCAGTTTTAATACCTCTTCGTTTGTAACCCTATCTACCCATCTGATCTTCATCATTCTCCTGTAACACCACATTTCAAATGCTTCAATTCTCCTCTTTTCTGCTGCACCAATAGTCCAAGTTTCACTTCCATAGAGCGCCACGCTCCAGACAAAGGCTTTCAAAAATGACTTCCTAATACCTAAATCTATATTCGATGTCATCAGATTCCTTTTTTTTTTTTTTTTTGTAGAAATGCTTTCCTTGCCTGAGCCAAACTACTTTTTATATTATCTTTGCTTCGTCCATCACTGGTTATTTTGCGTCCTAATTAGATTTAGGTACAGTAAAACTTGGACAAACGGAAAACAAAATTCGGAACGGAGGTATTTCCTATGTAAAATAACACTGTAAACCAGAAAACTGCCTAACGCAGAAACGGAAACAAATTCTGGAACTGTAGGCGTAAATAACCTGAGTAAGACAGATTATCTTATCCATAATACAAAGCTATGTACTAAATATTGAGTGCGACTGTACTTGCACCAAAGTCCTAGGAAACTAATTTTTCCTCAAGGATGCAGCAGCTTTGCTACATTTCACAACATCTGTTCCATTACTTCCCCCAGCCCTCTTGTGATACACACAGCTTCCTTCTGACAAATGAGAGTAGAAGAAAACAGCGAACTGGAGTCATCTTTAAAGGTGTTCATTTTACTGTGCACTACGTTTATTTACGTACAATGCTTGCCACGGTGGGTGAGTGGTCAACGTGTCGGTCTACTAACCCCAAGCTTGCAGGTTCGCTCCTGGCCGTGGTAAGTGATTTTTGAAAGGCGGCAAAAATACGACACTATGTCTTACGATGTTGGCATGTCAAAGAACCCATTTGAATTCAGTAGGCCGTGTTCATAATGGCAAAATTAATCTCGGGAGTTTCCGCCAACACAAAGTTCCTCATTTCTCTACTAGAAAGCGCTATTGTGTTCATGGAGCTTAGATATCTAACCTCCTTGACGTTCATAGTGCTTCAAGGAATAACAAAATTCGACATGCAAGCTACCCTTTGGGTGTCAAATAACAAAGCAGGCGCGGATTTTTTTTGCAAACTCAAAAAACGAAAACACAATAACCAGACAAATAAAACTTAACGAATTTTAACTGAAAAACTTTTTTTTTTCCATTTTATTCAATACTGAAAATATCTTTATTGCAATGATTATGTTCTGTTACAACTGTACATATTTACAACTTCATACCTGTTATATAAAAACGATTATTTATATAACAAAATCAACTCGTCTATTTTGTTTAGCAAACCTTTTGATTACCGAATCGATGTTTATAGTGACGTCACGATGAATGTGCAGCAATGCACGGTTAGGAATTTGGGGCTTTTTTTCTCACCAAAATATTTTGCCGACGTCCAAACTGCAAGCTTGGTTGGCAATTTAAGCTGTGACTTTCTCCCTTTGTCGGTACCAACTCGGCTTGCCGAAACTGTGACGTACCTTGATACTTTTCTCGAAGCTCGATGTAAAAGTCGCAAAACACGCCGTTGCAATTTGTACGAATATTTTTGGTGCGCTAAACGCATCAAATTTCTATCCATGTAGCTTGTAAAAAAATGGTCTGGTTTTGTACGTTTGGTTATTTTGTGATTGCGTTGTTAGTGATACCATTTTTCTTAACAATTTCGATTCTATGACCCCCCCCCCCCCCCCTAAGCCAAACTCTAGATCCGCGCCTGTAACAAAGCTTGCACCCGGCACCCCAGGCCATATGATATTATTATTATTATTATTATTATTATTTACGTACAATGACTTCTAAACACAAGACACTTACACTGGAGGTGAAAATTAAAGTTATTGAAGAACACGAGAGAAACAAACGTCCGCCTAAACAATTGTGTTGTTTAAAGTGGGAAAAACTCAAATTATTTCATAGTAATCTTACGCAATAATACAGTATTTCTTTGTAGTGTATTTTGTGTTATTAAAACTCAACCCTTTGTAAAACGGAAACCTGCGAAAACGGAAAAATAAATCCGGGACTATTGCGTTCCCCTTTAGTCAGGGTTTTACTGACCTCTATTGGTCGAGGTGGTAGTTATTCCGCTTCTTTTGCAGCTTGAAGCGCTAACTCATTTCCTATTGACGTAAACTCAGTGCCAATTCACAGTGGATCAAAATCGAAATCTAAGAGGACAAAATTATATATTTTCATAATTAAAAAATCAAAATGTATTACTTCTACAGCATTCTCATATAATTGCCGCTCACTATTCTGGGATATAAACGCATCTTAGTGTAAATCTGTCACCATTGTTCGAGCAGTCTGAATTGGAGGGTGAATGTAAGTGGCTGTGGTTAGTGTGATGCTTTAAGATGGAACATGCAGCTGAAGGTATGATCTTTGTAACGTGTTTCATTTATTAATGGGTGTAATTGTTACGTAATTTTAGCTATATTTGCATTATATAATATTTAAGTATTATTTTTAAAATAATATTTTCACTTAGATTTTCAGTATGTCGCGTCACTCTGCGTCACTTTCTACTTAATGTTGAAATGTAGATAAAGTCTTGTAGTTTACGCCTGTTATAAGATTGTTTGCATCTTTTTGCAACTTAGTTATTTTACGTTCTAGAAGATGCCGCGCAACTAGTTCTCACACGTTTACAACTGTTTGAAGCGCTGGGTTCGACGATTATGTAAAAAGTGGAACTTTGTGACGTTGTTAAAAGTAAATTAGGGGTAGAAAATTGTTCTGAAGAGATAACTAAATGCTCTATCCAACTCCTAGTCATAGACAATTTCTTGCATGTGTAGACGTGGCTTAAAAAGGTTTAACTCATGTTTGTTATGAAGAAAACAAATTATATACGTTGCTTTCACTCTAAATTCATGATTAAAACGTAAAAACAATTTTGTTCCCCTAGATTTCAATTTTGACCCACTGTGCAATGTCCCTAAATGAAGTGCAGTATTCTTGTGGTGTCCTGTGAGTTATGGATCAGTGGGTAGCAGGTCTTGCAGGTGATAAAACCCCGGCTGTGAGCTGCACCCTCGGGTCTATTGATCCACACCGCACCGCCTCAAATCACCTCTCTCCGTATCAACGATTCAGATCGCTTTGCCAAACACTCTGGAGAGTTCGCTTCATCACAGATTTTGTGCCGAGTTCCGAGTACGGTATATACCTTATATGCCACTTCCCATTATTATTATTATTTGTTGTTGTTGTTTCATTTGAGGGGTTTGGTCGTCATGGTCATTTAACCCCGTGTTTAATAGAATACACTCTGTTCTGAATCTCTTATTACCAGAGAAATCGGTGAGACTATTGTTTATTGCAACCACTACCTGATACATGTGATTATTAGTTACAGTATTTACTAAAACAAACAAAAAACATGTGTTTTACCTTTACAAACTTATAGGTTATGAATATTCCCAAATGGGAATATGATGTAATTTCCGTTTGATCAGATAAATTATCAATTAATACTACTTGTATTTTGTGTCACAGTATGTGCTAGCCATGCGTAGCCTATTGGTGAGGTGTGTCTGTACCAACTGGCACACTGGGGCGAAATGCTGGCATTTTATGTTTGATCTGGCCGGACCAATTTTATCATATTAATTGATAATTCAAAAACTTATTCAACATGAACCCGCGAACTTGGGCATAGAAGCTCAGCATGTTACCTACTACTCCACCGAAGCTTCCCCTTGTCTTATTGTGTTCTCTGTAGTTCTGTGTGTATGTGTATTTGTAAATTCAGGTGAGGATTCGCAAGGAGGCGGCCATGGACTTTAATAGTAGTTTGGGAGAGGAAGGGGGGGGGGGGGGGGGAAGGAACCACAGAAAAATACTTCCTCACCCATCGTTGCAATATTGATATTGCAACATAACAGATTTCTCAGGAGCAACTATAACCAGAAAGGTTTTATGTGAACAGTCGTCACCTGTTCCAAAACATACCTAGCCTATTGATCTGTTGTTGCTTGAGTTTGTGCCCAAGTGTGCTGTGCTTTGTTTGTAGTCACGTGACATGACATCAAGATGGCGATGCGAAAGGGGGAGAGGCTAATGAATTCACCAGAGGAGTCAGAGGGGATGGTCATGAAGAGGCCTTGTTCGCTCACACAGGGTCGCTGACTCTTCGGGCTGTATACAACTACTGGTCATAATTAATAGGGCTCGGATTTTTAGGTGCTAAAAATCGGGAAAATATTTATTTTTTATGTATTTAAAATACCGGTACTCGAAATATGTGACAAAAAAGTAAAAATATTTAATTATCTTCTTCTTCTTCTTCGTCTTTTCCCGTTCATGCGGGGTCGACGTTCCTGACAAGTCGTTTCCATTTTCCTCGGTCCCAAATAGTGTTTTCTGTTAACTGCTTCTCCCGGAGATCATCATGCACGCAGTCCATCCATCTTCTTCTAGCCCTGCCTCTTTCCCTTTTGCCTTCCACCTCCAGACCAAGCACTCGCCTTCCTACATAACTCTCATCCCTGCCCTTAATGTGGCCATACCAGAGCAAGCGTCTTTCTTGCACCTTTTTTGATATTTCAGTCACTTTTACGCTGCCTCGTATGAAGGTGTTTTTGATGTGATCGTTCCTTGTAACACCACACATCCATCTTAGCATCTTCATTTCAGCTACTTCCAGTCGCTTGCACTGTGACTGCACTGTTGGCCAAGTTTCTGCTCCGTATAGCATTGCAGGTCTCACTGCACATTTATAGGCTTTACCCTTTACTTGGATATTCAGTCTCCTGTCACAGAGAATACCAGATAACCTTTTCCAGTTTAACCAGGCAGCCTGAATTCGGTGGGTAATTTCCAGATCTGGATTGCCATCGTTAGATACAGTGGATCCCAGACACTTGAAACTGTCCCTTGCCTTTAGCTGCCTACCATCCATCTGAATAGTTTCATTTCCAGTTCCTCCAAGGCACAGGTATTCGGTCTTATTCCAAATGAGTTTAAGGCCTCTGTCCTCTATGGCTCTTCTCCAGCATTCCAGTTTATATTCAAGCTCTTCCCTGTGTGTGCTACATAAGAGAATATCATCTGCAAATAGCATACACCAAGGAGCTGGTTCTCTTAAGTTTTCAGAGAAGACATCCATTATTAGATCAAAAATATAGGGGCTTAGTGCAGATCCTTGGTGAAGACCTACTTGAACCGGTATAGTATCAGACAATCCTACACTGCTTCTAATCCGTGTCCTTGCTCCACGGTACATATCCTGAACAATGCGCACATACTTCTCCGGTACTCCCTTGCATCTCATGCATCTCCATACCTCCTGACGGGGCACTCGATCATACGCTTTCTCTAGGTCTATGAACACCATATGTAGTTCTTTTCTCTTCTCCCTGTGCTTTTCCATGACCTGCCTAAGTGCAAAAATAGCATCTGTTGTTCTCTTTCCCGGCATAAATCCAAACTGTTCATCTGCTATTGTCGTCTCCACCCGAAACCTACTTTCAATAACTTTCTCCCAGATCTTCATTGTGTGCGACATGAGTTTTATTCCTCTGTAATTTGCACAATCCTGAATGTCACCTTTCTCCTTATAAATGGGAATTATGGTACTCTCCCGCCATTCCTTGGGCATTACTTCCTCTTGAAGTACCTGTTGGAATAGATTCCACAACATATCTATGCCCTCTTCATCCAGACATTTCCAAGCCTCCACTGGAATTTCAGCGGGGCCGGTTGCTTTTCCAAATTTCATTTTCCTAATAGCAGTTACAACCTCTTCACTGCATATGGCAGTTGTTACGTTGTGATTTGGGATACCATCCTCAAACACAAGCCGGGCATTTTCCTCATTTAGCAACTTTTCAAAATATTCCTCCCATCTCTTCTTAATATGCTCTTCATCTTGAATTACAATTCCTTGTTCACTTTTCATCTGCCTGATGTGTGTGAGATCTTTTGAAGCCCTGTCTCGTGCCTTAGCGATTCTGAAAAGCTTGGCCTCCCCTTCTGTGGTCTCTAGTTCTTCATAGACTTCCTTCCATGCAGCTGTCTTTGCTTTCCCTACAGCTCTTTTCACAACTTTATTTGCCTTTCTGTAGTGTTCTCTATCTTCGTCATTTCCAGACTCATCCCATTTCTTTCTTGCCTGTCGTTTTGCCTTGATGGCATCCTGAACCACATCATTCCACCACCATGTTTCTTTATCCAGGGGAGCACCTTTCCCAGATGTCTTCCCCAAAACTTCTACACCTGCTTTCCTGATTGCTTCTGCATTTACTGTCCACCATCTCTGAACTCCTTCCACTGGCCGTGTTCCTTGCAACACCTTTTCCTTGAATTCACTTCTCAAAATAGGATCTTTCAATTTCCACCATTTAATTCTTGGAGTAATTTTCCTTGCTGTTCTTTTCTTAATGCCCGTGAATTCATAATCAATAACTAGCACTCTGTGTTGTGGTGTAACATGTTCCCCCATAATAACTTTACAATTCTTAACCTCCTTCAAATGCATTCTTCTGCACAAAAGGAAATCTATTTGACTCTCTCTTCCTCCACTTTTGTAGGTCACCAATTGCCTTTCGTTTTTCTTGAAGAAGGTGTTACATATTGCTAGATCTAATGCCAAGGCAAAACTTAGCACTCTCTAACCCTCCTCATTTCTCGTAGCAAATCCCCAGCCTCCATGCACTCTCCTCACTACTTTCCCTTCCACACTGGTGCCAACATGTCCATTTAGATCTCCACCCAGAAATACCCTTTCATCTGCTGATATACTAGAAAGTTCCTGCTCCAGGTCCCTCCAAAAACCTTATTTTTCTTCCTCCTCACAGCCAACTTGAGGAGCATAGGCACTTACAATGGTAAACCCTTCCCCAAGGCACAGCTTCACACTCATCAAGCGATCACTTCTTCTGTTTACACTGACTAGAGAGGGGATCAAATCGTTAGCCAGGATAATTCCAACACCATTTCTTCCCGCTCTGTTTGCTCCACTGTACAACAATTTAAAGCCACTTCCAAGCTCTCTTGCTTTATTACCCTTCCACCTAGTTTCTTGGACACACATAATTCCAATTTTTCTTCTCATCATTAGGTCCACAACCTCTCTTCCTTTTCCAGTCATCGATCCAACATTCAGGGTTCCAATTCTAATCTGGACTTGCTTCTTCAGCCGAGCCCGCCCATGACTCGGTAGCCTTTGCTCATTTCTCACAAGGGGCAGGCGGGACCCTTGCGCGTCGCTTCCGGGGAACGCCCTAGCAGTTTCCGAGGCTAAATTTACAGAACTTGTCATATTTGTACGGTTTTGGCAGTTTGTTTTACAGCCGGAAGCCCTTCCTGATGCTAACCCTTTACTAATTTCTGGGATAACAGAGAATAAAGCTATCTACAATAAAACAAGTATTAAAAAACCATACATATAAAAATTGTAAGTAATATATTAAAGTTAGGGAACGACAGGTACTTCACGGTGGACGCTATTTAATCGCGAGTATGAATGCGATGAATCAGGTAATGAAAACAGCTTAGGCTATACTTGTAACTGCTGGATATTTATTTATAATTTAGTTTATTAATGTGAATATAAACAATATGCAGTACACACGAATGCAATTTATGCTATGTCCCACTGACTGCTGAAGAATTACAATACACAACGAGATACATCTTCAGGTCGTCCATCACAAATGACCGATGATTATCGCGAAATACTTATTCTGAAAGCGCGAAACTGCGGCAATATGTTTCTTGCCCTTGAGGTGTTGTGTAACTTGAGATCGCTGTTCAGCCTTGATTGCTTTCCCACATGGTGGGCAGAACAGAACGCCTCCATCAGAAGTAATATTATCTTTAAATTCTGCAACAGACGATAACTTGTAGTTGTTTTTACTTTAGGCATCGTAGAACTGCCTTTCATTTCACAGTGCCAGAAATGAACTGCATGTGAGTGACACTGGTTCCAGGTAGCAGGGGGAGGGGGAGGTCTAGCACGTGATGCAATATGACTATGGACAAGGACATTCTCGGCTTCCACAGTGAGTGGCACGGGGCGGCAAGTTAAGAATAACACAGTTGCAAGCTGACATACGCTCTGCATGAACATTAGCTAGCTCGGTTCTTCCCCGTTGAAGTAACACAGAACAAAAATGCAAAAAACTGAAAGATCTCGCATACTGATTTTAAAAGAAGGAAATATCATGTCTTTTTATGTGCTAATAAGTGAAAAGCAGGAATTTATGTATTTATAGAAAAAATGCTTAAAATATGTATTTACATAAAACATATTTATTTACCTAAAAATCCGAGCCCTAATAATTAAATTAGGAACCAATAATAACCAGTGATGGACAAAGCAAAGAGGATATAAAAAGTAGGTTGGCTCAGGTAAGGAAAGCATTTCTACAAAAAAGAAATCTGTTGACATCAAATAGAGATTTAGCTATTAGAAAGTAATTTTTGAAAGCCTTTGTCTGGAGCGTGGCGCTCTATGGAAGTGAAACTTGGACTATTGGTGCAGCAGAAAAGAGGATAATGTTTGATGATGATGATTGATGTTTTAAGGGGCATAACAACAATGGTCTGAAATGGAAACCATGACGAAAATTAACTGAGACTGAAAATACTTACAAAATGGATCTGAGATTGAAAATACACAAGACAATTTAGATTGACAAACGCCGGTTCAGATTCAAAATACTCAGAAAGTGCAATTGGAATTCAAAATACTTACAAAATGCAATTGAAAATCAAAATATTTACAAAATGCCCACCACACAAAATGCAACTTAGATTGAAAATACCTACAAAACGAAATGTACATTCAAAAATTTCGCTAAAAGTAATTTAGATAGATGGGGAGCCAATTCATAAAAAGAAAAGTGCGGGAATCTTAAAGAGTACAGGAAATAGAATGAAAAGAAAACAAGAGGTCTGGCCCCTGGAAGAAGGAGGGAGCAGGAAAGGTGAGACAAGGGCCAATTAAGGCGGGAAAGTGAAATACTACCTAGGCCTCGGATAATACCGTCGGGGTCGGAAGAGAACAAGAGTTGACCAAGAGAGGTCGACAGGAAACAAGACGGAGAGGAGCCCGGCACAAGTAAGTGCAAGTAATGCCGTACTCAGCTGGGGTCCCGTGGTCACCAACCCACGTCCCACTAGATATGAGTCCCTGAGGGGAGCCTCAATTACAAGTAGGGTAGAGTCAAGTTACTCCGTGATATCAAGTAACACCGTGATAAAGCGCATTTCCTCCATCACTACGTAGGTTCAATTCCAAAAGTTTTTACCAACAGATGGCAGTAGAAACCATGAATCCAGGAAGCCCTTGCGTTCTATCTTTGGTCAACTCAATGAGGTTTTAAAAAAATATGTTATCAGAGAGTTCAGATTTCAACAAGTAATCCACATCCAGTGAAATCTGTTGTGAAGATTTTAGTTTCTTATAAACAGCTGTTTCATTGTATAAGTTTCATTTTAACGCTAGTTAGAGGTAAGATGCAGACCATTCGCATACAAAACTTACATGCATGTAGTGTTACGCTTGCAAGGTGTGTGAGCTTAGCAATAAGTACGTTTTTCTTAGGTTGGGCGCTGAAATGGCGCCAAAACAGAATAAAGAGGCACGCTCCTACACAGCTGAAACACTTAAAGAAGCATTGAGGTCGATGAAGGAAGAAGGATGATCAGTATACAAGGCCAGTAGACGTTTTAATAACCCGTGGAGTACACTAAAGGATTATTGCACAAAATATTCAGCCGATCCAGGAAGTGCAACCCTTGCAAAGATTGCAAAGCCATTCATTTTATCACTTGAATTTGACGTGAAGATAATGTGCCAAGATAGACACAATAGATCGGTCTAGGCCTAATTCCAGACCCCAGAACAATGACGATGATTGTTGTGGTGCGTGAGGTTGCTCCCCAGGCGTATGACACCAAGAGGAAGAATGAAGCCGAATGGATTGATTATCAGTTTTGTAATGTCTGGTACCTAAAATGTCTGTTTTATGTGTGATAGGTGTCAGGAATCTGGTAGTGACTAAGAAGACTTAAAATATGTTAAATGGAATATTTTTAATAGAATGTCTTTTTTTTCTATAAAAAAAACTGTGTAGTGAAATGTTTCAATATGGGCAATATGGGGTAATAGAAACTTATAGTCTACATACGATTTGAACACTTTTATTGCATTAAACATTAGTTTTCACGATTAAAAAGTACACTGAATGGTGAACACCGTGCTATCACGGAGTAACTTGAACACTATCACGGAGTAACTTGAATATCACGGCGTTACCTACTTCTACTACCGGATTTTGTTAGTTAATACCTTGAAATAACTTATGAATATTTGTAAGATATGGCCTATGCCAGAAATGTTCCGTAGGGTATTTCTCTTTAACATGAAATGAATCGAAATAACTGAAATCAAAAACTCCAGAAATAGTAGCAAAAAAAGCTTAGTATCACGGAGTTACTTAACTTTACTCTCCACACACTAGTACAATGGCACAGGTTATCAGACAGATTTGGCACATACCCACGTACACAGGGCTACATGAACACTTTGTCGCAAAGCCCGTAAATCAATCATCAACTATGAGAGTGAAGGAAAACCCCCCTTGTCTCAGACTAATCTGTGAGTAATGCGGGGTTTCCATCCTTGCGGTCTGTTGTGACAGCTGAGTGCCACCACTCCTTGACGCGTCATCCGCAAATATTTCACCAAAAACAAATACAGTACTTCTTATTCATCAAAGTGTCTGACTGGTTCTGTTTGCTATAGACTATAGTTATTCGCAGCAGAAGCATGTTAGCTATACTTTCCTCTGGGCGCAGCAAATGGCGTGATATCTGTCACAAGCACTAACACACAGAGAGCAGGTGCATTGGGGGCCTGGGTCATGAAATCCTCTTCTTGAGCATATCCTAAAATGAAAACCATGGACTGCGAAACGGGTGATCGTATGGCGTAGTTCAAAGTTGATTCATCCAGTATATCGACATAAGAGCTTCTGTGGAATAGAAATCAGGTCATATGTCATTACGCTTGAAGTTTAGCTCTTGGATCAGCCTCCCGTATTGCACTGTTGATGGTAGCGAGTTCCAGAGGCCGAGTACAGGTCTTTCTATTCGACGCCCGTGGGCGACCTGCGCGTCGGGATGAGAGATGGAATGGATGAAGATGAATGAAACTGGGCAAGGATGTGGAAGGAAACGGCCGTGGCCTGTCAGAAGTTACTGTCCCAGCATTTGCCTGGTGTTGAAAATGGGAAACCACGGAAAACCATTTCAAGGACAGCCGACGGTGGGGCTCGAACCCACGCGTCTACCGAGTCAGCAGAGAGCTTGGCCCCATGACCTTATGCTGCGCTTTAGCCCGCGTAGTCACTACTTCCGGGTCATCAGCCCTGTGTACTTGAGTAGGCCTATGTGTTGAACTTGTCTGATAACTTAAATTTCTGTGATGACTGCAGTAGTGTGTATAGCTGCATTGGTTGTTGTTAATTCATTTAAGGGGCTTGTGACATCTTGGTCATCAGCACCGTGTAGTTGGGTGTGGGTTGAACTTGTCTGATAACCTGTATTGATGTGATGGTTGTAGTAGTGTGTAACTTTATTAGGGACAGGGATGAGGTGGGTGCCTCGGGACTTGAACTAAGGTGCTATCCTGGCATTTGCCTGGGGGGGGGGGGGGTGTGTGGAAAATCCTGGGGGATAAACCACACTCGGGATAGCAGCAGTCAGCGCCGGGATTCGACCTGCGATATCCGAGCGTGCTGCATGATTTAACGAGCACGGCTACGCCGCTGGATGCCAGCTGTATTGGGGAAATGTATGTAATCAAGTGTATTTTAGGTCATATATTTTAATTCTTACCCGTGAAAAGATAGCCTGTTCCATTTTTCAAACCTCTGACTGCAATTGTAAGCAGCGCAAGATATAACCATTTTCGTTATATAACTTCACATTCAGCCTCTTACATAAAGGAAAATGCGTATTTTACATATTTGTAATATATTATACTGCAAAAATGGGCCCGTATATCGATAATTATTAAGTATAATCTTTACGCTCGCGCTGACAACTTGAGCATAGGCGCCATTTTATACCAACATCAGCTGATCTTATTCTGGCCCCATGTTCCGCTGGCCAAGGCCTCTCTATCCTATTGTATGCTCGAAGGTTGTGACTCATGCGGCGAGCGAAGACACAAACTCACAGCCGAAACACCACCCCCTTCCTAAAAAGGCTGATCGTCCCGATCAATCATTGGTCCGTCTGTGTCCCTCAGTAGGCTGCCAGGCGATCTCGATGCACGATCTTCATCTTCGCCCTCGGGCTCCGCTGGATCCTGTAGACGAAATCGTTGATCCGTTTTACGACTCGGTACGGGCCCTCCCAGGACTTCTGCAGTTTGGGTGACAGGCCTTTCTTCCGTAATGGGTTGAAGAGCCAGACCAGGTCGTCCTCGTGGAATCCGCCGGCATCCGTCTGCTGGTCGTATCGGGTCTTCATTCGGTCGGTCTCGATCCGCAGTTTCCTCCTCGCGAACGCGTGCACGTCCTCCAGTTGGTCGACCAGTTCTTGACAATACTGGCTTACCGGGATCGGATCATTCCCAGGTCGGCCGAAGGCAAGATCGACAGGTAGACGGAGCTCCCTCCCAAACATGGCCCGGGCTGGTGTGCACCCGGTGGCTTCATGCACGGCGGCGCGGTAGGCCAGGAGAAATAGTGGAAGATGTTTGTCCCAATCCCCCTGGTGCTCGCTGACGACTATTCGGAGATGGTTCTCGATGGTGCGATTGAATCGCTCTACCATCCCGTCGGACTGAGGGTGTAGCGGCGTTGTCCTTGTCTTCCGGATTCCCAGCAGCTGGCATAGGTTCTGGAACACCTGCGACTCGAAGTTCCTCCCTTGGTCGGAGTGCAGCTCCAGGGGTACTCCGTACCGGCTGACGAATTCCTTCACCAGGGTCTCTGCAATCGTCGCGGCTTCTTGGTTAGGGAGCGCATACGCCTCCGGCCATTTGGTAAAGTAGTCGCTGACGACTAATATGTAGCGGTTACCTGCCTCGCTTAACGGGAATGGCCCAACAACATCGATGGCCACTCTCTCCATGGGGCCGCCCACGTTGTAGGTCTTCAGTGGACCCCGTCGTCTTCGTCCTGGGCCCTTGCTGGCTGCGCAATCGTGGCACCTCGCGCAGTGGTTCTCCACGACTGTTCGGCATCCGATCCAGTAGAACCGCTCTCTCAGCTTCTCCAGGGTCTTCTTTATCGCTAGGTGTCCACCAGATGATCCTCCATGTACTTCCTTCCTGACTTCCTCCGTCATAGCCTTTGGAACGACGACTTGTTCCCGAGATGTCTTCCCGTCGGTGCTCTCCCAGGTACGGCAGATGAGGCCATCCCTTACAATCAGCGAGTCCCACTGTGCCCAGTAGGACTTAAACTTTGGGCTGCAGTCACTCACAATGTTCCACCCGGGTCTGGGGACACAGGCCCTCTTCCATTCGGCTATCAGTCCCAGGTCATCATCTTCTGCTTGTGCCCGCGTGAAAGATTCGCGGCTCCAGCTCCCTTGAAGTTCCACGGCAGTCCTTCGGCACTGTAACCCGGTGTTCTCCTCCCTCCTAGTACAGAAGGTGCAGTCTTCGGGGCACGGTCTTCGTGACAGGGCGTCGGCGTTAGATTGCAGTTGGCCTTTCCTGTGCTGAATCTCAAAGTTGTACTGTTGAAGCCTCTCTAACCACCGTGCGAGTTGACCCTCGGGCTGCTTGAAGTTCAGGAGCCACCGCAGGGATGCATGGTCGGTCCTGATGAGAAATTCTTGCCCGTACAGGTACTTGTGGAAGTGTTCAATGGTCTTCACGATGGCGAGCAGCTCCTTCCTGGTGACGCAGTAGTTCCTTTCTGGCTTTGACAAGGCCTTGCTGAAGTAGGCCACTACCCTCTCCTTGCCGTCCACTACTTGCGACAGGATTCCCCCTATGCCAAAGTCGCTGGCATCGGTATCGACGATGAACCTTGTTCCAGGTCTGGGGTAGGCCAGAATAGGCGCGGTGCACAGAGCTTGCTTGAGTTGTTCGAAGGCACTGTGGCATTCTGCTGTCCACGTGAAGAGTTGGTCCTTCTCGGTCAGTCGATGTAAAGGTTTGGCGATGTCGGCGAATCCTTTCACGAAGCGACGGTAATAAGTGCAGAGTCCCAGGGAGCTTCGTAGTTGGGACTTGTCCTTCGGAACTGGCCACTCCCTCACAGCTGCGGTCTTCTCTGTGTCGGTGCGCACCCCTTCCTCGGAGACGATATGCCCAAGGTACTGGACCCGCTTCTGGAAGAGCTGACACTTCTTGGGGCTCAACTTCAGCTGGGCAGCCCGTAGCTTCAACAAGATCTCCTTCAGGTTGTTGTAGTGCTCCTCGAAGCTTCTCCCCAGAACGATGACGTCGTCTAGGTAGACCAGGCAGGTCTTCCAGTGTAGTCCCCTCAGAATGGACTCCATTAGCCTTTCGAAGGTCGCAGGGGCGTTGCACAGACCGAATGGCATGACGGTGAACTGCCAGAGCCCGCTGCCCACAGAGAACGCAGTTTTCTCGCGGTCCTTAAGGTGGACCTCCACCTGCCAGTAGCCACTCTTCAAATCCAAGGTGGAGAACCATCTCGACCCTGATATGGTGTCCAGGGTGTCGTCGATCCGGGGTGGAGGGTAGCTGTCCTTCTTCGTGACGTCATTCACCCGCCTGTAATCCACGCAGAACCTGGTGGAACCGTCCTTCTTCTTCTTCACTAGCACGACCGGAGAACTCCAAGGACTATGTGATGGCTCGATCACCCCTTGCTCCGTCATCTCTTCTACCATCCGGTCGACTTTGGCTTGCTTGGCGAGCGGGACACGTCGGAATGGGGCCCTAATCGGTGCGCTGTCCCCAACGTCGATTCTGTGCTGAACCAAGCTTGTCCTGCCGAAGTCTTTGCTCCCCACGGAGAAGACGTCCTGGAATTCGCGTAGCAGGTCCTGAAGTTGGCGTGATTGTTCCTCGTCTAAATGGTCCTGGGATCCTTGGTACAGCTTCTGTAGTTCTTCTGGCAGTGTGCGTCTTCTTCGGTTGTCCGTCTGCAGGTGTCTGTCTGTCGTATCTGTGATGCGGGCAATCCAGGTAACGGGCTCGCAGACTCCTAGGTTGGTGTCCCGGTGAACCGTAATGTCGTAGTCGTTCAGGTTGGACAGGCGGACGTACGGCCGAGACGTCGTGTTGATGAGAGTCTTGGCAACTAGCAATCCTTTTGTCTGGATGTCCTCATATTTTGGCTCGATGACAGCCGCCACTCCCTCAGCAGTTCCGTCGACAATTACGGCAGCGCTGACCTCCGTCCTGGCGGGAACGATGACGTCTTCTCTCAGCCTTACTCGTCGTGCGGTGATGGACTCGTGCGCAGGTTGAAAAGCAAGTTCCTCACCTCCGAAGTGCAGAATGTTGGTACTCAGATCCAAGGTGATGTTGTTCTGGTCCAGGAAGTCCAGTCCGATGATCACTTCATTTGATACGTCGGCCACAAGCACTGGATGCTTTATCGCCCGTCAACCAATGACGAACTCCAGTGATGCTTCGCCATGTACCGGTGCGGTCTCTCCGTTCGCGGTTATTAGCTGGAGGTTCCTTTGTGTGGGTTGAACTCTCCACTTCGGGATCACGGTGGGACTGACGATGGTCCTCGATGCTCCCGTGTCGATTAGCATGGGCCAGCTCTCTCCGTTGACGACTCCGTCGACCATCAGGCTGCTATTATCCCTCCGTAACTGCGTCACACGAACTTGGACTGCCGGGGCTTGACGACTGTCACAAGCCAACCTTTGCCCCCCTAGGCTGGCTGATACTTGCTTTCCTGGGCCGCGCGGTTTCCCTACGACTGACTGTTCCGACGGAAACCCTTGGCGGCGGCGATCACCGCAGTCCTTGCTCAGGTGGCCTCTCTTACGGCAGGTCCAGCAGGTCGGTAGTCCTCTTCCGGGCCGCCTCTCCGGATGTCCTTCGGCTACGTTTTTGTTGGTGGTACTCCGATTCTTGAAGAAACGGCTTAGCGCCTCCATCAATTCGTCGGCCAGGGGCTTGGTCTCGTTAGTTTTTACTGGTTCGTCGACGTCCACTTGACGCACACGCGCGTGCATTCTGGATGCCTGTTTTGCCGTCTCGAACTCAAGTGCGTGGCTCAGCGCATCTGTCAGGGTCTTATTGCGCGCGAGTCGCAGCGCCTGTTGAGTGTCCGAGTCCCGTAGCCCGTCGGTGAAAGTCTGCGTCGCTATCTGCTCCAGAAAGTCGGCCGGCGCTGTTGGGTAGGCGAGCCTTACGAGACGTGCGATGTCCATCTCGAACTCCTGCAGGGTTTCCGCGTTCTTCTGTACCCGGGTCCGGAGCTGCATCTGGTAGGCCTGCTGAAGATGGCTATCTCCATATCGGGACTCCATATGGGCGATCAGTAAAGCGTAGTCCTGGGATCCAGTCGGGATGGCCTGAAGGACGTTAAGGGCGTCACCTCTCAGCGCTACAATGAGAGCTGTAGCCTTTTCTGTGTTGTTCCAGTTATTTATGGAACAGGCCGCCTCGAACTGACGTAAGTAGGTGCTCCACGGGACCTTTCCGTCGAAGGTTGGGGGCGTCACTCTGCTATGTCCCGTTCCTGATATTCCCGGTGTAACGGTGGGCGGGCGTTGGCGCAGCTCGGCAACTTCCTCTCGTAGAGCGTTGAATTTCTCTTCCACCCCCGTCAGTGGGCGTTGGCGCAGCTCGGCAACTTCCTTTTGAAAGGCGTTGAATTTCTCCTCCACCCCCATCAGCGGGCGTTGGCACAGCTCGGCAACTTCCACTTGTAAGGCGTTGAATTTCTCCTCCACCCCCATCAGCGGTCGATGGCACAACTCGGCAACTTCCACTTGCAAGGCGTTGAATTTCTCCTCCACCCCCATCAGCGGGCGTTGGCGCAGCTCGGAAACTTCCACTTGTAAGGCGTCGAACTTCTTTTCCACTGCTGCGACTTCCTCACGTAGGCCCTGTTCTAATTTCCTTTGGCTCTCCTCTAATTTCGTCAGCAGACACTCTTCCAGATTTTTCTGGCCATCCAGAAATTTGGCGGTTAGGTCCTCTGCTAACTTATTCTGGCCGTCCTTCAGGTCCTCTGCTAGCTTATTCTGACCTTCTTCTAATTTGGAAGTTAGGTCCTCGGCTAAACTTTTCTGGCTGTCTTCCATCTTCTTCAGGTCCTCCGCTAACTTATTTTGACCGTCTTCCATCTTCTTCTGGCCGTCTTCTAGCTTCTTCTGGCATTCTTCTAATTTGACAGTTAGCTCCTTGGTTAAATTCTTCTGGCCGTCCTCCATTTTGGTTTCCATGCCATTTAACTTTTCTAGCAATGCTGCCAATTGCGCCTCCATTTTAGTTGTTAGTATTGTAAAGGGCATGCACTCACAGGAAAATTAGAGAAAATGACCTGCTCGGGTTTTGAAACCAGGACTGCCAGGTGTTGTGCTTGTGCTTGAGTCATAATCCGGCTTCTGACACCAGTTGTTACGTGCCACCCCCCTAGTGGCACTTTTGTTAACTGGATTACGGTGGGTAGAAAGCACAACACCAATTACTGCTTAAAGAAATAATTAACTTTATTGTGGCCAGAAAGATACACTACTCAACAGCAAACACAAGCAATTATTACCTTACTCCAGTTTCCTCACGTCGAGAATACTTTCCCTTTCACTTGTCAACAGACCACAGTTAATCCTCTCGCTAATGAGTCCGGTCCCGTACGCTGGCTGAAAATAGCTGCACTAGGTCTGTCACTCACTGTTTTGCATCTCGCCACAATGACCTCTCTCGCACTGAGTAAGCATACTCGCTCAAAACACAGGCAGTCCCCTGTAAGCTCCTCACTCCCTTCGCTGTCAAGAGAATCGGCTTCACTAGGGGTTTCGCAAGTCTCCACACTTCTGTCGCTCAGGATAAGCGCTCGCACTCGCTCGTAAAACACAACAACAACCACTGCTTGATAGGTCGCACTTATATAGCAGGCCGGTGACTCAATAAATGCTTCTAGATCCATCCAGGGTTCACGGCTTCTCGAGGTTTCCATCGCTGGCTCAGTCACGAATATTCTGGACCATCCCTTTGTCCTAGTAGCCCTGTTGCATAAGGTGCACGCAATACACGAGGCAGGGCACAGCCCAGCCCTGGGGCAGTTGTGACTCATGCGGCGAGCGATGACACAAACTCACAGCCGTAACAATATAAATTGCACTAAATTTCATTTCTCCAGTGTTCAGCTGTTAGGAAGGCACAGTCATTAACTTCCATCAAGTCCTGCATATCACATGGTCTTGATAACATGCTGCAATTCAGAATGTGCTCAGGGTCTTGTTTCTCACCACATTTACGAAGTGACTGTATCCCTACTTCTTCAAATTGCTTTTGACCAACTCACACCAGTTCTCAGTCTGTTTAGCGTCTTCCAGGATCCGTATGGTTAATGGTAACTTGGTGTTGGCTTCCCCTTCATTTCCCACGATCCTCCCGGTGATTTTGTTTTCCAAAGTTCAATTTGGCGAGCTTCAGCTGAGGATGGAATGAATACCGTTGTTTGGAGGAAGCTCTTTCTTGACTTTAGCCTAGGTGGATGGAGGATAACATCTACTTGGTTGGCATAGGCAGTGTTCCTCCAGACTGGAGCAGCATATTCTGCAGCAGAAAAACTCAGAGCAAGGGCAGTTGTACGCAGGACACTACTGTCGACCAAAATATTATATACACTCGAGTTTGAAGGTTGTTTGTGAAGTAGCCAATAGCCCTACATCAAATCCAATAACATCATCATTTTCGTCGTTCTATTGTACGTTAGTTCATGTAGGTTTGGAATTTTTAATTTATATTTTAATATCTTTTATCGCAGTTGAAACACAAAGAGTGCCCATTTTTAGCGAGTTTCAACCATGCGTCACATTCAAGAATTATTATCTCAAAAACCCGTCATCAGATCGAATCCAAATGTTAACACCATATACTTTGGGATGTTTGATAACTGGTTTATTAATTTCAAAATTTTGTGCGTACAAGAAACGAAGTTGTTATAATTTTTGTAAGGTAACTTTTTCTCAGCACGGGGTCGTTGGAAAATATAGTTCTTGGTCGCGTTGTATTCCTTATACATCAATAGGTTATGCGGTATAACAGTAAAATACGTAAATTAATTCACTTATTTTATATCGGTTTGTATTTGTACGGGAAAATATGACATGGTTTAGCAGATAGCCGATACGAAGAAAGCTGTACAGCGTTGCAAGAATGGAGCCCATCGCGCGTCATGGCGTGCCTCACTCGGAAGTGATGGGCTGCATCTCGGCAACGCTGTACATCTTTACCCGTATCGGCTAGCTGCGGATCCATGTCTTATTTTCCAGTACAAATACAAACCGATATAAAATAAGTGAATTGATTTACGTATTTCACAGTCAAAAAGCATAACCTTTTGATGTATAAGGATTACAACGCGACCAAGAACTACATTTTCCAACCACCCCGAGCCGAGAAACAGTTACCTTACAAAAATGATAACAACTTTGTTTCTTGGGCACACACAATTTTGAAATTAATAAACCAGTTTTAGAACATTCCCATGTATATGGTGTTAAAATTTGGATTCGATCTGATGACGGGTTTTTGAGATAATAATTCTTAAATGTGACGCATGGTTGAAACACGCTTAAAAATGGGCACTCTTTGTGTTTCAACTGCGATAAAAGATATTAAAATATAAATTAAAAATTCCAAACCTACATGAACCAACGTACGATAGAACGACGAAAATGATGATGTTATTGGATTTGGTTTAAGTCTATTGGTTACTTCACAAAGAACCTTCAAACTCGAGTGCACATAATATTTTGGTCGACAGTAGGCTGCGTTCCCTATCTTGTGTTTGTAAGCTTCCGAATGATGTTGTGATGAAGTGATATTTTGTGTGTTTCTATTGTTATTTCATTGTTTTTGCAAAGTGCTTAACTTAAGGAATTACCATAACCAAGTTTTCCGTTTTCCAATCATGATGAGATAAGTAGCCTATGTAGGCACATTTACACTTTGCTAACTGTACTTTTTTGTTAATTTTTCAACTAATTATGTAAAATAAGCTTATAATGTAGAATAGACTATACACTTGGTCTATATTGGCTTTCACGGCCGGTGAATTAAAACTCAGCAATTCTTCTAGGTTTGTGCCGTGTCTTGTGTGGGGTTTCGCCTAGGACACCAAGCAGGCTCATTGCTGAGTTTTAATTCACTGGCCGTGAAAGCCAATATAATATCTTTTTGGAAGCCTTCATAGGGAGGTTAAGGCTGCTTGAGCTTTTTGTTCTCGCAGTCAAGTGGTGCAGTTGCACTGCATATAAAGGGAGGTGGCGCGCAGTTCGTCACTCCTGTGAGGGTCGGAGCGGGGACACCAAGAGCCCGCCGATGAGCCAGCTTGGTGTCCTAGGCGAAACCCCACACAAGACACGGTACAAACCTAGAAGATTTGCTGAGTTTTAGACTATACACTTGTTCTATGACTAAGTAAGTTTTTTTTGCGTGTGTTTTTGTAACTTAAAATTGTCGAAGAAAACTCGTTCGGATTATCCGGGATTTCGGATTTAAGAGGTTTCACTGTATAACTTATCCGGTACACAATCCCAAGTAGCAAGTTCCCGCGGCACACTAAGTACGAGTTGGCAGCAATGCGAGAGGGGACAGAGTGAGTGCCCAGCTTGCCTTCCTTCACTACTGTCGACCAAAGTATTATGTGCACTCGAGTTTGAAGGGTGTTTGTGAAGTAACCAATAGACCTACATAAAATCCAATACCATCATCATTTTCGCCGTTATATTTTACGTTAGTTCATGTAGGTTTGGAATTTTTAATTTATATTTTAATATTTTTATCGCAGTTGGAACACAAAATGTGCCCATTTTTAAGCGTGTTTCAACCATGCGTCACATTTAAGAATTATTATCTCAAAAACCCGTCGTCAGATCAAATGCAAATTTTAACACAATATACATTGGAATGTTGTATAACTGGTTTATTAATTTCAAAATTTTGTGTGTCCAAGAAACAAAGTTGTTATCATTTTTGTAAGGTAACTTTTTCTCGGTTCGGGGTGGTTGGAAAATATCGCTCTTGGTCGCGTTGTAATCCTTATACATCAAGAAGTTATGCTGTATGACTGTGAAATACGTAAATTAATTCACTTATTTTATATCGGTTTGTATTTGTTCGTGGAAATAAGGCATGATTCACCTGCCAGCCGCTCCGGGGTAGGCCGTACAGCGTTGCTGAGATGGAGCCCATCACTGCCGAGCGAGGCGAGGTCGTATTTCCCCGTTCAAATATAAACCGATATAAAATAAGTGAATTAATTTACGTATTTTAAAGTCGTTCAACATAACTTTTTGATGTATAAGGAATATAACGCGACCAAGAACTACATATTCCAACCACCCCAAGCCGAGAAAACGTTACCTTAGACAATAGATAACAACATTGTTTCTTGGACACGAAAAATTTTGAAATTAATAAACCAGTTATACAACATTCCAATGTATATTGTGTTAAAATTTGGATTCGATACAATGAAGGGTTTGTGAGATAATAATTCTTAAATGTGACGCATGGTTGAAACACGCTTAAAAACGGGCACTTTTTGTGTTCCAACTGCGATAAAAAATATTAAAATATAAACTAAAAATTCCAAACCTACATGGACTCACGTAAAATAGAACGACGAAAATAATGATGTTATTGGGTTTTATGTATGTCTATTGGTTACGTCACAAACAACCTTCAAACTCGAGTACACATAATACTTTGGTCGACAGTAGTCAGTTGTTTGTTGTAGACTATGAGGAAGGACGATTGTAGTTTAACGTGACCGTGAATCTTGTGATTATGAGCCACGGGACCTGCTTTTTACGTGGAATCCGAACCACAGGACATGGCATTACACTTGAAGATCTCACATGCATTGACCGGGAATCGAACCCAGTCCACCTTGGTGACAGGCCTACAGCTTGACCACTGTGCCACCACGCCCCCAGTAGACTAGAGCCCTGCATGGATAATTAAAACGTAAAAACACTTATAGTGGGCGATGTATTCAAGATAGAGATATGCTGTCGGGAACTTCTTTCATGCTGAACAATTCTTACACTCATAGTATATACTATAGATATTTTAACGGTTTACCCAGCGTAAGCTTGAAAGGCGCATGGACGGCAGGTTTTACTTCGACTCGATTCACTGAAATCTTTACTGCTTGGCTTCCTTTGATCATAAATGAATGATTTTCTACAGAAACCTTCCTCGAGAAATCCTTTACAGAATGGTGCAAACCGCATCAAAATCCATCCAGTGGTTCTCGAGATTACCCGTGACATCCAAGAATCGGGGACTTTGTTTATACTATGTAGAGATATCATAAATCCTCAGAAGTATCGCGGCTCACCGGTTGAGAACCATTGCTCTAAATTAAAGAACAACACCAAAAGCGGCTTCGGTGGCGTAGTTGGTAGCATGTTGAGCTTCTATGCCCAAGATCGCGGGTTCATTTTTAAGAGCGTTAAAAATCCCTCAGTATGTCAGCCTTCGGAGGGGAAGTAAAGCCGGCGATCCCATGTCATAGATTTATGCCATGTTCAAGAACCTTCCACTAATTGCACCTGTGTGAAGCTAAATTGGATAGGTTAAGAATGTAAACAACGCTCTTAGGTTTCTACGTTCGTTGCCAAGAGCCGACTGCGGTGACGTCTAGTAGCTAACTTCTGAACTCGGCCTAGTAGTCGTTGACGGTGGCGCTTGGCGGCAAAAAAAAGGAACTACAGTATTTGAAAAATTCTAAGTTGCAGTCTGTACTTAAATTAAACAAGATGTTCAGGAAAGAACATATAGCCTACTTTCTCCTAAATGCATGGGTATTGTTATAACTCTTTGTCCTTTTCAAGGAGTATGATTGAATGTTGGTTGTAGTAGCTTGTTGAAATACAACGTGCTATAGGGATATTAAACATGAATATGAGGTGCCCTTTGCTAGTGCTACCTCTGTACCAAATTCCGTTCAATTCGGTTTCACCGTGTTTGAATTGATAGGGGGAATCGATTTGCACACATACTTGGCCACCATCTGCAAACTATTGGGCTGATGTTCTTGCAGTTTGGTCAGAATATGTTTCCCACATAAAGATATGGTGTTGCAAAATTTGGTAGAGACTAGATTATTAGGTTGGTCGTAATTACATTTTAGCTTTTAACATTTGGGTGGCCGCGATTACGTTTCGGTCAAGATAGCGGTGATATAAAACATGACACTGAGGTGCCCTTTGCTAGTGCTACCTCTGTACCAAATTTCGTACCATTCGGTTTCACCGTGTTCGAATTGATAAGGGGAATCGATTTTCACACAAAGATGGCCGCCATCCGCAAAATATTAGGCTAATGACCTATTAGTTTGGTCAAAGGATGCTCCCTCCATAAAGGTATGTTGTTGCTAAATTTTCTAGAGATCGGATGATTAGGCTAATCGTAATTTGATTTAAGCTTTGAACATTTGTGTGGCGCCATTACATTTCCGTCAAGATGGCGGCGATATAAAACATGACACTGAGGTGCCCTTTGCTAGTGCTACCTCTGTACCAAATTTCGTTCATTCGGTTCCACCGTGTTCAAATTAATAGGGGGAATCAATTTTGAAATAAAGATGGCCGCCATCCGCAAACTATTAGGCTAATGACCTATTAGATTGGTCAAAGGATGCTCCCTCCATAAAGGTATGTTGTTGCAAAGTTTGGTAGAGATCGGATGGTTATGCTAGTCGTAATTTGATTTAAGCATTAAACATTTATGTGGCCGCCATTACGTTTCTGTCAATATGGCGGCGATATAAATCATGACACTGAGATGCCCTTTGCTAGTGCTATATCTGTACCAAATTTCGTTCCATTCGGTTTCACCGTGTTTGAATTAATAGGGGGAATCGATTTTGACACAAAGATGGCCGCCATCCGCAAACTATTAGGTGAATGACATATTAGATTGGTCAAAGGATGCTCCCTCCATAAAGGTATGTAGTTGCAAAATTTGGTAGAGATCGGATGATTAGGTTAATCGTAATTTGATTTAAGCTTTGAACATTCGTGTGGCCGCCATTACGTTTCAGTCAAGATGGCGGCGATATAAAACATGACACTGAGGTGCCCTTTGCTAGTGCTACCTCTGTACCAAATTTCGTTCCATTCGGTTCCACCGTGTTCGAATTAATAGGGGGAATCAATTTTGACATAAAGATGGCCGCCATCCGCAAACTATTGGGCTAATGACCCATTCATTTGGTCAAAGGATGCTTCCTCTATAAAGGTAGGTTGTTGCAAAGTTTGGTAGAGATCGGATGGTTATGTTAGTCGTAATTTGATTTAAGCTTTGAACATTTGTGTGGCCGCCATTACGTTTCCGTCAAGATGGCGGCGATATAAAACATGACACTGAGATGCCTTTTGTTAGTACTACCTCTGTACCAAATTTCGTTCCATTCGCTTGCACCGTGTTCGAATTAATAGGGGGAATCGATTTTCACACAAAGATGGCCGCCATCCGCAAACTATTAGGCTGATGACCTATTAGTTTGGTCAAAGGATGCTCCCCCCATAAAGGTATGTTGTTGCAAAATTTGGTAGAGATCGGATGATTAGGTTAGTCGTAATTTGATTTAAGCTTTGAACATTTGTGTGGCCGCCATTACGTTTCCGTCAAGATGGCGGCGATATAAAACATGATACTGAGGTGTCCTTTGCTAGTGCTACCTTTGTACCAAATTTCGTTCAATTCGCATTCACCGTGTTCGAATTGATATTGGGGGGCAGACATTCAGAGTACACACACTCACACACACACACACACACACACACACACACAGACTCACACACACACATACACACACACAGACAGACACACTTTTTTCGCCCTGTGTTGATCTCATAAGTCTACTTTCATTTTTTGCAAAAATCGAAAGTAGGCTAAAAACTGATAACACACACTAATACAGTCATCGCAATTAACACCGGTTATCAGACAGATTCTACACACACCCAAAGTACACGGGGCTACATGACCGCGTTGTCGCAACCCCTAAACTTAAGAACCAACCAACCAACAACACCAAAGGGAGAATAATAAGGGGGTACCCTGTCTCCCCGCCCCCCGCGGTACCCCACGCTGCTTATTGGTAAAGCCCTGCGCGAATGCGGATATCCGCCGGCCCACAACATGTTTCGCCATGCGGGTATAGTTTGCAAGGCTTTGCGGATAGCGGATCTTGTTTGGAGAAAATTAGCGGATAGTTTTCAGAATACAATCCAAAGTTGTTGAATATTATTAAAGGGGCAGATGACCTCGTAGTTCCGCCCATTAAAACATCAATAACTAACTAACTAACTAACTAATATTATTAAGTTACTAGGACCCGGATGTTATGACATCGTGTTTTTCCGTTATTTTTATTTTTATTTTCTTCATTACAAATGCAAGATGATGATTTAAGGTAATAATATCATTCAAATTATGTCTTTAAGCATAATTAACACTTCGAACTGAAAAGGGTTGCAATTCTGGCTGTATAACATTCAATTTAAACATAGCACTCGACATACATAGCCTAATTGCTTTAGCATATTAACTAAAATTTGTAATGGCAGCGGATTCAGATAACGTTTAGTTTAACCGCTCTACTTATAGGACCGAGCGCTCAGAGGAGGCTGGTCTCCACTGACGTCACGTCACATGTGTGCCAACTAATTTCAGAGTGGTAGACTTGTAGAAAGCACTACAAACCAGCGGTGCAGTTCGTCTGACCTCACTGGTCGTATTAATAGGTGATATAACTTGGAGGTTATTACCGCCACTCAGCTGATACCAAGGGCACACCACGTCACTCTGCATTCTCATGGCCAACACCAGCGTTCCAGCCAAACGGGACCTCTGTAGTCTAGACCAGAGGTCTTCAGGAGGGGGGCGCCGGCTCATATATATCATTTCAGTAGTATAGATCCCTCCTGCGGCGCTCACAAGCGACCGATCGTTACAAATGAGCATTCAAATGAAAGAGATTAGACATTAGCAGTGCCGAATTGCACTCGAATGTCATAAATATCTATAATTTATTTTAAAAATTATTTTCTTTAAATGTACGAAGTGTGCGATTTGCCGATATTGTTGCTGTAGGAAAATTCGCTCCATAATTGCTGTCCACTTCACATTTTGGTAGCTGTGACGCTTGTTTCATGTCATTTTAACATTCTGAGGTCTTTCCTTTATCATTTTGCATGGATTTCAGAAACAGTAAATCAAAGGAATGAGTACTCAAATCGTATAATTTCACAAATATTGAATAATCGGTGAGTGTTATGATGATCCAATTTTCAGTGATTGCTTTCTTAAGTTAGGGAACGTAGAACTTGAGATTCTAACTGAAATGTAAATAGTGTTCTATAATCATTTGGTTTATAAAAACATAACAACCTTCCTCATTAAGTCTCTCATTATTAGGGCTCGGAATTTTAGGTGCTAAAAAATCTGGAAAATATTTATTTTTTTATGTATCAACCGACAGTAGTGGCTACGCTGGCTAAAGCGCAGCATTAGGTCATGGGGCCAAGCTCTCTGCTGACTCGGTAGACGCGTGGGTTCGAGCCCCACCGTCGGCCGTCCTTGAAATGGTTTTCCGTGGTTTCCCCATTTTCAACACCAGGCAAATGCTGGGACGGTACCTTCTGACAGGCCACGGCCGCTTCCTTCCACATCCTTTCCCAGTTTCATTCACCATTATTCATTTCATCTCTCATTAACTCCTCTCATGAGGTTGGCGTCAGGAAGGGCATCCGCCCGTAAAAACCATGCCACAAAGACTTCCATCGCATCTCATCCCCGACCCCGTTGGAAAACGGGAATAATAAGGGCTAGACATACATACATTTATTTTTTATGTATTAAAAATACCTGAAATATGTGACAAAAAAGTAAAAATATTTAATTATAATTTTGTTTATTAATGTGAATATAAACAATATGCAGTACTCATGAATGCTATCCCTCACTGACTGCTGAAGCATTACAATACACAACGAGATACATCTTCAGGTTGTCCATCACAAATGACCGACGATTATGGCGAAACACTTCTTCTGAAGGCGCGAAACTGCGGCAATATGTTTCTTGCCCTTGAGGTGTTGTGTAACTTGAGATCGCTGTTCAGCCTTGATTGCTTTCCCACATGGTTCGTAAAACAGAACGCCCCCATCAGAAGTAAAATTATCAATGAATTCTGTAACATACTGCTGCAGACGATAACTTGTAGTTGCTTTTACTTTAGGCACCGTAGAACTCCCTTACACTTCACAGTGCCAGAAATTAACTACATGCGAGTGACATCAGGTAGCTTTGGGGGGTCTAGCACGTGGTGCAGTATGGCTATCGACAAGAAAATCCCCGGCTTCCACAGTGAGTGGCACGGGGCGACAATTTAAGAATTACACCGCTGCAAGCTGACATACGCTCTGCATGAAGATTAAATAGCCCACAGGTTCTTCCCCGGTGAAGTAACACAGAACAAAAATGCAATAAACTGAAAGATCTAGCATACTGATTTTTTAAATGTCTTTTTATGTGCTAATATGTGAAAAGCAGGAATTTATGTATTTATAGAAAAATGCTTAAAATATGTATTTACATTTAAAAAAATTATTTACCTAAAAATCCGAGCCCTACTTATTATAAACTAATTGAGGAAAGTGTGGTTTATGAACATGCGAGATTTCTCGCACGGGGCCGCTAGTGTTTCATATTCTGTAACAAATATTACTATCCCCATATCCATGAACCTATCACAGGCAGGACGCTCTCATGACCAATAAACTCGTACCTTTGCTGTCTTATTTCACGAGAACTGACCAGTAGATCCTGCCAGCAAGTGTGGAGTAACATTTCCCACACAACACCCTTTGACCCGCAGCGATATCTCCTTACCAAACACTAATGCCAATAAGCCGCTTGACAATGTGACCTCCACTTTCTTATAACAGTGGATTCTTCTATTTCTGCCATTGTCGACTAGAATTCAGCCAGGCCTTTGCAATCAGTTCAAGGAGAGTGAGTGAATTTTAGTGAGTGTTCAGTGGAAGTAATTAGCCCGATTTACAATAAACTTATTAGCAGTGGTTATTAATATTATTATTATTATTATTATTATTATTGTAACTGCTAGTTGCAGTAATTAGACAGAAGCAAATTCTGTGAGCCGTTTCTTTTTGTGCGAAGTGCAAAGAAATCCAATAATAATAATAATAACAATAATAACTCCGCCACTGCCGGTCCCAAGCCCGGGGCCTCATCTCGTAAGTGATGAGGAAGGAGGAGGGGGAGGAGTAACACCTCGTTAAAAAACCTGGGTCCATCTGGCTCCGGATGGTAGCACCCTGTAAGGGCCCCTGCCTAGGGTTACTTGGTGAAAATTGGTCAACGGTCCTGATGGCGGAAGAGGAATCTAAGATTCCCAACGATGGATGGAGCGGAGGAGCCAGGTGGTTTCCCCACCAATAAAGAACTCTAAATCCAAAAGCGTTTGTTCCCAGATTGGGCGGCTTATGGTCAGCGTCTGTTCACCAAGTGGTGCGGCTGTAAACATGCTCCAGGAACTAACAATCCCTGGTTCTAAGAAACCTAGTGGATAACCACTAGACCCCATTTCTTACAAGTAACCATGGCGCGTGCAAATAATAACAGTATTACCCCAGGTGGTAACCAATCCACCCGTCAACTGACGGCACCCGGGCGTTCGGACTCTGGGGGACCCGGGCAACCACGGCCACAGAGAAAATCGGAGTTCTCTGGCAAACTTCCACATAAGACACCAACATACGTAGGCACTCTAAACATCAACACTCTCATACAGCCTGGAAAGTTGCACAATCTAGTGACAGAACTCGATAGATAGAAGCTTCTAATCCTCGCGCTGCAGGAGACACGTATCACAGATGAAGACACCATGGACTACGGCAATTACCGCTTGTTCAAGAGCAAGACTGACAGGCGCGTTGCCAAAGGCGCTCCACTTCTGGGGATGGCCTTCATGGTCCACAAGACCATAGTAGAATCCTTAGGAGAAGTTACTCTAGTAAACAACAGATTGATGAGCATGCGCTTCCGGTGCGCCAACAAAAAATACACACTGATCAACGCACACGCCCCTAATAACCAAAGTAACAAGAGCGATCCACAGTCCGCAGACAAATTCTGGTCGACCCTTGACACAGTGATGTCCAAAGTCCCCAGGGATGACGTCAAACTCCTCATGGGCGACTTCAATGCACAGATCGGTAGAGAAAAGATGTACAGGAAAACAATCGGAAACTATCCTGCACATAAATTCACAAATAAAAATGGCACACGACTCGTAGAACTCTGCCAGCAGAATAACCTCAAGTTCATGTCAACATCTCTTAGAAAACAGAAAACCTGGCGTTCTCCAGTCCAGCAGTTAGGTGAGTTCCAAATCGACCATGTGGCAATCTCATATCCAGTACAGAAGGAGATTCATGATGTACAGGTGCGTAGAGGAGCCAACATTGACTCTGACCATTACCTAATACGCGTCAAGGTCAAGTTCACCCCAAAGAGAACTTTCTGTAAGAAAACCCCCCTACCAAAATTTGACACAAAAAAGATCGCAGACTCTGGAGTGAAGGAAGCCTGGGAAAAAGAACATACCAATGACTGGCAAAATTTCCACCGAAAAATCATAGAAACAGCACAAGCTCTCATTCCTTTGAAGAAGAATTCCAAACATCCTTGGTGGGATGTTGATTGTGAGAATGCACTCATTACCAGGAAATTGGCATATCAGAAATACAACAGTAAAAAATCCCCAGAAAATTACAGACTTTCCATGAAACACGAAAAACAACTGCAAAAATTATCAGACAATCCAAGAGGAGATACCTGAAGGAACAGTTGGACTCCATTGAGGACAACTTCCGTAACTACAACGTAAGGGACTTCTACAGAACGTTTGCAGGACACATCAGAGGGTACACACCACCAAACCTTTGCTTCAGAAAATGTGATGGAAAATTAGCACTAACGAATAAGGAGAATTGCAAGGTGATGGCACAATACTTCTCTGAACTTCTTAACTGTCCAGAACCAATAGAGAGATTCTCAGAGGAAGAACCTACAGTCAAGAACGCGGATCATTACCTCCGACACAAGAGGAAGTTCACAGGCACATCCTCAAACTCAAGAACAACAGGACATCTGGTGAAGACGGCATAGTGGCCGAACTACTGAAAAACCTAGGGCCACACTCACTTAGGGAACTCACACAGATTATCACTGACATCTGGACATCAGAAAAGCTATCAGATGAGTGGAAATGTGCATTGATCCACTCATTACACAAAAAGGCGACCGCTCTGACGTAAACAATTACAGGGGCATTTCACTATTACAAGTTACGTACAAGATCCTCTCAGCGTGCCTACTCCAAAGGACTCGGGACCAGCTGGAACACAAGATTGGCGAGTACCAGGCGGGATTTCGTCCTGGTCGCTCCTGCGAGGAACAAATCTTCAACCTAAAAAGTATATTGAAAATCAAAGCCCTCAGGAATACTCCAGTTATATGTACCTTCGTTGACTTCAAGAAGGCATATGACTCCATTGACCGTCAGTCATTGTTCAACATCTTACACGAGCAAGGTTTGGATAGCAAGACCTTGCGATTGATCAAACAGACACTGACAGACACGACATCGAAAGTGAAATTCATGGGGGAAATCTCAGAACCATTTCAGATCAATACAGGTGTTCGCCAAGGTGACGGGCTCTCTCCGCTCCTCTTCAACCTAGTGCTGAACAAAGTTATCAAGGAATGGGAGAAAGAGCTGAGACTTCAAGGTTACTGGAGGCCAGTGCGACTAGGACGACCAAAGGAAGAACTGGAGGTTGGCTGTCCAGCCTTCGCGGATGATCTGGCACTACTCTCAGATAACGAAACCACATCAATCAGACAGATAGAAGTACTCCAAGAGTGCGCCGAAAAAGTAGGACTGCAGATCTCGTTCCAAAAGACAGAGTTTTTCTGTACGAAATTCGACATACAGAATTTAATCACGAAATATGGCAAGATCAATAGAGTCGCCCACTTTAAATACCTAGGTGAAGTGCTTGAACCGACGGGAAAAGAGAAAATCGCGCAGAACACTAGGTTAATGAAAATGAAGAGAGCCTTATACAAGACACAGGGTGTCTACAACAAAAAATGTCTGTCCACATTCACTAAACTTTGTCATTACAACACGGTTATTAAACCTGAGGTGCTTTATGCTAGTGAGACGTTGACGTTACACACTAAGGGCGACTTGGAAAAAATCCTCACAGAGGAAAGAAAAATAATAAGGAAAATAATTGGACCAAAGCAAACAGATGAAGGATACAGGCTTCACTCCAGAGACACCACAGAGAAATTGTCCAACCTCGCAGCAGACATCAGAAAGAGGCGACTAAAATTTTACGGCCACATCAGCAGACTCCCACAAACCAGACTCACCAACAAAATTCTTAGATACATACAGCGGCTCAAGATTACTACGCCCTGGATGATGCAAGTCAAAATTGATCTAGTAAAAGCACAGGTCGACCCAGAAGACGTCATAGACAAAGGCGTATTTAGACACAAAGTATACAAGTGGGAAGTGTTGTCAGAGAGAGCTGCACCTACAGCCCAAAGACCAAAGTGGACCGAAGAAAGGAAGAGGGCCTTTAGTGCACGAATGAAAGAGTACTGGAAAGACAGGAAGAACAAAAAGTCATGATTGCTTCGCGTGGTCTAATAGGCCTGTAACGTGTAAAATAAATAAATAAATAAATAAATAAATAAATAACAACAATAATAATAACTAGCATTACCCGTCGCGGCTTCGCCCGCGAATATTCTAGTTGTAAAGAGTACACTTAGCAAAATCTCAATCATGAATGCTATGAATAATTTATCCTTGGTATGAATAATCAGACTTTATCAATTCAGCTACTGGTGCAGTGGTTAGGGGTTTGTCATTCCTTCATAGGTATATCAGAGCGAAGTTAGTTTTCTGGGAATATCACAGACACTGTTAATTTAAGGGCCTTTAAATGTGGTTTTCGGAGACCCTTTATAGTCGGGTGAAAAAGACCTTTCGTACCACACTCACACGTGAAAATTGCGCGAAGAAATTCTAGAGTGACCCTTGACCCCCTTAAGCGCATTATACTGTATGTATTGTTGAATTTTACAGCTTAATTTGGTTCAGTGATAACCTTATAACCGTCTGGAAACTTTCACAGTAATGTAATAATTGGAATTGCATTGCGTCTTACAGAAATAGATGGACCTGTGACATTCTGTTACCACCGGGTGAGTTAGCCGTGGTGGTTACGGCATGACTAATGGCAGGCGCTCACATCCGGGAGGCGAGGAGGTTCGAATCCCCCCGCCGGCAACCTTGAAGATGGTCTTCTGTGGTTTCCCATCTTCCTTCCAGGCAAATGCCGGGGTTGGTCCCTAACTATAGGCCACAGCCGCTACCTTCCAACTCCTCGTCCTTACATTCCAACTTCCCTCCTTCCCTCCCCAACGGTACTTGTAGCTCACCCATTGGGTGTCCGTCTCGAAGCAGCTACAATAAACTGGCGAGCCGAACATGTCCTCGGACACTCCCGGCACTAAAAGCCATACGCTAAAAAAAAAAACTGTTACCATGGTTACCGTGTTGCATTCTTTCATTATTTCATTGTAAATATACATGTTTTTAAGGTATTTATTTAACTGTGAGGCATTTAAAGAGTAAGTGAGTGCGTTTCGCTTACGCATTGGGTTATGCTGAACCTGTAGGTACCCCATATGTGTGGGTTGGTGTTAATGGGACCTTATTTTCGGTACAAAACTGGAAAGGGACCTTAGCAGAATAATATAGGGAGGGATAATACGGGTGAACTATCCCGTTTAATTGCGGTGTTTTTAAGGACGTTAGAATCTTACCTTTCTATTTTTGCGCATGTGTTAGTTATATCTACCGACACAGCGCTGTCACGTTTAAACACGGTTAAAAGTGCTATGTTGGGCTTTGAAGGCCAGCCAGCGATCCAGCGCTGGGCCAAGTCGTCGCGAGCGGCTGATCAGATCGAGAGAGTGAAGTTGTGTCATGATTCAGCCGTGAGCAATGCTCGCTTCCCAGGAACTGACGAGGAAAAGTGAGGCGAACGGCGGGTGACGTCACACAACAGGGCATCCAACAGGTTTCTGTCTGGTAACCAATGCACAGTTCAAACTGATTATAGGAAGGAAGGAAGCTTGTAGTTTTACGTGACCGTAATCATGCGATCAAGAGCAACGGGACCTCCATTTAACGTGGAATCCGAACCACAAGACACGGCATTTCACTTTGAAAATCTCACCGGGAATCAAACTCGGTGCACCTTAGTGAGAGGCCAACAGCTTGACCACTGCGCTACCACGCCCCCCAAAACGGTTTATAGCTAAAGCCTGCGCGGATGCTGTGAGGATACGCTGCGGATAATGTTTGGAGTAAATTTTAGGATAGTTTTTAGAATACAATCCGAACTTGTTGTAGGCCTACATCATTATTAGGACCCGCGTGTTTATCACATATATTTTCTCCGATATGCTTTTTTTCATAACAAATGTAAGATGATGTCATTAATAGGGCCAGGATGTTGATGCCGTAGAAAAGTTTAAAAAATGCACTTAAAATTTTCCAAAATGACTGTAATAAATCATCTATAAATTCGAAAAATGCACTGTAGAATGGAAAAAATGATATTTCAATAATGACATCTTAAGCTCAAACTGAAAAGTCAATCACAATAGATTTCTAGCACTTAACAAAAGGTTTATGTTCACTAGTCTGAGTTGCACTGCACTACGAATGTCATTCTGATGTTGTCAAATGTAAATGATCTGAGGTTATCAGCCAACAAGTTTTTATATCTCGAAAAGCTGCGTTCAACATCAGCTGATGTGATCGGAGCGTACTTGAAGTGAAGAAGGTCGTTTGCTGCTAAATCCTCCTCAATCCCATTCATGCAGTAGTTTTCACCAGAAAGAATGTTTTTGTCCAGCACTTTTTTCAGTTTTGATGCAATACCGCAGCAATTTCGCCACGATTGTTGCTAAGACTAGTTTCCACCCGCTTGATTAAGGAAATGGAATCAATATTTCAATATTTTAAATTATCTTGTGTCAGCTATTAGCTTCTTATTAACTCTGAGAGACGTAACTCCCTCATATAAAGCTGTGACAACTAAATTGGGAAAAGATGACCTAAAAAGGTTAATTTCTCTAAAAAAAAAAAGACCAAAAAAATCTACCAAACTTAAGAAAATGCTCTTATAATGCAAAAATAGCAAAAAATGCAAAAATATGCAGAATAAAAATGACATACTTGAAGACGGAGTGGCCCGTCCGGAGTTTCTTTGTACTTCAGCATTGTTTTAGACAACTCAGTAAAAAGATGGCATGTCATCAACATCCGGGCCCTAGAGCATAATTAACACTCCAAACTGAAGAGGGTTGCAATTCTGACTGTATGACATTCCTTTGCTTGCCACGGTGGGTGAGTGGTTATCGTATCGGACTACCAACCCCAAGCTTGCAAGGTTCGCTCCTGGCCGTGGTAAGTAATATTTGAAAGGCGACAAAAATCACGGCATGCATGACATACGATGTTGCCATGTTAAAGAACGCATTTGAATTCAGTAGGCCGTGTTCATAATGGCAAAATTAATCTCGGCATTTTCCACCAACGCAAAGTTCCATTCGCTACTAGAAAGCGCTATAGTATCAAGGACCTTAGATAACTAACCTCCTTGACTTTCATAGTGCTTCAAGGAACAACGAAATTCGACATGCACGCTGCCCTCTGGGTGTCAAATAGCAAAGCTTACACCCGGCAACCGAGGCCATACGATATTATATCATACCTTCAGAATTACCGGGTGAGTTAGCCGTGGTCGTTACGGCATGACTGCTGGCAGTCGCTGACATCCGGGAGGCGAGGAGGTTCGATTCCCCCCGCCGGCAACCTTGAAGATGGTCTTCTGTGGTTTCCCATCTTCCTTCCAGGCAAATGCCGGGGTTGGTCCCTAACTATAGGCCACAGCCGCTACCTTCCAACTCCTTGTCTTTACATTCACACTTTCCTCCCCAACGGTACTTGTAGCTCACCCATTGGGTGTCCGACTCGAAGCAGCTACAAAAACTGGCGAGACGAACATGTCCTCGGACACTCCCGGCACTAAAAGCCATACGCTAAAAAACAACAACAACAACAACAACAACCTTCAGAATTAAATTAAATATCTTGGTAGAACCGGGAATTGAACCCGGACTTCAGGAACGACAGTCAAGAATGCTAGCCACTCCGCCACAAGGTCTACAAACCAGCCGTGAATCGAAACTGGCTCCCTTTGGACCAACGTCTAGCATTCTAACCACTTCGGACATCAGAGTAACTTGGTAGAGATTTGGAACTCTTCTCACGATCGAGTGGAGTTGACTCATACAGCAAGGTATTTAAGAATTGGGTCGCTACGTTTAATGAGGGGTCAATAACCCATGATGGAGAGAAACCAGATGAGCCGATCAGCGAGGAGATGGTAGTGATTCAGCCCCCATGAAGCTGAGGAATGCTATGTGCCCTGGGGGGACATGACTAGCTTCCCGCCATCCGGCTGTTTCATTCATGATCTCCGGCCGCGCGCGAGTCTGGTTCATTCATAAGTCTCTGCCTGGCGTAATCTCTCTCTGTGACGTGTTCCTCTAGCCTTGGCCGGCTAAACCAGGGCCAGTTCAACAGAAGTTATGGACTAATCTTTGTGAGAATTGAATGAGGCACACAATTCACCCGTCACTTCTGAGCCGCGACGGCCAATTCATCCTCGGCTCTCACCAAAGGAAGTTAATTAATTAGTTATTGGAGTTTTAAGTGGCGGAACAGCGAGGTTATCTGCCCCTTCACCAAAGACAGTGGCATGCGATTGAAGCCTTATGAGTAGGTCCCGGATGTTGATGACATGTCATCTTTTTACTGAGTTGTCTAAAACAATGCTGAAGTACATAGAAACTCCGGACGGGCCACCCCCTCTTCAAATATGTCATTTTTATTTTGCATCTTTTTGCATTTTTTGCTATTTTTCCATTTTAAGAGCATTTTCTTAAGTTTGGTAGAATTTTTGGGTCTTATTTTAGAGAAATCGGTCTTTTTAGGTCATCTTTTTCCAATTTAGTTATGTCACAGCTTTATATGAGGGAGTTACGTCTCTCACAGTTAAGAAGAAGCTAGATAATTTAAAATATTGAAATATTGATTCTATTTCCTTAATCAACCGCGCGGAAACTAGTCTTAGCAACAATCGTGGCAAAATTGCTGCGGGTATTGCATTAAAACTTAAAAAAGTGCTGGACAAGAACACTTCAAGTTCGCTCCGATCACATCAGTTGATGTTGAACGCAGCTTTTCGAGATATGAAAACTTGTTGGCTGATAACCGCAGATCATTTACATTTGACAACATCAGAATGACATTCGTAGTGCAGTGCAACTCAGACTAAAGTGAACATGAACCTTTTGTTAAGTGCTAGAAATCTATTTTGATTGACTTTTCAGTTTTAATATGTCATTTTTGAAATATTGGTGACTTTATTATTATAAGATCATTTTATAGTGCATTTTTCGAATTTATAGGTCATTTATTACAGTCATTTTTGAAAATTTTAAGTGCATCTTTTAAACCTTTTTACGGCTTCAACATCCGGGCCCTACTTATGAGTGTTTCTCGCCCGGCGGTTTAATAATAATGATGGTTCCTCAGTTTAGGGGCTGCGACAACGCGGTCATGTAGCCCCGTGTACTTTGGGTGTGTGTAGAATCTGTCGGATAACCAGTGTTAATTATGATGACTGTATTAGTGTATGTATCTGTTTTTTTCTACCCTGGAACAGTACAGTGGGGCACTCAGTGCCCCAGAGAATTTTCGTTACCCTATTACGTTATGTTGGTACGCCTGAAAAGCCACCTGCTGTGACTTTTACTTACCTTTGACTGTCTTTCAGTCAATGTGTATACTTCTTAGCAGTGACAGTTATTTATACCCAAAACAGTGTCTCCAGGGCATTGAGTGCTCCATATGGCCACGATCAAAGGACACCAAGACCACTGAGGTGTGCTCAGAATGCAAGAGTTTTGTGCGTAAACATCATTACCAAAGAAAGAATATCTACAATAACAAAGAGTTTAGTGCTTTTCAGTCGGTCAACACGAATGTACCCAAAAGAGATGGGTTATGCCCTAATCCTGAAATAAATTACATGAGATTAATAAAACACTAGGATGACCAGTTTCGATCGTCAAGCGATCATCATCAGATCCAATACACTTAGGCTATAAAATCTATGTTTGAAATACAGGTGAAAATATTTACAATATGTACAATTATTTAGTTGCAGTATTGGTACTGCAACTGTCAGTGTATGCTAAATGCAGTATATATGTTAGGTGAAATGCTAAATGGTGATGGCTATCCGGAGATTGTACTTTAGAGAGATTATATGGTTGTAAACTATGGTTAAACTATAAAAATTTTAGGCTAACTACTTATCTGATTGTCTTCCGTACTACAGCTATTCGCAGTTTCCGTGCTCACTTGAACTCGCTGTGCGGACGACTGCGGTGGTTATCTTAACGACTGGTTTTTCCCTGCCTTCCCCCCCTGTCCCTACGTGCTGTGGGGAGTGATCGCGATGTGTTTATGTGAGGTGTTGCCAACCTAGATAAGATGTATGTTATTGAATGAGGTGGATCTACAACTATTAAAGACCGTGGATTAGTCCTCGCCACGCGTGGAGCATAACCCATTCGAACTAAGCGTTGACGGTCTTATGAGGACGTCCCGGCACCTTTAATACTGCCTCTAATATGGGCCTTGGTTTATTGCAGAAGAAAGGTACATCGTACACCTGATCCAGATAACATTTACCTATTAAAAAACCCCTAATTTCCCCCCTTTTTTATCTAGCTTGGCTGTGTCGCTAAATTGTGTTTTGTTTCCGACAGGGTGTGTTTTTTAGTAGCGTGAAGAGGGGTGAGCTCTCCATGAACGTGTGTTCATTTAGATTGTTGGGATTGTTTCGTTTGGCTAGGTGTATCTCGATTGCTTCCTTTATGTCAAGAGCTCTGCCTTTCGATTCGTGATGGATTATTTTAAGGTCCGACTCTATGTTGGTAAAGCTATGCCCTGCGTCACACATATGTTCGCACACGGCTGAATGTGTTCCGTATCTTATCGCATTTCTATGTTCATTATAACGTGTGTCTACTCACCTTCCACTCTGCCCGATGTAATTAGCTTGACAATCGGTGTCTTGGCACGTTATAGAATATACCCCTGACCTTGAATACGGGTCACGTTTATTTAGATTACTATTTAGGAGGTGCCTAGCGGTTGTGTTTTTCGTCGTGAAAGCTATCTTTATGCCTTGCTTTTTGAATAGGTTAGTGATTTTATATGTATTCGCATTCACATAGTTGAAACGCGCAAATTTTTTCTCATTACTGTCCGGTTTGGGAATCGTTTTATCTTTATTTTTATGTTTGGCTATAATTTGATTTATTTTGCTTGGCGAGAAGTTGTTTTCCTTTGCTATTTGCATAATAGTTCTTATTTCCTTATTATAGTTGTCTTTTGACATGGGTATGTTTAAAGCCCTGTGCACCATTGAATTGAAACCCGCTAGTTTGTGCGTACTGGGGTGATTAGACTGATTGTCGATTGCATGCGAGGTTTGTGTTGCTTTCCGGAATATGGAATATGAAAGGTCGTTGTCTTTACGTTCAATAGTTATATCGAGATAATTTATTTTCCTGTCTATTTCGGATTCCTTAGTGAATTTGATAGAATGGTGAAGGCTATTAATGGATTGGAGAATTGTTTCTTCGCTTGTTAGTTCAGTATCGTAGATGCAAATTACATCATCTACGTATCTTTTCCATATTACTATTCCCTTTGTTGAAGTCTTTTCTAAGAACGCATTTTCTAGTGCATTGATGAAGATGTCAGCGATTAACCCACTTAGTGGCGATCCCATTGCTAGGCCTTCTCTCTGTGTGTATATTTTATTGTCGAATTGAAACACGTTTTGGGTGAGAACGACCCTCAGTAATCTCACAATCTCTTCAATTTCTTTTACCGAATTGTTGGATTTTAAGTTGTTTTCGATAGTGTTGATTGCTTCAATAATCGGAATATTGGTGTACATGTTAGTTACGTCGAAGGATACTAGCCTGAAGCTAGGTTTCATTTGTAGGGTGTTCAATGCTGTTACTAGTTCTGTTGTGTTCTTTACAGAGTTGTTTTTGTCGTTGGAAAGACGGCATTTTAAGATTTTTAGTAACTCTTTGCTGATTTTGTAATTAGGGGCATTCCTACAATTGACTATTGGTCTCATTGGGCATTCCTTTTTGTGTATTTTTGGTTGTCCCCTCAATGACGGTATTTTCGGGTTCATGTTTATTAGTTTTGATTTTTCAGCTTTGGTCAGTATGTATTCTGTTTCTTTTAGCGCACTTTTTATTTGTTTTTGGAATTTGTTGGTGGGGTCTTTTGTTAATTCCTTGATTTCGTTGTTGTTTAGGAATTCGACTGTTTTTTCAATGTATTCTGTTTTATTCAAAATTACTGTAGTGTTTCCCTTATCTGCTTTTGTGATGATTAAGTCATGTTCTTTTATTTTTTGTTTCAACGACTTTATTTCTTTGATTTGTTTGTTGTTTTGAATGTTATTGCTATCGCCCTCTCGTTTGAGGATTTTTTTGGCTTCGTTGGTGGCGAGATTTTTGGTTAATTCCCTGTCTTCTGCTGGGAGCTTGTGACTGGCTATCTCAATATCTGTGATTAACTGTTTTATATTGTGGTTCGTGTGTGCGTCTGTGCAGTTGTATTTCAAACCTTTGTCTAACATATTCATTTCACCTTGAGAAAAGGTTACGTTCGTTCTGTTGTTTACTCTGCTGTGGAAATTGAATTCATTGTTATTCGTGTGTTGTTCGTTAGATTGATGGTTCTGTGTTTCTCCTAGTTTTCTTAATTTATTTTCTAGCGTTTCATAAATTAAGAAAACTAGGAGAAACACAGAACCATCAATCTAACGAACAACACACGAATAACAATGAATTCAATTTCCACAGCAGAGTAAACAACAGAACGAACGTAACCTTTTCTCAAGGTGAAATGAATATGTTAGACAAAGGTTTGAAATACAACTGCACAGACGCACACACGAACCACAATATAAAACAGTTAATCACAGATATTGAGATAGCCAGTCACAAGCTCCCAGCAGAAGACAGGGAATTAACCAAAAATCTCGCCACCAACGAAGCCAAAAAAATCCTCAAACGAGAGGGCGATAGCAATAACATTCAAAACAACAAACAAATCAAAGAAATAAAGTCGTTGAAACAAAAAATAAAAGAACATGACTTAATCATCACAAAAGCAGATAAGGGAAACACTACAGTAATTTTGAATAAAACAGAATACATTGAAAAAACAGTCGAATTCCTAAACAACAACGAAATCAAGGAATTAACAAAAGACCCCACCAACAAATTCCAAAAACAAATAAAAAGTGCGCTAAAAGAAACAGAATACATACTGACCAAAGCTGAAAAATCAAAACTAATAAACATGAACCCGAAAATACCGTCATTGAGGGGACAACCAAAAATACACAAAAAGGAATGCCCAATGAGACCAATAGTCAATTGTAGGAATGCCCCTAATTACAAAATCAGCAAAGAGTTACTAAAAATCTTAAAATGCCGTCTTTCCAACGACAAAAACAACTCTGTAAAGAACACAACAGAACTAGTAACAGCATTGAACACCCTACAAATGAAACCTAGCTTCAGGCTAGTATCCTTCGACGTAACTAACATGTACACCAATATTCCGATTATTGAAGCAATCAACACTATCGAAAACAACTTAAAATCCAACAATTCGGTAAAAGAAATTGAAGAGATTGTGAGATTACTGAGGGTCGTTCTCACCCAAAACGTGTTTCAATTCGACAATAAAATATACACACAGAGAGAAGGCCTAGCAATGGGATCGCCACTAAGTGGGTTAATCGCTGACATCTTCATCAATGCACTAGAAAATGCGTTCTTAGAAAAGACTTCAACAAAGGGAATAGTAATATGGAAAAGATACGTAGATGATGTAATTTGCATCTACGATACTGAACTAACAAGCGAAGAAACAATTCTCCAATCCATTAATAGCCTTCACCATTCTATCAAATTCACTAAGGAATCCGAAATAGACAGGAAAATAAATTATCTCGATATAACTATTGAACGTAAAGACAACGACCTTTCATATTCCATATTCCGGAAAGCAACACAAACCTCGCATGCAATCGACAATCAGTCTAATCACCCCAGTACGCACAAACTAGCGGGTTTCAATTCAATGGTGCACAGGGCTTTAAACATACCCATGTCAAAAGACAACTATAATAAGGAAATAAGAACTATTATGCAAATAGCAAAGGAAAACAACTTCTCGCCAAGCAAAATAAATCAAATTATAGCCAAACATAAAAATAAAGATAAAACGATTCCCAAACCGGACAGTAATGAGAAAAAATTTGCGCGTTTCAACTATGTGAATGCGAATACATATAAAATCACTAACCTATTCAAAAAGCAAGGCATAAAGATAGCTTTCACGACGAAAAACACAACCGCTAGGCACCTCCTAAATAGTAATCTAAATAAACGTGACCCGTATTCAAGGTCAGGGGTATATTCTATAACGCGCCAAGACACCGATTGTCAAGCTAATTACATCGGGCAGAGTGGAAGGCGAGTAGACACACGTTATAATGAACATAGAAATGCGATAAGATACGGAACACATTCAGCCGTGTGCGAACATATGTGTGACGCAGGGCATAGCTTTACCAACATAGAGTCGGACCTTAAAATAATCCATCACGAATCGAAAGGCAGAGCTCTTGACATAAAGGAAGCAATCGAGATACACCTAGCCAAACGAAACAATCCCAACAATCTAAATGAACACACGTTCATGGAGAGCTCACCCCTCTTCACGCTACTAAAAAACACACCCTGTCGGAAACAAAACACAATTTAGCGACACAGCCAAGCTAGATAAAAAAGGGGGGAAATTAGGGGTTTTTTAATAGGTAAATGTTATCTGGATCAGGTGTACGATGTACCTTTCTTCTGCAATAAACCAAGGCCCATATTAGAGGCAGTATTAAAGGTGCCGGGACGTCCTCATAAGACCGTCAACGCTTAGTTCGAATGGGTTATGCTCCACGCGTGGCGAGGACTAATCCACGGTCTTTAATAGTTGTAGATCCACCTCATTCAATAACATACATCTTATCTAGGTTGGCAACACCTCACATAAACACATCGCGATCACTCCCCACAGCACGTAGGGACAGGGGGGGAAGGCAGGGAAAAACCAGTCGTTAAGATAACCACCGCAGTCGTCCGCACAGCGAGTTCAAGTGAGCACGGAAACTGCGAATAGCTGTAGTACGGAAGACAATCAGATAAGTAGTTAGCCTAAAATTTTTATAGTTTAACCATAGTTTACAACCATATAATCTCTCTAAAGTACAATCTCCGGATAGCCATCACCATTTAGCATTTCACCTAACATATATACTGCATTTAGCATACACTGACAGTTGCAGTACCAATACTGCAACTAAATAATTGTACATATTGTAAATATTTTCACCTGTATTTCAAACATAGATTTTATAGCCTAAGTGTATTGGATCTGATGATGATCGCTTGACGATCGAAACTGGTCATCCTAGTGTTTTATTAATCTCATGTAATTTATTTCAGGATTAGGGCATAACCCATCTCTTTTGGGTACATTCGTGTTGACCGACTGAAAAGCACTAAACTCTTGTTTACTAAGGCAACACTGAAAATATGGCTTCAAACACCACAATATCTACAATAACATTGAAAAATTGCTAACATTTTTGTTTTTATTATATTCACACAGATATTTTCATTTTAGAGCCTTTATAGTTAAAGTAGTCTGTGCTAAAGGGATGATTTTTCTCATTTGTAATTGCAGTTATTAGTAATACATAATTTTTATGCATCAGAGTTGTGTTTCTGTCCTGGGGTACTCAGTGCCTCAGGATACCGTTACTGTTTCTGGAGAAGAAGGGTACTGTTCCAGGGTTAAATTCAAGTAAGGACGCCACCGTCAACGACTACTAGGCCAAGTTCAGAACTTTGCTACTAGACGCCACCACAGTCGGCTCTTGGCAACGAACGTAACAATCTAAGAGCGTTGTTTACATCCTTAACCTGTACAATTTAGTTTCACACAGGTGTAATTAGTGGAAAGTTCTTTAACATGCCATAAATCTATGACATGGGACCGCCGGCTTTACTTCCCCTCCGAAGGAAGGCATACTGAGGGATTTTAACGCTCTTAAAAAATCCGACGGCTTCGGCCGGGTTTGAACCCGCGATCTTGGGCATAGAAGCTCAGCATGCTACCAACTACGCCACTGAAGCCGCCTGCTTTTAGCGTTGCGTGACCGTTAATCTCGCATCATGAGCAATGGGACCTACATTTTTAAGTGGAATCCGAAACTTAGGATGTGATATTTCAATTTGAAAATCTCGCATGCATTGACTGGGAATCCAACCCGGTGAGATGCAAGCAGCTTGACCACTACCCCGTCACGCCTCTCAGCGAAACGTTGCATACATTGTCCAGGTCACACGGTTGGAATTGAATATAAACTTAGCTTATTGTTTGAGCAGTTGCACGCGAATGGATCCCACATCGCTCAAACAACAAGCTAAGATAATATTCTACTACCAATCCACCCCGGCTTCGCGCGGGAAAAGTTATGAATGCATTACGTTAGAAGCGTTTTTTTTCGATGTCAATGAACTACGACCTATATCCGTTTTTCGTCTCGGCATGATGGGTTAAAATCATTGACTGGACTATTAATTATATTATCATGGAGATGCATGTGCAACGAATTCTTGTCAGATGCAATTTAAAAATGGTGAGGTGCATGAAACACAAGTCCCTCTTCCGTCCAATCTAAAAACACTTATAGTGGGCGGTGTATTGAAGATAGAGATATGCTCTCGCGGATTTTTTTTGTAAAACTTTTCATGTTGAACAATTCTTACACTCATAGTATATTGATATGTTTAACGGTTTGCCCAGAGTAAGCTTAGAAAGCGCGTGGACGCCAGGTTTCTATTCGACTATTTCACTGAAATCGTTACTGCTTGGCTTCCATTGATCATAAATAAATTTGTTTCTACATAAACTTTCCTCGAGATATCCTTTACAGAATGGTGAAAACCGCCTCAAAATCCATCCAGTGGTTCTCGAGATTACCCGTGACATTCAAGAATCGGGGACTTCCGTTTTATACCAAGTAGAGATTCCAACCTGACCATTCACTAACAATGACAGATACTGTATCTCTAGTACAGTCAGATCTGCAATAATTTGTGATACCTATCTTCGGCTTGGCTCTGTACCCAATCGTCATCATATGGAACATGTACTCGTATCCCAGCTAACTCACGGTCTTTAGAGGTATGGAACATTCATGCCCACCATACGATCACATGCTCAGGATTTGAGTCTGTCAGGTGACTACTCTACTTGAAAGAAACAACATATTCCTAAATATAACATTTAATGATAGAAAAGCATGGCAATACAACACAAAACACACAAAAAAAGATACTTTACATTTACTTCCCACAACGAAAATCAAAGTTATCTGTGAGTCTCTCCTTAAAATTAGTGCTTCACCGCACTCAAGTCTATTCAAAACATCCTATTATTGATACTCTCTGATATTTGCGAGTGTCCATAGTGTTCTTCACGTGGCACAATTTAACACAAACTGGAATATCACAACACAATAAACACAAATTATATTTAAATGACATTAAATCTGCAATTATTAAACATTTATGCGTTTTTCACGGGGCATTTACTTTCAGTAACATTAATTCATTATCTTATGCCTTAATTAATAAGTGTTGTGTCGTGCGAATCGTCTTCTTTTTCCCATCAATTTGAAACGCTGAAGTGGTACGTTTTCCCCTCCAAAATACACATGGATAGAAATGTTTTATAGCTTCACCATACAACGATTTTCTGGGTCTGGTCAAAACATTATCGTTACAAATGTGTCATGTCATTGAAATTACGCTACCCGTGTGAATAAATTAGTGTAAACTGGGCAAAATACACTTTACAAAGATGCCTATATTATCCGATCACAGCGATCCAACATGGTATGTGTGTGGAAATAAAGCATTCAATTCAATTGGCATCATCACATCAATCATATCTTAATTACTTTTCGAAATATCGAGATTCTTCAGTGTCCCACTACGCTTTTAAAATAAAAGGATCAGGTCAACAGACCTCCTTTCCAAGCGGACAATAAATTAGTTTCGGCTGCCTGAGAAAGATGGCCGCCGGTCTAGTAGCCTTCCTGCCACCCCATCTGGCTTCTCACAGGGTCAAGTTTATTTACCGGTGCAGTTATACTGGAGGTACCCTGAGTGTTGTGTCCCTAGTAATTGAGTCATTCTAATTATTTAACACCTACATTTAGAGTATAATGTGCTCAACTCGGCTCCTAATTAATATTCATGGCAGGGGATGGATCACGGATAGCTTTGCTGTTCTGTGGCGACATTAGTGGCTTCTGGCGCGCATCTCAAGTGAGTATCGAAGTTCTCTCACTGGTGCAGCTGCCTATAACAAGAGGAAATCGGCGTTTCCTATACGACGAACCATTAGTCTTACATCTAAGGGCAGATCAATTAATACATGGGCTCACACAGGGTCTCTAATAGTTATCCCTAGTGGCACAATTCTGAAAACGGTGGATACAGACAGTCTCTGTCCCACTTCGCTGCGAATAATACAAGTATGCTCCAAGGCGATACTATCTCGTAGATATCGAAGATTTAGCCGACTAGATTCGCCTAACGCGCAAGCTATGTTTGGATGATCCCCGCAACTTATTGACGTAAATCTCTTGATTCTACGTTACTTGCTCGCTGTACGCGACTCAAACAATACTTCTTATAGATGACTCAATTATTAAAGCACTCACGTCCTCTCTACAATTACTCTTAAGCCAAAGCTTTATGTAGCTCCCAAAACAAGTATCAATTTACTGGCTTACATTAACTACCTTAATGGTTCTCAAATACAACCCTGTAGAATTTACCATAATAAACATTCATTCAACAATTCAATGACACTGAAAAACTCTCATTATCTCGATATTTTACGTTTCTTTATTACTGTTTACAATAATACAGTATTCTTACGTTAGACATGACCCACTTTGCACGTACTATAGGCCCGCAATGCCCATTTATTTATTCATTATTGTTACCTACCCTGATTATTATTATTATTATTATTATTATTATTATTTAACGTTACCGTTACTTTCATCAATATCTTAGGCCTAAATGGCCGTAAAAAAAATCCTCCAAGCCATATTTTACCAAAATACGAGGGATGTGAGCTCGTACATAAATGAATGTCAATTCTTAGTCATAGAGTGATGCTTCGTTGTATGGTGAACTATTTAATCAAATCAACATATTAAATTTGTACTCACTTTCATTTTTACTGGGTTGGTCCAGCACGCCAGCCACGAGCCTACCATGATGCTTGGCTTAAGCCATCATGATATCTATCACACGACACATGGTATACACTTCACACATGATAATCATATTTTCCATCACTGGCTTTTCTCACTTTGACACAATACATATTATTTTACCACATACACATAAACACTTTTAAAAATCACTGTAATATAACTTATATACTGTGCCCTTCCAGCAAGAAATATGCAAATCACAGTATGCCAGCAATGCTCAAATCGGGATTTTCGGGGTTTTGGTACGTTCTCCCACTCTGTGACTTACACATTTTGGATTAATTAGAGGATACACTTCCAAAAATAACAACAAAATCAACTCCTATTTTAAAACATTTAATTAACCAAAATTATGGCACTACAAACAAATAAAACAAATAACTATTGACCAAATCCTACTAAACTTGTTCAAAATGAACAATAAAACTATAAAAATTAAACAAACATTATATTAAAATAAATGGTTTCTTTCAAACCAGCAACTCATAATTATTTTCACTTCCATAAAGTATCTATCTTAAAGTCCAATGTAATCACGAGCTCTAATGGCTCGATACTTTCCAAAATGACGGTGTCCTTCTTTCACACACCTCAATAACTATTTCATGAGTTTTCTTCTCATTAAACAAACATATAATCATATTTAAAGTACATATTACTTCTCTACTTAAATGTTCGGGCATTCCACAATGTTCTCAACATTACCATCTCTCTCAAGTTTCACAAATCCACTACAGTGATCGGGAAAAATACTTGTGTACTCCAGAGTTACAATAGATTACTTGACAAAGTCAAAAACTATGATTACTCCCGGAATCTAGTTATCTTCATTAAACTCATGGCATCCTACATCCATACAACATTACATTAGGGATTTTATTTTATTTATTTGTCTTATAAGACCATTATCACATAAGAAAGCTACGATCTGAACTGGCAAGCGGTACTTTCATCTACATGGACCTCGGTTCAAACCCCGGGTCTTTAACAACTTTTAAACACTCACGGTGTGTTACTACTTCTCTCAGACGGTCCCTTTCCGACCTAACACAACTTACAATAACAAGGGTGGACCGTAATCACTTGGGCGAGATTTATGGCTGAGAGGGGAACCTCTTGCCTTACCCGCGCGTGGCAGCTATACTCAATGCTTTTAAAACAGATCTTTCTTTCTTCAGTTCTCTGGAGAGACCTGGCGTTTTCACTTCTCTCATTCACTTTCAACAAACATTATTAGGTTCATAAACCACTTTCGTAACCTTGGCATTTATTAATTATGAAGGGTCATCATTGATTGGTAAGAGTTAGTTAGTTAGTTAGTTAGTTATTGTTGTTTTAAGGGGCGGAACTACGAGGTCATCTGCCCCTGATTGGTAAGAGTAATTCACATACAACGACGAATACTTAGGGGCTTCCACAATTAGACGAGTCTAGGTTCGACTCTCTTAACATGCCTCGGGAACCATTCCCATACTAGAGGACTTATATAAATGCGACTTAGGGTCGGCCGTGGCCTACATTACCTGCGCACAAAATACCATACATTTGCTCCCTATTATAATACAACATAACACACATAGCCTCGTGATCTACGTCACTATTGGAGGACTTTATCATGGCTCAATTACCGCAATCAACTACCCCTCATAAGTAATTTACCAAGTACATTTAGATTCTACGCATTCCTAGCGTGACAATTTACTTTAATGCGCTACATTGCGCTATACATTATTTTAAGGCCTAGCGTCTTCCAAAGAACTGATAAATTCCGCATTAACAATTGATCCATATCTCAATTTTTATATTAATCCTTTCCCTTGACAATAATCGCTATATTTTAAGAACATGCATTAACACCATGTCTTATACTTTTATTAACCCGTTAAGTGGGGAGCGAATTCTTCCACATGACCACTACGGTGGGGAGAGGTTTTCATATTTTTTTTAAATGTTTAAATAATTGGATTTACGCAGCTCGACATGTATCTGTTTAGTATTGCATGTATATTTTGACAAGAAGACACATTAATTTCAATACTGCAACGAATATTTACGAAATAGAATGATTTTTAAGCGAATCATATCTTAGTGCAACAAAGGCATAAGTCTCATATTACTATTTTTTTCACTGATGAGCATTGTAATCGTTACTTTCTGAAACTTGTACGTTAGCAATAAGTATTTACGTATCCAATAAGATCGGATTTTTTTGAGTGACCTCCTGAGAGGCCTGGTGCAGGTCTTTCTAGTCGACGCCCGTGGGCAACCTACGCGTCGGGATGGGCAAGGATGTGGTAGGAAGAGGCCGTGGCCCGTCAGGAGGTACTGCCCCAGCATTTGCCTGGTGTTGAAAATGGGAAAACCACGGCAAACCATTTCAAGGACGGCCGATGGAGGGGCTCGAACCCACGCATATGTCGAGTCAGGAGATAGCTGGGCCCTACGACCTAACGCTACGCTTTAGCGAGCACAGACACTGCTGTCGATAATAAAAGATAGATGTAGTCCCACAAGCGCTATAAATATATTTCACACTATAATTACACTATTGAAGAATACGATAATGACCTGATAACAATGTACTCACCTAATATGTACTTTCTTCTCGTGTTGTGAATATGCAACTGCCGAGCCACTAATTATTCCATTCAGAGGTTTTCTCTATTTATTATATACACACACACGAATTTACACAACAATGATAATCACTATTTACAATACACGAGGAATGGACACCTGTCAGTTCAATTTTTTGCGGTGTGATACATTCCAAAGCAAGGAGCTGGGCACAGTGCTACATCGCACATTTTGCAGCAGTGCTGTGTCTCCTTTCTTTTATTGTTTGCTTTGCAGACAATACATCTCTTGCTTGCAATGGGTTTCGTCTTTGAGGGAGGATTGAAATCTGGAAAATGCCTTCCCGAGAATCGATCTGAAGGATCATTTGATAGTGACACCACTGATCTGACTGGCTGGGCTTCAGTGGGGGTTGATTTACCATACTTGTCAAAAAGCTTCTGAATAATTTGCAAACGAAATTGTAAGTGAGTGAATTTTCCTCCATGATTCTGATAAATAACGAAGGAATTGAACATTGTTATGTCCAACAAGTGCCTGAAAATCTTTTGGTAGAACTTCTTTATTCGCTTTCTGGCTGTACTGTACGGAACAATGCACTGATCAGATAAGTCGACCCCACCCATTGAATCATTGTAATCTATACACATGACAGGCTTTACTATTGTGTCCCCTTTTCGGTTTTTCACAGTGCGCATTTCGGCATCATGTATGCTACTTAGCATACACACATCCCTCTTGTCTCTCCACTTGAGAGCAATGAGTTTGTTACGATAAGCAAACACAATTTCACCCTTTTTTAGTTTTTTTGCCATAACATCTTTTGGGAGATTTTTTCTGTTAGATCTTACGGTGCCTACAGCATCTGTTTGTAGATCATTGAGCAGGTCAAACAGCTCCGGACTACTGTAGTAATTATCCACAGCTATTAGGTAGCCCTTATTCAGGAGATCTTCGGCCAGTGTAAAGACAACTTTGGAAGGCTTAGTGTACTCAGAAATATCAATTCCGCAAACTTCGTTTACGAGATTAGTTTCCTTCCCAGTATACCATAAGATGTTCCACACATACCCAGTCTTAGCTTCACATAACTTATATGACTCCATACCAAAGCGCGACCTTTTCTTTGGTATGTATACTTTCCATCCCAGTCTACCTTTCCACAATAAGAGGCTCTCATCTATAGATAAGCTATCGTCTGGAATATATGCATTTCTGAATTTTGATACAAGGATGTCTAGAACTGGCTTCACTTTATACAATTTGGGGTGGACCTGCCTGTTATAAGCTTCATTGTCTGCAAAATGTAAAAATTTCAGCAAAAGGAAAAATCGCTTCTCAGACATAATTTCATAAAATACGGGAGTAGCTAGCAGTTTATTTCGAGAGAAGTAATGGGCTAGTTTGGGCTTCTGAACAATGCCCTGCAGTAATAAAATTCCTAAAAATAGTTTTATTTCATTTTTGTTAGTGGGTACCCAGTCTCTCTCACGACTCCTTCTTTTCACTTTCGCCATCAACGAATTCGAACTGATTGTTTGCTGTGCATACAGATTTGTTTGCTGTGCAATAAGCTCACAAAATCCGTCGTCTATAAAAAAATCGAAAATTTCTTCCGGGTCCTTCTTATCTAAAAGTTCACCCTGTATTCCAGCATTGTAATTAGCTGGAAATCTTCCCCGCCTACAACCCCCTACGTCCCATTCACCGTGTACAGCAGGATTACCATCATTTGCGATTTCAGTGTCACTGCTGTCACTAGAACTCGAACTCCGTACCGATACACTGTGTCTTGAAACCCCACTAAAATAACTAGTCCCTGGAGTATTTACTAATAACGGAGTTTCTTCGTCACTTTCTGAACTGGACTCACTACAACTATCATCATCGCTATGTTCGAGCATATCACGAATAACACATTCACTTGGAATATCTCTCGAACGTTTAGACATACTGTAGTACAATATAAAACAAAATAAATCTCTAAAACATTCTAAAAACCACAATAGGAACACATCAAAGCTTCTGTATCTCGCGAACTTAGTACCGTGTACGAACAATACGGGCTACTAAAGACGCACGGCGCTCGAGTTGAGTGTGACGCGGCATTTGAGCGGTTATTGCATTGAGCAAATACGTACCAAATAGCAAGGGGATTCCCTATCATAAAACCATAGTAGCTACGTAGTTCAAAAAATATCGTAGAGATGGCAGCACCTCCCAGAGCCTGTGAGGAAGGTCTCAAGCCTGGCGCGTAATTATAAAGGCAAGAAAAAAATAAAACCCGTCCTGCGTCTGGAGACGCGACACCCACCCTAGCGCAAAGCTGCAATCGCGGATGGAGCCGCGAGCCCCGCTCTACGGGTTAAGGCTCAAACGCTCTTTCTTTCATACCATTCAATTTTAATCTTTATTTATATTTCTTTTCATTATTATTATTATTATTATTATTTATATATTCATATCATGTCTTCATTCCTTACAAAAGCCCAAAAGCTATTTCTTTCATATAATTCAAATTTATCTTTATTTATATACCTTTCATTATGATTATTATTATTACGCTTGCTTTTACAATATTTGTCAAATTTACTGACATTTTATTTCATACCTTTCCTCTACAGGATTTTGTGGTGTTTGAAGCCATATTTTCAGTGTTGCCTTAGTAAACAAGAGTTTAGTGCTTTTCAGTCGGTCAACACGAATGTACCCATTCGTGTTGACCGACTGAAAAGCACTAAACTCTTGTCTACAGGATTTCACATAATTATTTATAATTTCTCAAATTTTATTCGTTCAGACCGCGCTCTTATTCTGTTATTTGTTATTTAGAAACATCCCTCTATCTCAAACTCCGGTGGATTGTACACAAACACTTTCCCAACACAAAACATAATGAAAATATTTACTCACATGTTATAGGTCGGTCCCTGACCTTCCTTTTTCTTGCGATGTTTCATTTTTGCCCACTATTTTGAAATTACACCATCTTGTACAAATTCATTTCATGTACAGACATATCTTGACACACATTTAACTCGTATACATTTAACACTGATAACATTTTAACATACACTGGTGTATTCGTTCAGAATACACGATAAAAACACTGAAAATATTACTTTTTAACACAAATCTTTATATATTTACACTTCACAGATTATAATCACTGAGGCTGCTCTTAAGCCTTTCACACGTGATTTCTTGACCTCCCGTCTCCAAGGGTGAAATTTAGTAAATGTTGGCTTCCTATCCTGTCAGAATGTGAAAGTCTCGAACCATCTACTTCCTCCCTGGAATAGTTCTCCTTCAAATCCCGTTTCCTGACGATCTGCTATTATCTCTGACTCGAACGGCTCCCTTTTAGACCCTATTGGTTGGTCTAGCGAAAGTCTATTCTGTCCACGGTCCCCCAGATAATATATCGGTGACCTATTGATTTCTAGCAACTAATACTCCTCGTAACTTAGTGCTTTTTAATAGTTCGTCTGCTTTCTTGAAGCAATGTCTATAATTTCCTTCTCCTTTCCGCTTATTCGGTTCTCGAATTCCTATCTTTCCGGAATACCTTGCGAACCTTATTCTGTCCGTCCCTATTCGGGTTCTTTAAATTTGATAGAATGTTTATCTCGCTGTTACGTTACTTCAATACGTTATGATACTTTTGATCCTTTAATTTAAGACCTATCGCCCCGGGCTCTAAGTTAGCAGCCTGCTTTGACTGTAATTTCTGAACTTTTCACTGTAAATTTTATACTGTCGGAACTAAATCCTGTAACTAGGATTTTCCTAATTCTCCACACGGCGATACTGTAATAATACTTCTTGGCTACTCCTTTCGGATGCTCGTTGGTTATCGATACCTCGACACTCTTGGCTATCGGATAATGTCTGCACGATGTGATGTAGCATCTCCCCTCAAGGAGTACTGGTAAACTGCATGACGTGATGTAGCATCTCCCCTCAAGGAGTCTGTCGTAAACTGCATGATTAGCTTGGTGCTGCCAGGAGTTTTATACTCTTTAGTCAAAAAAGATAAAATCCTAGTCCTTTTCGTGACCAACTTTTGAAATAATTGTCGCACCATTATAAAAATTATATCTCCAGAAAGCTCGTTTTCTAAACGAAAAATGATCTCACTGCGCATGACAATCGATCGTGCATTTCTGAGATATTAAATAATTTTCAGTCTTCAGCTGTGTGGGTGTTGCTGTCGATTTTTAATTCCCCACTCTTCGGGCTTCGGTAATTCCCCTATGACGTATGGCTACGTTTGCACTTCTTTCCTGGACAGTTATTAAAAGCTTTTTCTCCACACAAAAATCTCTCTTCTGAAATCATTCACAATGCTGTATTTATTTACCTACTTTTATTCTTCCCAATGGGTTAAATCTAATTCTTCTACTTCTGGCACAGTTGCGCTGTTGCCGTTTTAATGCAAGGTAAGGGCGATTTCCGTGACGTGCTTCTCTCTCATACAGCCGAAACTTTCCACTCAGTTTATTTATACTCGTGACTGGCTCGTTATCAATGACTCAGGAATGATCTCATTTCCTGGCCACCTGGGTCTAACTTCTTACACAACGTTAGGCTAGCATCCTCGCCTGAAATCTTTCTTATGTTCCATTGGACTGTATATTTCTTTCCTTCCTTTTTACAAATATACATGGATTCGACCCCTTTTGAGCCAATGGTACATGGGTTCATCTCTCCCCTCCTTAGGTAAATAAATTTTCGAAAAATGTTGAGGAAATTTATTTCAATTATTCATAAAAATCTTATTTCTCTTTAATTGTCGAAGCCATCATAGCGTTTATCCGTACCTGCTAATCTTTATTCCTTTAAAATCCCACGATATTTTGTTTTTCCTCCTTTTAAGTCATATCCGGTAATTGTGTACGTTGGGTACGCTCTGTCCCTACCCTTTCTTTCTTTCTTTCTTTCTTTCTTTCTTTCTTATTTGTCTGGACTACAAGTTTCCAGAACCTCATTCTTCGTTACGGGTGTGGTCTATCCCTACCCGTTTCTTTATTTCATCATTCTCCTTTCTTAAATTGAAATTTTCTTCTTCAACAAAATCAATTATTTCTCTTATTTCCCAATACAATTTCTCCAATTCGCATTCGCACTCGAATGGTTGAGCTCGCTTTCCTTTTTCTCCCTTACTATTGTTTCTGTCAAATGTGGATTCATCATCTATAAATTGTTCCATTACCAGGGCTTGTTCATTGGCTTCATCGAAGTCTTCGGGAGGGTAATACACTTTTAAATTCGCTGAGTTCATGGTCACTTCGTGATTCGTTTCACAGTGCCGAATTCTATAAGCATTATTTCTTAAATCTCTTATTATTTGATACGGTCCGTGGTACATTTTCTGGAACTTTATGTACACGCGGTTCCCTGGATCCGAAATGGCTGGTCTTTTTACTAATACCATTTCACCTGCTAATAGTGGTCGATGATACCTCTTGTGCCTGTTTCTTCTTTGTCTTCTATCGGCTTGAGCTTTTAGATGCTCAAAGGCTCTTCTAATACGTACATCTCTTCCAGGCTGAGCGTCTGCTGGCCTAGGAATTACCAGACTCCAAGGACTCTCTGGTTGCTCATTCCGATGTAATGTTATTGGTATCTCTCCCGTAGATTCATGGATTGTATTGTTTATACAAAATTCGATTATATCCAGGATATCTATCCATTTCCAATTCTCTTCGGCACAGTATATTCTACAATACTTGGCTGTCTCCTTCATCACTCTTTCCACAGGATTTGCCTCAGGATGGCGAATACTTGACAAAATCTGACGTATTCCAAGTCTTTCTAATTCCTGTCTGAACTCTACACTTGTAAAACAACTACCGTGATCCGACAACAAATTCTCGGGTTTTCCCAGAATCGGTATCACTTTTTCTTTGAGTCGTTTTCACACTTGTTTGGTACTAGTCTTCTGTATGGGAGCAAGGACAACCATTTTTGTGAAGACATCCATAGCCACCATTATGTGTCGATTTTCTCGCCTAGCCTTTGGCAAAGGTCCGAAATTATCAATAGAAATGATTTGACCTGGCCTCTCGGGCAACAATGGTATTGGTTTTTGTCTCGTCAGAAATGCATTTGGTTTAATTCTTTGACATAGATCACATGTCTTTAGCGTATCCCTTACAGTCTCTCTCAGTCTCGGCCATACAAATGCTTCTTTCAGCATCGAGACTGTTTTGTCGACTCCCATATGTCCGAACGATCTATGGGCTAACCATACCATTTTTCTCTGCAAAATCGCAGGTACAACGATCCTTAATCGTGTATGGTCAGAGTCCACAAACTTATATAACAATCCATTATAGAATGTGTAATCTTGAGCTATCTTATTAGCTTCCGCGTACGCCGGTGTTCCCCTTATCAAACTTCCTTCAAGGAACGATATGAGCATGTTCATCCATGGATCCTCACGTTGTCATTGACCAATGCTTCTTAACTCATTTAGAGTACGCTGATCCCTGTCTTCCAAATCAATAGCCATTACTTCCTCTTCTGTGGACTCTGGCTGTCTACTTAAATAATCTGGAACTACATTTTCTTTTCCTGGGCAGTACTCTATATGTACGTCAAACTGTTGAATGTATAAAGCCCAACGCATCAACCTTTGACTGGATAAATCAGTCTTCATCAAAAAGGTTAAGGCTTTATGATCCGTCCTTAATGTGACTTGAAACCCATATACGATCTTTCGCCAATATTGCAACGCGTGCAATATCGCTAACAGCTCGATTTCGCTGATTGTATGATTTTTCTCGTGTGGTTTCAGTCTCCGACTTGTGAAAGCTAGATAATTTTTCTTATCAGGATTATCCGGGTTTTCCTGATATAGCATTGCCCCTATTCCAATCTGGGATGCATCTGTCTGTATAATAAACCTCTGATTAAAATCAGGATATCCTAGCTTCACATAGTTTAAGAGCATTTCGTTGGCCTCTATAAATGCTTTTTCTGTTTCCTCCGTCCATTTACACTTGCCCCCCTTCTTCAGAAGGTCCTGTAGTGGTGCAACAGTTTTTGTCTATGATGGACAATGTCCTGAGAAAAATCCAATCAATCCCAAAAACTGGCGAACGTTTTTCACCTACAAAGGCCTTGGAAAATCTCTTATCGATTCTAATTTTCATGGGTTAATTTAACCCCATCCTTATCAATCACATGCCCCAAAAATGTTACTTGTCTCTGACAAAAATTTGATTTCTTCAAATTAATCTTGAAGTTAGCCTTTCTTAAATCTTCCAATAATTTCTTTAACTTTTCCAAAGGTTCCTCAATGTTTTCCGAGGTAAGCAAAATGTCATCCACATAACGGATAGTGCAATCTTTCACTTCCTCTGACAGGTTTCGATCAAGCGCTCTTATCAAGGCAGATCCCGCGGTCTTCAATCCAAACGGACATCTCCTGAAACAGTATGTTAGTTGGTCGAACTGAAATCCAGTTAAAAGACTGGTTTTCTCTTCCAGTTCGAGATGATGATACGAAGAAGTCATGTCAATGTTTGTGAAAATCTTCTTACCTTTGAATTTCCTCAGTATTTCTTTTATGGGTGGTGCCGAATCATTTTCTGGTATGATTTTTGCATTTAAATTCCTGGCATCTAAACACACCCTTACTGAGCCATCCGGTTTACTCACAATTACTAATGGACTAAAATATGGTGTCGCCATCTTTTCTATAACACCTGCATTCATCATCTCCTGCAGTGTTTTCTTCGTTTGTGGGTAATGTTTTTCCGCAACCGGGTATGGTTTTTGTCTGAACGGTGCCCAATCATTGACTTGGAACGCATATTTAAAATTTTCAATCTTCCCTGGCTTGGAATCAAATACGTCCCTAAAATTTAATAGTAATTCCTTTAATTGTTCCTTAATTTCGAGGTTAACTTTAGCTTCCTCTATTTTTCCTGACAGGTTGGTTTCGAACTCAGTTTCCGAACTATCTTCAAGTTCTATATTTAGGACTTCAAATATATTTTCTACGTCCTTACAACCTTCTTCCGTTACTTCTTCCACATGCCATACCTGTTCTCCTATTTTCACATCCTGTTCCTGTAAATTTATATTTTGTTCATCCACATCCTCTCTTTGAATTCTAATGCAGTTTTGCGCTAGGTCTATGATGACCTTGTTCTCACGGATAAAATCAATACCTAATATGACATTATACGGTAATTGATTTACCAGCAAAAAGCATTGCGAAATTTCAGCGTTACCCATGATCAGATCAATGTATACCTGAAATTTACATGTTAAAGATTTTTCAGGAATAATTCCCTTAATCTTCACACTTGATGTGGGAATTTTCAATACGCGGCCTCTTGTTTCCAATTCATTTAGAAGGGTTTGCGTAATTAAACTTATAGTTGATCCAGTATCAATTAATGCCCTGACCAGTAATCCTTCTATCCTTAGCATAATGATAGGTAGTTCTCTTTTAATAGGTGGAATTCCTTCCACATCCTCGTTAATCAGCTCATCTGGTCTTGCTATCCAATTTACAATTTCTACCTCCTCCCAGCTCCTGGTATGTTTCCACTTTTGATGATTTAAATTTGAAGTTTTTTTTATCCTGAGGGCTTCCTTTTCCCCTCATTCTTCAAGTGAGCTTGTAGCTCCAAGCTTTGAGCTCCGTCTAGTCAGTCGGGTGATTTCCGGTTCTTTATTGCCTCACTCCAACGGACTTTTTGCCTTTCAGGTTCGTCTGGTCGTTCATTCATGTAACGAAGACTTTCCTGATATCTTTCTTCTATTTCGGCCCGATATTCATCATCCCTATCCTCTGGCCTTACGTTCCTTCTGGGATAATTTTCCCATCTCTTTCGGTTATCTTGCCTCTGATTGTTGTTGTTGTTATAGGGTCGATTTTCTTGTTGCCTATAACTCGTATTTCTAGGATTTCTTCCTCGATATCCTCCTCTATAGTATGGCTGTATTCCCCTAGGCTCTTGGTGTCCATACTCTAGACCCAGTCCCTGAGTATCAGTACTAGTGGACTGATTTCTGGTCGATGGTTTCTCTCTATTTTCTTGACTGCTGGCCATATGTACCTGTTCAGTCTGTCTTGGATGTCTGGGAGTAACGTGTGAAGTCGTCATATCTAATTGACGTAATACGCTCTCCACTTCCACAGCACTTCTGGCTTTAGATGAGATTAACAACCTCTGGATCTCATATGGAAGTTGTCTTGCAATGGCGGCACACAGATCGTTCTCAGCAGGAGCAATGTCAAGTTCCCGGAATTTACATAGCTGGGCGGTGAAAAATTCTGAGTACTTAGTTGGGGCATTTGTGCTGTACTTCCTAGAGTACAGATCTAGCCTCGAATTCCCTTGGACATCTGCGGCCCAATATCGTTTCAGGAACGCTGCTGAACCGAATCGAAGGTGTACCTGAAGCTTCTGAACCAGATGAGACAATCACCTGCCAACAGCTTCTCAATTGCTCTCAGTCTCCGATCCTGAGGAACTTTCATTTCGTTCAAGTACTCTGCGACTTCCTTTAACCAGTATTTAGGAGTAATAGACATATTATTACCCGTAAACTTCACCGGTCTGTCCTCATTCGACTTGATGATATTTATTATCTGACCATTTGTCTGATTCATGTACGGGGTTGACATCACCATTGGGTATCCTGGGTTCTTATAAGGGCTCTCCCCTCCTAAGTCCCTATCTGTATCTGTGCCTTGTTCACGGGGATCTACCCATCCTGTCTTTGGAAACTCATCCTGACTCTCAAATTCTAACTTCCTTTCTCTTCGGGCACTTTCTTCATTAGCCATGAGTTGAATTTCCATTTGACTGTTCTTATGTTCAGTCCTCTCCAACCGGGATCCTAATTCATTTTGAATTCTTTCCTGATTTTTCTTACTGGTTTCCAGTTCTCGTTTGAGTTGGATTTTCTCGTACCTGAAGCTATCCCTGATTTCATTTAAGTGTTCTTCTACCTCTTTCTTGATGACCATGACCTGTTCTGTTATAATTTCTGGCTTGACGTCACCAATGGTATCTAGGTTTTCTCGTATCTCCTTTATTTTCTTCTCCATTTCTTTTTGTCCTTTAATCATATCTACTTTAATTCCTTCAAGCTTTTCCTCAGTTTTCCCTTGACTCTTATATAATCTCGTTAATTCATTTTGGACCTGGTTTACTTCAGTATTGGTTTTTCCTACTTGTACCTTTAATGTTCCTATGGTTTCCTTAACATCATTAATACCCTGACTTATTCCATCTATCTTATGGGTACTTTCCATATTTTCTTCATTTCGTTGTTTTCTTTCTCTCTGGAGATGCTCTTCGTATATACCTAATTTTTGATTTATTCCCTCCTCGTACGTCCTCAAGTTATCATCTACTTGCCCGGTGAACTGCTCAAATTGCTTTTTCATGCTCTCCACATCCTTCTGATTTTGATTTTTCATCTCAATTACTTCGGCCTGAATTTCATCGACCTTTCCCTCGAGTTTTTCTTCTTGGTCTTTCACCCCCTTAAATTTGTCTCCTAATTCCTTAAAACTTTCTTTTATCTCATCCCGGGATGTTTCACAAAGATTCATGTTAGATTTTATCTGATCTTCTAATTTTTTCTGCACCTCTTGGATCTGGGTTACAAGTTTCTTTTCACAATCATCACCCTTTTCTTCCATCTTAATTAATTTAATTTCCATGGAACTTAATTTTTCATTCAAAATTCCAAAATTTTCTTGACATTCAGTTTGGGATTTTACCGTACTATCCTCTAAGGTTTTTATTTGACCTTGCAATTCTGACTTAAGTGCATTATTTTCCTCTTTAATTTCACTTGTGATTTTCCCTTCGAACTCAATTAACTTCTTCCCAAACTCAGTGTGAAAACCTTGATATTTGATATCCATTGTTCCTTCTATACTCTCTCGGAGTTCATTTGATCCCTTTTTCATTCCCTCGATTTCAGCCTTCACTTCATCGTTCATTCTTACACAATTAGCTTGGATAGCTTCTAATTTAATTCCCATGTTATCGCTGTTAGTCTTTAAAAATCCTAAATTGTGATTTATGGATTCGAACTCTTCTTTATTTGTACTCTGTTGGCTGTCCAATTTATTGTTTATAGCCTCCAACTTTTCATTACTATCGGCTTTTATAGCCTCCAAAAGCCCCTGCAATTCCTCACTCAATACCATCTTATTAGAATACAGTGGGCTACTCATGCCACATCGCTGGTACATGCTTGAGAGATGGTAATCTGAACCATTGTGTCCCAATTTCTTCAAAAATTTACTTTGGTACAACGTACCCTTTTGATATCTTTATTCAATCTCACAAACCTTTATGGAAGTATTTAAAAATTCAAAATTTCGAACAACCATTTTTTTCCCAAAAATGTAAATTTTTAATTTTTCGAGAAAACTTGGTTTTTTTCCTAGGAAAACTCATTCCCACGTTGGGCGCCAAAAGAGAATGAGTGTTAGGGGGTTTTTAATATATATTCAGGGCTGCTCGGTGTGAGTTTCAAGGGACCCATGCGGTCAGTTAACTTTAGATGTTGTAGCTATTCCTATCATCATTTTTACTTTTACATGAAATGACCGTCTTAAGTGTTCCTCTAGTTATTAATCCAAGCACAGTACTTCTATGCCCCCCTGTGCCCTTCCAGCAAGAAATATGCAAATCACAGTATGCCAGCAATGCTCAAATCGGGATTTTCGGGGTTTTGGTACGTTCTCCCACTCTGTGACTTACACATTTTGGATTAATTAGAGGATACACTTCCAAAAATAACAACAAAATCAACTCCTATTTTAAAACATTTAATTAACCAAAATTATGGCGCTGGAAACAAATAAAACAAATAACTATTGACCAAATCCTACTAAACTTGTTCAAAATGAACAATAAAACTATAAAAATTAAACAAACATTATATTAAAATAAATGGTTTCTTTCAAACCAGCAACTCATAATTATTTTCACTTCCATAAAGTATCTATCTTAAAGTCCAATGTAATCACGAGCTCTAATGGCTCGATACTTTCCAAAATGACGGTGTCCTTCTTTCACACACCTCAATAACTATTTCATGAGTTTTCTTCTCATTAAACAAACATATAATCATATTTAAAGTACATATTACTTCTCTACTTAAATGTTCGGGCATTCCACAATGTTCTCAACATTACCATCTCTCTCAAGTTTCACAAATCCACTACAGTGATCGGGAAAAATACTTGTGTACTCCAGAGTTACAAAAGATTACTTGACAAAGTCAAAAACTATGATTACTCCCGGAATCTAGTTATCTTCATTAAACTCATGGCATCCTACATCCATACAACATTACATTAGGGATTTTATTTTATTTATTTGTCTTATAAGACCATTATCACATAAGAAAGCTACGATCTGAACTGGCAAGCGGTACTTTCATCTACATGGACCTCGATTCAAACCCCGGGTCTTTAACAACTTTTAAACACTCACGGTGTGTTACTACTTCTCTCAGACGGTCCCTTTCCGACCTAACACAACTTACAATAACAAGGGTGGACCGTAATCCCTTGGGCGAGATTTATGGCTGAGAGGGGAACCTCTTGCCTAGCCCGCGCGGGCAGCTATACTCAATGCTTTTAAAACAGATCTTTCTTTCTTCAGTTCTCTGGAGAGACCTGGCGTTTTCACTTCTCACATTCACCTTCAACAAACATTATTAGGTTCATAAACCACATTCGTAACCTTGGCATTTATTAATTATGAAGGGTCATCATTGATTTGTAAGAGTAATTCACATACAACGACGAATACTTAGGGGCTTCCACAATTAGACGAGTCTAGGTTCGACTCTCTTAACATGCCTCGGGAACCATTCCCATACTAGAGGACTTAAATAAATGCGACTTAGGGTCGGCCGTGGCCTACATTACCTGCGCACAAAATACCATACATTTGCTCCCTATTATAATACAACATAACACACATAGCCTCGTGATCTACGTCACTATTGGAGGACTTTATCATGGCTCAATTACCGCAATCAACTACCCCTCATAAGTAATTTACCAAGTACATTTAGATTCTACGCATTCCTAGCGTGACAATTTACTATAATGCGCTACATTGCGCTATACATTATTTTAAGGCCTAGCGTCTTCCAAAGAACTGATAAATTCCGCATTAACAATTGATCCATACCTCAATTTTTATATTAATCCTTTCCCTTGACAATAATCGCTATATTTTAAGAACATGCATTAACACCATGTCTTATACTTTTATTAAGGCTCAAACGCTCTTTCTTTCATATCATTCAATTTTAATCTTTATTTATATTTCTTTTCATTATTATTATTTATATGTTCATATCATGTCTTCATTCCTTACAAAAGCCCAAAAGCTATTTCTTTCATATAATTCAAATTTATCTTTATTTATATACCTTTCATAATGATTATTATTATTACGCTTGCTTTTACAATATTTGTCAAATACACTGACATTTTATTTCATACCTTTCCTCTACAGGATTTCACATAATTATTTATAATTTCTCAAATTTTATTCGTTCAGACCGCGCTCTTATTCTGTTATTTGTTATTTAGAAACATCCCTCTATCTCAAACTCCGGTGGATTGTACACAAACACTTTCCCAACACAAAACATAATGAAAATCTTTACTCACATGTTATAGGTCGGTCCCTGACCTTCCTTTTTCTTGCGATGTTTCATTTTTGCCCACTATTTTGAAATTACACCATCTTGTACAAATTCATTTCATGTACAGACATATCTTGACACACATTTAACTCGTATACATTTAACACTGATAACATTTTAACATACACTGGTGTATTCGTTTAGAATACACGATAAAACACTGAAAATATTACTTTTTAACACTAATCTTTATATATTTACACTTCACAGATTATAATCACTGAGGCTGCTCTTAAGCCTTTCACACGTGATTTCTTGACCTCCCGTCTCCAAGGGTGAAATTTAGTAAATGTTGGCTTCCTATCCTGTCAGAATGTGAAAGTCTCGAACCATCTACTTCCTCCCTGGAATAGTTCTCCTTCAAATCCCATTTCCTGACGATCTGCTATTATCTCTGACTCGAACGGCTCCCTTTTAGATCCTATTGGTTGGTCTAGCGAAAGTCTATTCTGTCCACGGTCCCCCAGATAATATATCGGTGACCTATTGATTTCTAGCAACTAATACTCCTCGTAACTTAGTGCTTTTTAATAGTTCGTCTGCTTTCTTGAAGCAATGTCTATAATTTCCTTCTCCTTTCCGTTTATTCGGTTCTCGAATTCCTATCTTTCTGGAATACCTTGCGAACCTTATTCTGTCCGTCCCTATTCGGGTTCTTTAAATTTGATAGAATGTTTATCTCGCTGTTACGTTACTTCAATACGTTATGATACTTTTGATCGTTTAATTTAAGACCTATCGCCCTGGGCTCTAAGTTCGCAGCCTGCTTTGACTGTAATTTCTGAACTTTTCACTGTAAATTTTATACTGTCGGAACTAAATCCTGTAACTAGGATTTTCCTAATTCTCCACACGGCGATACTGTAATAATACTTCTTGGCTACTCCTTTCGGATGCTCGTTGGTTATCGATACCTCGACACTCTTGGCTATCGGATAATGTCTGCACGATGTGATGTAGCATCTCCCCTCAAGGAGTACTGGTAAACTGCATGACGTGATGTAGCATCTCCCCTCAAGGAGTCTGTCGTAAACTGCATGATTAGCTTGGTGCTGCCAGGAGTTTTATACTCTTTAGTTAAAAAAAGATAAAATCCTAGTCCTTTTCGTGACCAACTTTTGAAATAATTGTCGCACCATTATAAAAATTATATCTCCAGAAAGCTCGTTTTCTAAACGTAAAATGATCTCACTGCGCATGACAATTGATCGTGCATTTCTGAGATATTAAATAATTTTCAGTCTTCAGCTGTGTGGGTGTTGCTGTCGATTTTTAATTCCCCACTCTTCGGGCTTCGGTAATTCCCCTATGACGTATATCTACGTTTTCACTTCTTTCCTGGACAGTTATTAAAAGCTTTTTCTCCACACAAAAATCTCTCTTCTGAAATCATTCACAATGCTGTATTTATTTACCTACTTTTATTCTTCCCAATGGGTTAAATCTAATTATTATTCTTCTGGCACAGTTGCGCTGTTGCCGTTTTAATGCAAAGTAAGGGCGATTTCCGAGACGTGCGACTCTCTCATACAGCCGAAACTTTCCACTCAGTCTATTTATACTCGTGACTGGCTCGTTATCAATGAGTCAGGAATGATCTCATTTCCTGGCCACCTGGGTCTAACTTCTTACACAACGTTAGGCTAGCATTCTCGCCTGAAATCTTTCTTATGTTCCATTGGACTGTATATTTCTTTCCTTCCTTTTTACAAATATACATGGATTCGACCCCTTTTGAGCCAATGGTACATGGGTTCAATACAATTCCCGCACTATTTCACATATGGATCCTTGATTGGACTCCAACTATCGCCTGACCTCAGAGATGCGATGCAGCTAACTTCTGACAACCGCTGGTCTCCATGAAAGGCTGTCTTGCGTGTGCGTGCGTTCGATTCCCGTCACCTACAGTTTATATCACCACTACTGCAATTCTGCTCAATCCTCTGTCACGACTATTTGTGACGCCTTCCGGGCTCCCGTAACTGTAGTGTTCCTGACAATAATGTGTCATTTTTAACTATGACAACACCTCCTGGTATGTTCGTTGTCTATAAACATCCTAAATTATCCCTACGCTGTACTGAATTTATACTCGCGTATGTTATTGGTTAAACGTCTGCTGTAGACTAAATCTTACACGATGCATAATTACTATTGTGAAGCTGCATGATGCGCTTCCATTGTTCTCCAAATATACTTGAGCGTCGACACTTTATAAATTCGCGCACTTTCTTGCGTGATCTGGCAGAGTGTTAGTTCACGTGTTGAGTCAAGACGAACTGAAGACGAACTAACTTCCCTGCGAAGCTCCCCCTATATAAGGCTTTCTTGTGAAACATAGTCCACTGGACACTCAGGACCGACTCCCTTCCTGAAATAATACATTTCCAGACAAAGTGAAGTATAATCCTCGTTTGTCTAGGTGTGGAGGTTCCAAAATCACTCGCGTGCAAGCGATCGCTTCGGCCAATTAATTACAATTAATTGCCTTCTTCCATGGCGTCATGACGCTATCCTGGTACTTCCCCCTCTGCTGATTTCCAAAACCTTCCTCCCGAGCGTAAGCAGTCTGTTCAGAGGCTCGTTTATAGATGTAGGCTTTAATTTAGGCGTGAGAGCACTCCTAAATTATCTTTCCTATAATATATTCATCTGGGTGTAAATTTTATTTCATTTCAATGCTCCAATTGGCTGTAATCAATTAATTTTTGTGGGCGACTGCCCCCTCTCTACTCTTATGCCTTGTGAACCGGTGGATCCCAGAGTCATTAATCTTGAGCTGTTCCTGCGGTACAGATGAAAATTAGTTCCTTGGCGTCACCTAAATACGCCCCTTCGCTAACCCCGATTTGTCAACTGTCAAGCTGGTTTGCTTTCATGCATTCAGGCTTCTAAAACGTACATAGGCCTGCATTTTCTTGCAATTATCCACCTTAAAAAGCTATGATATTCCCATTCTAGCCGTGAAACCCTGCTATTATGATTATATGCAGATATAACTCATTGCTCTCTGGGTTCCCTGTAGCTGTTTCCCCTCAGAGATCAATGATTCGAATCTGGGCAGAATCATGGGCCTGGTCTTCCTTGATAAGACCCGAGTTCGATGCCAGTCTGCCGTGTCTAATTGGGCACAGCTCTTCCCTCATCTTCTTATATTTCCGAGAAAAATTTGCTCATCCCTTGGCGTAAGGATGGGTCATATCAAAAGAACTTTCAGACAAAAGTTGTAGGTAGGCTAATATTTAGAGGAGCATTGACTATTGACTGTTTTTATATTACAAACAAGCAAACTTAAAAGTCGATAACCAGGGGCGCCCGTTTTTCATTTCATTACCTATCTGTCACTAGATGATGATAAGACGTAACCCCCCCCCTCGCAATTTTCGTTTCATTTCTTAAGGCTTCGGCATATTCATTATTTGGCTGCTCTGAAACCGTTGGGTGCAGTATCTTTATGGCATGAATGATATGAATAGTGTTTTTTAGTTCCGAGTTCTTGTCCATCGCTTTTCTTTGTGAATCATCGTCATAATAGCTTGCCACGGTGGGTGTGTGGTTATAGTGTCGGACTACCAACCCCAAGATTGCAGGTTCGCTCCTGGCCATGGTAAGTGTTTTTTTTTGAAAGGCGACAAAAATCACGATACTCATGTCATACAATGTTGGCATGTTAAATAACCCATTTGAATTCAGTAGGCCGTGTTCATAATGGCAAAATTAATCTCGGGATTTTCCGCCAACACAAAGTTCCTAATTTCTCTACTAGAAAGCGGTATAGCATCAAGGAGCTTAGATATCTAACCTTCTTGACATTCATAGCGCTCCAAGGAGCATTAAATTCGACACGCAAGGTGCCCTCTGGGTGTCAATTAACAAAGCTTGCGCCCGGCACCGAGGCCATACGATATTATATCGTCATAATGTTCATTTCTTAAAAACAGGTAAAACGTAGTTGTATCGACAAAAATAAAAATCAAGTTCATTAAAATGGTAATGTTAATTCAGTTCGCCGATTTTCTAAATAACTTGAGATATTTTCAAATATGCTCAAGTTAGTAAGTTAAATAAAACTGTGGAATTAGGCCTATCTCTACATCTGAATCAGTTAACTATCAGTAACTTCAATTTATGAAATAAACTGGTGTGATAATGAGCAATGGAAATATTCTCGGGATTCCAGATGGAGGGGGGGTGGGGTGGGGCAAGGAGAGGCCTCCCCCGGGAGGCGCCCTTGTCTAGGCTGACGTACGACTTGGCTGGAGAACCTTTCTAGGATGGGGATGCTGCTCCCATCGACTGGATCCTTCCAGGCTTTTTGTTGGAGTTACAGTGCAAGAAGAGAGAAATATCGGAAGACTTTTATGGGACGGAAGCAATGTACAACCAATAATGGATGAGGGCAGGATACGACCTGCGCCACTCAGTGACTCGTTTTGCTGTTCACGGTTTTCACTTCCGAGTGTGTGTGTGGTGATATCTGTGAGCATTACAAACAGAGGCTGAAGTCCCAAGCAGAATTTTGTAGTGAATGATGTACTTTTTTTTTACTAATCCCCATTGGCTGCAATTAGATCTATTAATATCTTAACCAAAAATCACATTTAGGCCTAACTAACAAATCTTCACAAGTTGTGCTAGTTTATAATAACTGGATGTAACTAAATAAATGTACACTTTGTAAATAACATCATCCACATACTTGTAGACATAGTCTAGATTTAATAGCCTAACCTAAGTGTAACTGATCTGATGATGATCGCTTGACGATGGAAACTGGTCATCCAAGTGAATTTCTTTATCAGTCTCATGGTTTTTTTTTCAGGTTTAGGAAACCACCCATTAAAATTGGGTACAATCGTGTTGACCGACTGAAAAGCATTAATGTTGATTACTTACAAGGAAAGTATCAGGTAAGACAGGTCGGAACCTTTGTGGACGCAATCGCCGTACTATAAGAGGACAACGTGAGGAGAATCAGCTGCCAGATTGAACAGCAAGGCTCCGAAATCGTACCTGACATCCTGGTACGAAGGCATGACGGATGGAGGAGCTGGGCATCCCTGTGGCACTCGGGGTAGTAGCGAGGCGGGGCGTATATGCTGACTGGAGCATGCGGCTCCTTCCCACCGCCCTTGAGGGCTGTCCATTCCAACATGTACGGTACTCGCTACCTTCCATTGATTTATATGACAGATTCGCCACATGATTTCGGAGCCTTGCAGTTCAATCTGGCGACTGATTTTCCACATATTGTCCTCTTACAGTGCAACAATGGCATCCACAAAGTTTCAAGATAGTTTTCGACCTGTCTTACCTGAAACTTCCCTTGTCAGGCAACACTGAAAAATTACTTCCAACACGATAACAGTAGGGGAGACTTTGCTAACTCCGCAATACTTGAAACATACTTTTTATGCAGATATGCCCCCAGTGCAAGAGACAAATTCATCTCGCCAGCTTTGTCAAGTCAACTGTTTCATTTCCTTTGCCTATGAATTTCGGAACGGGAAATGCTGCCGCCTACTGGTAAAACCGTGCTAACTTGTGTTATATGTTTGTATTTATAAAATCTCGCGTATTTCGGTGACGCCGTCACATTATTAGACTGATAATTTTGTGGATTTATACAAGGTACCGCAGATTTACCACTAGTACCAACCAAACATTACTATGTTAAAATATTGTTACGGCTGTGAGTTTGTGTCATCGCTCGCCGCATGAGTCACAACTGCCCCAGGGCTGGGCTGTGCCCTGCCTCCTGTATTGCGTGCGCCTTATGCAACAGGGCTACTAGGACAAAGGGATAGTCCAGAATATTCGTGACTGGACCAGCGATGGAAACCTCGAGAAGCCGTGGACCCTGGATGGATCTAGAAGCATTTATTGAGTCACCGGCCTGCTATATAAGTGCGACCTGTCAAGCAGTGGTTCTTGTTGTGTTTTATAAGCTAGTGCGAGTGTTTATCCTGGACGACAGAAGTGTGGTGACTTGCGAAATCCCTAGTGAAGCTGATTCTCTTGACAGCGAGGAAGTGATTGTGGTGCTTGTGAAACAGTGTATAGTACAGTGACAGACCTAGTGCAGCTATTTCCAGCTAGCGTACGGGACCAGACTCATTAGCGAAGAGGATTAACTGTGGTCTGTTGACAAGTGAAAGGGAAAGTATTCTCGACGTGAGGAACTGGAGTAAGGTAATAATTGCTGTTGAGTAGTGTATTTTTCTGGCTGCAATAAAATTAATTATTTCTTTAAGCAGTAATTGGTGTTGTGCTTTATACCCACCGTAATCCAGTTAACAAAGGTGCCACTAGGGGGTGGCACGTAACAATATGTTCCAGGGTCTCAAATATTCATTACTTGGTGCACTGTTTCATGATGATACTTAATTGAATTTCTCAGCTTATCATTTCATTACGGTTGGATTATCAATATCGAAATATTTTACACATCCCATTATTATCCTACCAAGCAAATAGGCTATATTTTCACCATTTTGAACAGCGGACTGAGATAACCAACAAACAGATTCGAGGTCTAAGTCCTGAAGCAAACTGTCCCATGTGCAACATTTATTGAAGTGACTGGTATCTCAGTTTTGGATGTGATACGTTGTTGAACCTTCTGATTAATACAGTACATATGTATAAACGACAGATGTTTTTCAGAAGGTCTATGTCCTGAAGCAAACCTTTCCCATGTGCAAAAATTTTTGAAATGATATCTCAGGTGGATATGGTACGACCAAGTATTTCACACATCCTATAATTATTTATTAATTCTTTTTGTGACCTTTCATTTATTTAAATTAATTGCTTATTGTAAGGATATCAATTTTATTTTTAGGCTTTTGTTAAGTTACCGTCGTTTCTAAGATTTTTCACGCTGACGAAGTTATCATTGATATAACGAAACATGTACGTGTTAATTTAATTATTAAACTGCTTTCTAGTGTTTGACAAGGGGCTTTTATAATTTGAGATTAATATCAGTCAACACGGAGAATATTTAATATCATCTACATAATGGTTATGTCTATGCATTTTATGTTCCAGGCTGTCATTTAAAGTAGGCTATTACATGATTTAGACAACCAATGCCACATGAAATTGTAGGAACTGAATTTATCCCTCCCTATATTATTCTGCTAAGGTCCCATTCCAGTTTTGTACCGAAAATAAGGTCCCATTAACACCAACCTACAGGTTCAGCATAACCCAATGCGTAAGCGAAACGCACTCACTTACTCTTTAAATGCCTCACAATTAAATAAATACCTTAAAACATGTATATTTACAATGAAATAATGAAAGAATGCAACGCGGTAACCATGGTAACAGAATCTCACAGGTCCATCTATTTCTGTAAGACGCAATGCAATTCCCATTATTACATTACTGTGAAAGTTTCCAGACGGTTATAAGGTTATCACTGAACCAAATTAAGCTGTAAAATTCAACAATACATACAGTATAATGCGCTTAAGGGGGTCAAGGGGCACCCTATATCTTTTTCACGCAATTTCCACGTGTGAGTGTGGCACGAAAGGTCTTTTTCACCCGACTATAAAGGGTCTCCGAAAACCACATTTAAAGGCCCTTAAATTAACAGTGTCTGTGATATTCCCAGAAGACTAACTTCGCTCTGCTATACCTATGAAGGAATGACAAACCTCTAACCACTGCACCAGTAGCTGAATTGATAAAGTCTGATTATTCATACCAAGGATAAATCAGTCATAGCATTCATGATTGAGATTCGCGGGCGAAGCCGCGACGGGTAATGCTAGTGTCAAATATACAGGTTAGTAATTTAATTTCGATATTATTTTCGTGAAAACCTTTCCCTTAATTTATTGTGTTTACCATCGATCCCTTTACGAATTTAGTAGTCTCCCCTCTATACAAAATTATCTAGGCTATGTATCCACATTCTCTTTACTGGTAATTTATGTTGTGAGTTAGGTAAACCTTTGTCTTACTCCCCAAATGAGTTTTGCTGATGCACGTATTTTTTAGCACGGAACAAAGAATCTGTCGCGCTCCCAGCTTGGCGTATCTAACGACATTACACCAGTAAGCTTGTGGTTACAGCTCGCGAACCCGACCTTGCGAAGGCCGTGCAGACTCCGCCCCACTTCCGGTGACAGACATACCAACGTTTGGCACGGTTTGAACAATGTAGGCATTTGCGACTTGGAACACAGAGGACTTACAGATGTTGCGGGCCCTTCTTAATAATGCATAGCCTAATGTTTTCACAAGAACGTAGTAGCCACAAATTAACATCACGAGAATACAAACAGGAATATTATAACGGTAACCAAAAATTTCATTCACTAAAGAAAATACATATTATTATTATTATTATTATTATTATTATTATTATTAGCGATTTAAGGCGAGAAACACCTGATTTGGGGTTAAAAAACAAATTTGGTGTTTTATTGTTTTTGAATAATTAGGCCTAGTATGTGGATAAATCAAATACGTTGAAAAAATGAAAAAAGTCTTAAAAATGTGTATGTTATGACATTTTTTGTGATCGTGTTACTCTTTGAAAAGACACGCACACGTTTACCTCGGCTGATTCTTTTGCGGATAATTTCTGAACTACCAAAGGAAAGTTTTTGAATGCATTACCATTCCGCTTCGTAATGATCAATTTTCAATTTCGTAGCCATGAAACAGCATTAAAAAATATTAACTGTGTTGTATTCCGTCTCAATTTTTAACATTTGTCCCAGCAGCTTTCCCCTTACCTATACATCTCATGGCATAAACGTACCGGATATTGACTTCATAACCATGATCAGTAGACTTTGATGCAACAAAATTCATCGAAGAAACTAACATACTAAACTTGCGTTCGGATGGTTAAATTGCAAGAAAGGTCCATTTAAATATTTAAAGTTTAAATTTTGCGTCGCAGCCATGTTGGATTTGTGCTCACCGGGTGGTTGAAGACATGACTAAAAGGGAAAGAGAATAAAGAGGAATCTTAAAAGGACTGAGGAGGATGGAAATAATCCAGATTAATGGTCAGGAAAGTTCTGAGAACCTCCACACGTAAGAAATTACACTGAAAACTTTACCTTCAATTTTCTCAGTTGTATATATTTTTGTACTTTGGTACCATTTTTGAGAAAAGTTCTTATGCTAGGCCAGTGAAACTTTTTCTGTGGCTTAATAAGTCCTCTGCGAATGGTAATAGGAAGGGATTTTTCAGTATGTTACCTAAGTATAAAGTTATGATTTTTTAAAGAGAATATTTGAAGAAAAAGAAGTATTTTTAAAAGCTTCATTCTAAAAAAAAACGTAAATAATCCTTTCTATTATTACAGAGAAAGATGCATATAACAATCTCTGAAAATTTAATTGTAATAACCCAAATAGGTTTTGAGTAATCTGCACTAACAAATTGAAAATATAACATGGGCAAGATAGGGAGGTGGTTCTCACCTTAAGCCCATTAAGGAGCGCTTTCTTTGTTCACCAATATCTCCTCAGTCCAGCCAATAACTTGTCCTTCCTCTACTGTGTGAGGGGTGGTCGGGTCTTAATCACTTAAGGTGGTGGGGACCAAGAGTTAACACTATCACAAAATTTGGAACGGTCAAGAATATTACAGTCTAAAATGCCAGCGTTATTTTCAAGTCGTGTTTCACTTCATTAAGCCACAAGCTGCCAGTCTTGCAGTCATTAATCAAGTTGAACATCTTCTTGGTGATTCTATCGTTCCCCATCCGTAAGAGGTGCCCGTAGAATGTCAGTCGTCTGTCGCATGATGGTGGTGGCTGGTATAGTTCGCTGTTTGCTTCAAGTCGATAAGAGCCATCTGTGAGCAAACTTGGTCCATGAATTTTTCGAAGGATATGTCTCTCGACTTTCTCCAAATCATCGATGTTGCCTTTCTTGTTCATAAAGAGGGTCTCGGCTGTATATAGAAACTGTGGTCTAATAACGGTTTTATAATGACAGATCTTTGAATTTTTTGAAATACACCTCTTGTTGTGGCTGTTACGAGATGGATATTAGGCTGCATTGAGTTTAGTGCACTCTCCGAGATTGAAGAGCCATCTCTGCCATTCGGGTGGACCCATTCGCCGAGATAACGGAAGCGATCAACTTTCCCAATTGTTCCATATACTGCGTATTTACTTCCCATTTTAATGTGAAACTTGGCCCTTCGTGTTCTGAACCAATATCTCAATGTTCAGTGGTATACTGAATGTTCCCCCTTTATAGGGCAAAAGACTGGGGGTACAATATATATATATTGCACATTTGTAATTGGGGGTGGTAGATGAGTAGGAATATGCTACAATTTTAAGGGTGTGGATTCTATTTTATGAAATATGGGGTGGGAAATTATTATCCCACTGCCCATACCCGACAGTATGTTTTCTTAAATGAGCAATGGCGTAATAATTTCCCACGTCTAAATTAGAATGATACTGTGTTTATCACTCAATAATGAGGTTTATTTTGCACCCTTCAATAAAGCATGGTTTCGTCGAGAGTCGTCTACGGGGTCGTGTTCAGTCCTGACTGCGTTACACAGCAAAGTTCGCTTAAAACAACATGCTCTAATGAATAGAAAGGTTCATGACAGAGGCTATACTAGAAATAAAATGAATAAAAAGTAGAAATAAAGAAATTTAATGACTGAAAGGTATGTGCATAATAATAATAATAATAATAAAAATAAATAAAAACAAATCCTCCCTAACTTTCACCCCCTTAATAAATAATAATAATAACACTGAGCGGTAGGAACTCGCTCGTCACAACAAGACAATGTGAATGCAGCTTCACATAAGTGATAAAATCATAACATAAGCATTTGAGCGGTAAGAACTCACTCGTCACAATATATGGATATAAGTCCATTTTTCTCAGGTCAAGAAGTTATATAATGTGTGGTGTACTGTTCGTTAATAAGAAATTGAGTACTGATGCGAGTCCGTTTACAACTGAAACAGACATGTTGCTTACGGAGTGCATCTTTTAAATCACACTACGGCTATGGGACCCACACTTAATTAATACACTATAACTATTACTGACACATGCAAGATCTAATAATAAAAACAGAATGAAGAATCTCCCTGAGATCCTAACTGGTGCCAGAGCACACGGAATAAAAAGAGCATGCCAGAAATAGGCCCAAAAAGCTCTCATCAACTTGGGAACATAGCTTCGCGCACCCTAACTTGACACGGGTCAAGAACGCGTCAAAAATAAACACACCAAAAATTGAACCAACAACAACAAAATACAAGCCTAACGGCTGAAAAACTATGTTTACATTTATATGAAACGCCAGACAAACACGAATTTCGGTGGCTACCTTACAATTATGGACAGCTCCCATTTAATCAAGCAATACTCATTATAACCGATCAGGTTTTGTGAATTTAAACAACATCATAAATTACAGTACAGGAAGCAGATCTGTTACTAATGACAAGACACGTTATCTGATTGAGCTCCCCCCAACTTGTATGAGTCACGCTGCCCTTCAAATACCTCTCTCAGTCTGGCAAGCTAGGTGCAGTTTCCCTCTGGAAAAACGTCAACAGATCTCGGCCATCCCCTTGGATGACGAGAAACACCAATATATACCACGAGTTCAGCCTCGTGAGGTCATGAACTGGGTTGACGTGGAGCAAGTCAGAATAATCACCATGATATATTCTCGCTAGCACATCATAAAAATCACATACGCACCCATAGCTTGGACTGAATCTCAAACACACTCACTCTGGGTCGGCTCAAACAGATCAACAATACTGCGTCCATTGACACATTAACAAAAACACACAACAAAAACTCGGGTGCAAAGTGCCATCCCGTTCAAATCTGCTGGAAAGCAACTATCAAATTCTACTCACAAATAATCTTTTACCTTCCAAATTCTATTTTTAATCTCAAAATTAATTCAGTTCCATTTTTGTTGTAAGGAAAATCTCCGAATAATAATGCTTGACCGCGATTTACGCAAGGGAGAGCGAGCATCGGCTGCGCGTCCCCGCGTAAAGTTAAACCAAATACAATCACAAAATATATAAATTACGCAACCCTCGGCTAGTCCCATATTTAATGTGTCAGTAAAACAAAAACTAATAATCTACATTACCAAGCAAGCAAGCAAGCAAACAAATATTTACAAAAATATCCCATAACACCGTAGCTGACTTAATAAATAAATAAATGTATTTGGTACTCAATCCTTTAAAACAGCGCCAGGAATTACGTCTGCAGCCATCTCCTTTAAGATGTTTATCTGGTCATTGACATCTCTAGGCAAATGTCCTGCTGGTTCCCAGATCCATCCTCGTTCTTAGGCGTCATCTCGTGCTGAATTAAATAAAGTTTTTGTCAGATACACACACGATATAATTCCTACTATATTCACCCATCAAGTACTATATTCCTTGACAGTCTATTTGGTGAATTACTTCGATGAACTGGTCCTACTGATAGTGCTGGGACTATAAATAAATCACTGAAGTTATACTTATAATTTGACGACACTGTTCCATGTTCACCAACATGAAAATCTGCAGAGTATGAATGTTCCGTCCTCAGACGTACAAAAATTAGTAATACGTTCCGTCCTCACACGAACAAAAATTAGTAGTGATCCTCGAAGCATCTTGGATCCTTATAAATGACACTGACTAGGGTAGGTGTGGAAGGGGATCTATTAAAAAATATTCCATAATAACTATCAGACTAGCATGCGATCGGTATCATTGAGATCGTAGCAGTGTGGGGGTTACGATTATGCTGTAGCCGGCTTGAATCGATCGTGGAATTAATCTGTAGATAACTCCCGCGTTAATTTACCAGTGCGCGTTCCCAAGCCGAGTTCCCGCTAAGACAAGGCGTCTTGATATTATTGGCCTAGACTCTTGTATGTCTTTGCGCGTTTTTACATACATTTCTGCCGTAGGGAGTGGTTCACATGATGATAGACCAATTACCTTGTAGCATTCGATTTCTTCCTTGGCGCCAACCTTCATAGCAACAAGCCATAGTGTGCGTCCCCAAGCCAACATTCGCGCTAAAAGTTGCACCTGTCCTGTGTCCCAAGAATATATACGCATCCTCCTAAAATACCACAGGAGCTTAAACCATTGTGTCCTCTCGGCCACTGATTTCTCAATATTTTCCCAACAGCGTCTGGCTCTCATATCTGTTGTCTGTAGAAATGCATCAGAAGACGATGAATAATTATTAGAATCCTTTATACAGCCTGAGGATAAAGGGTTCAATTTAACAGGATATAATATATAAAAATACCCATCACGCTCTATAATTAAAAAAAACGCAACTCCCACGCAACACAAGGTCAGTGACCTGTATCATCCTTGCCGAAAGTGCACAAAAAATATAAAAGTGATTTTGGAATGTTAACAGTTAGTATATTCGAATATAGTTCAATAATTTCAAAGTAGTATTTACTAAAAACACATAAAATTAATTTTAAAAATCTTCTATTCTATGGCAAACACCCTGAGCAGGATAATTATTTCCATTCTACCTGAAATATATTTACTCAAGTGACCAAAACCATTATTGACATTGTATTTCATTTATATACAGTACCAATGTTTACAAATCTCTTATCTTCAATAAAAACACCTCCTTCTGCAAAACAATGCATTTCTTTCACTCAACACAACCGAACTGGCGAGCACGTGCACTGTGGAGACCACTGGGATATACGCTTCCCACCTTTGGTTTCTGATGACAGTAAACATCAAATTGATGGGTTTTCAATATTTTTCTGCACCTAGCTTGTGGATGCATGTGGAACTGCTTGAAATGAAAGGGCTGGGTAGATTCTGTCCCTAACACCGTACTATAAATAGATGGTGGGAAGGTAGTATCCCAAGGACCTATAAAGGGATACTGAATGTACCAACGCGGAGGCTGTCTTCAAGGAGGAGACCAGTGCTATCCTCTCCCTCTCTTTGGATTTAATAAGTTTATAGCGCGAGAAAAGTTGCTCACATAGATGTGTGCTTCCCAACAAAGCCATCCTCCTTACATTGAAAGTAAATAGGTTAGGGTACTTCTTGCATGGGAAGTTCTATGTAGCCTAAAAATCTCGCAATCCGGTGTCCTTAAATACTCCTTTCAATTGTTTATTTTAATTTGTAATAAACAATAAAATTATTACATCCCATTAATTAAAAGGCAAATACGTTTTCATGAGAGAGGGCGCCAATGCCTGATCTCGCATGTTCCAAGAAATACCTTGAACCGGCCCTGGAATTATGGTGGCATCTGTTTCTCTTCAATTTCTGATGATAGCTGCTCGTTGATAACCACTCTGCTAGATGGCACCGGAAGCGAAATATTGAAACTGGTAATGAGGCCATGCATTTATTATTCACAACCACGCGGCTCGGGCTATATACAGTAGTGGCGCCCCCTACCCGGCGCTTCTCGGAACTCCACGCAGGGGACTCGCTTGTTTGACGTCACGACGTCGCGTCGGGGATCAAAATAATAAAGTACACGTGATGTAATATTGAGGCGGAACCGCAGCTGGAAATCCCGTCTCTCATTGGACTTTGTAACCATTGAAAATAACACAGTCAATCAGTGACGGATTTCTACGGACTGTCCAGTATTGGTGTTTGTTTGTGTCGACCATGGATCTTTAACACCGCTTCATTAGCTTCAATAAAACTACAGTTTAAAGAATACACGTATAAGGATAATGAGTAGAGTTCGGACGTTTAAGACCTATAGAAGTACATATTGAACCCTAAAATCCTATGCTAATATTTCAGTGTTCATATTATTCTTTTCTTTGGGCATAGATTTATGTTATTTGAAGGAAGTTCTGGTTAGCTTGAGGGAGGCTGTGATGCTCTGAGAGCCGAGCGATGTCACAATACTGGAGACGTGAAGTCTGCACAATCTATTTTTGGCTCGCATCTTGCGAACAATGAAACTGAACTAAGTCGTCATAAGCTTGAAGGCACAATACAGAAGTTTCCTTGTATAAGGCAGCCAAGGTTGAATGCGCAATGGATCTTCGCGCTGATTGACGTCACAAATAGGTGTGACCACGAACATAATGCTTCAAAAGGATTTGAACTTGTGACCAATGAAAGGCGAATGCTTAGGGTGGCCCGAATCTAAAAGTACCCACGCGACAGTGAATTAATAGATCCTACGATGCAATATTCTCCGCAATAGTATGGCTGTAATGTGCGAATTTTTACAAGACCTTTGATATGTGTTCAAACGTGATAGGACAATTTTATCGATTTATTGAGGAGCGGATATCCCCCTCCTAACGATTTGAGTGATTGAATGAATACTGGGAGCCGAGCAACACGGAAAAGACACTTGATTTTGTGAAGCGGACGGGGAAGCCAGGCCGGGCTGTATAGCGATTACTTTTATCTTGTGCTAGTGACTAAAACTTAGTAAGTTGTGTGTCGAGCAACATATTGATTTTAGTGAGTACTTAAGTGGTTCTTACACCACAAAGTCAGGGCAAGTCAGCGATACTGCGATAGGACTCTTGTGTGAATTTAGTAGCACAAATAAGCAGTTATATTTTTGATATTAACCATTACACTTTCATTCAGCGCCAAGATGACGACCGACGGCAGAAGGAACATGGTATCATCAGCAACGACTTCAAGAGTTGAAATTATGGAAGGCTAGGTCCATAATACTGGATGATGACGAGGTCAATTCCATGGCATCGGACTAGACGCAGATGTGTTGAGTAAAAATTTGAATTAATTCATTTTGATGGGTAAAAAAAATCGCGTATAACTGGAAAATTGTATATTTTGTAAATAACTTTGTTTTGTGTGCGAATATGTAGATTCTGCCGGCATGATATTTTAAATAGCGATACGTGACAATTTTGCTGATTCTTTTTACATTTAATATTCTATTGGCATTTGCTGATGTTGATCTGTTATGATTAGAGTACAAGTTCTTCAAGTTGTTGTGTACTTGAAAAGCCTAGTACTTATGAGGTTAATTATCACGGAAACGTTAGATAAGCGGTGACAAGTGGGACTTGATAATATTAATGTCAGGTCTGGTTTGGGAATTCTGATATTTACGATCGTTATGCAAACGCAGTGATTTTGTACTTTGTAATTTAAGCAACAGTAGTTGCACGGGAGGAATTTCTACCTCACCGTATTTGATGTTTTATTGCTTCAGTTCTGATCTGTGGTACCAGTTGGGTCTTTTTGACAAGCTATATTATGTGTGTGTGCTACGGTGTGATTCTACATGAGAGCTGGCGGGGACGTGATATCCAGTGCCGTTGCTAATACTTTTCAGGGTACGTGACCTATGGGGCGTATTTGCTGAGATTGAATCTTGATATCCCAGGTAGGGATTTTGTGTTTTTAAGAACGATGAATTTATTATGTCGCGATTACAGGAGCTGCGAGACTTCTACGAGGATTCAGGCTTTGGGCTTGAATATTATTATGCACACACATGGCACCGACTCAGCGCTTGTTTGACCTTGGACCCAGAATTGGAATATTCATTATGCATCCAGCATTGTGCTGAGATATTAGGTCCATAAATTGTATAAATGTCTTGCTTAACGATGCGTAAATACTTTTATTGAATTAAGGGATTAGATGCCCACGCCGCTTTGTCTAAAGATTTTCGTCGTATTAATCGGAGTGTTTTTGTGCTTGTCCATTTGGCATTGCATTTCATGTCATTTATTGCTGTAAGCATTCTTGTTGTGTGACCGGCGTCGGCCGTGTGAATTTAATGTAATTATCGGGACGCATTCGGCGGTTCTTTCTGTTTTGCCTTGTCACGTAGCGCTCTGATTTGAGTAAATGGCATAAGACCTGCTCACAGGCCGCTTGTAATCTGTAAATATCAATTCGTGATACTATGTGTTTATTTTATAAAAGGGTTAGTGCATGCCGGCATAGATATTAATTTGTTTTACCTTTCTAATACTTTCCAGTAGTGACGTGATTAATTTTCCCACAGACAGGAGTTCACGGCCCAGTCGTATGTAGCGCATGGAAGTGAATTCCGGTCTAAATACTCAACTAATCAAAGTGTAGTTCGAAAAACGTATAGCGCGGCACATAATATTGTATTTTATTTCAGGTATTTTTATTTTGTTTGATCATTTTGTAAAATTTTGTATCGTGATGTGTTAGATCACGTGGGTTTAAGGCTGTCTAAGCCAAGTGTTTAGATAATTCTATTTAAACTGACATGCAGATCAGTTATTCATTTTTATTAGCTGTTGTGGTGAGTGGCAATTTTGTCAACACGGGCAAATGGAGCTTCCGTCTTTCAGCTGACGTTGGCAGATCGCCAGTCCTCATACTCGCTAAGTGGGTTGATGAACTCCCAGCTGTTACTCCTAACAGACGGTAGGGTTATCAGCACACGCAAGGGAGGATATATTTGTTCTATGGCTGATTCAGTATTAAATTGTATTTTGTTTTAACCTGTCGTTTTAATTATTCATAACTTTAGAACCTTATGGACCCTGGAAACTTTATGAGAGGCATGTTCTATAAACCAATTAGTGACCGATCATGACCCCGCAGTTTTCTCGTGTAATGTCATCTCTTCCAAAGGGCACATAAGATTTATATGGCGCTGCCACGTGGGTCAAATTGGTTTCTTTATGTATCACAAGGTGACAGTAAGGATTCTATGACTCCGACACGTAAGCCAATTTTTTGTGTATGCGTACATTGGTGCAAAGTGTGGAAGCTGGGAAAAGCAATATGGAATGGCTAGACCAGTGAAACACGTCGTACGTATAAATAGATCACCGGATGTGATATTTTATTTACTTAGATAAGCGATGTGTTACCGCTAGAAATTTGTTGTGTAAAATCTTGGAGTTTGTAATAGAATTAAATTTGGAACATAGTAGTTGAATTGAGATTTGATAAGTAAATACTAGAGCATATGTTCCAGGCGCCCAACCATTTAAAATAATACTTTTGTTAGCAATCCAAACTCCAAAAATTTGAATGACAGGAAGGTTATACCTTAAGAGCTAATTAATATGTTGGTCAATTAGTTATATTAGTCAGATATAAGGCTAGAAATTTGGTACTGAATCAAAGGGGTTTTAAAGACAGAATTAATAAAAAAAATGATATACTCAAGGATGTGTTGCTTAGGGTAAATGTAAATGAATTGAGTAATCAAAGGGTTAAATTGGGGATAATTATGTGCGTGCATATGTGCCAATTTGGTGATGGTCTTGTCATTGTCCTATATTTCTAAAGTGTGATATTATATTGTGTGAAGATATGGCGACTCTCGCAGAAATACGTGAAGTGGTTGAGGAGGCAGCGAAACGCACTCAACAAAAATTAACTGAACTTAGGGTTGAAATGACAAATGAGATAGCGCAGGCTAGCGAAAAACAGTCTAACGACATGCAAATTCAAAGTGAAAAACAATCGAATGAACTCAAGGAACAATTACACACGCAACTCGAAATTCAAAGTGAAAAACAGTCTAACGGGTTAGAGGGGCGTTTGAACACAATAACCAAACAGAATACCGACGGTCTTGTAGCACTTTCAACCGAGATAAAAGATTACACAAAACAGCAATTAATTTTATTAGCCAGTGACGTGGAGAATAATAATAAGAAACAACTAGCCGAAATCAAAAAGATTGAGGATACTTTCAGCTTAAAACTTGATAATCTAGATGAAGTCGTGATGGGTAAACTCGCACAAATTGAAAATGCATGTTCAATGAATACAGCAGAGATAAAGCGGGCGCAAAATCATTTAGAAGAGAAATTTATTAAAATCGAAGAAGGGGCACAGTTAGTCCAGACACAAATCGATACTATTGACGGAGGTATTAGCGGATTGGTCCAGGAGATGAGTAAACTAGAACTTGTATCGGGAAGTAGGTGGAAAGAAATTGAAACCGAGCAACTAGAACTAAGGGAAACGATGGAGTCGAACAATAACGGGATACTAGCGAAATTAACAACAATGGAGTCTAACAATAACACTGTAATAGCAAGGTTGACTACAATTGAAACTAACCAAGCAAATGTAGATAAGGGCCTAGATAAGGTGCTGGAAAAGGCGAAGGACAGCATTAGGAAGGACTGGAATCGGATGACGGCAGAGGCGAAGGACGAGAAGTTGATTATGATAAAACAATTAGGCGATAACTGCAATCGAATCCGCGACATTGAAGAGAACATGAAAGCTAAGTTACAAGAACACAATGATCGTCTGATAAAGAGCGAGTTGAAATCGATGGAAAGAGGGACCATACTTGCCTCATTAGTGGACAGGCAGAAAGATGAACACTTAGATAAGGAGATAACTTCAAACAATTCGGAGACAGGTCGGAGCCCAGACACCGTGAACACACAGCTATTTAGAGAATGCGAGGGACGTGCTTCTACCCCTCAGGCAAACCAATTACCAGCTCAAGTTATTCAGGTTATTAGAGCGAATGATTTCCGCCCGAATAAATTTATACCTGATACTGGAGTTACACCGAAAATGTTCCTGAAAGAATTGGAAAATTTCTTTATGGACCAAAATTTAAGTCCGGAGAGACAATTGAGGACAGTAGAACGCTATCTTGGCGGCGGAGCATTAATTTGGTTCTTAAGCTTCCGCTATACATTTGAAACAATGGAGGGTTTCCGACAGGCGTTTTTAAAAAAATTTTGGGGGCCGAGCCATCAGCAAAACTTGAGGTTGGAACTCTACGCAAGAAAATACCACGGTTCACAACAAACCAGATTTGCAGACTACTTCACACGTCAGATGTTAAATTTGCGCGATCTTGACCACCCACCGAATGAACAGGATCTCATAATGACGATTAGCAAGCAACTCCCTACACATGCTCAGCAATTTTTAGCAGCAGCAAATATAAGTACAGCAGTCGAAGCGGAAGAATTATTACGGCATTTAGATGAGTCCAACAATCAATTTCAAGGAAGGGAAAAAAGAGTAAACAGGGACGAGATGGTTAACACCACTGAAATAGTAAAACCTCAGGCCGGAAACACTAAATCGCAGTCGACTAACACGGGAAATAATCAGAACCAAAGAAACGACATGGGAAATAATCAGAACCAAAGAAACGACACGGGAAATGAAAGGAGGTTCCAAACGAGGTACGACGACCAGCAGAGGAGAAAATATTATGAGGAAGGATATCCGCAGAGGAGATACCAGAACCAGGGACGATTCTATGGGAGACAGGAGATCCCATATAGAGGCAACAATTACGACAACAATTATAATCAGAGGTGGCAACAAAGACGGTACGAGAACCATGGTAACCGCAGAAACCAACGGTATCACGAAAAATCGGGACTACAGGATGACTATCGTAATCTAGACCAACGATACGAGGAATCGCAACGTTATTTAGAGGAGCTACAAAATACTGGAGGGGGAGAGAGAAATCGCTGGGAAAACGCGATGAACAGACGTAAGGATCCAGACAACTACACGGAAGATGACGGGGCGCAAAGCTTACAGATGCAGCGTGAAAGACAGGAATCTGGACGACAAAATCAAAATGGAGGTCGCCAGGATAAAAAAAACCATAAAAAACGACCAAGAAGACAGTCTCACGAGCGACCAGTGTGCTGAAGGAGATGGATGGATTGTGGCAAATATTACGGAGTGGATCGCGAGACCAGAGGATTGCCTAGAAGAAATCATTAAACCTCACAATGACACTATTATGAAATTACCTGTTATTTATGCTAGAATCGGCGGATTAAGGGTAAAATGTTTAGTTGATACGGGTAGTCAGATAAGTCTAGTATCTGAGGCCTTAGTGCGAGAGATAGGGCGGAATTACACAGTACCTATAATTCCGGTCCCTCAAATGAAAGTACGTGGCGTTATTCCTGAGCGCACCGTGACTTGTAAAACACAAGCGTACTTGGAACTAGAAATTCTGGAGCATACATTCGCTCAGAGTTTCATAATTCTACCTAAGCTAAACTTCAACATAATACTGGGATCAAATTTCATATGTGAATATCAAGCAGTCATCGACTTGCATAAAAACACTGTGAGTTTCAAGAATATAGAAGGAATGAGGAATGTGGGGTTGAACATGAATGAAGCGACTACAGGGGGAGAGGTAAACACCTGGCTGCTCGAAGCAATTAGTGAGGATATAAGGGAAGAATTGGAGCTTGGAACTGATGGCATAAACACTGCACTCGTGGAACTTGAAGAAGAAGAAGAAGAAGGAGCTGAGATATGGGCATTGTTGGCTGAAGCAGATGGCAACGCAGACGACTTCGAACAACAATTACAAGAACGCCTAGATGGAGTCAATTTAAGGGGTGCAGACAAAGAAAGACTCGAACAGATACTCAGAAAACACCGTAATGTCTTTGATACAATACCTGGGAAAATCTTAAATTTTAAATATTCGATGCAAGTCAGTGATTGGTCCCCATTTAAAAGCCGATTGTATCCAATACCTGAAAAATATCAGAACCAAGTAAGCGAGATTATTGGCGGGATGCTACAGGCTGGAGTTATACGCAAGACTCCCACGCCATTTCTCAATGCTATATTGGCCGTTGCCAAACCTAACGGTTCAATAAGGCTATGTTTAGACGCCAGACCCCTCAACAATAGACTTCTTCCAGAATATGACCAAGCGCCGTTAATCAGAGACGTCCTTAAGGGTTTCCGAGGAAAAAGCATTTATTCGAGTGTGGATTTGACCTCAAGTTTTCACCACATCGAATTGGATGAAAAATCCCAATTGTTGACAGGCTTCCTGTTCAACAATCAAACATTCGTATTTTCGAGGATGCCTTTTGGCGTTAAAACAGCCGGTTGTGCCCTAATAAGAGCCCTAGATCGCAATTTGACAGAGGAGGTCAAGCAGATGACAGTGAGGTACATTGACGATATATTGTTGGCGTCTGACAATATTGAAGATCACATGAATAATCTGGACAAGTTACTGGACAACCTACGCACATCGAACTTCAAAATCAACCTTAAAAAGTCGCATTTCTTTAAAGATGAAATTTTGTATTTAGGACATGTTATCGATAAGGATGGAGTGAGACCAAATCCAGCCAAGATTGAAGCAATTATGAACTTCCCCACACCAACTAGGGTGAAACATGTTCGTGCTTTCCTGGGAGTTACGGGATTTTTCAAGGAAAATTGCCCGGGGTATACAGAGACGGTCGCCCCTATGCAGGAACTGCTCAAAAAGAATAACAAGTGGTTTTGGAATGACGTTTGCAATAAGTCTTTCCAGGCTACAAAGTTACTTCTAAAAAATTGTATCAAACTGGGTTACCCAGATTTTAGCCGAAAATTTGTTATTCAGGCTGACGCCTCATTCATAGGAATCGGAGCTATGCTATTCCAGGAAGATCCGAACAACCTTCAACATCGGTCTTACCTTGCCTTCGTAAGTCGCAAATTGCGCAAACATGAACGTAACTACACCGTAACAGAGCTGGAGCTTTTGGCTATACTTCACGCTTTACAACTATGGCGTAAAATAGTATTTGGTTACCCCATAACAATAAGAACTGACCACAAGGCACTAACGTTCTTATCCAAGACTACTATGCTCAGCGAAAGAATCACCAGATGGTCCATTTACATCCAACAATTTGATTTGGAAATTGAACATTGCCCTGGTAAGATGAATATAATACCAGATGCGCTTAGCAGGAATCCTGAGGCGGAAGTTGATGAGGAAGCTGTCGTGAATCACCTTGAGTTAACAGATAAGGATCGTGAGTTTCTTGACGAACTGAAAGAACTACCCAGAGAACAGGAGGCAGAACCATGGATGATGCAGTTAATAAAATTCTTTAAAGGAGAACTACAGAGAGGAACACCAGCGTACAAGGAAGCTCTGATAAAGGAAGGAAGATACATGTACCGCAATAATTTATTACACAAATTTATTGATGAAGAACATTCGAAACTACGAATTTTGGTACCAGCGTCTTTACAGCGTGGATTAACATGGCATACACATGAAACCTTGGGACATATTGGAATCGATAAAGTTGAAGCAACTATAGCAGAGGCATTTACCTGGCCTCGTATGAGAACCACTATTTGTGAGGTAATCAAGACGTGCGATACTTGTCAGCGCACAAAACCTAACAATTACCTAATGAAGCAGTACCCGAAACCTTTGCTACCACTTAAACCATGTGAGCTGATGGCGATTGACACCTATGGGCCAATAACGAAAGGAAGAAGAGGATGCCGACATCTATTGGTGTGCTTAGATGTATTTTCGAAATTTGTGGTTTTGTGTCCCATACAAAAGACCACTTCGAAACAGGTCCTTAGCCGCCTTAAAATTAAAGTGATTCCGACCATGGGAAAACCTGAGTTTATTTTGTCAGATCACGGAAGTTACTTCACCAGCAATGAATTTAAACAAGGATTAATTAATCTTGGATTAAAACATATATTTTCATCGATTCGCAACCCAGCTGCAAATCCGAGTGAACGTGTGATGAGAAATATTTCGTCATTCTTTAGGGTCTTGATTCCAAATGAACACTATAAGTGGGTGGATCGTATTAAGGATGTTGAGACTTGTATCAATTACACAAGACATGAGTCAACGGGAGAAATTCCTTTGGTTCTCCACCATAACAGAGTGCCTGAGAGATCGTGGGACAACATTGTCATCTGTCCACGTGATCCTATGCCAACACACGACTTAAGGATTCAAAATACTGTAGTACACATGAGAGCACAGGCTGACAGACGGCTAAGAAGGGTAAGAGGAAAGAGATTCCATCGGGAACTGAACGAGTCAGAGTTGGTCCTCATAAAGAAACCACCGCTATCTAATCCATCGAACAAGATATTCCACAAGTTCTGTGTTAAATATCTGGGACCATTCAAAATAATCAGAAATCTGGGGAACAATGCTTATCGAGTAGAAGAAGTGAGTACCGGATTTCAGGCCGTGTAAACATTTGTAACATGAAGATTTATCATGAACAGGAACCTTGGGAGCCGAGAAGGAATAATGTCATAGGAGCAAATTGCACGGACATAGTACCATGCACAAGTACACTTGGCTAGCATCGGTGAGTACTCGTTGTGAAGAACGTAAACATTGTGTTGTTTACATATGAGGAGGAAAGCAGGTAGTCTACTGCTAATGACGTCTAAGTGGAATGAGAGAGAAGAAATACCAGACACGCTTGAGGCGACGAGACATTGAGGAAACTCATTAGTAAAAGGTAGCTGAGTACTAGGCTGATAGCAGGGGCGTATAAGATCTACGATTTGAAGAGGGGCTTACTCTCGCAGAAAAGAGGTGCCGTATGGAAGTGAAATCTACTTCTTCTAAGTTAAATTTCACCTTTTATGGGGTGAATGAACCCTAAAATCCTATGCTAATATTTCAGTGTTCATATTATTCTTTTCTTTGGGCATAGATTTATGTTATTTGAAGGAAGTTCTGGTTAGCTTGAGGGAGGCTGTGATGCTCTGAGAGCCGAGCGATGTCACAATACTGGAGACGTGAAGTCTGCACAATCTATTTTTGGCTCGCATCTTGCGAACAATGAAACTGAACTAAGTCGTCATAAGCTTGAAGGCACAATACAGAAGTTTCCTTGTATAAGGCAGCCAAGGTTGAATGCGCAATGGATCTTCGCGCTGATTGACGTCACAAATAGGTGTGACCACGAACATAATGCTTCAAAAGGATTTGAACTTGTGACCAATGAAAGGCGAATGCTTAGGGTGGCCCGAATCTAAAAGTACCCACGCGACAGTGAATTAATAGATCCTACGATGCAATATTCTCCGCAATAGTATGGCTGTAATGTGCGAATTTTTACAAGACTTTTGATATGTGTTCAAACGTGATAGGACAATTTTATCGATTTATTGAGGAGCGGATATCCCCCTCCTAACGATTTGAGTGATTGAATGAATACTGGGAGCCGAGCAACACGGAAAAGACACTTGATTTTGTGAAGCGGACGGGGAAGCCAGGCCGGGCTGTATAGCGATTACTTTTATCTTGTGCTAGTGACTAAAACTTAGTAAGTTGTGTGTCGAGCAACATATTGATTTTAGTGAGTACTTAAGTGGTTCTTACACCACAAAGTCAGGGCAAGTCAGCGATACTGCGATAGGACTCTTGTGTGAATTTAGTAGCACAAATAAGCAGTTATATTTTTGATATTAACCATTACACTTTCATTCAGCGCCAAGATGACGACCGACGGCAGAAGGAACATGGTATCATCAGCAACGACTTCAAGAGTTGAAATTATGGAAGGCTAGGTCCATAATACTGGATGATGACGAGGTCAATTCCATGGCATCGGACTAGACGCAGATGTGTTGAGTAAAAATTTGAATTAATTCATTTTGATGGGTAAAAAAAAATCGCGTATAACTGGAAAATTGTATATTTTGTAAATAACTTTGTTTTGTGTGCGAATATGTAGATTCTGCCGGCATGATATTTTAAATAGCGATACGTGACAATTTTGCTGATTCTTTTTACATTTAATATTCTATTGGCATTTGCTGATGTTGATCTGTTATGATTAGAGTACAAGTTCTTCAAGTTGTTGTGTACTTGAAAAGCCTAGTACTTATGAGGTTAATTATCACGGAAACGTTAGATAAGCGGTGACAAGTGGGACTTGATAATATTAATGTCAGGTCTGGTTTGGGAATTCTGATATTTACGATCGTTATGCAAACGCAGTGATTTTGTACTTTGTAATTTAAGCAACAGTAGTTGCACGGGAGGAATTTCTACCTCACCGTATTTGATGTTTTATTGCTTCAGTTCTGATCTGTGGTACCAGTTGGGTCTTTTTGACAAGCTATATTATGTGTGTGTGCTACGGTGTGATTCTACATGAGAGCTGGCGGGGACGTGATATCCAGTGCCGTTGCTAATACTTTTCAGGGTACGTGACCTATGGGGCGTATTTGCTGAGATTGAATCTTGATATCCCAGGTAGGGATTTTGTGTTTTTAAGAACGATGAATTTATTATGTCGCGATTACAGGAGCTGCGAGACTTCTACGAGGATTCAGGCTTTGGGCTTGAATATTATTATGCACACACATGGCACCGACTCAGCGCTTGTTTGACCTTGGACCCAGAATTGGAATATTCATTATGCATCCAGCATTGTGCTGAGATATTAGGTCCATAAATTGTATAAATGTCTTGCTTAACGATGCGTAAATACTTTTATTGAATTAAGGGATTAGATGCCCACGCCGCTTTGTCTAAAGATTTTCGTCGTATTAATCGGAGTGTTTTTGTGCTTGTCCATTTGGCATTGCATTTCATGTCATTTATTGCTGTAAGCATTCTTGTTGTGTGACCGGCGTCGGCCGTGTGAATTTAATGTAATTATCGGGACGCATTCGGCGGTTCTTTCTGTTTTGCCTTGTCACGTAGCGCTCTGATTTGAGTAAATGGCATAAGACCTGCTCACAGGCCGCTTGTAATCTGTAAATATCAATTCGTGATACTATGTGTTTATTTTATAAAAGGGTTAGTGCATGCCGGCATAGATATTAATTTGTTTTACCTTTCTAATACTTTCCAGTAGTGACGTGATTAATTTTCCCACAGACAGGAGTTCACGGCCCAGTCGTATGTAGCGCATGGAAGTGAATTCCGGTCTAAATACTCAACTAATCAAAGTGTAGTTCGAAAAACGTATAGCGCGGCACATAATATTGTATTTTATTTCAGGTATTTTTATTTTGTTTGATCATTTTGTAAAATTTTGTATCGTGATGTGTTAGATCACGTGGGTTTAAGGCTGTCTAAGCCAAGTGTTTAGATAATTCTATTTAAACTGACATGCAGATCAGTTATTCATTTTTATTAGCTGTTGTGGTGAGTGGCAATTTTGTCAACACGGGCAAATGGAGCTTCCGTCTTTCAGCTGACGTTGGCAGATCGCCAGTCCTCATACTCGCTAAGTGGGTTGATGAACTCCCAGCTGTTACTCCTAACAGACGGTAGGGTTATCAGCACACGCAAGGGAGGATATATTTGTTCTATGGCTGATTCAGTATTAAATTGTATTTTGTTTTAACCTGTCGTTTTAATTATTCATAACTTTAGAACCTTATGGACCCTGGAAACTTTATGAGAGGCATGTTCTATAAACCAATTAGTGACCGATCATGACCCCGCAGTTTTCTCGTGTAATGTCATCTCTTCCAAAGGGCACAATATATGCCCTAAAACTAGCTAAAACTATAAAATATGACCTAAAAAACAATGACATCCTATTGAAAGGCGGAAGGACACTATCGTCATGTTCCGTGACCTCACGCGTACAGTGTTGCAATTTAACTTATCCAGAAAGATGTGCCAAAATACGTCCGTAGAGGAGCGCCTTCTTGGAATCAGGTCTTCTAAACCTGCTATCTGCCTGTTCCGAGAAAAGAAAGAAAAATATATCTACTACACTATTCGGTAATCCTGCGTTTAAAACTCGACGCAGATAACACGTAGGCTACCTTGTTAACGATGCCTCAATTTAAACAAAAATCCTGAAATTATAACCAAATATGACCAAAACAATAAAAATGGCCGAAATATGCATTTATAGGCAACATGAAATTGCTTTAAACTCGGTCAGGGACCCGTCATTCAAACTTATTTTTCAGATTTCGGGTAAATGAGCTCAGGAAAAAAATATGACTTTTCATTAACATCCGAAACTTAATAATGAGAAACTGATATATGTTATGCAGAAAGCAAATCTAATAAGAAATATTTCAAAATGAGAATAAACTAATTCCACGCCTTTCTTCCAACACACACAAACTCACTGCTACTCAGTAATCTAATCACCGTCTTGTTTAGTTGACACTCATTGACTAGCTTCTTAAAACTCCGAACATTTGGAGACTTGCTGAAAACGTTCCCTTTCCCCAGTAGATTAGCTTTACAACAAAAGTTTGGCACTTGTCAGTCGGTCAACACGATTGTACCCAAATGAGATGGGTTAATCCCTAATCCTGAAAAAAAAAAAAGAGGTTCCGTGACGAACTAAAAAGCCTACTTTCCTTAAAATTTAAGATGCATGCCAATGATTAATCTATATGGATATATCTAGAATAATGACGAAATTAAGTTGGTAATATCAACATTTCTAATTAGTTAGAAATACTGCACACCTGGCATAATGTAGCCTAATAGAGCACTACAGATGGCTGCCCTGGTGACGGAATATATTCTTAATTCCATCTCTTAAGGTACAGAATATAAAATTTGGTTGAAGTCCAATGGATAGCATGGACGTTACATGCAGATAAACATTGGATCAAACAGCGCGCGTAAAATCATGTTGGCAACAATGTCATGCATGTAATGGTCAGAAATAATCAGAAATAATATGATCTATTGTTGTGCCAATTTTGAATGAAATCCGTTAGTTAGTATAGAAGTTACATGCATTTTCAGCAGGCTTATAATCAAGTTGGCAGCACTGACGTATGTTAGTTACTCCAAAATAATGTAGAATGCCAGGTAGGCCTACTATACGTGTGCAAAGTTTAGAGCTATTGGCTTGCATACTTCCTGATATATTGATATTAGGGTAACAAACATAGAGACAGCATTTATTAACAGTTGGCAGCCCTGGTTGCTCTTAAGAATACCCATAGTCATATCTGTTATGGTACACATAGCACATACGAAATGTGGTTGAAATCCAAATAATAGTATAGAAGTTACATGCATTTAAAAATTGGACCTATCATCAGGCTTAGAATCATTTTGGCAACCCTGTCATGTATGGCCTCCTGGAAATTAAACTGGCATATTATTATCTATACGTGTGCCAATTTTGAAATAGCTCCCATTCATACCTTCCAAGATATCCAACGTGGAGCTCAAATTTGAATTGCGAATTTTCAGCAGTTGGTAGCACTGACATAATTTTCAAATACGGCATTGAGATATTCAGATAGAGATCTTTACTCCTACCAAATTTTGTTTCGATTGCTGCAGCCGTTTACCAGTTGATAGGGGGGCGGGGCCAGACAGACAGCAGGACAGACAGACACACATTTGACCAGATCGATCTCATAAGTCTACTTTTCCGTCATTTTTTTCAAATTGTGAAAAGTAGTCTAAAAATACATGAGATTAATAAATACAGTTGGATGACCAGTTTCGATCGTCAAGCGATCATCATCAGAACCATTACACTTAGGCCCTAAAATCTATGTCTGAAAGTATGGGTGAAAATATTTACAATATATACACTAATTAGAGTCGAGTGCAAACAGTGACCAAGTGAACTGCTCTCAACAGGACCACGCAAGACTCAACCAGATAAGTAGCCTGTACAATACAATCTGAATTGACCATTTACAACAACCAAATATTCACTCCAAACAAGCAAATTTCGAGGCCAATCACCACTCCCAGTATCTCAACAAAACATCACATAGACCACAACTAAGAAATACTGACGTGTTGTAACATTAATTAGTTAGTGCCCCATGTTGGTAGCGACAAATGTAATGGTCTTGCTTAGGCTGGGATGACAAGTGAAACGGTATTTACTTTGCTCCACGTTGAGCGTACAAATGTAATGGTTTCGCTAGCCCACACTGTTGGGTGAGAAATGTAACTGTTTACCTTTGCCTAAGCTATGTTGTTTTAATGGGCGCCAAGACCTCAATGCAATGTTGAAATCTAAATTTGTATTTAACAACGTCTAGCTCTGGCAGAACACCTTCAAGACTCTATTCACTCAGATCGTGGTATGATTTGATCATTAACCCAACAAACAATTGTATCAGGAGAAGGAATTGGTCTATATCTAATGCTACCTACTGAAAGCAAAGATTGCATTGTAAAAGAAATGAATTTATTATATAAAACAAGTATAGCAAAATTAATAATAATAATAAGTTTAAAATTTAAATTGGAGCGTTGTGATTTGAATATTACCGATAGAAAATTACGTGAAAACGGAGTCTGATAAATTGATTTTACTCTTATTTCCAAGCTATGAAGTTACTGAAATATGAAATATAAAACAAAGAAAATGAGAGATTGCGTATTTCTGCGTCATGTGCGCTTACCATTGGAAATTGCCAAAGCATCTCCCTCGTTCTTGATGATGCTGTGTGCTTCCCACAGTCTCCTGGACGTCGTCATCTCCGTCGAAATTTGATGATATCCTGGTAGATTATATAATTCTATGGTCCGTACCTCGGACCCAAACTCGCGTAAAACCGCACTGGTTACGTTTTACAAAAGTTCGTCGCTAACTCCACTGAACATCGGAGCGACACGCACTTGCGACCGTACACCGCAAGTTCTACACAGATAGTCCCTAACTCCACCGAACATCGGAGCCACTCGCACGCGCATCCATACTCGTCAAGTACTATACAGATTGTTTACGTTTCACGGCGCGTCGAACGTTATATACACACGCCGGCTCCCCTACCATGGTACCGACATCTAGCTTACGTCGTCCTCCTTGATTGGCTGCACCCTACGCGCTAGATCCCCACTCCTTCCTCATTACACTCCGCGGGAGGGAGAAGTCGATTTCCGTTTCCACAATTCGCCTTTTCTAGACCTTGCGACCCAAGATTCCGTCATGCTTCTCGACAAGATTAAGCGTGTACTTGAAATCCCAGTGAGTCACGTCTCTCGATATACCCTAACTGACGAAAACTCCGTAAAATTCCGTAATCAGATAATTTTCTATGATATCGTCGTTCGTAATAATTTGCTGGATAGCGTTTTCTAAGACATAGAAAACCTATCTGAATGCTAATAATTTTTATAAAATGCTCCGAAAATACCTAAATAATAATTATAATAAATTAATAATAATAATAATAAATTAACATGAAAAATTCTCTTGGCTGAACAATTTGCCGCGTAAATAAATATAGAATGGCTTCCTACTGACTTATGCCAGTTGCATAAAACCCCTCGAAAAACACGTTACATATTCGCCTCGGATCATCGGATGATTTACCGTGACGACGGTCCATTATCCGATTATCCCAGACACGTTAATAAACCCCATCCAAAATACATATTACATAAATGAAATCACCCTAAATTACAGATATATACACTCATAATTTTTCTTCACGCACTTTGCGTCAAAGTTTGTTGTCACTATGGATTGCACTTTGCAACCAGTCCAATGTTTTACGTATAGAATATTGTTCCACGGATATTTCCGCCTCTCAAATTTCTCTATGTTGGAGAAATAGACATAATTAATGTGTGAGCACTATGTATTTATGATGTCATATCACACGCATTTAAGGTGTTCTGATATATTTATATCACCATAGAACTTCCTAATTTCACTGGAGGTCCCCTCCTTATGGTGACATTTAATTCCACTTATCACTGAGCACACGATCACACTATTGTGGCAGCGCCTCGTGACCATAATACTTAATCTCTCTTTAAAGTAGATTAAATTAATATTGACTTCTGAAAAAAAAACAGTAAATGCGCATTACATATAACACCAAATATTTCTGTGCCGTAATCGCCCTGTCTTGTTAAGTTCCCGTACACCATATTCTACTTAATACTAGTTCTCAACACAGACCATTTCTCCTCACACAAATAATACCATTGTACATATTATCTTAAATTACACACCTACAAATCTTACATGGCGAGGCCGTAAACAGAAATCACGTGTGCTGATATGTATGAGTTTCATGAAGGACTGTCTCGCATTCTGATGGCCCATCTTTTATCTCGTGGACGCCTTAAGCTAACAAGCCCTATTCAAGCGCTCCCCCATCTCTTGGAGATAAATGGGAACCCATCAGCGCTGCCAAAATGGCCTTGGTGCATCGAGACAATTTAGTGCTCAACAGCATCCGACAATCCCGTCATATTTCCCTGTACCTTAAAAACTCTCATTTACTTACATACTACCCCCCTGTGTGACTTCCGATACGCCTGCCTTAAGACCAGATCCTCCACGCACCAGATACTACACTTACTCATTTGATAGGCTGGCTCGCCAGCTAAACACACTCACTTTATGACACATATTTTCGTAGACTATGTATATTATACGTCCCGTATAATCTGTTTCCCTCACTATTCTCCAGCACATATGCTGTTTTCCCAATACGTTTGGAAACTATAAATGTTTCTGCGTCACCTGCTTCCAACCTTGCAAGTGGCTCCCTTAAATGAACGTCATCACGTTGCTCTACCTAGCATATTTCTCAGTGTCTGTAACGATGCCCTGTTGCTACTGTCCACCCATGCTAACCCTACTTTCCTCTGGTGTCACACCTCTACTTGACACGCTATGACCTAAAAATGTCACCTCTGACTGACAGAATGACGACTTAGACAGCTTCAAAGTGAACCCTGCCTGATCTAACTTCTGAAAAACTATATTTAAATGACATAGATGCTCCTCAAAACTGCGTGAACTAATTACCATATCCTCTATGTAAATGGTTACAAACTCTCCTGTGTCATCCCCTAATGCGATGTTTAAAGCCCTAATTAAAGCTGCTGAACTACTCTTTAACCCATAAGGTGTTCTACAAAATTGATAAAGGTTATATTTATGACTAAAAAGCTGTAAATGGTCTATCTTCGTACATAAGTGGCACTTGCCAAAAACTGGAACTCAAATCTACACAAGTGAAATACTTCTTCCCCTCAAATGTTTGCATTAATTCCTCTATTGACATAGATTTCAGCTGATCTGAACTAATTCTACTGTTAACCAAACGAGCGTCTAAACAAATACGAACAGTGCCGTCGGTCTTGGGTACCGTGATCAAAGAATTAACATATGGACTGTTAGAGTGCTCAATAATCCCATCTTCAAGCATCTGATTAATTTGTGCCTCAACTGCACTCTGATAAGCGAAAGGTACAGGATATCTATGTCCTGTGAATACTGACCTATCAATAACGTTCAATGAATGTGTATAGCAATTGGCCATACCAATGCGATCCTCAAAAACTCTCCTATTACACCATAACACATCATAGAGCCGAACACACTGTTCATCCTCTATATTTCCCTGAAATGCAGCCTCACGTAACGAGTCCTCTAGACTTCCGTTCGTAATCACACTGCCCACAAAACATGGAGAACCCCGCTCTACGGCTGGCGATATCTCATTTAAAGTACAAATCACACCTACAATACTACTCCTCTGAATATGGTCATTGAACGCTACTTCTACTTCAGAATCTCCCCATTTAAATTTCAAACTCCCTACATCATAACATAAGTTACCAGACACTCTACTTAGCCACTCTGAACCCAAGATAACACTGAATACTAAATTTGGAATTACAAGGCAAATCTGCTTCTCTACATGATTATTAATTTTAATGTCTACTAAAACTTGCTTAGAAATTACTTTAGACCTCTTCCCAACAGCTGTGATAACAAAAGTGCTTTTAATTGGCATCTCCTCAAAATTTACTCCAGTTCCTTTCATTTTATCATAAAATGCACTACTTATGCAACTCTTCATACAACCACTATCAATTAAAACATCTGTGTACGCCTCGGACACGTTAAATTTAACTATGGGGCTCTTACTAACCACTTCCTGAATAATACCTTCATCATTTAGTTCATGTAATAATTCATTTCTTACATTTAGGTCATAGGGTTCCTGTATAATTGTATGGACAGGGCATGCTACAGACTGAGATTCTGACCTTACTTCGCAGCCTGGTTCGCGTTTAAAGAACCGCTACAGCTGGCCGTAGTACTAGTTACTACTGCACTGGTCTGGTTGTTCTGAGTTGTGTTGTCATTGTTTGGCTGTATATTACTACCACTAGGCTGTCCTCTTCCTTGACCCCTATTCTGGTTGTAATTATTGTCATTATAATTTCTCCCTTGATTTCCCCTGAAATCATTGTTTCTCCCTTGATTTCCCCTGTAATCATTGTTCCTCTCTTGATACTGATTACCATAGCCATTTCCTCTGTTCTGATTTAGCTGATTATTATTATTTCTATTTTGAGCATTGGCCCCTTCGCCACCGTTCCCTTGAACTTCCTGATGCCTGGCTTCATTAGGTCTATTATTATTATTACCCTGGTTCCTATTGAAATTGTCCTCATAACCCCCTCTCCCTAGTGCATCAAATGTGCTTAACAAATTTTCTACTTGTGATATAGTCTTTACATTCTGGATACAAGCAGCCTCCTTGATCCTATAGGGAAAGTGCCTAAGTAGCAACCTTACCACATCACTTTCCTCCTTCAAGCCATCCAGATATTTACACACTAATACCTGCCCTAAAAAGTATTCGGTCATGGTGGAGCTTCCTTTAGGGTTATATTTACCACACACTACTCCCTCACGATGCTGCGACTGAATAACCTCATTCCAGAACTTTTCACAGAATTTTATTTTAAAATCATTCATATCAGTAAACTTGTCTCTGTAGACAGCAAACCAATTCCTCGTTTCCCCCACAAACACTTGTTCTAAAATTTCAACTACCTGGCACCACTCAATACTACCATTTTCCAACCTCTCCCCGAATTTATTTTCTATAGTGTTCATGAACTCCATTGGGCACCCCTGTCGATTGCTGAACTTACCCAGTTCTACCTCCCTGTGTGTGCTATTCACAAAAACTGGCCTATTCTGACTATTTTCTTGCCTGATCCTAGCTTTTAATTTTAATTCTAATTCTGCGATTTTCTCCTCAGCCTTCCTCTCAATACTGTTTACTGTTAATTTAATGTTTCCTTCTGATTCTTCTACTTTATCATATAGCTTTGCTTGTTTCTCCTCAATCTTGCTAATGCTCTCTTTATTACTCTCTCTTAAATCATTTACTTCTGCAACTATTTGTGAGTGGACTTTCTCAATTCTACCCCCCAGCTGTTCCTTAACCTCTTTAGTAGCTACCTGAATTTTGTCAATTTCTCCCCCCAATTGCTTTTTGACCTGCTGTGTTTCCAGTTGCACTAGTTCTTTTAAATTTTCAGCCTGTGTACTGATTCTAATTTCCAACTCCTCCTGTACTTTTCCTAATTTTCTGTCTACATCTGCAATAATCTCTTTAGCCTTTTCTTCCATCACCCCCCTGATCTCACCTCTAATCAGTTCGAATTTGTCACTCATTTCCCTACTGTTTTGTTCTAATTTAGCATTTAAAGTTTCATTACTCTCTCTATTTTCCCTACTGTTTTGTTCTAATTTTGCATTATTCTGTTCTAATTTTGCATTATTCTGTTCTAATTTTGCATTTAAAGCTTCTGTACTTTCTTTATTTTCCCTACTGTTTTGTTCTAATTTTGCATTATTCTGTTCTAATTTTGCATTTAAAGCATCTGTACTTTCTTTATTTTCCCTACTGTTTTGTTCTAATTTTGCATTATTCTGTTCTAATTTTGCATTTAAAGCATCACTACTAACTTTGTTCTGATACATGAACTCGAGAAGTAAAGTTTTTAATTCTGGTTGGCCGCCTACACTCCCTGTTTCAGTATCGGGATTTACCTCCGCTACCCCGGTACTACCATCACTCGACATACTGCTCGTATCATCATTCTCCAGTTGATGACCACTACGTAACCTCATCTGTCTTTCTTTCTCATCCCCCATAATGATATACACTGATAAAGACAAATAACCCCCAAAATACAGGCACAGAAATATATACCCTTCTCCTTCCACAAATGTTATTAGGTTTTCAGCCCCAAGTTGTCGGTGACAAATGTAACGTTAATTAGTTAGTGCCCCATGTTGGTAGCGACAAATGTAATGGTCTTGCTTAGGCTGGGATGACAAGTGAAACGGTATTTACTTTGCTCCACGTTGAGCGTACAAATGTAATGGTTTCGCTAGCCCACACTGTTGGGTGAGAAATGTAACTGTTTACCTTTGCCTAAGCTATGTTGTTTTAATGGGCGCCAAGACCTCAATGCAATGTTGAAATCTAAATTTGTATTTAACAACGTCTAGCTCTGGCAGAACACCTTCAAGACTCTATTCACTCAGATCGTGGTATGATTTGATCATTAACCCAACAAACAATTGTATCAGGAGAAGGAATTGGTCTATATCTAATGCTACCTACTGAAAGCAAAGATTGCATTGTAAAAGAAATGAATTTATTATATAAAACAAGTATAGCAAAATTAATAATAATAATAAGTTTAAAATTTAAATTGGAGCGTTGTGATTTGAATATTACCGATAGAAAATTACGTGAAAACGGAGTCTGATAAATTGATTTTACTCTTATTTCCAAGCTATGAAGTTACTGAAATATGAAATATAAAACAAAGAAAATGAGAGATTGCGTATTTCTGCGTCATGTGCGCTTACCATTGGAAATTGCCAAAGCATCTCCCTCGTTCTTGATGATGCTGTGTGCTTCCCACAGTCTCCTGGACGTCGTCATCTCCGTCGAAATTTGATGATATCCTGGTAGATTATATAATTCTATGGTCCGTACCTCGGACCCAAACTCGCGTAAAACCGCACTGGTTACGTTTTACAAAAGTTCGTCGCTAACTCCACTGAACATCGGAGCGACACGCACTTGCGACCGTACACCGCAAGTTCTACACAGATAGTCCCTAACTCCACCGAACATCGGAGCCACTCGCACGCGCATCCATACTCGTCAAGTACTATACAGATTGTTTACGTTTCACGGCGCGTCGAACGTTATATACACACGCCGGCTCCCCTACCATGGTACCGACATCTAGCTTACGTCGTCCTCCTTGATTGGCTGCACCCTACGCGCTAGATCCCCACTCCTTCCTCATTACACTCCGCGGGAGGGAGAAGTCGATTTCCGTTTCCACAATTCGCCTTTTCTAGACCTTGCGACCCAAGATTCCGTCATGCTTCTCGACAAGATTAAGCGTGTACTTGAAATCCCAGTGAGTCACGTCTCTCGATATACCCTAACTGACGAAAACTCCGTAAAATTCCGTAATCAGATAATTTTCTATGATATCGTCGTTCGTAATAATTTGCTGGATAGCGTTTTCTAAGACATAGAAAACCTATCTGAATGCTAATAATTTTTATAAAATGCTCCGAAAATACCTAAATAATAATTATAATAAATTAATAATAATAATAATAAATTAACATGAAAAATTCTCTTGGCTGAACAATTTGCCGCGTAAATAAATATAGAATGGCTTCCTACTGACTTATGCCAGTTGCATAAAACCCCTCGAAAAACACGTTACAGTGTTGCCTTATACTGCAACTAAATATGTGTTGGGAGTTTTCTTATAGCTTTCACAACAAATAAACCTACAGATCTGAAGTTATAACACACAAAAGTTGCTTGCTCATATCTTGACAATGATTTCCAGTCAAAGTACCAGCCTGAAAAATGCGGGGTTTTAAAGCGAGAGTACGTTCAAAACAAGATATTGCTAAGAACACTCAGTCGTCGCAACAATGCATTTGCTATTAAGTATGGCCAAGAATGCAAGACGAATGTTAAACGTGAATATAAACATGGCGAGTGTAGAAATGTTGCCCGCGTCACTCGCAGGGCTCTGAGCAGCTGGATATCTTGTGAGGACTCTTCCCATTTGGCACAAGTATTGCTGAAATGAATTGTGTTTGAAGTCAAGGCCAGAGGACAGGTATCACCGAGGTGGAATGTAGATGGACTTAATTTGGTAATTCCTAACATACCGCGAGCCATGATTCATTCGCCCGGGGGTGAGAGGTGTGGGAGGCGGGATCAGTGGTATGCGGCTGAAGGTAACGTACGGGCCAGCATTCCTTCAGCTTCGTGGCGATAGAATAATATGTATAACATATTGTTATTACTAGGGCTCGGATTTTTAGGTGCTAAAAATTGGGAACATATTTATTTTTGTATGTATTAAAAGTACTTGAAATATGCGACAAAAAAGTAAAAATATTTAATTATAATTTAGTTTATTAATAGACATATAGGCCTAAACAATATGCAGTACTCACGAATACAATTTATTCTATGTCTCACTGACTGCTGAAGCATTACAATACACAACGAGATACATCTTCAGGTTGTCCATCACAAATGGCGGACTATTAACGCGAAACACTTATGCTGAAGGCGCGAAACTGCGACTGTATGTTTCTTGCCCTTGAGGTGTTGTGGAACTTGAGATCGCTGTTCATCCTTGATTGTTTTTCCACAAGTTTGGCAGAACAGAACGCCCCAATGAGAAGTAAAATTATCTTTAAATTCTGCAACATAGTGCTGCAGACTTAAGGCATCGTAGAACTGCCTTACACTTCACAGCGTCAGAAATGAACTGCATGGGAGTGACACTGGTTCCAGGTAGCTGGGGGAGGGGGAGGTCTAGCACGTGGTGCAATATGGCTATGGACAAGGAAATCCCCGGCTTCCACAGTGAGTGGCACGGGGCGACAAGTTAAGAATAACACAGTTGCAAGCTGACATACGCTCTCATGAAGATTAGATAGCTCACAGGTTCTTACCTGTTGAAGTAACACAGATCAAAAATGCAATAAACTGAAAGATCTAGCATACTGATTTAAAAAATGTAAATATTATTTACATGCTAATAAGTGAAAATCAGGAATTTATGTATTTATAGAAAAATGCTTAAAATATGTATTAACATTAAAAATATATTTATTTACCTAAAAATCCGAGACCTAGATATTAGGATACTTTTCTTTGCCAAATAAATGGTGTTAGCGCAAATAGTCTTTTTAAATACTATGCTACTACTATAGTTAAAGCCCTGCGTGGACGCGGATATAGTTTGCATGGCTGTGAGGATAAGCTGCGGATAATGTTTCTAGTACATCTGCGAATAGTTTTTAGAATACAATCCGAACTTGTTTACTATCATTATTAGGGCCCGGATGTTTGACATAAATATTTTTCATGACAAAAATGTGAGAAGATTTAAGCTAATCTCATTCAAATTATGTCAAGCACAATTAACATTGCGAACAGGATTGGGTTGCAATTCTGGCTGTACAACATTCATTTTAAACATAGCACATGGCGTACAAAGCCTAATGGAACGACTTTCTCCTCAAATGCCTAAAGGTGTGCCTTTAATGCTTTATGCTTTATCTAATTAAACTATTATTGTAATGCCAGAAGATTCGGATAACAGTTGTGCGGATGAGGGGCGGATGCGGATAACAGTCGTGTGGATTAGGGGCGGATGCGGATGCGGCTAACATTTTCTGTATCCGAGCATGTAACAGAAGCCACAGAAGGTACAGTAACCATGTAACAGAAGCCGGAAGGAAGAAGAGAGTGAGTGATTGTTGTTATAAGGAGCGCAACTACGAGGTCATCTGCCCCTGGGAAGGAGGGAAGGAAGGAGGGAAGAAAGGAAGGAGGGAGGGAAGAAAGGATGGAAGAAAGCAAGGAAGGAGGGAGGGAAGGAAGGAGCAAGGAGGGAGGGAAGAAAGGAGGGAGGGAGGGAAGGAAGGAGCAAGGAGGGAGGGAAGGAAGGAAGGAGGGAGGGAAGAAAGGAAGGACGGAGGGAGGGAAGGAAGAAAGCAAGGAGGGAGGGAAGGAAGGAGGGAGGGAAGGAAGAAAGCAAGGGAGGAGGGAGGGAAGAAAGGAAGGAAGAAAGCAAGGAAGGAGGGAGGGAAGGAAGGAGCAAGGAGGGAGGGAGGGAAGAAGGGAGGGAGGGAAGGAAGGAGCAAGGAGGGAAGGAGGGAGGGAAGAAAGGAAGGACGGAGGGAGGGAAGGAAGAAAGCAAGGAGGGAGGGAAGGAGAAAGAAAGGAGGGAGGAAAGGAAGGAAGGAGGGAAGGAAGGAAGCAAGCAAGGAAGGAGGGATGGAAGGAAGCAAGGAGGGAGGGAGGCAAGGAAGGAGCAATGAGGGAGGGAAGGAAGGAAGGAGGGAGGGAAGCAAGGAGGGAGGGAGGGAAGGAAGAAAGCAAGGAGGGAGGGAAGGAAGAAAGCAAGGAGGGAGGAAAGGTAGGAAGGAGAGAGGGAAGGAAGGAAGCAAGGAAGGAGGGATGGAAGGAAGTAAGGAGGGAGGCAAGGAAGGAGCAAGGAGGGAGGGAAGGAAGAAAGCAAGGAAGGAGGGAGGGAAAGAAGGAAGGAGGGAGGGAAGGAAGGAGCAAGAAAGCTTGTAGTTTTCCGTGACCGTTAATCTGACGATCATGAGCCATGGAACTTCCAGTTTTGCACCAAGAATCAGAACCACAGGCGTGACATTCCACATGCATTAACCGGGAACCCCACCCGGTCCGCTCCACCTCGGTGAGTCAAGCAGCTTGACTACTGCACCATCTCCCCCTCCTCTAGACCAACTAGAATCACTCAAGCCATGTAACTTAGATAAAGCAAACTGCTATTAAAATAACAATCGTATGCCTGCAGCAACGGGCCATTTAGGTGGTCTACTCCACAACTTGCACTGCCACGTCGCAGTGAAACCGGAACACGACAGCTGCCGACTGTTAATCAGTTTTGTCTCGTAATCACCAAATGTGATTTATGCGTTTTTTTTCGACCTTCTTAACTCCTACTTCCTCGGTTGGGGTGGGAATCGAACCAGCCATCTTGGAATCAGGAGGACATACTACAACTGATCCACCAATGAAGCTATCACATATTGAAAAAAAAGGAAAAAAATGAGACGAAATAGAAACAATCATTTAATGGATAATGTTACAGAGTTTTACTCCCTGCAAAATAGTGAAAACAATAAAATTCATTTTTTAATAAGTAGACTAAATAAAAATTAAATTAAATTGAAAAAATAAAGTATAAAATCAAAGTAAAAATTCATAATAAAAATTAAAATTAATTTAAAAATGAAATAAATAAATATAAATTACAAATTTAAGAAAATAATACAGTTAAAAAGGAAAAAATTGTATAAATCAAAATAAAAGAAATTACATTAAAAAAAGTAGTTCCGTGACGAACTAAAGAGCCTACTTTTCTAAAAATCATAGAGACCATATATCAACAGTTGGCAGACCTGGTGACTCTAAATATATTCTTAGTTACATCTCTTAAGTTACACAATGCACATGCAACATTTGGTTGAGGTCCAATAGATAGTATGAATTTTACATGTATTTAAATATTGAATTTATCAGCATGCGTAAAATCAGGTTGGCGACACTGCCATAAATGGGAAGCTCAAACTTAAATTGAAATATTATATTCTATATTGTACCCATGTGAATAATTTCCATGGAAAACATGCTTCTGCCTCCAGCTAGCATCAGTCCTCAGGCGTGTACCGTTCACCCACTGAGCAGTTGCATATTTTTGATCTGAGACTAAGAGATATCAACTCTAAAATAATAAGACACAACTCTATTCTAAAGATTTTAATTGGGCTTTAGATCATGGCTTCACACAAACAAAAACACAATCCCAACAATAATACCCAAAAACAATGCAAAACTTATTCCTTCAATCCATTACTATTCGCATTTTATCCTCGCAAATCCAAATGATTACTGAATCATTTACCATGAGATTAACATGAAATTCACTCTCAAGTGCGCTGATGCACTGGTAAAATACACACATAACTGTTCTTACAATCTTATGTCACTTATTGTGACCACTTTAATTCCACAATCTAGTTACTTATTATCAACACATTTTACTTTACACTATGCGTACAATTATGTTCTGCATTTCTCTTCCCACTAAAATGCTCTACCATGCATTAACCAATTTGTGAGTTGCACATCAGATTTACTTGCAACTCCACTGTTACTTGTAATTCTACCCTTTTTGTAGCTCCACTGTATGTCGTAATGAGTGTACTTTCATAATGATTCCTTTACCGCTGTGTCGGGTGGGATTTTATGCTACCCTTGCGTGGGCGTAGCGTGTGACATCTGGTATCCACCTTCGGAAATAGGTGACAATGTCAATATAAAAATGCAACTTTTAACATCTCATAACTTTGCCAAATATTAAGTTATCAGAATGATCCTTAATTATCAATGTGTCTCAAACCACACAAATTCATTATACACTACTACAATGATTCTTTTATAACACACAGGGTTTCATAGTTTTTCCACTTTAAACATTATCCTCCAAGCCTGGGTAGGGTATGGTCTCTTCCCCCCGACCCTTCCTGAATACAATGGGTTCCGCGACGGGCGGTAACAAGATGCTCGTTACTCCCCTCAAGTCCCTTTCCTTTCCAAGCATTAGCCCGTGGCTTCAACCACAATAGTGCCGTCTTAGTGACCCACACAACACATATGACCTAACTCATACTGAATGCAAGACGGAATATGGAATTGTTTAAGCATTTATTCCTATCATTAGGATATTAATAGCTGGCCTCAATAGGTCCATTTACATGTATATGAAGGAAACGAGATTCATCAAACACACGTCGATTTGGAATAGCCGGCATCTTTTTGCCAAAGAACATGGTCAGGGCACAACTTCCTGCCGTCCAAATTCACTCCCAGGAGTTGAATTTATTCACACAATAGCTAGTTCTCGGTCGATATCAGGTGTCATGCTGACGTGTCCATGTTATCCTCCCATACACCACTGGATTCGAACCCGGAACGTTTCATAGCAATACTCAGAGCTAGGGTTTCCTCACTAAATACTTCGATTGCAATAATACCTCTCCGTATGCCCTTGGCTATACGAGATTTCACACGTCGATTAGACTGCCTGGCTTCCATGAACTTTGTGAGAAGATCCCGTCCTTTAATTAATAAGATAATCTGTACCAATTACTCTTATAAGCTTATTCATCAAGCTGCGATTCAATTCACTACTAAACACTTCCATTTCCTATCTCCTTGCATATTTCTTTCCATTATCATAAGATACTCTGATATTAAATTCCTTTGCTTGGCCCATCACTTGTAATACTACTGCTTGGATACACAGTTATTCAAATTAGCATATATTTTGCTTACAAACATTCTCCCTGGTGTATTTATTCTTATTATTATTATAACTGACATACATTTCCCCTACTCCGACACAACGTAACCGTATTTATATAATCTATAACCGAACATCCGTGTTCGTTACGTTAACTTTCTATTTAATTCAATTGCCATTTCTACATTAGTGGTAACGATTTGTCCACACAATGATGTACAAAGACATCTCAACTTGACTAAAATCAACACAACATTAATATCTGAAGGTTCTACCTCCCAAATTTGACTCTCATTGGCATATTCTACAATTTTTGAAATTACTCAACATTTAGTGGACTACACATTCACTACAAAATCATGGTTTTGGGTACTTACATTGGCTAATCTGGTGGCTCCGACCACACATTCTCACCGTTAATGCCCGCCATCATTTGCAAATTATCAAGGCATTATTACACTTTGCACACACATTTTACATAATTTTTCAATTACAAACCACACTGCACTTTGCTTCTTCATGTCGAAGCTATCGCTTCCTTTTCCACAAAACATGTTATATTAATCATTACACTGGTAATTTACTCATATTTAAATAACCATCACTAAAAATCACACGATCACTATGTACATTTCTTACTGGTTGACCCTCCTTTGCAGAATTTCAGAAATGCAGGCGTTGAAGATCTTTCCTCTACGAATACCCCCGTATCTCGTTCGAAAGTATCGATACACTGCCTGACGATTCCTGCGGTCCTCAATGTCTGTCAATTCCTATCCTTTGATAATTTCCCGATATAGCATAGATATGCTTCCATATCGTCCTGAACATTAATTAAAGTGGTATCCCTGCGAAAATGCATCACCCGTATAACAAAGTTTATACCTGCGCAGTTCGACATCCTATTATTATGTCTAACAATTAGCTTATATATTGCGCTCGTCCATTGTACATTGTACTTGTACAATTACCACTTTCAATTGTCCTTCGACTGAACTTACAGTCTCCTTGAATGATCTGCTTATAACAAAGCCTTGGACAGTTCCACGTACATTCTTTATAACACCACATAATATCTCCTCGTCTTGAGGTACGATTGACCTAATATGACATTGTCTTAACTTGTACACCACACTGTACATTTACTGCGTACTCAATATTAATCACTTGTAATGCCGACTATAAAAGTATGGCACGACTGTCCTTATTAATTGTTCTCACTTGTGCGTTATACTGCATGGTTACTATGTTGATCACTAAATATGTTAAAGTGCGCGCGCCCCTCTCTCTGGACTTGGACGACGTGCGCTCCGCACTAGAATATGGTTCAACTGACTATATTAATTGTTCTTAATTAGTGCGTTATACTGCATGGTTAATATGTTGATGAACACTCAAAATGTTAAAGTCCGTCCGCGTCCCCTCCTGGACTCGGGCGACGTGCGCTCCGCACTAGAATATGGTTCGACTGACCTCGACTGCCTTCTCCACTGACCTTATATCTGTTTGGAGCCGAAAAGTAGGTCTAACATTTCCTTGGAGCTTCATATCCTCTCTCCGTGCTTTTCTGGTCTTGAAATGACGTTTTCCTGGTCCATCTTGCCTCGCTGATTACATATCTGCCTGTGTGCGCGAGGATCGATTAATATTAATTGCCTTTGCCAGCGCGTCCCCAAGCCGCGTCAGTGGTTCTTCCCCAATGACATGGTCATAGTATTGCGCTGGGCTCATTCCTCCAGTGTTCTTGCGCGTTACGTTAAATCTGCCTCGATTTCGATGTTTGACGGCTTGATAATTAGCCTCCTTGCAATTCATTCACGTAGGTGCAATCCTCTTGTCTCTGAGTTACTCCAATCACGAGTAATCATTAAATTATTCTGGCCGATTACCACTCCACTGGGCTTCCTCTTATGTGAAGGGGATTCACTTGACCATATATTACTGTCCTCCCTTCTCTCAGACAGTGTAAATAGATCCGAGTGACTGGCGTGGCGCCACGAAAACACGCCTATATTCCAGCCTCATTTGCAACCTGTCAACAGTTCCAACTTTCTGCGCTAAGTCCAGAATTGTATGCTTTTCACAGCCCAATCTAATATTTTCTACATTATGTTAACAAATAATGTCAGAATTTGTTTATATCACAACAGTGATTTACTGTGTCCTTTCTCTAGGGGTTTTTATGACTTAAACTCCCTCAAAGACCTTGGGTTCGTTTCTTGCTGGCATCTCTAGTCTGTTCTCATTTTCTCAGAGATCCAGGTTCGACACCAGTCAGCCTAATACCGTAGGGTTCAATATAAATGCCAATTTTGAAAGAACTTCATTTATTAGTATGAACGTTACATGTGATTCAACATTAAATCTATCAGCACGCGTAGAATCATGTTGGCAGCACTTTCGTATATCGGTTACTGAAAATTAACCTTCATTTGCAGGTACTATATGTATGCAAAGTTTAGAACTGTTGGCCTGCATACATTCTGATATACTGAGATTAGGATAAAATGTATAGAGTGCAGCCCTGTTGCCATTTAAAAAATGCATATTCATATCTGCTCCGGTGAGCAAATCACATACCAAATTTGGTTGAAATCCAGTAGATAATATGGCAGTTACATGGATTTAAAGATTGGACCTATTAGCAGGCATAGAAGATTGCAATGGTTTGGACATGTGAAAGGATGCAGAATAGTAGACTTCCAAATGTAATGTTACATTGGCAAGCTGAAGGCAAACGGGAATGGGGTAAACCAAGAGAACAATGGATGGATGGTGTAAGGAGAAGCTTGACTACCAGAGGCTAAACCGAGGAAGATGCTGAAGACCGAAATTTGTTGAGGAGTAGAGCATTTTTGCGTTGAAGTAAAACTACTGCAATGTAGAATATTCCTAATAAAGAAGAGGAAGAAAAGAATACAGAAATAAACTAGTAGTTCCGTGAAGAACTATACAGCCTATTTTCATATATCCTACTTATGTTAACTGCCACTATCAACATACTACATTTCAGTTTGATTGCTGTAATAGATTCGTAGATATTGAGAACCGACTAAATATTTCAGATGGTCGCCATGTTGGATTGTTAAATGTATAGGCCATAGTGTCATGTACCGTTAAAGGAAAATTATTGCGTAGGTTCATTATTCAAACTTTCACTTCGATCGCATGATTACGACAAAAGAAATAAAATTTTAATTTTAAAATTTGCACAGCCGCCATCTTGAGGTTATGTAAACAATTGAACTAAATTAGATACCACTGCATTAGAATGCGTATAAACCTTTCCTGTACCAGATTTCATTGCGTTTGGAACATTAAATCGCGAGAAAGGTCTATTTAAAATTTTCAAATTCGCTTGGCCGCCATGTTCGTTTTGTAGTTAACAGGTTTTTGAAAGTGTTATAGATGAACGTCCAGTAGTGCCCTCTATCTCCGTACAAAATTTCAGGATGATACCGCTAATAGTTTCAGAGATATAGAATGCCGGTGAATTATTTCGCACATCCGCCATCTTGTGGTTATGTAAACAATTGATCGAAGTTAGATGTCGGTGCATTACAATATGTATAAACATATACTGTACCAAGTTTTATTGCGTTTGGTTGGTTAAATCGCGAGAAACGTCTATTTAAAAGTCGCAAATTCGCGTGGCCGCCATGTTGGTTTTGTAGTTACCAGTTTTTGAAAGTCACATAGGTGAACTTCTAGTAGTTTCCTTTACCACCGTAATAAATTCCAGGGTGATATCGGTAACAGTTTCGGAGATATTGAATGCTGGTGAAGTACTTCGCACAGCCGCCATGTTGGATTGGTGAGACGTAACAAAATTTGAAGGGCACGGTCGGCGTCGCCCGGAATAGTGCTATGAACTTACCGAGTTTCATTGAGAACGCTCGAGCCGTTTAAAAGTTATTAGGGGGACATACACACACACTCCTCACACACACACACACGCACACACACACGGGCAAAAGGTGATCTCATAAGCCTTTTTTTTTTTTCAAAATTGAAAATAGGCTAAAAATGAAAAAAAAAAAAACAAATATAGAATTTTTAAATTTTACTTAAAAATTAAAAAATGATAATTAAATACTTCAATGGGTACCGTCGAGTGTTAAGGTAGTGGCATTTCACATTTATCTTTAAACAGATCCGTTTATTTTCAATAAATGTCTAGAATAAAAGATCTGTTGCCTCATCTAGACGAATGCAGTATTTCCCAATTTTCTGTTAGCACAGATAGCTTTTTTAGCCTACTTTTCACATTTTGCAAAAATGAGGAAAAAGTAGACTGATGAGATCGGGCAAATGTGTGTCTGTCTGTCCTTTTGTCTGTCTGTCTGCTCTGTCTGGCTGTGTGTGTGTGTCCCCCCTATCAACTCCTAAACGGCTGCAGAAATTGAAACAAAATTTGGTAGGAGTAAAGATCTATACCTGAATATCTCACGGCCATATTTTAAAATGATGTCCGTGCTACCAACTGCTGAAAAATCGCAATTGAAATTTGAGCTCCATGTTGGATATCTTGGAAGGTATGAATGGGAGGTATTTCAAAATTGGCAAACGTATAGATAATAATATTGCAGTTTAATTTCCAGGAGGCCATACATGGCAGTGTTGCCAAAATGATTATAAGCCTGCTGATAGGTCCATATTTTAAATGCATATAACTTCTATACTATCAATTGGATTTCAACCAAATTTCGTAAGTGCTATGTCTACATAAACAGATATGACTGAGCGTATTCTTAAGAGCCACCAGGGCTGCCAACTGTTAATAAATGCTCACATTTTTAAAAATCCAAATACCCATATATCAGAAAGTATGCAAGCCGACAGCTTTAAACTATGCACACGTATAGTACCTGGCATTCTATATTAATTTGGAGTAACTTATATACGTCAGTGCTACCAACATGATTCTAAGCCTGCTGTGAGGTCCAAATTTAAATACATGTAACTTCTATACTATCTTTTGAATTTCAACCAAATTTCGTGTGTGCTATGTGTACCATAACAGATATGACTATGCCGATTCTTAAGAGTAACCAGGGCTGCCAACTGTTAATAAATACTGTCTTTATTTTGGTTACCCTACTATCAATATATCAGAAAGTATGCAAGCCAATAGCTCTAAACTTTGCACACGTATAGTACCTGGCATTCAATATTAATTTGGAGTAACCTACATAGGCCTACGCCAGTGCTGCCAACAAGATTCTAAGCCTGCTGATAGGTCCAATTTTAAAATGCATGTAACTTCTATACTAACTAATGGATTTCATTCAAAATTGACACAACAATAGATCATATTTTTTCAGATTATTTCTGACCAATACATTTATGTCATTGTTGCCAACATGATTTTACGCTCGCTGTTAGATCCAATGTTTAACTGCATGTAACGTCCATGCTATCCATTGGAATTCACCCAAATTTTGTATTTTGTACCATAAGAGATGGAACTAAGAATATATATTCAGTCACCAGGGCTGCCAACTGTAGTTCTCTATTAGGCTACATTATGCCAGGTATACAGTATTTCGAAGTAATTAGAAATGTTGATATTACCAACTTAATTTCGTCATTATTCTAGATAGATCCATATAGATTAATCATTGGCATGAATCTTAATTTTAAGAAAAGTAGGCTCTTTAGTTCGTTACGGAACTTCTTGTTGCTAATGTGACCGACTATATGAAAGCTATTAGGATATGGGTGGTGCTGAGCTACTCATAGGGTCAGTACTCGCTCAGTGATTAAAAGTTTATAATATTTATAATATTTTATATATTGGACATGTTTCAACGTTACAATGAGGCCATATTCAGCTTAGAATAAATGAAAATCAATTAAGAATAAAAATAAAAATATTATATATATATATATATACTTAAATCTAAATAAGATGTGAAGTTGTTAAAGAACATATGTAATAAAATGAATGCAGTATTAAATTAAATAAAATTCAATATTGGTTTTTACAATAATCTTCAAACTGCAGTTAGAAAGTAAGAAATATTGATGGTAAGTGTAAATAATAATAGTTTAAAATAGGCCTATACACAAAATAGATTATTTAAAAATTAACTACCAAAAATCAATAAATAATTCAGCTCAACGGTTGAACGAGTAAGCTAAATCTTCAAATACAGAGTTTAAATTTGGAAATAGGTGCCAAACTGTTGACATGAAATAACCGTGTCGTATAGGATGGAGAATTCAGTATTTTTCTTATAAGAATTTGAGAGACTGCCCAATGTGTATGTGTGGCAATTCCACGTTCATCAAACGTTTTGAAAACAACAAAACGGGTCCCTTGTAGTGGAATTATATAGCTCCTCTTAACTTGTCAAATAGTGTATGGTTATGTGTTTATCTTCTTTTACATAACTGTCATATATGAAGTTACCCGTAGTATGTAATGCAATTCTATAACCTATATTATGTTATTTGTGTTCGGATCAATGAAGTCATTGGATTACGGGGTTTCTAACCATACAGTATAATCATTAATAGCGGACCCGTCCGAGGAATCTCGCATGTTCATAAACCACACTTTCCCCAACAGGTTTATAATGAGAGACTTAAGGGGAAAGGTTGTTATGTTTTTATTTCAACCGAATGATTATAGAACACTATTTACATTTCAGTTAGAATTCCAAGTTCTACCCTCACATAAGAAAGCAATTACTGAAAATTGGATCATCATAACACTCACCGGTTATTCGATATTTATGAAATTATACGATTTGACTACTCATTCCTTTGATTTACTGTTTCTGAAATCCATGCAAAATGATAACGGAAAGACCTCAGAATGTTAAAATGATATGAAATGGCGTCACAGCGGTCAAAATGTGAAGTGGACAGGAATTATGGAGCGTATTTTCCTACAGCAACTGTATCTGCATATCACACACTTCGTACAATATTTTTAATGTCACTTATTAAGGAAATTATAGATATTTATGAAATTAGAGTGCTATTCGTCACTGCTAATGACTTTTCTCTTTAATTTGAATGCTCATTTGTAACGATCGGTCGTATGTGAGCTGAAATAATATATATGATCTTTAGATATATGATACATGATAATGCTTTTGAGTACCGTATCCAACAAACGTCCGGGCTGATTATAATCGAACAAAAAATGGCGAATGGCCTCCACAGAGATCGTGATGAAGATGGAATGAATGATGACGTCACAAACACTCAGTCCCTGAGCCAGGGGTTCGTTGTTGATTAGTTAAGGGGCTTGCAATATAGTGGTCATTTAGCCCCGTGTGCTTAGGTGTGGATAGGATTTGTCTGATAACCTGTGTTATTGTAGTGACTATACTAGAATGGACATTGAAACTAGGATTGGGAAGGAGGCGGCTGTAGGCTTAAGTTAGGAACCATCCCGGTATTTGCCTGGAGTAGAAGTGGGAAACCACGGAAAACCACTTCTAGGATTCCTGAGACGACAATGGCACCCACTTCTTTTCCGTTTTCTCACGAGGCTGTGAAAATCCCGTTCCATCTCTCCGACCAGACTTAAATTTCTTGTCAGAGGCAGAAATTGAACCCGAATCTCAAGAGAGACAGCCTTCAGCTGTTCTGCACAGCAACTTTGGTTGGTTGGTTGGTTCCTTAGTTTAGGGGCTGCTTGTAGCCCCGTGTACTTTAGGTGTGTGTAGAATCTGCCTGATAATCGGTGTTAATTGTGATGGCTGTATAAGTGTGTGTTATCTGTAACTCAGGTAAGGACTGCAGACGATTAATTCCAAGTAGTTCCTAGGAAATGCTACCGTCAACGACACCTAGCCGTGCACTTGGGTACTAGGTGCAACCGGTACCTAGCGGCGAACGTTGGAACTTAATAGAACGTTAATCAAATCTAACCTACAAATATATCTTCACACAATTGTAGTTAGTCGAAGGTTATTTTATATACATTAAATATATGACATGGGCCCACCGGCCTTACTTCCCTTCCGAAGGAAGGCATACTGAGGGATTTTTAACGCTCTTAAAATATCCGACGACTTCGGCCGGATTTGATGACGATGATGATAATTGTTGTTTTAAGGGGCCTAACATCTAGGTTATCGGCCCCTAATGGTTTGGGTGATAGTGAAACATGAGATGAGAATGAAAACTATAACTAATACTAACTACAGACTTACATACTAGAAGAAGAAATGGTAAACAAATTAAGGATAAGGCAATTAAAGGACAAGAAGAAAAGAAATGCCCTCAACCCTCGAAGAATGAGGATTGAGGGACTTGAAAGGATGGAGAGCCATGAAAGGCAGATAGGGAAGGGGAAAGAGGAGAGGGCCCGCCCCAAATTCAGTGAAAAGAGGGGAATATCGGACCCAGCTCAGGAATCCCTCGGGCTCGCCAACTCCCGAACTCACCAGCCGTGAGCCCCTGAGGGTGTAGCACTATCCAGGGTGCACCATAAGTGGTGAGGCTACACACACCCTGCCTCCTTGAGGGCCTTGAGCAGAAGGCAGGAGATAACATGAAAAGAAAATGAAGGCTGACCCCTCGAAGAATGATGGTATCAGGAACGATGAGACAAGGGCCAATTAAGGTGGGAAAGGAAGAGACTCCCTAGGCCTCGGATACCCTAATACAGCTTGCCACGGTGGGTGAGTGGTCAACGTGTCGGTCTACTAACCCAAGCTTGCAGGTTCGCTCCTGGCCGTGGTAAGTGATTTTTGAAAGGCGGAAAAATTACGAAACCATGTCATACAATGTTAGCATGTCAAAGAACCCATTTGAATTCCGTAGGCCGTGTTCATAATGGCAAAATTAATCTCGAGAGTTTCAGCCAACACAAAGTTCCTCATTTCTCTACTAGAAAGCGCTATAGTGTTCAAGAGGTCAGATATCTAACCTCCTTGACTTTCATAGTGCTTCAAGGAACAACGAAATTCGACATGCAAACTACCCTTTGGGTGTCAAATAACAAAGCTTGCACCCGGCACCCGAGGCCATACGATATTGTTATATTATATACCCTAATACCGTCGGGGTCGGAAGAGAACAAGAGTTGACCTAGATAGATCGACAGGAAAGAAGACGGAGAGGAGCCCGGCACAAGGGCCGTGTTTGAACTCGCGATTTTGGGCATAGACGCTCAGCAAGCTACGAACTACGCCACCGCACCGGAGCCGCTCACGGCAAGTTGAATGTGGAACAATCTTATTGGGCATTGTTCAGCTATAAACCTGATTGCTATTTATAGCGACAAAGGAGAGTGATGATCTGTGTGTTCCTGGAAGCGAGGGGCCGGGTTTGAGTCATGGCGCGCAAGTGTGTGTGTGGGATGTTGGCGCCACTCAGCTAAATATGGCGACCAGATATCACCCTGGGGGATGGTGTCTGATTTGTCACCACAATGATAGCTTCTTGGAATACTCTACTACATTCATTCAAGTTCATTGTAGACCAGGAGTGGCCAACCTTAACTATGAGAGTCACAAATTTATGAACCTGTTTCGAAACTAGCCACATTGTTAAGAAATTAATGGTTTACAAAATAATAATAATAACAATAATAATAATAATAATAATAATAATAATAATAATAATAATATCGTATGGCCTCGGGTGCCGGGTGCAAGCTTTGTTATTTGACACCTAAAGGGTAGCTTGCATGTAAAATTTCGTTTTTCCTTGAAGCACTATGAAAGTCAAGGAGGTTAGATATCTAAGCTCCTTGAACACTATAGCGCTTTCTAGTAGAGAAATGAGGAACTTTGTGTTGGCAGAAATTCCCGAGATTAATTTTACCATTATGAACACGGCCTACTGAATTCAAATGGGTTCTTTGACATGCCAACTACGTATGACATGGTGTCGTAATTTTTGCCGCCTTTCAAAAATCACTTACCACGGTCAGGAGCGAACCTGCAAGCTTGGGGTTAGTAGACCGACACGTTCACCACACACCCACCGTTGCAAGCTGTTTACAAAATGATGATACATTATTTGTGTGGTTGAGTCTTCTATCTTTTGACTGGTTTGATGCAGCCCTCCATTCCTCCCTGTCCTGAGCTAATCGTTTAATCTCTACATAGCTACCACACCTTACATCCGAGGCAATCAGTTTAACATATTCTAACCTTGGTCTACCCCTGCAGTTCTTGTTCTCGATCCTTTCTTCCATAACTAAGCTTGCTATTTCTGGGTGTCTTAGTATGTGCTCTACCAACCTATCTCTTCTCTTCATCAGCAGTCGCCAGAAACATCTCTCCTCTCCTGCTCGTCTTAATACCTCTTCATTTGTAACCCTATCAACCCATCTGATCTACATCATTCTCCTGTAAAACCACATTTCAAACGCTTCAATTCTACTCTTTTCTGCTGCTCCAACAGTCCAAATTTCACTTCCATGGACACCACTCTCCAGACAAAGGCTTTCAAAAATGAGTTTAGATGGAGTTAAGGGAAAAAGATAAAGTCATTGTGTATCCATAATAGTGATACTAATGTGATTGGTTTTACGTCCCATTTAGCTACTCTGGCTACGCCGGGGCGCCGGAATTTTGCCCCAAGGGGATCTTTAACGTGCCAGTAAATCTACTGACTCGGCTCCCTCGCATTTGCGCACCCTCAAATGCCAGCTGACTCTGCCAGGATACGAACCTGCAACCTTGGGACCAGCAAGCGAGAACGTTACCGCTCACACGTGAAAATTGCGTGAAAAAAATCTAGAGTGCCCCTTGACCCCCTTAAGCGCATTATACTGTGTGTATTGATGAATTTTACAGCTTAAATTGGTTCAGTGATAACCTTATAACCGTCTGGAAACTTTCACAGTAATGTAATAATTGGAATTGCATTGCGTCTTACAGAAATAGATGGACCTGTGAGATTCTGTTACCATGGTTACCGTGTTGCATTCCTTCATTATTTCATTGTAAATATACATGTTTTAAGGTATTTATTTAATTGTGATGCATTTAAAGAGTATGAGAGTGCGTTTTGCTTACGCATTGGGTTATGCTGAACCTGTAGGTACCCCATATGTGTAGGTTGGTGTTAATGGGGCCTTATTTTCGGTACAAAACTGGAATGAAACCTTAGCAGAATAATATAGGGAGGGATATAACAATTTAAAATCTCTATCGAGTTCGATAATGTGCAAATCGGACCAAGGGGGTGGAAACAACTGAAATATCACTATAACTTTCTCAATGCGAGAAAAATCGAATCCATTCAAAGTTCGTACTATTCTTTGAATAAGGGCCAAAAATGTATACCAGTAAAGGTTTTTGATACCTAATATAATAAATACTAGTTGGCCCGTGCGAGTTTTCGCAACGTGAATGTACTGCCTTGCGTTCTAGGGGCAGGCTCGCCTAGCAGTACGCCGCGCTCACGCCAGATGGCTGCCACCGCCGCGCTGCCCTGCGCTCTAGTGGCAGGCTCGCCAGGTTACGGTGCTCCCATTGTAAATGTACATTTTTTAAGGTATTTATTTAATTGTGAGGCATTTAAAGAGGAAGTGAGTGCGTTTCGGGCACACATGTGGTTATGCGGAAACTGTAGGTACCCCATATGTGTAGGTTGGTGTTAATGGGACCTTATTTTCGGTACAAAACTGGAATGGGACCTTAGCAGAATAATATAGGGAGGATTTATTGCAGCCAAGTGGCCAAAATGGACGGTTACATGGTGTGCTTATAAATAATAATGATTACAGGTAGACTAATCTTTACAGTATTCAACTATGCTCTTTGTCCGCTTTCTGCATGATGTTATGTGGTAGGCTATTTGTCGCAGGAGTTATTGCACAGAGAGCATATGCATTCTTAATTCGGTTCATGGTATTTAACATTTCTACAAATGTTGTGCTGGAAACCATAGACCTCTAAACCAAATCCGAAAATAGAAAAATATCTCTCCCAAGCGTGTTAAACTGTACAAGAGTTATGTGGGCTGAATATTGGCAGTTCTAGTACGAGTTAGACCACTTCGTGGCGCAGTGGCCAGCATTGTTGGCTGTCACCCCTGAGGTACCGGGTTCGATCCCCGGCTCTGCCAAGAATTTAAAAGTCTTTGTATGGTCTGGTTTGGGCTCTCCCAGCCTCGTGATGCAAAATGAGAACCTGCCGGATGCTATGGCAGGTGGAGGAGTGGAAAGTAACCTGCCACCCTACCACACGCAAACTCCGGCTCGGGATGTCTGGTCAGTGATCCATTGACAAAGTCAAGGGCTCTTATTCAGGTCGCCTTCGTCCCTGGAGGGGATATTACACTCTAATTTCTCAAGTACCAGTTAGAGTGTTTTGCAGCTGGACCAGGCAAGTGCTGGATTACCCATTAGGCCCGACTAGGCCCAGGCCTAGGGCCCCCAATTATCTGGGGACCCCAAAATTTTATTCCGAAGATTTAGAAACTTTTTATCCAGAACTGAGACAGTTTCAGCTTTATATTTAATTACAATGTCCTTTAATAACAGAGTTCACTCATTCTGAAATTTACGAAATTCTTATTCGAGACAAGCTTGAGTCTGTTTTTCAGAACGTTGAAATTGCTTTTCGCATTTTCCTGACCCTCATGATAACGAATTGTTCTGCGGAGCGCTCGTTTTCAAAATTGAAACGGATCAAAAGTGCGCAAAGAAGTATCATGTCACAAGAACGATTAGACATGCTAAGTTTAATGTACATCGAGTCAGATGTTCTGCGGGAAATTGATTTTGATGGCATTGTAGAAGATTTCATTGGCCGAAAAAAAAACAGAAGAAAAAAAATTTGATTACATTTTACAGAAGTGAAAACATAGTATGATTTGTTAAATTGTTCATCAAATCATCTGAAATGTTTTCAAATAACGATGATCGTTTCAATTGAAATATATGTATATATGATTTAATAAAAAGTGTAATATTCATCTTGAGAAAAACAAGAAGTTCCGTGACGAACTAAAGAGCCTACTTTTCATGCCAATGATTATTCTACAGTATATGAACCTATCTAGAATAATGACGAAATTAAGTTGGTAATATCGAAATGTCTAATTAGTTCGAAATATTCCTGGTATAATGCAGCCTAATAGAGCACTACAGTTGGCAGCCCTGGTGACTGAATATATTCTTAGTTCCATCTCTTAAGGTACACAATACAAAATTTGGTTGAAGTCCAATGGACGTTACATGCAGTTAGACGCGTGAAAGAATTTTGGCAACAATGTCATGCGTGTGCTGGTTAGAAATAATCGGAAATATTATGATATCTTGTTGGGACAATTTTGGATGAAATCCATTTGTTAGTATAGAAGTTACATGTATTTTAAAATTGGACCTATCAGCAAGCATAGAATCATGTTGGCAGCACTGATTTATATTAATTATTCCAAATTGATTTAGAGTGTCAGGTGCTATACGTGTGCAAAGTATAGAGCTGTTGGCTTGCCTACTTTCTGATATATTGATATTAGGGTAAAAGAATATAGACAGTATTTATTAACAGTTGGCAGCCCTGATTGCTCTTAAGAATACTTATAGTCATATCTGTTAAGTTACACATAGCACATACGAAATTTGGTTGAAATCCAACTGATAGTATAGGAGTTACATGTATTTAAAAATTGGCCCTATCAGCTGGCTCAGAATCATGTTGGAAGAACTGAAGTATATAAGTTACTCCAAATTAAAATGTCAGGTACTATGCGTGTGCATAGTTTAAAAGCTGTCGGCTTGCATACTTTCTGATACTGTATATTGGTATTTGGATAAAAAAAAATAGAGAGAGCAATTATTAACAGTTGGCAGCCCTGGTGGCTCTTAAGAATACGCTCAGTCTTATCTGTTTATGTGCACATATTACATACAAATTTTGGTTGAAATCCATTCAATAGTGTAGAATTTATATGCATTTTAAAATTGGACCTATCAGAAGGCTTAAAATTATTTTGGCAACACTGTCATGTATGGCCTCCTGGAAATTAAACTGAAATATTATTATCTATATGTGTGCCAATTTTGGAGTAGCTCCCATGCATACCTTCCAAGATATCCAACATGGAGCTCAAATTTCTAGTGCGTTTTATCAGCAGTTGGTAGCACTGACTTCATTTTCAAATATGGACGTGAGATATTCCGGTTTACATCTTTACTCATACTAAATTTGGTTTCGATTGCTGCAGCCGTTTAGGAGTTGATAGGGGGGGGGGACACACACAGACAGACAGACAGACAGAAGGACAGGCAGATAGTCATTTTCCCGGATCGATCTCATAAGTGTACTTTTTCATTATATTTGCAAAATGTGAAAAGTAGGCTAAAAAATAAAGGGGCCCCAAAAATCTGAGGGACTTGGCCCTCATTTTACCTTAATCCGGCACTGCAGATGCCACACGTTCGTAACTTAGCGGTCTTTGTAGACGTGGAGCATTAAACTGGCTTTACAACCCTAACCAACACGCAATTAGTGGTTTATGCAAACGAGCGCGATTTTTGTTTGCCATTTTCAACGGCTTCGAGCAGGTTATGCACCCTGAGTCATTTAACCCGCGAGGACTGGCGCATGGCTATTTTTCACCCGAGACTTAAATAATGCTCTATATTTTTTGTTTTGGTCAGCCCTTATTTCCTGTCGCTTACTGGACCTTCCTTCCTAGCCTTGAACTTAACCCTGCAAAAGGAGCATGTCCATAGCTTTGTGAACACTCAAATTATTTCTATATTATTAACGGTCGGGTCAGATTTACCCATGGCGCCAGTCTTCGCGTGACAATTATCGGCTTACGTTAGTCGGGACAATATATAAAACAAGTAGTTCCGTGAAGAACTATACAGCCTATTTTCATATATCCTACTTATGCTAATTGCCGCTATCAACATACAAAATTTCAGTTTGATTGCTGTAGTAGATTAATAGATATTGAGAGCCGTCTAAATATTTCGATTGTTAAATGTATAGGCGATAGAGTCATGTACCATTAAAGGAAAATTATTGCGTAGGTTCATTATTAAAACTTTCACTTCGATCGAACGATTACGACACAAGAAATAAAAACTTAATTTTAAAATTCGCACAGCCGCCATCTTGAGGTTATGCAAACAATTGAACTAAATTAGACACCAGTGCATTACAATGTGTATAAACATTTCATGTACCAAGTTTCATTGCGTTTGGAACATTAAATCGTGAGAAAGATCTATTTAAAATTTTCAAATTCGCTTGGCCGCCATGTTCGTTTTGTAGTTAACCGGTTTGTAAAAGTCTTTTATATGAATTTCCAGTAGTGCCCTTTATCTGCGTACGAAATTTCAGGGCGATACCGCTAATAGTTTCAGAGATATAGAATGCCGGTGAAATAGTTCGCACAGCCGCCATCTTGTGGTTATGTAAACAATTCAACGAAGTTAGATGTCGGTGCATTACAATGTACATAAACATATACTGTACCAAGTTTTATTGCGTTTGGTTGGTTAAATCGTGAGAAACGTCTATTTAAAAGTCGCAACTTCGCTTGGCCGTCATGTTGGTTTTTTAGTTACCAGTTTTTCAAACGTCACATAGGTAACCTTCTAGTAGTTCCCTTTATCACCGTAAAGAATTCCAGGGTGATATCGGTAATAGTTTCGGAGATATTGAATGCTGGTGAAATATTTCGCACAGCCGCCATGTTGGATTGGTGAGACGTAACAAAACTTGAAGGGCACGGTCAGGGTCATCAGGAATAGTGCTATGAACTTACCGAGTTTCATTGAAATCTCTCCAGCCGTTTATAAGTTATTAGGGGGGGGGGGCGCGCGCGCACGGACAAAAGGTGATTTCATAAGCCTATTTATTTCAAAATTGAAAATAGGCTAAACATAAGGGGGGGGGGGGGGATCCACCTATTTCGGTGCAGTACAATCACATAGGGAGCCTCCGTGTTTTAGGCGGCAGCACGCCGGCCTCTTCCCGCTGGGTCTGTGGTTTAAATCCCGGTCACTCCATGTGAGATCTGTGCTGGACAAAACGGAGGCAGACAGGTATTTCTGCGGGTGCTCCGGGTTTCCCTGTCAAAATTTAATTCCAGCAACACTGTCATTTCATTTGTCATTCATTTAATCATTGCCCTAGAGGAGTGCGACAGGCTTCGCCAGCCGGCTCAGTTCATATCCTCGCCGCTTTTTGGGGGCTTCATTCATTCCATTCCTGACCCGGTCGGTCGAGCGGAAGCAGGCTGAGGATTTTCTTTTCCACAATCACATAGCTCACGTTCTTGTTGGTCCATGTTTAGGGTCTAGGGACAACTAGGTCATCAGCTCCTTTGTTCAAAGAAATTGACATGGCTGCTTTGCGGCCACTACCTAGGTCAATGATACGGTTATGAAAAGTATTGCCATTTTTCTGCATGTTAAATTTTAAAAATATAAATAATCCTCATTTTCTATTGGGAATAGTTCATAGCAAGACACCAGGTGTAAAATTACTTCATCAAAATGACCCGGCGCCGGTTCTCAAGGGCTAAAAGGCGAACGTGACGGTGTGCTCAACTCAATATCGTAAAAAAGTGCATTTAGTAGCCTTTGCATCTGGGCTATTTTCTAAATGTTACACATTTGTTATATGTCTGGCCTCATTAAAGCAGACAGTAACGCTGACGTTCTTTTCCTTTTGCTCAGTAACTTTCTGCCCCGTGTTGAACTCATAACATTATGAACTTAGAGGAAGCTGGTTCTTGTGACAGGACCCAGCGAGGATAATGCGAACCATGGAATGCAGTAAGAGCGGCTGAGTGATCCACTCCGTTCCACAGTCCTCGATGAAGTGTTGTCGCCTGGATGACTCACCAACAGCATTCCACTGGTCGCCACTCTGAGAACAAGTTGGTATTCTGGACTATGCCCCGCAGGATTTTTTCCAGGGGGCAGGGGGGACCAAGTAATATTTTTCATTTCATTACCTACTTGTCTCTACTGTAGGAGATGATGAGATGTCTCCTTCACTTCCCTGCAAGTTTCGTTTCATTTCTTACTGCTTCGTGATATTCTTTATTTGGCTGCTCTGAAACCGTTGGGTACATTATCTCTATGGCATGAATCGCAGGAATAGGATTTTTCAGTTCCGTGTTTTTGTCCACAAAAGTTAGATTTTCTTTGTGAATCATCGTCATAATGTTCATTTCTTAAAAACAGGCAAAAAGGAGTTGTATCATCACATATGGACAATTATAAAATTCAAGCAGTTCATTAAAATGTTAATGTAAATCCAGTTTCCTGATTTTCTAAATAACTGGAGTTTTTTTCCTCCAAATAATCCCAAATTACTAAGTCAAATAAAACTGTGGAATTATCCCTACATCTAAATCAGTTAACTAGGAGTAACTTCAATTTATGAAATAAACTGGTGTGACAATGAAGAACTGAAACATTCTCGGGATTCCAGGGGGGGGGGGGGGAGGGTGCCCACTCCCACTCTCCTCCCCCCTTCTCCCCTGCGGGCGCCCATGTGCCTAGGCCATACCTAGGGCTATAATTTTAAATACAAGTTGATTGTTTTAACATACGAGACGACTGGTTTTCATCTTAATTTCTTCGATTTGAAATTAGTTCTTGTTGTCTTCAGGGCAATAGTGTAGCTTTAATTATTATTTAAAAAAATAGGCTACTGGGATGGTACCTTAATTTCAAATCGCAGGGAACTTACCTCAGTCTTTAAAGATAAATTCAGTCACAATAAAATCAGGAAATTCAACATAGAGTCAATAAGACAGAACTGATGACTGATATGGCAGACAGAAGTAGTGTAGGCAAGAGTGAATATATTGTTACGGCTGTGAGTTTGTGTCATCAGTCGCCGCGTGAGTCACAACTGCCCCAGGGCTGGGCTGTGCCCTGCCTCCTGTATTGCGCGCGCCTTATGCAACAGGGCTACTAGGACAAAGGGATAGTCCAGAACATTCGTGACTGGACCAGCGCTGGAAACCTCGAGAAGCCGTGGACTCTGGATGGATCTAGAAGCATTTATTGAGTCACCGGCCGGCTATATAAGAGTGACCCGTCAAGCAGTTGTTGTTGTTGTGTTTTACGAGCTAGTGCGAGCGATTATCTTGTGCGACAGAAGTGTGGTGACGAAGTGCTGTGCGAGTTACGAAATCCTGTGACATTGTTTCTCCCAGCTTGTGAACAGCGTACATCAAGTGCTCGTAAGTAACTGTATTTGTTGTACCTGAGGAAGAGGGGCAGGTAGCTTCTGCCAAGGCCACCGGACTCATTAGGACGGATTAACTTCTGTGGTCTGTTGCAAGTGAAAGGGGCCAAGAGCGCATAAGGAAGAGACTTGAGGAAACTGGAGAAGGCTCCTAATTGCTTGTATTTGCTGATTAGTGTAATTTTCTGGCCACAATTAAGTTAATTATTTCTTTAAGCAGTAATTGGTGTTGTGCTTTGTACCCCCACCGTAATCCAGTTAACAAAAGTGCCACTAGGGGGTGGCACGTAACAACTGGTGTCAGAAGCCGGATTACGAACTCAAGCACAACACCTGACGGTCCTGGTTTCAAAACCCGAGCAGGTCATTTTCTCTAATTTTCCTGTGAGTGCATGCCCTTTACAAGACAAACAACTAAAATGGAGGAGAAATTGGCAGCACTGCTAGAAAAGTTAAATGGCATGGAAACCAAGATGGAGGACGGCCAGAAGGATTTAACCAAGGACCTAACTGCCAAAATGGAAGACGGCCAGAAGAAGATGGAGGATGGCCAGAAGAAGTTAGCAGGGACCTGAAGGACAGCCAAAATAAGTTAGCAGAGGACCTAACTTCCAAATTAGAAGAAGGCCAAAATAAGTTAGCGGAGGACCTGAAGCAGATGGAAGACAGCCAGAATAAGTTAGCAGAGGACCTAACCGCCAAATTTCTGGATGGCCAGAAAAATCTGGAAGAGTGTCTGCTGACGAAATTAGAGGAGAGCCAAAGGAAATTAGAACAGGGCCTACGTGAGGAAGTCGCGGCAGTGGAGGAGAAGTTCAACACCTTGCAAGTGGAATTTGCCGAGCTGCGCCAACGCCCGCTGATGGGGGTGGAGGAGAAATTCAACGCCTTGCAAGTGGAAGTTGCCGAGCTGTGCCAACGACCGCTGATGGGGGTGGAAGAGAGATTCAACGCTCTACAAAAGGAATTTGCTGAGCTGCGCCGACTCCCGCCGACAGGGATGGAAGATAGATTCAAAGCCCTACAAGAGGAAGTCGCCGAGCTGCGCCGACGCCCGCCGACCGGGGTGGATGAGAGAGTCAAAGCCCTACAAGAGGAAGTTGCCGAGCTGTGCCAACGCCCGCCCACCGTTACACCGGGAATATCAGGAACGGGACATAGCAGAGTGACGCCCCCAACCTTCGACGGAAAAGTCCCGTGGAGCACCTACTTACGTCAGTTCGAGGCGGCCTGTTCCATAAATAACTGGAACAACACAGAAAAGGCTACAGCTCTCATTGTAGCGCTGAGAGGTGACGCCCTTAACGTCCTTCAGGCCATCCCGACTGGATCCCAGGACTACGCTTCCTTGATCGCCCATATGGAGTCCCGATATGGAGATAGCCATCTTCAGCAGGCCTACCAGATGCAGCTCCGGACCCGGGTACAGAAGAACGCGGAAACCCTGCAGGAGTTCGAGATGGACATCGCACGCCTCGTAAGGCTTGCCTACCCAAAAGCGCCGGCCGACTTTCTGGAGCAGATAGCGACGCAGACCTTCACCGACGGGCTACGGGACTCGGACACTCAACAGGCGCTGCGACTCGCGCGCAATAAGACCCTGGCAGATGCGCTGAGCCACGCACTTGAATTCGAGACGGCAAAACAGGCATCCAGAATGCACGCGCGGGTGCGTCAAGTGGACGTCGATGAACCAGCAAAAACCAACGAGACCAAGCCCCTGGCCGACGAATTGATGGAGGCGCTAAGCCGTTTCTTCGATAGTCGCGGCACCACCAGCAACGACACAGCCGGAAGACAACCGGAGAGGCGGCCTGGAAGAGGACTACCGACCTGCTGGGCCTGCGGTAAGAAAGGCCACCTGAGCAAGGACTGCGGTGATCGCCGCCACCGAGGGTATCCGACGGGAAATCAGTCGTCTGAAAACCGCGCGGCCCAGGGAAACGAGTATTAGCCAGCCTTGGGGGGCAAAGGTTGGCTTGTGACAGTCGTCAAGCCCCGGCAGTCCAAGTGCGTGTGACGAAGTTACGGAGGGACAATAGCAGCCTGATGGTCGACGGAGTCATCAACGGAGTGAGCTGGCCCATGCTGATCGACACGGGAGCATCGAGGACCATCGTCAATCCCACTGTGATCCCGAAGTGGAGAGTGCAACCCACACAAAGGAACCTCCAGCTAATAACCGCGACCGGAGAGACCGCACCGGTACATGGCGAAGCATCACTGGAGTTCGTCATTGGTCGACGGGTGATAAAGCATCCAGTGCTTGTGGCTGACGTATCAAACGAAGTGATCATCGGACTGGACTTCCTGGACCAGAACAACATCATCTTGGACCTGAGTACCAACACTCTGCACTTCGGAGGTGAGGAACTTGCTTTGCAACCAGCACACGAGGCCGTCACCGCACGACGAGTAAGGCTGAGAGAGGACGTCATCGTTCCTGCCAGGACGGAGGTCAGCGCCGCCGTAATTGTCGACGGAACTGCTGAGGGAGTGGCGGCTGTCATCGAGCCAAAATATGAGGACATCCAGACAAAAGGATTGCTAGTTGCCAAGACCCTCATCAACACGACGTCTCGGCCGTACGTCCGCCTGTCCAACCTGAACGACTACGAAATTACGGTTCACCGGGACACCAACCTAGGAGTCTGCGAGCCCGTTACCTGGATTGCCCGCATCACCGACACGACGGACGGACACCTGCAGACGGACAACCGAAGAAGACGCACACTGCCAGAAGAACTACAGAAGCTGTACCAAGGATCCCAGGACCATTTAGACGAGGAACAATCACGCCAACTTCAGGACCTGCTACGCGAATTCCAGGATGTCTTCCCCGTGGGGAGCAAAGACTTCGGCAGGACAAGCTTGGTCCAGCACAGAATCGACGTTGGGGACAGCGCACCGATTAGGGCCCCATTCCGACGTGTCCCGCTCGCCAAGCAAGCCGAAGTCGACCGGATGGTAGAAGAGATGAAGGAGCAAGGGGTGATCGAGCCATCACATAGTCCTTGGAGTTCTCCGGTCGTGCTTGTGAAGAAGAAGGACGGTTCCACCAGGTTCTGCGTGGACTACAGGCGGGTGAACGACGTCACGAAGAAGGACAGCTACCCTCTACCCCGGATCGACGACACGCTGGACACCATATCAGGGTCAAGATGGTTCTCCACCTTGGATTTGAAGAGTGGCTACTGGCAGGTGGAGGTCCACCGCGAGAAAACGGCGTTCTCTGTGGGCAGCGGGCTCTGGCAGTTCACCGTCATGCCATTCGGTCTGTGCAACGCCCCTGCGACCTTCGAAAGGCTAATGGAGTCCATTCTGAGGGGACTACACTGGAAGACCTGCCTGGTCTACCTAGACGACGTCATCGTTCTGGGGAGAAGCTTCGAGGAGCACTACAGCAACCTGAAGGAGATCTTGTTGAAGCTACGGGCTGCCCAGCTGAAGTTGAGCCCCAAGAAGTGTCAGCTCTTCCAGAAGCGGGTCCAGTACCTTGGGCATATCGTCTCCGAGGAAGGGGTGCGCACCGACCCAGAGAAGACCGCAGCTGTGAGGGGGTGGCCAGTTCCGAAGGACAAGTCCCAACTACGAAGCTTCCTGGGACTCTGCACTTATTACCGTGGCTTCGTGAGGGGATTCGCCGACATCGCCAAACCTTTACATCGCCTGACTGAGAAGGACCAACTCTTCACGTGGACAGCAGAATGCCACAGTGCCTTCGAACAACTCAAGCAGGCTCTGTGCACCGCGCCTATTCTGGCCTACCCCAGACCTGGAACAAGGTTCATCGTCGATACCGATGCCAGCGACTTTGGAATAGGGGGAATCCTGTCGCAGGTAGTGGACGGCGAGGAGAGAGAAGTGGCCTACTTCAGCAAGGCCTTGTCAAAGCCAGAAAGGAACTACTGCGTCACCAGGAAGGAGCTGCTCGCCATCGTGAAGACCATTGAACACTTCCACAAGTACCTGTACGGGCAAGAATTTCTCATCAGGACCGACCATGCATCCCTGCGGTGGCTCCTGAACTTCAAGCAGCCCGAGGGTCAACTCGCGCGGTGGTTAGAGAGGCTTCAACAGTATAACTTTGAGATTCAGCACAGGAAAGGCCAACTGCATTCTAACGCCGACGCCCTGTCACGAAGACCGTGCCCCGAAGACTGCACCTTCTGTGCCCGAAGGGAGGAGAACACCGGGATACAGTGCCGAAGGACTACCGTGGAACTTCAAGGGAGCTGGAGCCGCGAATCTTTCACGCGGGCGCAAGTGGAAGATGATGACCTGGGACTGATAGCCGAATGGAAGAGGGTCTTTGTCCCCAGACCCGGGTGGAACATTGTGAGTGACTGCAGCCCAAAGTTTAAGTCCTACTGGGCACAGTGGGACTCGCTGATTGTAAGGGATGGCCTCATCTGCCGTACCTGGGAGAGCACCGACGGGAAGACATCTCGGGAACAAGTCGTCGTTCCAAAGGCTATGACGGAGGAAGTCCTGAAGGAAGTTCATGGAGGATCATCTGGTGGACACCTAGGGATAAAGAAGACCCTGGAGAAGCTGAGAGAGCGGTTCTACTGGATCGGATGCCGAACAGACGTGGAGAACCACTGCGAGAGGTGCCACGATTGCGCAGCCAGCAAGGGCCCAGGACGAAGACGACGGGGTCCACTGAAGACCTACAACGTGGGCGGCCCCATGGAGAGAGTGGCCATCGATGTTGCTGGGCCATTCCCGTTAAGCGAGGCAGGGAACCGCTACATATTAGTCGTCAGCGACTACTTTACCAAATGGCCGGAGGCGTATGCGCTCCCTAACCAAGAAGCCGCGACGATCGCAGAGACCCTGGTGAAGGAATTCGTCAGCCGGTACGGAGTACCCCTGGAGCTGCACTCCGACCAAGGGAGGAACTTCGAGTCGCAGGTGTTCCAGAACCTATGCCAGCTGCTGGGGATCCGGAAGACAAGGACAACGCCGCTACACCCTCAGTCCGACGGGATGGTAGAGCGATTCAATCGCACCGTCGAGAACCATCTCCGAATAGTCGTCAGCGAGCACCAGAGGGATTGGGACAAGCATCTTCCACTATTTCTCCTGGCCTACCGCGCCGCCGTGCATGAAGCCACCGGGTGCACACCAGCCCGGGCCATGTTTGGGAGGGAGCTCCGTCTACCTGTCGATCTTGCCTTCGGCCGACCTGGGAATGATCCGATCCCGGTAAGCCAGTATTGTCAAGAACTGGTCGACCAACTGGAGGACGTACACGGGTTTGCGAGGAGGAAACTGCGGATCGAGACCGACCGAATGAAGGCCCGATACGACCAGCAGACGGATGCCGGCGGATTCCACGAGGACGACCTGGTCTGGCTCTTCAACCCATTACGGAAGAAAGGCCTGTCATCCAAACTGCAGAAGTCCTGGGAGGGCCCGTACCGAGTCGTGAAACGGATCAACGATGTCGTCTACAGGATCCAGCGGAGCCCGAGGGCGAAGATGAAGATCGTGCATCGAGATCGCCTGGCAGCCTACGGAGGGACACAGACGGACCAATGATTGATCGGGACGATCAGCCTTTTTAGGAAGGGGGTGGTGTTACGGCTGTGAGTTTGTGTCATCAGTCGCCGCGTGAGTCACAACTGCCCCAGGGCTGGGCTGTGCCCTGCCTCCTGTATTGCGCGCGCCTTATGCAACAGGGCTACTAGGACAAAGGGATAGTCCAGAACATTCGTGACTGGACCAGCGCTGGAAACCTCGAAAAGCCGTGGACTCTGGATGGATCTAGAAGCATTTATTGAGTCACCGGCCGGCTATATAAGAGTGACCCGTCAAGCAGTTGTTGTTGTTGTGTTTTACGAGCTAGTGCGAGCGATTATCTTGTGCGACAGAAGTGTGGTGACGAAGTGCTGTGCGAGTTACGAAATCCTGTGACATTGTTTCTCCCAGCTTGTGAACAGCGTACATCAAGTGCTCGTAAGTAACTGTATTTGTTGTACCTGAGGAAGAGGGGCAGGTAGCTTCTGCCAAGGCCACCGGACTCATTAGGACGGATTAACTTCTGTGGTCTGTTGCAAGTGAAAGGGGCCAAGAGCGCATAAGGAAGAGACTTGAGGAAACTGGAGAAGGCTCCTAATTGCTTGTATTTGCTGATTAGTGTAATTTTCTGGCCACAATAAAGTTAATTATTTCTTTAAGCAGTAATTGGTGTTGTGCTTTGTACCCTCACCGTAATCCAGTTAACAAAAGTGCCACTAGGGGTGGCACGTAACAATATTAAACATTTAATGCAGCCAAGTGGACATAGGTTTACAAAAATACTATTTACAAAAACTTAATTTATTTTGATTCGCATAATCACTGATTGTCCTTGTTCTTTTTGTACAGAGTTCCAAGTGGTCATAGTGATCGCATGCATGTCCACACAGTTGACACTTGCATGTAATTGAAGGCTCATGATACGTCTTGTTGTGACAAATGATGTGATGGAAGCCGTGTACTGCCATTCTTGTATTGACGTGACGCATTTCAAAGTTTCCTTTCGTCCATGATCGATCAATCATGGCGCCAGAGGCAAAAAACTCCGGATATACGTCTTCTCGCTTTTGGATGAGTGTTGCAAATAGGTTCTCTGATGCATTTGTGTTGGGTAGATGTATTTGTGTCCTAAGATCTTCTATGAGGAAGGATTCTCTTGCCAGGAGATAAACTAATCTGGATCTTGTTGTCTTTGAAACTCCAATTGCTTTCTTAATGTATACTGCTTTTACTCTCTCTAATGTGGAGATATTTTTCATTGAGAGATACGGCCAGATAATTTCTAAGCCATACGTCAATATTGGCAGTATTTTTGCTTTAAATAGAGACATTGATGTCTCCAATCTGAAGGATCTTATATAACTTATTCCATGCATAGCCATTATTGCATGTGTAGCTTTTTCTAATACATGTTTTGTGAAACACTTAGCGGTTGTTTGAAATGTGACTCCTAGATACTTGAAATCTGGGGTGATCTTTAGTTGCTGTCCTTGTATGTAGATTTTTGCTGTTGAATATGTGCAACCTGCCATGGATACCTATTCGCCGTGCGGTATGCGGCTGCACTTGCTCCTAAAATGAAACTTAGCTTTTGCCACCTTATTGAAATTTTCGAAATTTTTCTTCGTAAGTTGAAATTACAGTATAATACATGTGAACCTATTTTCTTTCTTTTTAGAGACCTATATTAAAAATATATATATATTTCGTTGTAATCCTATGTAATAACGCAGTATTTCTTTGTAATATATTTTGTCTCATTAAAACTCAACCCTTTGTAAAACGGAAACCTGTGAAAACGGAAAAATAAACCCGGAACGATTACGTTCCGCTTTAGCCAGGGTTTACTGTACTGGTACCGTATAGATTACCCAAAATGTAACCCTTTCACTTTCAATTTTTTTTTTGCAAACTTAAAAAACGAAAACACAATAACCAGACAAATAAAACTTAGCGGATTTTAACTGAAAAACAGGTTTTTTTTCTTATATTGTCATTTAGACTTTCACGGCCCGTGTTACTATTCATAATGTTGAATTTTGGGCTTATGCCGTGTTTTATTATATTAATTTTTCGACGCGTTTCGAAAGAAACCATGTCTTTCTTCGTCAGGAATAATCTGGAATACGACAATGTTGCTAAGAGAAAGCAACGAAGAACATATAGAAGGTGCCCAAAGATGGACGCCATTATAGCCCCATGTTAGGGACAACGGAAAGCAGCAGTGAATTACTTTCTCAGGGTTCTGATAATAGGTAGCCAGGATTCACTGAGATTGTAGCCGGTGTCGCGGTTGAAATTATCTGGGTGTTTACGTATTTCAACCGCCTCCCTGATGATTCTGGGACGATATTGCTTTATACGGGCAAGAACATCCACTCCTTGGAACATGACATCATGGCCAGGTGTTAAAGCATGATCGGCAACAGCTGATTTATCAGGTTGAATGAGCCTGATACATCTATTATGTTCCTTAATGCGAGTGCATATTGTACAGCATCCCAGGGGTATGCACCCCTTGGAGACCATCCCCCCAACATCTGGCTAAATCCCCTAAAATGGCAACCCTTGGAAAGCCGGGGCAACATCCACTAATACTGTAAGGACAGCTTGCTACTCCATAAAGCAGCTCAAGCCTTACGTAATCATTACACTCAGCGACATAGTACTAACTGGGCCAATACATTGCTGACAGGAGGGCGTCTGAAGGTATAAGAAGACGTCCTAATGAGGTCAAACTCTCTCTCCATTGTCAGTGCTCCATCAAGACGGCCGAAGCTACGCTGGTGTCAACCGAGGTGAGTCAGTCAATCGTGTTCAGAGTTCCTATTTATGTAACCTGCAACCCACAACTTGTATCACATTATAAACATAATTTCATTCCCTACAAGGGACTCACACAAAGAATATCACAGACCAATAAAACACTTGGTCCACACTCTACACTAGCATTACTGTTATACGCCTCTTTACATCCCAACGCCCTTCCTTATTCCCGTCACGTAAAGACGTGACAGACGGTAAGCCATTAGCGCTAACTCAGGTATCTTTGTGTTTCTCGAGCCGGCTGCCAGCAAGCAGCGCGTGCCACCCGGCTGATACGAGCAGAGTCGATTACATAACAAGCAGTCAGCTGAGCGACTAGTACAGCGACCCTTTGCAGTGGGTCCCATCCCCTCAAACACTACCACATTATTTATAGGAACGCCCCCTAGTTCCTAGCACACCACAACACACTACACTGGTCAGCTTGCCCTGTCAAGGGGAGCTACCCTTCTTTAGGCACAACCTCATAAATTAGTACAGCAACTCTCCCTTTTAGATCCACCCCCAAATAAGGGATCTAAAACACTGGTGGTGGCGGGGTACTACGCATAGAGAAAAGGGACTCAACCAACGAGCCCTCGTAGGTAAAACGACCCCTTCCGTACCGCAAAAAGCCAAGCAAATTAGTGAGAAAATTTTTCCCCCAGACAAAAAGCACCATTTTTTTTGAGTGCTCCAAACTAGCTACACAGGGGAAATTCTTAACAAACCAACCCCCCAGCCCCATACAGAATCAGAGAAATATAAGAATACACTGTCAAAACACGCACAGATTTTTTTTTTATTATTTTTTTCACATACACTCCATTCAACATGGCCCCCCTATACCGCCTAGCTGTGCTAAGGAGCATTGGGGAGTACCAGGAATTAATTGCCTGGCACAGAGTTTTGAAACTAGGCAGGACTACCTCAGAAGGTTTCAGCAGCTCCTGCACGCCCAGTACATGCGGATCATAAGAGCCCTTGTCCGGCCACTCCGCAGTGCTAAAAATCGCAAGATTCGGGCGAAAATCCCCACCCTCCGCACACAAATCATAAAAGCACACTGGCAACTACACTGTCGACACGAGTTTATGTTCCAACAATGGGAAACACTCATCACGGAACACAGACGGATAGGGACTCAGGACACCAAAGTCGCTGAACAGGCCATATGCCTCAATAGGCAGTACACCCAAATTTGGGATGAATACTGTGAGCTCCAAGCCAATAAGGCCATTTTTGAGTTCATGGTAGGGCCATCAGCCCACCCGAGAGAGGACATAAGCGTAGATACGCTGACTCGACAATTTGCGAGGATGTCCCTCTCGCCACGTACTGCCACAGAATGGAAGGAGTTCACCGTGGCCACAGTCAAGAAGACGGCCAGGTTAGGCTCCAACTTACTACAAAATAAACCTAACACAAACATACGTCCTTCAGCCCCGGATCGGGAGGCGATTTTGCCAAACCGAGGGGCAGAGCCTAGAACAATCCCCTCGGAACAAAAGGACGAGAGGGAATCGAGGCTAGGGCCATTAAATACACATGATATAACAGAGGGACAACGGGACGTAACCACGTCATGGGCAGACGACATAGAGCCCGCCCTACAGTATATAAAGCCTACATACACGTACACAGATAGGCTAACACATTGGCAGGAGTCGGCCGTGGCCACAGGCCGAAAAACGGTCAGACTATACGCCACCACATTGCTAGGCCGGACACAAGCCATTAAGCGACCTTTACCGCCAGTTCAAAGGGCAAATTTGCCAGAACAAAGGCGAACACCGGTATTAGGCCCTCAGGGTGCACGATATACGCACGAACATTTTGACCGGGCATTACCACACAGTACACGGGGATTAGGAAAGGTGTTCTCACCTACCCCACAAAACCACGCAGTTAAATATATACACACTCCCGTAAAATCTACTAGGGCAGCGCCAAGCGCAATTAGGCCCTCGAATACAGGTACATTTAAACCTATAGACACGCGCCACGGTGGCAGTAGGCCAAAGCTTACTTTGCTAGAAATTCCGCCGGAAGGTAGCAAAGGAACACCCCAGTGGATTCCAGAGGCCTATCATCTAATAACAGGGCAAAACCCTTCACCTTTCTGAGCACTGAAGCTCGAAAGAGGATAACGACTTCCACCAGGGCCACAGAAATAAACTAACATCGCTAACACCAACATTATAGGCCACATAAATTCTTTCACACGGGGGCGATAAGAAAATGGTCCAACAAGTACATAATAAACATGAAATCGCATATTTTTCTTTCTTATTTTATGTATATACAGTGCAATATAGCCAAAGTAGAAGGAACAATTCTAAATCCTTCTTGTTTTTTTTTCGGAACCATGGCATTTTTCTCTCAGGCCATCAATGGTTATTGGGCGAAGTGATTAACGCCATAACGTAAAGTCTCTAATATGCTAAGCCAAGTGGAAGCCAAGCAGGCTTCAGGCCGAAAAAGAGATATTTTGAACACAACTTAAGCATAAAATCACAGCATAAAGCTTAAGTGAGTCTTTCTAAGTAGAAATGACTAAACGTTCTATGTTAGGGTTCCACAGTTTGATAGATTCTCCTGTTGCGGGCGAAAGCCGTAAGTGTGGCAGGAATTAAGAATCTCAAACTAACTTCAAAAATTTGGTGAGGTGTGCTTTAGCCAACTGAAAAGCCCAATTGCACATCGGGACGAGACACTGTCATTTTGGTGAGTTACAATTACTTTGAAGGGCAGGTTTGACTCCCATAGTGCACTGGCTTTGCTCGTGACGTGGATACAGGTATGTCAATTACGTCTTGCAATGGCCTTCCTAATGTGTACTAGACAGTGTCGGTAGATTCCCCTGAGACGTAACCAGATTACGGTAGTACTCACGTTACCAAAATGGTAAATATTACACTCAGGTCCCAAGCACCATTTTTTTTTATTTTTTAACATTTTTTATGGTGTTCACGACATAATTTTTAGACATAGGTACACGTAAAGGCGGAAATACTGCCAAAAGGAAAGGAAGTAATCCCACGGGCAGGCGTGAAAAGAGGGCCAAGAAATAGCCCACTGACCGCGCCGGGATACGATCCTAACACTCACCAGAACTGTCCCGGAGACACAACCTTCATGGTGCCGGAAACAATTACTCTGGGTAAAAGGCGGTCTCCAAACCCGCAACCTTCTGAATACCAGGAATATAAGGTTGAGTAAATATCCAGTCGTAGAATAAGGATAATGGGAAAGCTAAGACTAATTGGGGCAGTCCCACTAACAGCGGGTCATAAACGAAAAACAATACAATCGCCTCTGGCATCTGGTCACCAAATACGCGACTAGCGGACCAGACACACTCGCGTACAACGCATATGGGATTTCCGAAATGAAATGCCATGGCCTGTGGTTTGGATTCCAAGTAAAACGGAAATCCCCTGGCGCATGAGCTACAAATCAACGGTCATATTAAACCACAAAGTTTTTTTTCTACAATGAGAGAGGCACTGCTAGCAATCATTATAGGCAGCAATCAGGTTCACACACACACACGTGCAGAAAACTAGGACGTGGGCAGAGCATGAAACAAATGAAAGCACACAACATCGTAATTCAACACCGTCGTATCAGCTGTAACATACTCCTCAATGAGCAAGACTGCTCGACGCAGACAAGCGAGCCAAAGCCTACTGGACAGGAATCAACACATCATTCACGCCCGATTTAGAGACCCTATATCTTCCAAAATTACACTACGTGGGGAAATCAAAAACGTACAAACTCTACACAGGTATGCATGCTTCCATATGCGCATTGCACAGCCACGGAAACGTGCCATATTATAAGCGGCACGGAAATGATTACACCAAGTCTTTACAGACAACCGGATTCGAACCCATGACCACACACCACACGCGTACCAAAAACTAACTATCCAATGGTATTTTTGGTACACGGAACACAAGCAACGACCACACTGGGAAAGCCCCAAGCCCTGTCACACAACGCGAACATAAAACACAGAGAATGACATAAGGTCACGGGTCTGAGTTCCAGTGAAAATTTAGACGCAAAGGAGAACAGCTATTCAGGCGTCCAATCATACTGAAATTGGCCCATACAAGTGCATGAACAGGGAATACTACATTTCCTCCCACCAAAAGCCAGACATAAAATTTCGAATTACACCAGGCATAGAGGAATACATTTCACGAACACAGGTAGGAAAATTTCGCAAGACACAGGTCTTAGAGAACAATGGCCACACGACGTCATTACCTAACTAGGGCGAATTGCTACATTAGGCTAGGAATCCAAAACAATGACCACACTTGCATACTTGCAGAATTGCACATACCAATTGCTGACTGCAGACTATTCACACTGCAATACTGCGGTGACGAGACACTATTGCGTATAGCCCGTGACCATGAAATTACACACACATAACAATTATAACGCCATACATTTTTTTTTCTCCACACTGCAAAATCATTTGGCAATGGACAAGACGTGACACAGCGAAACTTATCTTGGGCCTATAGGGCACGGTCGCAAGGGCACGTTGGCAAGCCACGGGCGCCTTCTGCCCACAAAGGCGATACATATTAGGACTTAGCCTTATAACAGACCAACCGTCCGCATGGTGTAGCGGAACGTAGTCACACACACACACGCACTCGCACTCACCAATTAGGAGCGAACATAGGGACTTTGAGGAAACAGGACCTCCCCTTAATAACTTCTTTTCGCGATTCTATTCCCCAAATAAATCATTACAGATGACTAGCACATGACCAGTCGCGTTACGACCACTGGCCACATCTACACTGCAAATGGCCGACCAGATTAGGTCATGCAGCCCTACTATCCCAAGGCGCGGATAGAAAGCCAACATGGACCAAGGGAGGACGACAGGAGAACGGGCTACCAGCGTACCACCTTACTCCCCTCCCATAACCTTCTCACGCCCAACATAAACAACGCAACCACATCTACACGACCAAAAACAGATATACTACATTACAAAACACACACAGGGGTTGATGGACTTCATGCGTCTAAAGAGCAGGCAAGCTACGCCTTGAGCCCCGTTGCACCGCCTGAGTATTAGGGGTGGCTCAGCAAACATTAAAAGAAGCATAATGCGCCTCTCCAAATGAGAGAGGAGGCCATAGATACATATTAACCATGCTTTAGTACTTAAGCTCTCCCGCATGAAAGGAACATATGGTATTATGCCCCATCCTACACCTATCCGTACATGAAGGCAAAAACTTCATATCCAGACACATGCATGAGTATCCCATCCAATTACCAGGGATTTTAATATCAAACCTGCATGAAATTTCGTATTTTTGCAATCCCGGGAATTACCTCCCCACTCCACTCACTATAGAAGCATCCCAGTGCCACCACCGGTTCTAGGCCACCACTAACGTGGAACCCAAAGGTGCGCAAACCCTTCCTACCATGCTTTAAGCCCACTCAACAAATAACTACCCCCAAATCCTAAAAACAGGGTACCTGACACTCCAGACCCTACTAACACCTCCATTAAGGTAAAGAAGGCATTATCGCTGGGAAGCTGACATAGCGATGGTAGGCCAGAAGTAGCCTATGTACTTAGAAGATCTGCAACCCCGCTACACTGGAAATATTTCACATTTTACACAGAGGTTGAACCATTCACACAGGTTACGGCACATTTTTTTTCTCTCTTACAAAGGAATCTGATACGAACTGATGGTTGACAACGGTGTAAGCCGAAGGTCGGGAGAACCACACTTTGAGAGCTGGGGAAGGCGATGTGGACCCTTACCCCAGTTGGCTCATCAAATCACTGACCTGACCAAATAGACGAACCACGTAAGGTCAAAGCATTCGGGACCTGACACGAGCAAACATCGAGATCTAGGGGTGCATATTAGCCCATCCCCCTTGTCGGAGAACGTTACACCCACTATGTGTCACGGTCATCGAAGCCGAGATCTGCAGGGTGACTTTCTGAGGATGGCGGGAGAAATAGCTCACTCAGCGCCGGCCTCGGGAACTATCCCTAGAGACGACCCCATTATGACTAGACTGCTAGTTAAGTTTAAATTTAAGTAAGGCACGGCTTCCATAGCGGGAAGCAAAACTCCTATGCGTTGGAGCAAAGCATACTACGGCGGCCCATAGAGGCAACTTTATATATCAATGCGAAAAAGCATACTACGGCGGCCCATAGAGGCAACTTTATATATCAATGCGAAAATGCATACTACGGCGGCCCATAGAGGCAACTTTATATATCAATGCGAAAATGCATACTACGGCGGCCCATAGAGGCAAATATCACTGCGAAAGCAGATTGCGACGGCCGATTAAGGCGAAGACAATATTATGCCATTGGACCACACTGTCCAATGCCCACATAAATGGCGACGCAACGGGCAACCAGAGGGCATTCAGAGAGGGGCATTGCGCGCCCCTCACAGGAGCCAAGTGGGCGGCTCACCTACGTCAAATAGGAACAGCACACGGTTATGAACACGAAAGTTACAGCGGGCGAAACGGTTAGCTTAGTGGCACCGTAAGGCGCCTGCGAATACGTTAGTACTAGTATTAAGACCTAGAATAGATGTCGACAATAGTATTAAAACGGAGGGGACTACGAGGCATTGTTGGGTTCCGGTCCCGACAATGTACTACAAGGGCGCCCCCGCGAGAGAAATCAAGCGGCCAGCCTCCATCTAAATCTTAGTACTTAAGTCATAGTGCCATGTTAAGGTCACTTAGATGTAAGCAAATTTACTGACAGCTGTTGCTAATAATAGCACAGCACATTTCGGCTTTAGAATAAGGTCCACTCGGCATGTAAATACAGAATAGTTTTACAGTTATGTAATTTTATCAATAAGTTAAATAAGTAAGGTAAGACATAAGGTAACATAAACCTACATTTAAGGCATTTTTTTAAATATATATAGATCACCGTAGAATATATCGGCACTCGGTGACTTTAAATCCGTTACCGAGGTAAGCCCGACAATACTAGATTAAGATAGGAATAATCAAAGTGGAATATATCGGCACCCGGTAACCACAATTCCGCTACCGGGGTAAGACCAACTATATATTATTTACGGCATTACGGCACCGTATAGGGTAAGCCCGGCCTTGCAGCTAAGTACCATTAATCATGTTTTTTTTTTCAGTAAAAGACCAGCTTCAACCAGTACTAATATGTTTTTTTTCTAACCCTCGCCATTTTTTTTTTTTTCACAGGCATCGTCACCAGATACAGAAAACTGGTGACAGGAATTTCACTGCCATATAGCAGTGGCATATTATTTACAGCATGCCATGATGTGTACTATTTTTTTTTTATTTTTTTTCAACTTGCACTAATCCCGACACACTCGCAAACACTCACCACATTTTTCTTTTTCAGCTACACACTCTAAAATGAATCTGCACAGCAGGACTGGTGCCTGTGGGGTACCAGGCTTACTGGCAGATCAACTCAATTAAAACACATAAAGCGTCAAAATGTGACGCAGATTACGACAATGAGGGCGCAACCGGTTTGTGGCAGTGACTCTCATTGTCAAGTGTGAAAGCATTCACCCACAGAGGATGCTTCACAGGTTAGGTATTAAGCATACAGGCAAGCGGTACGACCACTATACCGTACCAAGAAGTGGCCGTACAGAATCAGCCGTGAGACGGCAAGAGTACGTACAGACGGGTAGCGTGCACGCGAGGTACCTCATGAAAACTATAATTATAAGGGATTAGCGCAATTAAGTAGACATAAGGTCATTGTAAATTATAATTTTTCAGGATAAACTGTATACCATTATTCCACTAGACATAAGGTCATAGTAATTTATAATTTTTCAGGATAAACTTTCTACAATTATACACTATATATATTTTTGTTTGTTCACCAATATGCCAATGTCCAGCATGTGTATGATTTGTTTTCTTTCATTTTTCCTTCTTCTAACTTCCCCATTTGTCAGGGTGTTCCGTTTTTCCCACACAAATAAATACTTTTGAATATTTCCCTTAAATTATACCCTGGAACACCCATTTTTCTATTTTCTTCTACCTTTCTTATTGCAGGGAGCATTTTTTCCCTAAGATGGGGCGGACGACGCAATCATCCGTTCGGCCCTGGGTTTTTCCTCCCTGCACAAATATGTAACACATCACCATCAGAAACCATGTTTTTTTTTAACTAGCAATATGCCAGCAAATGCAAGGGCAATTTTTTTTTACATATCGAATTTATTTTAATGTTCAATTTCTCTCAAAATGTCAATTTTTTCCCAATGTTAATCAAATCTTTCGCAAATGTCAATTTTTTTTGTTTGTTTTTTTCACAATGTCAATGTATACATATATATGTAAATCCCATAACCCTCCCCTCTGAACACGGGCTCACCTCACACCCACACTTCGATACGACGCCACCAGGAGATACGAGAGGGTTTTCCAGGACCACTACGTCAACATCCCAACTTCCAGTTCCGTTCCCGTTCGCGAGGACGCGAACAAATGAAGGAAGACTCTTGTACAGCATCCCAGGGGTATGCACCCCTTGGAGACCATCCCCCCAACATCTGGCTAAATCCCCTAAAATGGCAACCCTTGGAAAGCCGGGGCAACATCCACTAATACTGTAAGGACAGCTTGCTACTCCATAAAGCAGCTCAAGCCTTACGTAATCATTACACTCAGCGACATAGTACTAACTGGGCCAATACATTGCTGACAGGAGGGCGTCTGAAGGTATAAGAAGACGTCCTAATGAGGTCAAACTCTCTCTCCATTGTCAGTGCTCCATCAAGACGGCCGAAGCTACGCTGGTGTCAACCGAGGTGAGTCAGTCAATCGTGTTCAGAGTTCCTATTTATGTAACCTGCAACCCACAACTTGTATCACATTATAAACATAATTTCATTCCCTACAAGGGACTCACACAAAGAATATCACAGACCAATAAAACACTTGGTCCACACTCTACACTAGCATTACTGTTATACGCCTCTTTACATCCCAACGCCCTTCCTTATTCCCGTCACGTAAAGACGTGACAGACGGTAAGCCATTAGCGCTAACTCAGGTATCTTTGTGTTTCTCGAGCCGGCTGCCAGCAAGCAGCGCGTGCCACCCGGCTGATACGAGCAGAGTCGATTACATAACAAGCAGTCAGCTGAGCGACTAGTACAGCGACCCTTTGCAGTGGGTCCCATCCCCTCAAACACTACCACATTATTTATAGGAACGCCCCCTAGTTCCTAGCACACCACAACACACTACACTGGTCAGCTTGCCCTGTCAAGGGGAGCTACCCTTCTTTAGGCACAACCTCATAAATTAGTACAGCAACTCTCCCTTTTAGATCCACCCCCAAATAAGGGATCTAAAACAATATTGTTCTCGAAGTCTGCCCGATGTAAACCTTGCCACAAGTACAGGGAACTCTGTAGATACCCGGTTGTTGCAATTTAGGCAAACTGTCCTTAGTTGGTCGCAGGAGTTGCCTAATCTTAACAGAAGTTCCAAATGCAGTCCGAATGTTGTACCGACGTAGGATTTTAGCAATACGATCCGTCGTGTTATGTATGTACGGAAGGTAAGCAGTTCCTCTTACATCTCTTTTCTCAACTGACGTCCTATTATTATTTGTTGGCTTCAGAACCGTAGAAATCAAAGCCTTGCTATAACCGTTGCTCTCAAAGGTGGTTCGCAGGGTGTTCTTGTAAAGAAGACACTTCACAAATCCTCCTAGCCCGGGTAGTTAGAGTTGTAAGGATACCATGTTTCTGGGCAGGGTGATGGTGAGAATTTGCGTGGAGATATCTATTGGTGTGTGTTGGCTTACGAAAAACGCTGTGTCCTAAAGATCCATCCTCTTTCTTGGTGACGAGAACATCTAAAAACGGTATTTTGCCGTCAGATTCCTTTTCCATGGTGAAACAAATAGAAGGGTGCTGGAGATTAAGGTGATCCAGGAAATGGCTAAGATATACAGCATATACTGTACCAGGTTGTATTGCGTTTGGTTGGTCAAATCGCGAGAAACGTCTATTTAAAAGTCGCAAATTCGCGTGGCCGCCATGTTGGTTTTGTAGTTACCAGTTTTTTAAAAGTCACATAGGTAAACTTCTAGTAGTTCCCTTTATCACCGTAAAAAATTCCAGGATGATATCAGGAATAGTTTCGGAGATATTGAATGCTGGTGAAATATTTCGCACAGCCGCCATGTTGGATTGGTGAGAAGTAACAAAATTTGAAGGGCACTGTCGGGGTCGCCCGGAATAGTGCTATGAACTTACCGAGTTTCATTGAAATCACTCCAGCCGTTTATAAGTTATTAGGGGGACACACACACACCTCTCTCTCTCTCACACACACACGGACAAAAGGTGATCGCATAAGCTTATTTTTTCAAAATTGAAAATAGGCTAAAAATAAACAATGGAAATAAATACGAATTTCAGATTTGACATTTTTGAAGCAATTTTGGAAAATGGAATTCATCTGTCAAGTTTACTATTCATGATAAAAGAAACACTACCGTATTGCTGTATTTGATAGCGCGGTGAAAGTCAAGATTACAAAATACACGCAAGTTTGCCACCAACCACGACGTAAACAAGTCACGAAACTCTGTGAGCAAATGTTTCAGACTCTAAGAATTAATATAAATACAGATTGTCAGATGTTCCCGCAGAATATAAACGTAGCTAAAATTGCCTTTTTTAATATTCCCTGAAAATTGCTCTTAGCAAGTGTAAAAATATAATGAAATAATCCATAATAAAGGCCAGTAACGATGGATCGTTAACCTGACAGTTTTGGCACGAACAGGGCTTAACGATAGATAGTTACCTTGAAAGTCAATGATACCCCCCAGTGAAGTGTGTTAGGAAAGCCGCTGTATTACACCTAGGCCTAGTGACTCTTCACTAGTAGGCCTACTCCTACCACACCTAAAAGGCATCTACTCGATCTCACGGTGTGCCTCCAGGGTACAGCGATTATAATCTGAATCCCTCCTGAGCGCGAAGCAGCAGAACTGTCCGGAGAACCCATAGGCTATGAGTGGGCGGGCACAATGTACTGTACGAGCCAATTAAGGTGTTAACCAATGCGAGTTTAATTACACCGCACGATGGGAAACATTCACAAGATACCTAAAGAGAGATACGGTAATTTTGATGAGTGCTAGTTGCTTAACATTCTATGTTTCTGTCAAGGATAATTGTGTGAAGAGGAGATGAGGTTGCCTTGTGTGAATCCTCATACACACATCAAAAAAAGTTTTGCATCACCTCGGTTCCCAGATCTCCGGCATATAGACGTTGACTGTGTATATTGTATCCAAGATACAGTCCCTTTGACTGTTCATAGATGTCACTAAAACTGCTCAAAGATGTAAACAACCATGCATGAGCAGGGCCTATTAGACGGAGGGGGTACGACAGCCGATCAGTTCCAGTCATTCCACCAGGACGAAGGTACGCTGCTCATGTTGTCTGTAGTTCTACCATGCCTAGAAGGTCAATACCGCAGTTCGATCGCGTCCGCATTGTTACTTTGTGTCAAGAAGGGCTCTCAACAAGGGAAGTTTCCAGGCGTCTCAGAGTGAACCAAAGCGATGTTGTTCGGACATGGAGGAGGTACAGAGATACAGGAACTGTCGATGACAGGCCTCGCTCAGGCCGCCCAAGGGCTACTACTGTAGTGGATGACCGCTACTTACGGATTGCCGCTCGGAGGAACCCTGACAGCAATGCCACCATGTTGAATAATGCGTTTCGTTCAGCCACAGGACGTCGTGTTTCAACTCAAACTGTGCGCAATAGGCTGCAGGATGCGCAACTTCACTCCCGACGTCCATGGCGAGGTCCAGCTTTGCAACCCCGACACCATGCAGCGCGGTACAGATGGGCCCAACAACATGCTGAATGGACCCCACGGAATTGGCATCACGTTCTCTTCACCGATGAGTGTCGCATATGCCTTCAACCAGACAATCGTCGGAGACGTGTTTGGAGGCACCCTGGTCAGGCTGAACGTCTTAGACACACTGTCCAGCGAGTGCAGCAAGGTGGTGGTTCCCTGATGTTTTGGGGTGGCATTATGTGGGGCCGACGTACGCCACTGGTGGTCATGGAAGGCTCCGAAACGGCTTTACGATACCTGAATGACATCCTCCGACCCATAGTGCAACCATATCGGCAGAATATTGGAGAGGCATTTGTCTTCATGGACGACAATTCTCGACCTCATCGTGCACATCTTGTGAATGCGTTCCTTCAAGATAACGACATCGCTCGACTACAGTGGCCAGCATGTTCGCCAGACATGAACCCTATCGAACATGCCTGGGATATGTTGAAAAGGGCTGTTTATGGACGTCTTGACCCACCAACCACTCTGAGAGATTTACGCCGAATTGTCGTTGAGGAGTGGGACAATTTGGACCAACAGTGTCTTGATGAACTTGTGGATAGTATGCCACGGCGAATACAGGCATGCATCAATGCAAGAGGACGTGCTACTGGGTATTAGAGGTAGTGGTGTGTACTGCAATCTGGACCACAAATGCTGAAAGTCTAGCTGTATGATGGTACAACATGCAATGTGTGGGTCTCATGAGCAATAAAACGAGCTGAAATGTTGTTTGTGTTGATCTCTATTCCCTTTGTATTTAACGGTTCCGGAACTCTTGGAACCGAGGTGATGCAAAACTTTTTTTGATGTGTGTAGTTAAATTGGTTGGTTCCTGAGTTTAAGGGGCTGCGACAACGCCTACCTGTGATTAGCGTGGTTATATTGGCAACATCTAGTTCAGTCGAGACATCTATATGTTGCTATAAGAGCATCTTACTATTATTGAAAGTTAGTACACCTATCTGTGATTAGCGTGGTTACCTTGGCAACAAGTGTTGGTCATCTAGTTCAGTAGAGACATCTATATGTTGCTATAAGAACATCTTACTTACTGTTATTGAAAGTTAGTACGCCTGTCTGCGATTAGGGCGGTTACCATGGCAACAAGTGTTGGTCATCTAGTTCAGTAGAGACATCTATATGTTGCTATAAGAACATCTTACTTACTATTGCTGAAAGTTAGGACGCCTATCTGTGATTAGCGTGGTTACCATGGCAACAAGTGTTGGTCAACTAGTTCAGTAGAGGCATCTATATGTTGCTATAAGAACATCTTCCTTACTATTATTGAAAGTTAGTACGCCTGTCTGTGATTAGCGTGGTTACCATGGCAACAAGTGTTGGTCAACTAGTTCAGTAGAGACATCTATATGTTGCTATACGAACATCTTACTTACTATTATTGAAAGTTAGGACGCCTATCTGTGATTAGCGTGGTTACCATGGCAACAAGTGTTGGTCATCTAGTTCAGTAGAGGCATCTATATGTTACTCTAAGAACATCTTGCTTACTATTATTGAAAGTTAGTACGTCTATCTGTGATTAGCGTGGTTACCATGGCAACAAGTGTTGGTCATCTAGTTCAGTAGAGACATCTATATGTTGCTATAAGAACATCTTACTTACTATTATTGAAAGTTAGGACGCCTATCTGTGATTAGCGTGGTTACCATGGCAACAAGTGTTGGTCATCTAGTTCAGTAGAGACATCTATATGTTGCTATAAGAACATCTTACTTACTATTATTGAAAGTTAGGACGCCTATCTGTGATTAGCGTGGTTACCATGGCAACAAGTGTTGGTCATCTATTTCAGTAGAGACATCCATATGTTGCTATAAGAACATCTTACTTACTATTACTGAAAGTTAGGACGCCTATCTGTGATTAGCGTGGTTACCATGGCAACAAGCGTTGGTCATCTAGTTCAGTAGAGGCATCTATATGTTACTCTAAGAACATCTTGCTTACTATTATTGAAAGTTAGTACGTCTATCTGTGATTAGCGTGGTTACCATGGCAAGAAGTGTTGGTCATCTAGTTCAGTAGAGGCATCTATATGTTGCTATAAGAACATCTTACTTACTATTATTGAAAGTTAGTACGCCTGTCTGTGATTAGCGTGGTTACCATGGCAACAAGTGTTCGTCAACTAGTTCAGTAGAGGCATCTATATGTTGCTATACGAACATCTTACTTACTATTATTGAAAGTTAGGACGCCTATCTGTGATTAGCGTGGTTACCATGGCAACAAGTGTTGGTCATCTAGTTCAGTAGAGGCATCTATATGTTACTCTAAGAACATCTTGCTTACTATTATTGAAAGTTAGTACGTCTATCTGTGATTAGCGTGGTTACCATGGCAACAAGTGTTGGTCATCTAGTTCAGTAGAGACATCTATATGTTGCTATAAGAACATCTTACTTGCTATTATTGAAAGTTAGTACACCTATCTGTGATTAGCGTGGTTACCATGGCAACAAGTGTTGGTCATCTAGTTCAGTAGAGACATCTATATGTTGCTATACGAACATCCTACTTGCCACCGATTACCATGTAGGCCCTACATAATCTTGATATCACACCTTCTCCTTTCGGGGGAGGGGGGGGGGGGGGTGCACCATTTGGAGTATTCACTACTTCTAAATTCTTCCCGAGCAACTTTGAGGTATTTGGGTTCATCTGGCGGCTGTAGTTTTGCTAAAAGCAATCAGATATCTCATCGTCGGGGATCCTTGTGGCAACTACAATACATGAGGATTTCCTATTTTACATTACGGTTGTTAATATGCTGCAAGTATACTTCACATTTTGAACGGGAAAGCGAATGACGGTTGTTAATATGCTGCAAATATACTTCACATTTTGAACGGGAAAGCGAATGACGGTTGTTAATATGCTGCAAATATACTTCCCATCTTGAACGCAATTTACTGTACAGTGCGTCACCGGGAACACGAATAATTTATCTGAGAGTAATTTATATATTTGATTGTTTGTTTATTTACTTCTTTATTAACTACTTTATTTGTTTGTTTATTTACATATTTATTTGTTTATTTACTTACTTATTTGACTATTTACATAAATTTGTTTATTTACTTATACATTTGTTTATTTACGTATTTATTTGTTTATTTACTTATTTATTTGTTTATTTACATATATTTGTTTATTTACGTATTTATTTGTTTATTTACTTATTAATTTGTTTATTTACTTATTTATTTGTCTATTTACATAAATTTGTTTATTTACTTTTTATTTGTTTATTTACTTATATATTTGTTTATTTACATATATTTGTTTGTATACATATATTTGTTTGTTTACTTATATATTTGTTTATTTACTTATATTTGTTTGTATACATATATTTGTTTGTTTACTTATATATTTGTTGGTTTACTTTTTATTTGTTTATTTACTTATATAATTGTTTGTTTACTTTTTATTTGTTTGTTTACTTATATATTTGTTTGTTTACTTTTTATTTGTTTATTTACTTATATATTTGTTTGTTTACTTATATATTTGTTTGTTTACTTATATATTTGTTTATTTACTTATATATTTGTTTGTTTACTTATATATTTGTTTGTATACATATATTTGTTTGTTTACTTATATATTTGTTTGTTTACTTTTTATTTGTTTATTTACATATATATTTGTTTATTTACTTATATATTTGTTTATTTACTTATTTATTTGTTTATTTACATATATATTTGTTTATTTACGTATTTATTTGTTTATTTACTTATTAATTTGTTTATTTACTTATTTATTTGTCTATTTACATAAATTTGTTTATTTACTTTTTATTTGTTTATTTACTTATATATTTGTTTATTTACATATATTTGTTTGTATACATATATTTGTTTGTTTACTTTTTATTTGTTTATTTACTTATATATTTGTTTGTTTACTTATACATTTGTTAGTATACTTTTTATTTGTTTATTTACTTATATATTTGTTTATTTACTTATTAATTTGTTTATTTACTTATTTATTTGTCTATTTACATAAATTTGTTTATTTACTTTTTATTTGTTTATTTACTTATATATTTGTTTATTTACTTATATATTTGTTTATTTACTTATATATTTGTTTGTTTACTTGTATATTTGTTTGTTTACTTGTATATTTGTTTATTTACTTGTATATTTGTTTATTTACTTATATACTTGTTTGTTTACTTGTATATTTGTTTGTTTACTTTTTATTTGTTTATTTACTTATATATTTGTTTATTTACTTATATATTTGTTTATTTACTTATATTTGTTTGTATACATATATTTGTTTATTTACTTATTTATTTGTCTATTTACATAAATTTGTTTATTTACTTATATATTTGTTTATTTACTTATATATTTGTTTATTTACATATATTTGTTTGTATACATATATTTGTTTGTTTACTTTTTATTTGTTTATTTACTTATATATTTGTTTGTTTACTTATATATTTGTTTGTATACATATATTTGTTTGTTTACTTATATATTTGTTTGTTTACTTATATATTTGTTTGTTTACTTTTTATTTGTTTATTTACTTATATATTTGTTTATTTACTTATTTATTTGTTTATTTACATATATATTTGTTTATTTACGTATTTATTTGTTTATTTACTTATTAATTTGTTTATTTACTTATTTATTTGTCTATTTACATAAATTTGTTTATTTACTTTTTATTTGTTTATTTACTTATATATTTGTTTATTTACTTATATATTTGTTTATTTACTTATATTTGTTTGTATACATATATTTGTTTATTTACTTATTTATTTGTCTATTTACATAAATTTGTTTATTTACTTATATATTTGTTTATTTACTTATATATTTGTTTATTTACATATATTTGTTTGTATACATATATTTGTTTGTTTACTTTTTATTTGTTTATTTACTTATATATTTGTTTGTTTACTTATATATTTGTTTGTATACATATATTTGTTTGTTTACTTATATATTTGTTTGTTTACTTATATATTTGTTTGTTTACTTTTTATTTGTTTATTTACTTATATATTTGTTTATTTACTTATTTATTTGTTTATTTACATATATATTTGTTTATTTACGTATTTATTTGTTTATTTACTTATTAATTTGTTTATTTACTTATTTATTTGTCTATTTACATAAATTTGTTTATTTACTTTTTATTTGTTTATTTACTTATATATTTGTTTATTTACTTATATATTTGTTTATTTACTTATATATTTGTTTGTTTACTTGTATATTTGTTTGTTTACTTGTATATTTGTTTATTTACTTATATACTTGTTTGTTTACTTGTATATTTGTTTGTTTACTTTTTATTTGTTTATTTACTTATATATTTGTTTATTTACTTATATTTGTTTGTATACATATATTTGTTTGTTTACTTTTTATTTGTTTATTTACTTATATATTTGTTTGTTTACTTATATATTTGTTTGTATACATATATATGTTTGTTTACTTATATATTTGTTTGTTTACTTATATATTTGTTTCTTTACTTTTTATTTGTTTATTTACTTATATATTTGTTTATTTACTTATATATTTGTTTGTTTACTTATATATTTGTTTATTTACTTATATATTTGTTTGTTTACTTATATATTTGTTTATTTACTTATATATTTGTTTCTTTACTTATATATTTGTTTATTTACTTATATTCTGAAAGGGAGTAGCAGCTTTTCAGAATAAATCAGTTCTTTACTTGTCTTATAGACGGTTAAGATATTGATAACATTAGCCAACTAATGGCTGCACTGCGTCCTGCTGCACGGCTGAAAGCAACGGGAAACTACAGCCGTAATGCTATTCCCGAGGATATGCACCTCTCTATGCATAATTACATGTGATGATGGCCTCCTCCCTTGTAAAATTTCAATCCGGAGGTAAACTAGTCCCCCGTTCGGATCTCCGGGTGGGGACTACTCGAGAGGGGGTTAACATCACAGAAGTGACAAAGAGGAAATCTGACATTCTACGGATCAGAGCGTGGAATGTTAGAAGTCTGCTAGGAAGTGGAAGGTTAGAAAACTTAGAAAGGGAAATGGATAAGTTGAGGTTGGATTTGGTTGGGATTAGTGAAATGCGCTGGCAGGAAGAGCAGGACTTTTGGTCAGGTGACTATAGGGTCATTAGCACTAAATCAAACAATGGCCAAGCAGGGGTTGGCCTCATATTGAGCGGGAAACTTGGACAGCGGGTGGAATATTATGAGCAATACAGTGAACGGATTATTGTAGCAAAAATCAATACTTAACCTACCTGCACCACAGTGGTACAAGTCTATATGCCAACCAGTCAAGCTGATGATGAGGATGTTGAAAAGGTCTACGAAGAAATAGATGAAAGTCTGAGGTATATCAAGTGTGATGAAAATGTTATAGTAATGGGAGATTGGAATGCTGTGGTAGGAAAAGGGAGAGAAGGGAAGATAGTAGGAGATTTTGGATTAGGTGAAAGGAATGATCGAGGAAGCAGGCTGGTAGAATTCTGCACCGAGCATGAGTTGGTCATAGCTAACACCTTATTCAATAACCACAATAGAAGAATATACCCATGGATGAGACCAGGAGATACAGGGCGTTACCAAATCGACTTCATTATGGTCAAGCAGAGGTTTCGAAACCAGATTTTAGATTGTAAAACATATCCTGGTGCTCACATAAACTCTGACCACAATCTGGTTGTAATGAAATGCAGATTAAAGTTGAAGAAACTGAAGAAAAGTCAAAAGCCAAAAAGGTGGTCAATAGACAGACTGAAAGAGAAGGATGTAAACGAAAGATTCAAGAAGAGTATAAAGGAAGGACTAATGAAAAACCCTAAACAAACTTCAATTGCAGACGAATGGGCACTTTTGAAGAATGAAATAACAAAATCCGCAGAAGAACACATTGGTAGGAAAGAAAGAATAGGGAGAAAACCGTGGATCACTCAGGATAAACTAGAATTGATGGATGAAAGGCGGAAACACAAGAATGTAAGACATGAAAAGGGGAAAGCAGAATACAAACATCTGAGAAATGAGGTTAACAAGAAATGCAAGGAAGCGAAAGAAGAATGGTTGAAAGAGAAATGTGCAGGTATAGAAACTTGTCTGAAATTAGGAAAAGTAGACACAGCTTATCGAAGGATTAAGAATACTTTTGGGGAAAAGAAGACTAAGTGCTGTTATATTAAGGACACAAATGTAAAGCCTCTAACAGATAGGGAAGAAAAGGTTGAGAGATGGAAAGCTTACATAGAGAGTTTGTATAAGGGAAAGGAGATTGAGAATCATGTAATGGAAAGGGAAGAGAAAATTGATGAGGATGCAAAAGGAGATTTAATATTGAGATCAGAATTTGACAGAGCATTGGAGGACTTAAGCAGGAACAAAGCACCAGGCATAGATGGTAAACCGATTGAGTTGCTACGCTGCATAGGAGATGAAGGTCTGATCAGGTTATTTCACTTGGTGTGTAGGATTTATGAGACAGGTGAGGTACTCCCTGATTTCAAGAAGAATGTTATTATCCCTATACCAAAGAAAGTGGGCGCTGACAGATGTGAAGATTACCGTACAATCAGCTTGATTACTCATGCTTCAAAAATCCTGTCTAGAATAATTTACAAGAGGACGGAAAGCCAGATAGAAACGGAGTTGGGTGAAGACCAGTTTGGTTTCAGGAGAAATGTAGGAACAAGGGAAGCTGTACTAAGTCTTAGGCTGATTTTGGAAGGTAGAATAAGGAAAAAAAAGATAACGTTCATGGCTTTTGTAGACTTAGAAAAGGCTTTTGATAACGTTGATTGGACTAAATTGTTTGACATTTTGTAATCTATTGGAATAAAGTACATGGATAGGAGGGCGATATACAATATACAGAAACCAGACAGCAGTCATTCGAGCTAAAGGACATGAGAGAGAAGCTGGTATTCAGAAAGGTGTAAGGCAAGGCTGCAACTTATCACCCATACTTTTCAATCTTTACATTGAACAAGCAATGGGGGAAATTGGAGAAAAATTTAAAGTGGGAGTGAAGATTCAAGGAGAAATAATTTCAACTCTGAGATTTGCTGATGACATCGTCATCTTGGCCGAAACGCTTGAGGATTTGAATGAGTTTTTGAATGGTATGGACTCTATCTTTCGGAATGAATACATGATGAAAATTAATAAATGTAAAACAAAAATACTGGAATGCAGCCGAAATAAATCAGAAACCTCTATGGACATCAAATTGGCAGGTGAAAAGCTGAAGGAAGTAGGAGACTTCTGTTACTTACGAAGCAAAATAACCAGTGATGGACGAAGCAAAGAGGATATAAAAAGTAGGTTGGCTCAGGCAAGGAAAGCATTTGTACAGAAAAGGAATCTGTTGACATCGAATATAGATTTAGGTATTAGGAAGTCATTTTTGAAAGCCTTTGTCTGGAGCGTGGCGCTCTATGGAAGTGAAACTTGGACTATTGGTGCAGCAGAAAAGAGGAGAATTGAAGCATTTGAAATGTGGTGTTACAGGAGAATGATGAAGATCAGATGGGTAGATAGGGTGACAAACGAAGAAGTATTATGACGAGTGGGAGAGGAGAGATGTTTCTGGCGACTGCTAATGAAGAGAAGAGATAGGTTGGTAGGACACATACTAAGACACCTAGGAATAGTAAGCTTAGTTATGGAAGGAAGGGTTGAGGACAAGAACTGTAGGGGTAGACCAAGGTTAGAATAGACCTATGTTAAACAGATTGTCTCGGATGTAGGGTGTGGTAGCTATGTAGAGATGAAACGATTAGCTCAAGACAGAGAGGCATGGAAAGCTGCATCAAACCAGTCAAAAGACTGAAGACTCAAACAACAACAACTTATTTATTTGTTTATTTGCTGATTTCCAAGACAAACAAAACTATTATTTTAATTAAAATATTAAAAAATAAAAAACACAAATAATATACTAATAATAAAAGGAAATAAAATAAAAATAAATACACTGAGCCTCGTTTGTTTTGTCCTCTAAAAGCTTGAGGACTGAATTCTTCGTAATTGTGTAAATATCCGGTTACAGGAATTCTGGGTGTGTTCCGGGCGTAGCGAGGCAGTTAGCTGGAGAGTAGGTGGGAATTACCATTAGTCGGAAAACAATCTATCACATTCCAGTGTCCGCGCTGGATTATTATTATTCAGGGCGCGTATCGCGCTGCAGGTTGATAATTAGCCCACATTCCAGATGAGCCCTGTGCGTATGGAGCTTCAGTAGCCTGCGGGGTTGCTCCAGCCTGGGAACATCGCAGGTCCCGGTGGGCGGAAGGAATGTGAACACTACTGAGCAATACACATAAATTTTCAGGAGTAAACAAAATGCAATATTTATAAATAAATAAAAAGTAGCGGCATAAAATAAATGAAAATTCAATATACGCAGCGTATGATTGGATACGAACCTCCAACCCTATGCATATACTAACCATTCATCTACGACTGTTAATGTTCTACTCCGAGTACAATAAATTCTATGGTGCGTTGTCCTTGTTATCACACTGGAGCAAATAATTCCAATGTAAAACTCAGCAATTTTTCCAGGTGTGTGTCGTGTCTTGTGTGGGGTTTCGCCTAGGACACCAAGCTGGCTCATCAGCGGGTTCTAGGTGTCCCCACCCGGAGTTGCTGAGTTTTAATTCACCCGCCGTGAAAGCCATATACCATCTTTTTTGGAAGCCTTCATAGGGAGTTTATGACTGCTTGAGCTTTTAGTTCTCGCAGTGAAGAAGCGCAGGTACGCTTCATAAAATGGAAGGTAGCGCGCAGTTGGCTACTCCTGTGGGGGTCCGGTCGGTGACACTAAGAGCCCGCTGATGAGCCAGCTTGATGTCCAAGGCGAAACCCCACAGAAGACGCGACACACACCTGGAAAAATTGCTGAGTTTTTATACCAATTTTTGATTTTGATGAATATTGATTATTAGTATTAAGTTTATAGCAAAGTACACAAAATGTGAGGTGTGATCAAGAACTAAGGAGTTTCGTCAGTTATAGAGACATCTATAGTGTGGGGTATTTCGAGTAGATACAGTTGGTAACTGTGCAGAGTTTCAGCCACCCAACACTTCGTGACAACGTGGCTAAACACTCAAAGAGAGGAGAGAATATTCAAACTCATCCCACGAAGGGACAGGTGCCTAAACAGACATGGAGACTATAACCTAATGTATGTACTATCAGTTGGCGACAAATAATATTTTGAAGCGATTTTGCGATATCTTTACGAATCACATGTTTCTGGTTAGGAAAATAAGGATAATATGTTCGCGAATTTCTTTTTTTTTTAATTTAAATTCAATTATTTCGCGATAAGCGCGATATTACAGCGAAATCTGTAGCGAATAGCGAGCTTGACATTTTGTTTCAAGACTACGTATGAAAAGAAAGAGAAAAGCGAACAAACATTCAGTCACTGCTAGCGTTAAAATGAATGCAAAATCAGGAATATAATAAAATAATATTGGATGCTTACTAGTAATTTTGGCCTGTTTGCCATCTCTTGATGAATGCAGTACATTTGCATTTGTCTGTTGGCACAGGCTAGAGTATCACCGTGGCTCAGCCTCACTCATGGCTGTGAAGCTACTGAGGTATGGGTGGTGCTTAGTAATGGCATTCAGGGCACAGTCAGTGCCTGTTGGCACAGGCTAGAGTATCACCGTGGCTCAGCCTCACTCATGGCTGTGAAGCTACTGAGGTATGGGTGGTGCTGAGTAATGCCATTCAGGGCACAGTCAGTGTCTGTTGGCACAGGCTAGAGTATCACCAATGGCTCAGTCTCACTCATGGCTGTGAAGCTACTGAGGTATGGGTGGTGCTTAGTAATGGCATTCAGGGCACAGTCAGTGTCTGTTGGCACAGGCTAGAGTATCACCAATGGCTCAGTCTCACTCATGGCTGTGAAGCTACTGAGGTATGGGTGGTGCTTAGTAATCACTAGGATTCGGAAGTGTAAGACCTAAAGAAGTACAAAATATGCAAGTAAATATGCCCTAAAAACTATAAAATATGACCTTAAAAACATGGCATTTCCTTGTTTGCTAATTGCTTTTGAGCTAAATATACATGTATCTACTGGAGTGACATTCTATTGAAAGGTGGAAGCTCACTATCGTCATGTTCCGTGACCTCTTGCGTACAGTGTCGCAATCTAACTTGTCCAGAAAGATTTGCTAAAAGACGTGAGTAGAAGAGCGCCTTCTTGGAATCACGTCTTCTAAACTTTCTATCTGCCTGTTCCGGGAAAAGAAAGATAAATATATCTACTGCACTATTCGGAAATCCTGTGTTTGAAACTCGACGCAGATAACACGTACCTTGTTAACGACGCCTCAATTTAAACAAGAATGCTGAAATTATAACCAAATATGACCTTATATCACTAAAATATGGCCGAATATGACCAAAACAATAAAAATGGCCGAAATATGCATTTACAGGCAACATCAAATTGCTTTAAACGAGGTCAGGGACCCGTTATTCAAACTTATTTTTCAGATTTCGGGTAAAATGAGCTCAGGAAAAAAATATGACTTTTCCTTAACAAACGAACCTTAGTAATGACATTCAGGGCGCAGTCAGTGCCTGTGGATGCTGTGAAAGGTTCTACTCATAGGGTTAGTACTGATGTTCTGACTCAGTGAGGAAAGCAATAGCTAACTACTATACCCGATACCCAGTTGAGGCTATCGGCTACGCCACCTGACATTAAGCCGTAGTTGAGATTTATGGGAAAAGTTGTAAAGATAGCGCTCACATCGAGTCGAGAGGAATGCTAAGAAATGACGTAGAAGGCCAAGGATCAAGAAGGCACTGCCAGTCAAGTAGATGGAATTATGGGAGGAATATTAAAGTTTTATTAAGATCTTTATGGAACAGTATATTTAATCATCTCAGAAGAGAAGAAATAACAAGCATTATATATATGATAATAACTTGAAGAAAGACAGATAATCCCTTAAGTTATTGTATAACTTAATAGCCGAGATGAAGGTGGTCGAGATTATATTTGTGACGCACGACCGTAGATGGTGGGAGAGAATCACGTGACCACGCCAGGTAGGAGCTGGTCAATGCAGTTTAGAGAAGTCAGTCGAGTTCAGCCAGCGAGCTGAGTGGTACACTTGCGCAGAGCGTACGGTAAAGTCGAGCGGTGAACAGCACTTGTTACGTAAAGCGAAGGCGACAGTAATACTTAACCAAGCAGAGAGCAGGAAGTAGGTCATTGAGCCAAGGCGAGCAACGCAGGGTTGACGGCGAGAAGACCGGTTCCGATGCAAGCTATGCGGGCCGTGTACGGAGGAGAAAAGCCGGGGTTCAGAACAGCATTGTAATACGAGCTTGAGAACTTTTTTTCGAGCTGCATTTTATAACGCAGAACAGTATAGCAAAGCGGCATGGCGAGGCCGGCTTTAAGCATAGTTCATTCTGGAACAATGCAGTAGATCAGAGCGGGCTAGATCCGACTTTTATACGCAGGCAACATTAAAGAAGCTGAACTTCATTTCAACATGCAGTTACAACATTGAGTTGGGACTTGTATTCAGTAATAGAATTGTGCAGGCAGATAGTTACAATATACTGCAATTATGAACTTAGATATTCAAATTACATTACGACTATGCATTTCATAACGGAATATGTAGAGCGACCATGGGGTCCAAACAACATTAACGCTTTTAAGCAAACGAACTGTTACAATTATATGCACTTATGAACATTGGCATGTGCATTAATAGAATTCTTTTTCATGAATTATCATTAAATACCGAGTACGAACACAGCTACAGGGTGTTTCAAAAACTTATACACTCTCATAAATAAAATTTATTTTCTACAAGTGAGACTTAACCGCTGTGGAGATTGAACTTTTAACAAGCGAACCGAACATTATATGGGTCAGTGGCGTAACATAGAAGAGGAATATGGGGTACGCTGCTTTTATGAACTTTTACGTAAGGTTTTGGACAGTATCCATTATGGATAACATGCAGTTCATCATGTCGGAGTAAACGAAGACAGAGACGCGATGGCACCACGGAGCGATGGATTCGATTCCTGAAGAAGAGGAGGTCTAACAGCTAATTCACTTGGGATATGGAGGCGATCGTTATTGCGTGGGTGAAACGATATTCACGTCGATCTTTCGAGAAATTTATTACACACAAATAATCGACGATCTTTGAAATATAATAACAGCTGATATGAGAAGGTACTGTAAGAGTTATGACTTTCTAATATGATATTTTCATGAACACTGGGCATACATGTATATATTTTTCTAGTAGGAGTTCTACAATTATTTAGACATGGCTTAAACATTATTTGCTCCGAGTTTTGCTAGAATATGGCGTTACCATATGATATGGCAGGCACCATTATACGAAATTCTCACCATTGGTTGGCTTTATTAAGCAGATGTTTGGTCTTTTAGACATTTTCCAGTAAGGATAGTTTTCCTGGATAGTTATTTTTTTGTGACGAGTATTTCGAACTCGTGATCTGCAATTGGATTATTTAAATCACTTCGTCAGTTCATTGCATACTAGCGAGTGTGTATTATTCATCAGTAGGGATTTTTTCCATTGGATTGTTTGGAGATATTAAGATGTTATTCACTCAAGTGAATGAATATCGCTTTTATATGACAACTAGAGACTTGTTGATTCCAATCTGGTACATTCACTCATGAGACGACGAGATGGGGCCTTTCGTATTTATACGATTGCGTGGTGGTACACATCTTTACCCATCGTTCAGGGCATTATCATGTTAGACGACGGGGCAAGGCCTTTCGTATTTATACGATCGTGTGGTGGTTACTCATCTTACTTGCCATTGAGGAACTCATTTTTATCATCCGAGTGTACTTGAGATTGTAAGAGGATCAAACAAGGAACTACTAGTCACATATCAGTCGAATTTTGTTAAATAAATTAAAAATACATGTCAGCAGGGTTACATTTTGTAATTCTTGTTTGCCAATCCAATATTTTGTTGCTATACTCATTTGAGAGTACTTTCAATTTAACAGCTGTTACAGCTGATGCTTTTGATAATTTTTATGATTGAATTTGATACCTTTGAGAAGGATTTAAAGTAATTGAATCTTATAAGATGAATCATTAATGGTCAGATTTATTTTAAGGCAGATCAGTATTGCATATTTCGATGTGAGAGATTATAGCACATTGGTGTTTTTCTGTGAAGTGAATTATGAGAATTTTAAGAGAATTTATGCTATTTGAAAGCAGATCTTGAATTTGATTACGATTACTAAGGTAATATTTTTCCTAATTGTTTAAGAAGTTGTCTAGATGTGATCAAATTAATTACAGTTATTGGAGATTGTGTGCGTTGATAATTTGAAGCCAGTTATGTATTTTTGTAGATTATGCAACGTGATTAAGTGAAGTTTGTGATAGGCATTTTTTGGAAGTTGCCAAGTGGAAGTTGCAATATTGCTAATGTATTTTGAAGCAGACATGAGGTTGTCGAACCCAGTCTAGCATAATTTTTGAGATTCATGCTATGCGCTGAATATTTATGGAGTTTTGTGGAATAATTGTGGTATTCAAATGTGATATTTGATAAAGTGAAAATATATAATGTAGTTATGGATAGTGAGATCCAACGTGAATTTGTGAAGGCAATAATATTTTTTGGCATGATAATTAAATACGAGATATAACTTGGAAGTGATAAAACTGTAAGACAACGTTCTATAAACCATATTAAACAATTTGTTAGGAAATTAAACAAATAAATAATGTTGATAATACGAGATTTTCTGATATTAATAATTAATGAAATAATAATCTGAAATTTAAGCATATTAATGATCTGACCTAATGAAATAAAAATCAGAATGACTAGATGAAATAATAAAAATCTAAATAACCAGATGAATAAAATTTAAATAAGTTGATAAATTAAATTTTGGAATAGATCAATGAATTAAATAAATGGATGAATTAAAGATTGAATAAATAAGCTGATTTAAATAAATTAATAGATGATTGAATAGATGATGAATAACTGAATTGGAAGGTGATAATTAACTAAAGAAGCTGATGATTAATAAATTTAAATGGATTTAAATAAATTTATTTGAGAATGATTTGAAGAATTGCAACTTGTGTTGATGAATTAAACAATTAATTTTGATGATGATGATGATTATAACCAATGAATAGTGGATTTTCTGTGATTCACAAAACAAGCAATGATTAATGACAGTGTAAATAGTGTAAATTAGTTATTCGATGTTTAGGAGCATTTTACTAACATATTCAGCATTTGAATAATGCCATGCAAGCCATAAATTATGTGATATTTAAATATGTGTTTATAATATGTGTGTTTAGACAGATTAATAATATTTTTTTACATCCACATTCATGATGTTAATTTAAAGAGAAGTTAGGTCTCAGTTATCACGAATGTCAGTGACGCAAAGACATAGTGCTACGGTGATCCTGAGAACCCAAGAGAACTTTAGAAATTTTTCCTATTTTATGTGGATTAAATACACTTTGGGTAGAATGGAGATGGTTCGATTTTCTGGACAATGACAATTTAACGTTGGCATTCGACCATGCTCTCAGGTAGGATGAGTGTTTAATATGTCTGTCTGACTATCAAAGTTGAATAAATTTGTTTTTATCTTAGTTGTGATCTGATGACGATGTGATTTTCCTTTTTCTTTCCTTGTCTTAATTAAGGCTTAACCAGGAAGGATGTGGTTTGCTAGGGATTCAGTTGATGGCGCCCATTGATATTTGTATTTTTTTTTATTAAATTTAAACCCGTAACGACCCTGGAGATACTTTATCTCGTGTTACCCTCTGCTCTTGAGATATTTCAACTGAATTTCCGACACATTCCTTATTTGACTAGAGGTTCATTTAACTCCGCTCTGTCCTGGAAATCCAGGAATGCGATGTAATAGCAGATGGGTCATCGCATCCCCAGGACGAACGGGTACACTACCTCACTCCTCATCTTGCCTAGTACGCCTCAATATAGCGCTGCCTTGGGTTTTTGTGGGTATCTACCCACATAACCTAATGGCGGTACTTTTGAGAATCCAATCAGCCTTCGGGCTGACTACCTAACATACACTAGTAATTTATACTTCTGTCATTCATATAAATAATTCAGTACCATAATAATGAAACCTTTAATGATTAATTTTAGAATTTCATTAAAACGAAATTAAAGCGATACATCAATATCTATTTTGCGATATAACTAGAAAATTAGTATCCTTCTCGCAAAATCGTTCAAACATTACTGCGAAAAAATCAGGCCTCTAACTTTTCCCATTAGGAATTGCTTCTGGAAATTTTAAGAATTGCGTATTCCAAGGGATACCTGATCTGGGTCGTTTTCTCTTGTTTCATTGACTTTCAAATGTACCCTCTAAATCAAACCATGGTCCACGAATCTTCGAATAGTTCAAGAGTGGGTTATCAGTAAAAGGACTTTGAGTTCCTCAGCTCTAAATTTGCATGAAACGTAGAATAAGTTAAGCAATACAAAACGTGTAGCATTTTACATTAACAAGGCTCCTCTTTTAGTGGAAATTCTATAAAATCATTTTACTATGATTTTCTTTAAACAAAATGTAATTAAGACTGTTGGTTATATATCTCTACTTAGTAAAAAACAAAGTCCCCGATTCTTGGATGTTACGGGTAATCTCGAGAACCACTGGATGGATTTTGGTGCGGTTTTCACCATTCTGTAAAGGATATCTAAAGGATGATTTATGTAGAAAATAATTTATTTATGATCAAAGGAAGCCGAGCATTAACGATTTCAGTGGAAAAGTCGAAAAAAAAACCTGGCGTCCGAACGCTTTGTAAGCTTACGCTGGGCAAACCGTTAAACATATCTTAATACTATGAGTGTAAGAATTGTTCAGCATGAAAAGTTGTGCCAAAAAGTCCGCGAGAGCATAGCCTATGTCTATCTTCAATACACCGCCCACTGTAAGTGTTTTTACGTTTTAATTTCTTCCAACCATGTCCATTCAACTACTGAGGCGACAGTTTACTAGCTAGCTAAGGGCGAGTCTATCATCCCTGTTACAGCCTAGCTAGCGGGCGAACCTGTTGCCCCAGATACAGCCAGCAGCAAACCGTCCATTCGTGTTGAGTTAAGACTTCTGAGAAGGCTGGTTGTGTTTGGAGTTTCCCTGGAAGTGCTACTCGGGTTTTCTTCATTTCGCCTGTGAAACACAGTCAAGTTAAGATTGGACGGAAGGGGGATTTGAGTTTCATTCACCTCGCCATTCCCTGGAAGTGCAACTCTCATTTCGCCTGTGAACTTTTCGTTCCGCAAAATTCACAATCAATTTAAGATTGGACGGAAGGGGGATTAAATTATATTAAATTATTCTGATTGGCGTATAATCTTTACTTAGTATAAAACAAAGTCCCCGATTCTTGGATGCCACGGGTAATCTCGAGAACCACTGCATGGATTTTGATGCAGTTTTCACCATTCTGTAAAGGATACCTCGAGGAAGGTTTCTGTAGAATATAATGAATTTATGATCAAAAGAAGCCGAGCAGTAACGATTGCATAGAGAAATTCGAAAAAAAAAAGTCCTGGCGTCCGTGCGCTTTTTAAGCTTACGCTGGGCAAACCGTTACAAATATCAATATACAATGAGTGTAAGAATTGTTCAGCATGAAAAGTTCTACAAAAACGTGCGCGAGAGCACATCTCTATATTCAATATATCGTCCACTATAAGTGTTTTTAGAGTGGACGGAAGGGGGATTTGTGTTTCATGCACTTCGCCATTCTTAAATTACGTCTGACATGAATTTGTTGCACATGCATCTCCATGATAATATAGTTAATAGTCCAGTCAGTGATTTTAACCCCTCATGCCGAGACGTAAAACGGATATACTGTAGATGGTAGTTCATTGACATCGTAAAGATGCGCTTATCACTTAATGCATTCACAACTGTTCCCGGGTTGCTAGTTTTAAGTAATTGCAGCGCCTTGTAAACATATTTAGTGCATTAAGTCTTGAAAAGTACAATTTAAATTTTGGAAAACTGGTGTCGAATCTAAAAATGTACACCTCTGTAGGTCCACTGATATTTGGTTATTAGTGCTTCGATAAGCCTCAGCACAAGCAACCAGAAAAGAGGATTCGATTTTACTATACCACTGATGATGCGCATTGTCTGACACGGGACAGTGTCGATCTTCGTAACATGTGGGCTGTTCAAACACGCTGAAGAAAGGCCTACAGTACTCTGCTGTTATATATAGGCCTATCAGTCCCATCGCAGATGATCAAAGAACGGACGCAAAAGCTCCCCATGTAGAGCCAGCACGTTCCTTGTTCTCAGTTTAGCAGCATTCTAAATCAAGTGTCTCTTGAAGGATAATATCCGATCCAGAGCAGCTCCAAGGTACTTGGATTCACGAATATAATTCATATTCCTTAATTTGTAAGTCAGTACGAATACTTTATCAGTTTAACCAATATGGCTAATGCATATCACAGCCACACCTTTGTGGATTAGTGCCGCCACTGGCATTGTAGGATATAACAGTGTTAGGTAGAGCAATTGTGTTGTCTCGTATAAGGTATTTGATTGATTTGATTGACGTGGATCCGATGTTGTTTGCTTGAACGAAACATGTGATCCTTTGTACACGTGCAAATAATAACACTAGCCGACAACAACCAACTTTGTATTTGCTTCTTTTACAAAAATACATTTTTTAAACTCAATTTGGGTCAGTAAAACCGAATATGACCTTAGAATTTGTTTATAAGCTCTAGTTTTTTAGATACACTACTTGTGATACATGTACTTCTGTAGTAAAAACCAATATTAGCCTATATTAATATATCTGTACACAACAGAAGTAACAGTTGTTTTAATTCACTCTATGCACAGGTAAATTAGCAGAAAATAAGATAAGAAGTCTTGCTGTTTCGTATGACGACCTATTCATGAGTGCGCGTTCATCCAGATGAGAATCGAGAAGACGAATTTTGAGCGACATATTGCAACCTAAAGTATTATACTTCTCTAGGAGGTTATTTACAATTTCAACATAGTTTTCATTTCGTGTTTCCCAAAAAACCTTGTACAACACCTCTAAAGGCTTCCCAAGCAGCCTTTTAATTACCCTGGAGGGCTCGATCAAAACAATAAATAAAATGTAACCCCCCCTTAAAGGATAAGTTACTTTGTTTGCACTCTCCCCCCATTCCTAATATATTACTACTGCTACCATTAGAAGGAGGAGGAGGGAAACCGGGTCCAAGCCCGTTGTGTGAAAGCAGGCCTTCGCCCCAAAAGCCGGCAACAACCTTTAATTAGCCTGGTAAATAAATACATACAATACTGTATAATTAACAATAGTTTAATATCACCAGAAGAAAATCACCTCAAACCACATAAATCACACTACAATATACATGCAAGAACACCTTTCAATAACAACAAATACCTTCCACCTTCATGCACTACACTAATGCATGCTCAAAATCAGATGTATTGGTACTCACTGGTTTTCAGTTCATCCTCTCCTTTTAGAACATTTAGATTCAGTACTTACCCCCATATCATGGGTAGTGGCATGTATTTATTTATTTATTTATTTATTTATTTGGTAATAGAATCAGTTTGAGCAGGAAGGAATACATATTTTCAGCAACCTGGCCGGTGCTTGGAGGTCTCCCCACGGAGCATCGAAGTATAACCTGTTATCAGGTCTCGCAATTAACATATCAATCTTCACCTTCAATACACTTCGAAGACGCAAGCAGGTTAAAACATACTTCAGGTTAAAGCGCGTATAATATCTTCAAACCCCTTGCTAGTATTCACAGGCCAAAGCCTTACGATAACATGAGTAAGATCCGTCAAAGAGCTCCTCGAGTCAGCGCAAAACAATCTGATATTTTTCACATAAAGCCCCTGAATTTCTCCGAACGATACGGTAACTCAAGATGTACGTGTTGAGGTAAACATTCTCGTTAATGAAATCATTATTTAAATAAACCAACATATTCGCTTTCCCGCAAAGCAAAATAGAAAATCAGCAGCATAATATCGCGACTCCAATCGCCAAGAATACCGACGTTCAACTCTTTTTACATAAAACCTTCGAGCATACAATCTATCACCTAAAAGCAAAGAAACTCGTCATGACAACGGAGATAACCAAAACAGCAAGGAAAATAACTAAAGGTCATAGGACCTCATGGGCAAGAAAACGCACTACAAAGATAAAATAACAGAAACAAAATCAAACCCTTCCTTAATAAACAATCACCGAGAATGTTTCCCGCACACGCTTCTGTTCAAATTTACATCAGGTCACAGTTAAGGTAACGTAATGAAGGTGGCGATGAAATCTAATAGTCGACGCAAATCACAATTAATTTAGCCTAAGTTCACAGAATCAACTTCTCATCGGCACTAGTTAGTAGTTTTACGATTACGCCCGTCAAAGATTCTAATAACCAAGTCTCTCATTCTTGACAACAGTCCGACGTTCTCCCTTCTTTTTTTATATATATATTCATAACTCCGCCGTGGTACCAACATGCCCTCGAACATCGCCCTCTGCCAACTTGAAGATCCAATTTTCTCTTCTTGCCCGCCGACAGATAACATTCACCAAGGAAATCAGGAATTAGGAGACATGCCAATACTGACACGTTCCAAATGGGTTTTAGAAGCAGTTCAAATCATAGGTTATGATTGTCAGTGAAGTTGATGGATGGAAAATGTGTTGTAGGAGACATGTCTATCCTGACATGGTCCAAAAGGATTTTAGAAGCTATCTGGGTAACCCCAGTTAAAATCATAGGTTTTGAAAAAGGAAGCTTGTAGTTTAACGTGACCGTTAATCTTGAGATCATGAGCCACGGGACCTCCTTTTTACGTAGAATCCGAACCACAGGACATGGCATTTCACTTCGAAAATCTCACATGCATTGACCGGGAATCGAACCCGGACCGCCTTGGTGAGAGGCATACAGCTAGACCGCTGAGCCACCACGCCCCAATCATAGGTTTTGATTATCAGTGAAGTTGATAGATTGAAAATGTGTTGTAGGAGACATGTCTATTCTTACATGGTCCGAAGGGTTTTAGAAGCCATCCGGGTACCAAAATGTGACATGTGGGGCAGGGTATTATTAACCAGAATGTGACAAGCGCTAGCAACCGTCACATAAAATATGGCTGACAATGACTCAGGATACCTGTACTAAGGATTGCCAACCTACAATTTATTTAAATGAAAAAATCCCTAGTATTTTTCGAAAGTCCCTCAAATTCTCTAGGATTTAATGAAATATCGTTATATCTCAGAACTAGGTAGAGCTAACTCAGCATTTTCGTATTTCCCATGCTCGAATATACTAGAAATAACTGTATTTGTTTCGGAAGCATTTTCACTGTTGGTTAGTGTAATTAATCACCTGTAGATTCTTTTCATATATCCTGCCTCACATACTTTTGTGTTACCGACTGAAACTTATAAATCCTTTGAACGATACACACCTACAAACAATCTGGTATCGCATTATGTATACATGGCGGCAGTTTTGCTGACCGCATTGATCAGTAATATAGAGAGACTCCTCAACTGATCGCGGGCGTGGACCGGATTCTTGATGAGCTCAAACACATTCCCAGTGACCATATCGCTCACATCACCGAGATTAAACTAACTGATTTTAATTAACATCTAGAGTAAGAAATTGGTTTTCTTGGTAGAACTAGCACAGCATAATGTCTGGAAAATCCAAACGCCAGTGTTGCGTTATCTCCACGTTACATACACAGTAATTGCAATACATTAAAACCATTTAAAGATAGCTTTGAAGCCATTTTCCAGTGTTGCCATAATTATAGATCAAAAAGTCTTCTTATTTCAGTAGCTCTGTCAACTGGACGTCCTCCATTTCTCTCTGTCCTGAGATTCTTGTTTCATTTGCTTGTAACTTCTTCCTCTCTTCAAATCTGTTAACATTCCAAACCTTCTTCTTCCTCTCACTATTTTTCCTTCTACTTTTCCCTCCATGATTCTTTGTAGCAGACAATTCCTACGTAGTATGTGACCCATCCAAGATGTTTTCCTCTTCTGTATCATCCTCATGAAACTCCTCTCTTCTCCTAACCTTATTAACACCTCCTTATTTCTCATTCTATCGGTCCATTTCACTTTCTCCATTCTTCTCCATAACCTCATTTCAAAACTTTCTACCAAAGCCATATATGACATCAAAACAATCACAAAGCTCTCTTTGGGAACTGCTATGACATTATTCGACGCGAAAATAACGCCCATCGCCACATATGGACTTGAAATCATGTGGGAGAAATTATCCCTAGCAGATTGAGGAAGCATTAAACCGGTCAAATCGCGCTTCCTGAAGGCTAGCCTGGGGATATCGAAGTATACACAAACAAGATTAGCATATGAACTCGCCAGGGAGACCTTCTTCATTGAGGACCTTCGGATGAAGAGAGGGCTACCATCTACAGACGCCTGGAAAAAACTAATGCAGGAAAGAATACAGAAAAGGGACGAAATCTGGTTCGATGCAAATTATAGAAATACATGAAAAATGGGTCCTATATCATAAATATTCAACTGATGCTACTGTCATTAGCTCTTTGCCCACTTACTCTCACTGTCTCAGGTGCACATTGACCTCAACCCTTGCTCAGATGATCTCGCTGTTCCGCCCCTTAAAAATAACAATACCAACCCGTCTTCCAGCCGAAAATAGCATAATAAGCTGCTGACAGAATTACACAGTCCTACACAACTGAACCCATATTGTAATTCCCATGTCACAACTAAAGAACGTAATTCTCCCCAACTTCGAGTTCAAGACACATATTTTATGTCTGGGGAACAAAATACACTGGCCGGCAAAACAAACAAAAACGATCACTTGAAAAATTCAACATTACTTTCATTCAAATCATAATATGAACGCTCTAGGTGTACTGTTTATAGCATGGAAGTAAGGTTAATTGTTATCATTCCTCATGTCATTGTTTTACGTAACAATAGCGATTCATTGACGTGATGCTGTTTCCCGCGAAAAGATGGGCGCGCCACCATTTTCGATCAGAGCCACTGCCCTGGTCTCCAGCGCTTATTAGTTTCTGAATTGCTCAAGAACAACTGAGGATATGAATGTATTGATATTTTCCTATGGCAACAAGTGGCAAAAGAAAGAGAAAAAAAATTGCCTTGTTGACGATAGCGATGGCGCGCACATGTTTCCGCGGGAATCAGCATCATGTCAAAGAATCGATATTGTTAAGGGGGGAGACCCAGCTTAACAGAGGGGAAAAAAAAGGCCAATATTCATTCGATTGTTAAATATGCTACACATATTGTTGACAAATGCTGCACATATCCCAGTATTGGTGTGCGTCCTGGAAACCAGAAGCAACTTCAATAATGGAAAAATTCTAATAATAACATTTTAAAATAAAATTTTCAAAATTTCCCGCCTTTTTTAAGAATATATCACTGTTTCCCTTATAAATTGCAAGTTTATAAGAATTTTCGTACTTTTCCTTTTTAAAGTGTGTATCAAACCTCAACCTACAAAATGAATCTCAATCACGAACATACACTGTGATTTAGATATTTTTATAGAGTTTTATTTATTTTATTTTATTTTATTTTATTCAGGTGCTGAGAATAAAAACTCTTTAAAAATATCTAAATCACAGTGTATGTTAGTGATTGAGGTTTATTTTGTAGGTTGAGGTTTGGTACACACTTAAAAAAAAAGGAAAAGTATGAAAACTCTTATAAACTTAGAATTTATAAGAGATACAGTGATACATTGTTAAAAAGGCGGAAAATTTTTAAAATGTTATTTTAAAATGTTATAATTAGAATTTCTACATTATTGAGGTTGCTTCTGGTTTCCAGGAAGCACACCAATACTGGGATATGTGCAGCATTTGTCAACAATACGTGTAGCATATTTAACAATCGAATGGATATCTGCCTTTTTTCTCTGTTAAGCTGGGTCTCCCCCCTTAAGTGAAACAATGATATGAAGAATAATAATGCATCCAGGAAACCAATTAACCTTACTTCCATGCTATAAACAGTATGTAGTGTACTACGCATAGAGCGTTCATATTTATGATTTGAATGCAACTAATGTTGAATTTTTCAAGTGATCGTTTTTTTTTTTTTTTTTTTTTTGCCGGTCAGTGTAGTTATCAAAATATTCGAGTAATGGAACTCTGAATTATAGAAAAATCATGGCATATAAATTTGTAAAACTTGGCCGGTGAATTACTTCGAGATATCGAAGTTCGACTGTCATTTATAAGGTGCGTTCAAAAAGTAACGAGCCGGAGGCTGTAATGCGCAAACCGGTGACGACATCGGCTAATCGTGGCGTGTGTAACGAGATGTGGTTCCGACCAGAATGTGGAAGGTCACAGCCCGTCGTTAGAGGGCACGCGTGCACGACACGTGACGACACAAAGCGAGCAGCAGCATGCATCAATCGTCCAACCAAGACCAAGACAGTGGGCCATTCGACATGCTTCCTGGTGTGGTTGAAGACTGTGGGGCACCCATTGGCACACACTTTGCGCAAGTGCAGTCGTTCCTTCATGATGGTGTGCACACTTCCGACGCTCAATCCGACCACGGCGGCTATGGCGTTCACTGTCACTCGGCGGACCTGGGTAATGAGTGCATCAACCAGCTGGACGTTGTCATCGGTAATGCAGGGGGGTGCCCCAGACCGGGCATCATCGGCTAACGACACCCGACATTCCCTGAAGCGCTTGTGCCACGCCTTGACCTTTGCAAGGGACATGCAGTGTTCGCCGTACACTTGTGACATTCGGCGATGAATGTCCGTTCCCCCTATTCCTTCCTCTGTCAGAAACCGAACAACACCTCTTTGCTCTTCGTTTGACGCATCCATGTCACTGTTTGCAATGCGACTGGCAGCGTTGGACGATTGATGCATGCTGCTGCTCGTGTTGTATCGTCATGTGACGTGCACGCGTGCCCTCTAGCGACGGGCTGTGACCTTGCAGGCTCTGGTCGGAACCACACTTCGTTAAACACGCCATGATTAGCCGATGTAGTCACCGGTGTGCGCATTCCAGCCTCCTTCTCGTTACGTTTTGAACGCACCTTATATATAATTTATTTAGGCTACTTTTTCACATATTCCAGTCATAGGAATTAGCCTACTGTGTTGTGTGTTGACCAACTGGAAGTAACAATATCAATTAAAACGATATTTTTTTTTCAATTAAATGGCAATGACATTTAAAGTAATCCACCAAAACTCAATAAAATTTCTACAAGATTAGTTTAGACCACATTGTGGTCGTCATCAGCATAAACTTAATTCATATTGTCAGAAAATTATAGATTTCTTCAATTAATTTGTAAGACCTGATTTCCTATTAGCCTATTTTCGATTTTTGCAAAAAATGAAAGTAGACTTATGAGATCTACACAGGGCCAAAAATTGTGTGTCTGTCTGCCTGTGAGTCTGTGTGTGTGTGTGTGTGTGTGTGTGTGTGAGTGTGTGTACTCTGAATGTCTGCCCCCCCCCCCCCCCCCATCAATTCGAACACGGTGAAACCGAATTACACGAAATTTGGTACAGAGGTAGAACTAGCAAAGGGCACCTCAGTGTCATGCTTTATACTGCCGCCATCTTGACGGAAACGTAATGGCGGCCACCTAAATGTTCAAATCTTAAATCAAATTACGACTACCTAATCATCCGGTCTCTACCAAATTTTGCAACAACATATAATTATATGACAAGCGTCTTTTGACTAAACTACAAGATCATCAGCCCAATAGTTTGTAGATGGCGGCCATGTATTTGTGCAAATCGATTCCCCCTATCAATTCAAACACGGTGGAACCGAATTGACCGAAATTTGGTACAGAGGTAGCACTAGCAAAGGACACCTCAGTGTCATGTTTTATATAGCCACCATCTTGACGAAAACGTAATGGCGACCACCGAAATGTTAAAAGCTTAAATCAAATTATGACCAACCTAATCATCTGATCTCTACCAAATTTTGCAACGTTATACCCTTATGTATGAAGAATCTTTTGACCAAACTACAAGGTCATCAGCCCAATACTTTGTGGATTGCGGCCATGTATGTGTGCAAATCGATTCCCCCTATCTATTCAAACACGGTGAAACCGAATTCTACAAAATTTGGTACAGAGGTGGCAGTAGCAAAGGGCACCTCAGTGTCATGTTTAATATCCGTATAGCACGTTGTATTTCAACAAGGTACTACAACCAACATTCAATCATACTCCTCGAAAAGGACAAAGAGTTATAACAATACCCATGCATTTAGGAGAAAGTAGGCTATACTGTATGTTCCTTACTGAACATCTTGTTTTTTCAGTTTATTTTATACACTTTTAAGGACTTTCGAATAACAATTTTAATGATAATTATCTTGGTTAACGTTAGTATGAAAGGACATTAAAATGACCATATTAGCCCTGTTCCTTATTGACGATGCAATTATAATAAGATTTATAAAACCATCAGTCGTGCTGGTTTCAGTCACAATGTCACCATCCTCAGCGCAAATTAATACATGAAAAGGTACAAGAACATATGCTTAATATAAATTTGCCATAACAGAGAATGTTATCAAAAATTCTAAAAATATTCTTCTTGACACACAAAGTTGGCTATTTTTGTACTGAAGTTGCGGGGACAAGAACTAATCCAGACAAGAAGGTAGCAATGAGAAGCGGGTAGTATCTGCGCGCGCCCGCTTAGGGGCAAGGTGCGCGGTAGACCGTCACACGCAAATATTGTATTGACCTCCAACCCTGAAACATATCCATGTTAAAACACGCAATATTCTTTTAGGCAGTGTTAAAATATAACCACCCTGCATTTAATGGGGTTTACATTTAGGGGATGGTCGGCTAAATTCGTAATATTAAGGGGTGATGGTAAAGATGATAAATGAAGAGAAAGAGTTCAACATGGAAATTAAATTACTATATAGTCTATTTGTGACAAATTCAGTTCTTAAAATGTCATCAGGGAAGGGTTGTCTAAATCAATTAATAACACATTGGAAGAAATTTGAATTTAGTAACTTTTTAGTTTTTTGTTGCTGATACTAGTGCTAAATTCGCGATAGGCCTACCTTGCCTATATCTCAATATGATAAGTCATTTAATAGCTTTATTGCCACCAGTAATGCATCACCGAAATACATGAGATATTATTAATACTTCACAGAATATAAATGAGGTTTTCACGATTTTACCGCTAGGTGGTAGCATTTGTTCGTTTCGAAATTCATAGTAAATTACGAGTGGACCCGTGCGAACTCTCGCACAATGGGTTGTGTGCACGCCATGTGTACAGACTACCCGCCCGGCTGTAGTGCTATGCGGGCTGTATGCGACACAGTTCTGCCAGGGGCTATCGTCTGGTTTATTTGTTTAAAAGCACTTTATAAACAAATAAATATATTTCCGTTGACTTTTCAAGAAATGCAAGATTTTTCCTGTACTATTGAGACGATTTGGAAGATTTTGGTACAATCCACACCTTCTAACTCACTCTAGGAGCTTGAGTTTTGTGAAACATACACCTTAGCGTATTATATAAAAAGATAGTTGATTGAACACAACTGGTGAGAAGTAATCGACTTTTGCCCTGGGGTATCTCTGCGGAAAATGTATATTTAAATTACTGCGGAATTATCAAAGTCTCCCCCCACAGAAAATGGTTTGGGAGAATTACCACAGAACAAGACGTGTTTCACTGTACTATGAGAGGCGTGGTTCCGATAGCTGAGGAATGATTGTGTTCTGTCTGCGGAAGAAGGTGAGAAAGTCAGCGGTTATTACCATACAAATGATTGGTGCGCCTTCCTTTCCCGGTACACTTGTGGTGCTGTGACTCAAGCAAAGAACAAGACCACCCGCGCGTTTCACGGGAGGTCTCCAGTGGTTTGTCCCGATGAACAACGTTCAATGAGCCTTCGCAAGTTTATTATCGAAAGCCCTCGGTTGGAGTACACGTCACCATTGGGAAAGTTGACCACAAACATCAACTGATTCAACTTAATACGGCAATGAGTTTCCACAAAAATAATATTCAACTGCCGTTGACGAGATCATTTTATATGTAGTAGCCTAAACAGAAAAACCTTACCTTCAACGGACGCTGTATTTTAGCCTACTTTTCACATTTTGCAAAAATGAGGAAAAGTAGACTTATGAGATCGATCCGGGCAATGTCTGACCGTGTCCCCACCCTCCTATCAACTCCTAAACGGCTGCAGCAATCGAATCCAAATTTGGTATGAGTAAAGATCTATACCTGAATGTCTCAAGCCCATATTTGAAAATTATGTCAGGGCTACCAACTGCTGAAAAACCGCAATTGAAATTTGAGCTCCATGTTGGATATCTTGGAAAGTATGCATTCTATTCCAAAATTGGCACACACATAGACAATAATATTTGAGTTTAATTTCCAGGAGGGCATGCATGGAAGTGTTGCCAAAATGATTCTAAGCCTACTGATAGGTCCAATTTTTAAATGCATATAACTTCTACACTATCAATTGGATTTCAACCAAATTTCCTTTGTACTATGTGTACATAAACAGATATGACTGAGCGTATTGTGAAAAGCATCCAGGGCTGCCAACTGTTAATAATTGCTCTCTCTCTCTATATATTTTGTTATCCAAATACAAATATATCAGAAAATATGCAAGCCGACAGCTTTAAACTATGCACAGTTTATTATAGTACCTGACATTCTAGATTAATTTGGAGTAACGTGTGTACGTCAGTGCTACCAACATGATTCTAAGGCTGCTGATAGAACCAATTTTTAAATACATGTAACTTCTATACTATCAATTGGATTACAACCAAATTTCGTATGTGCTATGTGTACCATAACAGATATGACTATGCTTATTCTTAAGAACAACCAGGGCTGCCAACTGTTAATAAATGCTGTCTCTATTTTTTACCTTAATATTAATGCATCAGAAAGTATGTAAGCCAATAGCTTTAAAATTTGCACACGTATAGTACCTGACATTCTAGATTAATTTGGAGAAACTAATATACGCCAGTGCTGCCAACATGACTCTAAACCTGCCGATAGGTCCTATTTTAAAATACATGTGACTTCTATACTAACAAATAGATTTCATCCAAAATTAGCACAACAAGAGATCATAATATTTCAGATTATTTCTAACTGCATGTAACGTCCATTGGACTTCAACCAAATTTTGTATTCTGTACCTTAAGAGATGGAACTAACAATATATTCAGTCACCAGAGCTGTCAACAGTAGTGCTCTATTAGACTACACTATACCAGGTATATTTCGAACTAATTGGAAATTTCGATATTACCAACTTAATTTCGTCATTATTCTAGATAGGTCTATATAGATTGGCATGAATCTTAAATTTTAAGAAAAGTAGGCTCTTTAGTTCGTCACGGAACTTTTTGTTATTACTTTTATTTATTTATTTATTTATTTATTTTACATAGCTTACGCCCACATTAGAGCACTTTGTTGGTTGATTCCTCAGTTTAGGGGCTGCGACAACGTGGTCATGTAGCCCCGTGTACTTTGGGTGTGTGTAGAATCTGTCTGATAACCGGTGTTAATTGTGATGACTGTATTAGTATGTGTTATCTGTGATTCAGGCAGAAGGACTGCAGATTAACAATTTCAAGTAGTTCCTACTTTTGCTACCAAATGCTATCGTCAACGACAGGTGATTCGCCGTGCTTGTTTCAATTTAGATGTTCTACTCTCTGTCGATGTTTTCTCGTTCGAGTTCCAGGTTATAATTTCCCCAAGATATTTGAACTTATTCACAATCTTAATTTGTTTGCTCCTATTTAAACGGAAATATTTTACGGTCCCGTGATCTTTGAGGTAAAAAAACATGTTAAATTCGCCTCATTAAATGGAAACTGTATTACGCGGATAACGGAAATACAAAATACGCATAGAAGTAGTAGTAGTAGAAGAAGAAGAAGTAGTAGTAGAAGAAGAGCAAGAAGAAGTAGTAGTAGGAGAAGAGCAAGAAGAAAAAGAAGTAGTAGTAGAAGAGGAGGAAGAAGAAGTAGTAGTAGAAGAGGAAGAAGAAGAAGTAGTAGTAGTAGGAGAAGAGCAAGAAGAAAAAGAAGTAGTAGTAGAAGAGGAGGAAGAAGAAGAAGAAATAGTAGTAGAAGAAGAGGAAGAAGAAGTAGTAGCAGAAGAAGAGCAAGAAGAAGAAGAAGAAGTAGTAGTAGTAGTAGTAGTAGAAGAAGAGGAAGAAGAAGAAGAAGAAGTAGTAGTAGAAGAAGAGGAAGAAGAAGAAGTAGTAGAAGAAGAAGTAGTAGTAGAAGAAGAAGAGGAAGAAGAAGAAGAAGTAGTAGTAGTAGTAGAAGTAGAAGAAGAAGTAGAAGAAGAAGAAGAGGAAGTAGTAGTAGTAGTAGTAGAGGAGCAAGAAGAAGAGCAAGAAGAAGAAGAAGAGCAAGAAGAAGAAGAAGAAGAAGTAGTAGTAGTAGTAGTAGAGGAAGAAGAAGAAATAGTAGTAGAAGAAGAGGAAGAAGAAGTAGTAGTAGAAGAAGAGCAAGAAGAAGAAGTAGTAGTAGAAGAAGAGGAAGAAGAAGAAGTAGTAGTAGTAGAAGAGGAAGAAGAAGTAGTAGCAGAAGAAGAAGTAGTAGTAGTAGAAGAGGAAGAAGAAGAAATAGTAGTAGACGAAGAGGAAGAAGAAGTAGAAGAAGAGGAAGAAGAAGTAGTAGTAGAAGAACAAGAAGAAGTAGAAGAAGAGGAAGAAGAAGTAGTAGTAGAAGAACAAGAAGTAGTAGAAGAAGAGGAAGAAGAAGTAGTAGAAGAAGAGCAAGAAGAAGTAGTAGAAGAAGAAGAAGAGGAAGAAGAAGTAGTAGTAGTAGAAGAAGAGGAAGAAGTAGTAGAAGAAGAGGAAGAAGTAGTAGTAGTGGAAGAGGAAGAAGAAGAAGAAGTAGTAGTAGTAGTAGTAGTAGAAGAAGAGGAAGAAGAAAAAGAAGTAGTAGAAGAGGAGGAAGAAGAAGAAATAGTAGTAGAAGAGGAGGAAGAAGAAGTAGTAGTAGAAGAAGAGCAAGAAGAAGAAGAAGAGCAAGAAGAAGAAGAAGTAGTAGTAGTAGAAGAAGAAGAAGTAGTAGAAGAAGAGGAAGAAGAAGTAGTAGAAGAAGAGCAAGAAGAAGTAGTAGTAGAAGAAGAAGAGGAAGAAGAAGAAGTAGTAGAAGAAGAAGAAGAAGAAGTAGTAGTAGTAGTATTAGAAGAAGAGGAAGAAGAAGAAGTAGTAGTAGTAGTAGTAGAAGAAGAGGAAGAAGAAGAAATAGTAGTAGAAGAAGAGGAAGAAGAAGTAGTAGTAGAAGAAGAGGAAGAAGAAGTAGTAGTAGTAGTAGTAGAAGAGGAAGAAGAAGAAGTAGTAGTAGAAGAGCAAGAAGAAGAAGAAGTAGTAGTAGAAGAGGAAGAAGAAGAAGAAATAGTAGTAGAAGAAGAGGAAGAAGAAGAAGAGCAAGAAGGAGAAGAAGTAGTAGTAGTAGAAGAAGAGGAAGAAGCAGAAGAAGAAGTAGAGGTAGAAGACGTAATAATAGAAGAAGAGGAGGAAGAAGAAGTAGAAGTAGAAGAAGAGGAAGAAGTAGTAGAGGAAGTGGAAGAAGTAATAGAAGAAGAGGAATCAGAAGAAGAAGAAGAAGCACAAATAATTATGTAAACTCTAACAGAACGTTTAAACAGAATGCAGTAAACTGCTCGGATAGTGGACCACTAGCCTGTATGAAGCGCGTACGGTAGTGCATGGTCCACTACCCCATTGGCGGTCCGGCAGTGTGCACCAAGAGCACGCTGATGAGTCTGACAAGGTGCACCTCGGCGAAATCCCGCAACAGACACACCAAAACCCTAGAACATTTACTGGATTTTAATATCCACTCATATATGAAAACTCAGTTCCAGGTATGTATCGTGTGTTTTCACTTGTCTGTTGGGGGTAGAATATGACAAATGCTGTGGAAGTAGACAATTGATGCTCTCCCGCCAAAACACATCGCTGCTTCCTTGAATCCACCCACGCAGCGCGCTGTGTTCGCGACCTTGCTGCACGAAAGATTAACCGCAAGGAAACGAGGCGAATGGAATGGACAAAATGGCGGTCCTTCAGAAGTTGTGCCCGTTTCGTTCACCGGTCTATAATAACATTTGATATACAAGTCCTTGTTTGTAGTCGCCGCTCGCTTCGAATCAATCTTCCCTCCAATAACCGCAATGCCGCACAAGTGTTGATAAATGTCTAGTCTACTTATCGGGAGCTTCAAAGACAGGGCCAATTCGCCATACATTAGCATGCAATCTGCAAGGACGTGGTCCACTTAACGGACCAGCAAAAAGTGGGATTGCCCCATCAGACGCTCAGTACACTGGAGATATAAAAAAGGGGCAATATAGGCCTACCTAGCCTATAGGCTAGTTAACCACCTTCAGTTGTTCGGCTTCTTGATTCAGAGATTAAGTTACGTCTAAATTATAGGCTGCATTTAAATCTTCATCTCTTAGGCTATGAATCTTATTTCAACAAACTGGAGATATTTTTTTCTATTGCACTTTCACTTATTTACTCAGCCTATTCATTCATTTATTAATTTACTTATTCATATATTTATTCATTTACTTATTCATATATTTATTCATTTACTTATTTACATATTTATTTACTTATTTACATATTAATCATTTACTTATTCATATATTTATTCATTCATACATTTATTTATTTATTTATTCATATCTTCTTCTTCTTTTCGTTTGGGCCTACTGAGGACCACGGGGCTCGTTTTGACTTCTTGTAAGGAATTTATGTTTCTTCTTAGCCCAGGCAGCTTTCATCTTCTGGCTGTGTGTCTGCTTTCTTTCCTGTGTCCACTTCGGTCTGGTAGTCCCTGTATGTATTTATTCATATATATATTTATGCATATATTTATTCATTTACTGATTTATTTATTTATATATTTATTTACTTATTCATCTAGCCTATTTATTAATCCATCTATTTATTCATGTATTTATTTATGTAGTTCCCTCGCTCCAGTAACAATGTATTTGATAATAAAATTGATATTAATCTATCGTAGTAAATTGTAGGCTAATTGGTTACAAAATTGTACACGTTTCGATTCAACAATGGGACCTTCTTCAGCAAAATCAGAATCAAACTTGAAACTATAAACTAAAGTTGTTATTGAAAGTAATTGTTGGGAAACAAAATGTTACTTTAAATTACAGTGTTCTGCAAAACTTGTGAGTATTGACAGAGTGCTATGAAAGTATTTGAAGTGATCTTTTCTTCTGCTCTTCAGAATGACATTCAAAAACAGCACACCCATAATTTCGTCTCGCGCATCTGCAGTAGGCCCTAAGAATTGTAGGATTCGGAAACTGAGGCAAGCCCCGGCCTATTAAGCCGGAACATTTTTACTGTAGACAGGATTATAGATTATTCTAGCAGCTACACGTTTCAACTATATTGCGAGTAACTGGGGGACATAAAATGATATAAATTTAAGAACATATCTTGGAAATTTAATCACAATTTTCCACTCTTAAGCACATAAATAAATACATATTATTTCTGAAAAGTTAAGTACATAATTATCCGGGCCCTGTTCATAGCTATTTCTAGGGAAATCTTCTGCAGGCGATTGATGTCATTCATATTCGCTATTACTTTGTCTTTTTATGTGTGGCGTTTAGGCTATAGCCTTACGAGTTTGTGATTTTGCCATGTGATACCTAGGTATTTAAATTTATTCACAATTTGAATTGGTTGCTGATCGAGATAGATGATGTCATTTGTCGCCTGATTTCCTCCCTTCCTAAATGTCACTTTCATTGTCTTTTCCTTGTTGATCGGATTTCAATGAAGAAAATGAGCCGGAGGCAGAAAATTTGGAAAATAATGTAAAGCCAATCACTTCACACTAAATCCTTCTTTATTCTTGTTATACGAAACGTCGAACAACTAAGTAGAGGACACTCGGCTAAACCCGTAATATTAGGGTTGATGGTAACCATGAAAAATTATGGAAAAGAGTTTCAAAAAAATTGAATAGATAATAAATTACTTCGCATTTGTGACAAATTCAGTTCTTAGAAGTTCGTCCGGCGAGGGTCTTGTTGTTAGTAGGCCTACTACTGGTACTAAAGTCCGCGATACCTTGTCTAAATTTGCAATATGATAAACCTAATAATATGCTTCATTTCTACACTACCGCTTAAAAGTATCACCGAAATATATGAGATTTTATAAATAGACTAACTTACTTCACAAGCAAAATATCATAGATTTATGACATGTAAAATAACCTTCCACTAACCACAATTGTGTGAAGCTAAATTTCTAGGTTAGATTTGATTAACGCTCTTTATAGTAAACCCATCATTACTTCAAACTTGACGTTTCAGTGCTAGGCTAGAGTTTCGTTCGCTGAATAGCGAATGAAACTCAATTTATCGTGATATATCGATTTAAATAGCTGCCTGCGATTGTCTAGTTAAAGTGATTTTCCTTCTGACCTCTAGATAACTCTAGGGTAACACTGAAACGTCTAGTCGGAAGTAATGCTGGCTTTACTATAGTTCCTACGTTCGTCTCCAGGTGCTGGTTGCGGTGCCATCTAGTAGCCAAGTTCACAGCTAGGTGTCGTTGACGGTAGCAAAAGTAGGAATTACTTGAAATGAATCGTCTGCAATCCTTACCTGAATTACAGATAACACACACTAATACAGCCATCAACACCGATTATCAGACAGATTCTACACACACCCAAAGTACACGGGGCTACATGACCGCGTTGTCGCAGCCCGTAAACTGAGGAACAACCAACCTACCTACCTAGTAAACAGATACGAACAAAACTGAATTTTTCATAATCGCATCGACTAGAAATAACCCATTTATTCGATCAGTCTATGACTCAATGTTCATAAATGAATTAGTGTAGCTCATGATTCAGTCATGATAAACAGTTAACCACTATAGATAGACAGCCCACGCTCTCAGCCGACTTTAAGATGGCGGCTGCGCAGTCTTCAAGACGCCGTGCTTTGCTTTGCTCCTCCAGATCCTGATGGGGAATTAATAAGTGAGTGTGGTTAGGCGCATCAGTTTCTGTGGCGACAGCTCCACTCGCTCTACCCAGAGTGTCGTAAGCGACAATTTGAAGAAAGACTAAATTAGATTCAATGTGAGTGATGGTGGTTACGTCACGTACGATATTTCACTTAGTAGTAATGTAAACGCAGTCACCAAAATTGTCGCTTACAACACACCACCTTTCTAGGTAGGCTATGAGATATTTGGCTATTATGCCAGTTTCTACGAATGAATTATTAAACAAAATGCATGAACTGAGTCTCTATGTGGAGAACAGTTTTCGACACCAACTATCAAAGGTGATAATGCGAAACGAAATAGATGAAACCTGGAGAATAAGTACAAACCCACAAAAAATCCAAGACAGCGCTATAATGAGGCGTAACTTACATTGCCTTCCTCACTGAGTCCGAACAAGAGTAGGCCTACTCATCATCACCACTCATACCTCAGTAACTTCCATAATCACAGCCATGAATGAAAAGAGAAGGAAGATTGTAGTTTGGTTGGTTGGTTTTCAAGTTTAGGGGCTGCGACAACGCGGTCATGTAGCCCCGTGTACTTAGGTTGTGTGTAGAATCTGTCTGATAACCGGTGTTAATTGTGATGACTGTATTAGTGTGTGTTATCTGTGTTTTTAATTTAAGTACTGCAACTCAGAATTTTTCAAATAGTTCCTACTTTTGCCGCCAAATGCCACCGTCAACGACTACTAGGCCAAGTTAAAAACTTAGCTACTAGACGCCACCGCAGTCGGCTCTTGGCAACGAACTTAGAAACTTAAGAGCGTTATTTACATTAACTTATCCAATTTAGCTTCACACAGGTGCAATTAGTGGAAGGTTCTTTAACATGCCATAAATCTATGACATGGGACCGCCGGCTTTACTTCCCCTCCGAAGGAAGGTATACTGAGGGATTTTTAACGCTCTTAAAAATCCGACGGCTTCGGCTGGGATTGAACCCGCTATATTGGGCACTGCAGTTCAGCATGCTACCGACTACGCCAGCGAAGCCGCCAAGATTGTAGTTTAACGTGACCGTTAATCGCGAGATCATAGGCCTCGGGACCTCCTTTCTACGTGGAATCCGAACCACAGGACATGGCATTTCACTTTGAAAAATCTCACATGCATTGACCGGGAAACGAGCCATGAATGAGACTGAGACATCAGTGAAAAACCACATTTTAATAATAATAATAATAATCATAATAATGTTGTTTTACGTCCCTGTTAACTACTGAGGTTTTTAGAGACGCCGAGGTACCGGAATTTTACCCCGAAGGGGATCTTTAACGCGCCAGTATATCTACGGACACGCCTCCCTCGCATTTGCGCACTCTCAAATGCCAGCTGACTGCGCCAGGATTCGATCCTGCAACCTTGGGCCCAACAAGCGAGGACATTACCGCTGAGCCACGCAGCCAGCCTAAGGCAAATTTTACTCTAGCCTGTGCCAAAAGATAAATGTAAATGTACTGCATTAATCAAGAGATGGTAACAGGTCTACCACAATCGTAGACTCTATAGCCTAATAGGCTAAGATAAGATTACAGATATGCGACCAAACAATAACAGAGTTTAACACATAAACAAGAACGCGGGTTTGATGACCGTAATCTAGTCCCGACATGCAGCAACAACAACAACCACAGATGTTCGGTGAAAGTTAGTTGCCATTCTTTCTTGATAGTTCAAACGAAATTGGATTAAGAGCACATTATAAAAAAAAGAAGTTGGCGTAGACTTTTTCGTAGACGGGAATGGACAAAATGAAACAAAAGGGATAAATATTGGCAGAAATCTCAAGAACAAAATCCATCTTGATTGCATTGTCTTTGCTGACGATTTCGCAATTCTTTCCAACAATAGACTAGACTAGAAGTAAGTTAGCCCTTTCAGCAAAAAAAAGCTTCATGAAATAGCAGCTAGAACAGGGCTGTGAATTCCGTATGAGAAGATTAAATGTAGACCTATGGAAGGATTCAACAAACAAACATTTAATCACCAAATTTTGAAATATCTGTCAAGTAGATAAATTCAAGTATTTAGGAGAAATTATTCAGCCAGCAGTGTTAAATCAGGAAGCTAACAAGCAAAGAATTGAAAAATTACCACAAAAAAGAGCAAATAAAATACCTAGAACAGGTAGCCTACAGTATAATAAAATATCGATAGGCTATCACAAAACTCAAAATTACGACATTGCAATACTGTCGTCAAACCAAAAGAACTTAACGTTTCTGAAACTTTGATAATTGAGGGCAGATCACAAGTCAAAAACATCGAGAAACAAGAGAGAAAATCTTAGGACCAAACACGAAGTTATGAAAAAGAAACCCCATGAAATCTATCAAAGTATTGAATAAAATCACAGATTCCATCAGAAAAAAGGAGACTGAAATGTTATGGTCACATTTGATACACAATGGATGACAAGAGGATAACAAAGAAAATGTTGAGCCTGGCGCTATCTCTGAATAACCACAATAATTGTCTGGTAGAAATAACACAAGATCTACAAGGAATTGGTATCAACGAAGAAGTTATTCACAATAGACCACCATTTATAACACTAATAAACAGACACTCGGACAGAAAAGAGAACACAGTGAACGGATAAAGAGATATTGGGAAGGAAAGAGGAAACATTGCGCTGAATAAGTTCCAACGCGCTCCTTAGTTGCACATTACGAATAATAATAATAATAATAACGACACATCAGACAGAGACTCCTTACGTAACAAAGTGAACAACTGGGAAGTCCAACCAGAGCAACCAAAACCTACACCTTACAGACCTCAATGGTCTGACGAAATAAAATTGGCATTCTCCAACAGAATGAAACAATACTGGCAAAATAAGAAGAACGTCAAGAATTGAGTCAAAGTGCTTAACGCTTTCCAATATTGGAAAAATGCGCTGTAAATAAGTAAATAAATAAATAATAATAATATGAAGCAATCATCTCCATAGAAAAATTGCATGCAATAGTCGCAAGAACCGGACTCCAAATATCATTTGAAAAGACGTACGTAGTTCATGGGAGGAACTAAATCAAGATTTGACAATCATCCACTAATCACCAAATACGGAGTAATTTCTCAAGTAGACAAATTCAAGTATATAGGCGAAATTATTCAGCCAGGAGGGTTACATCAGGAAGATAACAAAGAAAGAACTGCTAATTTGCGAAGGGCTTACAAAATCACATGGAACAGATACAATAAAAGATGTATCTCAAAGAATGCAAAATTACGAGACTACAACGCAGTCATCAAATCAGAGGCGCTGTGTGCATCCGAAACACTGATAATTGGGGGCAGGTCACAAATGAAAAGCATCGAGAAAAAAAGAGAGGAAAATTCTCAGAAAAATCCTAGGACCAAATTCGGAAATGGACTTTGGATGAAAAAGAAACCACATGAAATTTTTCAATCCGCAGAAAAAATCACAGATACTATCGGAAAACGACGATTAAAATTCTACGGACACCTTCACAGAATGGATAACGACAGGCTGACAAAGAGAATTCTAAATCTAGCGCTAACCCTGAAAATCCGCAACAATTGGTTAACAGAAACACATGAAGATTACAAGAAATGGGTATTGCTGAGAAAACCATTCCAGATAGAGTAACATTTAGAAGCCTAGTAAACAAACATAAATTTGCCAAGAAACCTAAAAGGAAAAATACAGGCTGGACAGAAGAACGCAGAAAGGAACACAGTAGTGAACGAATGAAGTGATATAGGGAAGAAAAGAAGAAGGAACATTGTGCAAAATAAGTTCAAGCGCGCCCCGTAGTTGGGAATAACTATTTAAAAAAATCATGAATAACTTAATAAATTATTATTATTATTATTATTATTATTATTCGAATTGAGCCACTATGGACTACGGAGTAACAATCAAAATCAATATTTCGTTCTAGATTGTCTGCCAGCATTGAAGTCCTGCCAGTATCTCTTGAGCCCATCGCTCAGCGCCTTCTTCCGATCTTCTGAAAGAGGTCCTCTCCGTATTTTGGGTTCTGCCCCTACCTTAAATCCCTGATAAGTTTTGAATAGGTGTCTGAATTCACACCTGTTCGTAATTTTGCAGTCTGGAATACCAATTTCTAGAAGGTCTTTGTTACATTCTTCGAACCATGCCAATTTTTTCCTCTTCGGTTTCACGAAATTCCAAATTTTCTTAGTTAGACGATTGTTGGACATTCTGAAAATGTGTCCATAGAACAACAACCTTTTCCTTTTTATTGTTGACGTGACTGGTTCTATCTTTCTATAATATAACTCTTCGTTTGACTTCTCAATACCCTGCGTTCTCTTTTGACTAACTGGTCGACTAGTCCCCGTCTGTTCATAGTCGAAGTCTCCGAACCATATAATGCTTCAGGTTTGACAACCGTGCTGTAGTGTCTTAATTTGGCTCCAATGCTCAGCGACTTCTTATTATAGAGATTTTTCGTCAGGTGATAGAATATGAAAATTAGACCAAGCCTAAGATTAATTGCTTCCTGTTGTAGGCCATTTTGTTGGATTACCTCCCACAGGTATTTACATTTCTTTACACGTTTAATCTTCCCTTGGTTTATTTTCATCCATTCTGGTCCATCACTGATGTTTGTCATGTACTTTGTCTTCTCAAAGGAAATCTGTAAACCTACTTTCTCAACCATCTCTGACAACCGATTAATCTTTACAATGGCTGATTTAATATTGTTGGCAAAAAAAGCTAGGTCATCTGCAAAAGCCAAACAATCAACGTGCACCCCTTTCAGTTTGGGCCCTAGCCTGATCGTTCTTCATTCCCTTCTTCTCGACTCAGTGTCTTCCTCCATTCACGAATGACCTTTTCCAAGACACAGTTGAAAAGGATTGGAGATAATCCATCACCTTGTCTGACACCAATTATCAGACTATTATTATTATTATTATTATTATTAGACTAATATTGTACATAATGATAACAAAAGAAGATAAGATTAGTCAAGTTGTAAATTTCTAGTAGGCCTACCTTGGTGAGATAATCCAACCTAACGGACTCGACAAAGAAAGAAATCATGAGAGAGCCAGAAAAATGGTGCTTGCTTTCCACCTTATGTAAAACACATTCAACAAGAAAGAGATTTCTATTAGGACTAAACTACGACACTATCAAGCAGTAATTCAACCGCAATGCAAGTTTTGTGGATAACAAGGGGAAATTGATATTTCACTACCTAACCAAAGAATACAGTTCAGTGTTCAGCTGAAAACACCCCATAAAACTTCGCTTAAATAAATCAAGTCCCCTCCCAATCTGACGGCACCTCATAAAGCAATGATAGAAACGTTTCAGGATCGGAATCAACGACCTTCACTTTCTACAAAATTGTTGTAACGGGAAATTTTATACTTACAAGGTGTAATTTTTAAATTTTTGTCCACCTCAACATTGGCAAGAGGGGTGGAAGTGAAAGGTGAGGAAATCCCCAGGGGAGTTACAACCGGACCGGTGTCCAAAGAAAAGAGACCGCAATCTGGACTGCTAATGAGGTGAACGCAATCAGGAAGACACCTGCCTGACAACAGACTCACTAAGAAAATGTTTAACCACTTCAACAAGCCCAATAGGAAAGGCAACTCTTATGAAAAATGGTTTGCTAACACCAACAAGGATCTACAAGAAATGAACAAGACATCCGCTACAGAACCACTTTCAGAAATACGATACACACATTTGAGGGGTTCCTAGAGCCAGAAACAGCGACCAAGAAGAAACAACATTGGACAGCTGAAAAGAAAGACGCTGTGAGCCAGAGAATGAAGGAATCCTGGCGCCAAAGTAAACTGAAATCATGAAGAGTTATCTACGTGGTCCTTGGTGGGCCAAAATCGATTATGATGAGACTAATATTGATAAATCAATTAATAATAAATAAAAATGTTATTGATTTTACGACCCTTTTAACTACTGAGGCATTAGAGACGCCGGGCTGCCGGACTTTTGCCCAGAAAGGGATCTTTAACGTGCTAGTAAATCTACTGACACGGCTCCCTCGCATTTGCACGCCCTCAAATGCCAGCTGACTGCGCCAGGATTCGATCCTGCAATCTTGGGAACAGCAAGCGAGAACGTTACCGCTGAGCCACGTAGCCAGTCCAATCAATTAATACATTATTATTATTATTTCTACCGTAACGGATTGGCCACACTTCTGACAAAAACTGAAAATCGCGAATTTCGGGCTCGTAATGTCATAGGCCTAGCGACACTAGTTACGCAATTTACTTGGAATGGGTGAGGTAGATTTAATTTCTTTCACCGTCGACTGATTTTACTGATCGGAAAGGACTAACCGATTAAAGAAGTGCTACATTTAAAGTGTTAAGTCCGAGTGTCGTGCTGTCTGAAGCCCCTGTCGCTCTTACCTCGAGTAATGTCCCTGTCCGAGTGCCTGTCATGTCTCCGGGACAATGTTTTATATTCACCAGTCCTCATTACACATGACGCTAAAATTCGATGACGCGACATGAGACATCGGGCGGACAAGTAGTTTCTACGAACAGTGGAACATGCCTCATCTGAAGAGTAGGTTTATTCCACCGTGACTATCGTTCAAAGCACAGGAGTTGAGCGATAGAGTATTGTGATGAGTAGATTGAGTGTAGAAACCTCTGAGGAACTGTACCCCAAGATCGAACCAGGCGACAAATGTGGGTGGGTAAGGAGCAAACACTAATGTATTTGCTCTGAAAGATGGTCTTCGTGACTCACAACTGATTCAGCTGAAGGTTAGTTCCTTTTAGAACGACTCCCACTCATCGTCGTGAGTAATAGGTGTATTGAGATGTAAAGAAGCGTATGAAAGAAAGGGTTTCACAAGAAAAGTCCCTGGCTGCGGTTCAGAAGGTAGTCTATAGTCTAGCACAGGCGTCCTCAACCTGACACTATGAGCAGCACCCACATGCCATACCGAGTACCTGAGCACCAATTAAACAAATAGATTATAATTATGAATAATAAAAATAGGTTTACAAATCTCCTTCCCCAAGACAGAATTTATAACGAATGTTCAAGATAGTCCTGATGTAATAATCATAAACCAAAGCAAAACACCCAAAGTTAACTCATTTAAGTATATAGGTGAATGGATAACTATCAACAACAATGAAAACAAGAAGTTCCGTGACGAACCAAAGAGCCTATTTTTCTTAAAATTTAAGATTCATGCCAATGACTAATCTATATGGAACTATCTATAATAATGACGAAATTAAGTTGGTAATATCGAAATTTCTAATTAGTTCGAAATACTGTATACCTGGCATAATGCAGCCTAATAGAAAACTACAGTTGGCAGCCCTGGTTCCTTAGTTCCATCTCCTAAGTTACAGAATACAAAATTTGGTTGAAGTACAATGGATAGCATGGACGTTACATGCAGTTAAACATTGGAACTAACAGCGCGCGTAAAATCATGTTGGCAACAATGACATACATGCATTGGTCAGAAATAATATGATCTATTGTTGTGTCAATTTTGAATTAAATCTATTAGTTAATATAGAAGTTACATGCATTTTAAAATTGGACTTATCAGCAGGCTTAGAATCATGTTGGCAGCACAGACGTATATTAGTTACTCCAAATTAATATAGAATGTCAGGTACTATACGTGTGCATAGTTTAAAGCTGTCGGCTTGCATACTTTTTAATATATGGGTATTTGGATTTTAAAAAATGAGCATTTATTAACAGTTGGCAGCCCTGGTGGCTCTTAAGAATACGCTCAGTCATATCTGTTCATGTGCACATAACACATACGAAATTTGGTTGAAATCCAATTGATAGTGTAGAAGTTATATGCATTTAAAAATTAGACCTATCAGCAGGCTTATAATCATTTTGGCAACACTGCCATGAATGGCCTTCTGGAAATTAAACTACAGTATTATTATCTATACGTGTGCCAATTTTGAAATAGCTCCCATTCATATCTTCCAAGATATCCAACATGGAGCTCAAATTTCAATTGTGATTTTTGAGCAGTTGGTTGCACTGACATCATTTTCAAATATGGCCGTGAGATATTCAGGTACAGATCTTTACTCCTACCAAATTTTGTTTCGATTGCTGCAGCCGTTTAGGAGTTGATAGACACACACACACACACACACAGACAGACAGACAGACAGACAGAAGGACAGACAGACACACATTTGCCCGATCTCATAAGTCTACTTTTTCCTAATTTTTGCAAAATGTGAAAAGTAGGCTAAAAATAGCTTAGAGGTCCCAGCAAAGAAAATGAACGTAGCATTTCAGGTCACCAGAATTGTATACAAGAAGAAGTCTTTATCATGGGACACTAAAATTAAACATTTCAATTCTGTGGTGAGACCTGAAGCACTCTTTGGAGCTGAAACATTTAAGTTAAAGCGGAAAAGTGACATAAACAAACTCATGCTCATGGAAAGAAGATTGGTTCGATGCATCTTTGGCCCAAGGAAAACAGAAACAGAGTATAACAGACCACGACCTAACGAGGGAATATACACCCATCTGGAGAACATAAGCCACACCACGCGCAAACGATGGATGTCACTTTTTGGGCATTTAAATAGAATAAATTATGACAGGCTAACAAAACAAATTTTTAATAAAATGTTAAAACTTAAAGTTCAACCAGCGTGGTTTTTACAGACATTAAACGATCTTAAGGAAGCCGACATTGACATTACAGATACATATAATAGGAATTTATTTCGGGACAAAATTCAAAAAGTGATCTGGGAGGAACAAGAAAGACAACGAAAGCAGCCACGGAACATTGAACAGCTCCGAAAGCAGAGATCAGAGAGGATGAAGCGAATGTGCGCAGAGAGAAAAAAAAAAAAAACATGTGTCAAGATTTGAAGTATTGATTTTACGTGCTCTGTAATAGTGCTATTCGATTAAATAATAATAATAATCATATAAGTGAAGAAGAAACGGAGAACAGAGAGATATTTAGAAAAAGGGTATTAAGTATTAAAGGATTCCAAGGAAGATTGCCAAAGAAACCTGGTGCGAAGTGGTCCGAGGACAGAAAGAAGCAGCATAGTGAACGGATGAAGAAGTACTGGAGGGAACGGAAGAGAAAACAACAAAGTGTGAAGAATTGAAATTGGCACGTGGTCCCTAGCAGGCCTCATCGGAATGAATAATAATAATAATAATAATAATGCAACAAACACGCGCCTCTCACCGTTTACCACGCATGCTGCAACTGCTTGCGTGACTCATGCAGATAAGATACATTTATGTTCGACCCTGACTATTATCTGTCAGAAAACTGTATCATAATGAGGCTCATTATAACACTATTTTTCATTATGAAACAGTTTCTCCCACCAATCAGAGCTCAAGAAACAGTTGTTTGACAAATGAGATAATTAGATGCGCTGAGTTCCACGGCCTTCTAATGTAAATCACACTGCCTGGCCTAGTGTCATAGTAGACTAATCGAGGTGGCCATGGTCAAATACAAGGCATTCTCTGCATCTCATGCGCTCTGTTCAGTACATAAAACTGGCGAAATCTCGACAGATATTTATGAATATTTTTGTTCGAACATAAAATAGTTATAATAATTATCGTCGAACATAAACAGTCGTGTGCAACTCGCCTATAATGGTAATTAAGACACTCGTATGGAAATTATAAAACTCACATACGCTCGTTTTATAAACATACTTGTGTCTTAATTATTGCCACTATAGGCTCGTTACATAATGTACTATTACGTCTGGACAGTGTATCTTGGGGAATGGATCAGCTGGAATGCGCTAGAGAAAAGGGCAATGGAATCCAGGAGAAATGAAGTTGAATTGCCCTTCCAATTTACGAAGGACACTTACAACAAGAAGTCTCTCTCTTGGAATACCAAGATAAAACATTATAACACGGTAATTAAACCAGAAGCCTTATATGCAGCCGAAACATTGTCTCTCACCACCCAGGGACCGCTTGAAAGGGTGGAGGTCAAGAAAAGAAAGATATTACGCAAAACCTTAGGCCCCAAATTTCATAACAACAAATTAATCCACGTCAGGAATGAAACTCTTTACCAAAAAACTGAAAAACTCTTGGACACAATAAGAAAACGGAGAATTGACTTTTATGGACACATCCTCCGATTGAGTTCAAATAGATTAACCAAAAAGATCTTCGACTACTTTCGTAATAAAAAAAACAAAACCTCTTTGTTTTAAGGAAACTGAGAAAGACCTTGGTGGTGTGCGCTGCTGTGACTGAGAAGCCCAGGTATTTGCCGCTAGAGCCTCCAGCTTCATCAATCTTGGCCTAGCTGAGTTGGGGCTGGATTTCCCCGAGCAGAGCAAAGCCGAGCCCACAGAGAGGGGACGGGAGACCGCCTACAATTAACTTGGCAGCGCAAAAAACACAACACGTACCGTCCCGGCTAAATATAGTGAGCGAAACCTTTACTTCCCAACCAACACCAGGCTTATCATCGCTCATGACAAGCAATTCATTAAGTTATGTCATTGAATTTGTGGCATTCTATGGAAGTGAAACTTGGACTATTGGTGCAGCAGAAATGAGGAGAATTGAAGCGTTTGAAATGTGGTGTTACAGGAGAATGATTAAGATCAGATGGGTAGATAGGGTAACAAATTAAGAGGTATTAAGCCGAGTGGGATAACGACTCGTGCAACGCTACATTGTTTTCGCAGATTTATAGCAACTGTTTACGATAAACCAGAGGTAATATATACCGTTGGAAAGGTAATTCCTTGATGAACAAAAAAGTGTAGGACACGTTGTCAGCTACATGTAACGGATTTCAAGTTATTTAGCAAAATGCGTTGAAAAAATAAAAATAAATTATAAAATTTCAAATATTTTTTTACAAATATTGTGAACCTAAACAATGAAATAAAATATACCGTTGGAAAGCGCGTTTTCTCCTGATTAATAATCACTAACTATTATGTTAATATCAAAAAGGAAAACAGAGCTATAACGGGGAATGTAGAAGCGTGTCTCAAACTTTTGGCGGCCATATTGATTACGTCACCAACACCGCTAGAGGGCCAGAAAAATTTGTGTCCCGGGCTTTTCAGACTCGTCTACCCATGTACTATCTGAATCCAAAAGGGCGCATTGGTTGCCAGATGTGAAACTTTTTTCTGCCTTGTCACCCCACTACAAAGGTGGCTAACATTGTACTAACATTGTAATGTATGTTAATTGATCACTTATTAATTTTGAAATGGAATAAATGACTTAAGAATACATTATTTTCCGTTTATGGGAAGTGTCCTTATTGTTTTGACCAGCACTGTATCTTCCTTTCCCATCTCCTTAACAATTCCTCATCACCTTGTGTCATGATCCAAGTCTCCGAACAATACATTACCACAGATCTCTCTATCGTACGATATACGATCAACTTCAGATTTCTACTAAGACTTCTTGCTTTAAAAACTTTGCTTAAAGCATAGTAACTCCTATTTCCAGCTGCTCTCCTTGCATGTATTTCTTCTCTCATATCATTGTTTTCAGCTATCATTGATCCTAAAAATTTAAATTTTTACATCTTTCATATTCTTTCTCATTCAGTTTCAAATTTTTCTCTAATTTATTATATTTTCTCCTAGATGTTAGCATATAATTTGTTTTCGACTGATTAATCGTCAGTCGAATCTCTGCCCCGTATTCCTCTAATTTCCTTAGCTTCTCTTCCAAATCCTGTTTCCTCCTATGCTAAACAAGGGAAGTCTTACTCATATCCATAATTAATTTTTAACCAGTTTGTCTGACAGCAATGGCCATAAATTCAGCGTGGTCAAGTGAGGAGAATGATGCTTGAAGCCGGACCTTCTACTCGGCCACTCCTTGCGGGGAGAAAGTCGAGCCTAGTAAGCTTTCTTATGACTAGCGACTCTCTGAGCAGTTCCGGCTGTGTCAATTGGACAGGTAGAACCCGTACAGTTGAGAGCAGAATAATCTTAAGTCCCGCACAGCACTGAAATTAATTCTTTGCCGTAATGTTTCTCGATGCAGGGTGTTAGGAAGGTTGTAGTTACGTAATTCTACACCCTCTGTCTGAAAAGTTCGGTGAATGGGTGTACATTCCGAACGGATTTTTGGCTTACCTGAAACAGCCTTCGAAGTAATCCCCGTGGATGGTTATGCACTTCTTAGAACGGCTGTACAAGTCCTGGCATAGTCTGCCTGAGGGATAGCCTTCAGTTGGGTCGTCACATTACGTTGGATGTCTGAAATGTCCGAAAACCTCTGGCCCTTCAGGGCTTTTCAGCGACCCTGGACCCCGATACTCCATACTTTGACGCTTGCCTTCGAGGTCGTACCTCAGGCACCAGGTCTCGTCACCCGTGACGATGGTTTTCAGGACCATTCCATTCCACGGGACATTCACCCTTCTCACTGCCACCCGTCGAACAGGTGTGCACGCTAGGTTGCATAAATTCACCCTTCTCAATGCCGCCCGTCTATCAGGTGTGCAAGGCAGTTTGCATAAATTCACGCTTCTCTCTTGCTTTCAATGTAGACTTTTGACGACCCATACTGAAGGCTATTCTTAAAGAAGACTATGCCAGGAGTTTCCAGGACTTGTTCAGTCGTTCTCAGAAGTGCATAACCATCCGCCGGGATTACTTCGAAGGACAGTAACGGCTGTTTCAGGTAAGCCAACAATCCGTTCGGAATGTAGACCCATTCACCGAACTTTTCAGACACAGGGTGTACGATGGAATTGATCAGGGCGGTGCGTCAATAAGGGCCGAAAGGCAAGATGAATGTATTAATAAAATGTAGCATAAAAAGGTCCTAGTTGTGTTTGATATTAACCAAATATAAGACAATCTGGGGCGAGGGTGAAATGGAGGTACAAGAACAGTTAGACGTAATAAATGAAAAGATTGAGCAATGGGGATTGAAGATAAATGTGGAGAATAGTAAAACAGTGGTGATGAGTAGAGCTAAGCAAGAAGGAAAAGGAGTAATCGAAGTAGGAGATAAGGAATTGGAAGTGGTGAAACACTTCAAATAAGCTTACTTGGGAAGTGAACTGACTGAAGATGGAAGACTAGATTTGGAAATTAGCAGAAGAATACAACCCGGGAGTGCTTTCTACCAACAGGTACGGGGACTAGTATGGAACAAGGCTAAAGAAGTTATGTACAAAGCCTATTATGTTCCTATAATGACATATGCATTGTTGATTCTGTTTTGTGTGATAATTTTATTTCAAGTATGAATTAGAGTGACTGGATTATAATTTCCAATAATTCGAAATAATTTCCAAGAACGGTTTGATTGAGAGACAGAAATCTAGTTTCCAGTTTACACGAACCGCATCGCTGTAAATACTGCAAAGCCTCCATACAGGCGAATTGTTATGTGAAGTGGTATTGGTTATATCTAGGGTTCGCAAGTTTAGGACCTAAAGAAGTACAAAATATGCAAGCAAATATGACCTAAAAATATAAAATATTACCTAAAAATCTATGAAATATGACATACATTTTCGGGATTGGTAGAGTATCACAAACATACAGTAAACGTCTTAAGTGCCAAAACAATTTTCCAGTGTATCGGACATGTGATATTTTGATTTTACAAGTGACTTTTTTAATGAACTAGCCTATATGTATTTGCAATGTACACTGACCGGCAATAAAAGTGGAACAGTTAAAAAGTAATGTAAAAAGTATAAAATTAGCCATGAAAAAGAAGTAATCACATTTTAAAAACTTTTCACGCATTAGAACAAGCATCTGAAACATCCGTGAATAGAAATTGATAATATGACATTTCTTAGGGTGGTTTATTACCACCCCCAATCGTCGATGAGCCTATCTTAATGGTTTTATGGCGGGAAGTGCACTGTAAGCGCTTAAGGTTTATGAGTGTTGCCGCTCGCTTATTGTTGTTCTAGGGATAGCAACTGGCATTTGTAGAACACCTGGGAACCATTGTCATACATTTTAGTAGGTTATCCATGTGCAGTTCACACTAAAACATGCCTCTTAGCCGTGAAGGAGCTGCACAGGCAGTTGCATTGGTGGAGGATGGCCGCAGCTTCTGTTATGTTGCTGAGATCATTGGATCATCTCTCGGTAGCATTCACCGTGCAGTGCAACGTTACAGAGAACTCCAAACATACGACAGGAGACGAGGGTCAGGCCGTAGAAGAAGAAGCACAAGTGCCAGGGATGACAGATTTCTCACCCTGCAAGTTCTGCGTGATCGTCATACCACAGCAGTCCAGGCACGAAATCAACTGGAAAATGTCAGAAATGTGAGAGTGAGTGACCGAACAGTAAGAAGAAGGTTTGAAGAAGCTCATCTTTCGTCCTGGAGACCTGCACGTGGACCCGCACTCGAACGACATCACAGAAAGGCGCGTCTTCCCTTCGCAAGGCAGCATGTGGGATGGACCCACGAGCAGTGGGCCTCTGTTCTCTTCACTGACGAGAGTCGCTTTAACCTTAGATCTCCTGATGGAAGAGAAAGAGTGTGGAGAAGGCGCGGGGAGAGGTACAGCCACGGAGGTGAAGCTATGATACGAGTAACTGACAACACAGGGTACTTCAGCGCCACCTCACTACGAGCGCTGTTAGGCAAAAGTTCGCCTCGTGATTGGTTGATTTTGACTTACTTGACTTATGTCCTTCTCCTCCAAGGAGCAAAGGGCTTCCACAAGAGCTTTCGCCCTTGTTATATTTGGTGTTCTGTGTTGTTGATAACATGGCGGCTCCACATGCTTGAAACACGTTACGGTAACTGTTCATTTCCTGATTTTGAGAGATATTTAAGTCACTTATACGTTAATACTACTCGCAAGGGGGTGAAGCTGATTCCTGCCCGTGGTGCCCCTGCTAAGGTAGTTGGAATTATATTTCCATTACCGAACTGAACGTCAGCAATCCAGAAGCAAATCAAAGAATGGTGAAAATTAATATAAACCGGCCCTTTTCAGCGCCAAAACTGACAATCATCTCTGTCAATATTGAAGGTCTTTCATCCACCAAGGAAGAGTTATTAAGCCAGATATGCCATGATCAGAAATGTGATTTACTATGTATTCAGGAAACCCACCGAGACTTGACTCTCCACCGTCCAAAAATCAAGGGTATGAGCCTAATAGTTGAACATCCTCATCGACATTATGGCAGCATTATCTTTGCCAAACCTAATATTCAGATCGTCTCCACAGGAATTTCCATTGTAGATGACACCGAAATTCTTACAGTAGAGCTTAGCAACTGTTCTGTAACATCAGTTTATAAGCCCCCAGGTACTGTATTTAAATTTGTAGAACCCAGCAACTTCCAGCATCAATCTGTGAAGTTTGTTGTTGGTGATATCAACAGCCGTAACACAATATGGGGTTACTCAACTACCGATGAAAGTGGTGAGGCCGTGGCTGAATGGGCAGACTCATATGATCTCAACTTATTGCATGATAACAAACTTCCAGCATCTTTCAACAGTGCAAGATGGAGGCGTGGATATAATCCCGATATGATATTTGTGAGTGAAAACATATCTCATTTATCAATAAAATCAGTGGGTCAAGCTATTCCTCACACGCAACACCGGCCTATTATATGCCAGATTTATGCTGCCATTCGACCACAGTCAGTTCCTTTCCGACGTAGATACAATTTTAAGAAGGCTGATTGGGAGAAATTTACCATTTCTCTAGATGAGAATATTCTAAATATTGAGCCAGTTCCTGAATTATATGACGACTTTGTAAATATCGTGAAGTATTGTTCCCGTGTTTCAATTCCCCGAGGCTGCAGAGCACAATATATAAAAGGTCTGACTTCGGAAACTGAGGAACTTTTGAAAAACTATCTTGACCTCTTTGATAATGACCCATTTGGTAACGATACCCTTCAAGCTGGGGAAGATCTTTTAACAGCGATTTCCAAGAACAGGAACGATGCATGGTGCCAATTGATGGAGGAGACGGATCTAAGTAAGAGTAGTCAGAAAGCCTGGAGACTCCTTAAGTACCTGAGTTGTGATCCAACAACAAAAGAGGGACACAAAAATATAACAGCTAATCAGATTGCTCGTCAGCTCGTGGAAAATGGTAAATCTGACCATCCATTACGCAGGTCAGATCATAAAATTGCTCGGTCAGAAGAACTCGAGACTAGTCAACTTATGCAACCTTTTTGCATGGCAGAACTGACGGCAGCCATTGATAGTTGTAAGATCGGCAAGGCAGCAGGAGTAGATGATATCAGATTAGAGCAGATCAAACACTTTGGGGAACGAGCAAGAGAATGGGTCCTAGCTTTCTTCAACAACTGTTTGAAATCCTGCAATTTCCCAAAAACCTGGAGGAAATCACGAGTCATACCGATTCTGAAACCTGGTAAAATGTCAACTGAACCTCAAAACTACAGGCCAATATCCTTGTTGTGTCACCTGCTTAAAATCTTTGAACGAATGTTACTGAACCGCCTAGTTCATGTCGTAGAGCCTGCTCTCATACAACAACAAGCAGGCTTCAGACCAGGGAAAAGTTGTACATCCCAGATCCTTAACCTCACTCAATTCATTGAGGATGGCTTTGAAACACGGAATATCACGGGAGTAGCTTTTATCGATTTGACCGCTGCCTATGACACTGTCAATCATCGTGCTTTGTTACAGAAGATTTATGGAATCACGAAGGATTACAGTTTCACAAAACTTATTGAAAGTTTCCTTCAAAACAGGAGATTTTATGTGGAATTCCAAGGACAGCGCAGTCGATGGAGACGTCAAAGAAATGGCTTACCTCAAGGTAGTGTTCTATCACCAATGTTGTTTAACGTCTACACTAACGACCAACCACTTCCAAGGAACACTAGAAGTTTTCTTTATGCCGACGATCTAGCATTAGCTTGTCAGGGGAAATCCTTCGAAGATGTTGAAGCTCATTTAACACAAGCATTGACTGAGTTGGATGTCTATTACTATGATAATCAACTTCGTCCAAATCCATCAAAAACTCAGTTGTGTGCATTTCATCTGAAGCACAAGCAGGCTCGTCGTGAACTTAACGTCTCTTGGCAAGGAACACGCTTAGTTAACACTCCTCATCCAAAATATCTGGGAGTTACCCTCGATCGTACTCTGACCTACAAACAGCATTGCCGGAATACCAGACTAAAGGTGGAAGCTAGGAATAACATCCTACGTAAGATCACTGGTAGCACCTGGGGCTCTCAACCATCAACCTTGAGAACGACGGCGCTTGCAACATGTTACAGTGTTGCAGAATATGCATGTCCAGTGTGGTACAAATCCACCCATGCAAATAATGTTAACAAGGCGCTTAATGAAACATGTAGACTTATTACAGGTTGTTTGAAGCCTACACCTCTTGCAAAACTTTACCAGCTTGCAGGGATAGCACCACCGGATATACGTCGTGAGGTAGCAGCCAATGAAGAGAGAGCTAAACAGGTTAATCAGTTTTCCCATCCGTTGTACGGTTATGTACCAGCCACCCGTAGGTTGAAGTCCAGGAGAAGTTTCCTCAACACCACTGCAGTCTTGCTAACTACACCAGCTACAGCTAGAAAACAATTGTGGACTTCTCGGCTTGGGAATAACTCTCTATGGGATCACCCTTCGGAAAGCCTCCCACCTGGACATGATCAGAAATGGATCGTGTGGAGGGCACTTAATCGTCTCCGTTCTGCTGTTGGAAGATCTAAGGATAACTTGCAGAAATGGCACTTCCCCGTCGACTCCACCAACTGCGACTGCGGTATGCCCCATACCATGGAGCATCTACTGAATTGTCCGCTGTGCCCTGCCACTTGTACAGCAGAATATCTTTTACTAGCAACTTCCAATGCTATACAGGTTGCACATTTTTGGTTGACCGTGGTTTGAAAAGACATTGTGTGTTGTATGGTTTACTTCTCTTTTTTTTGTTTGTAAATATGTATGTAATTTTAGTGTAATCCAGTATTTTGTTTGCTTCTGACACGAATAAATAAATAACTACTCGCAATAGCAAATATTCTTCCTGGGTAACACGATACTGTCGTATTTCTGAAGCTTATAATCGTGATCCATACTTTTCATTCGTAAACCGTATTTTGCAAATGATGATGTTGCTCACGCCAAAGAATATGAGTTATACGGCATCGGCGTGAATAGTTCTGAATAATACCATCCAGTCCAAAGTCTCAAGTTGGTGTGTTTTTTCAAAATGGAAATGTGTCCTTAAATAAAATACGGATTGGAGTGACCCAGTTAACATAAAATGAAAACATATTTGGGAGCTAATATTTCCACACTGGTATTTGGCTGCCACACCACTAGGCGTGCTGCAGTAGTTTCTTGTTTCCATGCTTTATCATGGGACATTCACTTCTATTATATAGGTGTTCTGTGGGTACAGCCCTGTTGCTTTCTCCTCCAGGACTCCATTTGGAGGTGGCTCGGTTATGGTGTGGGGTGGCATCAACGTTATGGCCCACACTGAGTTGGTGTGCATCGATCACGGGACACTCAATTCCCTAAGGTACACCGAAGAGATCCTGATGAACCATGTGATGCCCTTTGCGCCTTTCGTTGGTCAGAATTCCATGCTGATGCAGGATAATGCCCGCCCTCATACTGCTCGCTGTGTTGTACAATATCGGCAGGAAGTGGGGATTCAAACCCTGGACTGGTCAGCTCGTAGTCCTGACTTGAACCCGATCGAACATGTATGGGATATGCTTGGAAGGAACGTCAGACAGCGTGACCACACCACCTTGGCACAACTGAGAACATCGCTGCTGGAGCAATGGGATCGCATCCCGGCAGATGCCATTCGACGAGTTGTGAACCGTATGCCTGAGCGTTTACAAGCTGTCATGGACGCTAAGGGTGGAAACACTCGTTTTTAGTGACCAGTGTTCCCGTGCAGTGCAGTGCAAAAATTAACACTGTTTTGTTTGGCAATATGTTTGATAAAAAACAGACCAAAAGAACATTAGCCTACTAAAAAAATAGAAAATTGTTAGATTTGTGAAATGTAACGAAATTTGTGAGTTAAAGCATGTTGTAAAACATGTTTCGGTATTTCCTGTAGCCAACCATCTAACATTTACATGAATAATGTAAATATTGGAAAACCGATACATTTTAGTAAAATAAACTAAGAAATTACATAAAAAATTGAAGTGTTCCACTTTTTTTTGCCGGTCAGTGTATTTTATGCCCATAAGTGTTTATAATGTGGCTAACGAAGAACAACATTATTGTTCGAAACATGTACCAGTACTAAACAGTGCTAATAATATTACAAGTACGGTATTGAAAAGACGGAAATAAGAGTAAGTCATTTAGTGGAATTTAAATTTAATACGGACCATTATGGATAAAAACAATTTCCTTGTTTGCTAATTGCTTCTGAGCTAAATATATCTACTGGAGTGACATCCTGTTGAAAGGCGGAAGCACACTATCGTCATGTTCCGTGACCTCATGCATACAGTGTCGCAATCTAACTTGTCCAGAAAGATGTGCTAAAAGACGTCCGTAGAGGAGCGCTTTCTTGGAATCCGATCTTCTAAACCTGCTATCTGCCTGTTTCGGGAAAAGAAATAAAAATATATCTACTACACTATTCGGAAATCTGTGTTTCAAACTCGACGCAGATAATACGTACCTTGTTGACGACTCCTCAATTTAAACAAAAAGGCTGAAATTATAACCAAATATGACCAAAACAATAAAAATGGCCAAAATATGCATTTATAGGCAACATCAAATTGCTTTAAACGTGATCAGGGACCCTTCATTCAAATTTATTTTTCAGATTTCGAGTAAAATGAGCTCAAGAAAAGAATATGACTCTTAACATCCGAACCTTAGTTATATAAATTTTGAATGTTATGGTTGATATTGTAGTTAAGCGAGGGATGTTGAAATTTAGGAGCGATAGGAAAAATGAGTTATCAATTTGACCGTTAATGACTTTATAAAGGAATTTCATATTATTCACTTGCCTTCGAGACTCCGAACTAGTCATGCCGAAATTCAACAAAAGTTCACCGTAGGGTACCATGTGTGGGTAATTGCCCGTTATTTTGAGGTGTAAATATCTGAGGAATTTCTTTTTAACTTGCTCAATGGATTTAATGCATGTTTTCTGCCAGGGACTCCATACTTGGCTGGCGTACTCGAGCTTGGATCTCACCATGGCAGTATAAAGGTTTATGCAGGTACTGGTCCTTCAGTCGAGTAGTAAACGGCGTCCGAAGCCCTTTTCGTTACTCTTTCCTGGTATTTTAATAAACCTTCATGTTTTTGAAATTTAACATAGGCTAGGCTACATAAACCTGGTGTATACCATTTCAAAGAATGTGATTGTAGATTAACCCGTTTCAGCCTAGCGTGCCATATATGGCACGCAGCAATTTTGGTACGATTATCACTTCGAAATGAGAGAATTTTATTTTTCTGTTGTTGGTTGCACTTACTTGTTGCATATACTGTGTGACTCAACTGTCATTACTGATATCGCGTCAGTAGATGGCAGTCCAACACGCTGCGACGGGGTGCGGGGGGGTCTTGCAGTACGCATGCGCGGCCCTCATATTCCAAACCTAAATATATCGGCTTCGCGTATGTCAATCGCTCTTATTGCAGCACACGACACGCAGCCAGTGAAAGAAGGAATGTGCTGAGTGAGTGAAACAAGTAGTGACTAACTGAATGTTTTTGGAATGCACGTTACGCAGTGAGCGGGAAGACATGTGCAGTTCAAACCCGACTGCCAACTCCTGGCGCGATATCAGCTGCGTGCTTTGTTGTAGCATTGTATTACTGAAGTGAGAACTGCGCGCCTTGGTGAAAAGAAATGAATTCACAAAAATGGTATGCAATTATTTATGAACAATATAAATTATTCTGCGGAACTTTCTCTTCATGATCCGTACTGTGAAGTCCAACGTTTCAGTACGTTATGATGCTTTGTCTGATTGTTCATAATTGACTGAGCTATTTACAAACATATATAGCCGTGCCATATATGGCACACTAGGCAGATTAGTCACTTTACTTTTCGATATGAACACTAGAGGAGTAATAAGATGGAAATGAGGAAATTTGGTACTGAGGTAGCACTATCAAAAGGCTCCTTAAGGTACGTCCACACCAAGATGTTTTCGTTAACTTTGTTAATGAACACTGTTCATGAACATTTTTGACTGTTCATAAACAAAATAGCGTGTTCGTTAACTTTTCGAGCATGTTAATGAACAAAATCTCTTTAACTTTTGTGAACGAAACTTTTCATTAACTTTTCGTGTTTTCGTTAACATTTTGGTTCGCGCATGCGCAAAGACGCAATTAAGGTTGTAAATTCGTAGCGCGGAATACGATGCTCTTTTACTTCTCTAAAAATCGACTATCGAATCGCAAGCGACTCGTATATTACGCGAAATTATGAAATACCAGGAAGCACATGAGAATATTAATTAACTTAATTCTAAACGCCTTTCCAATATTTTTCTTTTCCACACCTTGCGTCTGCGCTTTTCTCTAATTTTGTACTCACTAAAATAATGAAAGATGCAGCTGTAAGTACTTTCTTCTTCCTGACCCTATCCATTATAACCTCACAAAAAGTTTATTTAATGTTGAAGATGTTTGTTAACAAATGTTTATTTGGTGTGGACATAATGTTGAAGAAGTTTGTTAACAAATCTTTGATAAACATGTTGAGAAATGTTTTCATTAACATTGTTCATGAACATTGTTCATTAACTTTGGTGTGGACTAGCCTTTTAGTGTCATGTTTTATATTGCCGGCATCTTTACCAAAACGTAATGGCGGCCATCCAAATGGTCAAAACTTAAAATTATATTATGACCAAACTAATCATCGGATCTTTACCAAATTTGGTAAATGCATACCTTCTTATGGGACGCGTCTTGCACGGTACTGCACAAATAAAAATAATTATTGTGATAAAGTGCAGTCCAGTTGGCTCATTCGAAGAAAGAAGATAATAATGTAATAATGTTATAGGTTTTACGTCCCTTTTCACTGCACTGGCTTTTAGAGACGCCGGGGTGCCGGAATTTTGCCCCGAAGGGGATCTTTAACGTGCCAGTAAATCTACTGACACGGCTCCCTCGCATTTGCGCACCCTCAAATGCCAGCTGACTGCGCCAGGTTTCGAACCTGCAACCTTGGGCTCAGCAAGCGAGAACGTTACCCCTGAGCCACGCAGCCAGACTGAAGAAGAAAGAAGAAGATGAGGAAACTACGGCCACTCACTGACGCACTAAAAGTGAAATTTATTTCCAATTTTTATCCAGAGCAAAACCAGCCTCATGACGCATGCATGGTAATATATTATGGCAGACATGGCTGTAAACAATTCCTAAAAGACTAGCTTGTTAGATTTGGGTACAAGGTATGGTTTTGAGTAGTACCCAAGGGCACCTTGTAAATTGTGAAATGTACCTACAGCAAAATCCTTGTAAAAATCAACAATACGTGAAGGTTTCCGGTAAAGCTGCGGCGCCCATGATTCAAATTGCAGACGAGTTTTCAGAAAAAGTGAAGCCCCTTGGGTTCAGGTTCTATTTTGACAACATATTCACCTCTGCTGGGTTACAATCTCATTTACGAGACCGAGGATATGGTGGTACAGGAACAATCCGATACAATCGCACCCCCAAAAACAGTGAAATGATCCCGTCGAAGCAAATGGTTAGGAAGGAACATACGGGTTACTGTGAGTACAGGAGTAATGAGGAGAATGGAACAATCATCATACGATGGCACGACAACACTTCTGTCACTATTGCTTCGACAAAGTACACACATCAAAAAAAGTTTTGCATCACCTCGGTTCCCAGATCTCCGGCATATAGACGTTGACTGTGTATATTGTATCAAAGATACAGTCCCTTTGACTGTTCATAGATGTCACTAAAACTGCTCAAAGATGTAAACAACCATGCATGAGCAGGGCCTATTAGACAGAGGGGGTACGACAGCCGATCAGTTCCAGTCATTCCACCAGGACGAAGGTACGCTGCTCATGTTGTCTGTAGTTCTACCATGCCTAGAAGGTCAATACCGCAGTTCGATCGCGTCCGCATTGTTACTTTGTGTCAAGAAGGGCTCTCAACAAGGGAAGTTTCCAGGCGTCTCAGAGTGAACCAAAGCGATGTTGTTCGGACATGGAGGAGGTACAGAGATACAGGAACTGTCGATGACAGGCCTCGCTCAGGCCGCCCAAGGGCTACTACTGTAGTGGATGACCGCTACTTACGGATTGCCGCTCGGAGGAACCCTGACAGCAATGCCACCATGTTGAATAATGCGTTTCGTTCAGCCACAGGACGTCGTGTTTCAACTCAAACTGTGCGCAATAGGCTGCATGATGCGCAACTTCACTCCCGACGTCCATGGCGAGGTCCAGCTTTGCAACCCCGACACCATGCAGCGCGGTACAGATGGGCCCAACAACATGCTGAATGGACCCCACGGAATTGGCATCACGTTCTCTTCACCGATGAGTGTCGCATATGCCTTCAACCAGACAATCGTCGGAGACGTGTTTGGAGGCACCCTGGTCAGGCTGAACGTCTTAGACACACTGTCCAGCGAGTGCAGCAAGGTGGTGGTTCCCTGATGTTTTGGGGTGGCATTATGTGGGGCCGACGTACGCCACTGGTGGTCATGGAAGGCTCCGAAACGGCTTTACGATACCTGAATGACATCCTCCGACCCATAGTGCAACCATATCGGCAGAATATTGGAGAGGCATTTGTCTTCATGGACGACAATTCTCGACCTCATCGTGCACATCTTGTGAATGCGTTCCTTCAAGATAACGACATCGCTCGACTACAGTGGCCAGCATGTTCGCCAGACATGAACCCTATCGAACATGCCTGGGATATGTTGAAAAGGGCTGTTTATGGACGTCTTGACCCACCAACCACTCTGAGAGATTTACGCCGAATTGTCGTTGAGGAGTGGGACAATTTGGACCAACAGTGTCTTGATGAACTTGTGGATAGTATGCCACGACGAATACAGGCATGCATCAATGCAAGAGGACGTGCTACTGGGTATTAGAGGTAGTGGTGTGTACTGCAATCTGGACCACAAATGCTGAAAGTCTAGCTGTATGATGGTACAACATGCAATGTGTGAGTCTCATGAGCAATAAAACGAGCTGAAATGTTGTTTGTGTTGATCTCTATTCCCTTTGTATTTAAAGGTTCCGGAACTCTTGGAACCGAGGTGATGCAAAACTTTTTTTGATGTGTGTATGTTGTACAGTTTCTGGCGCGTTTCGGTACTCTAAACAGGGAAGAAAAAGAGAATCGTTGCCCCTTGGCCATGTGCGTTTGGAAAATATAAGCAGCATATGGGTGGAACTGACCAAATGGACGAAAACATTGGAAAGTATAGAATACACATCCCAGAGAAAAAGTGGTGGTGGCATACATTTACGTGGTTGATAGATCTGTCCATTGACAATGCATGGGTCCTCTACCAGAAAACGGAGGTTGCTCTGCGTCAGCTACAATTTAGAAGACATATTGTGCGGTACTACCTGACATCGAACCCAACAATACCCAGAGGACCAGGTCATCCTAGGAACTCCCCAGGGTCTATCTGCACAATAACATAAGACATCAGTTATGGTGGGATAAACCATTTGGTGGCCATGGTTCTTGATAAGAAGCAGAAACACTGTGTTGCTGAAAACTGACAAGGTCGACCCCACTCCATGTTCATCAAATATGCAATAGGTCTGTGTATAGTGATTATTGTACCATATCATACCAAATAAGACAGTGAAGGCAAACAAACTAGAGAGAAAGAACAGTGTTGTAATTTATTTCACATAGATAATTATATTGTATAATCTGCCTAGCGTGCCATATATGGCACATGCTGTATTATCCATGTTACGCTCTGTTTTAAACAAATTTCATTAAAATACTGTAGAAATACTCTATAAACAGCTTTTGGTACTAATCTTAATTAGATTATTGTCAAAAAAAATCAGGCAGAAACGGGTTAAAATACTGCTATGATATTTTCCACTCTATGTGCAATTCTTTATCTCTTTTCATTTGCATATGGGCCTTACTTGGAAAGGGCGTTGCTCACATTTTAAATATTGTATTATTACTGAAATATTTCCCAGTGATTCTAATTATGAACCCATGTTTTCATTACTGCACGCCTTCAAGTTAAATCCAGGACAATATTCAGAATATTCCCCCTTCTAGTAAAAATGCAAAAAATCTTTATACGTTAAGTGCGCCTTATTTGGCACATTTAGGCCTACCTTACAGCAAATACAGCATTAAACCTCACAATTTTTCGCCAAATTATACAAAAATTCCCCTAGGAGGAATCCCGGACCCCCTTTTCTTTGGGGGCTATTCCATGCCCCCAACCCACCGGATTGCCTCCCCCACCCCCCAAATAAAATTCTACATACGCTCCTGACACGGAGGAAGACAAACTTGGACTGTTCAGAATAAAATGGCGAGAATTGTGGTTTGAAGGACGGTCCGAACACTTACCCTACTACTGTTGCAGCAAGCAGGGGCGTAGCCTACATGAGGGTCCTGTGGTGGGCTCAAGCCCCACCCTCGAAAAAAAAAAACAAGAAGAGTTAAGAAAGTGCTGTTTTGGTAAAAGCATAAAATAATTATACATTTGGTTGTGCCCTAATCTTAACTTATTTGCTAAGTTATAAACCATATTAAGATTGAAATTAGACTACCTCTTGGCTGCCGCCCCGGAGGTCCGAATTCGATTCCCGGCCAAGAAATTTTAATTCTGGTCTGAGGGCTGGAACGGGGTACACTCAGCCTTGTGAGGCAAAACTGGGAATTCTACATTACGGTAATTTTGAGAAATAAATTATCAATTTGTGAAAAAAGAACTGTTTACCTTTCTGCTTAATAAATTGACAAAACAACTTATTTAGATATTTGCCATTCATACTCCATAGGCCATAGCCTAATAGAAAATTCATTAAGTAGTCTCAAGGTAGTTGTATTTTACAACTCTTTTTGTATTGCCACTAATTATTGTAGGCTGTATAAACTTAGAATTTTACCAGTAGGGCCTAACTCTTATCTAAAATACTGTAATTACACATTGTTCTATGCTCTAAGATATTGGTTGATATTTCTGGGTATTTTGCGGTGACAATCCCCTGAGAATACTCACAATTTTCCAGGAATTTCGTTAGGCTACAGCTGCCCGCGATGAAGCACTTCTTCCAGCTGTTGTAACGCTTCAAACTATCGTTGATAAGATGTAAAACTCATTACCAAATGAATAAACCATGTCACGCCGAGCTGTCCTTGCCATTTCTACGGATATTCTGCACGTTCTTAAAGGGAAGTGCCCACATTTTACTAACACCACGATGCACGGGAAGAGCCAGCCATTTTGTTCAGTATGCCTTTTGAGCCTGTATGGGAACGCCTGCAACTTATACAGCACCGAGCGCACTACTGTCGTTTGGGTGGCCATCTCAGAGCCGAGATAACGCTCAATGGTATAAATTTCACAAGGATCAGGACGACAGTACAGCTAAGATATCTGCCTCAGCGAATCATTGGTGTGGTGTTCATCTCTGATTCCGACATTTCAGGTTCAATTCCCGGCCGAGGAAAATAAGAAATTTCAAAAAAGGAATATAGGTTACTAACGGAAATTATTATTATTTATTTAGCCAGGCTGAAATGGTTCGGTCATCTCAAAAGAAAGGACAGAGTGTGGTTTGAGAAAGAACTGAAAGGTAAAAGACCTAGAGGTCGACCGAGGAAGAGATGGATCGACCAGGTTCATGGTGGCCACTCAAATTGGTCAACGATTTTCCAGGAGTTTACCAAGAGTAATTCTCATTTTTCCAGACTAAAAAAAAGCGCAAGTCCCGGGAGGGACTTTATCGGTTGCCTACTTCAACACCAAAATAAAGCAGTTGTGTTTGGTTTACTTATAACTTACAGATGTTGACAAAAATTAGTGGTGATTGCGTTATTGATACGCAAGCTTACACACAAATGATTTAATTGTTGTTTTAAAAAAGCCGTTGTGACTCAAATATCCGCATTAAAAGAGAGAAAAGAATGCCGCCTGCAATTTTATTGCGGTGAAGTTGTCTATACTCAATATGTTTTACAAAAATACTATCGCGTGTTCTCCCACACAGAAACAGGTAGCCTGAGGAAATTTCTTTCGTTAACGATAGAGTGCTCACCGCAGCGGGAGTATGATTTAAGATGGAAAGATTTTTGTAATTAATTAACAGTGGCTATTTTCCAGGAGTTTTCAAATTTTCCAGGAGTAGTGGCCACCATGCGAGGTTAGAAATGATCTTTCAGGGAGAGGTCTGGATTTGCAGCAGGTCGTGGAGGGGAGACATTCTTGGAGGGAACTAAATGGAGAGCGCTCATTCACCGCACTCGGGAAACTGGAGCTGGTTCATGATGATGATGATTTATTTATCGTATGGCTTTTAGTGCCGGGAGTGTCCAAGGACAAGTTCGGCTCGCCAGAGGCTGTAGCTGTTTCAATGCGGACACCCATGGCGTGAGCTACAAGTTCCGTTCAATTTCAAGTAGGCTAAGTTAGTTCCAACTTTCACTACCAGATGTCACTGATACCTAGTGGTGAACGCTGGAACTTTGATAGAGTGTTTCATCGAAATCTAACCTACAATTTAGCCTCACACAAGTTTGATTAGTGGAAGTTTATTTTACATGCCATAAATCTATGACATGGGACCGCCGGCTTTACTTCCCTCGCGAAGGAAGGCATACTGAAGGATTTTAACGCTCTTAAAAAATCCGACGACTTCGGCCGGGTTTGAACCCGCGATGTTGGGCATAGCCTAGAAGCTCAGCATTCCACCAACTACGCCACCGAATCCGCTCTGAGGGATTTGGAAAGAAGCAGAGCAATGTAAGGCAGATAGGAAAGGGAAAGAGGATAGATTCGCACCAAAGGCAATGAAAATATGGTAAACGGACCCAACTCAGGAATCCCTCTGGGTCACCAAGTCCAGAATTCACCAACCGTGAGCCCTTGAGGGTGTAGAACTATCCAGGGTGGGGCTACACACCCTGCCTCTTTTAGGGCCTTGTGAAGAAGGCAGGCGATACCATAAAAATAACAAGAAGAGATCAAACCCTTCGAAGAATGAGGAAATCAGAAAGATGAGACAAGGCCAATCAGGGCGTGAAAAAGAAAGACATCCTAGGCCTCGGAATTGAAAGAGAACAAGAGTTGGCCAAGAGAGGTCGACAAGAAGAAGGAAAGAGAGGAGTCCGGTACGAGTAAATAAAAGCAATACCGCTGGTCACCAACCCATGTCTCAGTAGTTGTGAGGTCCTGGGCGCAAACTGCAATTGAAAACGGCTCAATTTATTTTTCATAAAACGTGATATTGAAGTTTAGAGAAATCCTTTTTACGGGGTTGTGACAGCTAGGTAATCAGCCTCGTCTACTTGGGTGCGTTTCTATGGAGATTCGTGATAATGATAATTGTTGTTTTAAGGGGCCTAACATCTAGGTTATCGGCCCCTAATGGTCTGGGTGATAGCGACAATAACAATGAAATGGAAACCAGAACGAAAATTAAGTTGGACTGAAACTCTCATCAATTCTTCTAGGTTTGTGCCGTGTCTTGTGTGGGGTTTTGCCTAGGATACCAAGCTGGCTCATCAGCGGGCTCTTGGTGTCCCCGCCCGGACACGGCACTAACCTAGAAGAATTGCTGAGTTTTAATTCACCGGACGTGAAAGCCAATATACCGTCTTTTTGGACTGAAAATACTTACAAAATGGAACTCAGATTGAAATGACTAACAAAATGTAGTTTAGGTTCAAACTACTTACAAAATGCAATGTAGATTTGAAATACTTACAAAATGTAATTTAGACTCAAAATACTCATTTGGATTGACAATAGTCTACTTACAAAATGTAATTTAGACTCAAAATACTCATTTGGATTGACAATAGTCTACTTACAAAATGTAATTTAGACTCAAAATACTCATTTGGATTGACAATAGTCTACTTACAAAATGTAATTTAGACTCAAAATACTCATTTGGATTGACAATAGTCTACTTACAAAATGTAATTTAGACTCAAAATACTCATTTGGATTGACAATAGTCTACTTACAAAATGTAACTTAGACTCAAAATACTCATTTGGATTGACAATAGTCTACTTACAAAATGTAATTTAGACTCAAAATACTCATTTGGATTGACAATAGTCTACTTACAAAATGCAATTTAGACTCAAAATACTCATTTGGATTGACAATAGTCTACTTACAAAATGTAATTTAGACTCAAAATACTCATTTGGATTGACAATAGTCTACTTACAAAATGTAACTTAGACTCAAAATACTCATTTGGATTGACAATAGTCTACTTACAAAATGTAATTTAGACTCAAAATACTCATTTGGATTGACAATAGTCTACTTACAAAATGTAATTTAGACTCAAAATACTCATTTGGATTGACAATAGTCTACTTACAAAATGTAATTTAGACTCAAAATACTCATTTGGATTGACAATAGTCTACTTACAAAATGTAATTTAGACTCAAAATACTCATTTGGATTGACAATAGTCTACTTACAAAATGTAACTTAGACTCAAAATACTCATTTGGATTGACAATAGTCTACTTACAAAATGTAATTTAGACTCAAAATACTCATTTGGATTGACAATAGTCTACTTACAAAATGTAATTTAGACTCAAAATACTCATTTGGATTGACAATAGTCTACTTACAAAATGTAATTTAGACTCAAAATACTCATTTGGATTGACAATAGTCTACTTACAAAATGTAATTTAGACTCAAAATACTCATTTGGATTGACAATAGTCTACTTACAAAATGTAATTTAGACTCAAAATACTCATTTGGATTGACAATAGTCTACTTACAAAATGTAATTTAGACTCAAAATACTCATTTGGATTGACAATAGTCTACTTACAAAATGTAATTTAGACTCAAAATACTCATTTGGATTGACAATAGTCTACTTACAAAATGTAATTTACACTCAAAATACTCATTTGGATTGACAATAGTCTACTTACAAAATGTAATTTAGATTCAAAATACTCATTTGGATTGACAATAGTCTACTTACAAAATGTAATTTAGATTCAAAATACTCACAAAATGCATTTGAGAATCAAAATAATTACAAAATGCAATTTAGATTAAAAATAACTTACTTGCAAAATGCGGATTAGGTTGAAAATACGTACAAAATGCAATTGAACTTCAGAAAACTCACAAAAATGGTAGCCCTACATTCAAGAACTTACTAAAAAGCAAATTTACACTGTCAATCTTTACAAAATGAAATTTAGATTGAAAATTCTTACAAAATGCAACTTAGATTAAAAATACCGACAAAATGTAGTGTAGAGACTAATTATTCACAAAATGGAATTTAGATAGCCTACACGGGGAGCCAATTCGCAAAAACAGTGCGGCAATCTTAAAGAGAAAAGGAAATATAATGAAATGAAAAAGATGTCTGATCCCTAGAGGAATGAGGGATCAGGAAAGATGAGACAAGAGCCAATTAAGGCGGGAACGGAAGAGACTCCCTAGGCCTCGGATACCCTAATACCGTCGGGGTCGGAAGAGAACAAGAGTTGACCAAGTGAGGTCGATAGGAAAGAAGCCCGGTAGAAGTAAGTGGAAGCAACGCCGTACTCAGTTGGGGTCCCGTGGTCGCCAACCCACGTCCCACATGTTATGAGCTTCTGGAGGGTTTCTGTGGAGATTCAGTGTAACTGTTTAAGGGGTAGGTGCTTCAGGGCGTGAAACAAGACACTATCCAGAAGGGAGTGTGGAAGACCAACCACACTGAGGACAGCGCCAGGATTCGAAGCTCGAGCACCGGACTTCCAGATTGCAGCCGGGATGCGGGGTGCAGAAAACAGAGAAGAATAGGAACCGATCTGACAGCCGACAGAGCGCAGAGCTCTACTTTCACCAGCACTTCTGAGAAACATAGGCTACATTCAAAGTGAGGTCATTGGGACCGTGAGATTTTAGTCGTCAGGGCACCTACTTTCTCAACGGAACTAAAAATATGCAGCGTCATGATAAGTTTCTTCTTCCGCCAACCGGGGTTAGCGCGACGCGGGTGGGATATCCGGACTTGAAAGACGAGTCGACCGTCCTTAATTTTTTCCCTTTGCTTGTTTTTGAAATCTGGTCAAATATCGGCAGGGCTTCCTTGTAAATCCTTGTCGTAGGCTATAGCATTCACTTAATACGGTGCGTTCACTTCCCCTTGCGGAGCGAGCAGCAGTAATACAACAATGGTGGTTTTCGTAAAACAGTCAGTTTACGCTTGCCTGTGCAGTGTAGGAGACGTGTCATAGGTGTATTGTAAAATCCATTTATAAGTTATGGCAAATTACGAGAAATTCCCGCTTGAATAAAGAGTGTTCATGTATGACACGTACTGTAGGGCCTGAACACGGAGTCAAGCAGAGCGGTGTATAGGCTATTTAAAGACAAATTCCCTACCAGCCCAGTTCCAAATAGACAGACTGTCAGGCGTCTTGTTAATAAATTATGGACAAGGAGAACCCTAAACGTTACATGTCCTGAGCCAAAGAGAAGGGTCCTGACGGAGGAAAGACTCGTTGAAATTAATGCATCATTCTCTCGCTCTCCAAATAGTCCAAGTCTCTAAAACGTGTTGCACAGCACGTAAGTGTTTCGAAGACCTTAGTCCATACGGCTAGTAAAATTTTAAAACTGAAACCATACAGAGTAACTGTAGTCCAAGAATTACGAACCGATGACAATGACAAACACACCAATTTCTGTAAACAAAAGTTTGGTGCTTTTCAGTCGGTCAACACGACTGTGCCCAAATGAGATGGGTTATTCCTCATTCCTGAAAAAAATAATCATGAGATCAATAAATCCGGTTGGATGACCAGTATCGATCGTCAAGCGATCATCATCATCATCAGATCAATTACACTTAGGCTATAACATCTATGTTTGAAAGTATGGGTGGAAAATATTTACAATATATACACTTATTTAGTTGCAGTATTAGTTGAATTAATGCAACTCGTCAGTAGTTGTTAGTTGTGGTCTATGTGATGGGGCGTGGTGGCGCAGCGGTCAAGCTGTTGGCCTCTCACCACTGCGGACCGGGTTGGATTCCCGGTCAATGCATGCGAGTTTTTCGAAGTGAAATGCCATGTCCTGTGGTTCGGATTCCAAGTGAAAAAAGGAGGTCCCGTGGCTTATAATCCCGAGATTAACGGTCACGTAAAACTAAAATCTTCCTTTTTGTGGTGTTTTGTTGAGATACTGGAAGTGTTGATTGACCTCCGGAATTTACCTGTTTGGAGTGAATATGTGGTTGTTGTAAATGGTCGATTCTATACTCTGATTTACAAAAGATGCTCGGTGAAAGCTGTCATCCGCTTGAAGGGTGAGGTGGGGAATGGAGAGGAGACGGTCTCCATAGCAACAGCAAGCAATGTTGCAATGTATGCCGACACAGCAGTAAGCACATGGTTTGACTCAGTGTGTCTTCACTCGTCACGGTTATTAGACAGCCAGGCAGGGGGGCTAACTTACCCAGTATTTGTGTCTTCCTGCAAGCCTCTTGGAATGTTATGAGTCATGATCTGCCTTAGTGGCAACGCAGCATCTCCCCACGTGCTAGCTTTGACAGCTGTCAGCGAGCTTTATTGGTAATTCAGAGTATAATTGTATTGTACAGGCTACTTGTCTGGTAGAGTCTTGCACGGTCCTGTTGAGAGTAGTTCACTTGGTCACTGTTGCACTCGACTCGTCTGACGAGTTGTTATATATTGTACTTGGTACACCTTTCGTTGCACAGTACACATACACATTTGCCACTCTGGCCGAGGTAAGATGTGGTTAATCAAATCTTATGACGAAAGCCATGAATGGCGAGTCTGGTTATTATGTGCCTTTGTTCTTGATTCTCGTTGGTCCACGTTCTGTCCATCATGACGTCAGTGCCATAGAAGTCTGCGTCGATCTGTCTTCTCTTTGCTTTTCGTCTTTTCCCGGTTCCAGTGATCTGGGTCGGGGTGTGAATGAAGCACTTCCATACATTTCTACCTCTCCATCACTCTCATCCTTCTTCCAGTACATCTTCCACTTTTACTCTTTTCTCAACGCTCTCCCTCACTGCATCCATCCACCTCATCCTCGACCTTCCCCTTAGGGGCCTTCCCGGGACTCTTGTCTTCTCCCACTCGCATCATATGTCCATACCATTTTAGTTTACTGTTCTCGATAATAATAAGATCGTATGGCCTCGGATGCCGGGTGCAAGCTTTGTTAATTGACACCCAGAGGGCAGCTTGCATGTCGAATTTCGTCGTTCCTTTGAACGCTATGACAGTCAAGGAGGTTAGATATCTAAGCTCCTTGAACTACAGTGCTTTCTAGTAGAGAATGGAGGAACTTTGTGTTGGCGGAAAATCCCGAGATTAATTTTGCCATTGAACACGGCCTACTGAATTCAAATGGGTTCTTTAACATGCCAACAACGTATGACATCCATGTCGCCTTTCAAAAATAACTTACCACGGCCAGGGGCGAACCTGCAAGCTTGGGGTTAGTAGACCGACACGTTAACCACTCACCCACTGTTCTCGATGTTGTCTTGTAACTTCGGGAATTCAGTTTTCTCCCGAATCTACTTGTTTCTGATTTTGTCTCTGCGAGTCATTCCAATTACACCTCTAAGGAACTTCATCTCTGCTGCCTGGATTCTACTTTCATTACGTTTTGTTCTTGTCCAAGTGCCGGCTGCATACGTCAATATAGGTGTGTTTTACATTTCTCGGGAAGTTCCAGACCCCTCACACTCTGGTAAAACCCAGCTTTCCCACTACAGTTCAATAGGTCTGTAGATGGTCCTGCAGCTGGCAATGGTATTTTCAGCCTGAGTTCGTCTTTGTAGGTTTCCTTTGCGATTCGTATACCAAACTTGTATAAACTAATTTATAGATCAGGTCAACATGGAACCAAAATATTTATATTATTTCTATTCAACAGAACTTTTATGCAACAAACTGTCAGACATATTGTGCTAAATGTATCCTGTAGAATATCTACGTACAGTGTGACTTGGATAATTCGAAGCTGAATTCGAATTAGAGAAGTTACATCTTTTTGGTTTGGATTTAGGTCCAATAAATGCCGGCACTCGTCAACTTCAGAGTTGTACAGTTCTGTCACTCTTTCACTTTAACAAATTTCAAAAAGAAAACTTGAAGAAATGGTCCGGTTAGCTCAAATCAGTTACCAGTGTAGCATTGGGCTCATCAGTTGGTATGGTACACCTCACCACAAACTGTGAAGGCCACTACAAGGCTCAAATGATGCAACGAGCAGTGCCAATGTACTATGAGAGACAAGCTCCCTTTTCCAAAAATAAAACCTTACCTTGGCTATCCATATTGCAAGTGACTGTTCCTGAAGGATACAGGATGTTTATTTTCTGAATGAGCTAGTTATACTTAAATTTCAAAAAGAAAACTTGAAGAAATGGTCTGGTTAGCTCAAATTAGTTACCAGCATTTCTCTCAGTCTTCTGCGATCTTTTCCATTTACACTTGTACCAGTGCTTAGAATTTTGTCATAAAAAAAAAAAAAAAAAAAAAAAAAAAGTAGAAAGGTGATATGCCATACTCTTCCAATTTCACATTTCATTACAGTAATTCTGAATGAAGTATCTTTCCTTTTTTGCTTTCATTTTGATAATACTATATATGATTTTCATACCTTATTTCATCTTCTGGGGGGAAAGCGGCTTCGGTGGCGTAGTTGGTAGCATGCTGAACTGCTGTGCACAAGATCGCGGGTTCAAACCTGGCCAAAGTCGTCGGATTTTTTAAGAGTGTTAAAATCCTTCAGTATGGCTTCCATCGGAGGGGAAGTCAAGCCAGCGGTCCCATGTCATAGATGTAAAAGATCCTTCCACTAACTAAACTTGTATGAAGCTAAATTTGCAGGTTAGATTTACTTGTAACGCTCCATCAAAGTACCAAAGTTCACCACTAGGTGTCAGCGACATCTGGTAGCGGAACTACTTGAAATGGAACGGAACTTGTAGCTCACCCTATGGGTGTTCGCTTGAAGCAGCTACAGCCTCTGGCAAGCCGAACTTGTCCTCTGACACTCCCGGCACTAAAAATGATACGCCAAATACATTCTGGGGGGACATTATCAATTGTAATTACTAACCTTGCTCAACCATAAAACTTCATTTCAAGATGCAGTTACCGGTCACAACCAACTACGGAAGATTACTAATGGAACTCCAACAAAAGAGACATGGCACATGGCCAGATTTCTTTTTGACCAAAGAATGGATGAGGGCAAATTCCGAATTGTTGGTTGGTTCATAAGTTTAGGGGCTGTGACAACGTGGTCATGTAGCCCCGTGTACTTTGGGTGTGTGTAGAATCTGTCTGATAACCGGTGTTAATTGTGATGACTGTATTAGTGTGTGTTATCTGTTTTAATTCAAGTAAGGACTGCAGACGATCAATTTTCAAGTAGTTCCTACTTTTCCCACCAAACGCCACCGTCAACGACTACTAGTTCAGAACTTAGCTACCAGACGTCACCAGAGTCGGCTCTTGGCAACGAACGTAGGAACCTAAGAGCGTTGTTTACATTCTTAACCTATACAATTTAGCTTCACACAGGTGTAATTAGTGGAAGGTTCTTTAACATGCCATAAATGTATGACATGGGACCGCCGGCCTTACTTCCCCTCCGAAGGAAGGAATAATTACGAATTGTAACACATTATAGTAACACGAATGGCCATGCATGGCTTCCATTTTAAAATCTGCAAGACAAAGGCTCACCATGTCTGTGTGTGTGCCCTAACCGAGGAACCTCTATTATGCACTTTTGCACAGACGTGTAGTTTATTTTAATAATAATAATATTGCATGGCCTCGGGTGCAAGCTTTGTTATTTGACACCCAGAGGGTAGCTTGCATGTCGAATTTTGTTGTTCCTTGAATCACTATGAAAGTCAAGGAGCTTAGATTTCTTAGCTCCTTGAACACTAGCGCTTTCTAGAAGAGAAATTAGGAACTTTGTGTTGGCGGAAACTCCCGAGATTAATTTTGCCATTATGAACACGATCTACTGAATTCAAATGGGTTCTTTGACATGCCAACATCGTATGACATGCGTGTCGTAATTTTTTGTCACATTTCAAAAATCACTTACCACGGCCTGGGGCGAACCTGCAAGCTTGGGGGTTGGGAGTCCGACACGATAACCACTCACCCACCGTGGCAAGCAGTTTATTTTAATCAACCATCTATTGTATGTTATTGATGTTAAATTTTCTGTTATGTTTATGCATGGCCATTGGCTACTAACCCTGGTCACTTCTGCACCGGATATGTCTGCTAAATTACGTTAATATGCGTTTTATTTATTGCTCATTAAACAATGGCAGCCATGTTCGACAGTGCATTTAGTTTGTTAAACTGCCGCCAAAGAGCACACATTTCTTCTTCAGACCCTTTTCCACTTACAAGGGGAGGATACGATGCATGGGTCACCAATTCGAACGATCTGCAGTACACGTGTAGGACATGGTCAGGCGTATATCAGGTGCAAGTAGTAAGGTGTGCTTCTCAGCCGTTTCCGAGAGATTAATTAATTGCAATTACAGTGCGGCGTCCATGTGCGTTGTACGCTAGCAAGAACCCAACGAGCGCGTGGTGCAGCGGTAAGAGCCCATTGGCTACTTCCAACCACTACCCATAGCATGAGTCACTGAAAATCCACAGCCTGCTTCCAGTCTCCGACCGGGTCAGGAATGGAATGAATGAAGCCCCCCATCTAGCGGCGAGGATATGAAATGTGCCAGCTGCCGAGGCCTGACGCACTCCTCTGGGGCAATGATTAGATGAATGACAGATGAAATGAAATGATAGTGGAGAGTGTTGCTGGAATGAAATTTTGACAGGGAAAACCGGAGTACCCGGAGAAAATCCTGTCTGCCTCCGTTTTGTCCAGCACAGATCTCACATGGAGTGACCGGGATTTGAACCACGGATCCAGCGGTGAGAGGTCGGCGTGCTGCCGCCTAAGCCACGGAGGCTTACCCATAGCATGAGTCTCTGCTTGAATGATATGGAGTGGTCTGATGGTTCACAGACGTGCAATGAACGGAACAGACTGGGCCTTCATTGTATAGATGTATACATATAATAGAATACACTTGACCGTGTATAGAATAATACCAATGTATTTGCAATGCCAATACTATATATTATGTAATGTCACAAACATTGACCCGGATACGATGATTTCAGAATCCCTTTTCCGGCTCACATAACACGTTATTACAATTGACTGCAATTTTTTTGTGTTTTTTTTGTGTGGCCTCCTTGGAGGCCGAGTGCAGGTCTTTCTATTCGACCCCCGTGGGCGACCTGCGCGTCGGGATGAGAGAAGGAATGGATGAAGATAAATGAAACTGGGCAAGGATGTGGAAGGAAGCAGCCGTGGCCTATCAGAAGGTACCGTCCCATCATTTGCCTGGTGTTGAAAATGGGAAACCACGAAAAACCATTTCAAGGACGGCCGACAGTGGGGCTCGAACCCACATGTCTACTGAGTCAGCAGAGAGCTTGGCCAAATGACCTAATGCTGCACTTTAGCCAGCGTAGCCACTGCTGTCGGTGACTGCATAATAAACAGTATTCACGACACCTACAGTTGTACGAATTGCCAATTTTTACAACAACAACAACAACAACAAAAACACACAACGCAAAGGCTCACCAGTGGGATTCGATCCAGCAATCCCGCGCTTACGAAGCAGGGCTCTTAACCCTGCACCACGCGTTCATGGGATTCTTGCCAGCGTACAACGCGCATACAGTAGACGCCGCACTGTATTTATTGCAATTAATTCCTTTCTCGGAAACGACTGAGAAGCGCACCTGATATACGCCTGGTCATGCCCTATACGTGTGCTAAAGATGGTTTGAATTGATGACCCATGCATCGTATCCTCCCCTTGTTAGCAGATGACAGTGACTTTTCCAGCCAATGTTAAGTTCTTGTATTGAACATGCAATTTACTCCCGGTGAACACTCACAACAGTAATTATTAGCGACCGGATTTTTAGGTTTTTACCTATTTCTTTCCTTACTTCTCAATACTTTTCCAAATCACACTCAAAAGAGCCATATTCTTGAAAATCCTCAATGATATGCGAGTACCTAAAAATATGTAGGCTATATTAACCTTTTCGCTGCTGAATTGTTACAGTGTTAACGCACCCTCTGTGCTGGATTCTTTTAGGCAACCACTTTCACACAGAAATTCACCAATTTGAACATAAAATACAAGTGGTAACTGAAAATAATTTAAAGTAATTTACTCACCAGTGTGTTCATAAAGTATTGGCCACGGTTGATGTTTGGGATCCAGGGTTCGATTCCACATGAGTTGGTGAAATTTTGTCCAGTAGAAAAAAAAATTGTAATTTACACCGAAGACTATGCTCACTAAATGCACGCACTATATACATCCCATACACACTTCCCAACAGAAACATTAAATTAACACACGATATCACTAAATAAACACCCGAATCCAATATTACCTCAAACAGAAATATCTAAAATAATTCTAACACATACATTGGAATGCCATTTCCATTTCCATTTCCATTTTAGGCTATTATTACGATGGGGTCGCCACTCCCAAAGGCATTTTATGAAGCTACTGCCAGCTATTATACAGGCCGCCCCTAACATGGGAAACAGACGCCCTTGCAGCCGCCCCTAACCTGGGAAACAGACGCTGCCGATTGATGCTGTACTCTTACTATTCCCTGAGTACTGGGTTGCCTCTTCCGCAATCTCCACCGTTCCGAAGTCTATCTTCTCCGCTGCAGATTCCGTTGAGGTCTTCGCACGTAACCCTGTGCACGGGGCCTATGTTATACCCCATAGGACTGGGTCCTCACCAGAACTTAGCCGGTACTGTAGTTCCATGGTATATTACAGTACCGTTGCCCACCCCCGCGACGTGGACGCGCCTGGCAAGAGTTATCCATGTAGCCAATTAAAATTGCCTCATGGACCGGGTTAAGGAGCTGTCTAAATCCAGCCTCCACTTTAAAAAGGCATTTGTTGGTGCAGCAGAGAGTGCTTGTGGTAGGACGTCAACAAGAGTGAAAGAGAAGGAGACACCATGGTGGAATGAGGAAGTGAGGAAAGCAGTGAAAGAAAAGAAGTCTGCATGGAAAGAATGGAACCGAGATCAAACAGAAGAAAGCAAAAGAAAGTATCACGACAGCAAACGGAGGTGTAAGAAAGTGGTAGGAGAAGAAAAGAAGAAAAGTTGGGAAGAATTTACACGAAGAATGGAAACAGATGTAAGTGGCAGTAAAAGGATGCTGTATGGGCTTCTAAGAAGTAAGAGGAAAGAAAGAGTTAGTACAAAGATAGTGAAAAAGGAAGATGGAGAGTTGTTAACACACCCAGAAGAGATAAAGGGACGATGGAAGGAGTATTTCGATAAGCTTTTGAATGTGAGCAATGGTACTGGTGAGATGGAAGTGACACAACCTGACGACTCTATAACAGAAGATGATATAACAATGCTGGAGGTGGAATTAGCAGTACAGAAAATGAAGATGGGAAAAGCAACAGGGGTGGATGAAGTCAGTGTAGAAATGATAAAGGCTGCTGGACCTGTTGGTATGCAATGGCTGTATCGACTGCTAAAGTGTGTGTGGAAATGGAAATGTGTACCAGAAGACTGGAAGAAAGGGCTAATAATACCAGTGTTTAAGAAGGGGGACAAGAAGGTGTGTGATAACTATAGAGGGATCACCCTCATATCACAGATAGTAAAAATACTGGAAAGGATATTAGAAAGAAGAATGAGAAGAAAGGTGGAAGGAGAGTTGCAAGAGGAACAGTATGGCTTCAGGAGTGGAAGATCCACAGTGGACCCAATCTTTAGCTTGAGGCTGGGAATATGGAGAGGATTTGATCATGACTTTCATAGATCTAGAAAAGGCATATGATAGTGTCCCCAGAGAGAAGGTATGGGAAACCATGGTTAAGAAGAGACTGGGAAGAGAAATGTTGGAAATGGTGCAAGCAATGTACAACAACTGTGTTAGCAGGGTACTGACCCCAGTTGGAAAGACAGATTGGTTTACGAACAAGACTGGACTAAGACAGGGGAGTGTGCTGTCACCTCTCTTGTTCATAATGGTGATGGATGAAATAGTAAAGCAAACAAAGGAAGCATATGAACATAAAGAAATGAAGTTACTGTTATTTGCAGATGATATTGTGGTCTGGGGAAGGAACACCGAAGAAGTGCAAAAACAACTAGATGCACTGAACGAAAATATTCAGAAGTATGGCCTGAAAATCAGTATAGAGAAAAGCAAGACCATGGTGATGACAAGAGGGGAAAGACAAAGAAAGGGCACTGTGAAAATTGGAAGTCAGAGTTTGGAAATTGTGGACACGTTCAAATACCTAGGAAGTGAATTGATGCAAACGGGTAGGTTGGACATGGAGATTGGCAGGAGGGTACAGCACAGCAATGCATTCTATCAAAGTGTAAGAAAACTTGTTTGGGATAAGGAAGTACCAAGGTAATGTATAAAGTGTACTATGTTCCCATATTAACTTATGCAGCTGAGACTTGGACCCTGACAAGCAGGCAAGAGAGTAGAATCCAAGCCAGTGAAATGAAATTCCTAAGAAGTATGATAGGAAAGACAAGGAAAGACAGAGTGAGGAATGAAGATGTTAGGAAGGAAGTTGGGATGGGAAAACTAAATGAGAGAATTGAGAAGAATAAACTAAGGTGGTTTGGACATGTAAAGAGGATGGAGGAAAATAGAATACCAAGACAGATGCTGGAGGCAAAGTGCAAGGGTAAGAGACCAAGAGGAAGACCTAGAACAAGGTGGATGGATTCAGTGAAGAACGGCGTAAGAAAAAGAAATCTGGACTGGGACAAGATCGTGGAAGAAGAATGGTGGAAGGAAAGAGGAAAGTGGAGAAGTGCCATAAATACCCCGACCCGGCAGGAGCTGGATAAGGGGAAATGATGATGATGATGATGATGATGATGATGACATACATTATCCTATACCTAAACTTTCGCAAAAAAAAAATGCCTGCCTTCAACTAAATAGGCTATACAATTTATCTATACTAATAATTGAACACTAAATATGTGCAAAGATAAAGTTTACGCTTCTAAACATTCTAATAATTGGTATCAAGCCATTTCCTGAGCCTGGAATATTGACTGGGTGGCTTAGCGTCAACAGTCTGTTTATGAAACTTGTTTGTTTCGTCCGCTACCTTTGTCAACACGTCTTCATTGACAAATAACTCGAAATAATCTATTTCATGGGATTCAGGGGTCAAATTAGTATTTGACATACCTGGGTTTGGCACTTGGAATGCATGCACGTTTGGCGCGAACTCGTCCTCGGACCACGTGGGTAGGCCTAGGTCAGGTTCATTTCTTCCCCTTTCTATCGGAATATCTTCAACATTATCACTATCACTGTCACTTCCAAACAGTTCCCTAATATCCCCATCGTCACTTCCGACACTATCTAAATCCACATCAGACTCAATCTCCTCTAAAAGCGTAATGCGCGCGCTAGATGCAGCCATTACTCATACACGATGTTTATAACTGTGTGCCGAAAGAAAAACATTTTTCCCGCAAGGTTACAAGTGTGTATTTAAGGAACTAAGTGGTTGAAAATGTAGCTAACAGATGGAGTAAGAATACACGACATTTACAAAGCATATCGAGTATACTCGATCGCAGCACTGATGGCACAAAGTTCTGATCGAGTATACTCGATCGCAGCACTGACGGACCGCTTGAGGCAGATCGAGTATACTCGACCGCAGCAGTGAAGCGGTTAAGGCTTTCACGGCCAAGATTACTATATAAATAATTCATGTTTTTTGGGCCAATGCCATGTGAAATTAAATTAGAACCATATGTTTCGGAGAAACCTTGCCTCCTTTTTCAATGGAATCAAACAATGTGGCCGAAGAAAGTATATCGATGAGATTACAAACAATTACAAAAATATAGATAAATTCCTCTGTTCGTCACCAGAGAGCAGCTGCCAGAAATTACTGTATGGACCATGGTAGAACGGCGGACAGAGTAGTAAGTAAGGAGAAGGTAAAGGGGGCGAGGTGAAAATATAGAGACTCCTCGAAGAATGAGGATGTCCAAAAGAAAAGGCTACAGAGCCTGGATTTGATCTCCTTTGTTCGTCACTGGAGGAGTTTCCATCTGTTTTTTCGCCGTTGCCTGTATGACGTTAGGTATTGTTCAGATACACTTCCCTTTTGTTTATGTTTCCTTATATCCATCTAACCCTCCCCCCCCACATTGCACAATTCGACAAGTGAGGAGCAGAGATGTTTCCGACTGCAGAAGGGAGTGATTCTGCTCCATAATAACGCTCGCCCACACGTGTCTAACGTCACACAAGGTGCATTGGCCACTTTGAAGTGGGAGCAACTTGAGCATGCGCCCTACAGCCCGGACTTGCCACACTGTGACTTCCATCTGTTTGGTCCGTTAAAAAAGCATCTCAAGGAAAAACATTTCCAATCGGACGACGATCTCAAGGACACCGTACAGGATTGGCTCCTGTCACAACCACAAGACTTCTGGAAACAGGGAATCCTGTGGCTAGTGAAGCAATGGGACAGGCCTGTGGTGATTACTTTTGAATAATGCCCGTTGCTCACGGTAAAATGTTTCTTAAAATTTATTTTACAACTAATTTTATAAAAATTTGACGAAAGCAAGTAGTGTTGTTCATGGTAAAATTATTTCATAAAATCCGTGGATGTATCAGGATCACCATCTACCGATAAACTTCTGAACCAAGAATCAGCTGTTCAACACACATTGGTTTGAGAGTATGGCTCCAACAAACAAAGAAAAAATTGCTGCTTTAGCTACAATTATATGTCGTACAGTGGTAAAAAGGAAGAAAAGAAATGCTAGGAAGTCCTGGACTCGGGAATGGATAAAAAGAAGAGAAGAGTAGAGGAATGCTGTCCTTGGTCGAAAATGAGTCGATGTTAGAAGATCAGAATTCATATAGGAATTTTCTAAGAATGGAGGAAAGCAGTTTTAAAAAACTCCTAGATCTCATTGGTCCCAAAATTATTCGACAGGACACTAACATGAGGCAAACCATTTCTCCTGAAATGAGACTGCAAGTGAGTTCGAAGCCCGAAGGCCTTCACATCAGCCTGGCTTGTGTTCGGTCGAATTTGTGAAATATATTCGGCGATTGAGATTTCTGCCTCCCTTCTTGCATTTCTATTGTGGTATATGGGCGTTTTAACCTCATACAAACACTGATATTTCTGGTGCTCGTCCAGTAAAACACTAACAGCTTCCTTAGTCCAGCCGGAGTCTGCCATTTTCGAAGTGTTTGTTTACAAGCGAGCTTCACAATCTTCTCACCACGTGGCGCCAGCATCATCTTCATTTCAGCTTCCCCGATTGGTTCGTTTCGTAAAATTAATTTTACGGAATAGAACATGTCCTATTTTATGGAAAGTTTTATCAAAGGTTTTATAAAACCTGAATTTGACCGTGAGCAACAGAAATTTTATAAATTTAATTATTGTACAATAAATTTGAAGGAAAATTTTACCGTGAGCAACGGGCATAACGAATAAATTGTACCCACATAGTGTTGTGGGCTGGGCAAATGCCCAGAGGCAGGACATCTATAAATGGGCATTTGCCCAGAGCAGTTTTAAGCACCCAAAATCTGGGCATTTTTAAAAACTTTTTTTTTTTACTTTTTACTCCTTGTGATTGTTACTAGAGCTTCTAAAACATAATAAAGGTACATTTAATGGATAAACTGGTAATGCCCGAATATTGCTAATAATAATTTAATTATCCTGTGTCAATGTTGTCAATAACATCTAAATGGGAATTATGTATATCTGGTTTGAATAAAACATTGTATTACTGAGTTAGGCCAGCAGGCCTACTCATTTATATTTAGGAAAATTAGGTAGGAGTTTAGTAGGCCTCCGTGGCTTAGGTGGCAGCACGCCGGCCTCTCACCGCTGGGTCCGTGGTTCAAATCCCGGGCACTCCATGTGAGATCTGTGCTGGACAAAACTGAGGCAGACAGGTTTTTCTCCAGGTACTCCGGTTTTCCCTGTCAAAATTTCATTCCAGCAACACTCTCCACTATCATTTCATTTCATCTGTCATTCATTTAATCATTGCCCCAGAGGAGTGCGTCAGGCCTCGGAAGCCGGCACAGTTCATATCCTCGCCGCTAGTTGGGGGCTTCATTCATTCCATTCCTGACCCGGTCGGAGACTGGAAGCAGGCTGTGGATTTTCATTTTCAGGTAGGAGTTTGATTATGGTGTGAATAGTGGCTTTGGGAGGGGGGTGGATGGGCTGGGCCCTGAGCAGCCATTGTGCTATGATCTTGGAGTGGGGGTAGGGTGGTTGTGGCGAGGCATTCTACCACCAGCAGCCCAGCCCAGTTAGTTGTGAAGTAGAGCTGTCTGTTGAGTGGTTGAGTCTGAGATAACCTCACTACTTTCTTAGGCTATTTATATTTTTAAGTGTTAGATTAAATCATTACAAAATGCTTAGGCAAAAAGGACCTATTTGGAACTTCTTTAATTTGAAAGAGAAAGGAGTATCTTGTAAATATTGTAATAAGGACTATTAACAGTCACATTGTAACAAAATGGAAAAGCACATAAAAAAGGTGTTTTAAGTGCCCTCAGGATCTAAAAGAAAGTGCTTCAGTTAGGTACAGTTACAGTGGTTGAAAAACCTTTTCGAAAGAAACCCCCTTATGAACCTTTACTAATTGAAGTAGATGATTTCAACAACAATTCTACAGTACCAAGTACAAGTTCAGCGTCAGAACCAAAAACAAGTTCTTTCAGTGAATTCCTACAACAACTTCCGCAACCTATTTTGGTCTCAACTCCTGGTTTTATGGATAAATATATAGAATACATATATGTAGATACAAATGGCTAAAACAATATTTATATAAGCGTTGCATTATGAATATGTTTTTAAAAGAGATAAATGCCCAAAATGCCTGGGCATGTATGGGTTTTGGGCATTTGCCCCGACTTATAAATGCCTAGACATTTTACATCACAATACCCACAGTATCGTTTCGTACCTTTTCATTTGAACACCCGTCATATTTCATAAGGGAAAGGGCATATTTTTAAATTACATTTAGTCCACTCATAGTTTTTATTTTATTTACAGAGAATTTTAATCTGAGATGTCAACAATCGTGCCAACCTGTTGGTAAATATGCAAGATAAACCACCTCACGAGTGGTAACACTGTCCACGCCACTTTGTGGAACATCTCCGCTGGTCGAGTGTTCAGTTCCCATCCCCAAGATGGCAGTTTGTTGCCCGACTGGTATTGTCGATAGCACTCACACACTCAGCTGTGGGTTCATTGTTACATTGCGATGCGGCCGCGTTTAGGGAATTTTTAGGGACCTCGGTGACATCACCGTGATGTCACGGCTTTGCTTGCTGGGAGTCGCTTTGCAAGCTTGTCAGCTGATTAATACGTCAGTTTCTCGCGAGGTTTTATTTGAGAAGGTTGTCCATTTTTTTTCCACCTGTTAGCGTTTTGTAAACGTAATTTCAACAATTATTATTCCTGTGAATAACTTATAGAACAAGATTTTGTTATTAGCAGTGTCGTGTGCGCGATTGTGTTGGGGATTTGTAATAAAATTGTTGAATTCCTAAAGTCTTTGTATTCAAATAAAATGCCGTTACGTGAGGGAACGTGTGGGCGAAAATTACTGCTTCATCTTGTACATGTGGAATAATACGAACTGTGGGGCCTATCGGTGAGTTTGTTTTTTACGTTGTTCATATATTTATTTTGGTTGTTGCATTTAACTGAAAAGTTGCACTGTACTCTTCTAAAGCCATAGACAATGCCATTTGTCTAAACGATAATATTACGTCAGGCACAGTGGGAGGGAATGCGCCTGTGTAAAATATAGAGAAAAATTGGCATTTACAAGAACACTTGCAAAATACAAACAGTCTTTTGTATCAGACATATATTGGTCGGGTTTTACGTTTCATACAGTATGTTTGTGTGGCGTTATTAGACAGTATGTAATGGATGGTGATTTGACCACAATGATTTATAATGAAATTATTATAATGCTTTAGTTTTTGGTTGTTTTTGCATATGTTATTGTGTTTGAGTTTGCGCGTTTGCAGCCAACATTGCAAGAAATAACGAAATACAAAACCATATCTTGCTATACACAATTCGTTTAGTAGTTTTTTATAATGTTTATTTCTGTTATTGAGTTGTCAGCATCCAAAATAATATATAACCAAGGCTTTTCCCGTAAGCTTGCCAGAGAAGCATTTCGTAAAGTCGTTGATAACATTACAGAAGCCGACAATTTTATAATTATGAGATTCAAATAATTACGATATGTATCGTAATATGTAATTGAGCTATAAAGGCTAATTATAGATTTCGATAAGAAATTTTTAAAAATCTAACCTGATATCGCAAAATTTTTTATATACATCGGAATTTTTAATTGAGCTATGTAGGTTAATTATAGATTTTGATGCACGGTTTGTAATTATGAAACTACAATAATTACGATGTGTGTCGGAATCCGTAATTAATCTACATAGGCCAATTATAGATTTCGATGCGGAACATTCAAAATACCAACTGAAATCGCAAAATTTTTCTATGCATCGGAATCTTTAATTGAGCTACGTAGGTCAATTACAGATTTCGATGCACGGTTTTTTAATTATGAAACTACAATAATTACGATGTGCATCGGAATCTGTAATTGATCTACATACAGTAGGCCAATTATAGATTTCGATGCGGAAAATTAAAAATATCAACTGAAATCGCAAAAACCCCTAATACCCAGGCTTTTTCCGTAAGCTTGCTAGAGGAGTATTTCGTGACGTCGTTGATGACGTCTTGGAAGTCGCCCTTTTGTTTTAGGGGAATTTTATTCGCGGCTGCATCGCAATGTATAATAGTCCCCAGCTGTGTACTTACTCTGTCTAGACGTTACTGATGCCCGTCTTCTCCACCTGCTCCAGCAGGGTCTGCAGCGACGTCTCGAACAGCTCACATCGGATCGGCATCTCCAGCGAGTAGAAGGGGTTCTTGAGGGCGAAGTCCGAGTACAGTTCATATATCCTCTTGAGCAACAGCTCCATGCCCTGTTGGCTGGGCTCTGCTACGGTGATGAACTTGACTCCTGCAGACAAGAATACCTCGGTAATAAGGCAACACATTCTATGCTTCGCTTTGCACAAGGGTGGTAAAATAGTTATTTTTGACATTGCAATAGTTATGGATGCGAGTTTTAGGCTGCCGGCTTCTAATGACAAGTGTAGTTGTGAAAATTATTAATACCACTACTTCATCTTCATACTATACTACAGGGTCATTATCTTTGTGCGCCCCGGTAAACAAGGCAAACTAAGCCGGCTTAGACTGGTGCCAATCGCGGGCACGCATACACGATTCAGACTGTGGTTGGCGTGCACTTTTACCAAACATATTCAATAATGTGTACAGTGCCCATAGCCAATGTCCTCCTCCTCTTGTACATGGTGTCCACAGAATTTTCAATGTAAATTTTCCTAACTTTTCCTGACCATTTTTCAACAAAATTCCTGACTTGCAAAGTCATCGTAACATCGGAAAAAAGGTTTATAAGAGCAAATATATGTATCTTTTTTATTTGCAGCCTCCACCATCCCCATAGCTGCCCAACGTTTGCCTCTTTATTCATTTAAAATACAAAATAAAGTAAATTATAATGCAATAATACATAAATCAAAGTACTAATAACCTAAACTACAGTGATGGGGTCGCCACATCCCTACGCCAACGTCAAAAAAGCGTACAAAAATAGGTAAAAGAGGTTTTTTACTATGATGTACTGTAAACGTGGAAATTCACCACAATGTCCAGTGAGCTATTGCTTTTTATCTTCAGGGATTAGTTGAACTAGTAACATCAAAATATGGCTGTAAAACACAAAATACTGTATGGTTAATATAAAATTAGTGACTTTCTAATACTTTTCGCCATTTTTTCCTGACTCACGCCATTTTTTCACACTTTTTCCTGACTTTTCCTGACCAAAAACAAAAATTCCTGACTTTTCCTGCAAGAATGGACAACAATCTCATGTAATTTTTGTTCTGTAAGAACACAACGTTGTCTGTTAACTTTTTTATTATTCGCATTATGGTTATACACACTTTCACGCAAAATGAATTGTACACGTCAATATGGACCTTTAATATGGAAAACCTTCCAGTTAATCTTGATGTGAATTGGTGTCTAAGCATGACCAACAATCACAGTAACCACAATACTCACTAAACGTGCAACACGTCCAAGCTTTGCAGAAACATGTCCATATGAATGACAAAACACTTGTGAACCGACAATATGAGTTAGCAGAGTGGGGTATTGCGAGGTCTGCACCTGGCCAGCTGGCTGACTGGACCTTGCCAAATTATTGCATCATTTGGCTGGCCAGGTGCCGACCTCGCAATACCCCACTCCACTGACTCGTATCGTTTAGTGAGTTATCTGAACCAAGACGAACATTTAGAATCATGTTTCTAGGAAGACCTGTGCCTAATGCCTGTACAATTAGAAGGCCCGCTAAACGATTCAAGAAAACTGGCTCCGTAAATAATAAAAAAGTTAACAGACAACAAAAATTAGATGAGATTGTTGTCCATTCTTTCATCAGAAGATGTCAGGTGTGTTACAAGAGTGGGAGGACTATGAGCACTGTAAGTACACATTAATGAACATGTTTGGTAAAAGTATAAAAGTGTGCGCCTACCGCCAGCTGAATCGCGTACGCGCGCCCGCGATCTGCGTCAGTCAAAGCCGGCTTAGCTTGCCGTGTTTATCGGTGCGCACAAAGATAATGACCCTGTATAATTATATAGGGTATAGAAGGGAGTGTAGCCTCCGTGGCTTAGGCGGCAGCACGCCGGCCTCTCACCGCTGGGTCCGTGGTTCAAATCCCGGTCACTCCATGTGAGATCTGTGCTGGACAAAACGGAGGCAGACAGGTTTTTCTCCGGGTACTCCGGTTTTCCCTGTCATAATTTCATTCCAGCAACACTCTCCACTATCATTTCATTTCATCTGTCATTCATTTAATCATTGCCCCAGAGGAGTGCGTCAGGCCTCGGCAGCCGGCACAGTCCATATCCTCGCCGCTAGATAGGGGCTTCATTCATTCCATTCCTGACCCGGTCGGAGACTGGATGCAGGCTGTGGATTTTCATTTTCATAGAAGGGAGTGTGGAAAAACCAGGGGGAAAACCACACTGGGAATGCTGCTGACAGAGTCAGGATTCGAACCTTCGGTCTCCAGTCTCCCAGTTCCCTTTTGCACTAGGGGTGCGTGACTCATTGCGCACAGCTACGCCGAAGGGTCCAAAATGAAGGAGGCTCAGTGTACATTACTTGGTAGAAAATACACTTACCTGTCAGTGTTTGGAAACAGTACAATTTAAATGTATCTGCTTCAAGGACTTCTATTCCGGAACTCCTTGGCTCTGGACTCAACTGACTTGCGATTGCAAATAAGGGATAAAACATACTGGCAAGGAATATCTTCTCATTCGTGGTCATTCTCGGTCGACCAAATTTCAAATTTAAAGGATAGTTTTCTTCATTTTCAATCACGTCGAATACATCTCTCCCATCGTCCAGTTGGCGTGCTGTGACCACTATTCCGTTGACTGCCACCAAAACGTGCCCAACTAAAAGAAAAACAACACGGAACATAACCTCGAAGCTAGATATTGATACACAAAAATTCGACTGTTTGACCACAGGATATTCTCTCCAAACGATTACTCACCCATTATCCCATCTCTCTGACCAAAGGCAACGACTATCTTCTTATTTTCATAATTCAATTTAATATCCAGAGGAAAACTAAACGTTTTTTCCGTCTCAATTTTCGGTACATTATGATCATGGTTGAAAATCAAACCTCCAGATTTGGAGACGATATATACACCGTATATAACCATGACTATATTTGTGGGGGTACACGCTATTCCTTGAAACTATTTCAGACGTGATTCATTACTATTCATAATTCTTCAATACGAATACATGCCTGTCAAACATCAGCTGTGCGTATAGTTATCGAGCTGGAGACAAACTCGAAAAAGATCTATCGATTTTTGTCATAAACACACGTTTGTGAACTGATTTCTCAGGATTTCTTAATACTTTTTGTGTTATTGTTATCATTTTTAATACTTAGTAAGGTTGTAAAAGCAAAGATGAAATAATGTTTTACCTAGGTCTACTAGTATAATCCAAATTAAATGCTAGCCAGATAGGAAAATAAGTGAAGTCGATGGTACGAACATTTTGTATCGATAGTGCAAAATAATCAGTACTTCAACCTTTGTGAGCCGAGTGTTGTGCTAAATGTAGTCATCTGGTTTAGAAAAGAACGTATGGTGGAAGGGACTGAATATAACCATGGAAAATCTTTCAGTAAGGATTTAAATTTCTGTATTTCTACTCTTTCTGCCGTAGAAATTATGAATTTGTCTCTACAACTGCGTTATTTATCAGAGCTGTCAATATCTCAAAAAGAATGAGTCACTGTTAATTTTAGCTATGATTTTTCTTTGAAAGCACATCTAATTTAAACCATGTTATCAATAATTGACAAAACAGTGTGAAATTGCAAGATTATGCTGTGGTTGTTCTGACACTTCCCCTTTGTTTGTTCCGCAGAGTATAATACGTGCAATACTTAAAGGACTTTTAGATAGTTTGAGGGGAGCTGTATCTATATTTTACTTGGACAAATATATCAAAGAAAGAAACGAGAAAACCTCACCCATAAAAGAGCACAAATCTTCAAGAAGAAAGGACTCTCAAAAGGAGCCCCCTCCGAAGCCGGAGTAAGTATGCTACATCGGTGCATTCGTTACTAGTCCTAATGCTAAGTTTGGGGATGAAGCCGAACGCTATAGAATAAGAATAGGCTACTGGGCACTCATTGGATTTAACAAGTAGTTGCTGGGTGACAAGCTGAAGGGGTGGTGCTCAGCAGATGAGCCTAGGAGTGCTTACGGAGATCACTCTAGTTTTCTCCAAACATTTGACGATGAAAATGAATGGTACATGAAAATAAATGGCAGTACCTCTATTTAAGCAAAATCATTCAGTAAGATTGAACTATTCATAGCTATAGACTATAGCTGAAGGCATTCCTTGACTATTGCTTACCAGATAAGATAAAATCTTGTACCACAGAATGAGTTTTCCTCCGGCCCTATACGCAAGGCCTAATCACTAGGAATGTCTCTATGCTGATGTAGTTTGTTTAAGCAGGGAAGGTCCAGTATTGTAGTAATTGATTGAAGTTATTTTTTTTCTAATAGATTAATTTAAAAAGATTTCTGCCTTGTCATTACATACCACTATGTTTTATTGTACAAATTTTTTAGTACATAAAGATGACATTTTGGATTTCACGGCTGTCGTTTTAGGGTTTTGCCATGTCTGTTAACGGGGAGATTGGATGTTGTGGTGGTCTGGGCAGGTCACCAAGTGCCTGCACCTATGCAAAGTCCCGCAATAGACACGGCAAAAACCTAAACGGGCTGCTGGAGCTTATTTTTAGTAGGCTACATATTTCACACGTCAATTAGGATTTTCTTCAACTAATTACAGTTTTTTTTTTTTTTTACCATTCATTCATTTTAAAGGGCACTTTAACTTAAAATTCATAAGATCAGCAGATTTTTCTCTTATTTACTTTATTGATGTTCAGTCTGTCTCCCCTTTCCAAAGAACGGTTCATCTATACATTGTGATCCGGCCGCGTTTAGGGAATTTTTTTGGGGCCTCAGCTGTGACATATGCCCTTTTCACTCTTCTTAGTTGATTTGCTTGTTCTTCAATATTGGTTAAAGCCATAACTATTATTTCCCGAGATTTTCTTTCATCCTTTATACAGGGTCTTTATATTTGCTTGGCAAGGACATTCTCGCCCACGCGCTCCGCCAGTGACGGCTCAGTTGCTGGCTGCCGCGCGCATATCTATGACAGAATGCCGTGCTTAAAATCAGTATCATGCATTATTACTCACCATATTTACAGTAGATGCTGAAAATGTTCCCCATCCGCTGCCAAACATAATCGGAATCTCTTAATGAAGTTTCTGGTTACTCCGGTTAATTTAGCTTCAGTGAGAAAATAGGCCTAATGACCTTTATGTCTATTTTTATTGTTTACTGAACCTGTATGTTTGAATCTCTTAGCCAGTTGTTTTATTGTGATTGTGTATAGTGCTGTAATCGCCGGCTTCTCACCGCTGGGTCCGTGGTTCAAATCCCGGTCACTCCATGTGAGATCTGTGCTGGACAAAACGGAGGCAGACAGGTTTTTCTCCGGGTACTCCGGTTTTCCCTGTCAAAATTTCATTCCAGCAACACTCTCCACTATCATTTCATTTCATCTGTCATTCATTTAATCATTGCCCCAGAGGAGTGCGTCAGGCCTCGGCAGCCGGCACAGTTCATATCCTCGCCGCTAGATGGGGGCTTCATTCATTCCATTCCTGACCCGGTTGGAGACTGGAAGCAGGCTGTGGATTTTCATTTATAGTGCTGTAATGCCTGGTGTGAAATATTCGTTACGTAAACGAGTATATCTGCACAATACGTACATAAAGTGCAGGAAATCGTACGCTAGAACAAGACAAAAGTTTTGAGTGAAATTTCCAGGGAGACCCATTCCTATAAATTGGACAATAAAACAACTGGCTAAGAGATTCAAACGTGCAGGTTCAGTAAACAATAAAAATAGACGTAAAGGTCGTTAAAGGCCTATTTCCTTACTGAAGCTAAATTAACCGGAGTAACCGGAAACTTCAAAAGGAGATGCCGATTATGTTTGGCAGCGGATGGGGAACATTTTCAACATCTACTGTAAACATGGTGAGTAAAAATGCATGATATTGATTTTAAGAACGGCATTCTATCGTACATATGCGCGCCCGGCAGCCGGCAACTGAGCCGTCACTGGCGGAACGCGTGAGCGACAATGTCCTTGCCAAGCAAATATAAAGACCCTGTAGAAGAGGCCTGTTAGAAAAGTATCTGACCTTTGGCCGGAAAAAAGAAAACTGGCATAACTTACCTGTAGTGTTGGAAACCTAATCACCCTCAAATTGGGCCTAGTCTCCTTGGGATTCTGCACCCTTCTCCCAGCAGTGCAGCCATTGTTGGAAGCATCCCGAGAAAGCCTCCTTCAAAATAGAGTTTAGCTCGGCTGTCGTTGCTGCCATAATGTCTTCTCTTGTCTGAAATCGTGTTCCTTTCAATGGCCTCGTGAGTTTGGGGAATGACCAGAAGTCGCAGGTATATCAGTCTGTTGAACCACAGGAGTCTGGTTTTTCGCCAAGAGAAGTCTGAATGAAGTGTGAGGAATGTGCTGGAGCAGTCAGCAGCTTCGCCGCCACTCTCTTCATGGCCAAATCTTCGGTCGCAGTGGTATATTATTTATTCGAAGAAGTATTCATTTCAGGTTCCGTGTTGACAGTTTTATGAAATATAAGAATTTCCTGAATTTCCGCCTAATCAACACTTTTTATTGTTATTTTAGTGTCCTTGTGGGTACATGTTTTGGAATTCTCTCAATTCCTTCTTCAGCCCATCACAATATTAGGAAACATTTATAAAAGACAATGTTACAAAACCCTTTCAAAAGTCAAAAAAACACATGATTATACAACAACGAAAGCACATAAAAATTGTTAAAAATTTTAAAGTAACACATGCAATTTTTAAAATAAAAAAACACTTCATGACTTCTTACAACCTTTCCCATATGTAAGTTTATTTAATTTAATCCATTAGTCTGTGATTTGTTTAAATTCTAATTTGTTTACAATCTTTACCCTCCAACAAATTCATTTCAGGTCCGTGAACAAGATTTTAAAACATATCATCTCCATGTTCTTCAAAAATTACTTTGTTACAACAAGGATGAGTCAGCTTCGAAGAATAATATTTTAAACAACATAGCACATTTGACAATGCCATGTATTACCGGAACTCAGCTATCAACATTACAAGTTCAAGAACGTGACTTCGTTCAAGGACACGAACAGTCTTCTTCTTTTCTTTAGCGTTTGTCCCACCTTGTGACAGGGTCCGCTATGTGGGATCGTAGTCTCCATTTCCCTCGGTCATGGGCCATGTCTGGATGAAGATTGACAGCCTTTAGATCATTGTGCAGTGTATCGGCCCACCGTTGCCTTGGTCGCCCTCTGGGCCTCTTTCCAGCCACATCCAGTGTGTAAGCTGCTTTTGTCATTGTGTCGCCCTCTGCGCGCAGCACATGTTCAAACCATCTTAGACGGTTTTTCTGCATTTTTTTTCCCGATTGGAGCAACACTAAACCGATTTCTGATGGCATCATTTGAAATATGATCCAGCCTAGTGAAACCTGCTGACCATTTAAGCATCTTCGTCTCCATGACACATAGGCGACGTTCTGCTTCCTTAGTAGATGGCCAGCACTCCGTGTCGTAGAGAGCGACAGGACGAATGACAGTCCGGTAGATCTTAGATTTCAGATGGTCATTCATCCTACGGTCACAGGTGACGCCAGTTGTCATTTGCCACTTCGTCCAGGCTGCGTGTATCCTTGTGTTGACCTCGACCATCATCAGAGATAGTGGCACCAAGATACTTAAATTTCGCTACATGTGGTAAATCTTCTCCGTCAACAGTAATGGTGCCCACTTCTTGTGTATCGGATGTCTTGTATTCTGTCTTCTTCTTGTTGAGGCGCAGACCATATTGCGCAAGTCGATTGTACTGTTCAAGGACACGAACAGTATTTTAGATAATTTTAAAATTCTTTTCCAAAATGTTCCATTTTTATTTATTCACACATAAGGACATTATTCATCACATACGAAATACCGGTAGTACAATGGATGTCAATATGACTTTCCTTAATTGGCCCTTGTCTCATCGTATCTGATTCCTCATTCTTCGAGGGTCAGACCTTTTGTTTTTCTTTGCCTGGTATCTCCTGCCTTCTGGACAAATCCCTCAAGGACTCAAGGCTGGTGAGTTCAGGAGTTGGCGACCCCAAGGGATTCTTTGGTGGTCCGGTTTTCCCTTTCCCCATTGCCGTTTGGGACGGACCCTCTCCTCTCCTCTTTCCCTTTCCTGTCTACCTTTCTTGGCTCTACTGCCCTCCAAGTCCCTCGATCTTCATTGTTCGAGGGTTCAGAGCATTTCCTTTTACTGTCTTTTATTTCCCTTAATCTTCTTTTTGTTTTACATTTCTTCTTCTAGTCTGTAAATCTGTAGCCTAGTTAGTTTTAGTTGTAAGTTTCTAGTTAGATTTACTTATTGGTTCATTTTCACTATCACCCAAACCATTAGGGGCAGATAATGTACATGTTAGACCCCTTAAAACAACAATTATCATCATCATCATCATCATCATCATCATCATTAAGGCCAGGATGTTGATAACATGTCATCTTTTTACTGAGCTGTCTAAAACAATGCTGAAGTACATAGAAACTCTGGACGGGCCATCCCGTCTTCAAATATGACATTTTTATTTTGCATCATTTTGCATTTTTTGCTATTTTTCCATTTTAAGAGCATTTTTTTAAAAGTTTGGTAGATTCTTTTGGTCTTATTTTAGAGAAATCTGCCTTTTGAGGTCATTTTTTTCAATTTAGTTGAGGGAGTTTCGTCTCTCAGACGCTAGTAGCTGATACAAGATATTTTAAAATATTGAAATATTGATTCCATTTCCTTAATCAACCGGGTGGAAAATAGTCTTAAAAACACCGGGTATAAAACATTATGCAAAATCAGACATTCTTTCTGGTGAAAACTACTGCATGGATGGGATTGAGGAGGATTTAGCAGCAAACGACCTTCCTCACTTCAAGTACGCTCCGATCACATCAGTTGATGTTGAACGCAGCTTTTCGAGATATAAAAACTTGTTGGCTGATAACCGCAGATCATTTACATTTTGACATCAGAATGGCATTCGTAGTGCAGTGCAACTCAGACTGAAGTGAACATAAACCTTTTGTTAAGTGCTAGAAATCTATTTTGATTGACTTTTCAGTTTGAGCTTAAGATGTCATTCTTGAAATATTGGTGAGTTTATTGTTTATAAGATCATTTTTTCTATTTTATAGTGCATTTTTCAAACTTTTAGGTCACTTGTTATAGTCATTTTTGAAAATTTTAAGTGCATTTTTTAAACTTTTTTACGGCACCAACATCCGGGCCCTAATCATCATGTTTTCTTTGATATCTGACTAACAGTTCCAGTCGCATTTGGCAATATTCCCTTGTAAGTTAGAGAGAGGGAGGAAAAGAAACTAACCGTATTGCAATGTTCATTGCAGCGAGCCGACAGTATGGTCGCGGACACTGCAGTGCTGTATCCTGAACGGAGGCGTGGTGTGGGCGAGCATTATGTTCTTCGAGTGTGGACTACTCCCTATCCTCAAAGGATTCCTCATCTTCATATTCGGGGACTCCCCCGCGACCGGCAAGCTCATCTGGTCGTGGATGAGGCCACTGCTCACGTGGACCTTCAGCACTATCTGGGTCCTTCCCCTCTTCCTCCTCAGCAAAGTCATCAACAGCCTCTGGTTCCAGGTCAGTCTTCATTCCCAGCTACCAGTGATGATTATTATTATTATTTAGTACTTGGAGTGTCCGAGGACATGTTCGGCTCGCCAGAGGCTGTAGCTGCTCCAGTGCGGACACCCATAGGGAGAGCTACAAGTTCCTTTCAATTTCAAGTAGTTCCAACTTTCACTACCAGATGTTACTGACACCTAGCGGTGAACGTTGGAACTATGATAGAGCGTTTCGTTGAAATACAAATTTAGCTTCACACAAGTTAATTAGTGGAATGTTCTTTTGATGATGATGATCAGGTGCCATCAAGTCGGCGTCGACTCCTAGCGACTGCATGGATGGACTGTCTCCATATGATTTGGTCTTCAGCCTAATACTTCAGATCCTTCACTGACATATTCATGTTGGATTTGATGGAGTCAAACCATCTCAATGCTGGCCGCCCTCGTCTCCGAGACCCTTCCAACTTTCCAATCATAATTGTCTTTTCCAACAAATCAGAACATCTCATAATGTGTCCAAAATATGACTGCTGTAATCTTGTTAACAATGCTTCAAGAGACAGATCTGGTTTGATTTTTTAATCACCCATACATTGTCTTCTTGGCTGTCCAAGGATACGCAGTAACCATCTCCAACACCAGAGCTCAAAAGCATTAATATACGGAACCTCCTATCTCGTTTCCTTACGGTCCAGCTTTGGCAACTATATGTAGCTTTGGGAGAGACTAGTGCCTTAACCATTCTGAGTTTAGTAGGCAAAGAAACATCGGAACACTTGAAGATCATATCCAGGCCTTTAAAAGCTGCTCTTCCTAGGGCAAGTCTTCGGTGAATCTCCTGACTGCATGAGCCACTACTACTAATGGTTGATCCAAACAAACGGAAACTATTCTCCTCTGTGATTAACTTATTATCTATCATAATGTTTGTTGGTAAACCTGTTGTCATTAGTTTTGTCTTGTTGATATTCAAGTTCAAGCCCATGGTTTCACTTTATTCTTTAACTTTCATAATGATATCCTCGAGCTCTTCCTTGCTTTCAGCAACCAAAGTGGTGTCATCTGCATACCTCAAGTTGTTTTTATTCAATCCACCAATCTTAAAACCATGAGGTGAGTCATCCAATCCAGATTTCCTCATGATGTACTCAGCATACAGATTGAATAAGTAAGGCGAAAGTATACAGCCTTGTCGCACACCTTTACTAATAGGGAACCACTCTGTTTCACCATGCTCAGTTTTAACATTGGCTTCTTGTCCCAAATATAGGTTCTTTTACATGCCATAAATCTATGACATGGGACCGCCGGCTTTACTTCCCCTCCGAAGGAAGGCATACTGAAGGATTTTAACGCTCTTAAAAATCCAATGACTTCAGCCGGGTTTGATCCTGCGATCTTGGGCGTAGAAGCTCAGCATGCTACTAACTACGCCACCGAAGCCGCTACCAGTGATTAATTTGTAACTTGAATTATTGTCAGTAGGGCTCGGAAGTTGAGGAAAAATCCTTCTTTTCTCGAGTGTCCTAACACGAGGCCAAACATAATATATATTAATTTTGGGTCATTGTAGGACGGAAAATAGTTGGGTTTTGTTCTTTTTTGCCTTTTTTTGGTGTTTTTTGGCTTATTGCTCCATTTTTGGTCTGTTTTTAGGTCTCTTAACGGCTTTCTTTGCACATTTTTTCTGCCCATTTTCAGTTCACCTCTTGTACATCTTTTCTACCCATTGCGGGCTCTCGAATTCATTCTAGGTGGAAAATATAATTTATTGTAAATTCTCCAAGAACTTTTTTTAAAACACGGAATTCCTTTTTCAAATTATGTTAGAAGAAGTGTTTTCGCAATGTATGTTACATATCACCAGAATGTTGTATTTTTTAAACATTATATAAATATTAAGTACGTAATTAAACCAAAATAAATTATTTATTTTTATTAATGCAGCCAATGGCCATGTACTTTTATATTCAGGTCGGGTCAGGGAAGGGATATTGGAAGGAAATTGACCGTGGACCTGTTGAAAGGAATTGTCCTGGCATTTGCCTGGTGGTAAAAATGGGAAACCACGAAAACTAATTTCCGGACGGCCGAGGTGGGATTTGAACCCACGTTCTCCCGTTGCCAGCGAGGCACGAGGTAACGTGTTAGCGCTCTCGGCCACCACTGCCGGTTAAATAAATTAATAATAATTGGATTAAATTTTTACGTCTTTCTTCCTGCTTTTATGTGCTCTATTTTGATATTTTATGTCCTTTTATTGGTCTTTTTAGTCAATTTTTAGGTCTTCAACTTCCGAGCTCTAATCATCGTATACTGTAGTACCGTACCATAGATCCCTTTCGGGGAGCTCACAAGTAACCAATGAGAATTCAAAAAGAAAGAGAATTGCCTGCAGTGGTGATGAATCGTGTAACCCCCCTTAAAGGATAAGTTACCTTGTTTGCACTCTCCCCCCATTTCCTAATATATTACTACTGCTACCCATTAGAAAGAGGGGAGGGAAACTGGGTCCAAGCCCGTTGTGTGAAAGCGGGCCTAACGCCCCTAAAGCCGGAAATAACCCTTAAATAGCCTGGTAAATAAATACATACAATACTGTATAATTAACAATAGTTTAATATCACCAGTAGAAAATAACCTCAAACCACATAAATTACACTACAATATACATGCAAGAACACCTTTCTATAACAACTAATACTCTCCTCCTTCATGCACTACACTAATGCATGCTCAAAATCAGATGTACTAGTACTCACTGGTTTGCAGTTCATCCTCTCCTTTTATAACATTTAGCTTCAGCACTTACCCCCATATCATGGGTAGTGGCATTAGTTTATTTATTTTGTAATAGAAACAGTTTGAGCAGGAAGAAATAAATATTTTCAGCGACCGGCCGGTGCTTGGTAGTTCTCCCACGGAGCATCGAAGTATAACCTGCTATCAGGTCTCGCAATTAACATATCAATTTTCACCTTCAATACACTTCGAAGATGCAAGCAGGCGAAAACATACTTCAGGTTAAAACGAGCATAATATCTGCGAACCCCTCGCTAGTATTCACAGGCCAAAACATTAAGATAACATATAGTAAGATCCGTCAAATGACTCCACAAGTCAGCGCAAAAATCAGATATGTGTAACATAAAACCCCTGAAACCCTCCGAACGATTCCGTGTCTCAACGTAATCGCGTTAGAGAAACATTCTCGTTCATGAAATTCTACCTTAAATAACACAACTTATTCGCTTTCCCCCAATGCAAATGAGAAAATCAGCTCCATAACACCGCGCCCCCCCCAAAAAAACAAGAATACGACGTTCTACCCACTTCTTTGGTTTTTTTTTACATCAACAATCTATATCCATATTGCAAAGAAACTTGTCATGCCAACGGAGATAACCAAAACAGCAAGGAAAAGCATAAAAGATCATAGGACCTCATTGGCAAGAAAACGCACTACAAAGATAAAAAAAAAACAGAAACAAAACAACCCTTCTTTAATCAAACACCGAGATTGTTTCCCGTACACGCATACGCCTCTGATCAAAATTTACATTGGTTCACAGTTAAGGTAATGCGAAGTAAGGTGGCGATGAAATATTAAAGTCGACGCAAATCACAATTCATTTAAGTTCACAGAATCAACTTCTTGTCGGCACTAGTAGTTTTACGATTACGCCCGTCCAAGGTTCTAATAACCAAGTCTCTCATTCTTGACAACAGTCCGACGTTCTCCCTTCCTTTTTTTTAATATATTATTAACTCCGCCGTGGTACCAACATGCAAATCCTCTGCCGTCTGCCAACTTGAAGATCCAACTTTCCATTCTTCTCGCCCTCCGACAGATACTGTAACTTCAACTAATATCGAAATTAGTTTCATGGTGTTGTCCATAACAATCACCAAGGAAATCAGGAATTAGGAGACGTGCCAATACTGACACGTTCCAAATGGGTTTTAGAAGCAGTTCAAATCATAGGTTATGATTATCAGTGAAGTTGATGGATGGAAAATGTCTTGTAGGAGACATGTCTATCCTGACAGGGTCCAACAGGGTTTTAGAAGCTATCTGGGTACCAAAATGTGACATGTTGAAACGTCTTGCTAGCCCCTAACTGTTGGGTGAGAAATGTAACTGTTTAGCTTTGCCTAAGCTATGTTGTTTTAATGGGCGCCAAGACCTCAACCCAATGTTGAAATCTAAATTTGTATTTAACAACGTCTAGCTCTGGCAGAACACATTCAAGACTCTATTCACTTAGATCGTGGTATGATTTGATCATTAACCCAACAAACAATTGTATCAGGAGAAGGAATTGGTCTATATCTAATGCTACCTACTGAAAGCAAAGATTGCATTGTAAAAGAAATACATTTATTATATAAAACAAGTATAGCAAAATTAATAATAATAATAAGTTTAAAATTTAAATTGGAGCGTTGCGATTTTAATATTACCGATAGAAAATTACGTGAAAACGGAGTCTGATAAATTATTGATTTTACTCTTATTCCCAAGCTATGAAGTTACTGAAATATGAAATATAAAACCAAGAGAAATGAGAGATTGCGTATTTCTGCGTCATTAGCGCTTACCACTGGAAATGCCCGAAGCCTTTCCCTCGTACTGGATGATGCTGTGAGCTTCCCACAGTCTCCTGGATGTCGTCATCTTCGTCGATGTTTGATGAGATTCTGGTAGATTAGATAATTCTATGGTCCGTACCTCGGACCCAAACACTCGTACAACCGCACTGGTTAAGTTTTACAAAAGTTAGTCCTCCAATCCACGGAACATCGGAGCGATTCCCCCGTACAACCGTACTCGTTAAATTCTATACAGATCGTCGCTAACTCCACCGAACATCGGAGCCACTCGCACGCGCACCCATACTCGTCAAGTATTTCACAGATTGTCCTCGTTTCACGGCGCGTCGAACGATATATGCACCTGTCGGCTCCCCCACCATGGTACCGACTTCCAGCTTACGTGGTCTCCACTGATTGGCTGAGCACGCCGCTACTTCCCCTCCTCTGGTTCATTACCTACGGCCCGCAGAGGGTGAAGTCGATTTCCGTTCCATACATTCGCCTTTCCTTGACGATGCGACCCAGCCTTGCGTAATACTTCCTGACAAGATTAAGCTTGTATTTGAATTCCCCGTGACTCATCTCTCTCAAATACCCTAACTGACAAAACTCCGTAAAATTCCGTAATCAGATAATTTTCTATGATATCGTCGTTCGTAATAATTTGCTTGATAGCGTTTTCTAAGACATAGAAAACCTATCTGTATGCTTATAATTTTTATAAAATGCTCCGAAAATATCTTAATAATAATAATAAATTAACATGAAAATTTATCTTGGCTGAACAATTTGCCGCGTAAATGAATATAGAATGGCTTCCTACTGACTTATGCCAGTTGCATAAAAACCCCTCGAAAAACACGTTACAATGTGGGGCAGGGTATTATTAACCAGAATGTGACAAGCGCAAGCAACAGTCACAAATCGGACTCTCATTTAATAAATAACAACAATTTGTATAAAATACCTTATATGTTGATGAAGTTCCTTAGAGGAATAATTGGGAAGACACGGGAGGGATAAAGTCAGGGAGAGAACTGGGTCCCCAAAACTGCAAGACAAGATAGAAACCTGTAAGCTGAAGTGGTGCGGACATATGATGAGAATGGAAGAATATAGAGTACCAAAAAGAATATTTATGGAGAAAATACCAGGAAGAAGACCACGAGGAAGGCCCAGAAAGAGGTGGATAGATACGGTGAAGGAAAGCATAGAGAAGAGAGGAGTAAAAGAAAAAGAAGTATTGAAAGAAGGAAATGAATGGTGGAGGGGTAGACAACTGTGGAGGTCCTTGATTCGCAACCCGACCCAGGGAACTGGGAAAGGGGAAATGAAGAAGAAGACCATATATGTTTTAAGCAATTACCGTAATAGTTTCAACAACCTCAAAAACATACATATCCATAGGTCCTTTTTGCAATACTCTCATCAAAATGTTATTCAGTTTGTAGACTGTGCTATTCTGAGCCCAATGCGAAATAAAACAATTAAATTGTTGAAGGCAAAATGAAAACTTTCACAACTTTGATTCCATTGTAAGTGTTGGTAATTCTGAGAAATGATGAATTTCTCCACAGATTAAATCTCTCTGGCCTTCTGTCACACACATTAGTGCTAAGAAAAATACAACTGTATTGCTCAATACAAAGCTCAATTGAATGGTTTCACTGTTGCAGCAAAAGTTATTCTTTCAGGAAAAATTCTCTCGTTGCACACTTATTGTGGAAAGGGTGGTTTATACACATGCGAGATTTCTTTTATGGGTCCTCTAGTAATAGTAATAGTTCTGTTCCACTTTCCTGGCACTCTTACCATAATCCATGTACAAAACATGTGTATTTTGAGTGTACACAAAAGTCTATGTGATATAAAATATCTCAAACAAATTTTTAAACATTCTGTTCTTTTTGCCCCACAGGACATAGCTAATTCAGCGTATCGATACAGCCGAGGGCGACCACAGGCACTGTCCAGTGTGAGCAAGGTTGTCGCAGACGCGCTGTTCAGTACCCTGGTACAGGCGCTGTTCCTCATGCAGGTTGGTATACAACTCCCCCAGTCCTAGATTCAGACATTCTTACATCATAATCTTAATTTTCATTTCCCCTTTTCCTGTTGACACTGGGTGGGGGCAAATATGGTTCCTCTCCACTTTGTTCTGTCGTTCCACCATTCCTCTTCCGACACAGTGTTCCAATCCAGGTTCCGTTTTCTAATGCTATTCTTCACCGAGTCTTCCCCGTCATCTGTCGTTCCAGTGCTCGTCTTGGTAGCCTTACTTCATTCATCCGTTTGACATGTCCAAACCATCTCAATCTGTTTTGCTCCAGTTTGTCATTTAGTTTCTGTACTCCCAGTTCTTTCCGTATATCTTCATTTCTCACTCTGTCCCTCCTTGTTTTCTGGACCATACTTCTCAGGAATCTCATCTCAGCTGCTTGTACTCTGCTCTCATCCCTCTTAGTCATTGTCCAAGTTTCTGCTGCATATGTCATTATAGGAACATAATATGCTTTGTACATAACTCCTTTAGCCTTGTTCCATACTAGTCCCCGTACCTGTTGGTAGAAAGCACTCCCGAGTTGTATTCTTCTGCTAATTTCCAAATCTAGTCTTTCATCTTCAGTCAGTTCACTTCCCAAGTATTTGAAGTGTTTGACTACTTCCAATTCCTTATCTCCTACTTTGATCACTCCTTTTCCTTCTTTCAGTTACTAACAATAACATAGGTTCACATGTATTCGGTATGCCACATCTTATAGCCTCAGTCTGAATGGGACAGATTAACAGAGCATGAGGGTATTTAAAAGGATGAAAATCGACATTTGGGATTAACGAAGCATGCGAGCTCTATGGGACATAAGATAAACCTTGACACTATTGATGTACAGTTATCCTTCGATTTATGCAATGAATTCATTCCCAGTAATCATTGCGTAATACGAAAATGCGTAAAGTGAATGTATTATAATATGGGTTAGATAGGAGATACGGACTATTTCAAGGGAAAATAAAAAACCTACGAGTGTTAAAGAAATGCAATTGAGTGCTTGTGGGTTCTCGGAATGATAAACCTACACGGCTTTGATTTTATGGTCTCACTTTTGCAGCTTTCTTTAATTTTTTTCTGCTTGACTTCTTATGGTTCTCAGAGTTGATTCCGAGATTCCTGTAGTTCTGACAATGTCCACAGTGCGCTCATTGCATTCATATCGCTTCATAACTTACAGCTTTTCTTCATGTGTTATTGATTTCCTTCGCTTTTTGTTATTGGAAGCATTTTGATCACACTTTCTTTCCTCCATAATGTTTTTAGAAACAATAAACCACAGCTAGTTAACTCAATGCTCTTGTTAATAATGACCACACGCCGCCTTGCAATGCTGCACACGAAATAGTCCCACAGGGTGATTGTGAATCCACAACCTAACTTGTATATATTTCTTTTATTTTATATAATATTATGTACACTTTTTAAATTGCGTTATAGAGAAACCGCACAAAGTGAGAACGCGTATAACGAGGGATGACTGTACTGAAAATTGGATCTGGTTACATTCCACGTCTCATGACTGAAGCTGTCGTATTTCAGCCAACAGGGTCACCGAGTGGATTTAAGGGCCCCTATGCAATGTTTTACTCAGGACTCCCCCCCCCTATCCACTACTAGCTATTCCAGAAAGACAATGTCATTTGGAGAAAAGCATCTGATGTAGTCATAATTTAGAAGAACAAACAAATCTTACTTCATAGAAAACGTGTTAGCATTTATTTTATGAAATATCTTATAATCTTATAATATATATCTTATATATATATATAGGAATATATATATAGGAATCAACCTGGGGAGGTCTATAAATATGTAGACCTGGACAAAGGGAGTGTGATGTGATGATACTAACCAACAAAATCAGTAATACAAGGATTCAGCAGAAGAGAATCCTCATAACCTCTCCACTCCAACTCCAAACACTGACCTGCACGTGGTGTCCCCTGCTAAGCTGAGCAACCCAGTGGAAGGTTGGGTAATCAATCCCAGCGGGAAACTGGGTCAGTGAACAGACTAGTGTTGGGGGGGACTGAGAATTATTTTCTCAGTTCTTTCACCTTTCTGAATAACATTCAGGATTGTAATTCGAGGATTTATCCTCCCCTCAAGGTGAAACCTTAGATAGTCGACCATGAAAAGTCATTTGAAGAATAATTCCGCCGTCTGTAATGATAGATTACAGAAAAGACAGCATTCGGATACGGTGGGCTGTCATGCGGAAGATAATGACGAATCGGAGCGTCTGAAAACTCATCAAGTAGCAAACAAACAAATACAACGGAAAATCAAACCTAAACAAGTCTCATTCTTTTCTACACATAATGTTAACTCTCTGGTTCAAACTGGAAAATTGAAGATCATCATGGATATCATGAGAAGTCATAAAATTCTAATTATGGCCCTTCAGGAAATTAGAAATAGTGATCAAGGCCATCTGGAATCACAAGGATATAGACTATATAAAGGAATTCCAGGAAAACGAGTTATGAAAAATTGTCCACAATTTGGTAACGGATTCTTAATAGATCTCAGAATCATTGACTCGATAACAGAATTTAAATCTCAATCCTCCAGACTTACGACCCTAACTTTGAAATCGGCAAATAAAACATATACAATTATTAATGCACATGCTCCTACTAATCAAAAAAACAACACCATTAAGGACAGAGAAGAAGTACAAAAATTCTGGGATCTTTTGGATCAAACTTTAATAAACATCCCTTCATCAAACATCAAAATTCTCCTTGGTGATTTCAATGCGCAACTTGGACAAGAAAGAAGATATAGAGATATAATTGGAAAATGGACAGCACATAAACGAACCAATAAAAATGGTCAAAGATTAGTCGAAATTTGTAGAAACCACAAATTAATCTCTAAATCAACATGTTTTAAAAGACAGCCCCATAAATTGAAAACTTGGAAACATCCTGACTTCAGAAGGGGTGAATGGCAGTTGGATCATGTCTGCATGGATAAATTTCACCATCGCGAAATTCACAATGTCAAGGTTCTAAGGGGAGTTGACTCAGGATCAGACCACTATGTGGTAAAGATAAAAATAAAATTAACTCCAATGGCCAAGAAAAAAACTAATAATAACAATAGGAGGAAATTTGATCCATCTACCTTAATAAAAAATATAGAGTACTGTGAAAGAACAGGAGAAGAGTCTCTCAACACTAAAACATTGGACGAATTAATCACTAAATTAAAATCAATAGCAGAGGAGTTAGCACCAATAAATCCAAGGAAAAAACATGAATGGTGGAATGTAGATTGTGATCAAGCAATAGAGAAAAGACACCAAGCATGGATAAAACATCAAGCTCTAAAGTCAGAAGAATCAAATTTAGAACTAACTATACAAAGAAAATTAACCCATAAAATCATCAGACAAACGAAACGTAATCATCTTAAAAATACACTGGAAAAGATAGAAGACGATTTCAAGAAAAAGCAATCTCGAGATTATTACAAAACATTTGGTAAATATCTAAAAAAATTTGAAGCTCCAACATTAATGTTGAAAAATCAAACAGGAAAGTTAGCACATTCTAACCAAGAAAATACAGAGATCCTTGCAGAAGCATTCGAGAAACTGTTAAATTGTGATGATCCACTGGAAACCCTGCAAGTAAACACTGATACACCTATTTTAACTTCACCTGATTTAATAAATCCTCCAAACATTAATGAAGTAGAACTCGCAATTAAAGAACAAAAAAATTACAAAACTTGTGGCGAAGACTTAGTCTTTGCTGAAATCTGGAAAAATGCTGGTAAACCTGCGATTATAAATCTTCATCAACATCTAGTTAAAATGTGGATTACTGAAGAAATTCCTGCACACTGGACCACAGGAATAATCCATCCATTATTTAAGAAAGGAGACAAAACGAACCCAGATAACTACAGAGGAATTACCCTTCTGGACTGCACATATAAAATTTTCTCTCGTATAATTTACAACAGGATCAAAAACATTCTGGAACCACAACTTGGAGAATATCAAGGAGGATTTCGCCCTTACAGAAGTTGTCCAGACCAAATCCTTAGCCTGAAATTAATAATGGAATATTACAAAAACAGAAATAAGCAACTCTTTATCACTTTTATAGATTTCAAGAAAGCCTATGATAGTATTCATAGACTGACACTGCTAAAAATCCTCAGATCATACGGTCTCCATCCTAAATTGATAAAAATCATTCAATTAACATTATCAAACACAAATTCGAAAGTTAAATTTAGGGGAGAAATATCAACAGCTTTCACAGTAAAAACTGGTCTCAGACAAGGTGATGGATTATCCCCTCTGCTTTTCAATGTGGCTCTTGATTATATCATGAAGGTTTGGCAAAAGGAAAACCCTCCTAAGATCAAAATTGGAACAAAACCATCAATAAAAATAAACTGCTTAGGATTTGCAGATGACTTGGCTCTTTTAGCACTAGACAAGGAAGAGGTTTGTACTCAGATCACTAGTCTCCAAGAAATTGCTCAAGGGATAGGATTACAGATATCCTTTGAAAAAACTGAGATCATGCCTATGAAACCCTTAGATATAAATGAAGTCTATATAAATGATCATAAAATTAACCTAGTTCCTCAATTTAAGTATCTTGGAGAAATTATAACACATAACTTAAACGAAAAAGTAACTTGGATAAATAGAACAAATAAAATGAAAAAGGCACAATCTCTAACCTGGTCAACATATAATAAAAAATGCCTATCAATAGCTACTAAGATCCAACATTATAAAACTGTAACTCTCCCTGAAGCCACTTATGCTTGTGAAACACTGTTCCAAATTAAAAATGAACAAAGAACTGATCAGCTCCTCAAAACGGAAAGAAGAATCATTAGAACGTGCATAAATAAAAAGTATCAGGTTGAGGGAGTCTGGAGGATTCTCCCAAATGAAACTGTCTATCGTGAGATTGATCCAATCACCAGCACAATGAAGAAGAAAAGAATTTCATATTTTTTTCACATCTTACGGCTTCCAGAAAACAGAATTGTACGCCAACTGGTGATGAGAAATCTAGGAAAGAAAACTGGAGGTAAATGGATCCAAGAAATCCAACAAGATCTCAAAGCAGTTGGACTCAAAATAACAGATGCCGAGAAGAAAAATAAAATTAACACCATACTTAAAACTCACAAATTTTCTGCAGAAATGACACACAGAAAGCCTATGGAGATTTCAGATGAGTTGAGAAAATCCCGATCTGAAAGAATGAAAAAGTACTGGAAAGAGCGCAAGAACCAAGCAGTACTACCTTCAAAGAAGAAGTGATTGTGGAACGACTCAAGTGGTCCAATGTGACCAATCAAGATTAATAATAATAATAATAATATATCTTATATCTTATATATATCTTATATATATATCTTATAAATACCCGTGGGGGTTTGCCTGTTCCTCTATCGGGCGCGTCCCAGGTGGCGGATAGGGGGGCTCGCCGGACTTGTCCGGAGGGTTTGAGGGAAATAAAATACCTCTCGCGGACCAAAAACAGGCCCCTTGCCAGGGTTATGGTGAAGCTACGTTAGGCCTAGCAAGCCAGTAGTGGATATGGAACTGCTTTTAAAACGGGAACAGGCCTCGAAAAGGACAAATCTAAAGGAAACAGAACTGACTATGGAAATGGACTACGAATCGGAACTTTGAATATAACTACATTGACGGGAAGAGTGGAGGAGGTTGTGGATATGATGGAGAGGAGACAACTGGATGTACTCGGACTGGCAGAGACCAGATGGAGAGGGGAAGGAAGAAAAGAACTGAGAAATGGCTTGCAGCTATACTGGGTAGGAAATGAGGAGGGGAAGAGAAATGGAGTGGGAATGGTGGTGAGAGAAGGGCTGAGGGAGGAAGTAAAGAGGGTAAGTGATAGAATAATTAGAGCCAGAATCACTGTGAAAGGTAGAAACCTGGACATTCTGCAAGTCTATGCACCACAGGTGGGATGCACAGAAGGCGAGAAGGACGAGTTTGAAGAGGAGTTGCAGAAGCAGTTAGTGGGGAGAGACCTGATAGTCATGGGAGATCTAAATGCCCATGTCGGAACTGATAGAAGAGGTTTTGAGGAAGTGATTGGTGGTGAAGGATGGGGAAACAGGAATAAGGAAGGAGAGAGATTGTTGGAACTGTGCAAGATAAATGGGCTAATGGTTGGAAACACATGGTACAAGAAGAGAGAGAGCCATAAAATTACTTGGTACAGCAGGGATTTGACTAGGAAATCAGTGGTGGACTATATTCTATGCGGGAAGGAGACAAAGAAGAGTATCACGGATATAAGGGTAATACCTTCAGAAGCCCTGGACAGTGACCACCGTCTGCTGGTCGCCAAGGTGAGAGGACTGAAGGAAAAGAGGAGAACTGAGAACCAAGAAAGAAGAATAAGGACATGGAAGCTGAAGGAGGATGGAAATAAGGAGAAGTTCCAGATATTAGTGAGGAACAAATTACCGAAGGATGATCCGAAAACAGGTGAAGAAGAATGGAATAGGTTCAAGGACGTGTTGGTAGAAGCAGCGGAAGTCGTGTGTGGCAGAACTAGTGGAAAGAAAAAGTGGAAGGAAACACCATGGTGGAACCCCAGAACTAAGGAAGCAGTGAAAAAGAAAAATGAAGCATTCAGGAAATGGTTCCAACAGAGGACAGACAGAACAAGAGAAGAATACCAAGAGCGGAAGAAAGAAGCAGGAGAAGTAGTGAAGGAAGAGAAAAAGAAATGGCTGGAGAAATGGACAGAAATGATGGAGGAGGACTGTGATGGCAGTAAGAAAGTGTTGTATGGAATGATAAAGGCAAAGAGAAGAGATACAGGGGAAAATGTCAGAATGGAGGACAGGAATGGAAAGGAGGTCGAAAATATGGAAGAAGTAAAGGTTATCTGGAGAGAATACTTCAAGGAACTCCTAAATCCAACTAAAACCAGCGTAGTGGACATTGTGGAGGAAGAAACAGACAGTGACCAAGACATTTCAGAGAAGGAATTGACATGGAAAGAAGTGGAGGAAGCATTAAAGAAGATGAAAGGGGGAAAGGCACCGGGAATAGACGAAGTGAGTGTGGAGATGGTGAGAGCAGCAGGGGTGATAGGAACACAGTGGCTCTTTCGAGTAATGAAAGTGATATGGAGGGAGAAGAAAATACCAGAGGACTGGAAAAGAGGGATAATAATACCCATATTTAAAAAAGCCCAAGATAGCGGGTTCAAACCCGGCCGAAGCCGTCGGATTTTTTAAGAGCGATAAAAATCCCTCAGTATGCCTTCCTTCGGAGGGGAAGTAAAGCCGGCGGTCCCATGTCATAGATTTATGGCATGTTAAAGATCTTTCCACTAATTACACCTGTGTGAAACTAAATTGGATAGGTTAAGAATATAAACAACGCTCTTAGGTTGCTACGTTCGTTGCCAAGAGCCGACTGCGGTGGCGTCTAGTAGCTAGTTCTGAACTAGGCCTAGTAGTCGTTGACGGTGGCGTTTGGCGGCAAAAGTAGGAACTATTTGAAAATTCAAAGTTGCAGTCCCTACTTGAATTAAAAAACAGATACACACACTAATACAGTCATCACAATTAACACCGGTTATCAGACATATTCTACACACACCCAAAGTACACGGGGCTACATGACCGCGTTGTCGCAGCCCCTAAACTAAGGAACCAACCAACCAACCAAAAAGGGAAGTAGGAAGGAATGCAAGAACTACAGGGGAATTACACTCATGTGCCACTGCGCCAAAATATTTGAGAAGGTACTGGAGAGAAGAATTCGGACAGAAGTTGAAGATGGGCTGAGGGAAGAACAGTATGGATTCAGGCCAGGAAGGTCAACAGTTGACCTCATCTTTGCAGTAAGACAGCTACAAGAACACCATTATGAATATGGGAAAGATCTGGTGATGACCTTCTTGGATATTGAGAAAGCATATGATTTTTTTTTTTTTTTTTTTTTTTCTCGTGTAGCCTCCTGAGAGGCCGAGTGCAGGTCTTTCTAGTCGACGCCCGTGGGCGACCTGCGCGTCGGGATGAGAGATGGAATGGATGAAGATGAATGAAACTGGGCAAGGATGTGGAAGGAAGCGGCCGTGGCCTGTCAGAAGGTACTGTCCCAGCATTTGCCTGGTGTTGAAAATGGGAAACCACGGAAAACCATTTCAAGGACAGCCGACGGTGGGGCTCGAACCCACGCGTCTACCGAGTCAGCAGAGAGCTTGGCCCCTTGACCTAACGCGGAGCTTTAGCCCGCGTAGCCACTACTGTCGAAAGCATATGATAGTATTAATAGAAACAAGGTATGGGAAGCAATGAGAGCAAAAGCAGTGAACAAGGAGACAGTGGCAAGAGTGAAAGCAATGTACGAGGGAAGCAAAAGCTGTGTAAAGGTGGGAAGAGAAAGAACGGAATGGTTTCAACTGGAGAGTGGTCTGAAACAGGGAAGTGCCCTCTCACCCCTGTTATTTATAGTGGTGATGGATGAAATCATACGAAAAGTGGTAAATAGCATTGGGGAAAGGAAAATGAAGGCAATGTTGTTTGCTGATGACCTTCTGGTATGGGGAGAGGATGAGGAAGAAGTACAAGAGCAATTAGATGAGTGGGAGAAGGTAGTGTTATCATATGGGATGAAGTTCTCAGCACAAAAGAGTGAAGTGGTCATCACAACGAGGAAGAAGAACAGACTGGATATGGGCATAACACTTGGAGGACAGCAGTTGCAGAAAGTAGAATGCTTCAAGTACTTGGGAAGCATAATTGAAGAAAAGGGAGGCAATAGGATGGAAATAAATGAGAGGGGAAGGTGCGCAGATGGATTTTTCAAGAGTGTTAGGGGGATGATATGGAATAAAGATGTACCACAAAAATGTAAAGGAATCATCTACAAGACCTACTTTGTGCCAATTTTGACATATGGTTCAGAAACATGGGTGATGAAGGAAAGGGACAAGAGTAAAATACGAGCAGTGGAGATGAAGTTCCAGAGGAGTAGGGTAGGAGTGACAAGAATGGACAGAGTAAGGAATGAGAGAGTCAGAGAGATGGTAAGAGAGGAACCATTGCAAAATAGAATAGAGCGGTCTAGGCTGCAATGGTATGGACATGTGAGGAGGATGCAAGAGGAGAGGATACCGAAGAAGATGTTTGGAATGGAAATGACGGGAAGGAGGCCAAGGGGAAGACCAAGGGACAGATGGACAAAAGGAGTTAAGAAGAGTGTGGAGGAAAGAGGAGTGTGCTGGGACACAGTAAATGACGAGAGATGGTGGATGGACAGGAAACGATGGAGAGACTTATGTTCCAAGCAGACCCGACCAGCGGTTGGAAACTGCTCAAGATGATGATGATGATCTTATAAATAGGGGGAGGAAATATTTGCGGCCATGAATTTCGCAAATTATTAAATGAAGTAATAGACAGGTTGTAATAACCATAAAATTGGCAAAAAGAATGGTTTTTGAACTAGCAAAATTTCGTAAATTCTGCATGAAAACTCGAATTTTAGCTTTTTTTCTCTCTTTTGTTTTTTCAGTGCACTGCCGATATTTCGCGGCAATTAATGCACGAACTTCCGCAAATTTTCCGCAGTTATATTGTTAAGCCTAGCAAAAACAAAACTATTAGTTAAAATATTGTAATGTAATTTTTGAACACACAAAGAAAAAAAAATTAACACTTTATAACATTGTATTGTAAGACACAATAGGCACAGATCAAAATGTGCCACTGTTTCCTGAACCAGTCTTAACCAGGTGGTCTTCTTGGTTTCATTCTGTAGTGCACCTGTCAGAGTACTTGAAAGGTATTGTGCAATTTATGAAGTAGTAGGGACAGATAGCTCTTGTGTTGATTTTCTCAACAATGTTTCACATGGCGAAATACCGCTACTTGGACAGGCCATGTTCATTAAAGAATTTGGCACAGACATCACTGAGCTCATCACTTTAGAAGGCCAGTCTTATCCAACTGTTCACCTTCTAGATGGACTTCTACGGAGAATTCAGCAAGCCCTTAAAGTTGCTGTTTCTAGAAATTACGGTACCAGCAATAAGAAGTAGTTGGAGGGTTGTGGAAATGTGTCAAAGGAGGGAAAATACATTTAGTTTCAGTAAATGCTGAGTCTCATGCTCTTACAATATTAATCAGCTTGAGACCCATAGACTCTGGGAACAAGTTTTACAAATGTGTGTGTTTGATCCAGCAGAAATAGTGCCAATGGACATAAATGAGGATCTTGCAAAGAAAATTAAGAAGTTGCCATTCTGTTGAACACTGGAAGAAAGTGAGGTGATAAGAGGATACAACGAACTGCAAACTTTAATCAAGAAGCAGATGCACGACAGGACCAAGACAGACATTGTTGGAGTTTTGCAAGGAATAACATTTGCATTTCCAAAGTTCTCAGAATCTGCATCGAAGACTATTTGGATGCGCTGTTCAAATGCTGACTGTGATTTTTTTTTCTCAGCTTACACTAGCACGTTAAGTGATATGTGTCACCGTTTGTAACAAGAGTATTTGGATCGTTTCACTGAAGTATACTTTGAAGGATGACTGTGAAATGTGTCGTTAATGTACATTATTTTAATATTTAATGAATGTTATCCATGATATAAAAAATATCCTGCCTAAAATTTATCATTTTTAAAGTACCAAAAAGTGCAATTGAAACAACCAAATTTTCCACTTTAAAATACCGCTTTCTTCACTTTGAAATCACCAAAAAATTCCTATCCCTACATAAGGCACACACAACGATTTGGGATTTGAGTAATTTTAACCCTCTCAGTGCCACGCGCCGATCAGATCGGTTCTCGCTGCTCGCGCCAAAGGTGTCAAAGCCGATTCAATCGGTGCGCTGTTTATCTTATATTGTAGATTTCTGTTCGCATATGTCCGTGAGTACTTCATACTGTTGGAAAGGTGAGGTTTCAAGCTTGCATGTGCGGTGTTTACTTTTTCCCTTCGAAGCCCGTTACGCGATAGGTTTGAGTTTGTATTCACACCCTCCCTTTGCGCTCCCCCAATCACGCGCGTTCCCGTCAAAAATGCGGTGCAGTTGTTTTCTTCTTGTTGAAGTTTTCTGCCTACAGATGTATCTAAGAACTTTCTACAGCTGGAAATGTAGTGCTTCTTCGAATATGACTTAGGTGTCCTTAATTTAGGCTCAATACTGATTTTTTACAAAAAAAAATGAAAAATTGAACAATTATAAGAATAACCTCAATTAAAAAGGTTTAGAACCCGTATTTACTTTCACGAACGTAATGTATGAAAGAATGAGGCATTGGTTATAATGCAAAGCAAAAGTAACGATTCTATCGTTGTGAATGAGGTATTTTATGATTTTTTTTTCGAATAGTCTGCATGACCATTGAAAATGGTTTGGCATTCATTGCAAGTATTTCAGGAAATGGCTTGGCACTAAGAGGGTTAATACAGTTAAAATACATACGGAAACATTTTGCAATTAAGTCTTCACTTTAATTGCCATTAATAATCATCATCATCATCATCATCATCTTGTACAGTTTCCAGCCCCTGGCTGGGTCTGCTTGGAACATAAGCCTCTCCATCATGTTCTAGCCTCCCACCACCTTTCATCCCTCTCTGTCCCACTCGGGGCCGGATTTAAGGGTATGCCGCCTATAAACTAAAGTCCATTCGCCGCCCCCCTCTATAGTTCATATTTGCTTAATGAAAAATGAAAATCCACAGCCTGCTTCCAATCTCCGACCGGGTCAGGAATGGAATGAATGAAGCCCCCATCTAGCGGCGAGGATATGAACTGTGCCGGCTGCCGAGGCCTGACGCACTCCTCTGGGGGCAATGATTAAATGAATGACGGATGAAATTAAATGATAGTGGAGAGTGTTGCTGGAATGAAATTTTGACAGGGAAAACCGGAGTACCCGTAGAAAAACCTGTCTGCCTCCGTTTTGTCCAGCACAGATCTCACATGGAGTGACCGGGATTTGAACCACGGACCCAGCGGTGAGAGGCCGGCGTGCTGCCGCCTAAGCCACGGAGGCTTCATATTTGCTTAATACATTTGTTTTATACAACGAAAGTTAGAGTTCATTGGCGTTTTCATCTTTTTAAACATAAAGTTCATTTAGTTTAGACAAAACTACAGATTTAATGGCTTACATAATAAATGTTATACAGTGGAATTTCGTTAGCACGTTCTCGGTTACGACGTTTTCCCGTTTAGCGCGATGATTTTCTCAAGTCCCAGTCCCAATTCTTCAAAATATATGTTGATATATCCCCTTAATACGTTCTCTATTCCCGCTTACGACGATCAAATTTCCGTTGTACTATTTGTAAGCGAACCTGATTTTATTCTTATTTCATTATAAAATTCGGCTTCTGGAAAACACGACGCGATATTGCCTCATATTCTCTGATAGTTATTGACAGTGTAGATGATTTCATTGTGTTTGACGGCGTAGAAGCGGCTATAGCTATGACGCAACACAGGTGACGTGTCTCCCTCCCGCTGCCCTCCACCCCCTTCCCTTTGTTTATTTCTCACGTAGGCGCATTATTGTCTTCATATTCCGCACTATTGTCTTCTAGTTCTTAGTGTTCACGTCCAGTTATGACGTATTTTATTGCGTGTTTCATAATGGATAAGAAGAAAGTACGGTAGATAACTAATGATGAGAAGATGAAATACATTCGAGACGTGGACTGCAATCCTCACATGAAGCGTGTGGATATAGCGCGAAAGTGGAACATTCCTCCGTCTACACTGAACACGATTCTCGGCAAAAGGAAGGAAATCGAACGTGCATTTGAAGAAGGAATGAGCGGCAAAAGGAAACGTGTGCGAGAGGGACAGTTTCCTCAACTAGAAAGCGCTTTATTGAAGTGTTTCAAGCAAGCCCGTGCTTCAAACATATGCGTGCGCGGTCGCCGGTAACTGAGCCGTCACTGGCGGAGCGCGAGAGCGAGAATAAAGACCCTGTATTATACTGTAGTGTAGAGGAACAGTAATTCTTTTTTATGTTATTTATTGCGTGTAAGTTACTGATAACCTATGTTTATGTCGTGACTGTAGTAGTGCATACAATCACTTACTAAGGTCGGTGATTTGACGTCCATATATACGCCGCGTTCTTTCTTATACGTTGTAAATGCAGTATGGCGTATTTCGGTAGTACGTTTTCCCGCATATGACGCCCAAATTTTTCAGTCCCTTGAAAAACTTACTAACGAGATTTTACTGTAATGAAATTAGTTTTCTACTTGTTTTTTTTACCTACTTCTTTTAAGAGTCGTTAAAAAAGAAATGGGTTTCGAACTTAATTAATTTGTTGTTGGAGATCAGTGATCACTATTTTACACATATTATAATATTTTAATGCTAATGACTATCTTTTGCATAATTGAATTAAGTGAAATGAAATTACACAAAATGTAGTTAATAACTGGTTTATTTGTTGAAACATATACAAACTTCTCTAAAACAACTCACCCCACGTAATCTTGATGTTCAAATTTACATAGCTTTCTTACGAGATTTGTTAATGGTAAACTCGTTAATAATGTCCTCATATGAAAGTGTTTTTGTTGTATTTGCCTCAATACAAAGTAATGAAAGTGAGTTTAAGCGTATTTCAGAAATACTAGTTTGCAGATAGTTTTTAACTCTTCTAAGGCAGGAAGAACTGTAGAAGGACTAAAACATATTTTTAGGTAACTTGTATTCTTAAATTCGTACGGAAAATATTAACGTCTGAAATACTTCATTTTAGCTTTTGAATGAATTGGGAGCAGAAGGTTGGGGCAGCAGGAATGAAGAAGGGAGAAAGTTGCTGGATTTTTGCAAGAGAAACAATTTAGTGGTAGGCAACTCCTGGTTCCGGAAGAAAGACAGCCACAAGGTAATGTGGTACAGCAGTGATTTAACAAAAAAATCTTTGGTAGATTACATGCTGTACGACTGGGAAATGAAGAGAAGTGTCAGAGATATAAAGGTAATACCATCAGAGGCCTTAGATAGCGACCACAGAATACTTGTAATGAACCTGGGAGTTGTTAAGGATAGCAAGAGGACAGAGTACCAGGAAAGGAGAATCAAAGTATGGAAACTCAAGGAAAAGGAAGTCAAGGAAGAATTCCAGAAGATAATAAGGGAAAGGATGCCAACAGACAATCCTAAAACAGGGGAAGAGGAATGGAAGCAATTCAAAAACACAATGGTGAAAGCTGCAGTGGCAGTATGTGGAAGAACAAGCAACAGAAAGCGGTGTAAAGAGACACCATGGTGGAATGAGAGAGTAAAAGAAGCTGTGGGAAGGAAGAACAAGGCTTTCAGAGTGTGGTTCCAGGAAAGAACTGATCTGACAAGGGAAGATTATAAGATAAAGAAGAAAGAAGCAAACAAGATTGTCGCAGAGGAGAGGAAGAAGTGGATGGTAAAGTGGACAGAGATGATGGAGGAAGACAGCAGAGGAAATAAGAAAGTACTTTATGGGATGGTCAAAAGTAAGAGAAGAGGTCTGCGAGAGGATGTGGTAATGATGGACAAAAACGGAAATGAGGTACACAACAAAGAGGCACTCAAGACAGTGTGGAAAGAGTACTTTGAGGATTTGCTGAATCCAAATGGTCATAGGGAGGAAGACAATGTATTGGAAGATGGAGAAGATAACACAGGAATGGAAAAGGACCTGACTTGGAGAGAACTGGAGATGGCTATAGACAAGATGAAAGGAGGAAGGGCACCAGGTGTGGATGAAGTGAGTGTTGAAATGGTGAAGGCAGCAGGGGAGGTTGGGAAACAGTGGCTGTACCGTGTGATGAGGGTGATATGGAAGGAGAAAAAGACCCCAGAAGATTGGAAGAAAGGATTAATTGTCCCAATATTTAAGAAAGGAAGCAGAAAGGAGTGCAGAAATTACAGGGGAGTCACACTCATACCTCACTGTGCCAAGATATATGAAAAGATATTAGAAAGTAGAATACGAGCCGAAGTGGAGAGAAAATTGAGAGAGGAGCAGTATGGATTCAGACCTGGGAGATCAACAGTGGATCTCATATTTTCAGTGAGACAGCTCCAGGAACACCACTACGAATTTAGAGAGGATCTGCTGATGGCCTTCCTGGACATCGAAAAGGCCTATGATAGTGTGTGTAGGGAGAAGGTTTGGAAAGCAATGGAAAACATGGGAGTGGAAAAAGAGACTGTAGGCAGAGTGAAGGAGATGTATTGGGGAAGTGTGAGTTGTGTGAAAGTTGGAGGAGAAAGAACAGACTGGTTCAGACAAATGAGTGGCCTGAAACAGGGTAGTGCGCTGTCACCTCTTCTCTTTATTGTGGTTATGGACGAGGTAATGACACGGGTAGCAGGAAGGATAGGAGAAGATAAGATGAAAGCAATGGTGTTTGCAGATGATCTCATGGTCTGGGGAAACAAGGAGGAGGAAATTCAGGAGCAACTGAAGGCTTGGGAAGAAACAGTGGGAGAGTACGGATGGAAGTTCAACATCAGTAAATGTGAGATCCTGTTAACGACCAGGAAAAAGGTCAGACCAATGAGTGGGATAACACTTGGACGTGGACAGCTGAAGAAGGTGGAAAGTCTCAAGTACTTGGGAAGTATAGTGGAGGAAAATGGGAGAAATGACAAAGAGATTACGGAATGTGGCAGACAGGCAGAAGCATTTCTGAGAAGCATTAGGAGCTTAGTGTGGAATAAAGATGTCCCACAAAAAAGCAAGGAAGTGTTATACAGAAGCTACTATATCCCGATACTGACCTATGCTTCAGAAACGTGGACAATGAAGAAAAGAGACATAAGCAGAATACAGGCAGGTGAAATGAAGTTCCTGCGAAGTAGGATCGGAGTAACAAGAAGAGACAGGGTGAGGAATGAAAAGGTCAGGGAAATGGTGAAAGAGGAGCCCTTGCAAGGTAGGATTGAGACATCAAGACTGAGGTGGTATGGACACTTAAAGAGAATGGATGAGAAGAGGATTCCCAAGAGGATACATGAGATGCAGATACAGAAGAAACGACCAAGGGGAAGACCAAGAGATAGATGGCTGAAAGGAGTGGAGGAATGTGTCAAGATGAGAGGTGAGGACTGGACCAGAGTGACAGCAGAGAGGTGGTGGGAAGAAAGAACTAAGTGGCGAGGCTTATGTTCCAAACAGACCCAGCCTGGGGCTGGAAACTGTACAAGATGATGATGATGATGAATGAATTGCCAAACTGCCCCCCTGAAAATTTGCCGCTCTAGGCTGAAGCCTATTTAGAAATACGGCCCTGGTCCCACTCCTCTCCTTCCTTCATACCCACAATCCACCTATCTCTTGGCCTTCCTCTTGATCTCCACTTCCATCTCATACATCCTCCTGACTTCTCTATGATCTCTTGTCAGGGATTCTCTTCCACAATCTCTCATTTCTTACTCCATCCCTTCTTGTTATTCCTAATCTGCTTCTCTGAAATTTCATTTTGCAAGCCAATACTTAGCCTAATGAAAAATAAGTACCATTTTAAAACTTTGCATTACTTTGATAGCAGAAACTAAATTATACTGCATTATTTTTAAACGGTTACTACCCCCCAACTCAGAGTTATATATAGAATTATTCTTTTATTTTATTTTGTGTGTGTGGGAGGTCAAGTGACTACCCTGCTCTTCTAGGGGTAGAATAAGGTGCATTACAATGTTATTTTTGTAATTTGCAGTATTGAGGAACTTCTTGTATGAAATGATTGGTTACTGCAAATACTTTTGCACTGTCATATATGCCTTTGGAGTGTTTATCTGGCTCATTTTCCTTGACAGTTGAAAGTTCGGTAATATGAGATATGTATAATTGCAGCGTTCCAGCAGAATCCGCGATTTCTCTTCTTAGGCTTAATTTAGGTTTGGTGGATATGTATATAACATTTATAATTTTATTAACGCAGCCAATGGCCATTTATTTTATTTCCAGGAAGGCTCAAGAAAGGGATTCTGGAAGGAAATCACACCTCGGATGTCCTAAAAAATGGTTATCGTGGTTTTCCCTTTCTCCACTACGTAAATGCCGGGAAGGTTTCTTTCAATTGGTGCATGGCCAATTTTGTTCCAAAATCCCTTCCCTGACCCGTCCTAAAAATTGGCTGCATTGATAAAATTATATAACACTTGCATACAACAGTATTTACAGTTATTTAGCTACATCATCAACTTCTAAAGGCAATGCCGTGTCTCCGCTACCATTGCTCTCCGTCTTCAGCACCTCGTTTCAGCTCACAGTAGGAACCATAATGAAGAGTTAGTGTGATGTCTTGCAGGAAACATTTACTCGGTCGACCTCGGCCTTTCTTCCCTGTGATCTTTCCTTCTAGGAGATTAGTTAGGAAAGCGTTATGTCACAAGATGTGGCCTATGAATTAACCTTTTCTTTTATGGATAGTTGGTCTCAGTTCTCTTTTCTCTCGAATTTCTTGAAGGATGCTGATGTTAGTCCTCTTTTTAACTTTTTTGACTCATAGAGTCACCCATTTTTCTGTATTGACTTGCTATAATAATCAAAAGTTAACCTCGTTCCGCCTCGTCAATACAATATATTCAAAATTTCGTGATACAATCACATGTCACACTCTACATCGGTACATGTTTCGATGCTTATAAACATTGGCACCATCATCAGCCTTATTAGTGTATTGGCAGCACTTCAAAATCCCTTTGTAAAAACATCGAGTGTAATAAAATGTTGACATAAACACACATTAAAATCACATATACACTGAAACACTTTAAGAGTTTTCTTAAAAGGTTTTAAAATTATGGTAGGCACACGTCTTGAGGTTTATATAGTTCAGTTCATGATGTTTCCGTATTGGTCAAGGGTTTCCATTCCCAACTGGAAAGAAATGATGCTAGGAGTAAGAAAATTATTATATAATTCAAGGATATTTGAAAAAGTTTCCTAACATATTTGTAAAACTTACGTAATTTGCAGCCAGAGTCTAACAGAGCCGTGCTGTACTAGATGGAGGCTGTTCTACACTGATTTGGCATGCTGCCGAGGAAGTGGCCAGCGGGACTGTGCGAAGTAGGGAAAGTGAGAGGTGAACTTAAGGAGTGAGCTAACTATGACCTACTGTGCGGCGAGAACGAATGAGAGGGGTGTAGGGGAGGGGTAACCCGTAATATTCTCCGCCAGACCCACATCTCAAACGCTCAAAGTCGCTTCCAATCCTGACCTCTGATCGTCCAAGATTCACATCCATCAAAGGACATGACAAATTTCTTTTTAATTGCAATATCCAAATTTGCATTAATCAAAAGATTTTTCTTATAATTGAATGCCTGCTTTGCGAGCGCTATCCGCCTTCTAATCTCTTTACTACACCTGTTGTCATTGGTGATTAGACTTCCCAAATAAGGGAAACTGGTGACTTGTTCCACTATCTTCTCAGTAAGCTTAATGTTTGTGTGAATGCTCTCAGGATGTTTACTCACAACTACAGAAGATTTTAATTAAGCTCTGTAACGAGTTGGTACCAATTATGTTTTATTCCGTTAGTCTGTTACATCGTAACTATTAAAATTTCCTGTTTTCGTAAGGAGCTCTTTTATTTGAACAAACACTGTAATGTAATGTGATTGTGTAGACTTAGCTGATTCTACGAAGTTCCTGTACTAACAGCTACTTACTTCACTCTTCAAATAGCAAATAGGAGCAGGGATATAACGTTCAAAAACTGTATGTTATTTCTTTTAATATATCTTCGAAAATAACAGAAAGAGCCGCAAAAGCTTTCATCGCTATTAATGGTATAAGAAATATGAGGAGCCTCTGCTTTGAAACGGCAATGAAATTTTTCAAAACAAAGTTGCACCTGTGTTAACTTACAAAATAGAAGTTACCTGGCCCAACCTCACTAAAAAGATATAGCTAGTCTGGAAAAAGTCAAAGAATGTTACTTGCTAACTAGAGAACTTTCCTTGGAGAATTTGAGAATATCTTTCGTCCATCCATAGACCACTGCCATAGAGCAAGAAATCCAAAGCTTAAAGGTTCGAGGCACTGAAATCTGGCTGGAATTCTGTAGTTCTGTATAGGAGCTATGATTGATAGAACCTGGAGAATTTTGAATTGTGGTACGTGTTGATGAGGCTGTATGTGCATCACCTTCCATATCCCAGTGGTTACATGCGTATGTGAACAATATCGCATTGAGCTGTGTCAAAGGCAAACAAAAATGATCAGATCAGTGAATATGGAATCCTCAGTATAAATAGAATATTTGATAAGCTATATTATGTATTTGTTGTCTGCACATTTCTGTTTATAAATCTTTGAAAATCACCCCCCAGAAATTCTGCTTTCTTATTTTTGCCAAAAATCCACTCATTTATGTCCTTAAAATCTTCGATATCAATTCCAAGAAAATGGCTAACCTGTAATGAATTTCCTTCACTGGTGTCTATGAATACCTTCATCAGTATGATAGAATAGTGCATATAAACTTGGTCGCAACAAAGGTTTGAGAAGTATTTCTAATATCTCACTACTGATTGCTTGTAGGGTATGTTGGTCAGCCTGCTGCCGCTGGTGATGCTAGGGGAAGTGTTGTGCCTAGTACACATGTGTATGCTATACTCGCTGTATGCGTTCGAGTACAAGTGGTTCAACATGGGCTGGGAGCTGCACAGGCGGCTCACCTTCATCGAGAACAACTGGCCGTACTTCCTGGGCTTTGGTTTACCTCTCGCCATATTCACCTCACTGCCAGAGTCCTACATTGCCAGGTACCACTTTTGTTTTTGTTGTTGATGTTATCAAGTTTTAATTTCCTTACAAAACGATGGTGCCCTTCACAACGGAGAAATGCCTCAAAGATTAAAAGTATGACCATTGTGAAGACCCAAGAATTCTCCAATTGAAACTCCTTGGTTCTCACAATGAACAAGTCTATTGGTTTACTTACAAGGGGAGAATACGAAGCATGGGTCACCGATTCGAACCTTCTTTAGTACACGTGTAGGGCATGACCAGGTGTAAGTAGTAAGGTGCGCTTCTCAGCCGATTCCGAGAAATTAATTATTAATTATTTGTAATTGCTGTACGGCGTTCATGTGTGTTGTACATTAACATGAAGCCTAGGAGCGGCGGTGCAGTGGTAAGAGAGCCTTGCTTCGTAAGCGCGGGATCACTGGATCGAATCCCACCGGTGAGCCCTTGGATTTTTTTTTGTAAACATAGGCAATTCGTACAACTGCAGGTGTCGTGAATAATGCCAATTTTGCAGTCAGTTGTAATAACGTGTTATGTGAGCGGGAAAAGGGAGTCGGAATAAATCGTACAGGAGATTGATGAAACAATACCTTTTGTTCACAGTATTTGCTGTTAGTATAACTGCCCACCGTTATCGTTAGCTTGTGTGTAGGTGACCTCGCCAGGTCCGAACACTTTCCAACCAATACCCATAGCATGACACACTACTTGCGGGGTACGGGGTGGTCTGATGGTTCATTGACGTGCAATGAACGGAACAGACTGGGCCTTCGGTGTATAAACGTATATATATAATAGAATACACGTGATCATGTATAATACCAATGTATTTGCAATGCCCCGACTGTACATTATGTAATGTCACAAACGTTCACCCCCATACGATGATTTCAGAATCCCTTTTCCCACTCACAAAACACGTAATTATAACTGACTGCAAAATGAACATTATTCTTGACACCTACAGTTGTACGAATTGCCTTTGTTTACCAAAAAAAAAAAAGGCTCACAGGTGGGATTTGATCCAGTGATCCCGCGCTTACGAAGCAAGGCTCTCTTACCGCTGCACCACGCGCTCCTTGGCTTCATGTTAACGTACAGCACATATGAACGCCGTACAGCAATTACGAATAATTAATAATTAATTTCTCGGAATCGGCTGAGAAGCGCAACTTACTACTTGCACCTGGTATACGCCTGGTCATGCCCTACACGTGTACTAAAGATGGTTCGAATCGGTGACCCATGCATCGTATCCTCCCCTTGTGAGCCAAAATATCACAGGAGGCAGAAGATGTTCCTCCAAACAAGAAGTCCGAATTGTATTAGCAATCAGCAGCTGCTTTCACTGGTAGAATAAACTTGCTACTTACCAGTTGGCCTGCAGTTCTCCTTAACGCCCGAGATATCTCGTCGGCAACTTCATCTGAATAACATACTTTTAAAAATGTATTCAGCATGGAGGGGTTTGATAGTCTCTCACAATATTAGCACTGATCTCGGCCCTCAGCTTTCTAAGGTTATCTTCAGCATAGTCTTCTCCTTTCCCCATCAGGTTTACCTATGCATACCTTTTTGACGGTGCGGCTTTGGCGGCGTAGTTGGTAGCATGCTGAGCTTCTATACCCAAGATCGCGGGTTCAAACCCGGCCGAAGTCGGCGGATTTTTAAGAGCATTAAAAATCCCTCAGTATGTCTTCCTTCGGAGGGAAAGTAAAGCTGGCGGTCCCATGTCATAGAATTATGGCATGTAAAAGAACCTTCCACTAACTACACTTGTGTGAAGGCAAAATTTGTAGGTTAGATTTCATTAACGCTCTATTAAGTTCCAACTTTGGTCACCAGGTGCCTTGAAATTGATCGTATGCAGTTCTTACCTGAATTACAGATAACACACACTAATACAGCCATCACAATATTAACACCGGTTATCAGACAGATTCTACACACACCCAAAGTACATGGGGCTACATGACCGCATTTTTGCAGCCCCTAAACTGAGGAACCAACCTTTTTGACGGTGCAGATTTATGGCATTCTCTGAACACGACTTGCTCACTCAATTCTCCCCTACAATATTTGATGTGGTCCACAGTCTGCAGGAGTCTCGACTGTCACACACTGACAATGTGACTACAAATGATTTCTGCTTGGGGAGGTCGGATGTATATGTATTGATAAATCGGGGTAAATACCCAGGGCATATACTCGGGTAAATGCCCAATTTGGGTAAATACCCGGGTATTTTAGATTTTTCATAAAAAATCCTGTGTCCTGGTAAGTTGAACCTTAAGAAAGGGTACCAGTATGCAAACTATTCTACATTAACTTTTCAGAAATGTAACAACATTAGATAATTAATGAAATTAAATTTAATTAGAATTGGAACTTAAAAACAGAATTAGAATTAGATCAGGAGATATGCACAAAATGGCGGATATGTAAAAGGTTTATATTCTAAACGTAAGCAAAATTAAGAAATTTCGCAGGTTTACCGAGGATTACGCGAGTGACTAAAGTGTTAAATATTGTGTGAACAGTGTAGATAAAATACGTAGGAGAAATACAATACATAACTTGTTAAAAGAGAAGACATATAACATTTAATATCATGACGGTCAACTGTGCTCCATGCGGCAAAAAGATCAAGAATAATCAGCAGGCTGTAGGATGTGATGGTGAGTGTGGACGCTGGTTTCATGTAACATGCATGAAAATGAGTAAAGACACTTACCAACAATTCCGGAAAGATGATACTTTTAAATGGTCATGCAATCGTGAAGACTGCCTCCCGCAACCTAACCTCAAAGAGGTTATGGCATCTTTCTCCCAGAAACTTGAGGAATCCCTTTCGGCGATGAGAGAAGAAAACCACGAGGTAAGAAAACTAGCAACTTTCTTATCAGAAAAGTATGATGAACTCCACCGGGAAATTGAAACTCTGAAGAAAGAGAGAAAAACCGTCAAGGACGCAGAAATGGCAGCATCTAGAGCTATCAATGAATTGGAGGAACTAAAACAGTACCAGCGCAAGAACAACTTGATAGTGTATGGAATACCCACTGAAAGAGAGGAGGATGTATTTCACAAAATCTCGGACATTGGCAAGACGTTAGGAGTTGAAATCACCAGGGCAAACATAGACGCAGCTCACCGCCTCCCGTCAACAAAGCCTGGGCCTCAACCGATAATTGTGAAATTAAATAATAGGTGGAAGAAGGAAGAGATTCTCAGTAGCAGAAGACAAAAGAAGACCCTGAAGACGAGTGAAATTGGTTACAGTGATGGTGGTAATATATATATCAATGAACACCTGACCCCAAGAAATGAAACCATCGCCAAAAAGTGCCGTGAATTGAGACAACAGGGAAAAATCTTTGCAACTTGGGTCAGAGACTGCAAAATATACATTCGGAAAAATCAAAATGGACCCTCAAAGCTTATATGAAGTGCTGAAATACTGGATTCACTCGCCCTCTCAAACTAAAATCTATGGAATAGTAAGATATCTACTAAGTATTATCCCATATGGAACTAGAATCACAGAAATTAAATTTTTTAGGTAATGCAAATAATAATACACTAGAATTAACCGAGTGTAACTGTAATACACTTAGCGATTATTATAAAATTAAGGACAGTAAACAGATAATAACCGATACCAGTACACTAAAATGCGTACACATAAATGCACATAGCATAAAAAACAAGTTCGATGATATCCAAATAATGTTAGACAGAATCAAAGGTGTAGATGTCCTAGCAATCTCAGAAAATTGGTTAACAGAACAAACAAAAATGTTTTTCAATATTAAGAAATATGTTGCATATCACATAGTTAGAAAGCAAGCTGGAGGGGGAGTATCTTTGTATATTTCAAACAAATGTAGCAGTACCCTTGTAAAGGAAATAAATTCCACCCACAGCATACTGCACATTACTGTGAGAAAAGGCCATCAAGAATACAATATAATCACTGCTTATAACCCTCATAAAAGCAACATTCCACACTTTCTAACTGATCTCGAAGTAATTATTAGTTCTTACTCAACGAATCCTGTTATAATACTAGGTGATATGAATATCGATCTATTATTTGGGGACAGATATACTAGTAGTTATATTAACCTAGTCAAATCATACGGTCTAGTCTTATGTAATACAAAATATCCAACTCGTGTAACACAAACTAGCTCTACTCTAATTGATCATGTATTGGTGAACGACTGTGACAAAATATGTAATGTCTATAATATTGATAATGATTTGAGTGATCACCATTTACTAATCTGTGAAATGAGAAACAAAAAGATAAACAGGAACTCAATATGTGATGATAGGCCAATAGAAAAGGATAAAATAAACTACAAAAAACTTAATAAATATTTAATAACTCAAGAATTTCTATGCAATGAAACTAACATCAATGACTACTACAATAAATTCTGTGATTTTATTAATAAAGGAATAGAAGCCTGTACTATGAAATATACGAATAAGGAGCCAAGTGCCCCACCAATAAAACCCTGGATCACACAAGATCTTTTAGCACTAATACACAGGAAAGATAAGATATATACAAAAACCAAAGTTAAAAATCCATCTGCAGAAATTTTAGAAGAATATAAAATTATTAGCAACCAAGTTACAAAACTTAAGAGAAACCTACAAAGAAACTACTTTGACCAAAAAATTCAAAATGCAAATAATCAGAGGGAAGTGTGGAGTGTTGTTAATGAGATGTTAAATAGGCCAAAGAAGGGGAAAAATGAAATTGTCAAACTTATAGTCGATGGCACAAATGTCGAAAAAAAGGAAAATATATGTGATGAAATTAATAAATATTATGTCAATATTGCTAACAGTATATGGGAAAATCAAGGAAACGGTTCTACCTCGGGCATTACAAGCTATAAAAATACTACTAGCACTAAGACAATCTTTATGTTATCTACTGATGCTAATGAAATACAATCAATTATAAACTCCCTAAAACACAAAAACAATATAAGTGAGGACAACACTACTAATGTCATGCTACAATTATGTCTTGAGGGCCTTACACCATATCTTGTCAAAATAATAAATCTTTCACTGATGACTGGTATATTCCCCGATGCCTGTAAAGTCTCTAGGGTGGTCCCGTTCTACAAAAAAGGAGACAAAACCCACCCATCAAATTACAGACCCATTAATATTATATCTGCCATCAGCAAGGTTCTAGAAAGCGTTGTTAAACGAAGACTTATGAATTTCTTCATGAAAAATGATTACTTTGCAAACTGCCAATATGGGTTTATTCCAAATAGAGGAGCTGATAGTGCTATATTTGAAGTAGTAACTGATGTAGAAAAGGCATTAGATGAAAACAAACTAGCTGCTGGTGTACTAATTGACCTTCAAAAAGCATTCGATCTGGTTAACCATAAGATTCTCCTTAATAAACTAGAATTTGCAGGCATCAGAGGAGTGGCACATGATTGGTTCAAGAACTACCTCACTAACAGAAAACAATATGTTGCAATCGATAATGTAAAAGGGTCTCAAATGAGAATTGACACAGGAGTACCTCAAGGTTCTGTCTTAGGACCAATTCTTTTCTTGGCCTATATTAATGATATAGTATTATTAGAATTGAAAGGCAAGCTTAAACTATTTGCAGATGATATTTTTATACTCTATCTGGGAACATCTGAACAGGAAATTATGCTAAATATTAATTATGATCTCAATAAGCTGGTGGATTGGTTGAGAGCACACAAAATGGTTATCAATATCACTAAAACAAAATATTTATTCTTCCATAAACCATCATACAAGATTGAGACCACAAACATAGTCAACATAGCCAACAAAGAAATAGAAAGGGTTAAATCGGCAACATACTTAGGTATCACACTAGATAGTACACTAACCTGGGAAAATCATGTAGAAAATGTAAAACATAAAATCAGCCCTTTAATTGGTATTATTTTCAGATTAAGATATAGCTGTCTTACTAGCCAACAATTGAAAAATATATACTTTGCTCTGATACATTCACATCTAATGTACATGAATTTCATATGGGGATATTGTAAGAAGGAGCTGATAAAAGAACTTGAGATACTCCAGAAACGTGCTATAAAATCTATCTTTGGACTTCCTTGGCTCACACCCTCAAATGAATTATACTCAAGAACTAAAATTATGCCACTGCAAAAACAAATAGCTATGTCAGCAACAGTATTTGTATACAAATTAGAAAACAAATTGATACACACACACATCCATTTTACCCATGCAAATGACATTCATCATTATGCAACAAGAGGAGTAAATCAAATATTCACCAGCCATTCCCAATCCATTAAATTTGGAACTAAAGGAATTATGTCCTCTATAATAAAAGAATACAACTCGCTACCATTAGGCATAAGGGAAAGTTTCTCTATAAAAACATTTAAGAGGAAAACAAAAGACTTCCTATTAAGGAATGAATAGCCCATATACAATAGCCTTAAGCAATGCAATGTATCATACCGTATTATCTCTGTAAAGTTAGTCACTAGCAATATAATATAAGTTACTATTAAATTAAACAATAATGTTACAAAAATTATATATATGCCATGCTGTAACTATGTTACTTGATTGTCCCTAACACGAGCTCAGGCTCATTGGGATCTATGTAAATAAATAAATAAATAAATAAATAAACTCCACTACACTGAAAAAGTTAGGTTAAGTACAGTGTGCATGAAACAGTTTGAATTCTGGGAAGGATGAGCTGAGCAGTGTTGCCAACTCGCATGCTTGCTGGCATACATCTTCACCCATTATAGAGCCTACATACTACAAAAACTTCCTGACATGCATTTATATTATTTAGAGTATGATTTAAAAAATTAATATTTTTTTAATATTTAAAGTTGAATGAAAAATAACTTAAAGCACTTTTACTATGCATTTTTTCTCTCTTTCAAATGTCCTTTCTATTGGATATATTTTATTACCTTTTGAGTTTTGGCATACACTTGGAATTAATATGCATATAGCCTACTCTTATTACTACAAAAGTAGCTTTTCCCACCCACATCTTTGTTGGTCATTTCCAGTATCGTAATAATACTCGACCTTCTCAATATCTTGGTTTTATTAAAATTTTAAACACAAAACAACCAAAAGGTTTTATCCAATATTTTACTTTAGTTTAAGGAAGAAACAGACTTAAAGACAAGGTTACAGTGTCAAAACATACGAATACTCAAAAATACCAGGATGTCCATTTTCCTTTTGTTTTGTTTTGAAGGATCAATATTGTTCCTGATTTCAATTTAAGGCATCAAATACCTGTGTTTCAGTCCTTGTTTGTCCAACACTTCATCAGCTCATGAAAAAGTGTTGTACAAAGCACAAAAACTGAAAATACCCTCATTTTGGGTATTTAAATGACCACTGGGTAAATACCCAATTTATATTTACCTTCCCACTGGGTATTTACCTGGCCCACATCGCTATGTATATGTAGCAATTATAGGATTTTAAAATTTATTGGCAAAGTGACCTTACATACAAAAATAAATTGTCCTTCATTTAATGAAAGTATGGTATTCATGGCTGTATGTTAATGTTAATGTGAATCACCCTGCTTCTTATGTTCGCAGTGGTTGTATATTCTCCATCCTTTTCCCATTGTTCATCATCAGCGGAAATGACGCAGAGCCCGTGGTGGGAGCGTGGTAAGTGTAATAGCCTAGGCCATGCTGCTTAATCTCGTAACGAAACATGCCGATTGTGTGAATCCTAGACAAAGATATTAGTTATTGTTGTTTTAAAGGGCAGAACTACGAGGTCATCTGCCCCTCTTAACACAGATTAAATTATACAAATTTGGAATGGAATTTAAAATTTAGAGGTGGATACTTAATTTTGAAAAGACCGAAAATTAATAAAACAAATAATTAAATGAAACTAATAATTATAATAGTAAACAACATTTACGGAATAAACAAATAATTCAGAATTCTAAAAAGAACAAGTTCTTTGAGTCAATGTACACTGGAAAATACCATTCTCGTAAATACTAGCATAATGCTTTAAGGGGGTTTGTGAACTAACAAATTTCTTCTTCTTCTTCTTCTTCTTCACCTTTTTTTCCATTCATTACTTAACAAATGTTATCAGATACGTCAATGTTGAAACCGACAAGGGATCAAAAGTTGATTGTCCAAATGTGCCATGATAGAATATTGAATTTTTGCCCCTTAATAGTACATTATGCAACGAGCCTATAATGGCAATAATTAAGACACGAGTATGTTTATAAAACAAGCGTATGCGAGTCTTATAATTTCCATACGAGTGTCGTAATTACCATTATAGGCGAGTTGCATCATCATCTTCATTTCCCCTTTTCCCGTTGACACTGGGTGGAGGCAAATATGGTTCCTCTCCACTTTGTTCTGTCGTTCCACCATTCCTCTTCGGACACAGTGTTCCAATCCAGGTTCCGTTTTCTAATACTATTCTCCACCGAGTCCATCCAGCGCATTCTTGGCCTTCCTCGTCCTCTCTTCCCTGTCATCCATCGTTCCAGTGCATATCTTGGTAGCGTTACTTCATTCATCCGTTTGACATGACCAAACCATCTCAATCTGTTTTGCTCCAGTTTGTCATTTAGTTCCTGTTCTCCCAGTTCTTTCCGTATATCTTCATGTCTCACTCTGTCTCTCCTCGTTTTCTGGACCATACTTCTCAGGAATCTCATCTCAGCTGCTTGTACTCTGCTCTCATCCCTCTTAGTCATTGTCCAAGTTTCTGATGCGAGTTGCATACGACTGTTTATGTTCGACGATAATTATTATAACTATTTTATGTTCGAACATAAATATTCATAAATATCTGCCGATATTTCGCCAGTTTTATGTACTGAACAGAGCGCATGAGACGCAGAGAATGCCTTGTATTTGACCATGGCCTCCTCGATTACCCTACTATGACACTAGGCCACGCAAAATTAGAAGACTGTGGAACTCACTGCAGGTGCGATGCTACCCTGATCTAATTGGTCAAACAACTGTTTCTTGAGCTGTGATTGGTGGGAGAAACTGTTTCATAATAAAAAATTGTGTTATAATGAGCCTCATTATAGTACAGTCTTCTGAAATATAATAGTCAGGGTCGAACATAAACAACAATAACTAACTATAACTAGAATATTGAATTACAATTGCATTCTTTTCTAAGTTATAACTGCGCAGCATAAAAGTGCTTAACCCTTAATTACTAAGTATTCGTCTGAGAGACTACGCACGTTGGCAACATCGTGAATTATGTCCTTTCCGCTTACGCGGGGAGCACAGTATTTCCAGTAGCTTCATCGACTCTTACAATACCAGTATTGCACGAGTCATTGTTGAATTTGGCTGGATTGTTTCTCTGATAAAGGACGTCCGTTGTCTGCGGTACGAATGTTTAGTATTAACGTTATATCGAGAATGTGTAATATGCTTAAACTGTGATAAGTAGCATCTTTATTGTAAAGATACCTTCACAAACTTTGGACACCATGACACAGAACTACAGAAAAATGTGTGCCTTTTGTTCCTCAAAAAAGCATCGCATGACTCAGTTCTTTTCTCGTCACTGTTCGCCGACCCTATGTGCGGAGCATCAGGCAATTGTTTGCCAGGAATGTTATACGCATGAAAGTGCTAAAACTGGATGAAAATTTGTGAAAGAGATGCAATATTACTATGCACATAATATGTTTAATCTAGATTGCGTAATAGAGAATTGTTGAGCTAGCAATAATTGTTGTCTGTAGGACGAAAGTTTAGTAACGACGTCTGTCACACATAGTTTAATCGTCGTCGGCTGTAACTCGATTTCGAGTACACATACTTCTTCCTGAATAAAAAGAGAGTTTTAACCCATCTTGTGAATTTGTTTCTAATGACTGAACAGACCAATCCTGGCATAAAACATGTGCCCACATAAATTGCACTGGATGGTCGGGGGAGGGCGGGGTTGTAATTGACGGAGCTTTCTTGCTTTTCGCTTGGCCTCTCCAGGTCTGCGACGTTCTTCAAATAAGTTGACAGCGGTCGATGTAGTGTTCCGCAGCAGATGTTTCCTATGATTGGATATATAAGTATACCAGTTGTCGTAATGATGTGTTTCAGCTGGTCTTTAAAACACTTCAGAGGGGCCCCATGAGGTCTAGAGCTGGAGCAAAGTTCACCATAAAGGAATTGTCATGGTAGCCTGGTATCACTCATACGGTGAACATGGCCTAACCATCTCAGTTGATATATTTTTTATTTCGTGTGGCCTCCTGAGAGGCCGAGTGCAGGTCTTTCTAGTCGACGCCCGTGGGCAACCTTCGCGCCGGGATGAGAGATGGAATGGATAAAGATAAATGAAACTGTGCAAGGATGTGGAAGGCTGCAGCCGTGGCCTGGCAGCATTTGCCTGGTGTTGAAAGTGGGAAACCACGGAAAACCATAACCCAACGCTGCACTTGAGCGAGCGTAGCCACCGCTGTTGCCCTCTGCTGACTTAGTAGATACGTGGGTTCGAGCCTCACCTTTGGCCATCCTTGAAATGGTTTCCCGTGGTTTCCCCATTTTCAACACCAGGCAAATGCTAGAATGGTACCTTCTGACAGGCCACGGCTGCTTCCTTCCACGTCCTTGCCCTGTTTCGTTCACCTTCATCCATTCCATCTCTCAGCTTGACGTGCCCATGGGCGTCGACTAGAAAGACCTGCACTCGGCCTCTCAGGAGGTCACACGACCAAAAACATAAAATGTCAATTGATAAGCGATGATGGTCGCTTCAATGCTATTTAGATGCGCCTTATCGAGAACTAGTGTTCGTCCTCCCACTTAATATTCAAGATGTTTTTCATCTTTTGTTGGTGGAAGCGTTCAAGTTTTTTGATATCACGGCGATAGTGTGTCTAAGTTTCACAGCCATACAGTAGCGTTGAGATAACAACAATGAATGTGGTATGCGGTATGCATCTTTAGGTCTTTATTCGTGAAGACTCTGTGCATACCGGCCAAATGCTACATGGGCAGCTGCAATTCTTTTATCAACATCCTGTTTGCAGGTACACCGTTTAGACAAGATGCTTCCAAGATATGGAAAGTCATCAACCTGCTCCAGTGTTGTGTCTGAGATGGAGATATTGAACTCAGGAAGAGGTAATCCTGGGGCAGGTTGTGCAAGTACCTTAGTTTTCTTTGCATTGATGGTAAGACCGAGATATTAGTTATGTAGAGATTTGAAGCCATTTTTCGGTGTTGCCAATACAAATTGTCATTTGTAGCTCTTAATTCGGTCAACACGATTGTGCCCAATGAATGGGCGGGTACAAGATATAAATATGTAAATGAGGCGCATGGTTCCAAAATCCGCCTTATCCAGTTTTTAGGAAAAGTGTGATTTTCATAGCTCAAATGATTTAGCATCTTTATCAACAAGAAAATAGTTCCTAAACCCACCTTATCCCATGTAAATGTAACATGAATTCTGGTGTCGTTTCCTAAACCCACCTTATCCATACAGGGTGCACAGAAAGTGGAACGTATCTCAAGGAATACTCTATGGAGAAGGTGTCAGCACAATAATCATGTACACTGTGTAAGTGTGTATTCTTTGAAACTGGTGGCAATGCTGTTCCCAATTATTTTGCGCCAGTTTTTACACGCACATTACTTATTTTCTGGTAAACATTTCTTAAATTTTAACATATTTCATGACTTTAAACAACATAAACAATAAAACAATCACTTTATGACAAACGTTATCATTATAAAGTTTTTGTTAAGTTTCCAAAATCCACCCTCTTCCGCCATGACAGTTCCAGAACTCTCCTTATCGAATCTTGATTTGTTAATATCTTCCTTGTATATCACGAGTTGTGTGCAGACCACAGGTATATGAATAAGGGCAAATATCTCGATATAATAAACATGAATAAATACTTAATTGTACTGAAGTTAGGGGCGTGGTGGCTCAGCGGTCTAGCTGTATGCCTCTCACCAAGGCGGTCCAGGTTCGATTCCCGGTCAAAGCATGTGAGATTTTCGAAGTGAAATGCCACGTCCTGTGGTTCGGATTCCACGTAAAAAGGAGGTCCCGTGGCTCATAATCACAGGATTCACGGTTACGTAAAACTACAATCTTCCTTCCTTCCTTCCTTGCACTGAAGTTGAACAAGAAACATTTTTTTTTTTCATCTCTTGAAAAATTTGCCAAAATGGATAAGGTGGATTTTGGAACCGTGCGCCTCAAATACACTCCGGGAAAGAATTACATGTATCAGTTAATTATCAAGATATGGAGCAAGGATGTCCCTCAGAACAGCAAAAAGATCATATATCGGACGTACTATGTCCCTATCCTGACGTATGCCTCGGAGACCTGGGTTATGAAAGGAAGGGAGAAGAGCAAAATACAGGCAAGTGAGATGAGGTTCTTGAGAAGCAGTATTGGAGCTACAAAGATGGACAGAATAAGAAATGAGAGGACCAGGGAATTAATGAAGGAGGAACCATTACAGGATGGTATAGAGAAATCTAGACTTAGATGGTATGGACATGTAAAACAAATGGAGGAGAAGAGGATACCCAGGAGAGTACACGAGACGAAGTGGGAAGGAAAGAGGCCGAGAGGAAGACCGAGAGACAGGTGGCTGAAGGGGGTGGAAGAAAGCGTGAAGACGAGAGGAGAAGACTGGACAAGGGTGGAGGCTGAGAGACGGTGGGAAGACAGAAGACGTTGGAGAGGCTTGTGTTCCAAACAGACCCGGCCAGTGGCTGGAAACTCTGCAATATGATGATGAGTTAATTATCACAGTGAAATTTAGGATTAGGTGTTTCGACCGTCAAGTGGCCATCATCAGGTCCTGATCACTGTGTTAAAGTTTACATTTTCACTATTGTAAATATACTACTGTAGTTCAGTAGTAAGTCGTTAGGTGATTATAATAGGAATCTCGTTATACGTTAGGTTTGTTTTGTGTTGAATGTTTTGTGAATTACATCCAACCCCTCCTCCACGTGGTGGGAGACGGGCAACGGCATGAAGTAGGGGATTGCCTGTAGGGGTGAAGTACAGTGGGGACTTTGTGTGCCCCGGGACCGCTACGGTAGCTGTGAAGGCTCTATGGGAACCCTGAAAAGTGACGGCTGACGGGGCTCTGGTTAAGCTACGATAGGCCTAGCAAGCCAGTAGTGGATATCGTATTTGCTTTCAAACCAGGAACAGGCCTCGGAAAGGACGGATGCAAACAACGACGACCCGGATATGCTAATGGACTACGAGTTGGGACATTAAACATACAGACACTGACAGGAAAAGTGGAGGAGATTGTAGATGTGATGGAGAGAAGAAAACTGGATGTACTGGGCTTGGCAGAAACAAGATGGAAAGGAGAAGGTCGCAGAGAACTGAGGAAAGGGTACCGGTTGTACTGGAGTGGGAACAGTGAAGGAAGGAGCAGTGGAGTAGGAGTAGTTGTGAGAGATGGAATGAAGGAAGAGGTAAAGGGAATAAGTGACAGGATCATGAAGATCAGAGTTACTGTAAAGGGAAGAAGCCTGGAGATAGCCCAGGTATATACCCCTCAAGTTGGATGTACAGCTCAAGAGAAGGAAGACTTTGAGGAGGAGCTACAACAGCAGTTGAATGGTCAGAGCATCATTGTCATGGGAGATTTGAATGCACATGTAGGAAGTGAAAGGAAAGGATATGAAAATGTATTGGGAGCAGAAGGATGGGGTAGCAGGAATGAAGAAGGGAGAAAGTTGCTGGATTTTTGCAAGAGAAACGGTTTAGTGGTAGGCAACTCCTGGTTCTGGAAGAAAGACAGCCACAAGGTAACGTGGTACAGCAGTGATTTAACAAAGAAATCTTTGGTAGATTACATGTTGTACGACTGGGAAATGAAGAGAAGTGTCAGAGATATAAAGGTAATACCATCAGAGGCCTTAGATAGCGACCACAGAATACTTGTAATGAACCTGGGAGTTGTTAAGGATAGCAAGAGGACAGAGTACCAGGAAAGGAGAATCAAAGTATGGAAACTCAAGGAAAATAAAGTCAAGGAAGAATTCCAGAAGATAATAAGGGAAAAGATGCCAACAGACAATCCTAAAACAGGGGAAGAGGAATGGAAGCAATTAAAAAACACAATGGTGGAAGCTGCAGTGGCAGTATGTGGAAGAACAAGCAACAGAAAGCGGTGTAAAGAGACACCATGGTGGAATGAGAGAGTAAAAGAAGCTGTGGGAAGGAAGAACAAGGCTTTCAGAGTGTGGTTCCAGGAAAGAACTGATCTGACAAGGGAAGATTATAAGATAAAGAAGAAAGAAGCAAACAAGATTGTCGCAGAGGAGAGGAAGAAGTGGATGGTAAAGTGGACAGAGATGATGGAGGAAGACAGCAGAGGAAATAAGAAAGTACTTTATGGGATGGTCAAAAGTAAGAGAAGAGGTCTGCGAGAGGATGTGGTAATGATGGATAAAAACGGAACTGAGGTACACAACAAAGAGACACTCAAGACAGTGTGGAAAGAGTACTTTGAGGATTTGCTGAATCCAAATGGTCATAGGGAGGAAGACAATGTATTGGAAGATGGAGAAGACAACACAGGAATGGAAAAGGACCTGACTTGGAGAGAACTGGAAATGGCTATAGACAAGATGAAAGGAGGAAGGGCACCAGGTGTGGATGAAGTGAGTGTTGAAATGGTGAAGGCAGCAGGGGAGGTTGGGAAACAGTGGCTGTACCGTGTGATGAGGGTGATATGGAAGGAGAAAAAGACCCCAGAAGATTGGAAGAAAGGATTAATTGTCCCAATATTTAAGAAAGGAAGCAGAAAGGAGTGCAGAAATTACAGGGGAGTCACTCCTACCTCACTGTGCCAAGATATATGAAAAGATATTAGATAGTAGAATACGAGTCAAAGTGGAGAGAAAATTGAGAGAGGAACAGTATGGATTCAGACCTGGGAGATCAACAGTGGATCTCATATTTTCAGTGAGGCAGCTCCAGGAACACCACTACGAATTTGGAGAGGATCTGTTGATGGCCTTCCTATGATAGTGTGTGTAGGGAGAAGGTTTGGAAAGCAATGGAAAACATGGGAGTGGAAAAAGAGACTGTAGGCAGAGTGAAGGAGATGTATTGTGGAAGTGTGAATTGTGTGAAAGTTGGAGGGGAAAGAACAGACTGGTTCAGACAAATGAGTGGCCTGAAACAGGGTAGTGCGCTGTCACCCCTTCTCTTTATTGTGGTTATGGACGAGGTAATGACACGGGTAGCAGGAAGGATAGGAGAAGATAAGATGAAGGCAATGGTGTTTGCAGATGATCTCATGGTCTGGGGAAACAAGGAGGAGGAAATCCAGGAGCAACTGAAGGCTTGGGAAGAAACAGTGGGAGAGTACGGATGGAAGTTCAACATCAGTAAATGTGAGATCCTGTTAACGACCAGGAAAAAGGACAGACCAATGAGTGGGATAACACTTGGAGGTGGACAGCTGAAGAAGGTGGAAAGTCTCAAGTACTTGGGAAGTATAGTGGAGGAAAATGGGAGAAATGACAAAGAGATTACGGAACGTGGCAGACAGGCAGAAGCATTTCTGAGAAGCATTAGGAGCTTAGTGTGGAATAAAGATGTCCCACAAAAAATCAAGGAAGTGTTATACAGAAGCTACTATATCCCGATACTGACCTCTGCTTCAGAAACGTGGACAATGAAGAAAAGAGACATAAGCAGAATACAGGCAGGTGAAATGAAGTTCCTGCGAAGTAGGATCGGAGTAACAAGAAGAGACAGGGTGAGGAATGAAAAGGTCAGGGAAATGGTGAAAGAGGAGCCCTTGCAAGGTAGGATTGAGACATCAAGACTGAGGTGGTATGGACACTTAAAGAGAATGGATGAGAAGAAGATTCCCAAGAGGATACATGAGATGCAGTTGCAGAAGAAACGACCAAGGGGAAGACCAAGAGATAGATGGCTGAAAGGAGTGGAGGAATGTGTCAAGAAGAGAGGCGAGGACTGGACCAGAGTGACAGCGGAGAGATGGTGGGAAGAAAGAAATAAGTGGCGAGGATTATGTTCCAAACAGACCCAGCCTGGGGCTGGAAACTGTACAAGATGATGATGATGATGAGTGAAGGTGTATAGAATATAGAATAACACAATGTAACACTCATCACTACGGTGAGCACATTGCTGTGAGGAGAACTTCACCAAGTTAAGTAAAACATTACAATTAATTTTTTTCTAGTGCATGTTAATATTTGTTAATTTATTTATTATTATTATTACAGAACAAACATAATTATAAGACTTACATTAAAATCTATTTTGAGTTTACTCTGTTAATGTTTATTGAAACATATTTCGAACCCTTCATTGGGGTCTTCATCAGCATTGCTATAACATACTGTACACTAAATAGTTTTTTTTTTTACGAAGAACAATATAATAAATACAACCCGACCCTAAGAATCCTTTGAATATACAAGAAATGGACGTCCTTACAAGGTATTTATGAAAATAGTTTAACAAGTTTCTGTATTTACTTGCATATAAGACCCATTTTTAGCCTATTTTCATTTATGAAAAAAAAAGGCTTATGAGATCACCTTTTGTCCATGTGTCTGTCTGTGTGTCCCCCTAATAACTTCTAAACGGCTGGAGCGATTTCAATGAAACTCGGTATGTTCATAGCACTATTCCGGATGACTCCGACTGTGCCCTCAAATTTTGTTATGTCTCACCAATCCAACATGACGGCTGTGCGAAATATTTCACCAGCATTCAATATCTCCGAAACTATTATCGATATCACCCTGGAATATTTTATGGTGATAGAGGGATCTGCTAGAAGTTCATCTGTGTGACTTTTGAAAACCTGGTAACTACAAAACCAACATGGCGGCCAAGCGAATTTGCGCCTTTTAAATAGACGTTTCTCGCGATTTAATCAACCAAACGCAATAAAACTTGCTACAGTATATTGTTACGGCGTGAGTTTGTTTCATCGCTCGCCGCATGAGTCACAACTGCCCCCGGGCTGGGCTGTGCTCTGCCTCAGTGTATTGCGTGCGCCTTATGCAACAGGACTACTAGGACAAAGGGATGGTCCAGAATATTCGTGACTCAGCCAGTGATGGAAACCTCGAGAAGCCGTGAACCCTGGATGGGTCTAGAAGCATTTATTGAGTCACCGGCCTGCTATATAAGAGCGACCTGTCAAGCAGTGTGTGTGTGTTTTTCGAGCTAGTGCGAGCGTTTATCCTGAGCGTCAGAAGTGTGGTGACTTGCGAAACCCCTAGTGAAGCCGATTCTCTTGACAGCGAGGGAGTGAGAAGCATACAGGGGATTGCCTGTGTTTTGAGCGAGTGTGATTTCACTGAGCGACAGAGGTATTTTGGCGAAGTACCGTGCGAGTTACGAAATCCAGTGACATTGTTTCCAGCTTGTGGACAGCGACGCAGCGTGTAGCAGGTTATCGTAAGTAACTGTAGTTTGTGTACATAAGGAAGAGGTGCAGGTATTCCACGGGTCTCATTCGTGGAGGACTAGCTGCATGACTAAGTGAAAGGGGCAGGAGCGCTCCATAAGGAAGAGACTTGAGGAAACTGGAGTAAGGTTCTAATTGCTTGTATTTGCCTTTGAGTGGTGTATCTTTCTGGCCGCAATAAAGTTAATTATTTCTTTAAAGGAACAATCTGTGTTGTGCTCAACGCACCGTAATCCAGTTAACAAAAGTGCCACTAGGGGGGTGGCACGTAACAATATGTGTTTATACACATTGTAATGCACTGACATCTAACTTCGTTCAATTGTTTACATAACCTCAAGGTGGCGGCTGTGCGAAATATTTCACTGTCATTCTATATCTCTGAAACTATTAGTGGTATCACCGTAAAATTTTGTACGGGGATGAAGGGCACTACTGGAAGTTCATCTATAAGACTTTCAAAAAGCGGTTAAGTACAAAACGAATATGGCGGCCAAGCGAAGTTAAAAATTTTTAATAGACCTTTCTCGCGATTTAATGATCCAAATGCAATGAAACTTGGTACAGGAAATGTTTATACACATTGTAATGTACTGGTATCTAATTTAGTTCAATTTTTTACATAACCTCAAGATGGCGGCTGTGCGAATTTTAAAATTAAGTTTTATTTCTTGTGTTGTAATCATGCGATTGAAGTGAAAGTTTGAATAATGAACCTACGCAATAATTGCCCTTTAATGGTACATGACTCTATCGCCTATACATATAACAATCCAACATGGCGACCATCCGCAATATTTAGTCGGTTCTCAATATCTACGAATCTATTACAGAAATCAAACTGAAATTTTGTATGTTGATAGAGGCAATTAACATAAGTAGGATGTATGAAAATAGGCTGTATAGTTCTTCACACTACTTGTTTATCCTATTTTTAATGCTCAAAAATTGAGGAGGGTCTTATATGGGCATATCTCAAAGATTAATAGCGTATCAAGATATCCATTATATAACTATACATGCCAATGTCTTCGAAAATACATTTCAAAGAAAATGTATTATTGAGGTTTAAAAGATACAATTATGGACCATTATACAATATTAATGTGATATACCGATAAATCTCTTGCGATCGTGGCAAGTAGCCTACCGGTATGGCCTACGTGCGTGGTTGGGTAGCCCTAATTTCGCGTTCACTGCATCTGAAATAGTTTAAAAGAAGGAGAAAAGCTCTTATTCTTACTGGTATTAACATCACCGCTCATAGAACAAAACTACCATAATTCGAATGATATAGTAATTTTCCCTGATTGTACGACCACTGCCTGATAAGCGTATTGACAAAGACAGAAGAGGGATGGCCGAGTGTGACTGTCTGGCTGGGAATGCGTCCTTGGGGCAGGATTATTACCGGGTTATTTCTGTTACAACAGCTAGCCCCAAACTTTTTGCAGGTAGGAATGATTGCATATGCTTGTACTGTCACAAAGTGCCGTAACAGCAATTGGTACACTTCTGATATTTACGGCAATGCAGGAACATCCACGGAATACCATATCGAAAATATGAATAGCAGGAACTCTGTAGTAAACGTGCATCGTTAATAATGGGTCCAATATAAAAGTCAACCCCTGGCACTATAGAGCCCATGAAGGGCCTTGGCCGACGAAGCGACCGCTGCCCAGCCATTTGGCCAGCAGATATTGGGGTGACGCGTGATCAGCGTATCGGGTCCCCTCGGCCGTTAATCTTGGTATTCGTGATCGGGGCGCTGTGTCACTGTCAGACAGCTACTCAATTGTCGAGGCTGAGTGCACCCCGTTCCAGCCCTCACATCAGTTTTAAAATCCCTGATTGAGCCGGGAATCGACCCTGAGGCCTCCGGGTGAGAGGCAGACGGGCTACCCCAACACCACGGGCCCAGCTCAATGGGTCCAATATGCAAGGCAATTTTTTTTTTCCAACTTACAAAAAGGGGGAGGGTCTTATATGCTAATAAATACAGGAATACCGTTAAACTCCTTGTGAAGTGCATTCCACTCACTTTAAAATGTATTATATTTTCATTTAATAAACATTTTATTGAGTTGCTATGTAAGTGATGATGTGCTTGCAGCGACTACCCCCTGCAGCTGTTCTCGCCTGTGATAACGATATCCAACGCACTCTTCAACCGCACCATCGGGCAGAAGGCACCGCCAACGCCCGTCGCCTCCCAGGAGCCCGCTCGTGCTCGCAGATGATGGGTGCATGCGCCAGAGAGAGGGTTTGTGTTCAACAGTTCCAGTCTTGGGACATTGCAGCTCTCTGTCATCTCTTTCATGAAGAGAGGCCACAGTACAGTTTTTTAATATTGTTGTTATAAACACTTGCCATTGTGATGTTCGTAATATATATTTTATTATTGGAGCCCAGAGTTATATGTATTAACATTATTTACCAAGACAAATTAAAAAGTCTTGGCCCCTATTTTATTCGAGGAGCCTATTTTCCAAAGTAGACATCTGCATTTTCTAAGCTATTGAGAAAAACAGAAACATTGCTTAAACGGCAGAATTCAGGAAATTTTATGTTATTCTACTTTTTATGTTTGTTATACAGTAGTTTGTACCCGAATCCCACCGTTCAAGCGTTTTTTGATTTTTTTAGGAACGAAGTGCAGTCGGATTATGAAAAATAACTTAACAAAGCAGATGTCGAGATTTGGAAATAAAGTCAAACTTTAACCCTCAGATACTCGTGCGGGCTACAGGTGTAGCCCAGTTATTTATTTGGTTGTAGAGCAGAGTACAGTGGAATCTCGTTAGCACGTTCTCGGTTACGACGTTTTCCCGCTTAGCGCGATGATTTTCTCAAGTCCCAGTCCCAATTCTACAAAATACATGTTGATATATCCCCTTAATACGTTCTCTATTCCCGCTTACGACGATCAAATTTCCGTTGCACTATTTGTACGCGAACCGGATTTTATTCTTATTTCATTATAAAATTCGGCTTCTGAAAAACACGACGCGATATTGCCTCATATTCTCTGATAGTTATTGACAGTGTAGACGATTTCATTGTGTTTGACGGCGTACAAGTGGCTATAGCAATGACCCAACACAGGTGACGTGTGTCTCTCCCGCTGCCCTTTCTCTCCTTTCTCAAGTCCCTATCCTACTAAATTCATTTTGATATATCCCCTTAATACGTTCTCTATTCCCGCTTAAAACGATCAAATCTCCGTTGAACTATTTGTTAGTGAACCGTATTTTATTCTTATTTCATTTTAAAATTCGTCTTCTGGAAAACACGACGCGATAGTTATTGACAGTGTAGATGATTTTATTGTGTTTGACGGCGTAGAAGTGGCTATAGCTATGACGCAACACAGGTGACGTGTCTCTCTCCCGCTGCCCTTCACCCTCTTCCCTTTGTTTATTTCTCACGTAGGCACATTGTCTCCGTGTTCCGCACTATTGTCTTCTAGTTCTTAGTGTTCACGTCCAGTTATGACCTATTTTATTGCGTGTTTCATAATGGATAAGAAGAAAGTACGGCAGATAACTAAAGACGAGAAGATTAAATACATTCGAGACGTGGACTGCAATCCTCACACGTAGCGTGTGGATATAGCGCGAAAGTGGAACATTCCTCCGTCTACACTGAACACGATTCTCGGCAAAAGGAAGGAAATCGAACGTGCATTTGAAGAAGGGGTGAGTGGCAAAAGGAAACGTGTGCGAGAGGGACAGTTTCCTGAACTAGAAAGCGCTTTATTGAAGTGGTTCAAGCAAGCCCGTGCTTCAAACATATGCGTGCACGGTCGCCGGCGATAGAGCCGTCACTGGCGGAGCGTGAGTGCGAGAATGTCCTTGCTGATCAAATATAAAGAAAGACTCTGTATTATATGTGTTTGGAAGCGGATGGGGAACATTTTCAGCATCTACTGTAAATCATGGCCAGTAAAACTGCATGGTAGGCTACTGATTTTAAGCACCGTATTCTGCCGTAGGCCTACATATCCGGCAACTGAGCCGTCACTGGCGGAGCGCGAGAGCGAGAATGTCCTTGCTAAGCAGAAATAAAGACCCTGTATTATACTGTAGTGTAGAGGTACAGTAATTAATTTTTATGTTATTTATTGCGTGTATGTTACTGATAACCTATGTTTATGTCGTGACTGTAGTAGTGCATACAATCACTTACTAAGGTCGGCGATTGAACGTCCATATATACGCCGCGTTCTTTCTTATACGTTGTAAATGCAGTATGGCGTTTTTCGGTAGTACGTTTTCCCGCATATGACGTCCAAATGGCTGGGCAGCGGTCGCTTCGTCGGCCAAGGCCCTTCATGGGCTCTATAGTGCCAGGGGTTGACTTTTATATTGGACCCATTATTAACGATGCACGTTTACTACAGAGTTCATGCTATTCATATTTTCGATATGGTATTCCGTGGATGTTCTTTGCTAGGAATATTGGGAATCTCTGTAGCTACCTGTTGATGCTGTATTTAACAGACGGGTGTGTTTCCGACTGAACTAATTACACCAAACTGACACCAGATGCATTAGCAGGCGTCTGGGCTACAATAGTAGCCCGAGCGAGCATCGCTGTTTCAGAATTGAACGTGCAAAGGAAACGTTGCCTCACAGGAGGCGGACATGGAGATGACTTTCAAATCAGTCAGTGTAAAGTAGTGATAGGTCGAGTGTAGTGGAAATAAAGTAGGCTCTTGCTTCGTGTGTGGACGAGGAAGGGATAAAACAACAGGGAACAGATGCGCAAAGTGCAATGAAGATCTTCTCGGATCATTGTGTCCATTTGCACAGAATGCTTGAGTGTGAGCATGCTTATGGATTTCCTGGGCTATAGATTGTAGCCAAATGGGGAAGAATAAACTTCAAAACTTCGGGAAAAAATAAATGAAAATACTGAAATTGTTCATAATAAGTGCTGATTTTCTAAGGATATTATCTAACCTAGTTTTATTTTTGTTTAATTCCAATCCAAATATGCACTAATGTAAGTATTTAGGTTTACATAAAAATTAATTTAACAGTTCTAGTTCCATTAGTTTGATTTTTGTTGCAGTTTTACCAAAGATGTGCGATAAAATTGAATTTTCTTCTTAACTTCGTAATTTTTTCTCCATATGAAGATAAATGCCTACATAAAATCTCTAGATTGAGCTTAGAATACGTATATATTCTACTATTTATCATATTATTGAAACTGAACACCAAAAATAACGTGTGCGAGTCCATTAGATTGAATAACTGTTTGGGCTACATATGTAGCCCGCGCGAGTAACGTTGTATTTAATACTAGCGCGAGTGTCCGAGGGTTAATATTGATTTTTAACCACAAATATCGTGATTTGGGACATCTTACACCATCCATTTGATGCGTTTCTCCAAGAGGAATACGAAATCAACAAAATGTATTTTTTGTAAAAAATGACAGATGTCCACTTTTGGAAATATGCTCCACAATAATGGACATACAGTAGTTTGGAGATGTCACTGCTGTAGAATTTGGCCGGTTGATCGCGGAACTATCAACGGTCAGCAGTCTTCATGTTGAACCTCCGGCCTTGCAGGAACCAAACACTGGTGATCACTTGAGAGCAACATCTGGACTACATGGTGTACGCTCCCTAACCTCTTACTGGGGCGGTAGTTTATTGCCACATGAGGCCTGGCATTGTCATGAAGGAGAGGATCCTTGGCATAGTCTCCTTCTGCAGCTCGCAGCTGCGAGTTTGGCACAATAACAGTGGCATCTCCAAACTAGTGCGGCAATGCGGCAAATACTGGAACCACGGAGTCAAAGGTGCTGTGAACACTGCCTGTATTTTGATGTTGATGGTTGTTGCCTTAAGGGGCAGAACAGCAAGGTCATCTGTCCCCGACCCTGTTATTTTTTTTTTTTTTTTTTGTGACTAAAAGGAAAATAGAGGTAAAGACGTTTTTCGATATGCTTTCGTACATTGAAATAATTGTGTGCGTATGAACAGATACTGGATCCCAGTTGCTGATTGGTCGTACGGTGCAGCGGCAAGGTTCTCGCCTGCTTTCCCAAGTTTGCAGGATCAAGTCTGGTGCAGTTGTTTGCCTTTTAAAGGTTCTATCTAAATTGCTGGCATGTTTAAGATCCATTTGGGGGCAAAATTCCAGTTTCCCAACATCTCTAAAGCCACTTCAGTGAGAAAGGGACTCGCTGCGTGGTTCAGCGATAACGTACTTACACCAGTCTTAACATCCAATTTTTATTGGAAGGCATCCTGATTCATTGATACTGCAATCATCATTAATCTTTTTTCAATTTTAAACAACGCGTTACTATTATTTCTTTTATATTTCTGCGGTAATATCTGCAACGATTTGGTGTATGTTGATACCAAAATTCATGTAAACCGACGATTCCCCATTTTCATACTGTTATTAGAATTTCTGCAGGTTTCGTATCCTTCACTGGCAGCAGACATCCTCAAGGAGGATATCAAGAGCTTGTCACGACAAATGTTTGAATGATCACTGAAACTACGGGGAAAGATAGATTGTAAATACAGTACTTGGCAGCTCGGTTTGAATTGTGAAACGGACTTAACAGAAATGCAATGGTACATATAATGCTGGGCTCTGTTTATAACTGGTGAGTATCGAATGCACGTTGAGTTGAATGAATGTAATGGTTTGGCATTAGTACCTGGTATTCTTTTGTGTGCTGCACATGTTTTAAGAGGTAGGCCTATTGTAGTGAAACGGTGTCAAATATGTACTACTCAAGGCAAAAATGTAGGATTACGGCTGACGGAAAATAGTGAATGACTTATGATAGGAAATACCGTAATAATGGGCTTACCAGATAAGGGGGATGGGTGTCTGGTCTCCCCCAAGATTTGGAAGGAATATTTTTAACTAGATTTGAAGTTAGATCATCATCATCATCTTGCACAGTTTCCAGTTACTGGCCGGGTCTGTTTGGAACACAAGCCTCTCCAACGTCTTCTGTCTTCCCACCATCTCTCAGCCTCCACCCTTGTCCAGTCTTCTCCTCTCTTCTTCACGCTTTCTTCCACCCCCTTCAGCCACCTGTCTCTCGGTCTCTTTCCTTCCCACTTCGTCTCGTGTACCCTCCTGGGTATCCTCTTCTCCTCCATTCGTTTTACATGTCCATACCATCTAAGTCTAGATTTCTCTATACCATCCTGTAATGGTTCCTCCTTCATTAATTCCCTGGTCCTCTCATTTCTTATTCTGTCCATCTTTGTAGCTCCAATACTGCTTCTCAAGAACCTCATCTCACTGGCCTGTATTTTGCTCTTCTCCCTTCCTTTCATAACCCAGGTCTCCGAGGCATACGTCAGGATAGGGACATAGTACGTCCGATATATGATCTTTTTGCTGTTCTGAGGGACATCCTTGCTCCATAACATGCTTCTCACACTCCTCCAGAATGCTTCTGCTTGTCTCCCCCGCTCATTTATTTCTCTCTCGTTTCTTCCATTATCTTGTATCAGGCTTCCCAGATACTTGAAACTCTCCACTTTCTTCAGCTGTTCCCCACCATTTGTTATTCCCGTTGTGGTTCTTTCCTTCTTCCTTGTTGTGATCATCATCTCACTCTTATTTATGCTAAATTTCATCCCATATCCTTGTATTATTCCTTCCCACACGTCCAACTGTTCCTGTACCTCCTCCTCCTTGTTTCCCCAAATCATCAAATCATCTGCAAACACCATTGCTTTCATCTTTCCTTCCCCAATTACTTGTGCCTCTCGGGTCATTACGTCATCCATCACCACAATGAAAAGTAACGGTGACAGTGCACTTCCTTGTTTCTGGTCCTTTCTCTGTTCCAACCGGTCCGATCTCTCTCCTCCCACTTTCACACAGCTCACGCTTCCCTTGTACATCTCCTTTATCCTCCCTTTGCTTTCAAGAAGGGAACAGGCCTCGGACAACTGTGTTCATGGAAGTTAGATATAGTTGATAAATATATATGGAAAATTCTTACTTAAAAAGGAAGATTTAACAATTCTTTATCTGTTAATTCAGCTTCTTAGACTTTGGTGTTTCACCACTGCAATCCAGGCTTAAGTCTTGCTCAGTGCTAGATAAAGCAACGTGGAATGTGTTAGTTTCATTCATATATCCCTCTACAATCGTGCATCCATCATCGCCCCAAAAGAGTGTGACAGGCCTTCCCTGCTGGTACTTGCCTGGAATTGGAACAGAAAAATCATTTCCTTCTTTTCATGTTTTGAGTTACAACTTACTGTGCACCCTAATAACCTACTTGTTGAAGGCCCTATATACAGGGTGTATATAAATATGTGTCCATAAATATAAGGGCGCATTCCTGACACTAAAACAATAAAGAAGTTCCCATGAACATGGTTCCCAAAATTCTTCTTTAGGGCATTATGAACGGAATTCCCTGCAGACATCATCCAATGAATGGTATCTTGATAACCAGTTTCTGAACAGATGGTTTGGTCGAGAGGAATGCATTGCATCCCCAAATTTGAATCCAAAGGATTTTTTAACTGTGTGGACACGTAAAATCCATATAATATGCAACGCCTAACCTAAGTTGATGTTATGAGGGAGCGTATTCGAAATGGATTTGACCAAATACGAAACACTCCAGGAGTTTTCTACAGAGTTCAGAATACAGGCTCCGGGGATGTATCGAAGCAGGAAGAAATCACTTTTTGCAATTTTTGTTAATGTATGTTGTAAAATGCATTGCATGTACCATTAGCAAGAAAACTATTTAATTCCCAAACTAAGTATTTTCGGACCCCTATTCATATGAACTGTTTGATGCTTGATTTTCTGGAATGCATCCTTACATTTTTGGACACATATTTATATACACCCTGTATATGAATGTATTTGCAAAAGAAGTCTTTTCTTTGTTGATGAGGGTAGAATGGTTAGTGTCATAAATTTCTTTTAATTTTTAGCCCTTGGAGTGAAATATTTATAAATCCATGTGTCATGGGATTTCCAAAATACATAGTTGGTGGTGATTGTAGTTTTAAGTGACCAAACATCTAGGTTAGCAGTTCCCAACCTTATTTTCCTCCCGTACCCCTTTATCAGAAATAGGACCCCCTAAAGAGTAAACTTTTAAAACGTTTAATATTTTACGGGCAGTATGTACCAGTACATAACTTAATAAAAACGTTAATAATAAAAAATAACTTTTACAACTTATTTTTTTGAATACAGTAGGCTACAAGTTATATTTTTCTTTTATTATTTGTTTGCTGTTGGTAAGCATTTCATTTCAATAAAATGCTAAATATAATTTTCAATTTTACTTTTATTTACTTGTGCAAATGAAGATTTTGCGGAGGAAAATAAACTATTAGACTTCAGTACATAAGATATTTAATTTTAAGTTTATTGAAAACCAATTAATACTAGCGATTAGTTTGGCAAAAGAGACAAATCAAGACAATAGCAGTGCAGCGGTGAAAGTGACTGGCATTGGGGTAGGGTGGGTTGTCGAGGGGGGGCGCATTGACCTTGACGTGCGTGAATAAGACAGCACTGCGTGCCGGTACTTACGACAGACACGTACGACGGAAACAGGGCGCCTGCCATTACCGTTTATTTTTGGCACACCCCTAATTGGTTTGTTGTGTACCACCAAGGTCGGGAACCGCTGATCAGCCTCTAATGATATGGGTGTGAGTGAAAATGGAATCTTCCACTGCTGCTATAATATCTAACGAGAAGAAGAAATAAATAACATAGGAATAAGGGAACTGAAAGACACTTCAATCCTTGAAGAATGAGGATTGGGGCCTCACTAGAAAGTAGAGCGAAGACAAAAAGAGGAGAGAGTCTGCCCCAAAGTCGCTGGAGAAAGCGGGAAAATTGACCCCGCTCAGGAATTCCTCCCGGTCACCAACTCCCGAGCTCATCAGGGCTGTTGTAGTCTTATCCAGGAAGCATTCTGCCGCCTCTTTAGGGCCTCTCTTAGTAGGCAGGTCCTAACATAAAAAATAAGAATGTGGGTATTGGGAAAGAAACAAATGCAAAAGCCCATTAAGGGACCCTAAGACCTTAGATACCCAATACCATCGGGGCAGGAAGACAGCAAGAGTGCACCAGGAGAGGAGCTGGCAGTAGTAAGTGGAAGCAATATCGTACTCGGTTAAGGTTCTGGGGTTGCCAACTCGCATCCTATTCCTGTTGTGAGCCCCTGGGGGACCAAAATACATAAACAGTGTTCTCTGTTCCACATGTTTTCTATTAAAGAAAATGTTGTTGTTTCCTATGGCTAGCCCGGATTCCAATCCATCAGCTTTCTTGCGTTCCAATAGAGTTGTGTGAGGTTTCCTGAAGTTCTAGCAGTCACATCAAGTTTGTTGCAATGTAGCAGGTGCCCCTTATCCATTTTACTTCCAGGTTCGTGACAAAGTGTGCATTCTTCAGATCTCAGGATGTTGATTCGTTTCAGATGAGCTGCAAGGCAGTCATGGCCAGTGTTAAGTCTGAAGAAGGCTACAGCTTCTCTTCTTGGTGTTAATTTATATTGATCCTATTGAGCATCAATGTGTTTCCATAATTTGGTTTCTTCATACCTGTTTTTGATAGTATTTTTCAAGATCCTTTTTGCTGACATAAAATCAGTCTGACTGACAGGTTGTTGTAGTGTGGTACCTTTTTTTGCTAATCTGTCTGCCTCTTCATTTCCTGCTATTCCAACATGAGAAGGGATCCACTGAAATGAGATCTGTGTGTGGAGTCTGGGAAGGGTTTTTATCATACAAAAAATTTCTTTCAGTTCTTTATTTTGAGGCTTATAATTTGACGAGATGGCTTGGATGGCTGCTTTTGAATCTGTAATGATAACACATTTTTGATAATCAATGTTTATGCCTAATAACTGATGGAGTGCATGTGAAATTGCTCTTATCTCAGCATCAAAGTTTGTTTTGTTTTGGCAACTGGGAAGTAGAGTTTGAAGAGAGATGAATGTATTCCTGCTCCAGTTCTATTTTCTTTGTCTTGTGAGCCATCTAAATATTTTTAGCCATTGATTAGACGGATATCTTTCTTCCATTGTACCGAGGGCCAGTTGTTTTAGATATTGTGGTGAAGAGTCTTTCTTGCAGACCTCTTCTAACAAAGTAAGATCTGTAGTCACTTGTATATATTCAATGGGGTTGACTGGCATACAGAGTGGTTCAAGTTTTATTTGCAGATTGCTCTTATTGATATATTCTTTGGCGAGACTTAAGGGATCTTTTTGTGTTTTAAGATTGGGGCTAGAAACTGGTTTTTTGATCCTTGTCATTTGAGGTAGTCTTTGTATACTGAGGCATTGGCTGTTTGATGTTTCATTTCTTCTTCTATTGTTTTTTTTTTCTTTTCGTGTAGCCTCCTGAGAGGCCGAGTGCAGGTCTTTCTAGTCGACGCCCGTGGGCGACCTGCGCGTCGGGATGAGAGATGAGATGAGTGGATGAAAGTGGGCAAGGATGTGGAAGGAAGTGGCCGTGGCCTGTCAGAAGGTACTGTCCCAGCATTTGCCTGGTGTTGAAAATGGGAAACCATGGAAAACCATTTCAAGGACAGCCGACGGTGGGGCTCGAACCCACGCGTCTACCGAGTCAGCAGTGAGCTTGGCCCCATGACGCTTTAGCCACTACTGTCGGTCTTCTATTGGTAAGTTGTGGGTATATAATTGCAAGGCGGTTATAGGTGTGGTTTTTATTGCGCCTGTTATGATTCGTAGGGCATTATTCTGACACCTCTCGAGGCGATCAATGTTTGACTGGGGTGCTGTAGATATTTTATGATAGGTTTGATGTAAGTATTGTAGGTTTTGTTGAGTGTGTCTTGAGTGCTCCCCCAAGTAGCTCCTGCTAGTCTCTTCAGTAATTTCATCCCTTTGCTTACCTTATCCTCCACATGTTGTATGTGTTTGGTCCAGTTCAGCTTCTTGTCCATGATGATACAGCGGAAATTCCGTTTTTTGAGCTCCTCAACAAGATTTTATCCTCCGGCTGATGATTTACAAAGAAACTGAAATCATCCAGGATTCTCAATCTATTTCTCCAGTGAATCTTCAGAAACTCCTACCACCTACTTGGCTCTTCCGGAGAGGCTATGTCTCTGGTAGTACATTGGTACTGCTCCTGGCATCACAAGAGCCTTGTAGCGGCCTTCCCAGCATGCACCATGGGCCTAGGCCATCCCCCTCTCACCACCCCTCAATGCCTCCCACTTCCACTCTTTGTGTCCCAATTGATCGGCCACCCTCCTCACCACCTGCATATATCTTCCACTTTTATTGTCCTGTTTGAATGTTTTTTGATGGAGCCTAGGTCTTTTTATCAGCAATTCATCATCTTGAACCGGCTCCAGTGAATGAGCATTCTCCATTTATTTCTCTCCAAAATATTCCCAGAGTCTAATACTTATTTAGTAGAATCTTCTTCTACCCGCCGGTTTTACGAAAGGAGCGCCAAGCCCTCCTGGTCTCAATGATTTAATCAGGCCGGTTTTCTCCTTTTAATTTTGGATTGTCGGGCTAGTGAGTTGTTGGCCCACTGCGCCTTAATCCAGTGAAGGGGCTGCCGCCTCATAGTCCCTGCACGTACTAGATTTTTACAGGGTTATCTCCCTTCTCCTATGTAATGGCCAACGCGGGAAGTCAACAACCCACCAAGAGTATTCTGGTAATAGTGGACAATGTATAAAAATTTGTTGGCCAAAGCATTAGATAATGATGTGATAATACAAAGAGTTGACTTTACAAAGGTCGCTTGACAATTTAGCAAACATGTGGAGGACCAGACAATATTATTGTCACTAAATAAGGAAATCCAGGAAGGCATAAAGGACACGACACCACCACTAACTAATAATAAGATATATTATCAAATAGGTGGCACATAAAACAAATATCCAAAGGTGACACATAAATAAATATTCAAAGGTGGCACATAAACATATGAGAAACACTAGCACAAATTTACACACTTGAAGAAACACTCGTTAAGAATTAACACACGTTACGTCTTGAGCCTAAAACACACATATTGTCTTGAACGTAGCTGCAGATCAGTACATCATAGAACGGCATGCAATACACGGCGGTTCCAAAGAATGATATAATTTAAATATGCAACACAAGTGGAGTTGCAACAAATAATGAAAAAACAGGTCGCATGGAACGAGAATGTGTCGTCGAACCAGGACTGACTTACAGTGATGCGCCGATACTGTAAGCCCAAAATGAATTGTTAATAAAACAAATTATGTGTGAAACGCAGGAAGTCAAAGTAGTTGCTGTCATACAAATACCGGGATATGCCAATCGCACGGTATTGTCACAATAGTAAAGTAGTTAAACCCAGCGTCAACTTCCATTCCAGTGATGTTGCAGGAAGTCAAAATAGTTGCTATCATACAAATACCGGGATATGCCAATCGCGCGGTATTGTCACAATAGTAAAGCAGTTTAGCCTAGCGTCAACCTTCATTAGTGATGATGCCTAGCCTTGTAACATGCTTCCAGACACGATGAATTACTTATCACACGAAGCATCATCATTATTCATACGCGTGAAGACAAATTGTTAGGCAGTAGATGAAGATAGAAGTAAACATGTTACAACAAACTATCCGACGCCGCGGATTGAAGAATTCGTCGACATGGCGCGTAGCAACATCAAGCATGGTTTGAAGAGATCGAAAATCACCGTAATGTCACTGCCCTAACAAAATATGAATCATGTGCATAGGACATGATTGCTAAGCACGGTTACTATGAAGATAGCACCAATTATAGAAAAGATTAGCTGGATATTTGTTGATATATCACAACCAGCGTTGAAGCACAACATTGTGTCATGGCTACACACTTAGAGAACAACGAAGAAGAAAAACGTGATTGGTCGCTACAAGCAGCAAGGAGGCCTCTGATAGGCTGGAAGCAGCCAATCACAGTAGAGAGTTTAAAAAACAAATTAGAGGCCTCTGATAGGCCGAAAGCTGCCAATCACAGTAGAGTTCAAAGACAAGTTAAAGATGAATCAATGTGGCCAACTTAGAATACAAAAATACCTTCTAAGCAAAAATATCCTACTGGAAACATGGCAGTGGGAATACTACATGCAATCAAAACAAATAAATCACGACAACCAATCAACATAAACAAAACTAACTTGGCAATGAATAAATACAATGAAGACAAATAATACAGATATGTACAACCACACAGAGTGGAAACAAATGGGGAAACACAAAAACTGGTTTGCCAAGACAGTGGCCGAACCATATTGCCCGCACAGAAACAACAGGCAGGTTGTTTATGAAAATACAAGAGTGTTTAGTTCTGCGGCAACAAGGGAGACACCTTGACGATGGGACGTTTCAACAGTCCAGAGGTGGTATGTAGAGAGACCACACGAGCTAGGCCGTCCTTACCACAATGAACCTCAAGAATACGTCCAAGTCGCCAGTAAGTAGGAGAAACATTGTCGTCCATAATAAGCACAAGCGTGCCAACCTTGAGGTTAGGAGACATACGGTTCCACTTGCGACGTTGTTGAAGGGAGAGTAAATGATCTGTGGACCATTTACGCCACAATGAAGTCATAATCTGTTGAAGTAATTGCCATCTAGACAACCTATTGATGGGCACTTCAGAAGCGTCAGGAATGGGCAAGGCATTCAAAGGTCGTCCAACAAGAAAGTGACCTGGCGAGAGATAGCACAAGTCAGTAGGATCCTCAGTCATAGGCGAAATGGGTCTAGAATTTAGAATGGCTTCAATTTGCACCACGAGAGTGGTCAATTCTTCATACGTAAGTACTTGAGCCTTCATGATTCTTATTAAATGAGATTTCAAAGATTTGATATTTGCCTCCCAAATTCCACCAAAGTGCGGAGAACTAGGAGGAATGAAGTGCCACTGAATTAGTAGCGATGACGTAGAATCTTGAACAACAGATTGAAAATCTGCAGAGGAGAGCAACGTACCAAGATCAGCAAGGTCAGACTGTGCGCCTTGAAAGTTGGTACCATTGTCGGAATACACTTGAGTGGGAACGCCCCTTCCACTGCAGAAGCGAGTAAAGGCTACAACGAAAGCATGACTGGAGAGGGAAGTGACGACGCCGTAGGTATCAATTGACAATAAATAGAGACAAGCTCCATAGGCCTGCTGACTGCTGTCGCAAAAGCCATGAAGTTGCATAGATTTGATTTCTGAAGCAGGCTTAATCAAACGTGGAGTAAATCTCAGAAATCGCAGGTAAATTGCTATAAATGTTCAGCCAAGCCTGCGTGATTTCCATTGGAAGGGGGTCATCCCAACCGAGTTTGTGAATCCACAAATCTTGGAAGAGAATCTTACAAGCAACTACAATAGGTGACACTAAACCCAAAGGGTCAAAGATAGAGGCAACAATGGACAAAAATCATCGCCGAAACTACGGAGTTGTTGTTTCTCTTGATGATCAAGAGGAATGTTATCTAATAGAGTCATGGAGTTTGAACTCCACTTACACAGTTCAAAACCACCTAATCTCAAAAGAAGGGTCAATTCATCATACAGAATGAGTGCGTCATGTTCGGAATCACATCCCGAGATACAATCATCAACATAGAAGTCGTTTAAAACAATCTGAGTGGCAGCTGGAAAAGCTGTGCCATCAGTGAGGGCGAGCTCCTTGAGCACACGAGTGGCTAAGAAGGAAGCTGGGGCAGTACCATATGTAACGGTGTTTAATTGATATTCTACCATTGGGTCTGAAGGAGAGTCTCTCCAAAATATTCTCTGTAAGTCACGATCCTTGTGATCTACAAGAATCTGTCTGTACATTTTACTCAGATCAGCTGCAAACGCTATCAAGTGAGTACGGAACCGAAGCAAAATAGAGAACAAATCCTGCTGAATTACAGGGCCCACCAACAAGGTATCATTAAGGGAGCACCCAGACGTAGTAGCCATCGAAGCATCAAATACCACTCTGAGCTTTGTAGAAGTACTGTGCGGCTTGAAAACAGGATGATGGGGAATGTAGTAAACTTCACCATCAGTCGGGTGGGGGGCGACTTGCATATGGTTTAAGGCTAGATATTCATGCATGAATTCAGTGTATTCTAACCTTAACTCAGGGTTACGAGCCAAACGTCTTTCGAGAGAGTGAAAACGATTTAGTGTAGCGTAGCGAGAGGCACCTAGAGGCTCCGAGTCTACCTTGCGAGGGAATCTAACCACAAATCTACCATCGTCTTTGCGAGTGGTAGTAGCAACGAAGTGTTCTTCACATATGGATTCATCAACAGACAACACTGGGGTTTCAACTTCTTCAACGTTCCAAAACGCTTCCAGCTGTTGTTCTACATGAGGGCGTGAGAGTGTAAGTGCTGATACCACGTGCGATGGTTGCGAGGTGCTTGCACTGGGCAGCTTCCCAGAAAACACCCAACCCACAGAGGTATTTTGAATGATGGGCAAATCACCGACTGGTATGATTTTACCAGGACATAACAGGTCAAAGAAATATTCTGCACCAAGAACAAGATCAATAGATTTAGTGCAATTGAAATCAGGATCAGCTAAATCAATATGTGATGGAATGTTCCATTCAGAGGTATCGAAACCAGCAGCGGGTAGCTCAAGTGCAATATTGGGAACCACGAGACATTCAAGCTTAGCAGACCAATTAGTAGCACAGGCAAAAACGTTCACATCAGCAACAACAGTAGCAGTGCTTTGATTTTGACCAACACCGTGAATGTGTACCTTCATAGGTTTGGTGTGGAGTCTTAATTTCTTAATTAAGTGTGACGAAATTAAGTTACAATCTGATGCAGAGTCAAGTAGTGCAGTGACAGGTACACGTAAGCCATTGCCAGCTAATATATTCAACTTGGCAGTGGGTAATAGAGTCCTTGAAAATTGATTGTCACGAGCAACGTTACTGCAACTAGTGTTTACCACGTTAGCATGAGCTTGAGAAGCATCATTACTAGTGCCACTGGAGGGCTCATAGTGAAGAAGAGTGTGGTGTTTTCGGGAACAAGTGTTACAAGAGTACTTCGAACATTGATGATTAGGCTCGAAATTACGCAAACAATTATAACACAATTTTCGAGACCTGACAAAATCCCATTTGGCTGTGGACGAAAGTTTGATAAAGGTAGCACATTTCGACAATTGGTGATCAATGCTCCTACAATATGTACAACGAGATTTGGTAGTAGTTAACATGGGTTTCTGAGGCGAATGACCTTCAGCTTTAAGTTTGGTTACAGCAGTATGTAATGCAGGCCTGGACACATTCCTTTCAGTTATTTCCAGTACCTTGCATTTTTTCTCTAAGAAGCTAACCAAGTCCTGGAGAGTGGGAATTCTCCCAGAATCAACATGATTCTCCCATTCACGGATGCTATCATTATCTAGTAGCTCCAATATAAAATGTGACAATAACAGGTCTTGAAGGGGAACCCCGTTAAAGTCCAAAGCTTCTAACGCATTGACATGAGAAACAAAGTGGTCGATGATGGCACGCAAGGACACTGAATCATTACCGTATGCAGGGGGCTTGAAAAGCTTGGTGACATGATTGTGCGCTATGAGCCTAATGTTATTGTATCGAGTTGTCAGCAAGTTCCATGCAACCATAAAGTTATCATCTGACACAGTAATGTTCTTTAAGAGGAGTTTGGCCTCACCACTAAGACTAGAATTAAGGTAGTAGAACTTAACAATATCAGACAGAGTATGGTTATCAATTACTATAGCCTTGAAGCTATCTCTGAAATTCAACCAGTCTGTGAAGTCGCCACTGAACTGCGGAATTTGAATTTCAGGCAACTTTATATGCGCTGCAGCTACGTTAGCAGTAGGAAATTGTGCACTCTGCAAATTATTCAAAGGGTTATCACTGTCTGTAGTGTTGGATTTTTTGAAATTGTCACAATGTAGTTTAATTTTAACCAGCAACTCAAAATATTTATCTTCGAAGTCACAACGTTCGGCTATTTCTTCGTCGATATTGTCTGTAATATCCTCTAAAGCGACTTGCGCTTCGTTATATTGTTTATAAATTTCCTCGCATTTGTGTTTGCGTAACACTAACATTTGATATTGCTCTTCTGTAATGTCCTGAAAGTTGCTAATTACTTTTTCTTGTGAGGTAAGCATGGCCTTAGCGACTGCACGCTTCCTAACTAAAGGTCGTTTTTGGGCATCCTCCATAATGACTTTAGGATTGCCCGCCTAGATGTAATTACCAGAGTTGCACACCTAACTAACACAACCAACTTAACTAACACAAAAAATAAACACTGAGACAATGGTCTCGATTAAGTTGTAAACAAACATCTGAACATAGAATACTGTATTGTGTCCTTGGGAAGTTAATGGGAACGTATACAATGTAAATTTATGGCCTTCCTGGTGAAATAGCAAGAAACAAGGGCCCAACATGGCCAAAGCAAAGCTTAATGATTCAAAGTAGTGAACAGCTCAATATCCGGCCCGGAGAGGACCAAATAATGTAATGGCCAACGCGGGAAGTCAACAACCCACCAAGAGTATTCTGGTAATAGTGGACAATGTATAAAAATTTGTTGGCCAAAGCATTAGATAATGATGTGATAATACAAAGAGTTGACTTTACAAAGGTCGCTTGACAATTTAGCAAACATGTGGAGGACCAGACAATATTATTGTCACTAAATAAGGAAATCCAGGAAGGCATAAAGGACACGACACCACCACTAACTAATAATGAGATATATTATCAAATAGGTGGCACATAAAACAAATATCCAAAGGTGACACATAAATAAATATTCAAAGGTGGCACATAAACATATGAGAAACACTAGCACAAATTTACACACTTGAAGAAACACTCATTAAGAATTAACACACGTTACGTCTTGAGCCTAAAACACACATATTGTCTTGAACGTAGCTGCAGATCAGTACATCATAGAACGGCATGCAATACACGGCGGTTCCAAAGAATGATATAATTTAAATATGCAACACAAGTGGAGTTGCAACAAATAATGAAAAAACAGGTCGCATGGAACGAGAATGTGTCGTCGAACCAGGACTGACTTACAGTGATGCGCCGATACTGTAAGCCCAAAATGAATTGTTAATAAAACAAATTATGTGTGAAACGCAGGAAGTCAAAGTAGTTGCTGTCATACAAATACCGGGATATGCCAATCGCACGGTATTGTCACAATAGTAAAGTAGTTAAACCCAGCGTCAACTTCCATTCCAGTGATGTTGCAGGAAGTCAAAATAGTTGCTATCATACAAATACCGGGATATGCCAATCGCGCGGTATTGTCACAATAGTAAAGCAGTTTAGCCTAGCATCAACCTTCATTAGTGATGATGCCTAGCCTTGTAACATGCTTCCAGACACGATGAATTACTTATCACACGAAGCATCATCATTATTCATACGCGTGAAGACAAATTGTTAGGCAGTAGATGAAGATAGAAGTAAACATGTTACAACAAACTATCCGACGCCGCGGATTGAAGAATTCGTCGACATGGCGCGTAGCAACATCAAGCATGGTTTGAAGAGATCGAAAATCACCGTAATGTCACTGCCCTAACAAAATATGAATCATGTGCATAGGACATGATTGCTAAGCACGGTTACTATGAAGATAGCACCAATTATAGAAAAGATTAGCTGGATATTTGTTGATATATCACAACCAGCGTTGAAGCACAACATTGTGTCATGGCTACACACTTAGAGAACAACGAAGAAGAAAAACGTGATTGGTCGCTACAAGCAGCAAGGAGGCCTCTGATAGGCTGGAAGCAGCCAATCACAGTAGAGAGTTTAAAAAACAAATTAGAGGCCTCTGATAGGCCGAAAGCTGCCAATCACAGTAGAGTTCAAAGACAAGTTAAAGATGAATCAATGTGGCCAACTTAGAATACAAAAATACCTTCTAAGCAAAAATATCCTACTGGAAACACGGCAGTGGGAATACTACATGCAATCAAAACAAATAAATCACGACAACCAATCAACATAAACAAAACTAACTTGGCAATGAATAAATACAATGAAGACAAATAATACAGATATGTACAACCACACAGAGTGGAAACAAATGGGGAAACACAAAAACTGGTTTGCCAAGACAGTGGCCGAACCATCCTATGTGGACAATCCCGTCCACTTGTCTCTGGTGTTCGAGACCTGCTAGCTCGGGGATATACCGCCCCATCTCGGCCACTGTAATTCAGTGTTGCCCACCCCCCACGACGTGGACGTGTCAGGCAAGAGTAGCCCAGGTGCACTCAGTTACAGCCCAAGCCCCCTGTATACCCTGGGCTGAGGGGCCCCAGAGTTTAATAATGATCTGATTTCAGGGAAACAGTATGCATCAGCACATGAAGATTACTGTAGAGCAGGGCCATCCAGTCATTGCGCTCCGGGAGCACTGGGCAGTCAGACTAGCGCTACTTCCCCTACCACCACTACACTGTGGCAGCGAGGAAGCGGACGATGTTCGGACTACGCTGACTAGATACGTACGTATAGTCGTGCGGCCGACGGCTCTTGTGGGATTGTTGAGATATTAATAGAACTGTTTTGCCATAAGAAATGTACCGCTTATACAAATCAAATGGTACTCCGATGTATGGAATGTGCAGGAAACGAACACAAGTTTAAAGTAAAGAATATTGTCATTTATTCCAAACTGAAATGTGAACATATTAGAGAGGAAAATTCAACAACAAATTGTGTTCTTTGTTACACACTAAACATTTGGCATGCCCTTTATAAGCTGTACAGAAAAATGAAATTTCCCATTCTGCTTTAAAGACTGCTGCTTCACCACTCCTTCTTTTGTATGCTGTTCAGTCATGACGACTGCAAAACTGATTTACTTACACGCTATCAACAAAGCGCATTGGACTAGACTAGCGACTGATGGATCGGCTGCACACTTCAGCGCGCTCAGCCAGCCAAGCTCCTCCCTCCACTTCTGAAACTACCTTCCAACAAAGTGCTCGTAGCACTGGCTTAGAGCGCGGCCGGAGCGCTGTCTGGATGGCCCTGCTGTAGAAAATAATAGTTCTGTAGCCCCATGCTGTATTTCTATCCCCTTTCTACAGCATCGAGGATTTGTAGCTGTGCTTTATCATTAGGCATATGTTGACACCTACTAGGGACTTACTGTATGTAATATAGTAGTTTAATATAACAAGGTACAGTCATTGGAGGAAACAGAAGATAAACATGATGAGATTCCATGTTTTCTATCCCCTGTTTCCTGTGCAATGTCTGCCTTCCTGCCGTGTATAGATTTATAGTGGTTTTAAGTCACATGCGGAGAGAGCATCGAATATGTGTAGTCTAAATAAAGGGTTCTTAAAGAATGATTGTGTTCATCTGGTGTATCTTAAATTCAATTGTGATATATTTATGATCAACAGAGACTCTTAACGATCATTTTGATCAATGTAATGAATTTTATATGTAATCATGTTATTTTATGTTGAAGTGCCACATACATTAATTTATATAAAAATGAATTTCGATATGACTTGAGTACTTTATTCCCTTAATCCCCAGCTTCCTCTGTTAGCACGTAAATAGTTAAAAAGGAAAAGATGTAGATTCATGGAAATGTTGAGAGTTGGGACAAAATGGTGCCTTAAATTTGCAGTTGATATTGTAACTTTTTTTCTTCTGGTCATTACCATTGTCTTACGAGACAAGGGTCTGTTAAAATTGGAGATGTAGATCTGGAAGTAGTAAAGCACTTTAAATATTTAGGAAGTGAATTGATGGAAAATGCAACATTGGATATGGAGATCAACAATGTGGGAGTGTTTTCTATCATCAGGTTCGGAGTTTAATTTGGGATAAAGACACAGCACTGAAGTGATGTACAAGAACTATTACTTACCAATAATGGTATATGGAGCAACTTTGTCTTACAGTACTGTATGTATTGAAGATGGAAGAGCGACAGTGATGTACAAGCGGAAATTGAAAATATATCGGTTGATAAAAGATAGTGCACAGAAATATATTACTAAAATTTGAATTGGGGATTGATCTGAGCATCACTAGGTCATCATCATCTAGCACAGTGCTTGCCACGGTGGGTGAGTGGTTATAGTGTCGGACTACTAACCCCAAGATTGCAGGTTCGCCCCTGGTCGTGGTAAGTGATTTTTGAAGGCGACAAAAATCACGACACTCATGTCATACGTTGTTGGCATGTTAAAGAACCCATTTGAATTCAGTAGGCCATGTTCAATGGCAAAATTAATCTCGGGATTTTCCGCCAACACAAAATTCTTCCATTCTCTACATGAAAGCGCTGTAGTGTCAAGGAGTTTAGATATCTAACCTCCTTGACTTTCATAGCGTTCAAAGGAACGAAGAAATTCGACATGCAAGCTACCCTCTGGGTGTCAATTAACAAAGCTTCCACCAGGCACCCGAGGCCATACGATATTATTATTATCTTGCACAGTTTCCAGCCACTGGCCGGGTCTGTTTGGAACACAAGCCTCTCCAACGTCTTCAGTCTTCCCACCATCTCTCAGCCTCCACCCTTGTCCAGTCTTCTCCTCTCTTCTTCACGCTTTTTTCCACCCCCTTCAGCCACCTGTCTCTCGGTCTCTTTCCTTCCCACTTCGTCTCGTGTACTCTCCTGGGTATCCTCTTCTCCTCCATTCGTTTTACATGTCCATACCATCTAAGTCGAGATTTCTCTATACCATCCTGTAATGGTTCCTCCTTCATTAATTCCCTGGTCCTCTCATTTCTTATTCTGTCCATCTTTGTAGCTCCAATACTGCTTCTCAAGAACCTCATCTCACTGGCCTGTATTTTGCTCTTCTCCCTTCCTTTCATAACCCAGGTCTCCGAGGCATACGTCAGGATAGGGACATAGTACGTCCGATATATGATCTTTTTGCGGCTCTGAGGGACATCCTTGCTCCATAACATGCTTCTTACACTCCCCCGGAATGCTTCTGCCCGTCTCCCCCGCTCATTTATTTCTCTATCGTTTCTTCCATTACCTTGTATCAGGCTTCCCAGATACTTGAAACTCTCCACTTTCTTCAGCTGTTCCCCACCAATTGTTATTTCCGTTGTGGTTCTTTCCTTCTTCCTTGTTGTGATCACCATCTAAATGTCTAAATACAGAAGGTTATTACAATTCTAGTAAAGGCTGGGTTTGTGTTCAATTATTACATAGCAGAACAGATCTCCATCATATTTCAGATTGAGATTAGCCAGTTTGAACTATACCATTACCTTAATGGCAATTGTATTGCTATCGATTCTGAATAGAAGTGTAAAGCGAGCATTTTGTTGTGCACGCGTTCCCAAGGTTAGTCTGCCTGCTCAGCTCGTCCAGTGCAGTGGGCTTTTTGAGTCCAGTGTTATGCGCCGCGTTAGCCTAGATTCAAACGGCGGTGGGCCTCGCTGCAGGACTCGGGTGTGTGATCCCATTGTCTACTTACCCGGGCAAGTCATTCCTCCTCACTACTGCTCCCTTGCTAAATAATAACCTGAATGTTACAGTGTTACAAAATTAGCATGGAAGGACCTACTTGTCTGTCAGGATTCAACAAGGGATGAATAATTACTCAGATTTGGTTGTATGTTTTTATTACAAAAGACTATTCTAGAAATGCACAGACACTCTTAAAGCTACGTATGGTGTTCTGATTAATTGTTCCGTAAGCCTAGTTTACTACTACAATACTGAACTTCCTTCTAGTAAATTAACTACCAGCTTTTTGCTGAGATTCATGGGAAATGGAGAACTGTTCCTGAGATTACATTTCAACTACAGTACTGGGCACTGACTACTGAAGTGATTTGAGGTACTACACTCGGATCATGATGAGACTCAAGAGAAGAGTGAAAACCATATCGGACCATTTTGTAATACAGAATGTGAGACGCGGAGAAGTCTAGACGTTGGCTGCCCTGCTGCTTGAAAGCCACCCATGATATTCCTACTCGTGTAAGGTAAATACAGCTGCACATCCTCTACGTAAGAACAATGCGAGGTAACTTAGCACCCAGAGCTAGCAAATATGACGCCGTTACAGAAATCTGATAGATTATCAACTATGGAATGTTATTGTGTGTTTCTCCAAGCTGTTTTTGCAAAGTGCAAGTTTAGTTACAGCAGGCGAGTTGGATTCGGCCACTGAATTATTCTGTAAGTACATACAATAATACATTTGTATATCATATTTGCATTTGTAGACCAAATCTTGCCGATAACTTTTGCTCATCTTCCTGCAGCTCTATGTGTGTACCTTTCTCTGTTTTACGTTAAAAAAAGGATCTTGGGCTGATACGGTTTTCACCCCAGCAATGTACAGTATATTAGAAATAAGTAATGGCTCATCTCCTGTACTGTAGTTGCAGAAGTTGAGCCCATATTACATGAGGCATTATTAGTATAGGCACTGCATGAAGATGTATCGCCACAATGAGTGCTAAATACATCACATATATCCTGGTCCAGGAGCAAGCAAACTGTCATTGCTATGTTAAATGAGCATCTAATCTGAAAGGGAAGGAAAGGATGTGTCCAGCCTGCTTGCGACTGCACAGTCGTTCACATAGAAACTCTTTTCCCTTCCCCTTCTCACGAGTTATGATAATGATGGACTTGCAGTGAAGATCAGTCCCCCAGTCTGCACTAACAGGTGAACTGTGCCTGGTATCTGTGACTTTATGGGGGAGAAATTAACGAACAATCACATCAAAGCCATCAGCTTAGTTCCCAGGAGTCAGTGTCTTGCTCACACTTCACACGGCTCAGTCCCAAAACGTACCCCTCTCGAGAGTACGTTGGGCTGCCACTAAAATCCACAAGTATACCAATTTACCATACTTCCTGGCATAATTGTCACACCTTTTTGGCCTAATGTTTGTAGAACAAAAGTAGGGTCAACTTAAAAAAACACACATAATTTAAGAAAAAAAAATTGCAGTAGTAGTGTGGTAGATGGACAATGGCGGATAGTACCAAATGAACTGGAGCCCATCACTGATACTATTCGGAAGAAACGGATTTCTTTTTTTGGTCACATTATGAGGACACCGGAAACCAGATTATCAACAAAAATTGTTGAGAAAGTTTGGAATATGAAACAACAAGTAGGATGGATTAAGGAAATTAGAGAAGATATGAAAGAATTAGAAATAACCCTGGATGACTTGTAAAACAACAAACAATACAAAAAAAATGAGAGAGATAAAAATAAGATTTCAAGCAAAAATAGACAAACGTAATACAATAAAAAGGGTATAAACAGATGAGGAACGCCTGAGAAGATCAGAGCGAATGAAAAGCTACTGGGAAACTCGGAAAGAAAACTTACTGAAGAGGAGGAACAAGAAATGATTGATTTAAGTGGTCCAATGAGGCTGTAAAAGAAGTAGTAGTGTGGTGTATTTCGCTTTTCACTTCAAGTGAAAGTAAAAGAGAGACTACCAAAAAGAGCTTTAGAAGGGTCCGAGTCTGGACAAAGATAATGTGAACCCGAGAGGACTACAATGAGAGAATGTGGGAGACAAGAGAGGATTGGAGAAGGCTCTGCATAAGTAGAAACGTTTTCGGAAGAAGGAGACTTCAAGTTCAGTGTATAATTTATTGTGAACACCATACGCACTGGTCTGAGTAGCGATGTTTCCAGGGAAGTGAGAGTGGCTGCGCGTGTGACCAACTGGCGCACAATATGCTACAATTATGCCATGAAATTTTATAAACCAATTTTAGATTCGAAAAGTAAGGAGCGACAAATAGGCCAGGAAATATGATAACTATAGTATGTATAATCATCACCCATAACATGAGGATAGCGACACTCCTTATTGTTGGCCCCACAAAGAATCGTCGTGCCATTTCATGCAAGTAGGAAAAGAGTATTGTCATAAATAAAGCTGCAAACATTTGACATGATGATGTGGGAAACCAGATGTTCTATCCAGCCTTAGCAACTTTATTATAATGTACCATATACAAAATACCCTATGTTTCTTTTAATTTTTTGTATTCACAGAGAACCTTTTGGTTATAAATTGACATCCTCTAATTTCCAAATGGTTCTTTATTTTAAAATTAATTTATAATGAGGGGAGTGTCAGGAGTCTGGTGTGGAACCACAAAGTTCCCGAGAAATGTAAAAAAATCTTGTATTCAACACCTGTATTGACATATGCAGCCAGGCACGTGGACAACTAAATGGGAGGAAAGTAGAATCCAGGCAGCAGAGATGAAGTTCCTTAGAGATATAATTGGAAAAACCTGCAGAGATAAAATCAGAAAAAAAGGAAATTAGGGAGAAAACAGCATTCCCGAAGTTACAAGGCAAATGGACAAATGGTATGGACATATGATGTGAATGGGAGAAGACAGAATCCCAAAGCGATTATAACTGAGAAAGTCACGACCGGGAAATGAAGAAGAAGAAGATGATGACAAGACAGGATAGAAACAACAAAATTAAAGTGGTGTGGTCACATGATGAGGATGGAAGAGGAGAGAGTACCAAAGAAAGCTTTTTCCGAAAAGATGACGGGGAAGAGACCACGAGGAAGACCCTGAAAAAGATGGACGGATACAGTCTGGAAGTGCATAGAGAACAGGGGAAGAAAACCTGAAGATGTACTTAAAAAAGGAGAGGAGTGGTGGAGAGTCAGGCAACGATGGAGGTCTTTAATTCACAACCCGACCCAGGAAGCTGGAAACGGGAAATGAAGATGATAATGATGGGAATATTACTTGAAAAGATGAACAATATTCCAAAAAATAATTTTCAAACAAAAAGCGATAGAAAAAAAAGTCGTATTGAACATCGGGTTCCCACGTCATGATCTGACAAGGGAGCCTCTTGATGCACATCAAGTCATAGGGAAGACATCTGTGATGGTATTACATCCACAAATTACATTTTAGATTATGAAATTGAATTTAGTACTTTTTGTATAATAATGTTCAAACAATTGAGTTCTCTTTCTTTCTCTCTATCTTCAGTTTTTACATTGTAATAGATTATATGATGCAATGACTGTGGGCACCATTATAGTTCATCTATGTAGGTTTGCACTTTTAGACAGTTTTTGCGGGAATGATATTCCTACAGAACATATTGTGCCAGTCGTTTCGACTGACACAATGTTTTGTCCCTACCCCTCCCCTTTCCCCTGGCTGCTTGCCACGGAGGGCGGGCTCTCATAATGATAAACTATTATTTCGAACATTTCAAACTCCCGCTTGTCTTCCCCTGCCCTGTCGGCGACTTCCGGATGCGGGAGTCACGAGAAGCTGTGAGCCTACTCTGGTAACATCCAGAATATTCTCGAAAGCTTATCTTCCCGCCGAGCGCCCAAAATGCTGCGCTGTGATTGGTCGATGTGACCGCGCATGCGCGGAGGCCAATGTGTGTTAGTGTGTCTTGGAGACACGATCTCTTCGAGTCGTCCCTTCGAACTGAACAGTGGTCTTTTGAGGACAGGCAATATGTAATGCCTACAAGAAAGCATGGCCGGGACTCGGAGCCCGTGCCACGTTTCGTTGTGGTGAATAAGCCACAGTTGAAAAGGTACTATGTAAAATACTTTTGGAAATGCTGATGATATTTTCTTTATTTTCACTCCCGTCGGAGTTTTATTTTATTTTAATGTTTTGTACTTCTAGTGCGGGTTAGAAGCTTGCGTCTGTGAACATTTGGACATGAATATTGTGGGACCACGTAATCATATAAATTCTTATTTCACGTTGGTGTTGACCTATATCCTTGTTGATATTTTGCTCTTATTATACTGAGCTTGGTGCGGTATTGCACGCTCAGAAATGCCTCGCATAATTACAAACACGTGGTTGATCGTGTAATCATAACGGTCACAGTAAAGACGCCAACATAACTATTTGAAATAACTTAACCTCAACCTTTGAAATTAGTACGGACAATGAACCATTCTTTGAAGCATTATATTGTAATATTATGTGAACATGTTGTGATTTTTGGATGGGGAACCTTTTCTGTAATTCTTGTCGACATAACCCTACATTGTCGGCATTTGGTCTGGCCGTTGTAGGCGCCTCGTGGCACATTGTGTTCTAGGCCACTAACTTAATTTTCTCATTGCCTGCTTGCAATGTCTTGTATTTTATTTTGAGAGCATTCTGCTGTCCAGTAAGCCCTCCTGGGCCGACATCATGTAAAGTCTGCCACTAGGTTGGAAACACGTGATCGTGTAAGTAATGTAGACTCAGTGGTTTCTCGTACCACACATTTCCACCCTATTGCTGCCACGGTTGGCAGTTTATTCTTGCTTCCGCTCTCCCGAGCCTGTTTGTTTTTTATCATCCTTAAATTGTTTTTCCACGGGTCTGCCATGCCCGGAGTTACGACCAGTTAAGGGGAACCTCCAATATTTTCTCTTATGCCCAAGCGCTGATCTTGTGCCCCTGCCACTATGTAACCCTTTTATTTAAAATACATTTTATTTGTTATACCTTGTTAAACATGACTGATTATTACTGGGGGGATATCTAGCAGCAAAACCCCACCCTCTGAACAGTTGTTCAGTCCTCCACTCACCGGTCATTCTGATCGTTCCACTGGGGGGAGGTGTAAGTCTTATAACCCCCCTGGTGCACATATCAATCTGCCTCTACCACATGCATTCCAGCCAATGAGCTATCACCCACAAGTCAGCCAGCAATGGCCGCTGTATTCCGTCAAGGTGTCAACAGCTGTTATGAGTTGCCTAAACCTGCATTACTGATAGATCATTTGGGAAGTTGGTATGACAAGTAGTACTTAAACCTCCCCCCAAAAATGGCACCACTGATTGCGTGTCTTGCCATGTTTGATACATTTCATGCATATATTGAAGTTCCAGTTATCTGGGGATGAAGAACTATCACAGGAGCTCCCTTGTCAGACTGTTACACTGCAGCAATCTACCACACTATCAGGTAATGAGATTCCTTACACTAAACCTTAACCTAGCGACAAATTAGAAGAGAAAAAAATAAATACTGGTTGGTGTTTACAGGTTTGGATTTCAACCTTGGAGACTCCTTAAGGCTTGCTTCACTATGCTCCATGTCCACGCTGCAACAAACAGTACAACATGTTGAAAGCTTCCCCTTTGATCTTGTGTAATTTTCAACAAAAATGGGCACTTCTTTAGCGAATCAGTGATAGAGGTTCTGTTTTATGACACCAGGATCGTGGGTTCAATCACCAGTAAAGGAAAGTGGATTTTTGAAGAAGAGGATTTTGAGCAGTGCCATGACTACGAGGTAAACTGATTCTGAAAACCAGTCATTGGACACGAAAAGGAGAGACACAGGTGAAAAGGACAAACACACCGATGGGCCGGAGGGAGAGATAAAAGGGAAAAACACAGCCGGATATACCGCTGTCTTCAAAAGCCATACTATGGTTCATCTACTGTAAGTTTGCACTTTTTTGACAGTTCTCGCGGGAACAAACACTCCTACAGAACATATCAATCCGCCTCTACTACGTGCATTCCAGCCAATGAGCTATCACCCACGTGGCAGCCAGCAATGGCCGCTGTATTCCGTCAAGGTGTCCACAGCTGTTATGAGTTGCCTAAACCTACATTCATCTCGCAATATCAATTCATTGCCCTTTTTAAAAGGAAACTTGTATTTCTTTGTGACATTTATGAAATAATCGTTCTAACAGCACACCTTACCCACTGACTGCTCGCTGACAGAATAACGTTACATCATTGGACGCGCTATGACCAAGACCTCGGCTATAACACAGCAGCTGATAACTTAAATGTGAGAGTGGAATTATTTTAGGCCCATCATTTCACAGCTCGAGGAAAATGCTTATTATGGTATGATACGATCATTACTTGACCTGTTGGATTGATATTAAAATAAAACATACAAAACATTTCACCATGTAATTAGGCCTACACAACAACTCATATTTTAGGCCTACTTTTTGCACTAATGCCATATGAAAATTATTCACCAGTCCAATGTCCTTGGGGAAATCAATAGTTCTGCTGCCTTTTCTTTTACCATCAAAAAGAGAGAAATAAAATAAATATCTTGAACAAGAAATTCCGTATCTGCTTCCGACTCTATATTCAGAATAAAGATGTCCGACCTGGAGACATCTCAAGCTACATAATATTATTTACTCAACATTTAAGATAACCATTATATATTTATCTGAGAAGTGAACAAGCGTTCAAATGGAAATAATACTTTCAGACGACTTTGCGCAATATTATCAATTATAATTATTATTGAATGAAAATGAAAATCCACAGCCTGCTTCCAGTCTCCGACCGGGTCAGGAATGGAATGAATGAAGCCCCCATCTAGCGGCGAGGATATGGACTGTGCCGGCTGCCGAGGCCTGACGCACTCCTCTGGGGCAATGATTAAATGAATGACAGATGAAATGAAATGATAGTGGAGAGTGTTGCTGGAATGAAATTTTGACAGGGAAAACCGGAGTACCCGGAGAAAAACCTGTCTGCCTCCGTTTTGTCCAGCACAGATCTCACATGGAGTGACCGGGATTTGAACCACGGACTCAGCGGTGAGAGGCTGGCGTGCTGCCGCCTAAGCCACGGAGGCTTCAATTATAATTATTATTATTTAATATAATTAACACGTTATTTTCTCAGGCGGATGAACACAGTAAAGTGCCCATTACCAACCGCACGCCCATCCCACGAGCACGTGGTAGTTCAGTTTGATATTGCAACTTTTCAGTCTGGCCGACAGAATATGTTGCCAATATATTCACAATTACAGGAACAAACGAAAAAATAACCTGAAAAAACTTACATGTGAATAAAACATGTATTTATTTGTTATGGACTACAGGTTATAAATTGAGTCTTTCCTTATGAAGGTTGGCAACCCTAGCTGTCAAAAAAGTGCAAACTTACAGTAGATGAACTATAACAAGGGGAGAATACAACGCATGGGTCACCGATTCGAACCATCATTAGCATACGTGTAGGGCATAACCAGGTGCATGTAGTAGGGTGCGCTTCTCAGCTGTTTCCGAAAAATTAATTAATTGCAATTACAGTGCGGCGTCCATGTGCGTTGTATGCTAGCAAGAAGCCAACGAGCGTGTGGTGCAGCGGTAAGATTACAAAATGTAAATGCCCTGCTTTGTAAGCGCGGGATCACTGGAATGAATCGCACGCTTTTGCAATGTGTTGTGTTTTTTCTTTCTTTTTGTAAACATTGCTAATTCGCACAACTGTACGTGTCGTGAATAATGTTTATTTTGCAGTCAATTGTAATAACGTGTTATGTGAGCGGGAAAAGAGATTCTGAAACGTTTGTGTCATTACCTAATGTACAGTATCGGCATTGCAAATACATTGGTATTATACACGGTCAGGTGTATTCTACAGGGTGATTCAAAAAGAATACCACAACTTTAGGAATTTAAAACTCTGCAATGAAAAAAGGCAGAGCTAAGCACTATCTGTCGGCGAATTAAGGGAGCTATAAATTTCATTTAGTTGTACATTTGTTCGCTTAAGGCGCTGTTGACTAGGCGTCAGAGTTAGTTGATGCTAAGATGGCGACCGCTCAACAGAAAGCTTTTTGTGTTATTGAGTACGGCAGAAGTGAATCGACGACAGTTGTTCAGCGTGCATTTCGAACGAAGTATGGTGTTCAACCTCCTGATAGGTGGTGTATTAAACGTTGGTATAAACAGTTTACAGAGAATGGGTGTTAGTGCAAAGGGAAAAGTTCTGGCCGGCCGAGAACGAGTGATGAAAATGTAGCACGCATCCAGCAAGCATTTGTTCGCAGCCCAGGAAAATCGACTCGCAGAGCTAGCAGAGAGCTGCAAATTCCACAATCAACTGTATGGAGAGTCCTACGAAAAAGGTTAGTTATGAAACCTTATCGTCTGAAATTGGTTCAAGTACTGTCTGCAGCTGATAAGATTAAAAGAATCGATTTCTGTGATTTTATCCTTGCTCAAATGGAAACAGATGAATCTTTCGTTTCAAAGATTGTGTTTAGTGATGAAGCAACTTTCCACACTAACGGGAAAGTCAACCGTCACAATGTCTATATATGGGGCACTGAGAATCCGCGGGAAACAATTCAGCATGAACGTGACTCGCCTAAGGTGAACGTTTTCTGTGCCAATTCAGCCAAATAAAGTTTTTGGTCCCTTTTTCTTCGAAGGTGCTACTGTAACTGGACTACAGTATCTGGAGATGTTAGAGAATTGACTGTTCCCTCAGCTCGAACAAGAAGCACAACAATTCATATTTCAGCAGGATGGAGCGCCACCACATTGGCACTTATCTGTCCGTAACTACCTGAACGTCAACTACCCGAGGCGATGGATCGGCCGCCAGGCAGCCCGTGACAGAGCATTTCATCACTGGCCTCCAAGAAGCCCTGATCTTACCCCGTGCGATTTTTTCTTATGGGGGTATGTTAAGGATATGGTGTTTCGGCCACCTCTCCCAGCCACCATTGATGATTTGAAACAAGAAATAACAGCAGCTATCCAAACTGTTACGCCTGATATGCTACAGAGAGTGTGGAACGAGTTGGAGTATCGGGTTGATATTGCTCGAGTGTCTGAAGGGGGCCATATTGAACATCTCTGAACTTGTTTTTGAGTGAAAAAAAAAAAAAAACCTTTTTAAATACTCTTTGTAATGATGTATAACAGAAGGTTATATTATGTTTCTTTCATTAAATACACATTTTTAAAGTTGTGGTATTCTTTTTGAATCACCCTGTATTACTGTATCTGTATACATTTATACATTGAAGGCCCAGTCTGTTCCGTTCATTGCACGTCTATGAACCATCGGATCACCCCGTACCCCACAAGCAGTGACTCATGCTATGGGTATTGGTTGGAAATTGCCAATGGTTACAAAAAAATAAAATACACACACTGCAAAGGCTCACCGGTGAGATTCGATCCAGCGATCCCGCACTTACTAAGCAGGCCTCTTACCGCTGCACTACGCGCTTGTTGGCTTCTTGCTAGCGTACAACGCACATAGACGCTGCACTGTAATTGCAATTAATTAATCACTCGGAAACGGCTGAGAAGCGCACCTTACTACTTGCGCCTGGTCATGCCCTACACGTGTACTAAAGATGGTACGAATCGGTGACCCATGCATCGTTTCCTCCCCTTGTGAGCCATCAATGCTACAGCCTTTGATTAGCTTGGTTTCACCATGTCCTAAACCTTTCACTTCAAGTGATGTGTTGATTGACATACGAACTGGTTGTTGCCCTTCCCCTCCCCCCTCCGACACAACTGGGAGTTGAAAAGAACTTGTCCAAGGCTATAGCATTAAAGAGGCATCATCTGGTTTGAGGCTGGCAGTGTGTCTGGTACTGTATGGTATCCCTGTCGGGTGGGGAAGGGTGATGGACAGAAAGTGGAGTAGAGTGAGGGTGTGAGAGAGCGTTGCCAAGTGCTAGACAAGAAACAGTTTGCATATGCTGGTGTGAAGGTGCAATCATATCAATATACATAGGCTGTTAATCATTGCTACGAGTACAGTAATTTTTACCAACTATGCGTTTATCTTCAAGACTTGGAAATGTGTGGCTGCATAGCTAAATGCACCCATCTCAGTCATACAGTTAGATAGCAGTGCAAGAGAGCTAGATAGATCCACCTCAATGAGGGCCTGAAATACTTTCCAGAAGTACAGGGCGTTCGTTAAGTCACCGGACTGTAACTGCAGTGTCTTTATATTTGTTTGGCAAGGACATTCTCGCTCACTCGCTCCGCCAGTGACGGCTCAGTTGCCGGCTGACGCGCGCGCGTATTTTCTGCAGAATACGGTGCTTAAAATCAGTATCTTGCATTTTTACTCACCATGCTTACAGTAGATGCTGAAAATGTTCCCCATCCGCTGCCAAACATAATGGGCATCTACTTATGAAGTTTCCAATTACTCCGGTTAATTTAGCTTCAGTAAAGGAATAATGACCTTAACATCTATTTTTATTGTTTACTGAACCTGTACGTTTGAATCTCAAATTAGGCAGTTGTTTTATTGTCCGATTTATAGGAATGGGTCTTCCTGGAAATTTCCCTCAAAACGTTTTTTCTTGTTCTAGCACACGATTTCCTGCACGTTATGCACGTATTGTGCAGATATAAGTTTCACGTTCAAGTAAGGAATATTTCACACAAGGCATTACAGCACTACACACAATCACAATAAAACAACTGCCTAATTTGAGATTCAAACGTACAGGTTCAGTAAACAATAAAAATAGATGTAAAGGTCGTGATTTCCATAGTGAAGCTAAATTAACCGGAGTAATTGGAAACTTCATAAGGAGATGCCGATTATGTTTGGCAGCGGATGGGGAACATTTTCAGCATCTACTGTAAGCATGGTGAGTAAAAATGCAAGATACTGATTATAAGCACCAACTCTGCCGTACATCGCGCACTGTCACTGGCGGAGCGAGAAAGTCCTAGCCAAGCAAATATAAAGACCCTGTATGAAAAATCGTAGCTTACCTGACAAAATAAGTTAGCAAGCTTGGCAGTGAGATGTTAAATCTTCTTTGTATGATCTTGTATGCAGGTTTCATGTTACAGACCTCAATTAATTACTGACACTTTCCTTCGCAATGTTTGGCAGCGCATTGAGATATCTCTGCAAAAATCTTTAAGACGTTTGTCACAAGGACTTGGAGTATCAATTGGGTCCACACATTCATTCATCATCTTGCACAGTTTCCAGCCACTGGCCGGGTCTGTTTGGAACACAAGCCTCTCCAACGTTTTCTGTCTTCCCACCATCTCTCAGCCTCCACCCTTGTCCAGTCTTCTCCTCTCTTCTTCACGCTTTCTTCCACCCCCTTCAGCCACCTGTCTCTCGGTCTTCCCCTCGGTCTCTTTCCTTCCCACTTCGTCTCATGTACTCTCCTGGGTATCCTCTTCTCCTCCATTCGTTTTACATGTCCATACCATCTAAGTCTAGATTTCTCGATACCATCCTGTAATGGTTCCTCCTTCATTAATTCTCTGGTCCTCTCATTTCTTATTCTGTCCATCTTTGTAGCTCCAATACTGCTTCTCAAGAACCTCATCTCACTGGCCTGTATTTTGCTCTTCTCCCTTCCTTTCATAACCCAGGTCTCCGAGGCATACGTCAGGATAGGGACATAGTACGTCCGATATATGATCTTTTTGCTGTTCTGAGGGACATCCTTGCTCCATAACATGCTTCTCACACTCCTCCGAAATGCTTCTGCCTGCCTCCCCCGCTCATTTATTTCTCTATCGTTTCTTCCATTATCTTGTATCAGGCTTCCCAGATACTTAAAACTCTCCACTTTCTTCAGCTGTTCCCCAACAATTGTTATTCCCGTTGTGGTTCTTTCCTTCTTCCTTGTTGTGATCACCATCTCACTCTTATTTATGCTAAATTTCATCCCATATCCTTGTATTATTCCTTCCCACACGTCCAACTGTTCCTGTACCTCCTCCTCCTTGTTTCCCCAAATCATCAAATCATCTGCAAACACCATTGCTTTCATCTTTCCGTCCCCAATTACTTGTGCCACTCGGGTCATTATGTCATCCATCACCACAATGAAAAGTAACGGTGACAGTGCACTTCCTTGTTTCAGGCCGTTTCTTTGTTCCAACCAGTCAGATCTCTCTCCTCCCACTTTCACACAGCTCACGCTTCCCTTGTACATCTCCTTTATCCTCTTTATAGTCCATTTCTCTACTCCTCTATCCTCCAGGGACTTCCATACTTTGTTTCTGCATACACTGTCATATGCTTTCTCAATGTCCAGGAAGGCCATCAGTAGATCTGTTCCATACTCGTAGTGCTGTTCTTGTAACTGCCTTACAGCAAAAATCAAATCCACTGTGGACCTTCCTGCTCTGAAGCCATGTTGTTCTTCCCTCATCCCTCCTTCTATCCTTGTCCTAATTCTCTTTTCCAAAACTTTCTCGAAGATCTTTGCACAATGACTCATCAGTGTTATTCCCCGATAGTTTCTGCAATCTGTTCTACTACCTTTCTTGAAGATCGGGACAATGATTCCTTTTTTCCAGTCCTCTGGGGTCTTCCTTTCCTTCCATGCTGTCCTCATCACTCGGTACAGCCACTGTATCCCCACCTCTCCTGCTGCTCTCACCATCTCCACACTCAACTCATCCACACCCGGTGCCTTCCCTCCTTTCATCTTGTTCACTGCATCTTCCACTTCTTTCCATGTTAAGTCCTTTTCTGTTTGCAGTTCATCTTCCTCTTCCCCGATTTCTTCCTCCTCACCATCTTTTCCATTTGGGTTCAGAAGTTCTTCAAAATATTCTTTCCACATTTTCTTCAGTTCTTCCCTATTTTCTATCTCTTGTCCCCTTTTGTTCACCATTCTAACATAATCCGTAGGATCCTTCCGCCTCTTATTTTTTACCATCCCATACAGGACCTTTTTTGTACCTTCACTATCCTCCTCCATCATCTTTGTCCACTCTTCCATCCACTTCCTTCTCTCCTCAGCCACCACTCTCTTCGCCTCCTTCTTTCTTTCCTGGTACTCTTCCCTTGTCTCCACCGTCCTATTTTGATACCACCTCCTAAAGGCTCTATTCTTTTCCCTTACTATATCTTTTGTCTTCTCATTCCACCATGGTGTTTCCTTCCACCTCTTCTTACTACTTGTCCTCCCACATACTGCTTCTGCTGCACCCACTAGTGTCTTCTTAAATCTAGCCCATTCCTCTTCCACCCCTCTTTCTTCATCTGTTGGAATTCCTTCCTTTACCATTTTGAGGTACTCGACCCTTCTATCCCCTTCTTTCAGTTTCCATATCCTTATACGTCTTTCCTGGTTCTCAGTCCCTTTCTTCTCCTTACTCCCTCTCAGGTTCATTACCAGTAATCGATGGTCGCTATCCAGGTTCTCCGATGGTATAACCTTGATGTCCGTGATGTTCTTATTTAATTCTTTCTCATACAGTATATAGTCGACCACACATAAAGCACTGAAAGTGGGACATAGTGCAACAATTCGTAATTTTATTGGAAGAGAATGAGCGCTATTGCTGGTTCCAACAACTTGTCATACTGCTAACGCGACCATGCCTATATTGCAATTTTTTACATCGAGTAACCTGATCTCAGGAAATTTGTAGCCTCATCACTAGATTTAACCTCTTCAAATTTATTTCTGTGGGGATATAAAAAGAAAGAGTATACAGAGATAATCAGCATTCCTTACAAGAACTCAAAGAAGCAATTTCTAAATGTATTGTTAGGCCCCTTAAAACAACAATTATCATCATCTAAATGTATTGGAGAAATAACACCAGCAGCTTTGAAAATAGTGTCGTGAAACATGTGTAAGCAAGAAAATGGTGCTCACTTTCAACATCTCTTGTGAACAGCAACTGTGGGAACCCAATGTGTTATGTCTGAACATTTAATACTCTCAGCACTTCCACCGGAGTTAAAATATTTTGTTCTTCCCTTTGGCCAGAGTGTCTCCGGGAAGAGACCAAGTTATAAGGACCTTGAAGTTAGAGATAACAACTGGCATCAAATACAAGAACAACAGTTATGGATGGACAGGACAAATTAGAGACGGCTCGTATATAACCGCACCCGGCTTGCTGGAGCGAAGAAACAATGATGATGATGATGATGATGATCTTTACTTGAATGTATGTGGAAGTATTGTGTGTAATCACTAATTTGTTTGTGTACTACAACGTAAGAAAAAAAAATCCGAAATATTGAGTCTGGTGACTTTTATTTAATTATGTGCTTAAAGGTGGAAAATATGTTACCGTATTAAGTTTCCAAGATATGTTCTTAAATTGTATCATATTTATGTCCCCCAGTTACTCGAAATATAATTGAAACGTCCAGCTGCTTGAATAATCCATAATCCTTACTACAGTACAAAATGTTCCCGCCTAATTGGCCGGGGCTTGCCTCAGCTTCCCAATCCTACAATACTTACTGGAGACGCGCAATACAAAATCATGGATGTGCTGTTTTCTAATTCCATTCTAAAGAGCAGAATAAAACATGGTGTCCACAGGCAGGAAAAGTCAGGAATTTTCTTTTTGGCCAGGAAAAGTCAGGAAAAAGTGTGAAAATATAGCGTGAGTCAGGAAAAAAAGGCGAAAAGTATTAGAAAGTCAGGAATTTTATATTAACCATATTAACTCCTTCAAGTTCTACTTCAGGAACTGTGACATCTGTAGAATCTTTCTGTTATAAAGATGGAGTCACAAGTGCCGAAATAAAGTGGGCTCTTAATGTGGTCCAAAATAAATTCTCTTAATTCTTGTGAAAATATTTCAGAAACCTTCAGGGAAATGTTTCCTGATGGTGCAATTGCAACAAAATTTCAATTGGGGAAGACAAAATGTTCATACAGTATGTCATCAATTATGGATTAGCTCCATACTTTCATAATTTACTGCAAGATGAAATTCTTTCATGTGATAATGTTATCTGTTTTGATGAGGCATTGAACAAAGTTGTTCAGCGAGGTCAGATGGACCTCTTTGTGCGTTAACTTGACATTAACTGCAATGAAGTTACCACCAGATATTTCAACAGCATCTTTATGGGACACGCAACAGCTCAAGACATTTTAGAGGGAACCTCTCCTCTTGCTGGAAAGAGTACCGTATGTCTATGGCCGGTATTACACTATCAAAGAAATGTGTCAAAGATCTTTGATAAAATATCTTTTATAAAAGATATGACAGTGTAATGGGGAAATCTTTTATAAAAGGAGGTTTTATAAAATTTCTTTTATAAAATGTATGAGCATCATGGTATCTTTGATAAAAGATTCAAACCAAAATGGCGGATCATAACAGCTGGAATATTACCACAACAAATATGCTCATATCAGAGTGTGAAATGCATGAAATGTTACATAATGAATGGTATACGATGTAAAACATGAATAACATATAGAAACTGCGTGTAAAAATAGCCGAGGCTATATCCGCTGCGCACAAAGGACGCACATTTGAGGATATAAAGAGGAATTAAATAGTTAAATAGGCTGAAATAAGCCGTGAATAGTAGTTAAAATATTTGTTTTATAATTTTTCAATTACACTTATGATATTACAAACGAGTGTAAATAAGCACTTTATCCTTACCGGTACGTAATACATCTAACTAACCATGATATGGCAGTGTCTAGTTAGCGGAATGAGTAGAGCGCTCGACTCTGGTTCGAGGGGACCTGTGTTCGAACCCCACTCAAGACGTTATTTTTTACTTCGTATGTTTCAATTTTCTTTGCTCGGGCAGTGGTTTTTTCGAACGTCTCCATCATTCATTTCATCATAATTATAAATAATTAAATATTAATGTAATTTTTCAAGTGCTCGTACTGCAGCTTGTTCACCAAGATTTTACTCGTAATACACTTTCACGTGGGCGACCCATGGTTTAACCCATAGACGTTCACTATATCTTTCCGTTTCATTTATATACCGGTATTACCACCACAGAATTTCAACTACCGTAATACAGTAAAGTGAACAAGAAACTGTCCTTCATCCATTTTGCTGAACTATGATAAAATATTTGATGTAGTGTAATGGTGTGATTATTGCTTTGTATAACTTATATAAAAGTTCAGTTTTATAAAATATTTGATAAAATTTCTTTGACAAATTTATTTGATAGTGTAATACCGGCCTATGGATGGACCGAATGTAAATTTGAGTTTCATAAAAAAGTTCAGTGACCAAATAATAGAAGATAATGTAGATGGCAAACAACTCATTAACCTTGGTGTTTGCGTCCTTCACGTTGTCAATGGAGCCCTACAAACAGGAATGCATTCTGTAAAGTGGGGCCTTCAATTATTTTTGAGAGAGACATATATTATGTATTGAACCCATGTACCATGGCCTCAAAGAGAGTCGAATCCATGTACTTTGAGAAAAGAATGAAAGAATCATACAGTTTCTAAGGGAACGGAGAGAGATTTCAAACCAGGATTATAGCTTAACATTGTGCAAGCGCTAGGGCCAGGTGTTCCTTAGATGAGCTCATGCCTCTTGACATTTATAAGGAGCCAGTCATGGATATTATTAGAACGAGTGGAAAGTTTTGACTGTAAGACGAAGAAGCTGGACTCGGAAATTGCTCTTACGTTGCAGGAATATGGCAACCTCGCTGCTGAGTCAGAACAGGAATAATTAAATTTAACCCGTTTACGAGTATAAAAATAAGTAAACAGATACAGTACGGTGAATCAATTTGGATTAGAGATTTTTGTGTAAAGAAAAACCTTGTAAAAATTGCACAGGAGAAAACTGCAAACGCAAGTAGACGTCATTGGGGGTTCACCGAGACCCAAGGAGTGGGAGAATAAAAAAAGAACAGCACCACCCACACAGTTGAGGACGAGAAATTAATTAATATCTCGGAAATGCACGATCGATTTCTATGGACAGGAAGATTATTTTACGTTTGGAAGACGAGCTGTCTGGAGATACGATTTTTATAATTGTGCGACAATTAGTTCAAAAGTTGGTCACGAAAAGGACTAGAGTTTTATCTTTTTTTGGCTGAAAGGTATAAAACTCCTGGCCTCACCAAGCCAATCATGCAGTCTACGAGAGCCCGTGAGGGGAACGTCATGCTGTATCAGTACATGCAGTATTAGTCCGTCCAGGGGGGCGTTACGCTGGAGCATCATAATCATCAGTCTACGAGCATTCCGTGAGCGGAAGTGCTGCACCACAGCGTATACGCAGTATTCAAGAGCCCGTGAGGGGAACGTTAAGCTGTATCAGACATTGATCCAGAGCCTGTGGGAGGCTATGCTACAAGTTCACCGAGTGTAGACCAGTTACGATATAAGTACGCTACGCTGAGGGTTAGCAGTTCGAGACTTTGAAGAGTCCTAAATTATAAACAACATTAAATATACGGACTTTAAAGAAATATCGCCAAAGTAAGACACAGCGATCAGTAGGGAACTTCGAGTTCCAGAAGAACACTAGTTCAATACAGTTACGAAGTTATAAGAACTCCAACAAATAAACGGCGTTACGTCTAGTAAAGACATTGTTAAAGACATTAAGTCCTGTAAAGGACAAGAATAAACAGTAATTACGATCGCGAAAGATAGAAGTTCAAGCGAAAGGAACTTAGGTTCGAAACCAGAGGGAAACGTACTCTAGTGAGAAAACGTCAAAAATATACGATAGACAGTATACGGTCCTCGAAGGGAGGCCAAGATATAGAAACTATAGGGGGCGATAGACCACCATATATAAATAGAGGTGACGGCAAAGTAAAGACATTTTTTCGCCTAGTTAAAGCAGATAAAGTAAAGCCGAGTAATAGTCAATAGAAGCGGTTTTGAGAGACTGAAACCAGTAGTTTCCATTGTAGGAGAGAGAAACTTTGAACGAGTAAAATCACACGTCCAATGCAGGTCGATAGGATTCACATCAGGGATCATCAACAGCCGACAGAAATCGTAAAAATCGTTGAGATACGCCCGTGTGATAGGAGTGAAGTGTAAATATTGTAAGAAAAGAAATAAGAGTGTCATTTTAAGTGTTTTAGGTAAAGTGAAAGCGTTTTATGCACAGTGATATGTGTTATAATATGTACCAGAGTAATATTTTTTAGTGTTTTAATGTGTGTTCAAAACGGATACACCAGTGTATAAAAAAAATGTTGTCAGTGTTAAATATAGTGAATATGTGTCAAGAAATTTCTGTACATAAGATGAGATTGTACAATATGGAGTAGGTCAAGAAGGTGGGCCAAAATGTCACATCAAACGAGAATAAAGGTCAGAAAGCGACCTTAAACATGTAAGTAAAGATTTTCATTATGTTTTGGTGTCGGGAAAAATTTTGTGTACAATTCCACCGGAGTTTTGAGTAGAAGGGATGTTTTTAAATGAATAATAACTAAATAAGAACGCGATCTGAACGAAAATAAAGTTTTAAGAAATAATAAATAATTATGTGAAATAATAAATCCTGTAGAGGAAATGCATGGAATAAAATGTCAGTATTTAATGAATGTTATAAAAGCAAGCGTGATAATAATAATTATAACAAAGATATTTACATAAAGGTAAATTTGAATTATATGAAAGAAATAGCTTTTGAGCTTTTGTAAGGAATGAAAACATGATGTGAATAACAAGGTAAAGAAATCTAAATAAAGATTAAATTGAATGATATAAAAATATATAGAGCGTTGAAGCCTTAACAAATGTATAAGACATGATGTGAATGCGTGTTCTTAAAAAGGGAGCAATTTATTGTCAATGGAAAAGATTAATATAAGAATTAAGATATGTATCAATTGTTACTATGAAATTTATCAGTTCTTTGGAAGACATTCGGCCGTAAAAGTAATGTGTAGCATAATGGAACGCAATTAAATAAAAAGTTACGCTAGGAACGCGTAAAAGTTAAAGTACTTGGTAAGTTACTTATGGAGGGTGTTTGATTGCAGTGAATTGAGATATGTTGTAAGTCCTCTAAATTGTGACGTGGATCACGAGGCCATGTGTGTATTATTTAAAAGGGAGCTAATGTACGGTATTATTGAGCGTAGGTCCTGTAAGCTACGGCTTGACCCTAAATCGCGTTTTGTATAAGTCCTCTGATGTGGAAATGTTCCCGAGGCATGTTAAGAGATTCGAACCTAGAATCCTCTTGTTGTTAAAGCCCCTAATTATTCGTCGTAGAATGTGTATTAATCTTCCCAATCAATGAGGACCCTCTCATCTATCTATATATATAAAAATCAATCTTACGTGATAGTTTGTCTGTGGGTGTGTATGTCTCCTATGCATTCATATACCACTCAACCAATTGCGATGAAACTTGGGTGAGATGTTGAGTACACTCTAAGGAAGGTTTCTGACTTAGTAAATCCATTTTACAATAGGTAGCGCACGCGTAGATTCAACAAATGAGTGACGATGCGCGAAGCGTTTCAAACAAGTCCCGTATGTGTTCATATACCATTCGTCCGATAGCGATGAAACTTGGGTGAGATGTTGTATACACTTACGTGAAGGTTTCCAAATTAGTGAGTATATTTCACAGTAGATAGCGCACGAGTAGATTCAACAAATGAGCGACGACACGCAAAGTGTTTCAAAAATGTCCCTTATGCATTCATATACCATTCGTCCGATAGCTATGAAACTTGCGTAAAATGTTGTGTACACTTCAGGGAAATTTTCTGGCTTAGTAAATCCACTTTACAATAGGCAGCGCACGAGTAGATTCAACAAATGAGCTACGACGCGCGAAGCATTTCAACAAAGTCAGTTTCAAAAAAGTCCCGTATGCATTCATATACCATTCGTCCGATAGCTATGAAACTTGCGTAAAATGTTGTGTACACTTCAGGGAAATTTTCTGGCTTATTAAATCCACTTTACAATAGGCAGCGCACGAGTAGATTCAAAAAATGAGCTACGACGCGTGAAGCATTTCAACAAAGTCACGTATGCGTTCATATACCATTCGTCCGATAGCGATGAAACTAGGATGAGATGTGTGCACTCCAGGGAAGGTTTCTGGCTTAGTAAATCCCTTTAAAAATAGGAAGAGCAGGAGAAGAATCAACAAATGAGCGACGACGCGCGAAGTTTTTCATCAAAGTCCCATATAAGGTCATATACCATTCATCCGATAGCGATGAAACTTGGGTGAGCTGTTGTGTACACTCCAGGGAAGGTTTCTGGCTTAGTACATCCATTTCACAATAGGTAGCGCAGCAGTAGATTCAACAAATGAGCGATGACACGCGAAGTGTTTCAACTAAGTCCCGTATAAGGTCATATACTATTCGTCTGACAGTGATAAATGTTTGGTGAATTGTTGTGTACACTACAGGAGAGGTTTCTGGCTTAGTTAATCCATTTTACAATACGAAGCGCACGTTTAGATTCAACAAATGAGTGACTACGCGCGAAGCGTTTCGACAACGTCCCGTATACGTCCACATACCATTCATCCGATTGCGATGAAACTTGGGTGAGATGTTGTGTACACTCCAGGGAAGGTTTCTGGCTGAGTACATCCATATTACAATAAGTAGCGCAAGTAGAATCAACAAATGAGCGACGACACGCGAAGCGTTTCAACCATGTCCCGTCTGCATTCATATACCATTCGTCCGATAGCTATGAAACTTGGGTGAGATGTTGTGTACACTTCATGGAAGGTTTCTGGCTTAGTAAATCCACTATACAACAGGCAGCGCACAAGTAGATTCAACAAATGAGGGACGACGCGCGAAGCGTTTCAACAAAGTCCCGTATAAGGTCATATACCATTCTGCCGTTAGCGGTGAAACTTGGGTGAAATATGGTGGACACTCCAAGGAAGGTTTCTGGCTTAGTAAATATATTTCACAGTAGGTAGCACACGAGTAGATTCGACAAATGAACGACGACACGCGGAGCGTTTCAATACACTCCCCTATGTCTTCATATCCCATTAGTCCGATAGCGATGAAACTTGGGTGAGATGTTGTGGACACTTACGTGACGGTTTCTAACTTGGTAAATACATTTTACAGCAGGTAGCGCACGAGTAGATTCAACACATGAGTGACGGAGCGTGAATCGTTTAAACAAAATCCGGTATGCGTTCATATACTATTCATCCGATTGCGATGAAACATTGATCAGTTATTGTGTACACGCCAGGGAAGGGTTTCGACTTAGTAAATCCATTTCACAATAAGTAGCGCAAGAGTAGATGCAACAAATGGGTGCCGACGCGCGAAGCGTTTCAACAAAATCCCATATTGGGTTCATATAACCTTCTTCGATTGTGATGAAACCTTGATGAGTTATTGTGTACACGCCAGGGTAGGGTTTCGACTTAGCAAATTCATTTCTCAATAGGTAGCGTACGAATAGAATCAACAAATGAGTGACAGCGCACGAATCGTTCAAACAAAATCCCGTATACGTTCATATACCATTCATCCGATTGCGATGAAACTTTTGAAAGTTGTTGTGCACGCTCCCACGATTGATTCTAAATTAGAAAATCCATTTTACGATAGCAAAGCGGCAGTTAACGGAAATTGAAAAACATGTTGTGTATCCAAAAGCACTTCAAAAAACAGAATTTCAACGGCAACACTTTCTTTGATTGGCATTGCAACGCATGCCGGGTACAGCTAGTAATTAATAAATGCCAAGGTTACGAAAGTGGTTTATGAGCCAAAGAATATTGTTGAATGGAAATAAGTGAAGTAAAAGCCAGGTCTCTCCACAGAACTGAGAATAATGTGAAGGTTTGTTTTAAAGCATTGAAGAGAGCTGCCACCGTAGGTTAGGCAGAGAGTCGCTTTCTTTGTCATAAATCACGCCCGAGTATAATGGCCTGACCCTCATCGAGCGAGGGTGGGTAAAAACCGTCTTGTAAGATGTGTTAAATACACCGTGAGTGTTTAAAGTTGTTAATGACCCGGGCGTTGAACCGAGGTCCTTGTAGATTGATATTATCGCTTGCCAATTCAGATCGTAGTTTTCTTATGTGATAATGGTCTTATGAGACAAATGAATTAAATAAAATCCCTATTGTAATATTGGATGGAAAATAGGAATCCATGAGTTTTGTGAAGATAACTAGGTTTCGGGAGTGATCATAGTTTTTGACTTTGTCAAGTAATCTTTATAACTCTGGAGTACACAAATAGTTTTCCCGATCACCGTAGTGAATTTGCAAAACTTGAGAGAGATAGTAAATACGGAGAACATGTGATATGCCCAAATATTGAAGTGAATAATTAACATGTAATTTTAAATGTAATTATATATTTGTTTTGATGATAAGAAAAGATAAAAATAATTCTTGAGGTGTACAAAAATATGACACCATTATTATGGGAAAGTATCGAGCCAAAGAAGCTCGTAGTTATTTGGAACTTTAAGATAAGTACTTTATGGAAGTGAAAATAATCGTGAGTTGTGGGTGTAAAGAAACCCACATATTCAAATAACATTTGTGTTTAATTTTTTTGGACTCCGTGCTCATTTGGAACCGGAGAAGTTTTAATTTGTCTAGTGGCTTCAACGTGGGGCTGCTAGCAAAACATACCTTTTTTGGCGCCCAGTACCCAGGGCTGAGTTTTCCTAGGGAAAACCCGAGTTTTCTCGAAAAATCAAAATTTTCATTTTTTTGAAGAAAAAAAAATGGTTTTTCGAAATTTTGAATTTTAAATACTTCCATAAAGGTCTTTGAGTTTGAATAAGAATATCAAAAGGGTACGGTGTAGTAAACACCCGTACCAAAGTAAATTTTTAAAGAAATTGGGACACAATGGTTCAGATTACTATCTCTCAAACATGTTCTAGCGATGTGGCATTAGTAGCCCACTATATTCTAATAAGATGGCATTGAGTGAAGAGATGCAACGGCTTTTGGAGGCTATAAAAGCCGATAACAATGAGAAGTTGGAGGCTATAAACAATACATTGGGCCTCCAAAAGGATGAAAATAACAAAGTGTTCGAATCCATAAATGAGAGTTTGAATAAATTGGACAGCCAACAGGAGGAAAATAACCAAAAGTTAGGATCCATGAATCAAAGTTTAGAGTCACTAAAAACTGATAGTGCTAATATGGGAACTAAATTAGTAGATATCGAAGCTAAAAGTGATAACATGGGAACTAAATTAGTAGATATCGAAGCTAAAAGTGATAACATGGGAACTAAATTAGTAGATATCGAAGCTAAAAGTGATAACATGGGAACTAAATTAGAAGCTATCGAAGCTAATTGTATAAAAATGGATAAGGAAATGAAAGAGGGGTCCAAGGTTTTAGAAGAAACAATGAATACCAAATTTCAAGATTTTGACACTAAGTTTGGGGACAAATTAAATGATTTAAAAGGGAAAATCGCAAGTGAAATTCAAAGGGAAAATGAAGTATTTCAGTCAGAATTGCAAGGCCAAATAAATACTATGAACAAAAATATGGGAGAATCACAAAATGAATGCCGAGAAAATTTTAAAATTTTAGAGGATAATTTTGGTACTATAGAAACTAAATTAAATAGCATGGAAAAAGCATGTAAAGAAAATGTAGAGGAATGTGAAAAGAAACTTGTAACCCAGATCCAAGGTGTGCAGAAAAAATTAGCTCAGATAAAATCTAACAGCGATATCTGTAAAACATTCCGGGATGAAATAAAACAAAGTGTGAATGAGCTAGGAACCCGATTTGGAAAGGTTGAGGAGAAAGTAGGAACCCTCGAGAATAAAATCGGTGTAGTTCAGACCGAAGTAACTGAGATGAAAAATCAAAATCAAAAGGATGCGCGGGATATGAAAAGTCAATTTGAGCTGTTTACCGGGCAGGTAGATGATAACTTAAAGAAGTATGAGGGTGAAATAAATCAAAGATTAGGCATATACGAGGGGCATCTCCAGAGTGAAAGAAAACAACGAGAGGACGAAAATAAGGAAAGTACCCATAAGATAGATGAAATAAGTCAGGGTATTAATGATGTTCAGGGAACCATCGGAACATTAAAGGTCGAAGTAGGAAAAACTCATATGGAAGTAGGCCAGATCCAAAATGACTTGATGATATTATATAAGAGTCAAGGGAAAACTGAGGAAAAACTGGAAGGAATTGAGGAACAAAGAGAAAGTATTTCCGAGGAAATAAAGAAGATATTTGAGCTCCGTGAAAGGGCAAGTAAAAATTGGTATACAATACCCAAACAAGAATTAGAGGAATTGTACAAAGAAATCCCTAAAGTTAAAGAGTCATTAAGAGAAACAAAGAAGAAATTTGCAGAACGTATGGTGAAAGAAGGAAAAATGGAATTAGCTTCGTGGGAACAGATAAAGACATTTGTGGGGGAAATTAATGAGATAAGGGAAAAATGGTCGGAGGTACATGATAAATGGAATCACATTTGGTGGAATACCTTTTATCCAAAGCCAAAAGAAGGAGATTACGTGCAGGAACAGAAACAATGGATAGGAAAAGAAAAGAGTAAGATGCATCAGTTCACGATGAGCATGTATGATGAACAAGATATAATAACTGTTCAGGAGTTAGCTGAATTGAGAAAGGTTAAGATTTCGGAATACGAAGAAATATTAGAAGCCATCCAAAAGAAATATGAGGAATACATGTGGGAGCAGAACCGTCAGGCAAATGAAATAGTTGCCCAAGAGGAAAAACAAGCTGAAATTGAAGAAGAAAAAGAAGTCACGGTGCCAGAGGAGCCCAAAATTGATATTAGAGAAGAAAACAAGAAGAAGAAATCGTAATAACTCCAGTGAAGACTGAGAACAACCTTGAGATCCTTCCTGAAGAAGATATGGATACTCAAGAGGAAGTAGTAAGTCCAGACCAGGAGGATAGCCAAAATGGAAACGAGCTGCGAAGTGAAGAGAATCATTTTGATAAAAAGGTTGAGCTGGAAGAGCCAGAAATAATCTCCGAACAGGAAATAATGAAAGAAGCGGAAGTTGAAGAGATGGAAATAATAATTCCTGAAGAAATGGAGAAAGGAAATGAAACCATGATAGAAACTATTGTCGAAGCACCGATAGAAACAGAGGTTCAAACTGTCATAGAAATTGAAGAAGAAAACTCCGAAGAAATTCAGGAGGTGAAGAAAGATGAGATACACTTAGAAGAAACTCAGGATAAGAAAGATAGGAAACAATTAGAAGAAGAAGAAGAAAAATTGAAGGCACAGATCCTTGAATTAATGATAAAATGTCAGGAATGCCAACGACAGAAAAGAGAAATGGAAAGAGGTCCAAACACGAGCCAAGAAAACCTCAAAGGAAAAGATGAGATTGCTGGAGATAATGAAAAGAAGGAAGGAGATGCCTTTGAAGAAAATCAGGAAAGAGGAAAACCGCAATTGGTAGTCGGTTTACAGGAAAACAGATACCCCATGGAAACTAGGAAAGGAGGAGAGACAATGTACAATGCCTTGGAGGAAGAGGACGCTCAGGCATATTTCAGTTGGAAACTTCGTAAAAAGAAAGGGAAGGATAAAAAGAAGAGAAAGACGGGAGATCTGAAGGATCTAAAGAATTGGAAAAGTCGAAAAAAGAAATACTCTTTCGAAATGCCATCTCGATGCGAGATGAAGAAAAGAATTATTCCATTGGAACCAACGGGTTAAGCCAGATGCAACCGTTGAAGAATAAAAGGAATAAAATTAATTTTGTCTGAAATACCATCTCAAAAAGAGATGAGGAAGGTGGTAGAAAACCGAAAAGAGTCAGGTGAGGTTAGACCGAGCTCTTAAGAATTAAAATGAAATTTTACAGACTTGAGGAGTCTGACAATAATAATGATGATGTTACGGGTAAAGCCGGTTGCACCCGTAATGCGTTAAAAGAAGGTCATTAAGTTGACAATATGTAATGAGGAAAGAGAAACAGACCGACAAGAAGTCCGTCTAATAAAAGAAGAAAAGAAACAAACTGTTTGAGTCAAGTTTGGAGAATACACCAGACTAGAGGAAGACTAACAAAACACCCGAACGTGACAAGAAATTTATGACCCTGAAGTGTAGATGTCCACTAGGGGAATGAATGAATGAATGAATGAATGAATGAATGAATGAATGAATGGGACCTTTAAGAAAGACCCATACAAATAGAAACAAGAATGAGATAGAAAAAGGAAACAGAGCTCAAACATTCGAGTGCGAATGCGAATTGGAGAAATTATATTGGGAAATAAAAGAAATAATTGATTTTATTGAAGAAGAAAATTTCAATTTAAGGAAGGAGAATGATGAAATAAGGGAACGGGTGGGGATAGACCACACCCGTAAAGAAAAATGAGGTTCTGGAAACCTAATATCCAGACAAATAAAAAGGAGAAAGAAAGGGTAGGGACAGAGCGTACCCAACCAACACAACTACCGGATATGACTTAAAAAGATGAAAGAAATCAAATTATCGGGGGATTTTTTAGGAATAAAGAAACAAAAAGAACGGAGAACGTTATAATGGCTTCGACTATTAAAGGAAAAATAAGATTTTTATAAATAATTGAAATAAATTTCCTCAAAATTTTTCGAAAATGTATTAACCTAAGGAGGGGTGAGATGAACCCGTGTACCATGGCCTCAAAGAGAGTCGAATCCATGTACTTTGAGAAAAGAATGAAAGAATCATACAGTTTCTAAGGGAACGGAGAGAGATTTCAAGCCAGGATTATAGCTTAACATTGTGCAAGCGCTAGGGCCAGGTGTTCCTTAGATGAGCTCATGCCTCTTGACATTTATCAGGAGCCAGTCATGGATATTATTAGAACGAGTGGAAAGTTTTGACTGTAAGACGAAGAAGCTGGACTCGGAAATTGCTCTTACGTTGCAGGAATATGGCAACCTCGCTGCTGAGTCAGAACAGGAATAATTAAATTTAACCCGTTTACGAGTATAAAAATAAGTAAACAGATACAGTACGGTGAATCAATTTGGATTAGAGATTTTTGTGTAAAGAAAAACCTTGTAAAAATTGCACAGGAGAAAACTGCAAACGCAAGTAGACGTCATTGGGGGTTCACCGAGACCCAAGGAGTGGGAGAATAAAAAAAGAACAGCACCACCCACACAGTTGAGGACGAGAAATTAATTAATATCTCGGAAATGCACGATCGATTTCTATGGACAGGAAGATTATTTTACGTTTGGAAGACGAGCTGTCTGGAGATACGATTTTTATAATTGTGCGACAATTAGTTCAAAAGTTGGTCACGAAAAGGACTAGAGTTTTATCTTTTTTTGGCTGAAAGGTATAAAACTCCTGGCCTCACCAAGCCAATCATGCAGTCTACGAAAGCCCGTGAGGGGAACGTCACGCTGTATCAGTACATGCAGTATTAGTCCGTCCAGGGGGGCGTTACGCTGGAGCATCATAATCATCAGTCTACGAGCATTCCGTGAGCGGAAGTGCTGGACCACAGCGTATACGCAGTATTCAAGAGCCCGTGAGGGGAACGTTAAGCTGTATCAGACATTGATCCAGAGCCTGTGGGAGGCTATGCTACAAGTTCACCGAGTGTAGACCAGTTACGATATAAGTACGCTACGCTGAGGGTTAGCAGTTCGAGACTTTGAAGAGTCCTAAATTATAAACAACATTAAATATACGGACTTTAAAGCAATATCGCCAAAGTAAGACACAGCGATCAGTAGGGAACTTCGAGTTCCAGAAGAACACTAGTTCAATACAGTTACGAAGTTATAAGAACTCCAACAAATAAACGGCGTTACGTCTAGTAAAGACATTGTTAAAGACATTAAGTCCTGTAAAGGACAAGAATAAACAGTAATTACGATCGCGAAAGATAGAAGTTCAAGCGGAAGGAACTTAGGAACTTAGGTTCGAAACCAGAGGGAAACGTACTCTAGTGAGAAAACGTCAAAAATATACGATAGACAGTATACGGTCCTCGAAGGGAGGCCAAGATATAGAAACTATAGGGGGCGATAGACCACCATATATAAATAGAGGTGACGGCAAAGTAAAGACATTTTTTCGCCTAGTTAAAGCAGATAAAGTAAAGCCGAGTAATAGACAATAGAAGCGGTTTTGAGAGACTGAAACCAGTAGTTTCCATTGTAGGAGAGAGAAACTTTGAACGAGTAAAATCACACGTCCAATGCAGGTCGATAGGATTCACATCAGGGATCATCAACAGCCGACAGAAATCGTAAAAATCGTTGAGATACGCCCGTGTGATAGGAGTGAAGTGTAAATATTGTAAGAAAAGAAATAAGAGTGTCATTTTAAGTGTTTTAGGTAAAGTGAAAGCGTTTTATGCACAGTGATATGTGTTATAATATGTACCAGAGTAATATTTTTTAGTGTTTTAATGTGTGTTCAAAACGGATACACCAGTGTATAAAAAAAATGTTGTCAGTGTTAAATATAGTGAATATGTGTCAAGAAATTTCTGTACATAAGATGAGATTGTACAATATGGAGTAGGTCAAGAAGGTGGGCCAAAATGTCACATCAAACGAGAATAAAGGTCAGAAAGCGACCTTAAACATGTAAGTAAAGATTTTCATTATGTTTTGGTGTCGGGAAAAATTTTGTGTACAATTCCACCGGAGTTTTGAGTAGAAGGGATGTTTTTAAATGAATAATAACTAAATAAGAACGCGATCTGAACGAAAATAAAGTTTTAAGAAATAATAAATAATTATGTGAAATAATAAATCCTGTAGAGGAAATGCATGGAATAAAATGTCAGTATTTAATGAATGTTATAAAAGCAAGCGTGATAATAATAATTATAACAAAGATATTTACATAAAGGTAAATTTGAATTATATGAAAGAAATAGCTTTTGAGCTTTTGTAAGGAATGAAAACATGATGTGAATAACAAGGTAAAGAAATCTAAATAAAGATTAAATTGAATGATATAAAAATATATAGAGCGTTGAAGCCTTAACAAATGTATAAGACATGATGTGAATGCGTGTTCTTAAAAAGGGAGCGATTTATTGTCAATGGAAAAGATTAATATAAGAATTAAGATATGTATCAATTGTTACTATGAAATTTATCAGTTCTTTGGAAGACATTCGGCCGTAAAAGTAATGTGTAGCGTAATGGAACGCAATTAAATAAAAAGTTACGCTAGGAACGCGTAAAAGTTAAAGTACTTGGTAAGTTACTTATGGAGGGTAGTTGATTGCAGTGAATTGAGATATGTTGTAAGTCCTCTAAATTGTGACGTGGATCACGAGGCCATGTGTGTATTATTTAAAAGGGAGCTAATGTACGGTATTATTGAGCGTAGGTCCTGTAAGCTACGGCTTGACCCTAAATCGCGTTTTGTATAAGTCCTCTGATGTGGAAATGTTCCCGAGGCATGTTAAGAGATTCGAACCTAGAATCCTCTTGTTGTTAAAGCCCCTAATTATTCGTCGTAGAATGTGTATTAATCTTCCCAATCAATGAGGACCCTCTCATAATTAATAAATGCCAAGGTTACGAAAGTGGTTTATGAGCCAAAGAATATTGTTGAATGGAAATAAGTGAAGTAAAAGCCAGGTCTCTCCACAGAACTGAGAATAATGTGAAGGTTTGTTTTAAAGCATTGAAGAGAGCTGCCACCGTAGGTTAGGCAGAGAGTCGCTTTCTTTGTCATAAATCACGCCCGAGTATAATGGCCTGACCCTCATCGAGCGAGGGTGGGTAAAAACCGTCTTGTAAGATGTGTTAAATACACCGTGAGTGTTTAAAGTTGTTAATGACCCGGGCGTTGAACCGAGGTCCTTGTAGATTGATATTATCGCTTGCCAATTCAGATCGTAGTTTTCTTATGTGATAATGGTCTTATGAGACAAATGAATTAAATAAAATCCCTATTGTAATATTGGATGGAAAATAGGAATCCACGAGTTTTGTGAAGATAACTAGGTTTCGGGAGTGATCATAGTTTTTGACTTTGTCAAGTAATCTTTATAACTCTGGAGTACACAAATAGTTTTCCCGATCACCGTAGTGAATTTGCAAAACTTGAGAGAGATAGTAAATACGGAGAACATGTGATATGCCCAAATATTGAAGTGAATAATTAACATGTAATTTTAAATGTAATTATATATTTGTTTTGATGATAAGAAAAGATAAAAATAATTCTTGAGGTGTACAAAAATATGACACCATTATTATGGGAAAGTATCGAGCCAAAGAAGCTCGTAGTTATTTGGAACTTTAAGATAAGTACTTTATGGAAGTGAAAATAATCGTGAATTGTTGGTTTTAAAGAAAACCATGTGTTTTAATCTAATATTTGTTTTATTTTTATGCTATTCCTTGTTCACTTTGGACAAGTATAATGATATGGGTCAGTAGTTTATGTGTTTATTTGTTTGTAGCGCCATAATTTTTGATTAATTAAATGTGTTAAAATAGGAGTTGATTTTGTTGTTATTTTTGCAAGTGTATCCTCTATTTAATCCAAAATATGTAAGTCACAGAGTGGGAGAACTTACCGCAGCCCCGAAAAATCCCGAATTGAGCAATGCTGGCATACTGTGATTTGCATATTTCTTGCTGCAAGGGCACAGTCTTGAACGACTGTCCTGCACGCCGAGCAGAGTACTTTGGTTTATGTATTATTGCATTATAATTTACTTTATTTTGTATTTTAAATGAATAAAGAGGCGAGCGTTGGCCTGTAAATAAAAAATAATAATATTTGTTTGCTCAATAAACCTTTTTTCCGATATTACGATGACTTCACGAGTCAGGAATTTCGTTGAAAAATGGTCAGGAAATGTCGGGAAAAGTCAGGAAAATTGACATTGAAAATTCTGTGGACACCATGTAAAAGGTCACTTCAAAATGTTTCATACCACTCTGTCAATACTCACAAGTTTTGCAGAGCACTGTAATTTCAAGTAAAATTTACTGTCAAGGTAAGGGCTATTGGAACTGTTGTCTCCAGCCCCCTGCTATACTTAATGACTAGGGAATTCCTGTCTTGAAATACTACTGCAATACAGAGACGAAATAGAGAAGCAAATTACTGGAATTGCCAAGAGTCGAAAATGTGGGCAGCAGTCATCCAACATACCACCAAAAATAGGAAATATGTACTTATGAATAAATATGCCAGAATATGTATTTATTTATAAAAACGGAAAAAATGTGTAACTAAAAAAAATTAGTCAAATCAAAAATATTTTAAACGTAACTATCCGGGTCTTAGTTATAATATACTTACCTTTGGCCCTCTAAGAAGCATGTAGAACCATTAGTTATTGTCTTTTTTGTTTTTCTCATCCTCTTGTTATGGGCCTGTCATCTTTTTTGTGTACATGAGTTTAACATTCGTTGCTGTTGATTCTTTGGATGTGAACTTGTGCGAGTTGCTGCTAGTGGGTCAATACTGACTTTTCAAAAGATCTGTTTGGGAGTCTACTAGCCAGCGAACTTTGGTTGGTCGGGTTCCTTCAATGATGATAAAGTTTTCCTTGATCAATCGAGAGTTGTCCATTTGTACTATGTGCCCATAGAATTTCATATGTCATTCTGTCTCTGAACATACCGTATTTCTTCGCATAATCGTCGCACTTTTTTGGCCAAAAATTCGTGGAAAAAAGCAGGGTGCGACAATTATGCGAAGAATATTAAAGTTCAAAGAATATACTGTATCATTATTTGCTGCATGGGCCAGTCATACGCGTAGCGTGAGTCTGGCGCGAGTCATAGCCTGCAGTCAGAGACAGGCTTCTTTCTTCTAACAAGGTCACAACAGGTTAACGCTCGCAGAATGTGCTGACGAAGCTGGCCATTCGCGTCGTGGTTCATAGCCCGCAGGCATAAATACGAGATTACTTTCTCCTGACAAGATCAAGCCAGATTAGGCCTATAAACTCGCGGAATGTGCGCTGGCCGTTCGCGTCACAGTTCATAGCCCGCAGTCATAAAGACGAATTCCTTTCTGCTGTCAAGACCACGCCAGATTAGGCCTATAAGCTCGCGGAATGTGCGCTGGCCGTTCGCGTCGCGGTTCATAGCCGGCAGGCATAAAGACGATATTACTTTCTCCTGACAGGATCACGCCAGATTAGGCCTATAAGCTCGCGGAAAGTCCGCTGGCCGTTCGCGTCACAGTTCATAGCCCACAGGCATAAAGACGAGAGAACTTTCTGCTGATAAGATCACGCCAGATTAGGCCTATAAGCTCGCGGAATGTGCGCTGACCATTCGCGTCGCGGTTCATAGCCCGCAGGCATAAAGACGATATTACTTTCTCCTGACAAGATCACGCCAAATTAGGCCTATACGCTCGCGGAATGTGTGCTGGCCGCTCGCGTCACAGTTCATAGGCCGCAGGCCTGAAGATGAGATTACTTTTTGCTGAAATGATCACGCCAGATTAGGCCTATAAGCTCGCGGAATGTGCGTTGGCCGTTCACGTCGCGGTTCATAGCCGGCAGACATAAAGATGAGGTTACTTTCTCCTGACAAGACCACGCCAGATTAGGCCTATACGCTCGCGGAATGTGCGTTGGCCGCTCGTGTCACAGTTCATAGCCGGCAGGCACAAAGACGAGATTACTTTTTGTTGACAAGATCACGCCAGATTAGATCTATAAGTTCGCAGAATGTGCGCTGGCCGTTCGCGTCACAGTTCATAGCCCGCAGGCATAGAGAGGAAATTACTTTCTGCCTACAAGCTCGCGGAATGTGCGCTGGCCATTACTTTCTCCTGACAAGATCACGCCAGATTATACGCTCGCGGAATGTGCTAAGTGACGAAGCTTGCTGCTCACGTCACAGTTCATTGCCCACAAGCATAAAGACGAGATATTTTTTGTCTGACAAGTCGCGCCAGGTTATAAAGTCGCGGCAGCAAGTGCAACTGACTGGCGCACAAATACGAACATGCTATGCGAAGATTATGCGATGAAATTTTATAAACCTATTTTAGTTTTTGAAAAGTGGGGTGCGACGATTACGCGGTGTCGACGATTATGCGAGGAAATATGGTAACTCTGCTGACCTCTACCATCTTGGACTAAGTATTTTCTGTTCCATTTTCTCGTTATATTTAATGTTTGAGTAATAAATAGGTTAAAAGTTCTGCCTGATCAATACTTTTTATTAAATATGATCACTGTGTGGTCATGAGTGGGACATGTTTCGAGGCCTAATTGTTTTTTGGCCCCTGAAACAAATTTGGAAACTCTAACAAGAAGTTCCATGACGAACTAAGGAGCGTACTTTTCATGCCAATGATTATTCTACAGTATATGAATCTATCTAGAATAATGACGAAATTAAGTTGGTAATATCGAAATGTCTAATTAGTTCGAAATATTCCTGGTATAATGTAGCCTAATAGAGCACTACAGTTGGCAGCCCTGGTGACTGTATATATTCTTAGTTCCATCTCTTAAGGTACAGAATACAAATTTTGGATGAAATCCCATTGTTAGTATAGAAGTTACATGTATTTTAAAATTGGACCTATCAGCAAGCATAGAATCATGTTGGCAGCACTGACTTATATTAATTACTCCAAATTAGTCTAGTGTGTCAGGTGCTATACATGTGCAAAGTATAGAGCTGTTGGCTTGCATACTTTCTGATATATTGATATTAGGGTAAAAAAATATAGACAGCATTTATTAACAGTTGGCAGCCCTGATTGCTCTTAAGAATACTTATAGTCATATCTGTTATGTCACACATATCACATACGAAATTTGGTTGAAATCCAACTGATAGTATAGAAGTTACATGTATTTAAAAATTGGTCCTATCAGCAGGCTTGGAATCATGTTGGTAGAACTGAAGTATATAAGTTACTCCAAATTAATCTAAAATGTCAGGTACTATACGTGTGCATAGTTAAAAGCTGTCGGCTTGCATACTTTCACCTATATTGGTATTTGGATTAAGAAAATAGAGCGAGCAATTATTAACAGTTGGCAGCCCTGGTGGCTCTTAAAAAATACACTCAGTCATATCTGCTTATGTACACATATTACATACAAAATTTGGTTGAAATCCAATTAATAGTGCAGAAGTTATATGCATTTAAAAATTGGACCTATCAGAATGCTTGAAATTATTTTGGCAACACTGTCATGTATGGCCTCCTGGAAATTAAACTGAAATAGTATTATCTAAATGTGTGCCAATTCTGGAATAGCTCCCATGCATACCTTCCATGATATACAACATGGAGCTCAAATTTCTAGTGCGTGTTTTCAGCAGGTGGTAGCACTGACATAATTTTCAAATATGGGCTTGAGATATTTCGGTATACTGTACATCTTTACTCATACTAAATTTGGTTTTGATTGCTGCAGCCGTTTAGGAGTTGACAGGGGGACACACACACACAGCTAGACAGAAGGACAGCCGGGCAGACACACATTTTCCCGGATCGATCTCATAAGTCTACTTTTTCCTCATTTTTGCAAAATGTGAAAAGTAGGTTAAAAAATGCCTGATTTTCTTGCAGATCACTGCTAGTGGAAAAACGTGGTTAGTATAAAGTCTTATAAACTAGGAACCCTTTCAATAGGGTAAAACTGTCTAGTTCAAATCTTCCAAAGTGTTAAACGATGTGACAATTTATGAAAACCAACACACGCTTCACTGTGGTCAATAGATTTTAATGAAACATAAAAGGTATTTGTTCAGTACAGTAGCAACAGTTGTGAATAAAATGAACCATGTTGTTGGAATCCAGCAGTAACGATGGATTCTCATGCATCATATTGTGTTGATTTATGCATTCAATTTTCCATCTTTCTTTATGGTGCACCATATAAGGTTTAATAACAAGGGCGCTACAATCTTCACCCACTCCTCTCGGATCACGGCTTTAGTTCTCCATCGTTTTACTCCCATTCTCCTCAGGTCATCCTCTACGTCATCCAACCATCTTATCCTTGGTCTACCCCTCATACGACGCCCTCCAGGTTTACCTTCAAAGACTTTCTTTGCCATTCCGTTCTCCGTCATTCTTTCAACATGCCCTAGACATCTCAGTCTATTGCTTTTTATTTCGGCTACTAAATCTGGTTTTCCATTTAGTTCTCTGATCTCTCTATTGTTTCTGATTCGCCAAAATCCACTATCATTCACTGGCCCATATATGTTCCTAAGTATCTTCCTTTCCCATCTTCGTAATAACTCCTCATCCCCTTGCGTCATAGTCCATGCCTCTGAACCATAGGTCACCACCGGTGTCACTACAGTGCGACAGATAATTTCAGATTCCTACTTAGGCTTCTCGTCTGGAATACCTTGCTTAAGGCATAGTAACTCATGTTACCAGCTGCAATCCTGGTACATATTTCTTCTCTTATGTTGTTATTTTCTGTTACTATTGACCCAAGATATTTGAATTCCTTGCATTGTTCATATTCATTGTCACTTAAATGCACTTTTGTCGTTTCACTGTATTTTCCCCAGGATGGCAGCATGTACTTGGTCTTTGACTGGTTTATCTTTAGCCCCATCTCAGCGCCACACAGTGGTCATATTTAATAAAAAGTATTGATCAGGCGGAACTTTTAACCTGTTTATTACTCAATTAGTTTATCATTACGGAACCAGAGTGAACCTTGTAAGTTCTAAAATATTTAATGTTGATGGTTAATGATGCACTAACTGGGAGAATGACAGTGTGGAAGTGACGAAGTTTGGCTTTGGTGGAAAGTGATATCTTGTTGCTATCATTATCATTACTACCAAAAATGGGAAAGAATTAAAAAAAAAAAAAAATTAAAATTTACCCCATGAAAATGAGAGATTAGTGATGAGGTAGTCCATCTTTAGCTCCATCATATCTATGTGAAGGCCACTTTCTCAAGTAGGAATTGAGCCATGAATTGGACACTGTACCTGTGAAGGAGACCGTCACGACATGAGCAAGTCGCGCAGCGAGGCGTTGTTGTCCCGTATCATGTGTTCCGGCGGCTCCTCCTTCAGCTTCACCATGCGCATGTGCGACTTGGAGAAGGCTATGCTGCGTTGCAGGGCGTCGAAACTGAGCGACGCATCGTTCTCTTCCACAGGCGGCTCCCCCGTGCGGCTAACCTGAAACATGGGAACAGTGGGCCAACATAAACAGGGCTTGCCTTTATTACTTCAAAATCCATTATAAGGGCATTTAATCGGGCTTGTATCAGAAAACAGAGCTGGTGCTGCTGTCTGGGACTAGGTAAACTAACACAAAAAGTGATAAAAATGTCCAGCATAACTGAACACATTGGTACACTGGGGCGAAACGCTAGCAATGTGTTGAGTTATGCTGGACATTTTTATCACTTTTTGTGTTAATTATAATGGCTCAACGGACAATAGTCATTTTGATTATACTAGGTAAACTAACAGAGAGATATGGTTTCCCCCTCCATTGTTTTGGTGTGTGGATGGACGAGGTATCTTCACGTTTGGTGGGTGGTTCCCTTTCTTTTCTCCTCTGTAGACAGTACAACTTAACTATGTAATGCACTGGGCCTGACAAAGGCTGCCAAGTTTGTTGACTAACTGGGCAACTACTGATAGTTCATGAGCACAAGATACAGGTATACCTTAACCCTTACAGTGCCACACAACGATATATCGTTGTTCCGTATTTACGCCTAAAGTGCCAACAACGATATATCGTCGTTTGAACAGACCCCTCTTTTATACATATTTAGTACTGTTGGATTTGCCAGGAGGTGGCACCATACGCGTTGATTCTACAGAGAAAGATAGTAGTTTTTAACTACGTCGCTAGATGACACGTAAGTTTCCTATTTCCAGTTCAGTGAATTTTAGAAATCTGAGTTCATCCGCGCCGTGTAACATCTGTGACACGTTGAGTAAAATGGCGTCGAGCGGGAGAAATAAGTTTGTTTGTTGACGGCGATGATCTGGCTACGTACGTAAATAATTTGAGTGAAGAGGAGGATGATGATTACTCGGATGAGGAATTTAATCCTCCAATAGATGAGAAAATAGAAAGTGAAAGTGATAGCGGCAGGATTGATGTAAACATCCGACCGCGTGATTTAGGCCTGAGGTAAACAGTGATAGTTACAGTGATAATGACCTTCAGAATGACAGTAGTAGCAATGACAACAACAATATCCAGCAGATTCATGATTTCCGTGAAGTTCAGGTGGGACAAGATGCAAAATACCAACCCTCACCTGGCAGGTTAGGGGTAAATCCTGAAGCCTATATTTTTGTAAATATGTTTTCTGTGTGTTGTGTTTAGCTTTGGTGAAGATAACTCCCAAACTATTGTACATACTAAAGTGATATTTTACTTGTTTATTCATCGGGAATGGGAGATTACAGAGAAGTAAACATTACTCATCTCTGAGTTGAATTTCTAATTATATTTTGTTTTATTTCGCTTTTTTATATTTTTCGTGTTTTGAAAATGTTCCAAAAATATTTTTATTTTGAATAAACATCAGCATGATAATGTTAAAGTGTAGTTCAGAAGTAAGTGAGTTCTCTAGTTAGCATTTAGGGAAAATTTCAAGCCATTGTGTTGGTTATTGTGAATTATATAGCCCCGAGAGTGTGAACCAGTCTGGCACTCTTGGCATACTGTGAGCGCGCAGGCCTGGCACTAAGGGGGTTAAAGAGAGGTTTCTCAATGGTAAAGCAACCTGGCCAACAAGAATGGTAGACAAATGTTTGTCTACCACAGGTAATGCTTTCGAAATGATAGAATAAGAAGGATGTTGCTATCAATTGCAAGAGTTAGACAATGATTATTTCTTCCCCAATTTTATCATCATCATCATCATCTTCATTTCCCCTTTTCCGGCTGACACTGGGTGGGGGGAGATATGGTTCCTCTCCACTTTGTTCTGTCATTCCACCATTCCTCTTCCGACACGGTGTTCCAATCCAGGTTCCGTTTTCTAATGCTATACTTCACCGAGTCCATCCAACGCATTCTTGGTCTTCCTCGTCCTCTCTTCCCAGTCATCCGTCGTTCCAGTGGCCTTGGTATCCTTTCTTCACTCATCCGTTTTACATGTCCAAACCATCTCAATCTGTTATGCTCCAGTTTGAAATTTAGTTTCTGTACTCCCAGTTCTTTCCGTATATCTTCATTTCTCACTCTATATCTCCTCGTTTTCTGGACCATACTTCTAATCTCCAATTTTATAAGCTAAGAAAATTAAGTTAAATAATACGAATCCCGTACAGATTTTTTATACTATAGCTGTTAAATGTCATGGTATTCCCAGCCAAAAACCCCATCACATTTCAATGTTATCATTACAAAGTATCCAAATCCAGAACTGTTGATATACTTTGTGGAAACAGAATACAGTATATTACATATGGCTCTGTGCCGGTGGGCCCTGGATGGACAAGCTGCGTGCCTCAAATAATGGAGCATGTATAAGGTGCGTTCAAAAAGTAACGAGCCTGAGGCATAATTACAAAAACCAGTACCTGTATGTTGAGGCACTTGTCCCACTGTGACACGAGGCAGTGAATGGCTGTCTCATAAAAATGCCTGGGCGATGTGAACCAGTTCCGCACGTACAGCTGGATGTCGGCGTCCGAGGTGAATCGTTGGCCCTGCAGAGCCCTTTTCAGGGGACCAAACATGGTGTAATCACAGGGAGAGAGTTCTGGACTGTATGGAACCTCCCATTTGAATTTCTGCAGGAGTGCTGCGACTGTGTTGGCCATATGAGGTTGTGGAGCGACCACGGCGGCTATGGCGTTCACTGTCACTCGGCAGTCCTGGGTAATGAGTGCATCAACCAGCTGGACGTTGTCATCGGTAATGCAGGGGGGTGCCCTAGACCGGGCATCATCGGCTAACGACACCCGTCCTTCCCTGAAGCGCTTGTGCCACGCCTTGACCCTTGCAAGGGACATGCAGTGTTCGCCGTACACTTGTGACATTCGGCGATGAATGTCCGTTCCCCCTACTCATTCCGCTGTTAGAAACCGAACAACACCTCTTTGCTCTTCGTTTGACGCCTCCTTGTCACTGTTTGCAATGTGACTGGCAGCGTTGGACGATTGATGCATGCTGCGGCTCGCTTTGTATCGTCACGCGACGTGCACGCGTGCCCTCTAGCGACGGGCTGTGACCTTCCACGCTCTGGTCGGAACCACACCTCGTTACACACGCCACGATTAGCCAATATTGTCACCGGTTTGCGCATTACAGCCTCCGGCTCGTTACTTTTTGAACGCACCTTGTAAATTGTTAGCCGCACAGAGAGCTTGACTGGGCCACAATCATGGATAAGCCACGAACTGTGTGCCAGCAGCGCCTCCAGTGGGCTGTTGCTAGACTCAATTCAATGCACGAGCTCTGGCAGAACTCTGTGACATAAACTGCAGTCTTACGAGTAAAATAAAAGTAAGGAAAAAAGTAGACGTATTGAGTAATGGCACGTGAACGACAGATAAGACTCACCTCGAACTTGCTCCACTTGTATGCGGTACATTTGCGGGTCCCGGGAGAGCTCTGGATCAGGTTCTGGATGGTGGGATGAGAGAAGCCAAAGAACTCTGGGCCGCGCCCCTGTGTGTTCACCACTTCGATACCCACCGCGTTGTTGATGTGGCGCAGCAGTAGGGAGTGACAGTCGTTTGCAGACCGAGCCACTAGGGGAGCGTCCAGTTCGTTGTCTGCCACTATCTCGAAACTACAAACGAAACACATTGTAGAACTTATTATCAGGCCAGTATCACAGAGATCCATAATACTCCCAGTGGAACGTCAGGAAACTATTAAAAATAAAATAAAAATAGTGGTCTGTAATTCTTTTAGCAATTTAAGTACAGTATTGCAACAGTAGGATGCTAATACCAAAGGTACATATTTATTCACTATACCACATAAATGAATACAGTATATGGAATGAAAATAAGTGTGGAGAAGAGTAAGACTGTAGTGATGACAAGAAACAAGAGAGAAGGAAGACAGAATATTGAAGTCAATGGAAATTCATTGGAAATGGTAAAAAGCTTTAAGTATTTGGGGAGCAAACTCACAGAAGATGGTACAATAAATGAAGAAATTGGAAAGAGAATGGGTTTTACCAGTGTGTGAGAGGTTTAGTATGGAACCAGGAAGTCCCAGAGAAATGCAAGGAAGTTCTATTCTCAATGTATTACACACCAATTTTGACATATGCAGCAGGTACTTGGTCCACAACAAAACGCGATGAAAGCCGAATCCAAGCAGCCGAGATGAAGTTCCTTAGAGGAATAATTGGGAAGACACGGAGGGATAAAGTCAGAAATGTGGACATTAGGGAGAGAACTGGGTTCCCAAAACTGCAAGACAAGATAGAAACCAGTAAGCTGAAGTGGTACGGATATATGATGAGAATGGAAGAATATTTATGGAGAAAATACCAGGAAGAAGACCACGAGGAAGGCCCAGAAAGAGGTGGATAGATACGGTGAAGGAAAGCATAGAGAAAAGAGGAGTAAAAGAAAAAGAAGGAAATGAATGGTGGAGGTCCTTGATTCGCAACCCAACCCAGGGAACAGGAAAATGAAGAAGAAGAAGAAGACCACATAAAATCACTGAATTGGGAGTTAATATGAGTGCCAAATTTCATCAAACTGGATCCTTTGAAAATTAAATCAAATACAGGGTTAGCACAAATGATTTAAGTGGTTTCATGCACATGGATTATTGAAAGTATATTGCTTACAGCATTGACACTTATACCAATTTAAAGAGAAACTCATCAAGTTTTTTGAGCCTGCTTGCTACTAAGTCTAGATGTGCCCTCCTCGCGTCACACGGCAAATATCAATACAGTAGTGCAACTCCGACCACACACGCTGAAGCATGTCCTGGCCAATTTTAGCTACAGTCGCATGGATCCGATTCCTCAGTTCAACAAGTGCAAAACTGATAGTGTCAATTATTGTCATCTTGTGACAGGTGCAGATCGGTGTGTTATGAGCTGGCCTCCCAGGTCGCCTGATCTGATCATGTGTCATTCCTTTTTATGGGGGTTTATCAAAGATGAAGTTTGTGTACCACCCTCGCCAATTAATCTTCCATATTGAAGGATAATCATCAATAATACCTGCTTATTGCATGGTGAGTGTTGATATATTCATCAGATTAGGCTACTTTGTATTAGCTGTAGAGTGTTTTCCTTGTTTGTCATATTTATTGAACTGAATAACGGTGACCAAGATAGGCAGGTAGCATGGCTTTGGCTTGTATGTACAGTATTTCATTATTTGAATGTAGACAAATTCCAGTATTTAGGTAGTATTCTTTCTTCGGACAATACCATGCATCAAGAGATTAACAACAGAGTACACAAAGATGATGATGATGATGATGATAATAATTGTTGTTTTAAGGGGCCTAACATCTAGGTTATCGGCCCCTAATGGTCTGGGTGATAGCAAAAATGACAATGAAGTGGAAACCAGAACGAAAATTAAGTGAGATGGAAAATACTTACAAAAGGTAATTTAGAACAAAAATACTCACAAAAGGAGGGGAAAAATACGTACACAATGCAATGTAGAGTTGAAATACTTACAAAATGCAATTGAGGTTCAAAATACTTACAAAATACAATTGAAAATGAAAATACGCAATGCAATTTAGATTTAAAATTGAAAATGCTTACAAAATGTACGGTAGATTCAAACTACTCATTCGGATTGACAATACTTACAAAATGCAATTTAGACAATACTTACAAAATGTAATTTAGATTCAAAAAAACCTACAAAATGCAATTGAGAATCAAAATACTTGCAAAATGCCCACCATACAAAATGCAATTTAGATTTAAAATTCTTGCCAAATGCGGTTTAGGTTGAAAATACTTACAAAATGCAATTGAAATTCAAAATACTCACTAAAATGCCCTGCTCCTACATTGAAAGACTTACTAAAAAGCAATTTAGATTGACAATCAACACAATGCAATTGAGGTTAAAAACACTCGCAAAATGCAATTTAGATCGAAAAAGCTTACAACATGCAACGTATATTAAAAATACCTACCAAATGTAGTGTAGATGAAAAAAAAAAAAAAATCGCTAAAGGGAATTTAGATACACGGGGAGCCAATTATCAAAAACAGTGTGGGAATCTTAAAGAGAAAAGGAAATATAATGAAAAGAAAACAAGAGGTCTGACCCCTCGAAGAAGGAGGGATCAGGGAAGATGAGACAAGGGCCAATTAAGGCGGGAAAGTGAAAGATTCCCTAGGCCTTGGATACCCTAATACCGTCGGGGTCAGAAAAGAACAAGAGTTGACCAAGGGAGGTCGACAGGAAAGAAGACAGAGAGGAGCGGCACAAGTAAGTGGAAGCAATGCCGGACTCATCTAGGGTCCCGTGGTCGCCAACCCACGTACCAAAGCTTCCAATTTCTATCAAGTAGTATGTCAGCTACTTTGGGACGAAAAATTTCCACACGCTTCCAAGATTAGATTAGTTTGTTCAATATATACCTAATATCTATACTAACATACGGACTGGAATCAGCAGCCCTTCCTGGACCAACAAACAGTAGTCTCCAGGCAGTAGACATGAAGTTCCTCCGTTCTTGCCTTCAAAAGACGAAAATGGACAAAATAAGGAATGAGGATATCCGACAACAACTGGGATTGGAAAGGAGCCTGGTGGAGACACCTGAGATGGTATGGTCACATGAAGAGGATGGCTCGAGTGTACTTTGGTCCAAGTGTCCCCTGGAAGGGACCAAGAGGAAGGTGTGTGGGAGAAGCAAATTTACAAGGACCTTGAAGCTAGAGAGAACAACTGGCATCAAATACAGGAACAACAGTTACGGATGGACAGGCCAAATTGGAAACAGCTCATTTATAACCGCACCCGGCTTGCTGGAGCGTGATGATGAATGTACGTGGTGTTGACTCGAGATCAAATTATAAAATACTATGTATAATAAGTTGTACCAAAATAATGTCCGTAGTGTAGCCCTGTGTATTATTATTCGAATCAAGTGATTTACAACAATAAAAACTTGGCAACACAGCTCAGCTGTTCCAAGCTCCAGCCATATTCTTCACATTCTTTCTTTCAAAATACAGGGTATAGGTCACCTGTTCCTCATGAGAAGGATGGTATGAGTATGAAAATTAATATTCTACAGTTAGTTACATCTAGCCTACATAACAAAAGAAATAAAAGAGATGTCCTTAACCCTTGAAGAATGAGGATCAAGGGACTTGGAAAGGAGTAGAGCCATGAAAGGCAGATAGGAAAGGGAAAAAGAAGGTCCACCCCAAAAGTCACTGGTAAAGGAAATATCTTGGGTTTGCTAACTCCTGAGATAACCATGTGTAGTGCTATATAAGGAGCACCATATATACAGTGAGTTCCTCTCATGACTCGTCCGGCAAGCGCACCAAGCTTATCTCCCTTAGACTGAGCACTCCCCGCTCGGCATGCATAGCAATAAGAACAGAACAGCACTTGGCTCACTTTATCCATGCATGACATGAGATAAAAATTAAAATGAAGAAAGGAAGAATTAATAAACTAAGGTCGTACCTTATGACAGGAGATGTTGGAATTGTTCTCCTCCTACATCCACACATTTTCGTAGCCCGCCATGCTGAGGCCTTCGAAACCCCGGCTTCTTGTCCAAGTCGTCTTAGGGATTTTGTAGGCGTATGTTCTAATCTTTCTGAGATTTCATTTACTTTTTCCTCATTAAGTACACGTTTTTTTAACACTTCGCTTCTTATCGAGTAAAGAACCAGTTCCTCTCAATTTGTTTACGAGATTCCACACGGTATCTCTATGTGGAGAGCGTACACCTGGAAAAGGTGTTATGAAACGTCTAACGACTTCCCTGCAAGACTCTGTTTTCACATATTTATCGTACATAAATACCCTTTCCTCTACCGTGTACACACGTGGAGGCATTATGAGAATTATACCCCAAGTAACACTTCACAACTCGAGAACAGTTGGAGCGACAGATCAACACTAACCTAATACACCTTATAAGCACGGACCAGAACTGGGAAGTGCGCGCTGTGTAACAGGAAGTGATCAGTCAAAATGAGGCAGATAAGCTCGATGAGCTGGCCGGACGAGTTATGAGAGGTACTCACTGTACATAGGGTCTCTTACATTAGACAGGGGATACTACAAAAGATAGATACCATAGGCTTTGGATACCCTAATACCCCAGTGGTTGGAAGAGAACAGGGGTGATCTGTCCCCAAACTCTGTATTTACCTGGGAGATAGTCCTCCGTCCAGCACTTTACAGGTGTAAACACACTTCTTCTCGGGATCCCGCAGACTGCCATACACTCTGGTGGAGCAGAAGCCCACCGGGAAGATGAACTCCTCGGTGTGGTAGTCCGGACGGTCTGACACCACCTGCAAGCCACATCGTATACTCTGGGTCTCCCCCCTCAAGAATGAATTCTGTTGCAAAAAGAACATTAATATGGACTAGCAGCCGTGCCCATCTCCTGCACCTGAGATGATGGGAACCTCTACACCACCACTGGTCTCTTCACATACGGTACTCTGTTTTTGTTTTGTTTGTGGAATATAGCTAATAAAAAGAAGTCAGTATGTAAATTCGGGACACCACGTCATATTTTAAATAATGTCTTAGACTTTGTAATGAATACAATTTTTCAGCCTAGTCAAAACTCATGTGTTTTTTTTTAAGTAATGTTTGTTAGGTTTTTGATTGGTGATTTAATTTTTATTTATTTTTGTTGGTTTGCATTCTAGTTGTTTATGTTTCCGAGCTTCTTATCTAAGGAGTGTTGGTTTTCTAGCACTTGCAGGTTTTGGTTCACTGCTGTTTGGTAGCTGTCACATTTAACCGGATTCATTATTTTGCTCGTTTCTAAATGTGTGTTGCATAGTTTATTGCAGTATTCTTTTACGTTATTTCTCATTGTAGTAATTTGCCATTTACCTTGGTTTGTGTCTTGTTTTTCGTATGCATTCTTATTTCCTCTTTTTCGGTAACCTTTCTGGTGATTAGGAGAATATTTCATTCTTTAAAAATTTCATATCTTTGTTAATGCTTATTACTGTATAGGAATGTCTGTTTCGCGGGCTTATAGGCCGTGTTCTAAGAACATTTTGTCGTCCTGACGTTTCGCTGAAGACTGCGTTCAGCATGTTCACAGGTTACATTAAGCGAGGTAAAACAAGTAAACAGAAGATATATAAACAGTCATCAACCCACACATAGAGGCTACCATAACAACGGCGTACCATATAAAAGTAATGCATCAAGGACAGGGCTGCTCTTCTCGTCTACGACGGTCAATAAGGGCAGGCTTGAGGGGATTAAGGACTGAAAGCCAAGCTCTGTTCACACGTTCTGCTTCCTCCTTAAGATTGAAGCTGTTAGTATGCTTAAAGATTTCAATGGCCTCCTCCGGTAGCCTGTACGGAATACGGCACTGAAAGGCAGCAAGTCATTGCCTTAATGCCTTTCTCTCTGATCGCACTACATGTAGCAGTGGTTTCTGGCTTAAACACAAGGCTGAATTAATTCTTTCCCATGCCGTTCCAAGGCCTTTGAGTCAATACTCCAGAATACTAATTGTTTAAAAAATGACCATTTTTGACTTAATACTTTTCAGCTCCGACCGATTCAATTGTAGAGTTTTATTTTACTTTTTGTTGTACTGATGTTGGGCTTTTCCTACTTAGGCACCACTTCTAAATTTTAACTAAGCAAAAGATGTATTTTTTAAAATCATGTTACAATGGGGAAGATGACCTCACTGTTCTTCCCTTTAAAATAACAACCAACATCATCCAAACAAGTACCTGAAATACATTTCACACCCATCGGAATCTAATAAACACATGTAGGCTACGGTATACATTTCTGCAGGTACAGTAGAGTCTCGAATATCCGATTTAAACTGGACCTGGAGTAAGTCGGATCACCGAAAAAGTCGGATAATAAAGAATAACTTTGAAAATGAACAAAAACAGATGATGCTGATGATAATTGTTGTTTTAAGGGGCCTAACATCTAGGTTATCGGCCCCTGATGGTTTGGGTGATCGTGAAAATGATAATGAAAATGTATAACTAAAACTAACAACTAACGTACATACTAGAAGAAGAAATGGAGAACAAAAGGAGAATAAGGCAAAGAAAGGACAGGAGGAAATGAAATGCCCTCAATCCTCGAAGAATGCGGATTGAGGGATGTGGAAGGAAGGAGAGCCATGAAAGGCAGATAGGAAAGTGAAAAAGGAGAGGGTCCGCCTCACAGGTAATGGATAAAAGGGGGGAAACCGGACCCAGCTCAGCAATCTCTCGGGGTCGCCAACGCCCAAACTCACCAGCCGTGAGCCCCTGAGGGTGTAGCAATATCCAGGGTGCACCAGAAGTGGTGGGGCTACATACACCCTGCCTCCTTGAGGGCCTTGAGCAGAAGGCAGGAGGTAACAGGAAAAGAAAAAGAAGGCTGACCCCTCGCAGAAGGAGGGTATCAGAAAAGATTAGACAGGGGCCAATTAAGGCGGGAAAGGAAGAGACTCCCTAGGCCTCGGATACTCTAATACCGTCGGGGTCAGAAGAGAACAAGAGTTGACCAAGTGAGGTCGATAGGAAAGAAGACAGAGAAGAGCCCGGCACAAGTAAGTGGAAGCAATGCCGGACTCAGCTGGAGCCCCGTGGTCGCCAACCCACGTCCCCCTAGATGCGAGCCCCTGGGGGGGAACTAAAACAAACAGGTAGGCTATGCTTTATTACTAAAACAACATTGATAGGTTTTAAGGTACAATTGTACAGTATTGAACAAAAACATTCCAAAGAAACTTGCCTGTTGCTCCACATACGTTAATCCCATATCCAATCACTGTCGGACATCCTTTTCTCCTTTTCTTCTTCAATACCTCGTTCATCTTCTTCTTCTTCTACATCATCCTCATTTTCGTTAGCATTCACGAAATCAATAATATCAGGGTCAGTTAGTTCAAACATCTGATCTAGGTTGGTTGGTTCTCAAGTTTAGGGGCTGCAACAACGCGGTCATGTAGCCCCGTGTACTTTGGGTGTGTGTAGAATCTGTCTGATAACCGGTGTTAATTGTGATGACTGTATTAGTGTGTGTTATCGGTTTATTAATTTAAGTACTGCAACTTAAAATTTTTCAAATAGTTCCTACTTTTGCCGCCAAGCGCCACCGTCAACGACTACTAGGACAAGTTCAGAACTTAGCTACTAGCCGCCACCACAGTCGGCTCTTGGCAACGAACGTAGAAACCTAAGAGCGTTGTTTACATTCTTAACCTATCCAATTTAGCTTCACACAGGTGCAATTAGTGGAAGGTTCTTTAACATGCCATAAATCTATGACATGGGACTGCCGGCGTTACTTCCCCTCCGAAGGAAGGCATACTGAGGGATTTTCAACGCTCTTAAAAAATCCAACGGCTTCGGTCGGGTTTGAACTCGCTATCTTGGGCATAGAAGCTCAGCATGCTACCGACTACGCCACCGAAGCCGCTAACATCTGATCTTGTGCACTAAGGGCAGTGATACGGTTTCTGTCTGCAAGAAACATTTCTGCAGCAGAAATTCATCGGCAGATTACTGAAGTGTATGGTCCTAACATAATGAGTGACAGTAAAGTGCGCAAGTGTGTGCGAGCCTTTAATGAAGGACGGGAAAATGTGCACGATGAACCCCGCTCTGGCAGACCATCAGTGATTTCAGACGAGTTGGTTCATGCGGTTGACGACAACATTCGTGAAGATCGACGATTCACTATTTCAGGGACAACGATCAATAAAGCCGCCTACTGCGCTACCCTGACTAAACTTCGACATGCAATCCAGAATAAGCGTCTGGTCTTTTGTTGTCTGGAGTGTTGTAGTTGCATGACAATGCCAGACCCCATACTGCGAATGACACGCAAACTCTATAATCAAGAAATTTGGATGGGAACAGATGGACCACCCACCGTACAGTCCGGACTTGGCGCCAAGTGATTTCCACCTGTTCCGCTACCTAAAGGAGTTTCTGGGTGGCAAGTGCTTTGATACAAACGATGAAGTGAAAGAAGCTGTTAAAGACTGGTTAGCTTCGCAGGCGGCCGAGTTCTACGACTTAGGCATTCAAAAGCTTGTGGAACGATGTGACAAATGTGTAAATAAGAATGGAAATTATGTAGAAAAATAGAGCAAGACGTAAGGAATGTCAATAAAACAATTGTTATGGAAACAATTTTGATTTTGGATGTTTTGTTTTAACCGGACCTTAGTTTTGGAATAGCCCTCGTATATTAAGCTTATCAATGTACAGTTGTAGAATTTCAATATTACTGGCAAGAAGTACTGTGTCATCAGCATATCTAAGTGTGCATGTTAATTCCCCATTGACCTTGATTCCCACTTCTGTATCTTCTACTGCCCGAAAAACAGCTCCCAAATAGATGTTGAATAATGATGGGGATGAAATACAGCCTTGAACCTCGTCTGATGTCCAGAGAATGTGATGTATCATCATCACTCTTAACCACAGCTTTTTAATACCAATATAGGTTTTCGATGATTCTTATATCTTTACCAGAATTTAGTACACACCAAATACAGTCGAACCTCTCTTCTGCGGACACCGTCGGTTCCAAGGGAAAATGTCCGTTATGAGAGGTGTCCGCTGAAACAAGTTTGTAAAAATAATCGAACATTTTAACGGCAAAGTTTAAGTTGACCTTAAACATAAACATTCACATCTTTATTTTGATTATTTGTTTATTTGAGTTTTCCCGCATTTGAATTTTTCGGCAAGCTTTCTCACTGAAAGTCCCTTGTCACTTTCTACAATCACATTTCTTCTTGTTTCGAGGTCTAAACACGTTCGTCCCTTGTTACTCATGTTTACTCGACGACTGAAATGCTACGGTATTTCTGTCTCACTAAGTAGCGCATGTATTGCAAGTCTTTTCCTTCTCAAGTTGACTACCTGAGCTCGACCTTATCGGTGGCAATCTGAATTATGAATAGAATGATGCAAGCAGAGAAGAAAATCCCCAGGTAACTCGTGAGTAAACAGTCACTGGCAGCAATCCCGGACAATTAGAATTCTCGGAATGTACAACAGTAGGTAGAACGCCATAACAAAAGGTTTGGAAAGAGGAATGTATAGAAGAATTAACTACAGCATTGCCATGTAGCCTGCATTTCACTCTCTCTCTCTCTCTCCTTTGACTCGAAATAGGTGTAGTACAGACATTCAAGAGGGATTTCCGTATGTCTGCAGAATGGTTTTAAAAGAAAGGATGACATGGTCCGGTGTAAAAAATGTCCTGCAGCGTCTGAAGTGTCCACTTAAGATGGCGATGTCCGCTGTCCAGACTTCAAGGTGTCCGCTGAAATGAGGCTAATTTAACACTTGTCTTATGTAAAATAAAATCGGTTCCAAAGAAAAATGTCCGTATAGGCAGGTGTCCGCTGAATAAGGGTGTCCGTCAGGACAGGTTCGACTGTATTCAAATTAAGTTTACCAGTGTCGGATAACACGGAATGTCGGATAAGCGAAGATCGGTTGAGTGGGACTCTACTGTAGTCATAAATTTCCCTGACTGACTAAAATTGAGAGGTTGTGGTTTTATGCTGTATAATTGTGGAAAATCGAACATAAAATAATTGTTTTATACATTATCTATTCAACCACATCATGATGAAGACATATTTTACACTTTTGTTCGTACGGTATGTCAAGACAATCTTTTGATAAATTGTTAAACATTTTAAGCCACATATAAAGAAAATTAGAATTTTAGCCGAATAAGAAATACGGTAGTTAAGTGAAAATACTACGACAAGGTGGGAAATAGGTAAAACGAGTGGAACCATCGCCATACAATCAGTTTATAAGTTAATAAGTGTACAAGGCAATGGTGGAAAAGATCACCAGGGACATCCTGTAAATGCAAGAACATTTAAATAGTTTGTCAGACAGTGGCAAGAAAGGAGAAAAGACGGGAAATGAGTGTGCATTGGATGGTTTTATGACTGTGATATTATACTTTATTTTAGGTAGACCTACTGTGGGTTATCAATGGAATGTTTTATTTCATTTAGTTTTGTCATTTATAATTATCTCTACTTACAAGGGAAGTCTCTGAACCGGGGAATCGCGGATCCTGCTGGAACTTAGCAGATACGTTTCGTGAGCCCAACTAGGCAGAACCGTGAAGAAAAATCTTTCGGAAATTAACTCCTACCCACCGTAGATGGCAGTAAGTAGTACAATTTTGAACTGTGCGCGCTGGTCAAGCGGGAGTGTGCCTCACGCCTGATTGGTGGCTCAAAACATCATGCTCCAAACGACAGCCCTCCCGAACTCGCGCTCACAAGCTGCGCTGTGGCATAGGACATTAATGCTGCATCTTTACAATATATTGCACGTCGTCCTTTATTATTAATCGTGCAATGTAAGGTATCACAAATACATATCATTACAACACAACACAGAGTTCTGACATCAATGATGTTCGTGGTAATAATGTTGGAAACAAACTGGTTTTACACCATCCACACCGTATGAAACACGGGCGAGTGCATGTACTACATTGTATTGCACTGATATCAAAACAATATGGCACAGGGTGTTCAAACCAACTGGGATTGTCGGACAGATACTGACTTCGGTACCATGCGTATTGCCACATTGAAGTAAAACGATGGGACGACAATTGGTGATATGTCAGAGACTGCATTTTCAAGAGTGTATTTCTCTGGGCCAAATTGATATAAAAATTCAATAACCGAACGGTGTTCGAAAATCTACTGATAAAGCTTTTCCTGGCCCTAAAGCCGTATACATCCAATGGTTCACAATAGGTTGTGACCCCAGGAGGGATCATCATCAGTCGTATGCGCTCTTCACTTTCTAACGATTTATGTCCAGAAAAGGAATCCAGAAGGAGTGCCACATTGCCGGACGGTATATGCTGTTTGTAAACATTATGAACCTAATCCTTCAATTGTGCGTATGCCGGGTCTATCGCCTCACATTCGGTGACTGTGCGCCGTAGGCCGGGAAGCACACTACGGTTGGGAAGCAACCTCTGACGCAGCCAATGAAGCTCACGCCACTGGCGTGCCAATTTAAACGTGTAAATCTTAATGTTTTATCTTGTACAAGGGGAATGTTAATTTCCGAAAGATTTTTCTTCACGGTTCTGCCTAGTTGGGCTCACGCAACGTATCTGCAAAGTTCCAGCAGGATCCGCGATTCCCCGGTTCAGAGACTTCCCTTGTTAGTATAAAACAAAGTCCCCGATTCTTGGATGTTAAGGGTAAACTCGAGAGCCAGTGGACGGATTTTGATGCGGTTTTCACCATTCTGTAAAGGATATCTACAGGATTATTTCTGTAGAAAATAATTTATTTATGATCAAAGGAAGCCAAGCAGTAACGATTTCAGTGAAAAAGTAAAAATAAAATTTAAAAAAACTGGCGTCCGAGCGCTTTGTAAGCTTACGCTGGGCAAACTGTTAAAAATATCTAAATACTGAGTGTAAGAATTATTCAGCATGAAAAGTTCTACAAAAAAGTCCGCTGGAGCATATCTATATCTTCAATACATCGCCCCCTATAAGTGTTTTTACGTTTGAATTTCTTCCAACCATGTCCATTCAACTGCTGAGGCGACAGTTTACGAGCTAGCTAAGGGCGAGTCTATCATCCCTGTTACAGCCTAGCTAGCAGGCGAACCTATTGCCCCAGATACTGCCAGCAGCAAACAGTTGAGTCGTGTTCAGTTAAGACTTCTGAGAAGAGTGATTGTGTTTGGAGTTTCCCTGGAAGTGCAACTCGGGTTTTCTTCATTTCGCCTGTGAAACACAGTCAAGTTAAGATTGGACGGAAGGCGGGTTTGAGTTCATTCACCTCGCCATTCCCTGTAAGTGCAATTTTCATTTTGCCTCTGAACTTTTCGTTCCACAAAATTCACAGTCAATTTAAGATTGGACAGAAGGGGGATTATATTATATTAAATTATACTGATTGGCGTATAATCTCTACTTAGTATAAAACAAAGTCCCCGATTCTTGGATTTCACGGGTAATCTCGAGAACCACTGAATGGATTTTGATTCGGTTTTCACAATTCTGTAAAGGATATCTCGAGGAAGGTTTCTGTAGAAAATAATTTATATGACCAAAGGAAGTCAAGCACTAACGATTTCAGTGAAAAGGTCGAAAAAAACTGGCGTATGTGCAATTTTTAAGCTTACGCTGGGCAAACCCTTAAAAATATCTATATATTATGAGTGTAAGAATTATTCAGCAAGAAAAGTTCTACAAAAAAGCCCGGGAGAGCATATCTCTATCTTCAATACATCGCCTACTCTAAGTGTTTTTACGTTTTCATTTCTTTCAACAATCTCCTTTCAGTTACTGAACCGACAGTTTACAAGCTAGCTAGGGGCGAGTCTATCACCCCAGTTACAGCTTAGCTAGTGGACGAGCTTATTGCCTCAGATACAGCCAGCAGCAAACTGTCGAGTCGTGTTGAGTTAAAAACTTTAGAGAAGAGTGGTTGTGTTTGGAGTTTCCCTGGAAGTGCAACTCGGCTGTTCTTCATTTCACCTGTGAACTTTTCGTTCCCCAAAATTCACACTCAAGTTAAGATTGGACGGAAGGGGGATTTGTGTTTCATGCACCTCGCCATTCTTAAATTACGTCTGACAAGAATTTGTTGCACATGCATCTCCATGATAATATAATTAATAGTCCAGTCAGTGATTTTAACACATCATGCCGAGAGGTAAAACGGATATTGGTTGCTGTTCATTGACATTGGAAAAATAAGCGCTTATTACGTAATGCATTCATAACTGTTCCCGGTCGAAGCCGGGTCGGGTTGCTAGTTGTTATTATTATAAAAAGGAATACATAATTATGCTAATAGTAAAATCTAGGGACCGAAATAGTTATCCAATTCATCTTCAGTAAATCACTTTTTCAGGTCGTAATTTGCCGCTCCGTAAACAGCTACCGGTTTATAAGGTTCGAAAGACGCAGGTGGCTTTGAAAACCAATCGCTACAACGAGCAAAGATGATACGGCGAATCGGCAAATCTGACGCAAATCCGGTCGATTTGGTTAAAACTCTATTCTTTGGCTAAAACCTCTCTGTGTGTCTTCAGCCTTATACTGTCCCTAGTTCGTGAGTAAGATCGGCGCATTTATTCAGCCTCTTTCCGGGAATATCACTGCCCCTAGTTCGCAGAATTATATTAGTTTGTCCTCGCGCCGTTTAGCGACAAATTCGCCGACCCGACTTCGCGGGAAAATTCAAATATATTAGTTGTCTTTGGTGCATACATACGTTCATCTGCTGTGGATAGGCCTACTGCAAAGAAGAAAGCAATAGAAGGTTTTCATATGATCGTTCCCAGGGTTTCTGCTAGAATGAGGTATGTTTCTATTAAGTACCGGTAACAGTACACATTTCACAATGGAAATCCTAACCTCTAAATTACTTCTTTTTTTTTCCCCCATAATGTTCATGTCTTTCTTTTTACTATAATTCTAGGTTGATGCCCTGATAGTGTTAGAACATATAATTATTTGTTAGTTAGTTATTGTTGTTTTAAGGGGCGGAACTACGAGGTCATCTGCACCTCTTAACACAGATTAAAGAATACAAATTTGGAATTGAATTTAAAATTTTGAGGTGGACGCCTAAATTTAAAAAGTCCAAAAATTAATAATGTTGTTTCCTATGGCTAGCCCGGATTCCAATCCATCAGCTTAAAATTAATAATACAAAACCTAAAACATTAAATAAATATAAAAAAAATTATAAAAAATAAACAAAAATTATGGAAAAACAAAATCATTCAAAAACGAACAAGTCGTTGAGTCAATTTATACTGGAAAATTTAGATTGCTGGCCCTAACCCACTCGCACTTATAAAGCGGATAACGCGATCAGCAGCCACCGCGTCATCGGCTAATATAAGTTTGAGTATCATCTGCAAACCAAGGTTTCTTCATAAGTCAGCAAGATCCACACACTCGGTGAAAATGTGGGCCACGGTGAAAACGCTCCACAGGTACAAAGTGGGGGGGTCTTCCCTTCTCATTAGGTACGAGTGGGTGGATCTTGTATGACCTATCCTTAGCCTACACAAAATGACTGACTCTCTCCGGGCCCGGAAGGAGCTCCGCCACACGTGAGTAGTTCACTTGATCGCTCTCAGTTTACTGGGCAGTGGGTCTGCTAGCCACTGACTCTCCCAAAAAGCCAGAACTTGTAGGCGTAACTGAGAGCGAATATCTCTAGCGGGTACATCCATTGGTCGAGGTGGTAGTGATACCGCCTCTTTTGCAGCTTGATCCGCTAACTCATTTCCCGCAATTCCCATGTGGCTTGGAAGCCACAGAAAGGTGATTCAAGTGCCAGCGTGGCACAGCCCGGCTAGTAGGTCATGGATTCGCTGCACTAGGGGGTGTTGCGGGAAACATGTAGCAATTGACTGCAACGAACTCAAAGAGTCGGTACACACGAGAAAGTGGATTCGTGCATCCTGTAGTGCAAACTGCAGAGCTTCATAGATGGCAACGAGCTCCGCAGTAAACACACTACAGGCCTCAGGCAAAGAGATGGTATTTGCACCATCAATAACATAAGCACAACCCACTTTCTCGTCCACCTTCGAACCATCCGTGTAGAGAATGCCAGCGTCCGGAAATTGGTGAACTATGCTGTGGAACTGCCTCCGGTAAACGGAGGCATCCGTGTTCACCTTAGGACCTCGGTGCAGATCTAACCGAATTTCCGGACGCGGGAGTTGCCACGGAGGCACCTCGCTAGGTGTCCAGATCATACAGGGACCTACAGCCACTCCATTTCAGTACACGAGCTATCAAGTCTAATACCAACCGGCCGAGTGGCACGAGGCCGGTTGGCTTACCCCTGGTGGTTTTGGGTACCGAAGAGAGCATGATAGGTCGGGTGTTGCGGCATTTGACGCACATTGGCAGCATAATATAATTATTTGAGTATCACTAATCTGATATGGAACTTTCAGACACACAAAAAGATTTATTTTAATACCAATGCAAGGTACTTTCTATATGACCTGACATCTCATTATTTGGCTGCCACATTATCGCCTTGTTACTGCTACCTAAATATCAAATCTATGTTTAATTGCCACCTTGCTAGGGGACTAGTACCCCTTTATCACTTTCTTTTTCCTACCATCTAAGTGGCATATTGCAGCCTCCTTATTGCCACTTTAGGGAGTACCCTAGTATAGGTACCATGTGCGCTACTCTAGCGGGGCGCAGCAGAACTTATGTAATGAGACAAGGCAGGAGTATGGCATAATCAGTGCATAAACGCAGGAGAGGATATTAATCTATTTAGGACTAAATACAAATTCAAAATTTAACATGCATGTCATTTCAAGATATAGACTTATTTAAAATAATATCTCACGAAAAATGTAGGGTAAAGTATGTCATGAAAATCTCCTGTTGATATTTTTAATGAAGATTGGACTGTCTCTGCTTTGAGACTTTTGTTTGAAGTACCGTACATCACACAACTGAAGAGTAGAAATGTCAAACGTTCTAAGTGCCACTTTTTCAAAAAATGGTTTTATTTCCCAAATACGTTCTATGTGCCCAGGAGCATATTCCTAGCTGGTTTCCAAGAGCCAATACACGGAGTAAGTAGTTAAAATAATCTGTAACAGATAGTGCTGTTCTAAGAGCCATGCTGTGCTGCCATCTCTTGTTCCAAGTGCCATGCACTTTTTACGAGTGTTGTGTTCTGTGTTTAGAGCGGAAAATTGTATGTGGTTAGAAAGTACCTTAATAAATGGAATAAAACCTTGTTTATAATGGAAGGATAAAATGCGAGATCGGGAAAGGTAAAATATAACTGGAGAAGAGAACAAACGAAGAAACGAATATCAGGAAAATGTTATGAGAAGAGAAATACAAAGGCTGTTTGTTGTGCCAGATAAACAACTGCCCACGAACGAGGTTAGTAATCCTTTTAAATATACAATAATGAAAATGTTGTGTTATTTCACTTGAAATGGATATCAAAAATAAACTTTGAATTCTCTGATCAATATTTTATGTATTATCTGTCCTATCATACTCTTTAATGCTACTTCTACAGTATAGGAATTTTATTTGCATATTGTTTTAGGTGTCCTGTAGGTGCAGTTACAAGTGTGCAGATGTCCTCTTTCACTGGAAGCTGAAACTTTTCAATGATTACCATGGATTAAGGAGTGAAAACGAACAAGGAATATACTTGTTAGGTTTAATGCAGATCGCTGAAATCCGCAGACGCAGACATGGTAAATATGACGATCCTGCCAGCAGCCATCGTCAGTGTACCGTGTGCTATTTAATACCTGATACTGAAGGTGGCACAAGACAGGTATCTAAAATAACTTTCCAAGAAATCTTTGGCGTCTGGCACAGATTTCTACAAACTCTTCAGGGTAGAAAGAAGAAAGGGGTATCTGTCTATGTGGATATCCGGGGGGAGAATGCACATCGAAAGAAATTTAGTGACTGATGTACAACAATTTAAAGAGCACATAAACAATTTCCCGCATGATGAGTCATTACGGACGTTCAAAGTCAAGGAAAGAATATTTAAGCCCTGATTTGAATGTATAACTCTTATAGGGCAATGTATCCACAAACATCTGTTTCTTACAAATTTTACATGTCTGTTTTTAGGAAATATTTTCCACATGTTTCCTTTCACAGGCTTCGTACACACACATGTAAACAATGTGATTTGTTAAATTTCCAGGTCCATGGTAATAACGAACACTCACCAAAAGCCAAAGAAGGAGCTTCATCATAAAAAGTACAAACGTGCAATGGAGTTAATGGCTATTGATTCAGCTGATTCAAAGCTCCCCAGTTGTGAAAGCGCTGTACTGTCCGTTGATATGCAACAAGTATTACCTGTACCAACATTAACACATAACAATATGTTTTACTGTAGGCGGTTAAGTTGTTACAATTTGGGAGTTCATATCAGTGATCAAAATACTGCTCATATGTGTATGTGGGACGCAAGTATTGTTTCAAGAGGTAGCTGTGAAGTTGCTTCATGCTTATTCAAAATTTTCAATCTGGGAATATTGAAACGTAAAAAACTTATTATCTGGTCAGACAACTGCACGGGTCAGAATAAAAACAGCACGGTTGTATTTTTAATGATGTTTCTGGATAGTTTAGGGTGGTTTGAAGAGACTGCACAAATTCTTAGTAAGTGGCCATAGTTTTTTTGAGTTGCGATCGAGACTTCGCCATTATAGAGAAAAGAAGGAGGGTAAGTAGAGCCCTCATTCCCCAAGATTTGCATAGGATTGTGGAGTTAGCAAAAGCTATAAATCCTTTTCATGTACTTCCAATGGAGTCAAGTGACTTTATTGATTTTAAGAATATAGCTGATACATAAGTGTAACATATTAAAATGCACAATGCTGAAAGTATCTCAGTCTCATCCATCTCAAATAGCTATTAAAGACACTTATTCAGAATTGGAAGCGTGGAAGGTTTTGAAAGTTTTAAGGAGAGGAAAATCAGTGGTTGATATACAGCAAGCTGTGCTTCATCTGAAAGATCAGCCCCGTTTTTCTGTTGAAAAAAAGAATGACATCTCGACTATGTTGCCATTCCTTCCTGAAGAGCACAGAGAGTTTTATGAGACATTAATTTCAACCCCTGTGTAAGAACTGTCAGTTGTCAAGAGAGAATTTGAAAATTGATAGCCATTTTTTCTTAAGTAAAATACATTTTTGTACTATTCTCCTTATTAAGATACAGTATTTTGTGTTTAATTCAATTATGTATGTTCCTGCTAATCATTTATGCCATTTTTATTATTATATCCTTCAAAAATCTTCAATAAAATGTAACAACAGGTTGAATGGCACTTGTAACTTACTCTTTCATGATATGGCACATAGAACGTTCTTATTGTTATTGCTGTGTTCCTCCTAAACCATTGTATTTTTGGCAAAGATTTTTTATACAAAATAATTCTGTAGTAGGAACTTAACTACATAAGTATTTTTGGTGTAATAAATTAAATACAAACAGAGATAGATAGTTTTTTCCTTCTCCTGTAAAATTTTAAAAATGGCACTTAGAACGTTTGACATTTCTACTCTTCAACTGTGTCACATATTTTCACTACCACTGCGATGCTTCTAGCTTCCCCAATGTCAAATTTTGTGTTCTGTCCCAGTAAGGAAAAGTGTAGATGAAACTATGTCTGCTGGCATACCCATAAAGCAGGGTATTTACAGATTGTACAGAAATTGAAAATTGAAGAACCTTCGAAGGGTATTTCTCTATTCCCATTACAAGGGAACATACACTCTCGAGACTTTCAAGTAAGTTATCGAAAAAGTAACAATGATGAAGATTATGCACTTCGTGAAGGCAATAACAGTGAGAGTTTTTATTTTATTTAAATAAATCATCATTTTTGTTGATAAGGAAAAAATAACAAAGTGGGGGAAAAAATTGTCCCCAAGGGAACAGTAAAACACACAACCAGAATATATTTTTACATCTCCCTGGCATAGCGCTTGAGCAAAAAATGTCAAAACAGTGCTCGAATGTTTCCATTTTTTTACTGATCACTAACTGTAGAAAGAATTATGTCAACAACATTGCAGGGAATTATGCTAGACACCACGATGTAAAAACTATTGATTGACTTTAAATTAATCTGTGATTGGTCTTTTGATATTGGCAGGTATTTGCGGTTGTTGATATCGTGATCTTCACAATAAAATACATTTTGAGAAAAAGTTATCATGATTTATGCCATACTGTATAATGAGATATTATTCGGGGTGTTGTCAACACCCCACACAACTACTTACATTATAAAAGGGACCATGATCGCCTAGTACATAAATATTTTCTCAGGTGGTACAAGAGGCACCCTCTGCTTATTTTATTTATTTAACATATGGCTACATCACTAATTAAACGGGGCGTGGTGGCACAGCGGTTAAGCCTCTCACCAAGGTAGACCAGGTTCGATTCCCGGTCAATACATGCAAGACTTTCGAAGTGAAATGCCATGTCCTGTGGATCGGATTCCACGTAAAAAGGTTTCCCGTGACTCACGATTGCGAGATTAATGGTCACGTTAAACTACGAGCATCCTTTTCCTTCCCTAATTAAAAATTACTAAAAATATCCAGGCCACAAATGTAGTCTTAGAGATCTCTCCGTCATTACCAGGAACTCCGTTGGATAGCAAGCGATAGCTCTCAGAGGACACTCTTGAACTACATGGTGTCCACAGAATTTTCAATGTCAATTTTCCTGACTTTTCCTGGCTATTCCTGACCATTTTTCAACAAATTCCTAACTTGCGAAGTCATCGTAACATCGGAAAAATGGTTTATTGAGCAAATATATAATTTATTTGCTGCCTCCACCATCTCCATAGCTGCCCAACGCTCGCCTCTTTAATCATTTAAAATACAAAATAAAGTAAATTATAATGCAATAATACATAAATCAAAGTACTAATAACCTAAACTACAGTGATGGGGTCGCCACATCCCTACGCCAACGTCAAAAAAAGCGTACAAAAATAGGTAAAAGAGGTTTTTACTATGATGTACTGTAAAAATGGAAATTTACCACAATGTCCAGCGAGTTATTGCTTTTTATCTTCAGAGATTAGCTGAATTAGTAACATCAAAATATGGCTCTAAAACACAAAATACTGTATGGTTAATACAAAATTCCTGACTTTCTAATACTTTTCGCCATTTTTTCCTGACTCACGCCATTTTTTCACACTTTTTCCTGACAAAAAACAAAATTCCTGACTTTTCCTGCCTGTGGACACCATGAACTATATGGCGCCACAATCACAGCCCAGAGAAGGTATTCTATTCCACTTGTGCAGAGATTCGGCACATCGGCCAGTGTTGGCTGGTTCACAATTGGCCAGGGAACGTGAACTTGTCTACAGTGCCGCCATCGTTACTTCCGACTCGACAGTTCACCGGCTGGCGACACGGTGTTGCCAGTCCACTAATGCGAATCAGCTGACGTACATGATTATAGCCGTAAAGTTAACAAAACGCTCGTAATGTGAACAGACATGTTTACACATATCATACTCGTGAATAAGTACATAAATCATCAATCAATATGATAAAATTGGTCCGGCTAGATCAAACATAAAATGCCAGCGTTTCGCCCCGGTGTGCCTTTGGGCTCGTCAGTTGGTACAGACACACCTCACCAATACGCATGGCTAGCACATACTGAGAAGGCCATCACAAGACACAAAATACAAGTAGTATTGACGTCACGAGTGATGCCAATGTGCTACGGAAGTCAAGCTCCCTTTCATAAAACAAAAACCTTACCTTGGCAATCCAAATAGGTTATGAACATTCCCGAATGGGAATATGATGTTATTTCCGTTTGATCAGATAAATCATCAATCAATATGATAAAATTGGTCCGGCTAGATCAAACATAAAATGCCAGCGTTTCGCCCCGGTGTGCCTTTGGGCTCGTCAGTTGGTACAGACAATACTACTTGTATTTTGTGTCTTGTGAGGGCCTTCTCAGTATGTGCTAGCCATGCGTATTGGTGAGGTGTGTCTGTACCAACTGACGAGCCCAAAGGCACACCGGGGCGAAACGCTGGCATTTTATGTTTGATCTAGCCGGACCAATTTTATCATATTGATCGAAGATTTATCTGATCAAACGGAAATAACATCATATTCCCATTCGGGAATGTTCATAACCTAATAAGTACATAGTAGCAGAAATTACACATATACTGCGGTTAATAGAATATTTCTGATAATGAAGCAGAATTTTTTTTAAACAAATTGTAACCCACCATTACCGCTCGCGTCCAGAGTCAAAGATAATCAGAGTCCGAGATAATATATTAAAAAACATATAAAGGGAACACACCACTCATTTCGGAGTCATGTTGTCACGTAAAGGAATGTTGTGGCTCGTCAGCCACTCAATGAGCACATTCTTTCTTGCTGCCATTGTTGGAGCTTTGTCGTGAATGACACTATGATACGGGGCATTGTCCATAACAATTGTGCTTTTCTCAGGAAAGTTATTCAGCAATATTTCTTCAAACCATTTCCTCTCTTGGTGCTTGTCTTCCTCGTGCTAGACCCCGGCATGACACTATCACACACACGCATGGCAGAAATAACACAAACACTCACTGACTTAAAGCTAACCTACAACTACACGTAATTATACTACACTATGTCAAACAACAAATACCAAGCTATTAAATAACAACAGACTAGAATAATATCAAAAAGAACAAGAAGTTCCGTAACGAACTAAAGAGCCTACTTTTCTTAAAATTTAAGATCTATGCCAATGATTAATCTATATGGATCTATCTAGAATAATGACGAAATTAAGTTGGTAATATCGAAATTTCTAATTAGTTCGAAATACTGTATACCTGGCATAATGTAGCCTAATAGAGAACTACAGTTGGCAGTCCTGGTGACTGAATATATTCTTAGTTCCATCTCTTAAGGTACAGAATACAAAATTTGGTTGAAGTCCAATGGATAGCATGGACGTTACATGCAGTTAAACATTGGATCCAACAGCGCGCGTAAAATCATGTTGGCAACAATGACATACATGTATTGGTCAGAAATAATCTGAAATAATATGATCTATTGTTGTGTCAATTTTGAATAAAATCCATTAGTTTGTATAGAAGTTACATGCATTTAAAATTGGATCTATCAGCAGGCTTAGAATCATGTTGGCAGCACTGACGTATATTAGTTACTCCAAATTAATCTAGAATGCCAGGTACTATACGTGTGCAAAGTTTAGAGCTATTGGCTTGCATACTTTCTGATATATTGATATTAGGGTAACAAAAATAGAGACAGTATTTACTAACAGTTGGCAGCCCTGGTTACTCTTTAAGAATCGGCATATACATATCTGTTATGGTACACATAGCACACACGAAATTTGGTTGAAATCCAAATGATAGTAAAGAAGTTACATGTATTTAAAGTTGGACCTCTCAGCAGGCTTAGAATCATGTTGGTAGAACTGACGTATATAAGTTACTCCAAATTAATGTAAAATGTCGGGTAATTTACGTGTGCATAGTTTAAAGCTGTCGGCTTGCATACTTTCTGATATATTTGGATACAAAATAGAGAGCAATTATTAACAGTTGGCAGCCCTGGTGGCTCTTAAGAATACACTCAGTCATATATGTTTATGTACACATATTACATACAAAATTTGGTTGAAATCCAATTGATAGTGTAGAAGTTATATGCATTTAAAATTTGGACCTATCAGAAGGCGTATATTCATTTTGGCAACACTGCGATGTATGGCCTCCTGGAAATTAAACTGCAATATTATTATCTATACGTGTGCCAATTTTGAAATAGCTCCTATTCATACCTTCCAAGATATCCAACATGGAGCTCAAATTTCGATTGCGATTTTTCAGCAGTTGGTAGCACTGACATCATTTTCAAATATGGGCGTGAGATATTCAGGTATAGATCTTTACTCCTACCAAATTTTGTTTCGATTGCTGCAGCCGTTTAGGAGTTGATAGGGGGGGACACACACACAGCCAGACAGACAGAAGGACAGACAGACAGACAGACAGAAGGACAGACAGACACACATTTGCCCGATCTCATAAGTCTACTTTTTCCTCATTTTTGCAAAATGTGAAAAGTAGGCTAAAAATATACGAGAATACACAAAGACTGCCAATGAAACTAACTGAGCACAATGCAAACAGCTGACAACAACATGTGAACACAGGATGTTAGCTGGCAACATCAGCAGCGGAACTCGATTTATCTCGATACAGTATATCAATTTGAATGGCTGCCTGTGATTGGCTGGTTAGAGTGTAGCTGTGACGTAGCAGTGAAACTTCAAGTCGGAAGTAAGGATGGCTCTAGTATATAGTAAGTTTGTCTACTCTATTGTGTGTATAAAGTGTATGCGCTTTAAAATAATTTCATGATGGTAATTGAGGACGATGACATCACGACAGCGTACTTCAGCTACTCCTTCCGTACTGCGCTTGTGCAGGTACAACATTTCTGATTGGCTCCGGGAACCTCCGAGAACATCAAACATGAAACTTAACCCTGTTTCCCGTCGGCCTTCCCGGGCTACTTTTACCACGGTGGGTGAGTGGATAGCGTGTCGGTCTACTAACCCCAAGATCGCAGGTTCGCTCCTGGCCGTGGTAAGTGATTTTTTGAAAGGCGGCAAAAATACGACACAATGTTGGCATGTCAAAGAACCCATTTGAATTCAGTTGGCCGTGTTCATAATGGCAAAATTAATCTCGGGAGTTTCCGCCAACACAAAGTTCCTCATTTCTCTACTAGAAAGCGCTATAGTGGTCAAGGAGCTAAGATATCTAACCTCCTTGACTTCCATAGTGATTCAAGGAACAACGAAATTCGACATGCAAGCTACCCTCTGGGTGTCAAATTACAAAGCTTGCACCCGGCACCCGAGCCCATACGATATTATTATTTTACCTACCCATAAGGTAGCGTGCATTTCAATGTCCTTCTCGTTCCAGTTTCCGGGCGATTGTCAACCTGCACTGACCAGATCCTACAAGGCAAGTCAAATCAGGTGGTTTGTGCGATACACACGGCATCTGGAGTTGTTCCGTTGTAGCATAGGTCTGCCATGTATGTCTCCAGCATTCTCGGATGGTAAAACCGTTGTCAACTACTGTAACAACTTGACAGTTGGCGAGAAGGAAGTCTTCTTTTACTGCATGAACAGGAAGGTGAGGATTGTCCTGTAGCAGAGGTGGAGGTGCTATAGGTAGCCAGGTGATAGATGTGAGTCTGAGTGAACCAGTTATAAGCCACATGGTATGGTTGAGTTGAACGTCAACCAGCACAATTCATCCACGCTGGGGAACAATATTCCGCAAGGTAAACCAATCCCAGAGATGAAGTACGAAGAGTCGATGCTGAGGAGACCCATGTTTTGCCGCACAATTTCTGCAGAATGTTATTTTCGTTTTAAGTTTGGCTGCTGTTCTGAAAAGATGCTGTTTAAAACTAAGGGTTCTATCAAGCGTAACCCCTAGATATTTCGGGTTTCTACGAGGGTTGGGGCAAAAGTCATGGCAACTATTTTTTTCATTTTTTTTTTTTTGTTTCATGAAGATACCAGTCCGGTATAGGGGATAGAAGGGTCGAGTACCTCAAAATGGTAAAGGAAGGAATTCCAACAGATGAAGAAAGAGGGGTGGAAGAGGAATGGGCTAGATTTAAGAAGACACTAGTGGGTGCAGCAGAAGCAGTATGTGGGAGGACAAGTAGTAAGAAGAGGTGGAAGGAAACACCATGGTGGAATGAGAAGACAAAAGATATAGTAAGGGAAAAGAATAGAGCCTTTAGGAGGTGGTATCAAAATAGGACGGTAGAGACAAGGGAAGAGTACCAGGAAAGAAAGAAGGAGGCGAAGAGAGTGGTGGCTGAGGAGAGAAGGAAGTGGATGGAAGAGTGGACAAAGATGATGGAGGAGGATAGTGAAGGTACAAAAAAGGTCCTGTATGGGATGGTGAAAGATAAGAGACGGAAGGATCCTACGGATTATGTTAGAATGGTGAACAAAAGGGGACAAGAGATAGAAAATAGGGAAGAACTGAAGAAAATGTGGAAAGAATATTTTGAAGAACTTCTGAACCCAAATGGAAAAGATGGTGAGGAGGAAGAAATCGGGGAAGAGGAAGATGAACTGCAAACAGAAAAGGACTTAACATGGAAAGAAGTGGAAGATGCAGTGAACAAGATGAAAGGAGGGAAGGCACCGGGTGTGGATGAGTTGAGTGTGGAGATGGTGAGAGCAGCAGGAGAGGTGGGGATACAGTGGCTGTACCGAGTGATGAGGACAGCATGGAAGGAAAGGAAGACCCCAGAGGACTGGAAAAAAGGAATCATTGTCCCGATCTTCAAGAAAGGTAGTAGAACAGATTGCAGAAACTATCGGGGAATAACACTGATGTGTCATTGTGCAAAGATCTTCGAGAAAGTTTTGGAAAAGAGAATTAGGACAAGGATAGAAGGAGGGATGAGGGAAGAACAACATGGCTTCAGAGCAGGAAGGTCCACAGTGGATTTGATTTTTGCTGTAAGGCAGTTACAAGAACAGCACTATGAATATGGAACAGATCTACTGATGGCCTTCCTGGACATTGAGAAAGCATATGACAGTGTATGCAGAAACAAAGTATGGAAGTCCCTGGAGGATAGAGGAGTAGAGAAATGGACTATAAAGAGGATAAAGGAGATGTACAAGGGAAGCGTGAGCTGTGTGAAAGTGGGAGGAGAGAGATCTGACTGGTTGGAACAAAGAAACGGCCTGAAACAAGGAAGTGCACTGTCACCGTTACTTTTCATTGTGGTGATGGATGACATAATGACCCGAGTGGCACAAGTAATTGGGGACGGAAAGATGAAAGCAATGGTGTTTGCAGATGATTTGATGATTTGGGGAAACAAGGAGGAGGAGGTACAGGAACAGTTGGACGTGTGGGAAGGAGTAATACAAGGATATGGGATGAAATTTAGCATAAATAAGAGTGAGATGGTGATCACAACAAGGAAGAAGGAAAGAACCACAACGGGAATAACAATTGGTGGGGAACAGCTGAAGAAAGTGGAGAGTTTTAAGTATCTGGGAAGCCTGATACAAGATAATGGAAGAAACGATAGAGAAATAAATGAGCGGGGGAGGCAGGCAGAAGCATTTCGGAGGAGTGTGAGAAGCATGTTATGGAGCAAGGATGTCCCTCAGAACAGCAAAAAGATCATATATCGGACGTACTATGTCCCTATCCTGACGTATGCCTCGGAGACCTGGGTTATGAAAGGAAGGGAGAGGAGCAAAATACAGGCCAGTGAGATGAGGTTCTTGAGAAGCAGTATTGGAGCTACAAAGATGGACAGAATAAGAAATGAGAGGACCAGAGAATTAATGAAGGAGGAACCATTACAGGATGGTATAGAGAAATCTAGACTTAGATGGTATGGACATGTAAAACGAATGGAGGAGAAGAGGATACCCAGGAGAGTACATGAGACGAAGTGGGAAGGAAAGAGACCGAGGGGAAGACCGAGAGACAGGTGGCTGAAGGGGGTGGAAGAAAGCGTGAAGAAGAGAGGAGAAGACTGGACAAGGGTGGAGGCTGAGAGATGGTGGGAAGACAGAAGACGTTGGAGAGGCTTGTGTTCCAAACAGACCCGGCCAGTGGCTGGAAACTGTGCAAGATGATGATGATGACCAGTCCGGTTGGAAAATACGGCATATACAGACGAAAGGACAAGGTGTTAACTACATGTGTGGACAATGAATAGCACTGAAATATCGTAACACACTATTTTAATTTATTACGTTGTCGTTGTCCTGGTGGTGGAAGGATCTGTCGCTAGGATGATTCGTAACGTTGCCCAGGATACGCCCGATAGTCTGTAATGGCATATTATCTGCGAAACGATCTACGGGGAGGCACCTTCCTTAATGTATTATGTTTGAGAAATAGACAAGCTAGGAAAAAACTGGAAGTTACTTGGAGGGGAAAACAAATACAACACTGTGACACCCCTACATACCTCGGAGTAAAGCTTGACCGCTCACTCACGTTCAAAGACCATTGTGAGAATATGAAGCTCCAAGTCTGCAGCCGAAATAATATCATACGCAAGCTCACCAACAGCCCATGGGGGGGGGGGCTCAACCAAGTGTACTACGTACGTCTGCTCTAGCTCTATGTTCCTCCACTGCAGAATATGCAGCACCAACTCCGCACACGCCAGGAATGTTGACACCGCTTTCAACGAGACAGGCCGCATTATGACAGGTTGTCTACGACCAACTCCAGTTGACAAAATCTACCATCTTGTAGGCATAGCACCTCCGGATATTAGAAGAAAAACAGTGGCAGAGGTTGAGAAGAAAAAACAGGAAAATGATCCTAGGCACCCCATGTTTGGAAGTGAAGCATCATGTCCCAGGTTGAAGTCGAGAAAGAGCTTTCTTCGAACAACTGAAGCAATTGCAACAACATCTTCCGCTCGTCATATAGAGCTATGGCGAAACAGGACACCTGGAAGTAATGGCCAAAACCCAAAGGAAGAGCCGGCTGCTGGTTTTCAACTACCTTACCAGACGTGGAAGACGTTGAACAGACTGCGAACTGGAGTGACGCGGTGCAAACAAAATTTGAAGTGGTGGGGCTACATTACTGAAGATGCAACCTGCTACTGAAGATGCAACCTGCGAATGTGGAGATATTCAAGATGTTGAACACCTCTTGGTCTGCCCGAACTTGCCTGAAGCCTGCACGCTGGATGACCTGGTTTCAGCAAGTGCTCGTGCAATCAAGGCTGCAGAGTTCTGGGCCTCAAAATAATTTGATGTGTTCACAATTTGTGTGTGTATTGTGAATATGTTTTGAATTGTAAATAGCTGTATTGTACTGTCCTGGATACGAAAATATAATAATATAATTTATTACGTTAGTATACAGGGCAATATGGCCTTCACGGTGCAAAAGAATGACAACACAGTACACATACAGTTAACATGACAAACCTGGGCCTAAAGACCCTCAAAGTAGTCCTAGCTGCTACTGTCACCACACGCTGCCAACGATGTGTGAGGCGCTGAATACTATCTGCCTCAGCAGTTGCTGCACCATGTGTAAATCGGGTCACCTGTTGGCGCACAGCCTACCACTTAGTGGTTTCTTAATCTTTCGAATGAGATCAGAGTCACAGGGAGAAATGTCGGGAGAGTACGGCGGATGCTCCAATTCTTCCCATCCCCAACGTCGCAGTAGCTGTCCTACACATCCAGCTTTATGTGGTTTTGCATTGTCGTGCAGGATTATTGCACTGTCTACAAGATTCGGACGTTTCTTCCGAAGCCACGTCGTACCTGTCGCACCAGGAAGTCCCTGTAGTACTGTGCGGTCACTGTTCTGCCATGTGGAACAAAGTGGAAAACAATGACACCCCTGACGTCATACGCGACATCACCATCAAAGTGACTGGGGAAAGATTCAGACGGAACTTCTGCCTCCTTGCTGATCCAGCATGTTGCCACTCCGCGGACTGACGTTTCAGTTCTGGTTCGTATGCTCTGGCCCAAAATTCATCGATGGTGATTATTCGTGACAAGAATTGATCACCGTCCTGTTGCCAGCGTGCAAGGTGGTCGGAGCATATTGCATAGCGTACCCACCTTTGAACTCCCGTCAGTGCATGCGGTACCCACCGCGATGGGATTTTGCGTCCTTGCAGCTCATTATGCAATATCCTGTGGACGGTGCGTTTCTCGATGCCACTTGCCCTCTCAACTCCAGTAGCATCCATCGTCTGTCTTCATCCAGGAGCTGCTCGATGACGGCACGTGCCATGTCGGTCCGCACACTGACAGGTCGTCCCGAACATTGCTTATCACTGGTTGACACATGTCCTTGCTGATACTTTTCTACCCACCGTGCTATAGTACGGTATGGTAGGGCATTATTCCCAAGGGCTTCCACTAATTCACTGTGACATTCCATTGCATTCCTCACTCGGAAAATGGCTATTTTGATTTAAGCTCGCTGCTCAACACGGGTTACCTCCATGTCGCACGACACTCAACAACTGACTGATTTCACAGCCCTCGCTGTGCTACTACCAGCTATCACAGAGCCATCTGTTGTTCTGCATACACACTATGCCTACAGAACTTCCACACGACACATACGTTTGTGATCCGTTCGCATATCTACAAGACAAAAATTAGTTGCCATGACTTTTGCCCCAACCCTCGTATTATATTTGAGTAACCTGCTCTTTGTTGGCCAACTTGTTGTGTAGGTGAAATGTCGAGACTTCAATCTTAGCAGCACTTGGTGGTAAAAGTAGTCACCAATAAGTGACAAATCAGTGGTCAATATGGTCTCTGCACCTTCAAGATCTCTATGCCTCACAGCGAATGCCCAGTCATCAGCATACCCCAACTTTCTTGATGTGACACCCTCTGCTGAGTGCCCTTCAACATTAAGAAGAATTCTGGTCATAACATCAATAGCAAGTCTTTGTTTTCTGAAAGGTATTCAATGGATGATGTGGCACACCATCATCAAACTCACCTGTCACTGTTCCATCCCAGTCTTCTTTCTGCAGAGCTGGATCTTCCTCGGCGTAATCTCTGTCACTCTCCTCACTCTCTCAATACATTTATCTAAAATTGCTGTTATATTATTAAAGAGAGGTGGTGTTGGAGATGATTGTTTTATGGGACAAAATATCAAGGTCATCTGCCTCCTACACTCTGAGTTAGGTACCCACCGCTTGTGGTCCTCAAGATTGAACTTACACATGGGTTGGTTTTTTAGTTTTGGCACCAATGCTTCAGTGCCAAGTTGCAACCATGTTGGGCGTTGCCACTTTTACCGACGGTTGCTGCCCTGCATCCCCTCCCTCAGAGCACATGACCTCGCCCGTCCTCACCACCGCTCATGTGCAGTCACGCCTATTAGATGAGTAGTGTGAGACCAGCGCTCGCGAAAGACAGTCGCAATGTTTCCAAGCAGGAGCAGAGAACGTGGATAAAAATTCAGTGTGCTAGGGGTCGCAGTGCTAAACAGTGTCACCGAGGATTGTAGGAAGCGTGTGGTGTAGCTGCGTTACCGTTCAGAACGGTAGCAAGATGGGTTGCAGCCTTTCGAGATGGGCACGAACGTGTGGAGCACATGCCTCGATCTGGTCACCCACTAGTAAGTGATGACAATGTACAGATGGTGTCCACGTTAGTAGAGGCGGATCGGAATGTAACGATTCGTTGATTAGAGCAAGATACCGGACTGTCGCATTCAACTGTCTTCCACATCCTGAAGGGCTTACTGAAAATTAGGAAGATTGCGTCCAAATGGGTTCCGCATGACTTAACCGACATACACAAATGGCTGCGATATGACGCTTGTCGTATGCACTTGCAGCGTTATGAGCGCGAAGGAGAGGCCTTCTTACGGCATATCATAACCATTGAGGAGACTTGGGCCAGATCTTATGAGCAATGGTTAAAAAGCCAATAGAACGAATGGCGGCACCGCAGAAACAAACAGTTCGACCAACCCCCACCAATGTGAAGGTAATGTTGATTCTTGCCTATGATTGGGATGGTGTGATCATTCACCATACTGTCCCCGAGGGCAAACCGTTAATGCGGCGTACTATTGTTCGTTTCTGCAAGACCATCTCCGAGGAGCTCTGAGAAGGAAACGGTGCAACCACACGGTTACACCACCCATCGTTCTGCATGACAATGCTAGGGCACACACAGCACGCGTTGTGTCGGCATTGTTGGATCGCTGGGGCTGGGAGGTCCTCTATCACCCCCCATATTCTCCCGACATCAGTCCCTGCGACTATGATCTCATCCCGAAGATGAAGATGACAATGCGCGGGGAGCGCATCCGTACCATTGAGGACGTTAAGCAGGCTGCCGAGCGCTCTCTTTGTACCATCAATAGATTGGGCAGTGCCAACGGGATCCAACGACTTCCGCAACGGTGGGGACTACATCGAGGGCCTGTGAAACTTGGAACCATTTAAGTGAGTTATTAATCCAGTTATAACTAAGGTGCCAAAACTTAAAAAAACAACCCATGTATTTAGTAAAAACTAACATTAATGTGAGAAAGACGCAAACTAATTAAATTCAAATCCGTTGCTGAGCACAATCTGTTGTAGAAACAGGATTTCCACTGTGAAACTTTCCATTAATGAAAGACATATTAACCCTTAAACTCGTATGTCGGGAATGTTCCGACAAAACAACATTATTATTACTACAAGATCAACGTGTTTTAACGGCAACTAGCGATTCTCAAACAATATCTACATAAACATTAAAGATACAATGGCCTTCTGAACATAATTCTTAGGGTGCATTGGGCAGGCAATCTGCGGAATATACAGTGTATATGTTATGTGTTCTCGGTACTCTTCAACGGCATGCTCACGTCATGTCATTCAAAAATTTTCACACAAAGAAGCAATTTGATTCAAAGTAAATGGGTGTTAAAGATGTATCAAGTAGGTGAGAAATTCATTACAAACACATTTCACAGTGAAGATAAATTAATTTGAACAGTATTGTAAACATTGAATATTTGTTTGAATTTTCTTTTTGAAATTTTTATATGTCTATAAGCAATGTAATACCAAGAGTATTTTATTTCACAATTCAATAAGTATGGTCTGTATATTATTGTAGAAAGGAGATCTATATAAGTCCAGGACAGCTTAAATAAGTTACTAGATCAAAACAGAGTAGCCAACATTAACAGCCGTCCCCTATACCTACGTAAATGTTGGTTTATGGTTGAATTTCTAGAAGTTAAGTTGTTTTCATGTGCTAGCACATTGTCGCCAACCCTGCGTAAAATCTCGCCATCTCCAAAGACCATAATACCAGTAAAATTTCTTAACATACGGTTGCCGACATTTTTCTCCCAGAATGCATTTTCCACACATTCTCCCAACATAATAATTACGAATTTTACTACTGCCTATTATCGGAATAATTTCACAGTTTTCTTTCGAATTTCAAGTCTAATGAAGTTAAAACAAGTTGTACAAGGTAAGTACTACTAATATACATCGATTAAAACAGTTTTTACAGTTATTATAGACCCTTGATTATGGAATATGTGCATGCTCATACCCACTCGTCTGAGATGTTTGCAAGCTTTTATTTAATTAATTTTTGGATAAATTCTTATTTAGATTTCATCATGAGGTCTAAATAACACGAGAACAAGATTGGAGATGGATTGGAGAAACTCTATGAAGATCACTGGCGAATAAACTAGGTTTTGAGTAAGTAGCCTAGACCGTATCTACATAATTAAAATTACAAAGTAATTTAATCGTTGTTTTATTTATTTTTATATTCAGTCCGAGCACAAATAACGTAATAAAGAACCTTAATGGTCTTTGGAAATTTTGAAAAAGTCTTCCGACTGCATTTTTCGTATAATACAAACCAAACATAACCTAAAATATAGCCTGTGTAAGTTCACTACCAGGAACATATTCTTAGGATCAATTCGCCTTCTAATCATCATCATCATCATCATTTCCCCTTATCCAGCTCCTGCCGGGTCGGGGTATTTATGGCACTTCTCCACTTTCCTCTTTCCTTCCACAATTCTTCTTCCACGATCTTGTCCCAGTCCAGATTCCTTTTTCTCACGCTGTTCTTCACTGAATCGATCCACCTTGTTCTAGGTCTTCCCCTTGCTCTCTTACCCTTGCACTTCGCCTCCAGCATCTGTCTTGGTATTCTATTTTCCTCCATCCTCTTTACATGTCCAAACCACTTTAGTTTATTCTTCTCAATTCTCTCATTTAGTTTTCCCATCCCAACTTCCTTCCTAACATCTTCATTCCTCACTCTGTCTTTCCTTGTCTTTCCTATCATACTTCGTAGGAATTTCATTTCACTGGCTTGGATTCTACTCTCTTGCCTGCTCGTCAGGGTCCAAGTCTCAGCTGCATAAGTGTATCTTATTCTCGACTTCCAAGTGCCGTCAGCCGTAATATTATAATACAATGCATATATTACTCGTAAACTTGAAAGTAGTCTATGATTCACACTCGGCTAGTTGTAGTGTGAATGTATTGGGGATTATTTATGTAGTTGGCTACTGACCTATAGCCTACTTAGTAGTTGGCAGATAAAATATTTATATTAGGCCTATTTTTATTTCTTTCAGTTATGGTTGCGACAGATTAGTGTGGAAGCCTTCAACGAACTTCAAGGGTTGTGCAACATGAATCAATCATCATTCTGAAGAGCCATATACTCACATGTGCATGGGATATGCACTGGCTTGAGTCACAGATGCACATTTTCAGAAAATACCAACAATATCTCTTGGCTCTCTTTTAGTTCTCGACACAAGTTACTGCACCACTGAATGTCTGGGTGAAAATTACTGATGTACTTAAGTTGGGTGAGACAAAGTCACTGTTCGCTACTTGGTTAGATGATACAGTTCGGGCGAAGTCACTGGTTGCAATACGTTATAATTATTGCTCGCAACTATAGCCTAGCGTACTTGTATTATTAATTCTGAATGAAAGTAGAATGCGACTTAAACATTTGCATCGGACATGAATGTGACTTTTACATACCGTGTGTCCTTGTTTCATCTTCTGGGCGATATTAGGTATTGAAATTAGGAACCCTGGTCACTACTGCACTTCATATATGTACATAAGTACATAAATATGCGTTTTTATATATTGCTCTTTAAAAACGGCTGCCATGTTCCAACAGTGCTTGCATCTCGTTCAACTGTCAACAAGGCGCACTCTAGAGGCACACACCAATGCGCACACATTGTTGCCAACATGTGGGATACAAAATCGGCTTCCTTTGGTCATAAATGAATGTTTTTTCTAAAATTACCTCCCTCGAGAATAGTGCAAACCGCATCAAAATCCATCCAGTGGTTCTCGAGATTCCCGCTTCCTTCAGCTCAATGGCTTATCCGCCGAACTGTCAGAACACATCTCTAAAAACACAACTCTAGAATAGACGACTGTCTGGACAAAACCATTGGCCGCTACTAGGCCAGGTGATTGTGTGGATGAAAATTACTGCTTTTAATACAAGCAAGGGGGTCTGGGAAGCCCCAGGTTAGGTTTGTATGTAAGCCTTATTCCGGGTTCACCACGCTCGAACTAAGAGGCAAGACCAGTGCCAAACAAGAATGTTAACACTGCTAAAAATGTAATAACACCCTTAAGCGATAAAATGTTCAACCTTGTATCTTAGTCACATTACATAAGTTACTGTAGAAAATTTTCCAGATTTTGATGGAGGTTGACCGTTTTTCAATCGCTAGGCTAAGTTCAGAGTAGCGTACTCCCAGCATCAAACGCCATTGTGTTTTTCAATCACTAGGCAGCGCTGCCAAGGGAATTAATGTGGTGGGCAAGTTGGTCATATTTACTCGGTGCTATTTGTGCTGAATAAGCATTAAACCTTTGGAGTAGTTGCATGTTGCGTTTCTCCTACCAGCTGTGAACACTATGATTTGTGTCATGGATTTGTATGTTAATTGCATGAATCTTAATTTCATGGCTTGTTTTCGTTTATCGAAAAGTGCTGTGATGGCTGACCAATAATTGTTAGGTCGTTACGCCATACAAACACCATCCCTGGTTTTTGTCACGCACAGTGGGGGTAGACACGCATCAATAATTTTCATCCAAACCAATGGTTTGTGCCTAGACCAATAATTTTTAGGCACTGAGGCGCTGGTTTTGGCGATTAATTCGAAACATGGAATCCTCGCGATCAGCGTTCATTACTGTGGTAAATATGGTTCTACATACAAAACAAACCTTACCTGGGGCTTACGCCCAGTAGTGCAATCAGTAATTTTCATCCAGACAGTCGTCTAACTAAGAAGAGCCCGATTCTTTCTTTTTTTTCCCCCACATAATTGCAACATTACATGTGTCATCTATTGTAGGCCTATTTTGTATCGGATATGTTGGTAACTAATGATGTCAATATGATCACTGCATCAGTTTCACATACTAAATATGCTGTCGAACACGGCTGCGGTTGTTAAAAATACAATAAATAAAAACACATATTTAAGTGAATTAGCACATATATCCGGTGCAGAAGTGATCAAGGTTAGTAGTTATAATTGACAATGCCCCTCCCCTGCAAAAGATGAAATATGGTATGAAAATGATATATTATCAAAGTGAAAGTGAAAAGGAAAAGAGTGATATGTTGTACAGAATTAATCTGAAATTTCCCTACAGTATATAAGTCGTGTTGTAAATGGGATAGCGGGTGGGTTAGAGACAGCGAAGGAGAAAGCATCTATTAGGACATCATTTCCACAATTATTATTCATCATTACACAAGGTGTTGGCAACTCTGGCACTGTACATACTCTAATGACAGTTGGTCCCCCTGCTGGAGGGTTGTTGACCCATTAAGAGGAAGGGTCGTTTTCTTACCTGCGTCAAGCAGGACTCACTTGCAAGTAGGTAGCAGTGGCTACCGGACATGGTGTCATAGCACGCATGTAATATCTACTGTACTTGTTCAGTGTTTAATCATGTACATACAGTGTAAAATATATTTCTTTATACAGTCCACCACATCGTATTCTATGTATTCGACATAAGTTTTGGTCCTCCGGGCACGATTAGATGGCAAGGAAAACAGTGAAAATTGAACTCGTGTGATCCAAAGACAGCATGGTTTCTCACAAATGGCGTGGGTGGTTACCAGCATGGCGACTAGTGGACAACAGAATTCATCGTCTTGGTAAGTCACCGATCATCCTTAATTATTCCTTGTGACTCATATGCATTCCTTTGTTCTCCATTCAAAACTGTTCGTTTGTACTTGCAATGTATTGGTATTGCTAGTGATCGCACATGATTTCGCCCGTAAAACTGTATGTTATTTGTACGCAGTTTTCCCGCAACTCTTTGAAACAAAACCAGGAGTTCATCTTTGTATTATGTAAATATGTTAGGTATTTGTCTTTTCGTTTTGTCATTCTTTTACGTATATGCATTTGGTCTATTGTGATTTTATATCATTCAGCAGTTTATTGGGAATTGCTAGTGAAAAATGGAACAAAAGATAAAATCACTGTGTAGCAAAAGGGGTAGGTTAAAGGCTAGCTTATCTCGCATACAAGGCTTCGTAGAGAAATTAGATTCTCAATCTAAGGACGTAGATCAGTTGGAAGATCGACGGGCTCACTTATCAAAAGTCTGGGAAGAATATGAAACAGTTCAATCACAAATAGAGGATTTGAAAGAGGATGAATCATTTCAAGCAGAACAAGAATCTTATCGCTCCGACTTTGAGGAGCAATACTTCAAAACATCTGGTCTTATAAGATCCATAAACAGTGCAATTTCCAAGTCAGCAACTTCGCTAAGTGATTCTATTGGTGAATCAACTTCCAGTTCGCAAACACGTTCAGTTAAACTGCCTCAAATAAGTTTACCTACATTCGCAGGTGATTATTTAGAATGGCCCAATTTTGCCGATACTTTTAAGAATCTCATTCATGAAGATGCAAATTTGTCAAAAATACAGAAATTTCATTACCTAAAATCAGTGGTATCAGGCAGGGCGGCAGACGTGTTACAGTCTCTAGAAATATCTGCAGCGAATTACGACATAGCGTGGAACCTGTTAAATGAAAGGTTCAATAACCGGCGAGCAATTGTTTCCTCCCACATTAATTCGGTCCTTCAGATTAACAAAATAGAAGTAGAATCTTCCAAGGCATTAAGAGACTTGTATGACGGCTTCAGAAGGCACATACAGTCGCTATCAGCGCTTGGTCTGTCTTGTGAAGAACAATTAGATGCCATTTTGATACATTTAATAACAAACAGATTTGACGCTGAAACATTAAAAAAATGGGAGACCTCGTTACCAACCTTTGATCTTCCATCGTATCAGACACTGGACAAATTTCTACTCGAAACATGTAATGCATTGGAATCGATCGAAACTAAGAATTGTGATCGCACAAAACAGCTGAAGCAGGTAGGCGTTTCATCTAAACCGAATGCATCTGGTTTCAAACCGAGGCCATTCACGAACCCAGGAAAAAATTGTTTCCTTTCACAGAAAAATCAGAAATGCCCGCTTTGCACGGAGGAACATCCCATTTTTAGATGCAGGACCTTCACTTCTATGGGTGTTTATGACAGATGGCGGGAGATCAAGAAGCATAAGCTCTGTGTTAATTGCCTGTCTGGAAATCACTTCGCTAACGAGTGCACTCGTTCATGTTGTAAGCTGTGCAAGGATAAACATAACACCTTGCTTCACAGGGACCAAGGGTCACCGAACCACAATAATAGTCAAACTTCAAACAAGAGTATTGTGTCCAATAATACTTCATTGTCTCCCCTTAATGAGCAACATAGTAGTAATGCTGTTTCATTGCACAATCACAACAATGATGTTTCCTCTCATGTATTGTTGTCGACAGCAGTAGTGAATGTCAACAATTCAGAGGGAAAAACCCGTCATGCTCGGGTTGTGTTAGACAGCGGCTCGCAACTCAACTTCATAACCAGGGAATTAGCTCATCAATTACGATTGTTAAAGACAATGACTAATATTCCGATACATGGGTTGCATAACACTACCATCAAGGTGGGGTCGGTGGTAAGAACAAAGATTTCTTCGCGGTTCGGTTCCTTTGAACGAATCATGACATTTCACGTAATACCTTCAATTACTGGTCAGTGCTTACCCACTAAAAATATCAACATCACAGATTGGAGTATTCCAGAGTTTATATTAGAAAATCTTGCGGATCCTCAATTTAATGTGTCATCATCCATAGACATTCTCATTGGAGCAGAATTCTTTTATGATCTTATCGGCGCAGAACAATTTCAGCTCGACAGTTTCTCAAACAAACTACCGTTGTTTCGCAACACGGCTCTTGGCTGGGTAGCAGCAGGTAGTGTTGGTTTGTCTGAAAAGCACGCAGATAACAGTTCTTCCTGCCTCTTTGTGTCAGGTAAGATATTCAATGAGCCGGGGAAAGCACTGCTTGGCCAAGGACATTCTGAGCAAGAGATTAGTGAGAGGCTATTTACTGACGGTCACAGAAGGAATTCACAGGGTAGGTTCATAGTCCCACTACTCCTTAAAGAGGACCCGAGTCAGCTAGGTAGCAATGTTAATGAGGCAATTAGACGGTTTCACAGCCTAGAGAAGCGTTTTGAAAGGCAGCCCCAAGTCAAGTCGGAGTACGTACAGTTTATGAGAGAGTACACTGACCTGGATCATATGGAGGAAATTCCCAGTAATGAGATAAACAAACCATTACAGTACTACCTTCCGCATCATTGTGTATTTAAGGGTAATTCATTGACAACGCGCACTCGCGTGGTATTTGATGGCAGCTCGAAGGGCGATTCTGTATTATCCCTCAATGATTTGTTATTAGTAGGACCGATCGTTCAAGATGATTTATTTTCAATATTGGCTAGATTTCGCATGCATCGCTATGTATTGACCGCTGACATAGAAAAAATGTATCGACAGGTCCTCATAGAACCTGCACATACTGACTTTCAGCGCATCGTGTGGAGGGAGTCCCCTAAGGACGAGCTTAAACATTATCGTCTCAAAACAGTCACATATGGCACGTCATGTGCACCCTTCCTGGCCACAAGATGCCTCTCTCAATTGGCGAATGACACTAAGGAGGAATTTCCTGAAGCTTCGAATGTAATACGGCGGGATTTTTATGTTGACGATTTAATGACAGGTTGTGAATCAACTGACGGCTTAAGAACCACTCACAAGTGTGTTTCAGATATTTTATCCAGTGCGGGTTTTACCTTAAGAAAATGGTGTTCGAATGAGCCCAATGTACTATCGAGCATTTCTAACCACGAAACAGATCCCAAGTACATTATTAAGGTAGATGAAGCTGAAGACTTGAAGTTGTTGGGGCTATCTTGGAAACCCATCACAGACACTTTTCAGTTTGAATTGAGAAGTGATTTCAGTTCGACACAGATAAACAAAAGAATAATTCTATCAGACCTGGCTAAAATATTTGACCCCTTAGGGCTTTTGGCCCCAGTATTGATTAAGGGTAAGATTTTCGTCCAGCAACTGTGGCAAATGAACTTAAATTGGGACGACGTTCTCACAATAGAACTTCAAATTAAATGGATTCGTTATATGCAGGATATTGCTAAATTGAAGGAGTTCAAAGTGCCTCGTCATGTTAGGGCAGTAGAATTTGTGGAGTATGAAATTCATGGATTTTGTGACGCGTCTCAGATTGCTTACGGCGCTTGTGTTTATGTAAGATCTCAGACAGGAGATGGTAAAATAACAGTTCACTTATTGTGTTCCAAGTCTCGCGTTGCGTCATTAGGCTCAGTAACTTTACCAAGATTAGAACTATGCAGTGCTGTATTACTTGCTCAGTTGGTCGAAAGAGTCATGAGATCCATAAACGTAACTAAAGAAAAGTGTTTTTGTTGGACTGACTCCACAATAGCATTAGCATGGATTTCGGGCCATCCACACCAGTGGAAAACATACGTCGCTAATCGAGTGTCGCAGATTCAACAGTTGACAAATATTGATTGTTGGCAGCACGTCTCTACTCATCATAACCCAGCAGATATGATCTCGAGAGGAGTTACCGCGGAGAAGCTGTTAAATTCATCATTTTGGTTATCGGGACCATCTTGGCTTTCAGTTAATAAAGACGAATGGCCTTCACAGCAGAGGCATAGCTCTCAAGAATTACCTGAAGTTAGGAAAACTAAAATCGTTCTAGTGTCATCTACAGAATCCCTTGGATCGAATCTGATTAACAGATACTCTTCCTGGAGCAAGCTGATTATAATAACAGCTCTCGTGCTCAGATTTATCAAAAATCTTAAAACTAAAACAGACAGACAAACAGGTGCTCTTTATCCGGTAGAACTAGAGCAGGCTAAGTATTTATGGTGTAAAATTGCGCAAGGTTCTGAATTTTCACAAGACATAAAGGCTCTCAAACAAAATTTGCCACTACCCAAGGGAAGCAATTTACATGGATTAGCACCGTATTTGGATGAGCAGGGTCTGTTACGGGTAGGAGGCCGTCTGCAAAATACTAAACTATCGGTCAACAGAAGACATCCTATTTTATTACCTGGCAATCATCGCATTACAATAATGTTATTTGATCATTTTCATTTTGTTTTTCTTCATGCTGGAGCTCAGACTTTATTGACAATGATGCGACAGCAATACTGGCCTCTATGTGGGAGGAACGGTGCTCGAAAAGCAGTGTATCGATGTAAGACGTGTTTTCAATTCTCGTCTCGGCCGTATCAACCGATAATGGGATCGCTACCTGAAAGGAGAGTAGTTCCCAGTCGACCATTTGCATCTTCAGGAATAGATTTCTGTGGCCCAGTATATTTACGGCCTTCCTCCAGGAAGGGCGCTCGGATTAAGGCATATATAGCTATGTTTGTTTGTTTTGCCACAAAGGCTGTACATATTGAACTTGTAAGCGATCTGTCTACAGCTGCTTTTTTAGCATCACTGAAAAGATTCATGGCTAGACGAGGAACTTGCACCCACATATTCACTGACAACGCAACTAATTTCGTAGGTGCATCACGTGAGCTAAAGAAATTCTTTAATGATGTGAATACCAAGCAGTCACTCATAAGCTTTGCTACTGAGAAGGGGATTCAGTGGCATTTTAGTCCTCCTGGTTCACCTCACTTCGGAGGGTTGTGGGAGGCTGCAGTTAAATCAGCTAAGTATCACCTTAAGAGAATAGTAGGAAATGCTGCATTGTCGTTTGAAGAAATGACTACAGTGCTTGTACAGATAGAGGCAGTTTTGAATTCGCGCCCCCTCTGCCCACTATCCTCTGATCCCAATGATCCGGAAGTATTAACCCCATCCCACTTCCTGATCGGTGGCTCATTTCATCTTCCTGTGGAAGAAGATGTGTCTCAGACTCCCTTGAATAGACTGAAGCGCTGGCAACTGCTTCAGGCTATGTTCCAGCAATTTTGGCGTCGATGGTCCAAGGAATATCTCGGACAACTCCAACAGCGTTCTAAATGGCGGTCGCCCGGACAATCCCCACAAATCGACACTCTGGTTGTTCTGAAGGAAGAGGGCGTGCCTCCACTTCATTGGAAACTGGGCCGTGTCGCAGCAGTGCATCCAGGAACCGACGGAGTTACGAGGGTTGTTACCATCAAAACACCCAGCGGAGCTCTTTTGAAAAGAGCAGTGTCAAGACTTTGCCCATTGTTGAGTGAAGAGAAGTGAATTGTTTAAATGTTTGTGTACATAGTGTTTATTTCAACTTATTCCAGTTAATAGAACAAAGTGACAGTATTTAATTGTTGTTTGAAATATTTGCTATTTCAAGGGGGGGAGTATGTTGGCAACTCTGGCACTGTACATACTCTAATGACAGTTGGTCCCCCTGCTGGAGGGTTGTTGACCCATTAAGAGGAAGGGTCGTTTTCTTACCTGCGTCAAGCAGGACTCACTTGCAAGTAGGTAGCAGTGGCTACCGGACATGGTGTCATAGCACGCATGTAATATCTACTGTACTTGTTCAGTGTTTAATCATGTACATACAGTGTAAAATATATTTCTTTATACAGTCCACCACATCGTATTCTATGTATTCGACACAAGGTATTTAGGCTAATTTAAGTATTCTACTTGGTTCATCACTCCTGAAGTGTTACCTCTATTACGGTACGTATGTCGTTTTGCCTTGAACATTTTTGTTTGAAGACGGGCTATTATTTTATGTAATTTCTTAATTTATTCCACTAATATGTATCGGTTTTCCAATATTTGCATTATTCATGTAAATTTTAGATGGTTGGCTACAGAAAATACTGAAACCTGTTTTACAAAACGCTTTAACTCACAAATTTCGTTACATATTTTTGCAAATCTTACAATTTTCTATTTTAGTATTGTTCTTTTGGGCTTTTTTTTTTTTTTTTTCAAACAAAACAGCGTTAATGTTTGCACTGCACAACACCACTGGTCACTAAATACAAGTGTTTCCACCCTTAGCATCTATGACAGCTTGTAAACGCTCAGGCATACTGTTCACAACTCGCCGAATGACATTTGCCGGGATGCGATCCCATTCCTCCAGCAGCGATGTTCTCAGTTGTGCCAAGGTGGTGGGGTTACACTGTCTGATGTTCTTTCCAAGCATATCTCGTACATGTTCAATGGGGTTTAAGTCAGGACTACGAGCTGGCCAGTCCAGGGTTTGAATCCCCACTTCCAGCAGATATTATACAACACAGCGAGCAGTATGAGGGCATTATCCTGCATCAGCATGAAATTCTGACCAATGAAAGGCGCAAAGGGCATCACATGGTTCATCAGGATCTCTTCGATGTACCTTTGGGAATTGAGTGTCCCGTGATCGATGCACACCAACTCAGTGCGGGCCATAACGTTGATACCACCCCACACCATAACCAAGCCACCTCCAAATGGAGTCAGGGGCGTGGTAGCTCAGCGGTCTAGCTGTATGCCTCTCACCAAGGCGGTCCGGGTTCGATTCCCGGTCAACGCATGTGAGATTTTCGAAGTGAAATGCCATGTCCCGTGGTTCGGATTCCATGTAAAAAGGAGGTCCCGTGGCTCATGATCTCAAGATTAACGGTCACGTTAAACTACAAGCTTCCTTTTTCCAAATGGAGTCCTGGAGGAGAAAGCAACAGGGCTGTACTTCTCCCCGCGCCTTCTCCACATTCATTCTCTTCCATCAGGAGATCTAAGATTAAAGCGACTCTCGTCAGTGAAGAGAACAGAGGCCCACTGCTCGTGTTCAACAAATGCCAGTTGTTATTCCTAGAACAACAATAAGTGAGCGGCAACACTCATAACCCTTAAATGTTTACAGTGCGCTTCCCGCCATCGAAGATTGGGTAATTGGTAGTAATAAACCACCCTAAGAAATGTCATATTATCAATTACTATTCACGGATGTTTCAGATGTTTGTTCAAATGCGTGAATAGCTTTTAAAATGTGATTACATATTTTTCATGGCTAATTTTATACTATTTATATTACATTTTTAACTGTTCCACTTTTTTTGCCGGTCTGTGTATTACTCCGTCGATAAAGCTTGCCTTTCAACGCGTGTATTTAACAAGTCAATTTGTCAGTGAATTCAGTGAATTTTCTGCAAGTGGCTTTTAATTTGCCAGGTGACGAAAGGTCAGGAGAGTATTCTACCAACCATCTCGCGCTGTGCCGCTAGCATTTTTTTTGGCAGTTGGTCCTGGTTGGTCTGCCAAGAAATAAGGCACACTAAGCCTCGTGAGGCAAAACTGAGAAGAGGAGGGTTCGCTTCCCATCTTAGCCATCTTGGAAGTGGTTTCCGCACTTCTACTCCAGGCAAATACCGGGATGGTTCCTAATTTAATCCCAATCCTCATCTGAACTTCTTGCATCTCAATAAGGATTTGCCAATAGGCTTTCAATAGCTTGTCTCAATTCTGCTTCCATATATGGAGGCCTATACATGCAAGAAATGAGTATGGTACTTATCAAAAATAAAGAAAAAATAAGCTAATATGTACCCTATTATTCTATTTCTCTCCTACTCCTAAATCCTTCTCTGAACACTCATCTTAAAACAGATGGTCTGCATTTTTGGACTAATTATAAAAATGTAGCCTAAAAGAAGAAATGAGCATGTTTCTGTTCTTATGCATTTTATATGATGCTTTAAAAATCAATCTAGAAGAGCTAATTTAATTAAAGTTAACTTCACTACCATAATACTGCTTAAGAGTTAGACTGTTGAGGACTGATGACCAAGATGTCCCTAACTTGAGCAAGGACTGCTTTACAACTTTATGTAAAATATAAAGGGCCTTTACGTAGTTTGGAACATTTGCGTACGTGTTACAAGGACGTGGGTGCTGACTTTTTGGTGTTAAATGATGTAGGTTGGCAACACCAAATGTGGCGGCCATGTTGGTTTTCTAGTAACTTATTTAAGGTGTCCCGGACTATAAAATAAAATTAATTTCGTCAAATTATGTCTTTTGGTTGTGGTGATAAAAATTAATGAATAACACTGAAATTGACTGGTAGCATCTGGTACAAAATAATAGCCTGGTACGGAGAGTGTTAATACACGACTAACATTAAAATTACGGCGATATTCAGATTTAAAATGTGTACCTAATAGCTCACAAGAACGCTAGGCAGCATCTCCTGTTCCTCAATTCTATATTTATTTTCCTTGATACCAGCATGCTATGGTACTTGTACGGTTTCTGACTATAAATGGGTGTCAAACTGGCATTTTCAACCAGTAGAAATGGAATATCAATGAGGCCTACCACAGAGAACATGGTAAAGTTAGCTTCCATATTCCACACCTATGTCTCCTTTTACTTTCCCCACCTGAGAATCGCCACCCGACAGAGCACTGGCCTGCGTGGAGTTCATTCTTCTATCAACTGATGATTGTTTGTGTTATATGTGTACTGTGCATGAATCTATCATCTACTTACCCATGTAAGTTGCTTGACTGAAAATGAGCCTTAAGTATCTAGTCTATGGATAGATTGTGCTTCAATTGGTCAACAGGTAGATGGGAGCCTAATTATCTTGAGTGGTTAATCTCTTATATATAAAAAAACGAAAGTTTGTCTGTTTTTTCTGAATTTCCACAGTAACTGGAGTTTTTAACATGTTTCAGACTAATTTATGACCGTTGCGCTCAAAAATAAATTCTTTGTCTGTGTACAATTTTGTACGCTTTTAACTCGAGAACAGCTGGGTGGATCGACATAAAATTTGGTACAGAGGCACGACACTAATCATTTATGTAACTCTTCTCCATACCACTCATAGAAGAGGAGCTACCCCCTTAAAGTACATGCTGAAATAGGTGTAAAAGGACGAGACAAAGTTCATTTTCAGCCCCTTACTGTGAGAAACAAACCCACTTTTTAAGGACCTAAAATCAACAGTTTCTGAGATATACCCAGAAAACTAATCTCATTAGTAATACAAGCCCTCATTACAGCTCTCACTACCATATTCGTTCATACTTCATAACGGGACTCTGTGATAGACGAGTGAGTCACACGCACAAGGGAGCTGCGAGATAGGAAAGACATTTCACCACCTATTACTCTAACTTGATTCGTTGGGTAATGTGTAGACAGTAGACACTGACTGGCAGCACCAGCTGATGGCTGACAAGATACTTGTATGAAGGATAGACTGGAAGAACAATTTGGCCAAGTACTGCTCGAGTCCAAGCTCTGTGAACCTGAGAGATGACCAACTGAAAAGTTACCAATTAATTGCCAATAGGCAAAACTGAAAATATCTTTGTTTTATCTATTAAATATCTTTTTCTCACGATGTTTTTCAACATAATGATTACCACTTGTGGGCCAACAATACTTTCTTCTGTATTAACAAAAGAAAAATATCCTTTTTGGAATATTCCAGTAATTGGAATGATTATTTGTGTCAGCTGACTGAAAGCTACAATATAAATTGTTAATAAGGCATTGTTGTTGATGTTGTTTGAGTCTTCAGTCCTTCCACTGGTTTGATGCAGCTCTCCATGCTTCCCTGTCCTGAGCTAATCGTTTCATCTCTACATAGCAACCACACCCTACATCCGAGGCAATCTGTTTAACATATTCTAACCTTGGTCTACCTCTACAGTTCTTATCCTTGACTCTTCCTTCTATAACTAAGTTTGCTATTTCTGGGTGTCTTAGTATGTGTCCTACCAACCTATCTTTTTTCTCTTCATTAGTAGTCTCTAGAAACATCTCTCCTCTCCCACTCATCTTAATACTTCTTCATCATTCTCCTGTAACATCACATTCCAAATGCTTCAATTCTCCTCTTTTCTGCTGCGCCAACAGTCCAAGTTTCACTTCCATAGAGAAAACACTGAAAAATGGCTTCAAAGCTATCCTCATACAGGGTTTATTCTTAGATCCTACATTCTCCATCTTTTCTTTGCACTGTTATTCATTGGTAATTAATGTGTGTCAATTATTTTAGGTTAAAAGTGTATCTATTTCAATGTGTGTCACTTTTGAGGAATTTTGAGGTTCCTTTGTGCGACTAGTAACACACACACTCACGCCATGCAACAGGTGGCCGGCCATGGCCATGCACGCACTTCGTTTATTTTGATTAAATATATCTAATTATGTAGCATAAAAATAAAATAGCTTACGGTATTTTTACTCTCTCCCTTTCCCAAAATAATTGATTTTTTCTGAAGTTCTCGTCTATAGTAACCCCCCCCCCCCCCCCATTTCGGAACTATAAATGTAGGAAAAGAAGGAGTCCTATAGCCGAGTAAGTACAGTATTTAGCGACACAGACTGGCTCAATTTCACAGAAGAAAAAGGAAACTGTACCAGGATAAAGAAAACTATGCCAACTGATGAACGTTTTCTACTCAGAAGCAGCAAATCAAACCCCAGGTTCACTGCTGTGGACATGGCTTGTGAATTAGGAAAAAGGGGAGTGACTCTGAATGTTTCCAATATGCATCATACACTTCTAGCAGCTTGAAGAAAAGCCTGCAGACCTGTAAATAAACACCTAACAAAGAAATGTGCAGGAAAGTCTCGTGTAGACATGTAGTCATCAGGATTGGATAATGGAACACTGGAAGGAAGTTCTTTCCTCTCATTAAAGTCACTTTGAAGTGCAGGGACAGAGGGCTTAATATGTATGCCAAGCAAAGAATGAGGCAAGAACCCTGTGAAGATGAAGGACCAGAACCCTCAGTACCAATCTGGCCAGTACATCCCAACACTGGAAAGGAGAGTTATGAGTTGCAGAAGAGGTTTCCAGACGGTGACAACATTTCCCAGGAAGATTTGGCTCCTTGCCATACTTCAAAGAAAGTGAAGAAATTCTTCAGTGAGGACAATATTCATGTCTAAGAGTGGCCAGTGAACTCCCCTGACATTGATTCAATAAAAAACTTGTGGGCTATTTGCAATAGGGAACTCTCAAAATTTGACCATTCCACAAAAATATAGCAAGGTTTCATGATTATGAACTTAAAAATATGTGCTCAAAGCTTGTGGAATCTATGTCCAATTGTGTGAAACAACATATAAACACTGACAGGAATTAGCAAAGATTCAAGGTATGTATTAGGTGAATAAGTGTGTTATCATCGTGTTCCAATTAATTTGAACAGACTGTAAGATCGCTTCGGGTTTACTCTGAGTCCCAAGAATGCAATGCAAGTAGGATGAAATTCCATATCACAGGACATCTCTAATGTAAATAGAGAAATGAAAGTACGGGTTAAAACTTTCAGAAGAGTTTTATTTGAAAGTAATACATAAATCAATATCTGGTGAGGTCTCACAATGAGCGGCCAGAGGCCATAAAACATTAACAAGACAGATGAGAAATGGAAAGCAGACATTGGTGAGCATTTGTTGAGCTCTGAAGATAGCTGTCAAGGTTGGCCCTTTGGCTAGCATACAGTAATTTGTTACTTCGGACTATCTAACTGTTTCACAAGTTTCGATTCATGTGTAATGCTGCCATCATCTTTGTAGTTACCATCAGTTACAATTCAGTATATTCAATGATTTAACATATTCAGGGTGAAACATATGCTGTGTGTGCTTAGTGTCTTACGCTTCTCGCATCCTTTAACAAAGCTCTGTAGACTAGAAATGTTCAATATGGCTCAGATGTTTACCAAACAGAGAGAGGAAAGAAAGTTAAGTACTACTGTTTTGCTGATTATTACCTTATGTCATTACCAAGGCCAGGAAGTTCATGCACTATTAAATGAATAAATGTGCATGCAAAAATGTACTAATTATTGCTCAAATATGCAGCATGAAAAAACTATGGCAATTAAGGTCACTCCGCATTCTTTAGAATTTCTATTTTGTATATAAAGAAAATCTGAACAGACGGACAGATAACTACACCTTTTGTAAAATATCTCAACTAAGAAACAGTTCTAAATACTGTAGTAGAAAATGTTATCTTATGGGACTTCAAGCGGTGTTGACCATTAATAATTATTTTATTGCATGATCGCACGTATCCTCTTATCAAGAATGCGCTCGAAGTCCTTCATGCTGTGACAGAGGAGTCGAATTGGTCTGTAATTAGCACACTCAGCTGGACTTCCCTTCTTTTAGAAGATGGGTATCGTGATGCTATATTGCCAATCAAGTGGTGTTCGTCCTTCTTTGACAATTTTTAAGTGTAACTGATATAACCTTTGCATTTTTTAAATGAAAATAATTTTACAATATTTACATAGTGAATGCAAAAAATAATTCATAGTAAGTTGCAAAAAGCACTGAAACATACTAGGTATTAAAATACACTGAAGAAAATGGAAATTGCAACAGCCAGAAGGAGTGGTGCTACATTGCTGCAATTGAACATGCAGGACGAGTGTTCGGTTGTGATTTGATGATTACACTTTCAGGTCCCTCTGACCGCAAGTTTGGACAACCATCAATACAGGATGTGCCCACCACGAGTTGCAATACATTGATGAATTCGGCGAGGCATGGAGTCAATAAGGCCCTGGATCGCTTCCTGAGGAATTGTGGCCTATGCTTGCTGCACTGCACTGTACGGGTCAGTTGTTCCAGAGTTGTGGGTGGCTGAGGATGGTTGGCCAGTTGTCGACCCATCATGTCCCACACATGCTCAATAGGACTGAGGTCCGGGCATCTGGCGGGCCATTCTAAGGTTGTGATGTCGTGGAGAGCTTCTCTGGAGATGCGTGCAGTGTGAACCCGAGCATTGTCCTGCTGAAACATCCCATTAGCAATATTCGCCATCATAGGGACAACCACTGGATTGAGTACCCTATCAATGTACTGTCGAGCAGTCATAGTGCCCTCAACAAGCATTAATTGTGATTTCACATTAAAGCCAATAGCTCCCCAGACCATAATGCTTGGTGTTGGCCCTGTGTGCCTCTCGACAATAAGGTCTGGGCGGCCCCTCTCCCCGGTATGTCGGCGCACACGATTCCGGCGATCACTGCGGGCAAGACAGAAGCGTGATTCATAACTAAAGACGACCCTATGCCATTTGTCGACCCACGTCGATCGTTCTCGACACCAGGCCAGCCTTACACGTCGCTGTTGTGGGGTCAATGGAACACCTTCTGCAGGGACACGGCATCGTACGCCAGCTGCACGCAGGCGATTACCAACTGTTTGTTGTGTAACATGGGGTGCCACAGCTGCTCGAATTTGCGCTGCTGTTGCATGGGGTTCCATCCGGCTATCTGAATGATGCGGCGATCCTCTCTCACAGTTATCTGTCGCGCTGGGCCTGTGCCAGGTCTACGAGTGTGGGTACGTTCATTTGACCACTGCTGCCATACATGTTGCACCGCAGATGCCTGTCGGCCAACACGTGCAGCGACAGTCCTTAGCGATAATCCAGCCTCACACAGCCCAATTATCTGAGCCCTCTCAAACGGCGACAGTTGTTGATAGCGTGCTCTTCTCTGTCGTGGAGGCATGTTTGACGGGGAACACTTCACTGCACAGACTGCAAGTCAACTATACTACACCAGAGTCCGTATACTGGAGTTGATTCCTCCGCGACCAATCATGTGGGGAGACCTGTAGCAACAATCCAATGGGTCTGAAACTTTGATCGTTTAAATACCTACATGGCATCGTTCCATATATTGAAAATCAACACAAACGACCAATGCCTTCATGGTGTTGCAATTTCCATTTTCTTCAGTGTAATTTCAGTATTATTCTGTGATAGACTCTCGGAGTTGGAATCGAAATATACGACTTTAAGAACTTGAAGTAACAAAAAGTGCTTCAGAACAATAGGAAATTAGAATCAACGCCCTTCTCAAGGACTTAAACAGGCAAAGGAGAAAAACATGATGCATTGTGGCTTAGTCATCAAGCATGTGGTCTTATAATTTCTAAAAGAAATATTAATTAATTAATCAACCTTGTCAAGTTTGTAGGCCTACATGTTTTAGATTTATCAGTCCTTCAGCAAAAAAAAAGTTAACTACCGAGTCATAACTGCATTAAACACACTTTGTTAGAGTTGAATGAGCACAGTGATAAACACGGATATTGTGAGATGATGGCGATGATTGTCACATGGCATAGAAAAAAAAACATTTGAATCACAATCTAAAACTCAATTATAGAAAACTATTCTATACCCTTGTGTATTTATAACCAAAAACATGCAAAACCACATAGAAAGACCCTTGTGGTATAGAATTTTTTTTTTTTTTTTTTTTTTACTTTACGCTAGTCTGATTAAAAGCTGGAAAAGTGCACCACAGGAGTCTCACCATGTAGTTGTGCATGTGCTTTGACTGTAAATGTGTGGGGAAAATAAAAAAAGGGTTTCTTTAATATTGCGTTGAATTTTTTTTCTTTAATTGTGCTTAAAAAAATTTCTTTCATTGGTTTAAAACTTCATCCATTATCAAACAATATCTGTGTTTTTCAATAGGCACATTCAACTCCAAAAAGTTAAAGTTGAAAGTTAAAGTAATAATGACACAGGTGTTACTTACCGTCTTGACTCGGCTATAGGACCCCTCTGCCTATAGTAACCCCCTTAATTTTCGAGAGCCATAATAAAAAATTCTTGGAAATCTTGTATAGTACCCTTCCTTAATTATCGAGACTCCTGTCCGTCACTGTCTACCAAGGAGCCGCCAGACATACCCCTGCAACTCGTTTATTTTGATTAAATATATCATGCTATGTAGCATCAAAATGAAATAGCTCTTTTTACTCTTTCCCAAAATAATGGATTTTTGCAAAGTTCGCGTCTATAGTAACCCCCCCTCTAATTTCGGAACTAAAAATTTTTGGAAAAGGGGGGTCGTATAGTCAAGTAAATACGGTATTTGGCCGGAAGAGGACTGATAAGTTTGAAACATGCACCAACTTTTATTTTTAAAATATTTAAGTTTAATGTCAAGGGGGATCAAAAAATTCATATTTATTTTAGAAATTATAATACTACGAGGGCTGTTTTATAAGTAACGGCCTTTATTTTTAAATTAACCGAACATTTTATTTTGAAACCACGTTTATTTTTAGGTTTTACACACCTTCCTCTATTTTTCAACATAGTTGCCTTGTTTATTTAGGCAATCGTCATACCTTAAAACTAAGTTCTGAAATTCCTCTGCATAAAAGTTTGCCGCCTGCTCTGACAACCAAGAATTCACACTTGAGGAAAATCCATTGATAGAGTGCTTATCATGAATCTTCGGTCCTCGTGAATTTTCGTGTCAATTGCAGTCACCAAGTCATCTGAGATCACAGACCTGAGCGTTCACCGTCATGAACATTTTCACGGCCACTTTTGAACTCGCGTACCCGTATTCGCACTTTACCTTCCGTCATTGCATTATCACCATACACCTCACAAAGCTGACGATGAATGTCTGCAGCCGACATGTTTCTTGCACTCGAAAAAGGTATCACAGATCGCACCTCACACGCGGAATCAATAATCTTGAACATTGTAAAGATGCACAGTTCAGCGTACAGGTTAGCTACACAGCTGCAACTGACGCCTGCTTGTTCGCAAAGGATGCCGGGAGGCAGCGCACATGCTTGTTGCGGCGTGCGCACTAACTACGGGCTTTAAAAAATAAACGGCCCTTACTTAAAAAACAGCCCTCCTACATTGTAAGTCAACATGGAACCAACACCATGACTAAGTTCATAACTCCATAACATTTATTTTCACTGGAGCAACGTGCCTCACTACTATTGCACGAGAAGTTCAACTGTGTTGGCCGTGTGCCGTGATTCTCAGACCCAAACAAATGGCTCACCCTGAGTATGATTCAAACATGATTTACTAGAAAGATGGCATATTGGCTTTCACGGCCAAGTAATTACAAATCACCAAGAGCCCGACTTGGTGCACCCAGGCGAAACACTGCAAAACCTAGTACATTTGCCGAGTAACAATTTACTAAGTTTCCTGCTTTACATTTCTCAACTTGTCTTTTTCTTATTAACATAGTATAAAGGGCAATTACTCTGTTAGTGAGATATAAAACAATCATCATAAATATCTCCAACAACTCAACAACCATGACACTTGATATAAAAACAAAAACTACACAATACAGCAAAAGCTCCACAATCATAGGATATCTGCCTCGAGCAGAAACTGATTCTGAAAGAAACCTGATATCTTGGTATGTCTCATTTCTATCCTGCCTTATTCTCACCAATAACATTAACACTCCAAAATGTCCCTATTCTGTCAATACTTTCAAATATAAATTCTGTCCTTCCATAAATATTTATCAAATGTCTTTTATCACAGCCTTTTAAATTCTCTATATCTCTGTAACCTTGTTAAAAATGAGACAGTTGTCCAAACTGACTAGTTAAGCTTCCATAAAAACAGTTGCCGAAGAGAAAGAAGATTGGGCCTGTCGTGTCAAGATTTATGCCTAGTCTTACCATGAGTCATGATGAAGTAACTGAAGTATGATTTTTAAAATTTTAATAAAAATCGAGAAAAAAAAGGTAACATTATCAAGCTAAGAAGGATGACTCTAGCTGGGAAAATTGATGATACATTTACACATAGCACAGCAGGATGAATACAATATTTTGACTTAAATTATTGTCAGTCATTAAGAAGGCACAGTGGTCAAACTGCTTATCTCTTACCACATAAGATCGGGTTCAATTTCTTGAATAATGTATGCAAAGTCCCACAACTAATGATCGTGAGATTAATCATCATCACCAGTTATCCACTCCAGTTGCCCAGGTGTGGTATACGAGGCCTCTCCACTTCTGTCTGTCCATGTACCCCAGTTGTTCCTCTTGGTCCAGCCATCTCTTCCTAGGTCTTCCTACCGGTCTTTTTTCCAACCACCACTGTCTGAGGCCAATGTTTTGCTGTCCTACCATCATCCATTCATTTGACATGGCCAAACCATTTCAAACGAGCCCGTGTCACTCTTTCATTCAAAGATGGGTACACACCTGCTTCTTCCCTTATTCTTTCATTCCTTACTCTGTCCTTCCTTGTTTTCTGGACCATAGTTCGCAAGAACTTCATTTCTACGGCTAAACCACTTGTTTAGTTGTTCGTGAGTTATTGTTGTCTTAAGGGGTGGAACTACGAGGTCATCTGCCCCCTACTCAGAGGTGGTGTGGGGGAAACGGTAAATAGAAAGGTCGCTTTACAGGTATGGAAGTTTCCTAATATGGAGTCCAAGACAGTTCTAGAATTAAGAATAAAATGGTGCGCAATCTCGGAGTCTCCAAGAGCATGGAAACCTGTTGATAGCTTTTGACTGTTATGCACTTGTCAAAGGTGGTGTTATGGGACCGGGCATGGGAAGGTAGTTGTGCTGTTTGGAAGTAGGGTACCGCAAGAAGAGCTGGCCAAAACTCAACGATGCGCAGAGACCAATGTCAATCGGCATAGTGTAATGCTCATTGCGGGGCTCCTGGGTGTCCCCCGAATGCTGATTACCGGGCTCACTGCCAGACGAGGTCTACAGCCGTAATTGAAGCGTTCAGTGCAAGGAAGCAGCAAACAATGTAGGCTAATTAGGGTCTAGGTTACTCTGTCCTGGCTCAGGTAATAACTACTGTGTAAGGCATTGCATCTCACTTGAACCCCAGTCACAGCTTAGCATACCAAGCAGGAAGCTTCCGTTCAGAACTGCTGCCAGGGCAAACATGATTTTCATAGTCAGATCACCGTCGTCTTCAGAAACGGGCATTTACGGCATCAATACAATCAGAACCTCCTCCAACGAGCAAGTTCCGACCTCCCAATCTCATCAGGAGGATGGGCAGCAAACAGTTCTTGTGTTGTTCAATATATGTAGAGTTTGTGGTTTTTAGCACTTATGTATCCATAATTTTGCATTTTGAATTCCAAATTTGGCATTTTGTAGCATCATACCTGCCAACTTTCAAAACTAGAAATCCAGAAGATCCCAAAGCGCAAAAATTTAATGCGTACATGAGTCGCAAGGTTTTAAAAATGACTAGAAATCTAATTCGTTGTGCCAGTTTCCAAAAATAGTGCAATTACATCAAGAACACATAACTGGGAATAGTTCACACACTTCACAAACATGAGCTTTTCTTCACTTTGTTCTTGCAAGTCACAGAACACTGGCTATATTCCATCACAGGTTGGAGAGATGGAAATGAGAATGCGAATGTTTCACCTTTCCTTGATCGCTTAATACAAGGAAATTCCGAAGAATATGCCTCCCTGAAAGACTGATGATATCGTTTGATACTTGAATTCATCACGAAAACACTAAATTGCACAAAAATTAGTCACACAATTGCACGAATACCAGAACTACAGCAAACACCGCTTAAAACCAAGCTTTCCCGCTAACAAACAGTCGAAGCACAAAGAGTAATATAAATGCAGCGATAATCTGCGAGATGTGATTATCGGTAGACAGTTCGATCGACTTTCAGCGTAATGTCAAAAGCAAGCAATTAATGACAATAGTGCAGCGATAATCTGAGAGACGGGATTATCGATAAACTTATCGGTCGATTTTCAGTCCAATTTCAAACACTCGCATCTCAGAATAGCAGCTATTATCGAAAATCAAAACTGAAATGCAATTTGAATGCAGAGAACGGAAACAAGCTAGGGAGTTGAAAGTTCGGAAAAATCTATGTTAATCCGGACAACAACCAAAAAACACCCCAAAAATCTGGAAAATTATCCTGGAAAACCGGAAAACTTTGCAGGGTAGCATCTATGATTTTCAGATTTAGCATTTTGGAGCGAATTTGTCACGAACAATCTTATATACACAGCAATTAGAACTAACACGATGCAGTTCAATAATACAAATATTTACAAAATATCACTCCTTGAATACTGCTAAAATCTTCTCATAGAGGCCATAGAACATAAAGAAATGTTACATGATGAGTTTTTGGAAAAAATTTTCATATATCACAAACTCTACAAATAGGGCAAGACGTGAAAATGAGACGGCAGAGCTGCAATCGGAAGCTCAGTCTCCCAACTGTCGAAGTAGACACACCACCGTGTACCTCTCCACGGCTAGGACTCATTTCCAAGTCTCAAAGTACTGGATACCCTTGAGATGACCGTGATCTGAGAAGGCAACACCAGAACTATCTGGTCATTTCTACGATTCAAAAATCCTAGTTAGAGTAGGTTCCAGTAGGTAGCTCGGGCGCCGTCTTCCGGGTAAGTTATTTATTTTTAAAGAAAATTTGTCAACTGGGATTATGCTGCTAACATAGATTATTTACTTTTGCAACCATTGTAAAAATCACCCAGCAATAACATTGTACAATCTGATTATCAGACATGATGTATTGCAAGTCTGCTTTGGTTTTTTTCCCCTCATATACACTGACCAGCACGAAAAACGCAACTCACAATAAATGATGTGTAATTATCTATTAAGCCTCCGTGGCTTAGGCGGCAGCACGCCGGCCTCTCACCGCTGGTTCCGTGGTTCAAATCCCGGTCACTCCATGTGAGATCTGTGCTGGACAAAACGGAGGCAGACAGGTTTTTCTCCGGGTACTCCGGTTTCCCTGTCAAAATTTCATTCCAGCAACACTCTCCACTATCATTTCATTTCATCTGTCATTCATTTAATCATTGCCCCAGAGGAGTGCATCAGGCCTCGGCAGCCGGCACAGTTCATATCCTCGCCGCTAGATGAGGGCTTCATTCATTCCATACCTGACCCGGTCGGAGACTGGAAGCAGGCTGTGGATTTTCAATTATCTATTTAATCCAAGTGAAGCACTTCAACCTATTTCTTTAGACGGGGTTATGTTATTGGCGTTGCTTTGCGAGCAAACAATGAAGTGTCTATTGTTGATTGCACTAGCCTCAATTGTTTTTTCCTGCGCAACTTGGAAAACACATCACTGGATGTGAGTCAATAATGTGTTCCTGCTCTTATAGCGCTTATTGTTGTACTTAAATGAATAGTTACCTTTTCAATCACACGTGTTTTTAGGATCTTTCTGTGATTGTCGTAATTAGCTTTCTGGAGCAAACGTGCCCTTAAGCCCTGAACGATCTGCAAAAGTTGTTTGGTGGAAGATGGTCGCAGCATGCAATAGTGTTGAGGACAACACCTTCCACGATTTCCAGAACCGTACGAAGGTACAGGGAAGCTGGAGGCTTTGCAAGGAGACCAGCAACAGGTCCAAGAAGAGCAACATCGGAGAGAGATTACCGCTTCTTACAACTTCAAGTTCTCCGCGACCATCACACCACCGCCATTGAAGCACGAAATCGACTCCACCAAGTTCGAGGGGTCGATGCTAGCGAGACAACCGTCAGAAGAAGTTGGGAAGAAGCCAATCTTGAATCCAGAAGACCAGTTACAGGCCCAGAGAGCATCGCGTAGCTCGACTATGTTCCGCAAGGTAACATCATGGCTGAACAGTACAACAATGGGAACAAGTGTTCTTCATCAATGAGTCTCGATTTGGCCTCCGATCACCTGATGGAAAGCTTGCCACGGTGGGTGAGTGGTTATCGTGTCGGTCTACTAACCCCAAGATTGCAGGTTCACCCCTGACCGTGGTAAGTGATTTTTGAAAGGCGGCAAAAATACGATACGCATGTCATACGATGTTGGCATGTCAAAGAACCCATTTGAATTCAGTAGGCCGAGTTCATAATGGCAAAATTAATCTCGGGAGTTTCCGCCAACAAGTTCCTCCATTCTCTACTTGATAGCGCTGTAGTGTCAAGGAGTTTAGATATCTAACCTCCTTGACTTTCATAGCGTTCAAAGGAACGACGAAATTCGACATGCAAGCTACCCTCTGGGTGCCAATTAACAAAGCTTGCACCAGGCACCCGAGGCCATACGATATTATTATTATTACCTGATGGAAGAGAGGGGGTCTGGAGAAGGCCAAGGGAAAGGTATTCCCCTTGCACATTCTAATCCAGGACACCTTTTCAGGGCGGTTCTGTGATGGTGTGGGCAGGAATCAGTATGGCTGCAAGGACGGATTTGGTCTTTGTGGAGAATGGGAGCCTTACCGCACATTGGTATGTGGAGGAAATCTTTCTCGAGCAAGTTGTGCCATTTGCTCCATTTATTGGTGATGATTTCACACTAATGCAAGACAATGCACGCCCACACTTTGCGAGAGTTCTTGGATAAAGCAGGGATTCATGCTATGGCTTGGCCTGCTCGAAGCCCTGATTTGAATCCTATTGAGCACGTTTGGGTCCGGCTGGGGAGAAGAGCCCGTCAGCGCTATCCAGAGACCCTACAGGACCTACGGAATGCCCTCCAGGAAAAATGGTAGATGATTCCTCAACAGGACATTACAGCATTAATCAGGAGCATCGCTAAAGGGTTGAATGCCATCATTGGTGCAAGAGTTGGCAATACACGCTTTTGAAGATGCGAACAGAAGTCTCCGACGTCTGTGAAGTAAAGTGTGAAGTGTGTAAAATCAAAACAGAAGTGCATTACCTTTAGGAGCTTACTCAAAATTTCTCGCTCTTATAGCGCTCTTTCCTTGAAGTGTACATCTCTGGCTTAATTTTTAAATTTGTTGATAATCATCTATTTTTTTCTTTCCATTGTTAGACACCCACATGGGACCAAGCTACAATATTTCATCATCATATAGTAGATTAGTGTTATAAAAGTGTCATAAATTTAAAATAAATTTCAGTTTTTGTAAGAAATTGAAGTACAGTAGAGTCTTGCAAACTCGGCCTAATGTTGACCGAAGGGTGGCCGAGTTCGCAAAAATGCCGAGTTATCGGGAAATGTGTTAAAAAGAAGAAATAAGCTGTTTGTTTCGGTTTAAAAGTAATGCAATGCAGTACATTTGTTTGTTTTTAACAGAAACACAAGTTTTAAAACGATTAAGCCACTACAATTACAGTACTTGAATATAGACTATAGTTCAGTACTGTGCTGCATAAGAATCAAGGGAAACAATTACTGTAAATTATAGAAGAAAACTTAGAAAAACTAGGCCTACACATTATTTTTATAATATGTACACTATATGTACAAAACAATTCCCGTATGCAAATAGTTTTTTCAGTTAATGAAAATTACCATTTACTTTTGTGCAAAATTAAGTAATGTTCTTTTGCTTTTCACTTTGAAACCTGTTTCTTGAAGCCTCGTCACGAAGACGCCGAAGAAACAGAATGTCCATAGCGGAGAAGACGAAAGAAAACATGTGCGAAACACAAAAACAAACAAATATCATGACTTTTTTTTTCTCCTGTCAGGGTGGCCGAGAAATCCGGAGTGCCGGGTTACTGAGTGCCGAGTTTGCGAGACTACTGTATTGCGTTTTTCGTGCCAGTCAGTGTAGTTGAGGTCGGGCATAATCAAGTGCAAATCGTATCACAATACTATAGTATGTAATCTACATGAAATGTATCAATGTTTTTCAATTACCGTATATACCCGAATGTAAGACGAGGTTTTTTCCCACTTTTTGTGTTATAAAAATTTGGGGTCGTCTTATATTCAGGGCATTAAAAAAAAAAACTTTTTTTAATTGTTATTATTATTTGCAAAGTAGTATGTGGTGTTGGCATCTTGTAACTTACAACAAATCAATGGGTTAATGAAGATTAAAATATGGTTTGTTATGTTTAATTACCATGCATATACGAATAGCGTACATTTTGAGGTTAGGATTTACGCATACACGTCATTTAGAGCGGATAAATTATATGTTTGAAAGCATACGAAAATATGTTTTAAAACAATCTTTACAAGAACAACCAGTCAGTTTTACGATTAGTAATCGAGTGATCAACGTATCTTAATTTAATCAAGTCTCCCATTCTTGAACAAAGAAATTATAGAGTATATCTTGGAAAAGCGGGCAGAGGGATTTCCGATAACACGAGACGTTATAAAAATGAAAGCACGACCTTAAGGGCATATATTGTGCAAGTTATGAGATAGCGAGTATTTTTTTGAAAAAATCTGAAAGAGGCTGTTGATAACTAGGCCTCGTCTTACATTATAGGTTATGCCATGCATTCTTATTTGGCTAACAATATAAGATTGCACAGCATGGGTGACGTCACACTAGGCAGTGTATGCTGCCAACTTTCAAACACGAGAGTGAGTTTCAACCCGATAGCAACAAAATCACCCTGTTTGTGGTGACAGGTGGACAAATGGTGACTTATTTCAGGTGATGCAGACTACATGATACTAAACCATACTTGAGTTATCTTATCATAACTTGGTAACAGAACTCATGGTCAGACTACAGCTAAAAGAACATGCAACAGCTACAAGGTAGGAGAACTAAAAGCCAAATTCCCCTGAAACCAGGAAGGTTGTCTCGTGGCAGCAGCTACGTGAGGACCGAGCCAGGACTCACCTCCCCCAGACTGTGCACCGTCGGTCCACCCAACACGATGGGGAACACCGGGCGACCCGTCATGTCCAGCGGGATCGGCTGCACCATCTTCTTCGTCTTAGCTACCGCCATTGGCTTCTTTGCTTTAGAGTTTGCTTTGGGGGTATCTGAAACAGGAGTGAAAACAATTATTGAACAGGAACAGAAGATCTGGTGATGACCTTCTTGGATATTGAGAAAGCATATGATAGTATTAATAGAAACAAGGTATGGGAAGCAATGAGAGCAAAAGCAGTGAACAAGGAGACAGTGGCAAGAGTGAAAGCAATGTAAGAGGGAAGCAAAAGCTGTGTAAAGGTGGGAAGGGAGAGAACGGAATGGTTTCGACTGGAGAGTGGTCTGAAACAAGGAAGTGCCCTCTCACCCCTGTTATTTATAGTGGTGGTGGATGAAATTATACGAAAAGTGGTAGATAGCATTGGAGAAAGGAAAATGAAGGCAATGTTGTTTGCTGATGACCTTCTGGTATGGGGAGAGGATGAGGAAGAAGTATAAGAGCAATTAGATGAGTCGGAGAAGGTAGTGTTATCATATGGCATGAAGTTCTCAGCACAAAAGAGTGAAGTGGTCACCACGAGGAGGAAGAACAGACTGCATATGGGCATAACACTTGGAGGACAGCAGTTGCAGAAAGTAGAATGCTTCAAGTACTTGGGAAGCATAATTGAAGAAAAGGGAGGCAATAGGATGGAAATAAATGAAAGGGGAAGGTGCGCAGAAGGATTTTTCAAGAGTGTTAGGGGGATTATATGGAATAAAGATGTACCACAAAAATGTAAATGAATCATCTACAAGACCTACTTTGTGCCAATTTTGACATATGGTTCAGAAACATGGGTGATGAAGGAAAGGGACAAGAGTAAAATACGAGCAGTGGAGATGAAGTTCCAGAGGAGTAGGGTAGGAGTGACAAGAATGGACAGAGTAACATACCTGCCAACTTTTGAAAAGGGCTATCAGTAAAACTCACGCGCGACAAAAAAATTAACGATTTTCGACATACCCCGGCTTGACGAAAATAATAATACTTCTGGGCTACAAAATACAATAATTCATGCTTTAAACAGGATACTTCAATGAAATCATATCTACTTACATGATTTGTAGATGAACATAACAATCAAGAAGAAATCCATGTTAATCAGCAGCAGGCGTGGTGAATATTGGTTTGGAGCAGACATAACAGGACTTCCTTGATAGATTAAGCTGATATACGATAGTTGAAAAAGGCTTTAAACAATAAAACTTGTTTAACGTAACACAGGCAAGAAATAATATAATACACACTGCAAATCACATGCTAGTTCGACTTTTAAGTCATGGTTGTGGCCTTTTTAGCTTCCTGCAAACAGTCTTGAGAAAATGTTTTGTCATAACAGGGACCAGAACTCCTGGTCTTCAAAATAGAAATAGACTCCAGAGATTCATTGGACATGGATGACCTGAACAGTGTTCTATTTTTCTTCACAAGGCTAAAAAAAACGTTCACATTCTGCATTGCTATGGGGTATGGTGAGAATAGAGAGCAATACTCTAGAAATTCGGTTATACTTAAGAAGTCCATCGGCTCCACGAATTCTTGATATTTGTGCCCAACTGGAATCACTTGCAGCATCTTGATGTGCAGCCAAAGTGTAATCTACCTGAAGAGCTGTGAACTGCCTCTGAAGCTCATTCACCACCTCATCTGTAGTTTCATTCTATTCCTTGCATAACATGATAGGAAACTTTTCCAAGAAAAAACGAATGGAAGATAACTGTGCATCTTCAATTTTGTCTAACCTAGCAACTTGAGCATTCTTTAACACGTCATCCTTGAGTGGAAACTTGTTGATGATGTAGTCACAGGCAGTATAAAAGTAGTTTCTCACTGATGAAAAGAAAAGGGATTTATCTGTATCCGGTCCGTTCTGAAGGCCTTAACAACTTCAGATGATGCATTTTTTGCCATTTTATTTACAATACATGTCGTTTTTTTGTGCGACCACAACTATATTTCTTTGCAACTTCTGATGTGGGAAACATCTTCTTAAATAAAGCACCAGCATGATCAGCCGCACTTAAGGGCACATTGTGTTCCACCAAAAAGGAAGTAAACAGACACTCGGCCCTAATTACGTCACTGTCAACGTTTCCAGACTTAGCAAAAAAGGTGTTGATTTTCTTGCTTATCTTCCTTCGATTTAACATAACTAATGTGTTTACCGCACTTCACATGATTACTTAAATCGTTTTTTCCACCATGTGCAATATTAATATCACACCCACATACCGTGCAAAAGGCAAATTTTTCTCCCTTTATTGATTTTAGTATGCACGGAAAATCAACCGAGTATGATTCTTTAAATGTCTGGAAGTACTGTTTCTTGTTGGATTTGTTCATTCTCGATATCTACTAAAACATCGAAAGGAACCTGGATCACTGAACGTCACATAAAATTATAACATAAAACACTTAAAGACAGCCAACACTTCATTAAAACATGTCAAGACACACAAAGCCATTAAATGAAAACGACGCCAACCTCGTGAAGAAAGAATATGCACATGGTAGAAAAAACACACACACACACGTGGAACGAATGTAATTAGTCCAAGGAATACAGGAAACTGCGAAGCACGAAGTTATAGCACAAAAACTCGAACGCTTCATTAAAATATGCCATAACCTTAAAAGACGAAAACATTCAAGGAACGCCAACTTCGCGAACAATGAACAACTAACGTGGTCAAAGAATATGATTTAAATCGCAACGAGCGAACGGAGCGGAACAAAGAATATGCGAAGCAGAGCCTGTCGACACATGGAAGAACGGTTATCCCGGCTTCAAATTCAATTACAAATGACGACACAACCATCACACGGTTAAAAGTACGAATCATATCAAAGAACGAGCTATCGACTATCGTGGACTTGCCTTCGACCCACGCAAACAATCGATTGTACGGAAGTGGGCGGTATTATCGAATGTAAATTATCGTTTCAAATTTTTGTCCGCAAAATCGTAAAATGACACCGTTCATCCGTAAAACCGTAAAATGCTGCAATTTCCGTAAAATTTACGGATAAACCGTAAAAGTTGGCAGGTATGGAGTAAGGAATGAGAGAGTCAGGGAGATGGTAAGAGAGGAACCATTGCAAAATAGAATAGAGCGATCTAGGCTACAATGGTATGGACATGTGAGGAGGATGGAAGAGGAGAGGATACCGAAGAAGATGTTTGGAATGGAAATGAAGGAAAGGAGGCCAAGGGGAAGACCAAGGGATAGATGGACGAAAGGAGATAAGAAGAGTGTGGAGGAAAGAGGAGTGTGCTGGGACACAGTGAAAGACGAGAGATGGTGGATGGACAGGAAACGATGAAGAGGGTTATGTTCCAAGCAGACCCGACCAGTGGTCGGAAACTGCTCAAGATGATGATGATGATGATGAACAGAATGATAAAAACAAGCACATGAGAGAACACAGTCTCCACTGCAGACACGCCATCATCTTCGAAGGAGGTGAGCATCCACACCATAATTAGCTCAGCAATGCTATAGCTCATTTTGACTTCTCAGTCCCAATATGAGGGCAGGCAGCAACCCACCGGCTGGTAAGAATTTTATTTTGAGTCCATCATTTTGAACACAACTAAAAATAATATAAAGCCACCATACACAACATACGACACAAGTGTACGGTTGACCTGCATAACGAAATCATCGAAATAAACCCCTTATTTCACAAGTTAGACCGAAGTGATCAGCTGATGTGTCATGCCTCTTGTTCAGCTGAGTGTTTGCATGTGGGGTTGAGTAGTCATGGTTGTTGTTTATAAGGCAGAACATCTGCATCTTATAACATGCAATTAGGCTTTCAAAGAAGGCAAAAGCAAGGGTTCCAACATCTTCCTTGGGAAAGGAAAAGTAAAGAGCCTCCATATGTATCGTATTTCCTGGCATAATTGTCGCATCCTCTTTTCAAATACAAAAGGCTGACATTGTCACAAAACACATTCGTATTTGTGCACGCACTGTCGCGATCTTATAGCTTGGCGTGACCTTGTCAGAAGAAAGGAATCTATGTCTCTGTGCCTCACGCTAGACAGTGTCCGTCCAGACAGCTTCCGCGAGCTGACTTTGGAATGACAAGCTTCAAGAAGCTGCCATACAAAGCGTTACTAACCCCAGTCTGCCCACGTGTAAACAGGCCCGACTGATATTGGCGGTAACTTATTCACGGGACACCCCGTCAAATTTTAAAATCTGACAGGCCATGCCATCGGTCAATTCAGTGGAAACATTATTACAGAGACGCACGCGGTGTTCACAATAAGAAAATAAGAATGATATGGTTATCTTGAAGTTGAAAGTGAAACATGGAGAAATAATGATATACATTTAAAAAATCTGGTTTTCCTTCTTTGAGTTTTTAATATCTTTTGCATTATTGTTGTACCCTGCTTTTCTTCTACGATAAAAGGGGCATAAAACCAATTTTCTCGGCTCAAGGACCCCCATTTTCCCTAAATTTTTAGTTCCGAAATTGGGGGGTGGGGTATATTATAGATGCGAACTTCGTATAAATCCATTATTTTGGAAAAGGCAGATAGTAAAAATAAGCTATTTTACTTTAATGCTACATAGTATGATGATACCAGTGTTTAAGAAGGGGGACAAGAAGGTGTGTGATAACTATCACAGATAGTGAAAATACTGGAAAGGATATTAGAAAGAAGAATGAGAAGAAAGGTGGAAGGAGAGTTGCAAGAGGAACATTATGGCTTCAGGAGTGGAAGATCCACAGTGGACCCAATCTTTAGCTTGAGGCAGGTGATGGAAAAGAACTGGGAATATGGAGAGGATTTGATCATGACTTTCATAGATCTAGAAAAGGCATATGATAGTGTCCCCAGAGAGAAGGTATGGGAAACCATGGTTAAGAAGAGACTGGGAAGAGAAATGTTGGAAATGGTGCAAGCAATGTACAACAACTGTGTTAGCAGGGTACTGACCCCAGTTGGAAAGACAGATTGGTTTAGGAACAAGACTGGACTAAGACAGGGGAGTGTGCTGTCACCTCTCTTGTTCATAATGGTAATGGATGAAATTGTAAAGGAAACAAAGGAAGCATATGGACATAAAGAAATGAAGTTACTGTTATTTGCAGATGATATTGTGGTCTGGGGAAGGAACACCGAAGAAGTGCAAAAACAACAATGGCCTGAAAATCAGTATAGAGGAAAGCAAGACCATGGTCATGACAAGAGGGGAAAGACAAGGAAAGGGCATTGTGAAAATTGGAAATTGTGGACACGTTCAAATACCTAGGAAGTGAATTGATGCAAAATGGTAGGTTGGACATGGAGATTGGCAGGAGGGTACAGCAGAGCAATGCATTCTATCAAAGTGTAAGAAAACTTGTTTGGGATAAGGAAGTACCAAGGAAAAGCAAGGAGGTAATGTATAAAGTGTACTATGTTCCCATATTAACTTATGCAGCTGAGACTTGGACCCTGACAAGCAGGCAAGAGAGTAGAATCCAAGCCAGTGAAATGAAATTCCTAAGAAGTATGATAGGAAAGACAAGGAAAGACAGAGTGAGGAATGAAGTTGTTAGGAAGGAAGTTGGAATGGGAAAACTAAATGAGAGAATTGAGAAGAATAAACTAAGGTGGTTTGGACATGTAAAGAGGATGGAGGAAAATAGAATACCAAGACAGATGCTGGAGGCGAAGTGCAAGGGTAAGAGAGCAAGAGGAAGACCTAGAACAAGGTGGATTGATTCAGTGAAGAACAGCGTAAGAAAAAGAAATCTGGACTGGGACAAGATCGTGGAAGAAGAATGGAGGAAGGAAAGTGGAGAAGTGCCATAAATACCCCGACCCGGCAGGAGCTGGATAAGGGGAAATGATGATGATGATGATGAGTATGATGATATATTTAATCAAAATAAACGAAGTGCATGCGTATGCCGGCCGGCCAATAGCATCTCGTCCTTAAGTGAATGCAGCACCACCGCACGTGTGGCCAGCCGGCCGCCTCTCTCATAGCGCGCGTATGTCAGCTGGCAGTTGCATAGCGTGAGTCATAGCCCATATGCACAGAAGGAAAGACAGAGACTTCATTCTTCAAACAAGGTCACGCCTTGTTAACAACAGAGCTCCATACAATTGAATGGTATGGCCCATGCAGCCAACAATGATCCAACATCTGGTATACAAAGACAAGTATATTCCATGATTATTGCCAACCACCTCTGAAAAGATATCACACTTTCCCAGTGATTGTTTTGCCCGGCCAACCGCCGGCCGTATCCCAATTACGGGGAGCTGCTCGCGCCGTGCTTAGCTAGACAATGACGGACAGGACTCACAATAATTAAGGACGGGTACTATAGGCGAGGGGTTCCTATAGCCGAGTAAATACAGTATTATTAGTTATTCTACGAACTTTAGGCTTAAAAAAAAAAAAGCAACAATTAAGACAGGAAATACGGCAATATAACTAGGGTCATACAATCAATGATGACAGGAAAAGAATGATGGACACAAAAAGAAAGGGGCAGAGGGAGAGATAAATGGGACAGGGATAATCTCCACAGCCATGCACACCAGTCTTCAAAGAAGGCCACTCAAACCATCAATCCAGTCAACAGCTCTTCTTCAATGCTATAGTCTCCAACGAGCTTAATCAACCTCCCAGTCTTATCAGGAGCATGGGTAGCAACCAGTTTTTCTGCCTTGAAGCAGAAGGCGTAGGATAGTGTGAAAACTGGATGAACTTATGACAGAGAAGTAAAACAGATAATGACCAGCCAAAGTAGCAAAACACACGAGGAGAAAAGAACCATGGTAGGATCAGAAGAGAATAAGGCAAGTTGACAGAAAGGATCAAAGAGAGGAGCATGGTGATATGTCCGCAATTATTATGGTTAATTTGTAGAAATGAATATATTTTCTCATTTCACTGTCTCATAAAGCTACTAATGATAAGGATTTCAGTCACCGTACCAGGGCCATCCGTAGAAATTCTCTTCTTCACCGAAGACTTCTTGGCCGAGGAACTACTCTCCGAGGAGACGGAGGGTGGGCTGTGTCCGGCAGACTGCACTTTAACATTATGAACCAGCAACTGGCTCTCTGCATCTGGAAAACAAACAGCAACCCACACGACAATGAAATAACCACTGGAAAACTAAGAACTGGAAATATGTCCCTATATCCAATACTTGAAATGTGTCCCCTTCAAGGAGTAGCCACATTGGTGTAAATGGCGAAACACACCCGCTCGGACATTGAGAGATTTAACTTTGAATCCTTGACTGTGATCACATTTTCAAGTCTTACTCAACAGTGGAGTTCTTGGAGCTTAAGTGAAAGCTTCAAACTATCCTACAGAGTAGTAAAGGTTCGGATTAAGCTGTATTGAGGGACCGAGCCTAAATGACATCAGGCAAGTGATAAGTGAGGCTATACACAAATTGCTCATTTGCTGCAACTGTGACACAACTCAAAATATGTTTTTGAGAAACTGCATTTAAAGATTTAAAGGCAATTACTAAACTGTGGATTATTTAATCAATCAACAAAGAGTATTTTCCAGCACTACACTGAGATAACAGCTGAAAAAGTACAGATTTCTAGTTATACCACTGTTGCAGCTATGAGCAAAATGATTTAAAGATTTTTCTTCATTGAGAACTTCTCTTACCAGCCACTGCCTGGAGTTGATAAAGTTTCTTCAGAAAGAACCTTCTTTCCTCCTTTACTATCACAATTTTCTCTTGCATCTGAACAACCTGATCACAGAGAGCAGCATTCTCCTGGAACAAATAGAATTAATCATGAGAAAGAGTAACAATCCCTTCTAAAAAAAGGACAAATGAAAAAAAAAAAGATATTATAATGATGATAACCATCATCATCCAGAAGTTCAGAACCTGGAATGTTTCAAATGAATACTGAATTTATGAAAACATCTATTTGAATGTTGTGCTACCACTTGTTGGTAAGGAAATGATAAATTACAGGTGACCATGTATTATTGTTGAGCATTATTCAAATGAGCCACCCTCTAGTGCTGCCACCTAGCAGACTTCGGCAAGCAGACGCCTTTTGTTTTGTATTTTACTTCGCGTTGGTCACCTAACTTGTACCGATGCAAGCAGATGTATTGTATTAGTTCTCTTACTTCGTTACGTTTAATAAACCCACTTAAAGTAACGTGCGTCTTATTTCACCTCGCAATCTATAGCTTTGACAATTTAATGGGTTAAGGGGTCTCCGCCCAATCAATAGCTTTATTATTTTTTTCCAAGGAGTAGGTAAAGTCACATTCTACCATAGAGACTACAACGCCACGTTAAAATATGTGAAGTTTAAAAACCTGTTAAGTACAAAACTAACATGGCGACTGAGCAAAGTTAAAATATTTAAATAGAGTTTTTCTTGAGATTTTATCAACCGAACACAGTGAAACTTAACATCCTACATGTCTATACAAGATTTAATCTACTGGCATCGACCCACCCGCCATCCCCCGTTTAGATCACGACTTATATAGTAAAATTCCAGGTGTGTCGGCCATTGTATGTATGTCTACCCCTTATTATTCCCGTTTTCCAACGGGGTCGGGGATGAGATGCGATGGAAGTCTTTGTGGCGATGGTTTTTACGGCCGGATGCCCTTCCTGACGCCAACCTCATGAGAGGAGTTAATGAGAGATGAAATGAATGATGGTGAATGAAACTGGGCAAGGATGTGGAAGGAAGCGGCCGTGGCCTGTCGGAAGGTACCGTCCCAGCATTTGCCTGGTGTTGAAAATGGTTAATTCCAAGCGTGACTCACACTACAACTGAGACATGCCATTAGGCACTAATGGCAGTTTTAATATTGTAGGAGATGATTAGGAAAACAATGATGGTACTTTATGTTTACAGACACATGCCTTATTGTTATATTCGTTAATTGTTATAAAACTGATCTCTTAAATGCCAGCAGTGCAGGTCAATACATATCTGTGACTCACTCTACAGGCGAGGAACTGAATTTGAGGAGCTCTCTATTATTTAGTATTTCTTCCTCTTTTACATTCATAAAAATATTTTGTTAATGGTATATCATGCAGAAAGTAATGAAGTTTTCATACAATAAACAGGAAATTATAAAAAGCAATTTAACAGTTCACAAATTCAATTTTACTGTGTGACACACTACATCGCTTTTGTGACTCACACTACATCGCTTTTGTGACTCACACTACATCGCTTTTGTGACTCACACTACATCGCTTTTGTGACTCACACTACATCGCTTTTGTGACTCACACTACATCGCTTTTGTGACTCCCACTACATCGCTTTTGTGACTCACACTACATCGCTTTTGTGACTCACACTACATCGCTTTTGTGACTCACACTACATCGCTTTTGTGACTCACACTACATCGCTTTTGTGACTCCCACTACATCGCTTTTGTGACTCCCACTACATCGCTTTTGTGACTCACACTACATCGCTTTTGTGACTCACACTACATCGCTTTTGTGACTCACACTACATCGCTTTTGTGACTCACACTACATCGCTTTTGTGACTCACACTACATCGCTTTTGTGACTCACACTACATCGCTTTTGTGACTCACACTACATCGCTTTTGTGACTCACACTACATCGCTTTTGTGACTCACACTACATCGCTTTTGTGACTCACACTACATCGCTTTTGTGACTCACACTACATCGCTTTTGTGACTCACACTACATCGCTTTTGTGACTCACACTACACTACCTTCTAAAGGAATATTTAATGAATTTGGATAGTATTGTTATAACATAAACTTGCTCCTAAGGTCTGCTTTCTTAACCCATTACAAAATCTTTGAAATTAAAATTTGGGAATACATATCTCATACGCTGATCAAACATTGGTTCTGGTAAGTTAAGTATTATATTGTGTGCATCAATATCAGCTATGTCGTCTATTTGAAGCCATGAAAACTTTTTAAATTCCTTGTCAAATCTTAGAAATTTGACTGTTACAAAAGATGAGGAAGATAGTATAATTTGTCCAACAAAGTGCTTAACAGTTTTCTTTCCAAGGAAAGGAGCTAGAACCCATTCACCAATACTGTAATTCTTCTTTGAGGTGTCAGTCTTGTTTGATTCCACTCTACGGTCACTGTGGTCTTCAATTTCAGCTCTGCCAGATATCAAATCAACAATTTTATACTGTCAGGGATTTCTTGACACATTAGCTACTGTCATAATGTAGGGTGATACTTTCTCAAAGAAGTGCATTTTTCGTGTTTCAGGAATATTCATAAATTCAGTTCCATTTGGAGACCAAATCTTGTCTAACTGGGTAATTCTTGAATTGATTTCTTCTTCCGAGACGTAAAGTATGGTAATATTCGAACAAATATTCTTAGCACACTCTGCGAAGTCTTTTGCCGTCTGAGGGTCTACTGTTCTTGACATAGTGGCCTCCCTAACTCTGCGTTTAATGGACCCACCAAGACCATCAATTGCACCTTTAATGACTGGTAGCTGAGAAGTGCCACTGGAACTGATCAAAATGTACAGTTCCCATGCACAATGAATACTTCTGCTTGACGTGTTGTGCGCTTCCATCTGATTGATAAATTACTTGCTTGACGGTAAGATTTGGATACATCTTTTTTACAGTATCAATAATTGCATCATTGAATACTGCTACAGCATACTTATTGTGTTGCAAGTAATCAGACACAACTACTATGGATAATGATACGGGACTGTTTAGTTGTTTTAGATAAACCATGCAGGTGTAAAGTGTACATGAATTAGATGACCAATAGGCAGACTGTACTTCATCTTGATATGAGAAAGAATAGTTTTCACTGAAGTCTATCTGCATTAAAATTGTACTGTCTTCAATATTTTCTTTTAGAAATTTGAAATTTTGTGCTTGCTGCTGATGTACAAAAGCATGCTGAAGGAAGTTTTGGAGTTTACTTTCTAGCTTCTGAACTACATCATCTAGAGTACCAGACAATTTTACTCTGCATACTGTATTTGTTTCATCAGATGTCCACTGTTGGTAAGGTATGTCTGCATTCCAGATCCCATCTGGCACTGAAGCACTAGCAGACTGTATCAGATCGTGAAACTTGGCCAATTGTCCACATTTACTACAAGTTTGTAGCATGCAATCCTCAGAGGTCTCATTACATACAACAACACGTGTAAAATCTGTTGTTGAATTTGGAAGGAAATGGCATACTTTTAAAAGCAAGGTGATGTTCTCATGATGAACACACAAACAGAGATTTGATGGCGTTTCACATCATAAACATACATGTTTAGGTCTAAATTCACAAAATTTGCTATGTCCAATTTTAATGTTTGGATACAGCTCTTTAAACTGTCTGTATGTTTCACCTAATGTAAGAAATAGATAATGTTTCTGTATTTTTTTCTTTTCACCTGAGTCACGAGTAATAATATAGTCTCAGAAACCTGGAGCTTGGTAAGATATTGTGTCCGAATTATAAAATTGCGCAACTGTCTCTTGAACATCTGCTGATATAGCATTTGAAATATGTTTCTGTGGACTGTGTTCTGTATCTGGAGCAAAGTCATGAAAAAGTTTGGTGACAATTGCTCTGCGTTTGTTAGGGCTATTAGGGAGATTTTTCTTTGCTTTGGCAATAGCTTTACCATATGAGCTTCGTGATCTGAAAACTTTAGAAGGTGATTTCTTAGGATTGCTATTTACTTCTACCACTGTTAGTTTCTTTTTCTCTCTGTATCTTCTCATCTCTTCCCTCTTCTTCCATCGTTGATCTTCTTTTTGTTCCACTGACATAATTTCCTTCTTCTTTTATCGGGCCAAATTTTGTTTTTGAGTTCTTTTTTTCGAAATTCCTCATATTTCCGTGATGCTTTCAATTTGAGCCTTTGCTCTGCTTTACGTTCACCAGCTGATTTTGCCATTACTGAAAGGAATCAAGGATAGATCTCAACCAAGATACATAACCTTAAACTGTAGTGTGACTCTCACTACAGAAATATTCTATGCCCCTTATTCAGCCCCTTATAATAACTAATTGAAAGTGACCATGTACCATTGTTGACCTCAAAGCATAGTAGGATTTAAAAAATAACTATTGTTGTATTTGTAATACTAGCCATAGAATATGAAAAACATTGGTTTTGCATATGACTCACACTACAGTTGATAGACTTAATTTCAATCGTCAAATGTACTAAAGTATGTCCCAAAAATAAATATCTAATAACATATTTTAAAAGTGCAAGGCTAGAAGTTACTGTAAATGTTTCAGAAGAACCAAAATCTTATTCAGATACCTGAAAACCAAGTTGTTAAAACTGTGCCTAAAACTTGTGCTTTGTGATCCTCAAATGAGTAGCCATCTTTTCTTGACAGTATAGCCAACATAGCAGCTGTTTTCATGATTCCTATACTTAAATTCTTAAAGTTCAAACTCCATAGAATATTCTGTAAATGAAAATTTGCCAGGAAATTAAGAAAAAAAAAATCAACCTCTTGGTGTACATCTCCATGGAATTAGCCAAATGGGAAACCACGGAAAACCATTTCAAGGACGGCCGACGGTGGGGCTTGAACCCACGCGTCTACCAAGTCAGCAGAGAGCTTGGCCCCATGACCTAATGCTGCGCATTAGCCAGCATAGCCACTACTGTTGGTTGTGTCGGCCATTATCCACATGAATTATGAACAAGTACAGTATTGCCAACTCCACCCATGCAGTAGGTGGTCTAGGTAGCATTCTGTGAGGGTTCAAATGAAAGGAACAGTGGTTTTGACAATGGTTACAGCCTAATGTGTCCAATGCAATGTTATTTTGGCAATGGCTACAATCTAACTCGTCCATATCAATGGTTTTTGACAATGGGTACAGCCTAATGTGTCGTTAACAGTGCCTCGCTAGCATCCCGCGGCCAAGACCGCATTTCAACCCAACCATTGTAACCATAGTTTTGTCCAATCCAATGGGTTTTGACAAATTGACTTAAGCCTGCGGGCTGCGTTAGCCATATATAGCCTACACCCCTGGTTTTTGTCAGGCACCAATAATCGTTAATTAGTGTCATGTATTTTGTATCCCACATGTTGGCAATAATGTGTAAGCCTCAGTGTGTGCGCCTTGTTGACAGTCTACGAGAATCATGTGCTGTCAGAACATGGCTGCCATTGTTAAAAGAGCGATACGGTAAATAAAACACATATTTACATAATTTAGCACATATTTCAGAGGCAGTAGTGACCAGGGTTACTAATTTGAATGGGTAATGTCTCCCAGAAGATGAAACAAGGTAAGTAAAAGCCACGTTCTGGTCTCATTTAGAATTAATACATCTATTACTATATCATTTCCTTATTTGTTTTTCATTTGAAAATGTATTTTGGATAATTTCAGTATGGTACTTTAGAAAATTAGTGTACGATCGTGTCTCATTCAGTGTTACCATTCGTTTTCTTAATTGGGATAGGTTAATAGGTTGCTGAGCGTGAGTATCCTTCTAGTGCTAGATCTGAATGTTACAACTATAATTACTGCAGAGACCTATGCATGTCAGCTTAGCACATGGTACACTATTGTAGGCTGACGATAAATCCATGATCTATTATTATTATTAAAATCTGTGTTTAAAATAATGAAAGCTGAAACGATCCCTAGAAGTGGGGTTTGTTTTGGATCGGTCCGTAGTTCACAGTGATTGTAGGCCTAGTGGTAGGCTAACGCTAGCAGCAACCAGACTTAATGTGACCACAGAAAGCAATCACCATGGGCATTGGTGTAAACCAATTAGGTCTATTCCATAAACAGGCATGCCAGCTGTTTCATTATAAACCTTCTCTATGAAGCAGAGATGGTTCAGCATGGTCAATACTTTGTCACCTAAGAGCAATTCTTTCGGGGTGGTGCTTGCAAAATTTAAAAAAAAAAACACCCTAAAGCCTACAATAGACAAAAGTATTCGAATCAAACAGCACTCTATTCAATGATACATAACCTAGGCTATTTCTAGTTTAATTGGGACATTTCATTTAACCAGACATAAGAGAGACCTGACTTCACTGTTCCACCCTTTAAATCATCAAAATGGACAGACCCCTTGTAGATTTATGACAGTTAATCTAGCTATCTTGAGACACGGGACCTCCTTTTTACGTGGAATCCGAAACTCCGGACCTGTCGAGAATCTCACATGTTTTAACCTAGAATATATGGAACTTCGTTTGCCTTGGTGGGAGGCAAGCAGCCAAACCACTGCGCCATCAAGCCCCTCCTTTCTTTGTCTCCTTCGATTGTTTATTCCATTATTATAAGTACAAATTAACTCAGGTGTGATAATAATTTTACTTACAAATACAAGATCTTTAATTAATCTCTTCAAGTATCTATATTTCTTCTTGTACTTCATGTTTACGGCAAGACTAGAATTGCTGTTATTTTCCATGTAATTGTTGCCATCTGAGTAACCATAAGCCATTTTATTTACGATTTATTGCTTTATGATATTATTATTGTGTATAAACTTTAGTTCACATATAAATTGACTCTTCATACGATACGACTCGACTCATTCGACGCATCCTTCTCAAATCCTTCTCCTTCCTCTTGATGTTTTGTGGGCTCTGCTGCGAGCCGTACACCCATGTACTGAATGGTGAAAAGATTAAAAACGATGAACAGTTGGCAGCTGGCAGGGTGAAAATAGACACGGGGCATTGGAAGCGAAGGACCCGAGCATTGAACTGGACCCGAGTGATCGCTTGTTGATTCCAAACTTAACGTAACTTTGGTTAGTTATTGATTAAGGGGCGGAGCAGCGATGCCATCTGCCCCGACGTAGCTTTGAATCTGTGAATAGTAATAATTTCATTGTCATCAATTAATGTATGTCTCTTGATTGTAGGTACCCGAAAACTACACGTTTGTTATTGCCCCAAGTTATTGGTCTTCAGGCTTTCATTAAGCGGAAAAACTTGATTAGGTGGCGGTGGCAAACCACTCGTGATCTTCGCCTCAAGAATGGTAGCCTACAGGCTTAAAAGTCAGATCCATACTGCCATGCTTAATATCCGCAATAAAGAATGGCATGGCTGGGAATTCCAGATCCCTGTACGGTATGGCAAAAACGCTGCGTAAGAAAAGAACTGGCATTCCACCGTTACACGGGGTACGTACGTGGGATGGTATTCACTAATATTGACAAAGCTGGCGGACAAATTTTGAAAAAGCCTGTGAGTCTAACCAGGAACCTTGTGACGAGGACTTTGTAGAAGAAGTCCATCATGATCTTCGTTACGGCTTTCAGGGAGGGCTTCCCCAGGGCATTAGATTCGTCTCACTGACCGAACTGCTCAACCTCATTAAGAAGCTGAAAACCCGCAAGGCTCCCGGAGCTGACGAGGTATCAGCTCACTACCTTAAAAATCTAAGTAAAAACGCTTTAACCCGCTTAACCGAAATCATAAACGCCGTTTACAGTTTTGGGCATTTTCCTTCGGCCTGGAAGGTAGACAAAGTCATTATGATTGGTACCGGTAAGCCTAACACTAATGGCACGTTTTCCCCCAAACTACAGGCCAAGCAGCCTTCTTTCGATCATCTCCAAACTCTTTTAAATGACCCTACTTTCCAGGCTAAACTCTCACATCACTGAAATCATTAATGACGAGCAGTTTTTTTTTCCCGCAAAGACCATTCCACGGTAAAACAACTTCTCAGACTCATAAAGATCATCACGAGCGCCTTTAATGAATGATGCATGACAGGAGTATGCTTCTTAGACATCAGTCGTGCTTTTGATAAAGTTTGGCACAACAGTCTGCTGTACAAAATGAAACACAAAGGATTCCCAGATCACTTTCTTAAGGTCATAAATTCCTATCTTAGGAAAAGGAAATTCTATGTCCAAGTGGGTAACGCCCAATCCTCCCTAAGGAGGATTAAAGCCGGTGTAGCGTAAGGTAGTGTCATAGCCCCCGCTCATTTCAACGTATATGTTCTGACATCCTCAAAACTGATACTACCAGTCTCCACCTACTGTTTATGCAGACGATACTGCTATCTCCACCACCTCCTGGAGAGGACATAGAATTGAATCCAACCTCCAAGTCGCTTTAGACACCCTAGAACCATGGCTAGGAAAATGGAGAATTAATATTAACGTCAGTATATGTTCTGCCACGCTGTTTATCAAAAAGCGCAAATACACTGAAGTCCAGGATCTTAACTTCTTTGGCGAGGTAATCAGATGGCAGACAGCCACAAAGTACCTGGAAGTCACGCTTGATCGAGGCCTCACTTTCACTCAGGAGGTCAATCAGCGCGCGAACCAAGCGAGCTCTGGCCTTTACTTAAGTCTCATAGCGCACTAGATGAATTTAGCAAGCTCCTCACATACAGTACAATTGTGCGACCTATTATGGAATATGCCAGTCCTGCCTTCACTATCAATAAACTTTAGGTTGTCCAGAATTGGGCGCTGCCCATGATATCAGGAGCACCCTGGTATGTGCGCAACGCCCAGTTTCATACAGACTATCATCTCTCGACCATCCGTCAGAGAATACCCAAGCATGTAGAAAAAACATGGCGGCGATGGTTGCCCTACCATAGCTAAGATCATGTCATCGGGCTTGTCACTGTTCATGTACATTATTATTTTGACTCCATGTACATTATTATTTTGACTCACCTAAGAGCCTAAAATATATCACAAGACGAGACTAGGTTCCGAAGAAATATGCATCAATAATTTAGACTTACCTGAATTAATTTATCTATATAGTGCTGGCCTCGAATTATAGGTTTCTTCGTCTTCACCCAAGAGACAGCTACAATAGTCTCACTGTTTCTGTGGTTGAATAAGAAGCTTTTTGGCGAGTTATCACGATTTGTATTTAAGTTCAATAATTATAGAATAATATTATTAGCAAAAAATCAAACATATTCTGAAGTAGGAGAGAAGAAAGTACCCGGTTACTGAAGTGCTGTCCCAGCACATGCAAGAGTATTTGTGTACACAATCGGAATGAGAATAGTTGCCTGAAATAATCGAACCAACGCCATAGAGATACAATTCAATTAGGACCTCTCGTGGAATTGCTAAAAATCTCGGGTAAAACATCACACCGAATTAGTGGTTTGAAATATGCAAAGAAGTCGTCGTGTGGATATCAGAACATAATTATGGAGAATACTACATACAAGGGACACGATAATATGCTACCATCTAACCAATTAAACATTCACTGTTACCGTTTGGAATAGTTGTACGCTGGAAATAGTTGATTTAGTAAAGTACTATAGGTTGGAAAGCACAATCTCCCTCTTACGGAATTATCGCGGTACACCATCTCACAATATATGTACATAATTGGCAAGGTACTCACAACACTTTATTACACACATCATAATTAAAAATAACTTGCAAGCTGTAAGAATCACAAAAGTATGAAAAATGTCGGAACACAATGAGTTCACTGTTTGGCACAGGGGGAACATCTTCCTTAACCAATAAAACAGAAGTTCACTGTATTATTTGGCGTTTATACAAGGCAGTGTAGAACATCTGCCAGACTGATAATGATTTACGGAGGCACCTATTGCTGAGCGTTCGTGATAACGTCAACGGTTTGGTCTAGCCGTAGATGCTCATTGCGTTTTCCCTTTACGTACTTAAGCTCGACACTACTGACGTGTACTAAGCTATTATTATATTGTCACTAACTAGCAAATCATTGCGGTGTATATTCTTGAGACACTTCTATTATACTTTAGTCTTAGGGACTTCAACATCCGAAGTAAATGACACAATGCCATCGGTTGACTGGACAACCATCACATAAACGAACCAGTCCATATTAAGCGTATTATCACATATTTACATACGATTGCAGTACATTAACGCGAACTGGACTTTACAGACATACAGAAGACACTAAAATTTACAGATGAGCGACAGTTTATCCCAACTTTCATCAAACGAAGCTAATCAAAGCTAAATAGTGTATCCCAGCAACGAATGTAAACAAACAATATGCCGGGGCTTCAGCATACGCCATTTTCACACTTTCGAGACCTGCATTAAGGTCTGAGTATTGTAGTTGGTCTTGCAAGCAGGCAGTCAAACTATATCGAACAGCCACACTCGGTACAAATCCTCTCATTAACAGATTGAGTGATTACCAAGCTAGGGGGAGACGCTATAAGCGCCCTCGCATTATTATTGAATAATCTTCTACAACAAGTTGCTACTATAGCACGCCTTTATTTCACTCTTGAAATCACATTATTCGACTATTCTCTATACCTTTGATTATCTTTTCAAGAAACTCTTACTTCTACTATCTTTTCTACTTTCTGCATTTCCCGTGTTTAAATGCACTACCGTAGGTCATATTCTGACCAACTTGACACAAGGTAATCACCCAAATCCCCTCATCCAACTGCAGTTGGTTGAATCCCATCTAATAAAAGTACTTAAGGCCTCCGGACCGACATACTAAATTCAATACGCAAAGCTGACTTCGCTTGCGTGGGTCAAGCCATGCCATGGCCCAAGTTACCTTTGATATGGTGTATCTCGGGACAGTAAATCTTCATAATACTCTTGTGTTTTGATGTCTCTGTCCCATGTTGAACAATATCTAGGTTATGTGGGACACTACAACCACAAACAAAACATGAAATGATTGATTGTCACAATTAATGCATATAGCTTCTATTTAATATGTAATTTCTTAATACAGACATTCAGTAGTCTACTTGATTCAAAGGTAAAATAACATTCATGATTTGCTGCTTCTTAACATAGCCACAGTAGCCTACGTTATCAACTGCAGGAAACCAATGTTTTTGTTTCCTTGGTAACTATGCAGGAATTTGCACTGATGGGTTCCATCATGTTCTATTGAAAGAACTTTCCTAAGAACAACTTTTCCTTCTGTTTCTTGGTACCTTCGTCGCACACAAGTTTAATCATCACAGAATAATGTACACTTGGTTGTACGTGTCAAGAGGGTCCCTCGCAACTCCCACCATCACCATTTACAGTGTGTTCCTAAAATTCTGCGTCACTAGCTTCATCATTGAGCACTTCTGGACGAAAATTATCAAAATCCACTGTGATTCCTTTGCTTCTGTTTTTTGTTTGTTTAGGGGGGAGAACTGAAATAGTGGTACCGGTACGCTTGTGTCCCTTGACTGGAGTGAGAAATTCCCAGCTGCTGAGTTTGGATGCCCTTGCTCCTGTTGTTTTTCTCTTCTGCAAGCATTTGAGGTGAAATGCTTAGCCCTGTAGCAAACTAAAGTTTCTGTTGTTTCTTCTGGGTTTCAGTTTCTGAAGTCCACGTTTCTTTCAAAAGTTCTTCCAATGATGCTTTCTACTGACACTCTCCTATAGATTTTGCGATTCGTTTTATTCCACTTGCTCATAAACCACTAATTAAGTTATCTCCTACTCTCTCAGCTAGACAATTCAGACACTTATTCAGGAGACGTGGGAAGGTGTCTTTGAGAATAGTTTCACGATATTTGCTTTTCCACTCTTCCTGCACCTTCTTCCAACGTTTAATGGTCTAAAGCAGCGTTTCCCAAACTGTGGTATCGCGTGCCACTGGTGGTACGCGGTGATGTTAGGAAAAATATAAAAAAATATTAATATACTGTAGGGAACCTGAGAGGGTAGCCTCTACAAAGTATTAACCTAAGGGATGAAATAAGTGTGTTTAGGGGGAAAGCTTGGCAATTACGTGTAAGAGGTGGTGATTAGCTAGTGGCTTGAGATCGTCAGTACGATCTCAAAGGAGAACTCCCCAATGTACTGTACAGTCCCCCAGGGGTCTGCACCCCCTGGAGGCCATCCCCCCATCATCTATTTAAACCACCCCTAACTGGCAAATCTTGTAAGTCCAGAACAACATCTATTAACACCGCAAGGGCAGCTAACCAGTCTGGAAAGCTTACCCAATACTTGCATCACTACCACAAACAAAAACAAAAACAAAACAAAAAAGTCAACCCCTGGCACTATCCAGCCCATGACGGGCTAAGGCCGACCAAGCGACCGCTGCCCAGCCATTTGGCCTGCAGATATTTGGGGTGACGCGTGATCAGCGCGTCGGGTCCCCTCGGCCGTTAATCTTGGTTTTCGTGATCGGGGCGCTGTCTCACTGTCAGACAGCTACTCAATTGTCCTCACGAGGCTGAGTGCACCCCGTTCCAACCCTCACGTCAGTTTTAAAATCCCTGACGGAGCCGGGGATCGAACCCGGGGCCTCCGGGCGAGAGGCAGGCACGCTACCCCAACACCACGGGGCCGGCACTACCACAAACAGCGACACATAATTAACTGGGGCATCTATGCAGCGGAATGCTGACAGCACAACGCCGGAGACTATAAGAAGGAGCCTTAAGGAGGACAAGCTCTCTCAATTACCAGTCTTACAGTGCGTCGGCCGGAGGCTATCGCTGTTATCATCAGGTGAGTCAGCAGTGTTCAGAATCCTATATTTTGTGACCCACTCCACATTCTTGTACTCTTACATTGTGACATTTACTACATCCCCTAAAAGGGACTCATAATTCCATATTACTGACCAATAAATACTTGGTCAGTACACTACACTTGTATTACTGTTTTACACGCCTCTTTACGTCCTAAAGTCCATCCTGAATCCTCCGTCACGATTAGACGTGACGTACAGTAGCCAGACACTTGCTAGCGCAAGTATCATTGTATTCCCGTACAGGCCCGACTGATAGGAGCGGCGCGCGCCATAAAGCTGACGCGTGTACATCGGTTATATAACCAGTCAGCCAGCTGGACGACTAGCACGTTGACCTGGACACTAAGTTCCATCCCCTAGAATACACCTACGTCTTTTATAGGAGCACCCCCTAGTATCCTAACACTAAACAACACTCTACACTGGTCAGCTTGCCCGACTACGGGAAGCTACCCCCCTTTTAGGCACTTCCTTATAAATTAACACAATAACTCTTCCGTTTTAGATCCAACTACCCCCCAATAAGGGATCTAAAACAGTACTGCTTGGCAGGGTAGTTCAGGGTGTGAGTGAGAAAGGAAGGGTGGTTTACTTAATGCGCTGTGCGCGATATCAGCGCTAAGCGGTCTGATGTGAATCGTAAGCAGGCGAGCTGGGAGCGAGCCTGCTGGTGTCAGCGCTATGCTGTGACGCTCTGCTGACGTCACGAAGCAATTAAATAATATTGCTAATACTAGATCCTACCTAGCGGGGAAGCTAAGAGGGTAGGATCTTATCAGCTAATTAAATAAATGAAAAGACCAGTGCTTCTATTATGTTTGAGTTTAATGAGTACTTCGGATTTGAAGTACTCTTGTAATTAGCAGTGCAGTTAATAAAAATAAGTAATTATCACAATCCAAGCACAGGGGGATGGTAGTGTAATTGAATGTGTGTGTAGTGATCGCTTAAGACACTTACTCTTCGGCTTCCAGCAGCGATTCGGCACGCAGGTAACACTGAGACAGACTGATCTGGAGGCATGACCTCCCGGAGTTTTTATAGGAGCGTCGCGCTGCGTTTGCGGAATTCGCACATTTCTCCCATGTCATAGCTTTCCCTGGGGTCGTTGGGCTGGGACACGAGGCTACCTGAGTTCATTGAGGTGATAATTTATTAGATGTATAATTATGTAAATGTATTCGTAGGTTCTTGGATTAGGTGTGTGGCATTTGGTTTTTCGGGGGTGTTAGTGTTAGGGGATGATGGTGGCGTATCCTAGGGGTACAACAATACGTTACGAAAAATATAAAATTTTTAAATATAAAAACATTCAAATGTTGCCGGAGGCCAAGGTTTTATGAATTGAATTGCGATTCATACCTAAGGCAAACTTTTTAATAAATGGCTCTTGTGAACTTTTGGGTTGTGAGGCATGCAGACTATGCAGACATAGCTGACAAAGCTGTTAGATTTTTACTGCCTTTCACTACTTCGTACTTGTGTGAGACTGCATGTTCTTCACTTGTTTATCTCAAGAATAAATACCGGAATAGGCTCTTCGTTTGAGACTCAGCAATCTTAAACCAGATATTCCCAAGTTGGCTTCTAATCTTCCAGTGGCGGATCCAGAGGGGGGCACTGTAACATTCACATACAGGTTTATAGGGTAATCAAACAATAACTAACAACATAATAGCCTAGTGCCAACATTTATTATGTATGTTGAAGTATTAACAATTGACATAGTTGCGCAACGTATTGCAGAGATGTAGGTTTCGATTATCGAATCTCGAATCCGAAGGTTATCGTTACATCTCTCTTCTCAAAATAAAATTAATATTTCTCTACGCTGATTAGATTTACAGATTTAACCTAACTACTGGTTTTACAGTTCTGCCATGTCTTGTAGTATATTTGAATGATTCTAATGAGGGTGTTTTTGATGCTTCTTCCCTCTCTACGTTCGGTTCAACTGGAGATGTTCCTTTGTTGGGATCATCTGGATGTATGGGTAGACGTGACCTTTCATGGATGTCTGTTAGTGGATTTTGAATTGATGATTGCATTCTCTCGTTTGTACTTTGATTTGATTCAACGTTTAACTCGGCCTGAATTGGTGGTTCTTTTGTTATTGTGCCTTCAATATTCGATGGTCTGATGAAACTGGTATTTCTTCGCAAAATTGTTCCATCATCTTTCTGAATCACATATGAGCGATTAGTTACTGGATGTACAATTCTCCCCGTGTACCACTTGTTTAGATCTCTGATCAAGATTTTCTCGTCATTTTGATACTGTAGTGATTCATTGGCTCCGCGATCAGCATATTTATTCTGTTTGGCCGCTTTTCCTTAAGTTTTATTGGTACATAGGTTTGTAGTTTGGGCTGCAGATTGTTATTAGAAAAGGAAATTGGAGTTCTTGTATTCCTTCCAAACAATCTCGAGGTTGGTGTGCCTAGTTCTGGGTCTCGTGGTGTATTTCTCGACATTAGCAGGGCCAGTTGTACATCTTCTCCGCTGATGTCGCATTTCTTCACCAGTCGCTTCGCAATGTCTACGTACTTCTCAGCTAATCCGTTCGACCTTGCAAAACAAGGACTCGATGTAACTAATTTGAAGTTCCATTCCTTTGAAAATTTCACAAATTCTCTGGACGAATATGTTGCGTTGTCGGCGTGAAATTCTTGTGGAACTCCATGCGTAGCAAACCAAATTTTAAGTTGATTAATTATTTCTGCTACTGTTGTTTTGTTAATCTTTTGCACTTCGTAGTATCCACTGTAACTGTCTGCCAGAACAAGATAGCTGTTGCTTTTGTAGAAAAAGACATCTGAAGATACTATTTCAAATGGTAATTTAGGTATTTTCTTCATTATGATGGTTTCCTTGACAGGTTTACGCTGCGTATTTTGGCAGGTTTTGCAGGATTCAACCAATTTGGTTGCGTCCTTTGTTAGAGTTTCCCAAAACACTGTCTTGATCTTCTCAGTGTTGATTGTATACCCGGATGCCCTTTATGAATAACTTGTAGAACTCTAGGTCTTTCGCTTTTTGGGACAAAAACGCGATCTCCTTTGAAAATGAGTCCATCACAGTGTGATAATTCATCTCGAAAAGTGAAAAAACATCTCAATATCTGCGGCACTTGAAGGATATCGTTAGGCCAACCATTGTTCATCATCTTGATTAATGCCTGGCAAGTTGGGTCTTGGAGCGTTGATCTTTTGAAGTCTTCAGTGGCGCTTTCAGACATTGATAACACCATTAGAACTTCGAGTTCTCCTTCATCGTTTTCGTAAGAATCGTCACAATCTCTACTAAGTGTATCCGCAATCTTCAGTTCACTTCCTTTATGGTATACGATGATAGGGTTGTACTCCTTGAGATCTAATAATATTCTTCTTAGTCTCGGTGGTGCATTCACAAGCGGCTTTTTCCAGATTGACTTGAAGGGTTTGTGATCCGACTCGACTGTTAATTTCTTACCCCAAATGTAGTCATGAAATTTCTTACAGCCGTAGCGAATCGCAAGTGTCTCTTTAACAATCTGCGGGTAATTTTGTTCGGTGCTGTTAATGATTTTGTAGCATACGCTACTGGTTGTCCTCTTTGCATTAGAACAGCTCCTAATGCCCTTGATGATGCATTAACTGATAATGTTACGTCTTCATTTACGTCATAGTACCTCAAAACAGGGGTGCTGGACAGTGCTTTTTTTTAGTTCTTTGAACGCTTGATCCTGTTCTGGACCCCAAATCCATGCAACATCATTCTTCAATAGTACACGCAATGGAGCTGTCTATTTTGACTGACAGGGAATAAATTTTCCCAAGTAATTTATCATACCCAACAATATCTGTAGCTCTTCTTTGTTATTTGGTACTTTGAGTTTCTTTATCGCATCGACTTTTGTCTCATCAATTTCAAGTCCCTTGTCTGACAAAACATGTCCTAAAAACAACTCTTTATACGTTAAATATGCACTTTTCTTTATTGAGTTTAAAGCCGTTTTCATGTAGTCTTCGAAGTACTATTTCAGTGGTATCCCGAAGTTTCTGGTCTATACTGGCATGAATTAATATGTCGTCCATGGCGCATTCTACATTTGGAATGTCGTGAAGTATCTCTGTCATAATTTGCTGAAATACTTCCGGAGCTGAAGAGAGTCCGAACGGAAGACGTTTGCAGGAATAACGTCCCCAAGGTGTTACAAATGTTAAATATTCTTGTGTTCTCTCAGAGACTTTTATTTGCCAAAAACCTCGAGTGCAATCTAGGCATGTGAAGTACATACTACCATTCATTCTTGCGGCAATGGCTTCAATCGTGTTTAATGGGAAATGCCTTCTCTTGATATTTTTATTTACATCTGTAGGGTCGATACACAAACGAAGTTTGCCCCCTTTTTTGACGATTACAAGAGGAGATACTGCTACAGTGGGTTTCGTGACTCGTTTGATGATGTCCATTTTAACCATTTTATCAAGTTCTTGCTTAACTGTTTCCTTTATGGCCAATGGAATCGTTCTAGCTGAGCTAATCTCGAACTTTGGATTTTCTACAAGGTCTATGTCGTATTCGTAACCCTTGAAACATCCCAATCCATTAAACATCTATTCGTTATTTAACTTCGGGTTGCTAATCTTCACGCTGTGTACTCTAATAATCAGATTTTCTTCTTCGCAAGTCTTTTTGACGATTATTGGTTGAACTTGTTCATTCACAGTCGAGAATGTTACTTCTGTTTGACGATTCTTGATCTTACATTTCAATTTCAGTTCTCCGACAACGTTGAGCCTGTGTTCACTAAATGTTACCAACTTCTTTACTTTGGATGGTGTTATCTTAGCAGTGACTCCCAGTTTCTCGATTATGTGAGTCGGAAGAACGTTACATTGAGCACCGCTGTCTAGTTTAGCATGAAACGCTTTTTTCCCACTTTTATTAATTCTTTCCAATCTTCTTGTCTTGGTGGTATTGTAACACTGCCAATGTACATCATATCTCTATCACGTGACGATTGAGAGGTTGCATCGTCGTCTTTAGAGCCGTGTACTGCATGAATCTCCTTTTTGGACTTGCAACAGACTTCAAAATGTCCTAACTTCCCACACGAATTACATCTTTGCTTATACGCCGGACAAGATCGCTTTCCATGTGTCATACCACATCTGTTGCAATTAAACTGATCAGTATTTTTTATGTTAACTCCTTGTATTTTCATTTTCTTGAGTGCGGTGACTGACATCTGTGATTCTGATTCGCTATTCTTACTCATGTCAATGGCTTGTTTGTTTGCCAGCTCGCTTGCTTGACACATGTCTACCGCTTTGTCATAGGTTAGGTCTGTTGTACCCAACAATCTTTCACGTAACGTATCATTATTGATGCCACTAACAATTTTGTCTTTTAGCATTCATTTCTCTAATTGACCGAAACTACATTTTCTTGCTTGAGTTGTTACGCGAATCAAAAACTGTTCGAAATTTTCGTCTGATTCTTGTAACATTTTATGAAAAAAGTATGCTTCATATGTTTCATTAGCTTTAGGCACAAAATATTGTTAAATTTGTCCATGATTACCTGCATGTTTGTTCTGCCTCAGTGAGGTTAAATGACTGAGAAATCTCTTCGGCTTCATAACCTATTGTTAACATAAACGTAGCGACTTTGGACTTCGGGCGGTTCTTTATCCAGCTGAATTGCTTTTGAGTACCAGTTGTAAGACACTTTCCACGTTTTCCATTCCTGTGCCATATTTTTGCCAAACTCCAGGGGTTTAGGTTGTCGAATATGAATTCTACGAGTTAGCCTCTGATTTTGGGCGTTTTGTTCTACGTTGGCCATTGTTTTTGTTTGCTGCTTTATAATTCAGAAAAACCAATTACTTCTGACACCATGTAACATTCACATACAGGTTTATAGGGTAATCAAATAATAACTAACAACATAATAGCCTAGTGCCAACATTTATTATGTATGTTGAAGCAAGACCGACTACAATATCTCAGACCGTAACATCAAAACCAAGATGGCGGAAATCGTAGGGGAACAGCTGTAGCAACTAGCGGGCATGGCGCCATCGAAATAGCGGCAAATTCGAAGACAAACATTCGCATATTTGATTAAATTCCGCCAGAAATTACAGGTTTTTATGTAATAAGGCACAAATTCAATATGAAACCCTGACGTATTTCGCTACAAGCAACGAGAACAGACAGTAGCTAAAAATACAGACATAAATAAAGCAGAGGTAAGACATTATGTTAAAAAATGCAAATATTTCTAAATGGAACTACAATAATAGTCAACCAACAACAAAGTCAACCCCTGACACTATACAGCCCATGAAGGGCCTAGGCAAATATAAAATGCAAATATAAATGGTTGTTGCTTATATTAGGGGCTACGACATCGTGGTCTTGTAGCCCCATGTATTTGTGTGTGGAATTTGTGTGATAACCTGTGTTATTGTTATGGCTGAACTAGTGTGTTTGTAAATTGGGTATTGTAGTGGGAAGGAAGCGGCCATGGCCTTAAGTTAGGAACCATCCTGGCATTCGCCTGGATTAGAAGTGGGGAAACCATGGAAAACCACTTCCAGGATGACTGAGGTGGGAATTGAACCCTCCTCTACTAAGTTGCTTCATGAGGCTGAGTGCACCCCATCCCAGCCCTCACATGAGAATTAAATTTCTTGGCAGAGCCGGAGAATCAAACCCGGACCTCCGGGACGACAGCCAAGAATGCTAGGCACTACACAACGAGGTGGTCTAAAACAGAATGGTACCACTGAACGAAAGTAGAACGAGCGATAATATTCTCTATAGTACATTAATTAGCCAAAATACCTTATCAAACAACGAGAAATAAATCAGGGAATGATGTTTTAAAAGATGCTTCCTCCTCCGCTGTATGTGACCCACCCAGCCATCCCAAATAGCATTGTGACTCACAATTTGGCTTTAGGAGAGAAAGATGCACAATCCAGGCAGTTCGAAGTCTTCAAACTGAGATTGCGTCTACCCTGTCAGTACTGAAGGGAAAGTTACAATCCATATTCATTGACTACTCTAAAGCTTTTGACTCGATTAGCAGGAAGAAAATATTGGAAAAACTAGACAGACTATTGAGAGGTAACAGCTACACTAAACATCTTGTCAAAAGTATTTTAGGCTCTAACAATATAGTCATTAACGATGGCATTACAACATCAAGCCCAATTGAGCAGACTACAGGCATGCTGCTACAAGGAGACCCATTAAGCCCTCGTAATATTTATCACTGCTATGGCAGATAATATCACAGATATATTATCAGAGCGGGTAATCTCATTTATATACGCAGATGACATGGTGCTCGCTTCAAGTTCACAGGTCGAATTGCAATCTGCTCTCGACCCCTTTGAATTATGGGTGTTACACAATGACCTTAGGTTAAACAGAAACAAGACTAAATCTATGACCTTTAGGAAAGGGGGAAAGCCAGCAATTTTCCACATTGCAGGAAAACCGCTTGAGGGTGTACCACATTACAAGTAGTCCTACTTAGGTCCTACATTAGTCAACTGACAATGTTTTCACACTGCAAATCAAGGATAGACCCAGCGTCACTACCAAAGCCTTCAACGACATAAAACATTTGACTAAGCCATCTATAAAAACAGCCTTAAAACTTTTGCGGTTAAATGTTACCCGTATTGTGACTTATGGACTGGAGAGCATTTGGACACATTTAAATATGAAGTATTTGGAACAATATGGAGAAACTGAAGGCGACTTACATAAAGAAGGCCTTGGGTTTATCAAAGTATACACCTTCAAGACCGGTGTAAGAGGTGACTCGCGAGGTTTATAATGTAGAAGAACTCAGACTTCAAATGCTGCTACCTTCTACTCCAGGATATGTAAAACTCATGGACACACTAGAGCCAAAGAACATTGGTAGGATTTTTGCGCCACGGACACTATGATTTTTGACGATTGGAAGAGTGGGGGGGGGGGGGGGGTGCGAGATGAGACCATTGAACTGTCGGTACTATTGGAACAACTCCTCCCATGGTAACCCTCGCTGAAAACTGCTTCCTGGTGCACTGCCAGGCGTAACTAGTCGCACCAAAAACTGTCATACCATTTAACTCTAGGATGCATGTCAGCTGATATGTCGTGATTCTTTTCATATATTTGAACGTACGTACCTCTGTGCAACGTTATATGTATGGTATTTTCCAATAATACGGTAGGTTTACGGTCTACTTTATTTCGAAGTAGCCTATTCTGCGTTTATGGATATGTCTTACATCAAATTTTGACATAGGCCTAAATAGCACGTATGACAAATACACGTAGGCCCTATTGTAGGTTATAAGTTATTAAGTTAGTCACAGAATTATAACCTACGTCTAGCTTATATTACAGATTTCCATGGAAACGCCCAGATGTAGGCCTATTAAAGAAATGGGTTATAGCTGTGAAAACTTTTATAAACATGCTACTTGTTTCATTCAAATAGAAACAAACCACTGCTTAAAGATGATGCGGTACCTGCAATTTGCAATTTCCCACAGCATCGGCTTCAGCCACCCAAGAAAAGACCGAGAGTTATTGAACGACAAGTAGCCTAATATTTACTGTTACTTTCTTCATCAGCATAGGCATAAAATTTCACATTTTCCAGTATACTTTTATGATGTCAGTCTTGGAGACGATAAAAATAATTCGGCTTAAGGGATCTTCCCTGCAGGACCTGTTCGTTTGCTGTATGACTTATGTGAGGTCGAAGTTTCGACCTGCTTTGAAGAAAAAGAAGCTTGTAGTTTTTACGTGACCGTTAATCTTGTGATCATGAGCCAAGGGACCTCCATTTTACGTGGAATCCGAACCACAGGACATGGCATTTCACTTCCAAAATCTCACTTGCAATGACCGTGAATCAAACCTGGTACACCTTGGTGAGAGGTGAATAGCTTGACCACTGCGCCACCATGCCCCATTGCTTTGAAGAATATTGAACATGTGGTTGTTTTGTATAAATAAAGCAGGCTATGTATTTTTGTTCACCAAGCATCTATTTAATTGTTTAGTTATAGGCTTATGCATATTCACACACATATGAATGTTGAATACCAATTAACATACTTTTTCTTCTTTATTGTTAGTCATTACCAGCCTAACCTTATTTTTATTTTATTTTAATGTATGTACGACTTGTATTTTTTGCCAGTAGGCCTATAACTTAGTTATTGTGTATGCTGCCTTTGATCTAAGGATAAAATGATGAACAATCAGGCTGCAATATAATATTTAATGTTGGCATATATTCCTAGCCATTTCAAGTATCAAATTACTATGATATTTTGAAATATGTATTTCGGCGTAAGTTCAGTTTAGTTTACCATTCGCCTAAATGTTCAAAAGTACCTCTTTTACTTGTATCTCGTCGTACATATGTAGGCCTACATCATCCTTTTGTTCGTATACGTCAAACGTGAGATCACGGTGACGTCACTGATCTCCCTAAATATTCCCCAGATACCGGTGTATCGGAAGGTATAGTTCAACCGAAGATACCATGCTATATTCTGCACATTAAGACATGAATCTTTGATATTCCTAGGGAATAACAATTAGTTTACTGTATGATTTTAGATTTTATTCATTATATGCATGGGCATTGGCTGCAATAAACCCCTTATTATTATAGGCTATAGGTGAATTTCCAGCTGTGGATGCCATTATTCACATCAACCATCGTCAGAACAGTACTGCCAACCGCACCATTACGGTACTAGCCGCACCAACACTCGACCATTCTAACCTACGTTTTGTCCAATCCAATGGTTACAGCCTAACACGTCCAGATCAATGGTTTTGTATCAATCTGCCCCGATAGCTGCGCGCAATCAAAGCCGCAGCCTTCGATTTGTCCAATCCAATGGTTTTTTACAATGGTTACAGCTTAACGCATCCAGAACAGTGGTTTTTGACAATAGTTATAGCCTAACGCGTTCCGATGACTGCCTTTTTTTTAACAACAGTGATCTGCTAATAGATGTAGTCTCCTCCGTTGTCTATAACCCACCCACCATCCCAATTTATAACACGACTTAGGCCTATATAGTGAAATTTCAGTTGTGTCGGCCAGTGGGCGTGGCTTATTTGACAAATAAGATATTGCCAACCCTATGTATAGGTAAACACGGCCGTAGGTTGTTTGTTTTGAGCGTAGAGAGCTGTGAGATCACACTCGCTTCTATCTGTATCGGGACATCCTGAACTAACTCCAACAGATGGCGCATAAGTACTCTCATTAGTACTTCATTTCAAATAGCATTTGCCAATAACACACAATTGATGTTACAAACTCTTTAAAATGAAAATTTACTGTATTATGAACTTGTCATTCTTCAAATTCGATGTGTATAGAATTCCAACGGACATACATTCTATCTTATTAATGTTTTTAATACAAAAACAAACCTAACCAGCAACTAACGCCCCAGTCCCCCTTGCTTGTGGTAGCCTACTAACAGTAATTTTCGGCCAGGCAGTAGGCCTACCTAACCTAGTAACAGACATAAATGTATATACAAAAACAAACCTAATTTGGGGATAACTCCCCAGGCCCCCTAGCTTGTGATAATAACAGGAGCATAATTCTATTTACATACCTGTTGCATTTAAAATCACTGCTTCCATCAGATTACAGTACCCACTTGAGTTTTTTCCACAAGCACACAAAGATTATTGATTCATGATTCTTATAGAATATATTTACACTTAAAGAACTTGACACTTTAGAAGACACTGACACTGCTGGTATGTCATTAAAACTACCATCATCTACTTTAACAAACAGGAGTTGTGTAGGACGGTTGATTTGGGAAAATTGTCGAAATGGTATCAGGGGTTAGTATGGCAATTTTCATAACCACAAATTTAGGTTCGAAATGTTTAAGTTAACAAATACAACTGTTTTAACTTCGAAAATGATCCCGGTGAATATTTCTCATCCACTTCTCTTTCAAAGAGTTGTCTTTAGGAAATTTAAAAGTTGAAGTATCTTCAGCAGTATTAAATTTACAGGCAGGTACACAGTAATGACAATAAACAGCCAATGCTTCTCACATTACGTATCTTCGGCATTTATAATTATTCACAGTGCACTTCACTACTTAAGGTACACTATTACAATATATAACAGCTCGAAATCACTTGAAATATGCGACATTTGAACGAAATTCTCGCAGCAGACCCACTTAAATGTTGGTTGACCAAATGTAAACAATCCCCTACGATTACCGCCATTTTCTACGATTTCGATAGTGGCATTATGGTCTGATTTATTGTAGTCGGTCTTGGTTGAAGTATTAACAATTGACATAGTTGCGCAACGTATTGCAGAGATGTATGTTTCGATTATCGAATCTCGAATCCGAAGGTTATCGTTACAGGCACCAGGGGCAAGTGCCCTCCCCGAAAAAACAGTTGTTTGCTACTTTGATATTGCCGATAAATATGATTGTTTCTCCAAACTGCGCTGCAAGTAAAATCTTTGCTCTACTGCCTGCATTCATGTAGCCTATGTGGTCAATGTTTGTTATCATATAGTATGTAATGGCAACACTTAATATAATCGCTACATCGACAGTGTTGCAAGTGCAGAGAGATCTTTTAGCAACCTGCAACTTGTCAAATCATGGCTACGAAAGCGAATGACAGAGGAAAGGTTGAATGGCTTGTCTGTTATTTGTTCACCGTGATATAAATGTTGACGTTGAAAAGGTTCTAGAACGTTTCTCTACAGGGGGTAAAGGAAGGATTGCCCTGGTTTTTATTTTGTAATAGGCATGTATTTTGCCTAAGAGGGTGGTCCCACGCTATTGGTTGAACAAGTGTTTCACTTTCGGAATCGGTTGTTCATCGATTATGATCCGCGGGCTGAGAGTAGGTTTGTAGTTGACCGTGATTCTCAACTAGACATTCTTTTTCACAACGACATGAGTTGTTGACGCCCACTCTGAGTAGTCTGCCCTCTTGTAGAAACCAGATGCGATTTATGCGTCGATTTCTTTGTCATAGGCATCTCGCAGGGCTACAGGAGTGTCACTTGTTCGGGAGAAGATTGGGGTGGCACCATCCTTCAGGTGCATCTTCACTGGTGGGCCTGACAACTTCCAGGGGTTATCGCTGAAGACATCCTAGTAGCGGTTGAGGGTGGCGTAAGTTCCTCGTGCTGGTACAGGGACAGAGACTGTTTGACGGAGAGTTGGTGGATTGGTTCTGGTTTTCCAAAAATCTGCACGAAATTGATCTCTCGCACAAACTCAGAGATCCACTCTCGACCAAGGAGTATCTCGAATTGATCGTCGAAGATTTAGAGGTCGAGGTTCCAGGAGATGGTGACAATGGTGGCGATGACTGGTGTCTTCCTAATGCAGTTAATACGGTGGCCAGAGTAGCTCGCAAAAATACGATCAACCTTCTGTAAAACACAATTTGGTTTGACCATACCTAACCTCAGTTTACTCATCAACAAATAGGGGATGTCAGTGTCGAGTTCCATCATGACGGTGGTTCCCTCTATGATGACATCTAGCAACTGCCTCCCTGGAGACTGAATTGTTCCGATGACCTCAACTTCATTGAAATTATGTAGGACATCTACACTCTCAGCTGGTTGTTCTCCTTCGGTCCCGTGATTTGTATTCCGCTGCTTTGGTTTTGACCTACAAACTTTAGCAATGTGACCTTTCTTGCCACATGTCCGGCATTCAGCGTTGAGGAACCTGCACTGACTGCGTGCCGAATAGAATCCCAATCAGTATTCAATACAATTGTTTTTTATTTATATTTATGTGACTAGTAGTGACTCAGTGACTGACAGTGTTGGTACTATGTACTTATTTTTGTAACATTTGTGTAGTAGACTTGTAGACCTATATTGTCTTCAGATAGTCACTATGATTGCAAATGTTTTAATACATATTGGACTGTGTAATGTGCATTACAATGTGGAAATGTAGGCTACATATTTTGTACAATTAAACGTTTTTTTACATAATGACAATGACTTGAAATTGAAACCAATAAACCATTTTAATATAATGCATTTCTTGTAGAATTATAAAATATGATGGTTGGATGTAGTGTAGTGTGTGTAGATTAAACACAAATTTAGTAATTTTATTACATATTTTCTGTAGCTACTCTGAAATCCTAGAGTGCCCCCTCCGAGGTCAACTTCTGGATCCGCCACTGCTTCAAGCTCACCCTTCACATTGAAGTTGTTCGTCGAACTTGGGTTTTTTATGTTTAATTATTACACGTTCTTTTATTAATATTATTTGTACAGTGTCATTTCTGAATGTTTGAATTGAATACGTATTGTATTAAATAATAAAACAACTGGTCACACTTTTTATTATTTGAACTTTAACTCCAACAGTCTAACTTGAACAAACACAATTTACAATCCATCATTTGGTCCACTACGTAGTGGTGCTGTGGTGGTGGGGGTTATAGTTATTATATCTTCCCAACCATTAGGTGGTACGCGATAGATTCTCATCTCTTACACTAAAGTAGTACACACACAAAAGTTTGGGAAACACTGGTCTTCTTCTTCTTTATCTGCCGTCTCCGCGTCGATGATTGGCGATCATCATTGCAATCCCTTGTCTCGAGGTTGCCGTTCGAAACAGAGATGCTGAGTCAAGTTCAAACCATTCCCGCAAATTCTTGAGCCAGGAGATCCTCCTCCTCCCTGGTCTGCGCCGTCCTTCAATCTTGCCTTCCATGTTTAGCTGCTGGAGTCGGTACTTGTTATTTGGAATCACGTGGCCAAAATATTGTAGCTTCTGTCGCTTGATGTTGTAGAGCACCTCCATCTCCTTGCCCATCCGATCCAGCACCTCGGTTTTTCTCACCTTGTCGGTCCACGATGTACGAAGCATGCGACGATACAGCCATATTTCAAATGCTTTCAACTTCTTCTCCAAGGTTTTGGTTAACATCCACCCCTCGTGTCCATACATTAGTATGGGAATTATGTAACACTTGAGGGCAAGTAGTCTCGTTCTCAGACTAAGATCTCGGTGACACAGCATTTTCTTAATTTCGATAAAGACACCCCTGGCTTGCTCAATGCGAGCTTTGAGTTCATGGCTGCAGTCCCATTTGTCATTCAGGTAGCACCCTAGATATTTATACGAATGAACTCGTTCGATCGCTTTATCAGTAACTGATAATGTGGTATCAATTACTTCTTTGCTGACAACCATGAATTTTGTTTTGCGAATGTTCATCCTTAAGCCATAATCATTGCTAACTGCGTTCACGTGATTCAGCAATGCTTGGAGATCTTCAATGCTTCCGGCGATCAGGACTGTGTCATCTGCATATCGGAAATTATTGATGAATGTGCCGTTGATGACAATGCCTTTATGAAACCCATCCAAGGCTTCCGACATGATTGCCTCCGAATATAAGTCGAAGAGCATTGGAGACAGAACACAGCCTTGACGAACACCACGTCGAATTTTTACTTCATCGGACAACATATTATCCACCCGAATGTTCGCTCGTTGATTCCAGTAGAAATTGGCGATAATTCATACGTCACTATTGTCAATTCCAACTCGGTGAAGGAGTTCTAGCATTTTAGTGTACTGTATTCGGTCGAATGCCTTCTCATAATCAATGAAGCACAAAAATGCATCCTTGTTCATATCCTGGCAGCGCTGCACAAGGACACTTGTATCGAGAACAAGGCATCCCTGGTGCCAAATCCACCCCGGAATCCGAATTGTGTGTCCGACATATTCTTCGCACTTTCTGAAGATTCTTCCATGAATTATTTTCAGAAACAGCTTGAGGACGTGACTCATCAAGCTAATCGTTCGATGTTATTCGCAGTGCCTTGCATTAGGCTTCTTTGGTAGTGGAATAAAAGTAGACTTGAGCCAGTCTTCAGGGATCAGGCCTGCCTGGTAGATCTTATTGAAGAGGGATGTGAGAACATTTATGTTTTCATTGCCCAGAACCTTTAGTCTCAGCATGAACATCGTCTGGTCCAGGAGCTTCGCCAGACTTCATCTCACAAATAACCTTCATCACCTCCTCTCTTAGGATACTTGGTCCAATATCCGTCTCATCAATGCCTTGATCTGCAACTCAGTCATCATCGAAGAGCTTGTGCACATACCGTTCCCATAGCTTGATCTTGTCGCATGTCGTGGCAACCAAGTTATTTTCGTCGTCCATTAACATCCCGATGCTTCGGCTAGGCTGTCTCCCAATCAGTTCCTGGATCTTTTTGTGCAGGTGGAATCTGTCGTGTTTATTCTGAAGCTCATCGATTTCGCGGCACTTGCTCACCAACCATTTTTCCTTGGCTTTTCGGATCTCAGTTCGAATCAACCTCTGTAGAACATCGTATCTCTGTTGATCTTTTCCTTTGCATTCTCGTCTTTTATCCATTAGCTCAAGAACGTCCGTTGTCATCCAGGTTTTGTGTTGCTTCTTTTTATCAATCTTCAGATGTTTCTGTCCCACTGAAGAAAGCACCGTCTTCACCTGTTTCCATTGAACATTAACGTCAGCACAGTCCTCTATGTTACCGAGTCCTGAAATCAGTTCTTGTTGGACAGACTCTCGAATAGCATCCTGCTTAAGCACACTCACGTTAATCTTGGCTTTGACAGGTAATTTCTGCATAGAACGTAGCCTGACATTCAACTTTCCAACCATAGGATTATGGTCCGATGACACGTCTGCTCCTGGGTAGGTTTTAACTGTCGGAATACTATTCTTGAACCGTCTGTTCACCAAAATATAATCAATTTGATTACAGACAATTTGTTGAACATCATCCTGTGGCAACTTCCAGATATAGAGCCTCCGAGGTGGTAATTTGAAGAAGGTTTTCTTGACAACAAATTCCTCCTCTTGACAGAATTGTACCAATCGATCACCTATTTCGTTTCGAAGTCCCAGACCGAGCGGTCCTACAAATCTATCTACTTTCCCTTGACCTATTTTAGCGTTGAAGTCTCCCATTATGATATTGACCTCGTGAGCCTTAGTGAAATTCAAGATAGATTTTATTTCCTCGTAAAACGCTTCCACGACGTCATCATCTGCATCTGACGTAGGTGCATAAACCTGCATGATATTCACATCTACAGGCTTTGACATAAGTTGGAGCATCATGATTCGGTCCGAAAATGGAATGAAAATTTGATGGGACTCCCAACTGTTTTGGATACGATTACAGCGACCCCATTACGATGATGGTTATTGTCATTTCCAGAATAATATATGGTGTGATGGTCACTGTTGTATTGTCCTCTCTGGTCTAAAGAATGCTAAATCCAATGGTTGACAAAAATGCGTTGCATTGGGTGGCAAACAAATTTGACATTTCTCAGATTTTTCTAGACACTGCCAGCTGCTTCTGCCACTCTTTACAGAGATGCGATTTGGGACATTATCGCCAAAGTTTTGGGATATGGTAAAGCCAATGTGATAAACCAATCTTCAAAAATATGGCCTTCGAACCACTCAGACTTCGATCTATTATACCTGGCTCCTAGTAGTCCTCCTTCCACCCAGGTTTGGTATAACTGACAGCCTTATAATCTGTATATCGGGGTAGTGAACCACTATCTGTTTCAGCAAACATCACTAATACCGTTAGACTTGGAAACATTTACCAAACGTTCTGGAAGTTTGCAGGTCTCTCGAAAAAGAACTTTCTCTCTTCCTGGATCGTCGCACAAATTGGACTCGTCATAGTTTCTAATCGCCTCAGATGGTACATCATTAGTGTCATATCTAGCTCTGTAAATTAGTCTTTTATTGATTCTTAATCCACATCAGCTCTGGCTCGCTTGATGTTCTCGCTGAATCTCAATTTCAATCGATCTGATTGTCTTTTTAGAAAGGACTTCAGCCAGTCTACGCCCAGCATGTTGTTTTTAAATCTTGGTTCTTGCACACAACTCTTGCCAAGAAATCTTCTGACTAGTAGTCTTACATCAAACTCAGACATTTGGAAACCCCACACAGGAATAAAGAATGTGCCAAAATTTCTTCATCTGTTGATAATACACACGGACGCCCATATATATTCTTTGGGTATTTTCCCGGACATTTTGCGAGCAATTGTGCTCTTGGGTATACCCAGACCTGTAGAAAGGACTGGTTTACGCACGGGTTCGAAAACTGACCTGGCTCTTTAAACTTTGACGTAGCCATGACTTCTCACTCATTGCGGGGGGGAAGAAAGGTACTCAGCGTTGTGTAGCCTACAAGGGCAATAAAGTAGTAAATGATGGGTAACAGGAAAACGAGTAGAATTGTTCTGTTTCTAACATTGTTCTGAGTGACTGGGTCATCGGTCCTCGGCTTGCCACGGCGGGTGAGTGGTTATCGTGTCGGACTTCCAACTCCAAGCTTGCAGGTTCGCAAGTGATAAGTGCTAAGTAATTTTTGAAAGGTGACAAAAATCACGGCATGCATGTTATACGTTTTAGGCATGTTAAAGAACCCATTTGAATTTAGTAGGCCATGTTCATAATGGCAAAATTAATCTCAGGATTTTCCGCCAACACAAAAGAGTTCCTCCTTTCTCTACTGGAAAGCACTATAATGTCAAGGAGTTAATATATTTATAAGGCATCCAACATTTAGAATGAAGCATTGGTCTTATGGCGCGTTACGACAGGGTTGCCACTCCATGAGAGGAGGCAGTACCAAGCGCTTCGCGTACACTTTCCGCACATTCAGCGATTGTGCAGTGACGAAGACTTGAATTAAGTACTGTATAATAATACTAATAGTAGGCTAACATAAGACATACAACGAAATTAAATTAACTATAACGTCATTATAAAGTCATTATATTTAAAATTCCTGATATTCTTGCCAAGTGTATTACTTAACCTCTTTTTGCGTGGCGACAGTACTGGACCCTGTCCACTCTCACTACGTATTTTAAAAACGGTAGTCTTTGATATTCCTGTGGCCAGAGCAGTTTCATTGACTAACTTATTTATACTTTCGTTAGGTTTAAGATTCTTAAAATAACTGAACACATATCTCAAAATCATGTTTACGATGATGATTTCTCTATAGCTAATAGCCTACATTCAATGATTATTTTATTAACAAAACTACTGACATGTCTAAAAATATTAAGAACAATCCAGATTTTTCCTTGAAAATCAACAGAAACACATATTCCTGTTTTTTATTCCGATTACCGAAGCGGATTTACATAAGTACCTATACGAAATAAGCGACACTAAAGCAATGGGAATAGATAACATCTCAGCTCAAATTATTAAGCAGAATTTTAATTCTTTAAAGAGTCCTTTACTAACAATAATAAACGACTCACTTTCAGTTGGATACTTCCCAAAGCAATTAAAAATTACAATTGTAAAACCGCTACATAATGCAGGCAATCCTTCAGAACTAAAGAACTATCGACCGATACCGTTAACGACAATCATATCAAAATTATTTGAAAAATGTATAAAAAATCATATTTATCAGTTTTTTAAGAAACACAATCTACTATCAACTAGACAATTTGGCTTTATAAAAAATGCCAGCACCACTGATGCTATTGGGGAATTAACTAGGCGAATTTATGAAAATATGAACAGTATGAAACCGACCTTGGGCATATTTCTCGACTTAGAGAAGGCTTTTGACACCATACCTCACCATATTCTCCTTCAGAAGATGGAAAGATATGGCATCAGAGGCATAGCACTGAAATTGATAGAAAGCTATTTGACCGAAAGGATTCAATACGTTAGAATAAATGGAACTACAAGTCTACCTTTAAGAGTGAAAAGAGGAATACCACAAGGCACAGTGCTGGGTCCATTATTATTTTTGATTTTTATCAACGATATTGAATCATCTATACATGGAATTGAAAATGTTAATGTCATATCATACGCAGATGATACGGTAGTTTGTGTTGAAGGTAGAACATGGGGAAATGTAAAACAATTTGCAACTGCTGCATTGAAAATGTTAAAGGTATGGTTAGATGGTAACAAACTATTTTTAAAAAGAAATAAATCAAAGTTCGTAAGATTCGGTTTAAAAGCAGTTGAAGATGATTTCAATGAACTAAAATACACACTTTGAACTGTAATCAGAACTGTGACTGTCCTAAAATAGCTAAAGTGGATACAGTTAAATATCTGGGATTATTTATAGATAGTGACATGAAATGGACAAGCCAATGCAAACACCTTACAAGTAAAATAAGAAGAACAATCTATATATTTCACAATTTAAAAAATATTGTCAATTACAAATTAATAAGAGACTTCTACCATGCTCTAGTCCAGTCAGTTCTTACATATGGTATTCTTGCCTGGGGAGGCGCCTATGAAAATGTACTAAAAAGTGTTCAGATAGTGCAGAATCTCATACTACGAATAATGTTGAAGAAAGATAGATTATATCCGGCTATGAGACTGTATGCTGAGACAAGGGTCTTCAACATTAAACAATTGTATGCATTTGAAATATATAAATACATTTTTAAAGATAGAAATAGAATTCAAGTTCTTAGCCACGGGTATGAAACCAGAAGTATTACAGAGAATCACTCTATTTTATATCAACCTAAGTTAGGTATAGCCAAACGTAACTTTCTGTATTTCTCACCAAAATTATACAACATTCTCCCAATTAAATTAAAAGAATTTAAAGGAAATCATGCAAGCCTGAAGATGCATATAAAACATTTTCTCAGAGAAAACAAAATTAAAATTGAAAATATAATTAGTTGAGCCTACAAGTTTATACAAATACAAATTCAATTTTCCTTCTTATTCATTATTTTTTAGTGTATACATCATTTACATAGAACGTGTTATTCGGCTAAGCCATTATACAATTTTTAGAAATAGTAATCAACGATATGCATGCCACACACAAGGTTGCACCTTTTAGTGGCATATGTCACATCTCTTCCTGCTCTGTATGAATTTGATATCCTATTTCGACCTGTCTTTATCATATTGTAACAATATAATTTAATAAGTGTAAATTTACAAGTTAAACAATGAGTAGGAAGTGTAAGGAATTTCATAAAATGTGTACAGATATTATGAATTTTGTAAAATGTGTGTATTTGTAACGATTTAATAATAATAATAATAATAATAATAATAATAATAATAATAATAATAATAATAATAATAATAATAATTAATTACGACCTGTTTTTCCCTCCTTCTGAGCACTTGACCACGCTTTCTTTCCACAAAACTACCCATTGTTGTACGTGAAATACGTAAAATACAACACATTAAATCTAACAGAACTGCTGCACACACACTCAAGATAGACACTGCTGAATAACTGAAATACAAGCTCGAAGGGCACAGTAATAAAGCTGTGAGTAACAAGCTGCACCCCGCTGTCCTTCGAAACTTCATTCATATAATCCGCGGTCAATTAACAGCCAGGCCTGTGTAAACAATTAAACCTACACTCTGGGTAAGCAGGTAGAAAACTTCTTCCAACATTCCTCTACAACTCTCATACTGGCATGACATGGTTATCTTTAAAAATAGAAAAGTTGGCAGCATACGAACTTTTTCAATGCTGCTATGCGGTTATGAGAGAATATTCAGAAGTTTTACCTACAAGAAAATTGTAATATTGCCAGTATAAAATATTTCAATAATCCATCATCAAGACGGCACATTTAGCTACACGTGTGTGAAAAATATGCATCACAAAGTCAATGCAACATGATATAAGATCGATTTTACTAAAAAGGGGACACAGTCCATCGTGTTTTTTTAAATATGGATATCTAATTTTTCTAGCATTTCTATCAAGTTTACGTAGTTCTAATATAAGACAAAAATGATCGGCAAAACATAGTTCTACCCGAATATGCTATTTTTTCGACAAATAAATATTTTCGACTGATATGGCAACAGTGGATTGCTAGAAAATGACAACATCATACATGTCTAACGTGCAACAGAAACAGAGAAGAATCATCATCATCATCATCTCCCCTTATCCAGCTCCTGCCGGGTCGGGGTATTTATGGCACTTCTCCACTTTCCTTCCACCATTCTTCTTCCACGATCTTGTCCCAGTCCAGATTTCTTTTTCTTACGCTGTTCTTCACTGAATCAATCCACCTTGTTCTAGGTCTTCCTCTTGCTCTCTTACCCTTGCACTTCGCCTCCAGCATCTGTCATGGTATTCTATTTTCCTCCATCCTCTTTACATGTCCAAACCACCTTAGTTTATTCTTCTCAATTCTCTCATTTAGTTTTTCCATCCCAACTTCCTTCCTAACATCTTCATTCCTCACTCTGTCTTTCCTTGTCTTTCCTATCATACTTCTTAGGAATTTCATTTCACTGACTTGGATTCTACTCTCTTGCCTGCTTGTCAGGGTCCAATTCTCAGCTGCATAAGTTAATATGGGAACGTAGTACACTTTATACATTACCTCCTTGCTTTTCCTTGGTACTTCCTTATCCCAAACAAGTTTTCTTACACTTTGATAGAATGCATTGCTCTGCTGTACCCTCCTGCCAATCTCCATGTCCAATCTACCAGTTTGCATCAATTCACTTCCTAGGTATTTGAACGTGTCCACAATTTCCAAACTCTGACTTCCAATTTTCACAGTGCCCTTTCCTTGTCTTTCCCCTCTTGTCATCACCATGGACTTGCTTTTCTCTATACTGATTTTCAGGCCGTACTTCTGAATATTTTCGTTCAGTGCATCTAGTTGTTTTTGCACTTCTTCGGTGTTCCTTCCCCAGACCACAATATCATCTGCAAATAACAGTAACTTCATTTCTTTATGTCCATATGCTTCCTTTGTTTCCTTTACAATTTCATCCATCACCATTATGAACAAGAGAGGTGACAGCACACTCCCCTGTCTTAGTCCAGTCTTGTTCCTAAACCAATCTGTCTTTCCAACTGGGGTCAGTACCCTGCTAACACAGTTGTTGTACATTGCTTGCACCATTTCCAACATTTCTCTTCCCAGTCTCTTCTTAACCATGGTTTCCCATACCTTCTCTCTGGGGACACTATCATATGCCTTTTCTAGATCTATGAAAGTCATGATCAAATCCTCTCCATATTCCCAGCCTCAAGCTAAAGATTGGGTCCACTGTGGATCTTCCACTCCTGAAGCCATACTGTTCCTCTTGCAACTCTCCTTCCACCTTTCTTCTCATTCTTCTTTCTAATATCCTTTCCAGTATTTTTACTATCTGTGATATGAGGGTGATCTCTCTATAGTTACCACACACCTTCTTGTCCCCCTTCTTAAACACTGGTATTATTAGCCCAGAAAGAGAGAAGAATATCCCTATCCAACCAGTGCTTCATTCTAAACGTTGGATGCCTTATAACCTCCTTGACTTTCATAGCGTTCCAAAGAACAAACAAAATTCGACATGCACGCTGCCCTCTGGGCGTCAAATAACGAAGCTTGCACCCGAGGCCATACGATATTATTATTATTATTATTATCGGTCCTCGCTCCTTCTACAACTGTCTTCCTACGTTCTTGCGATAGCGGTCAGGATTTCGGATCATTAGAAAATACGAAAACAGATGAAAGGACTTCATGTATGCTGATTCTCCAATTCTATAAAACATTCTATTTTAAAATACGTCAACCTGTTACAATAATAATAATATCGGTAATTTTGTTTTTACGAGGGACTATGGAAAATCTTCAAATGACACTTGTGTAAGGTCCGCACTCCACAGTAGTGTGGGATTCTTACCCACTAAAAACCACATCCCTTTTCCCACGATGCGTTCATTACCCCGGAACCGCTCTCGCATTACTTCAGGGTGTTGTCGTGCTTACTTAGCCTTTCAGACTTCTTCCTTCTTCATTTCTTCTTAAGGGTGTTCGTACGCTTCCAGATCCCGCTTTTTCTGGCAAAGGACATCCTCCACATACACTGCTACCTGATCCCATGATTGCTGGTTCCGTAACATCACAGAAATAATACATGTATTATCTGGTGTCAGTTCTCCCAATTCAGTTTTCACATATTCTCTCTTTATCATCCAATGGCCGCACACGAAGAAGGTGTGAAGTAGTACATCATCGGTGTCGTCACAATATACGCATTTTGCACCACTCGCTCCGCCTACTCTATGCAGGAATTTACGGAAATATCCATGTCCTGTTAGAAATTGTGTGAGGTAATAATTGACTTCACCATGGACACTTTCGGCCCAGGTATTGTGCCCGTTAGAGGTGGTGATCTGGTCCGCCACCGATCGTGTGTAGCTTTCCAGATAACCACATCCTTGAACACATGTGGCCTAAGAGGATTGGATTACACTCCTTGTGGGCTATTCCGGCACAAGACTCCTCGTCATCATAGGGATCAAGTTCCCATCATAGCATAGTCATAGACCCCTCAAGGAAAAGCACCCCCTTAAAACTATTAAATTAAAATCCAGGCTTAAGTAAATTTCACAAAATGATTTACTAAAATCATAAGCCCCTATCCTACAATCGGGGGTATGAGTCGGCTAATCCGTTAACTTAACACAGGTAAAGAAACAAAAAAAACTATTATCTTCTATATAAAATCTCCCCTCGATTGGTCCTAAATACAATCAGAAAAAATAGCAAAGCTAGGGAAATGGTTCAAAAGATTTTAAATTGTAATTATAATTAACAAGGCATGACGTTTCCAAGCGAAGCGTCATGATGGCAAAATGTCAAACATGACAGGAAAAACAACAAAGTAAGCTGTGACCATCCCGTATTTACATTTAATTTTTAATTAACATAAGCTCATCCTAAGTTAAACTAATCTACGGTGAGAAGCATCCGTAGTAAAAACAACTAAACAAAAATCTAAAGTGATTTACAGTCATCCTTTACAACACAAATCAAGTTTACAATCAACTGTCCAACAAAATATCTACAAGGAGCAGAAGAAAGATGGGAATATGGGTTTACACAACAATTAATAAATAAGTATCACACACAAGAGTATTCTTATTAATCCTTCCTACCACATGATGGTTACTGTTTGTTTCCATCGGTCATCTATCATGTGTAAGCTAGGAAATCATAGTACTGTTCGTTAAAAGCAGAACAAAAGTTACATGGTTCCCGGCCCACGAGTTGAAAACTCTGGGGTAGACCAAATCCCTGTCAGTCGCATGTGTCAGCTGTCTAAAGCTTAAACTAACTAAGAAATAAAACGACAGCTCAGTGCAATGGTCAGCGAGTTATAAACCACGATCAAAGTTAAACAAGCGTTTAGTGATTAACGATAATTATTGCTTTCGTTTAAATTCATTACTCAATTTTATTTAATGAGTGATTATTAGTTGTCCTTGTTTTAATATTTATTAATTATACGGATTGACCATCTGCACGGCTTCCTAACTGGTGGATAAAATCACTGGTGCACACCCAAGTACACGCGAACAAACTTACTCCGAGCTATCAAAACGCTCAAAAACCATTCTAAAGTAACAGGGTGTCCCGCTGGATCACTTCCTTAACCTCGGTCTGTCAAGCGCATGAGCTTTGAAACAAGGCCGGCAACCTCAAAAACCATGGGAAACCACCCCTTCCTCGTGTATAAACACACGGCATAAACCTTCACAACATGTGAGAAAAATAACACAGCCTCTAATAAGTCAATCAGTTTCACAAGACAATTCCAAAATCTTAAACAATAAAGGTTGTTCAAATGTGCTTCGCTCACAACATATGCGAAGATCGTAAACATTATAGGTGACCTCCTGTCACACAATATCATTGCATTCTTAAAATCTCTGTTAACTTGACCTAGTTTTATAAAGCTTAATAAACACTGGCTTCTGTAGATTACATCATTTAGAAAATCATTAGCATTAAATCTGTCAGAAGTCTAGTCTCACCTGGGACTATGGGTTGGCACTACTGCGCGTAACCTTGAAAACACTTGTCTCCCAAACTGACTTACATTTTGTTAATTCCCAAACTGTTACGAGTTGTATGGGCTAACAGTAAAGTTTCAAATGTTCGTTTCTTTAGCATATCGGATCCATAAAAATGTTCAGATTGTGATCCTACACTTGCAGTTCATAAGATAATATTCGTTGTAGTGTTCGTGATACATTTATAGTAGACAAAAATGATTGACAATGATGTGTCTGCTTGGGCAAAGCAAAACATACAGAACGCGGGATATTCCACTCGCACTAACGTGTTTGGAAGATATAACACTCCCAGCAAGTTTGTTAAAAATCAAACATGTGCATTTAAGGCACTTCCAATGCATGAAATAAACATTCACACCATATAAAACAGTGGCGTTAATTATAAATGATACGTTACTAGTGTGAACAAGACTTGGAGTGCAAACAGAAAGATATAACACTCTTTCACACTGTTAATTGATTCATCTCGAATCTAGTGGTAGACTTTCCACTCTCAAATAAAAATGTATACCCAAAAATAGGTATTGATATAACCTCTCCCATTGGAGGATACGCCTGCTCAGTGGCGTGCTTTACATATCACAAAATAGGGGTTCAAAATACTGACCTCAGCAACAGCTGATTTAAATTACTTAATTACAGCCCCATTTAAATTACTCATACAATTGGTTCGTTCAAAGTGAACATAAAAATGACATTAATTGCACCGTGTGATAAAAACACACACATATTAATCAGGTGACTAACTCACGTTTAGGAAATGCATTGGAGACGTACGCTGCGATGTGCATTGAAACATGAAAGATTACCATAGTCGGTAAACTAAAAGAAAAACCTACTAAAACAAAACCTAACTAGATGACTGTGAATCGAAGTACGATCGTTAAAACTACTCCACTAAAGACCATCACCTTACAAAAAGACATTAGTTAGACTCACGAAGAACATTGTAGCTCACCTCATTCCTACAGGAATAATTGAGGGGTAATTCCTTCCATTTCGAGCGTGGGCCATACTTCCAACGCTCGGATAGGCACATTGTAATCCGTTCTTCAGCCTCCATTTGATTATGCTGTTGTGGTGCTAGGTATCCCTCTCATAATATGTCTACGCCATTATCACCCACATGGTGAACGGTGGTAAAGCTCTTCTTTTCTGGTGGATCTCGTACATCGTGGTAACGTTGATGAATTACACAGGAAATTCACTGCTTCTAGTGTGATTCGCTAACTAACACAGCATCTACACTTCGTAATTTTGCAGACTCTATTCAACAAATGGCCATGTCTGCTCCACAGATTCTACTCAACACAATCACGTGTTGGCTCACTTTTTCCACTATCACACAAGGTGAAAAATTTTATCTGATGAAATCTGCGACATCGGTCGTTCAAGAAAATTACGATTTCACACAACATGGATTATTTTATGCAATTCTCACTGGTGTGAAATATGACACTGGCACTTTCGAAATCACAGTTACTCACACTTCTGAATGGCACACACATCGGCCATCTTCCGGTTAAATCACCGTAATATTTCACTGATTTCGAATGCTTACAAAGCAATACTTTCAAGGAGTTTTCCACTGCACACATCTCGTGCGTTATAATATGAACTGGCTTACGTTTCCAACGGATTTATTCCTCCACTTTCCGACGTCTCATCGGTCACTTGACCGGACTATTTCAACTGCGTGTCGCACGCATGCGGTGCTGAACTTAGACAATCAACGAGTGCTTTCCTCCCGGAAGCGGGTTGTACTGGCTTTGAAACAAGTCGAGTCGTTGAACGTCTCTCGACATTATTCCTGCATTTCCGCAGTGTCATTCCTTAGTCTCAAGTACTAAATAGATAATGTTAGGCCACTTCTCCTTGGCAAATTATACAGAAATACTGAATGTGGTAAATTCAAAGATGCACATTAGAGAATACCTTCTCTAATCATGGTAAAATAAATATTGACAGTCTTCCAACGAAATCAAAAGTACAACTGTATCTATCCGGATGAATTCAGGGATTCATTCTCTCGTGTTACCAACTTTGGCATAAAAAAATACTCACCAGCATGAGCGAAAGCGGGCTCAGTATCGAGGCGTGGTATCAGTCGCTTGGTCCATTGACCACGAAGGTCACTTTCCCGTCTGAGTTGGATTTACCATCGCCTCATCCGTTGATTAAAGGCACGCTTCTTTGCACATTTCTTTCCCAGCTCTCCTTGGGTACGCCAGATTTCTTGTCGCTCCAATGCAAGTAGATCTATTGGGGCTATTGCTGCAACCGTGAGGATTGCAGGTTCAGAAACCGTGCGGTATGCACATGCAATACGTAATAATAATAATAATAATAATAATAATAATAATAATAATAATAATAATAATAATAATAGTAATAACAACAATGTCCGATGATCGACTGGCAAAGAAAATTTGGGATTTCGAGAAACCAAAGGGGAAAAATATTGAATGATTCCAAGAATGTAATAAAGATCTTACAGAATTCGGTATTCCCGACGGCAAAATCCTGAAGAGGAAGGAATTTAGACAAATTATCAAAAACTACCGGGGATTTAAGGAAGGGGCAGAGCCCACGAAACAGAGAAGATCTCTTTCAGAAGATTGGAAGAGGCACTGAGTGATTGGCTCAAGAGATAATGGTAATTAAGGCATACAATGAAAGTCACCCTAGGTCTCCAATACCCTAATACTGTCAGGTTTGGAAGATGATGATGATAATTGTTGTTTTAAGCGGCCTAACATCTAGGTTATCGGCCCCTAATGGTTTGGGTGATAGTGAAAGATGAGATGAGAATGAAAACTATAACTAATACTAACTAGACTTACATACTAGAAGAAGAAATGGTAAACAAATAAAGGATAAGGCAAATAAAGGACAGGAATAAAAGAAATGCCCTCAATCCTCGAAGAATGAGGATTGAGGGACTTGGAAGGAAGGAGAGCCATGGAAGGCAGATAGGGAAAGGGGAAAGGGCTCGCCCCAAAGTCAGAGGAAAAAGGGGGACGAAACGAACCCAGTTCAGGAATCCCTCCGGGTCGCCAACTCCCAAACTCACCAGCCATGAGCACTTGAGGGTGTAGCACTATCCAGGGTGCACCAGAAGTGGTGGGGATACATACACCCTGCCTCCTTGAGGGCCTTGAGCAGAAGCCAGCAGAAAACATGTAAAGAAAAAGAAGGCTGATCCCTCGCAGAATGAGGGTATCGGGAGAGATGAGACAAGGGCCAATTATGACGGGAAAATGAAAGAAAAAGGGAAGGAAGCTTGTAGTTTAACGTGACCGTTAATCTCGCGATCATAAGCCACGGGACCTCCTTTTTACGTGGAATCCGAACCACAGGACGTGGCATTTCACTTCGAAAACCTCACATGCATTGACCGGGAATCGAACCCGGTCCACCTTGGTGAGAGGCATACAGCTTGACCGCTGCGCCACCACGCCCCCGAAAATGAAAGACTCCCTAGGCCTTGGATACTCTAATACTGTCGGGGTCGGAAGAGAACAAGAGTTGACCATGAGAGGTCGACAGGAAAGAAGATGGAGAGAAGGGCACAAGTAAGTGGAAGCAATGCCGGACTCATCTGGTCTCCCGTGGTCACCAATCCACGTCCCACTAGATGTGAGCCTCCGGGGAAAGGTTTGGAATAGACCATCAATTTGCCAAGGGAGGTTGACAGAGAGAATCCCGGCAAAAGTAAGTGGAAGCAGTAACGGACTCAATTGGGGTCCCGTGGTCACTACTAGTTGTGAGCCCATGGAGTATTGGGAACATTTACCACGCCATTGAGTTACAGTAACGACGTTACGTGTCAAAGTAACGCACCGTTACTCTTGTATTAAACAGTTACTAAAAAACGCTCCCCCCGCTCCTATAATTTAAGGGTACCACGTAGTGTGGAATGACCGAAAGCACCATTTTTTGTTTATAGGTTCAAAAAATTATCCATTCATCCACGATTATACCAATATATAACACATAGGCATAGGAATCATATTTGAGGTCATTATTGATATTTTAATGTAACCATGCATACGTCAATTACACGAAACGACTGAATCTTTAACCTTAGTTTTCTCAAGATTTAGAATTTTCGATATTTTGGACCTTTTTCTCAGGAACAACATGTCTGATCAAGTTGACACTTTCGGAAGTTATAGATGCTTACAAACCAAAAGCTGCGAACCAAAATTGAAGTAATCGAAAAAAATATTTAGAAAAATAAAATTAAAAAAGAACTCAAATAAAGGCTAAAAGATAGGACGAAATCAAATATTCATAAAATCGAAACCAAATGCCTGACAACTATACATTTACTTCACAAGCTGTATCAATAACATTAGATTATGGATTATATATTTCACCCAATTATCTATTTTAACACCATAGGAAAAGGTACCAAAATACAAGGACCGGTACTCTTCTAAATTTATCAGAATTTTCAAATGTTCATTAGTAGGATATAAAGGCCGAAGCTGGGACATGGGCTAATGCGCAAGATGGCCGCCGCGCGCAACTACCCTATGTTATTCTTATGGAAGGACAGTGATAGCTGGGACAGGGGCTAATGCGCAAGATGGCCGCCACGCGCAACTGCACTCTTTAATGGCGGGCTTTTCAAATCATTATTTATTTGTTATTAACTATGCATTGTTTTTATTTATTTATTATTTATTGTTATTTATTATTAATTTTTTTAAATATTTAATTTATTATTTATATATTTCTTTATTATGTCGAAGCACTAAACTGCAAGGTCATTAACCCAACAATTATCTAACCCGTAATTACAGAAACCTCATTTAACATTTAAATTAATGCATGTAATATTTTTATATTTTTAAATTTTAAGTTTTACATTTTAATAGTTTAGATTTTATTTTATATTTTAAGATTTTACTTTTAAGGTTTTAGATTTTGAATTTCTTTTTTATTTTAGATTTTAGATTTTATATTTTGTGAACTAGACCAAACTACAAGGTCACAGACCTGAGATTTAATTTTTTAAATTTTATTTTATAAGTTATAAATATTTTATTTTATTTAATATTTAATTTATTATTTTAGGACACAGCTAATACACAAAATGGTCACTGCACGCAACCACTTACATTAATGACATGCTAACCTAACTTCAACTAACCTAACCAAAACATGACCTAACCTAACCTAACCTAACCTAACTTCACCTAACCTAACCTAACCTAACCTAACTTCATCTAACCTAACCTAACTTCACCTAACCTAACCTAACTTCAAAGTGAGAGCAAAAAAGTAAGAGCAAAAAGTGTGAGCAAAAAAGTAAGAGCAAATGTGAGAGCAAAAATAATAAACTTAGTTATAACCTAACCTAACCTAACCTAACATAACCCACAGAAACCTGATTTTAGATTTTACATTTTAACATTTTACATTTGAACATTTTCGATTTTTCATTTTTTTCATTTTACATTTTTTAAGATTTTACATTTTACATTTTTGATTTTTTGTATTTTAAATTTTAGTTTTTTTATTTTACATTTTAAATATAAGATTTTTGATTTTAGATTTTAATTTTTACATTTTCTGAAAAGAGTAAACTACAAGGTCACATACCTAACCTCACCAAACCTAACTTTACCAAACCTAACTTAAGCTAATCCAAAGGCTAATGCACATACACAAAGTATATAAGGGTACATGCAACTATCCTTATGCTAGTCTTATAGGTTACTGTACAACATGATCACTACCCCAACCGTTTTTTTTTTCATTTTGTTGTTTACACATATGTCAATTTTCCAATTTCCCATTTTCAGTTTTTTTAAAATGTCAGTTTTAAGTTTTTCAATTTCATAATATGGAAACATGGATTTTGCATTTTGTTGTTTACACATTTATCAATTTCACAATTTCCCATTTACAGTTCTCAAAATGTCAGTATAAATGGATTTTCCAATTTGTTGTTTTCACATTTGTCAATTTACCAAATTCCCATTGACAGTTTTTAAAATTTCAGTTTAATGTTTTTTTCTATTTTGTCAATATGGAAACATGGATTTTCCAATTTGTGTTTTACATGTTCATTTTGCATTAGGAGTGGAGAGAGGTGGGTAGTAATTAAAAATGTACAAGCAGTGTCCATACAATACTTTTTTATTTTAAATACATGTACACTATTTACACATACAGTATTACATTTTTATATATATTCTTATTTGTTATAAATTGTACAGTTGTTTCTATTTTGTTTTCAATTTTATTTATTTTTGATTATGAATGCCATGTTATTTTTATTTTTTATTTTTGTAGTGCTATTGTTTTATTTCCTAAATTGTTTTGTTTTATGTATTTGCTAGTTGCAGGCAGAAGATTTTGATATTCATAACTTAACTCTTTAAGCATGGTTGATGATTGAGTAATGCCCATAGGCATGTGTACCTATACCATCAGCATCAATCACTCTTTTATCATCACCAGGACACAAAGCAATTTTGTTTAGTCTTAAAGATGATATGTCATATTGTTTAGAAGCGATAATGTTCATTGGTATTCTTTTTACATTGTTTTTCATGACAGAATCCTTATAATCTAGAAAGCTTATACAATTTTTGACAACACCTCGGTTAATACCTTTAATCTTTTTGATTTCTTCACCATTCATGTCTAAAGCCTACATTTTAGCTCTAAGTCCAACAAATGCTTTTATTATTTGTCCACATGCCTCGTCTTTAAATTTCCCCAACGTTTTCTTGTTTGATGTAGAGTAACATATGTGATTAGGAGGATAATCTGATGTGTCCAGGTGTTCTAGGAAATCCAACTTGTCTTGATATACATCTGGGGTGTTAACCGAATAAATGAACGAGTCGGTAACCATATACATGAGTTTAAGATTGTTCATTCCATAATAGGGTAGCAGGACATCATAATGGTGGGAATACATTAGAGTTTTTGAAATATCCAGTATACACATTCCAATATATATAGGCTTATTGCATACAATGTTACGTTTAGCCATGTGGAAAGCAGCTAGGTTAGGACCATAAATTGTTCTGTCAATAAATGTCGGCTTTGCTATTAGCTTTTCTGCCTTTTTGCTATCAGTCACAAGACGTATGTCTATTCTTTTACGGATATTTTCCATTGTTTTTTCCAAAAAAGGCATTATTGAAATATTTGTACAGATTTTTCTCAAAATCATTTTTGGCTTGTTTTCGAAGGTTGTTATAAAAATCAACGTATGCCTTTAACCAAGGTCTTTGTTTAAACTTTAACACACGATGAAATTTTATCAATTTTATTCCATGATCTAAAGCCTGTTTTAATGTCATGTAGTGAACAACATATCGCATTCGATTTCCAAGATGAGGAATTAGTTTTTTCAGAGACGAATCCTTAGGTTGTGTACACTCTGGTAGGAAAGGTAAATCGTTGTGTAGATCATGAAGGTCAGATGGGTAATCAACATCAACGTCTAGAATGTATCCCATCGGATCGTCTTCCTTTAGTTTTTCTAGATCAACAGTATCTGGAGAAACCCACTGAAATCCACCATAAGGAAGGGAGTGGCACATAGCCCACCCGTATTGGTTGTTGGCATCATCATAGGTAATAAACTGCGATGGTTTCTCAGAATCATAGGTTTCCATGTATTTATTGTTAGCTTCAGCATACCGATGAGACACCTGGCATATGCCTCCACGTATTCCAGACTCGATTAGAAGAATCTGATCGTAATCCTGTAGCAATTCCAGTTCAATGCCTGTGTAAAGGAGCATTGCCTCGAAACTTAAACCAGGCGAAGTAAAAAAGTGTGCAGCATCCACTCGGTGTGTTTCTAGTGTTTTGTTTCTAAACGTTTCAAAGCTGTCTGCAAAAAGGAGTACATTTGAAGTTAGGTAGAGGTCACTATATTCCCCTAGAGGTTTAATGTTGAACTGATTCCAGACATTTGTGGCATGTTCATAGTCTTCTTGACTAACATCTTCTTGACTTAATTTGTTAAAGAATGCCTCTTTTGGAGGTAAACACGTTTCACTTAACTTTTCCCATGAGTCAATATAGTCATAACAAAATACCCCTTTACGAGTCATGAGCATGTAATGGTTCCTTTTGCCCTGCCTTGCACTTTAAAATACATATATAAGAAGCTCCACAGTTGGGCGGCAAGTGTAATGCTTTTACTAGCGTCCCCACTGTTAGGTGACAAGTGTAACGGTTTCACTGGAGAGAGTGTGGAAATACCACAACAAGTCCCACGTTTGAGGTGATAAATGTAATGTTTACTCTGACTAAGATACGTTGTATTATGGGCGCCAAGACCTCAACGCTATGTTGAAATCTAAATTTATATTTAACAACACCTAGCTCTGGCAGAACACCTTTAAGAATCTTCACACTCAGATCGTGGTATGATTTGATCATTAACCCAACTAACAATTGTATCAGGAGAAGGAATTTGGTCTATATCTAATGCTACCTACTGAAAGCAAAGATTGCATAGTATAAGAAATGAATTTATTGTATAAAAATCAAGTAGTGGCAATTTTAAAAATATTAATAATAAATTTAAATTGGAGCGTAACGATTTGAATTTACCTCTAGAGAATTACGTGAAAACGGAGTCGGATGAATTACTGATTTTACTATTATTCCCAAGCTAAGAAGTTACTGAAATACTGAATATGAAACAATGAAGCGAGAGATTATGTAGTTCTGAATCATTCGCGCTTACCATTGGAAATTGCCATAGCATTTCCCTCGTACTTGATGTTCTTTAAGAGAGCTTCCAACAGCCTTCTGGACGTCGCCATCTTCTTCGTCAGTTGCGGAGATTGTTGTAGAAATGTAAAGTTATGGTCCGATCACACCGGAACCAACCAAACGAGCAACCACATCGGTCAAGTTTTACAATGATAATCGTCCTCCCTTCTCGGTGCGCAAACAATATATGCACTCCTCGCATCCCCTCTCCGGTGCCGTCTCCAAGTCGCCCGGTCTTCTATGATTTGCTGAGACACCACGCGATACTCCCGACATAAGGTTCAAAATACTCAGCGCGACGATGTCGATTTCCGGTCCAGGCCATTTCGCCTTTTCTTGATACAGTCAGCTGGAAGTGCCCCACGGCTTTCGTCACGCTTCTCGACAAGAATATACTTGTAGCTGAATTCGCAATGACTCATCTCTCTCACAATAAACTCTAACTGACAAAGATCCGTAAAATTTCATATTCATATAATTTTTCACGTTAATGTTGTTTGTAATAATTCGCTTGATAGTGTTTTCTATACCATCGAAAACCTATCTGTATACTTATAATCTTATAAAAAAACGCTCCGAAATACCTTAATAATAATAATAAGTTACATGAAACATATCTCGGCTGAACAATTTGCCGCGTAGATAAACATTGAATGGCTTCCTACTGACTTATGCCAGTGGCGTAAAGTACCCTCGAAAAACATGTTACATATTCGCCTCGGATCATCGGATGATTTATCGTGACGACGGTACATCATGCGATTATCCCAGACACGTTAATAAAATCCCCATCCAAAATACATATTACACAAGTTAAATCACCCTAAATTACATATATTTACACTCATAATTTTCTTTACGCACTTTGCGTCAAAGTCTGTTGTTATATTGGATTGCCCTATGCAATCAGTCCAATGTTTTTCATTTTGTTTAATGTTCCACGGATATTTCCGCCTCTCAAATATCTCTATGTTGGGAAAGATATACATACATAATGTGTGAGCACTGTGTATATATGATGTCTCATCACACGCATCAAAGGTGTTCTGATATATATATATATATATATATATATATATATCACCACAGAACTTCCTAATATCACTGGAGGTCGCTTTCTTCTGGTGAAACTTAATCTCACTGATCACCCGAGCACACGATCACACTATTGTGGCTGCGCATCGTGACCATAATACTTATTCTCTCTGTGTATTAGATAAAATTAATATTGATTTCTGAAAAAAAAAACAGTAAGTGCGCATTACATATAACACCAAATATTTCTGTGCCGTAATCGCCCTATCTTACCAAGTTCCCGTAGACCATATTCTACTTAATACTAGTTCGCCACCAAGACCAGTTCTCCTCACTCAAATAATACGTTTGTACTAATTACCTTAAATTTCACACCTACAGCTCTCACATGGCGAGGCCGTAAACAGAAATCATGTGTGCTGTTATGTATGAGTTTCATGAAGGACTGTCTCGCCTTCTGGTGGCCCATCTTTTGTCTCGTGGACGCCTTAAGCAAAAATACCCTGTACAAGCGCTCACCCATCTCTAGGAGACAAATGGGAATTCACCAGCGCTACCAAATTCTGGCCTTTGTGTATCGAGACATTTTAGTGCTCAAGAGCATCCGACAATCCCGTCATATTTCCCTGTACCTTAAAAACTCTCAATTACTTATATACTACCCCCCCCCCCCTTGTGACTTCTGATACGCCTGCCTGGAAGACCAAATCTCCCACGCACCAAATACCAGGTACTTACTCATTTGATAGGCTGGCTCGCCAGCTAAACACACTCACTTTATGACACATACTTTCGTATATTATACGTTCCGTATAATCTGTTTGCCATACCATCCTCCAGCACATAAGCTGTTTTGCCAATACGTTTGGAAACTATAAATGGGCCTTCGTAGCGATAAAAGAACTTGGACATGACTTTCTCTAGCTTATTTGACTGTTTCGGCACTCTAAGTAAGACTCTGTTTCCCGGCTCGAATAGGTCAAATTTAGTTTCGTTTTGTTGGCGAATTCTCTTTTGTGCTGACTTAGATAAATTCTTTTTCGCCAACTGGACAATGTAATCCATCCCCGGTTGTTTTCCCTCATTTAAACCCAACACCCTCGCTAGTTCATTTTATGGTCACTTTCCGAAGTGAACTTCGTATGGCGTCAATTTCGTGCTCTCATGCTGGGCAGAATTCAGCCAAGTCTCGACTTTGGGAAGATGTCCAACCCAGGCAGAATGCTTGTCATGCACCAGAGTCCGAAAAAGACGAGCCACTTCCCTTAATGGACGCTCTGCAGAATTACCCTGAGGGTACCTTACAGAGGAATGAACGTGTGAAATACCAGCTTCCTGCATACTGGTTTTCCATTTCTTTGCAGTAAACTGTGGTCCAATGTCAGTCAGTATCCTGAGAGGAAGGCCAAACTTAGGTACATACTTATTTATGATCAGACGGCTACACGCTAGTCCCGTGGCTTTCCTTAGCGGATATAGCTTGACATACTTACTAAAAGCGTCAATAACTATAAAAATGTACTCGTAGCCGTACTGTCCTTTAACGATCGGGCCAAATAAATCCACACACAGTAGTTCGCTGGGACTACTGGTGAGAACTGCAGATCTCTTCCCCACTAAATATTTAACTGGACACTTGCTCCTTTGACAGGTGTCACACTTAGCTAAAATCCTCCTAACATCCCTTCCCATTTTACTCCAAATGAAGTCACGACCAATTTCATAGAAGACCTTGGCAGCACCAAAGTGTCCTAATTCCCTATGAATGAACCAAATTAGCTCCTCCCGCAAAGTGGCAGGAACACATATTGCCCACCGATTATTCCTACATTTCCTTGCAAGAAGCCCATCCTGCATCTTGTACGTGAACCGCCCTACTTTCACATACTCTTCTTCACTTATTTCCAACCTAGCCAGTGGCTCCCTTAACTTAACGTCATCACGTTGCTCCACTAGCATATTTCTCAGTGTCTGTAACGATGCCCTGTTGCTACTGTCCACACATGCACATAATAAAATACCGTCCTCTGCTTTAACAACAGGATAATCCCCACATAAATTAGTGTCCCTTGATAGCATGTCTGCAAGAATGTTATCTTTACCTTTAATATATTTTACTGTGAATTCGTATTCTTGCAGAGCAAAAATCCACCTACTAACTCTGTTAGAACTGAGTTTACACGTCCTCATATACAGTAATGCATGGTGATCTGTATGGATCTCAAATTTCCCCCCTACTAAATACATTCTAAATTTCCCCAAACTGAAAACAATACCTAAAAGCTCTAACTCAGTAATCGTGTATCTTTTCTCTGCTGCTGTTAGTCCTCGCGAGGCTAAAGATACAATGCACAGATTACCCTCATCATCTTTCTGGCATAATACTCCAGCAATGCCTATGTGCGAAGCATCTGTCATAACCACATATTCCTTATCTTTCAAAGGATATTTCAGCACTACAGCTTTCTCAAAACCTTCCTTCAGTGCTCTAAAAGCCTGATCATGCTTGGACTCCCATCTCCACCAAGTCCCACTTTTAACCCTAGAACTGCGGACCGTCTTCCAGGAAGACGGTGTGTTGTTTAATCAAGTGCGACCGTCTCTCTGAAAGACGGTCTTGGAATTCAAATATAGTCCTACTGTTAGCCTTCAGATGGCACTAATTTCAAGTTATGCTGGTTCCCGATGCTTTTATCTTTCGTAGTGCAAGTCTTTGGCAAACAAATGACAGTATGCAAGCTATTATTTGGCTGCAGAATTGGAAGTACTTCCATGTTGATATTGGAGTTGCATTGAGCAAAATGGCCGCCAACTATGTAGACGATTCAGAAATTAGGCACTTGATTTTTGACGATTAGTGTGATAGTATGGACGATGACAGTGATTATTGTGTGGATTCGTATGAAAATGAAGATGGTGAAAGTAGTGGCAGTGATACCGGCGAACAGGATGTCACGCAAGTTATGGAAATCCCCATCAATGCAAGCGATGTTTATCATGTTCCGACAGACCCTGTACACATGCCTAATGTTAGCCGTGAAGTGGTAAGTGTGAACTAGACTGATATTCAACCCGAAGAAAGTGACTTTCGAGGTAAAAATGTACCGTTTATCGTTCATCATCCTGGGCCTGTGAACTTGCCTCCCCGTAATCGCGCGCCGATTATGTACTTCAAAATCGAGAAATGTCATATTTTTGTAAAAATAATTTTCTTTTTAGTAAATAACAGGAATTAATTGAAACTGGTTCTTGAATTAGTAACAAAAAACTATGATCTTTTCATTTATGATGTCTCTGATGAACATTTAACTCGGCAATATGGTTTTCTAGAGCAGAAAAGTCAATATTTTTTTATTTTTTTATTTTTTATAAAATACTTTTTACGATTAATTCAAAGTGACGAGTCTGAATGATTCACCTATATCAATATAATATAGAACAGTCTTTCAGCTTTATATTGGTGTATGATAAGTCATATTCATGAACACAGTATGCTTACAGATACCAAATTCCTTTAGTGTGTACTTTATGGGAATTTTGCTGCAGCATTTGACAGATAAACCTGCAGCAGTTCTAGGGTTAAGCAATTCCCTGAATGGTTCTACCAACCCTGAGTATTTAAGAACGAACCTCCTGGAAAAGTTGCGAATTCCCATGTATGTTTTTAACTGTTTAACATTCTGTGGCACCTCTGCGTTAAGTATCTTACTAACCCTACTTTCTTCTGGTGTTACACCTCTACTCGACACTCTATGACCTAAAAATGGTCACTTCTGACTGACAGAATGACGACTTAGACAGCTTAAAAAGTGAACCCTGCCTGATCTAACTTCTGAAAAACTATATCTAAATGACGTAGATGCTCCTCAAAACTGCGTGAACTAATTACCATATCATCAATGTAAATGGTTACAAACTCTCCTGTGTCATTCCCTAATGCGATGTTTAAAGCCCTAATTAAAGCTGTTGAACTACTCTTTAACCCATAAGGTGTTCTACAAAATTGATAAAGGTTATATTTATGACTAAAAGCTGTAAATGGTCTATCTTCGTACATAAGTGGCACTTGCCAAAAACTGGAACTCAAATCTACACAAGTGAAATACTTCTTCCCCTCAAATGTTTGCATTAATTCCTCTATTGACATGGATTTCAGCTGATATGAACTAATTCTACTGTTAACCAAACGAGCGTCTAAACAAATACGAACTGTGCCATCGGCCTTGGGTACCGTGATCAAAGAATTAACATATGGACTGTTAGAGTGCTCAATAATCCCATCTTCAAGCATCTGGTTAATTTGTGCCTCAACTGCACTCTGATAAGCGAAAGGTACATGATATCTATGTCCTGTGAATACTGACCTATCAATAACGTTCAATGAATGTGTATAGCAATTTGCCATAACAATGCGATCCTCCCAAGATAACACTGAACACAAAATTTGGAATTACAAGGCAAATCTGCTTTTCTACAGGATTATTAATTTTAATGTCTACTATAACTTGCTTAGAAATTACTTTAGACCTCTTCCCAACAGCTGTGATAACAAAAGTGCTTTTATTTGGCATCTCCTCAAAATTTACTCCAGTTCCTTTCATTTTATCATAAAATGCACTACTTATGCAACTCTTCATACAACCACTATCAATTAAAACATCTGTGTACGCCTCGGACACGTTAAATTTAACTATGGGGCTCTTACTAGCCACCTCCTGAATAATACCTTCATCATATAGTTCACGTAATAATTCACTTCTTACATTTAGGTCATAGGGTTCCTGTATAAGTGTATGGACAGGGCATGTTACAGACTGCGATTCTGACCTTACATCGCAGCCTGGTTCGTGTTTAAAGAACCGCTACCGCTTGGTGTAGTACTACTCACTACTGCACTGGTCTGGTTGTTCTGGGTTGTGTTAACGGTATTTCTCTGTCCGTTATTACCATTGGGCTGATTCCCTCCTTGACCCCTGTTCTGGTTATAATTATTATTATTATTATACCTCCCTTGGTTACCCCTAAAATCATTATTTCGGCCTTGATTTCCCCTGAAATCATTATTTCTACCTTGGTACTGCGTACCATACCCGTTTCCTCTGTACCGATTTTGCTGATTATTATTATTATTATTCTGGTTCCCCCTATTTTGGACGTTGGCCCCTTCGCCACTGTTCCCTTGAACTTCCTGATTCCTATTCTCATTAGGCCTGTTATTATGGTTACCCTGGTTCCTACCGAAATTCTCCTCGTAACCACCTCTTCCCAGAGCATCGAATGTACTTAATAAATTTTCCACTTGTGAAATAGATTTAACATTTTGGATACAGGCAGCTTCTTTGATTCTATATGGAAAATGTCTTAATAATAGCCTGACTACATCACTTTCCTCCCTCAAACCATCCAGATATTTACACGTCAATACCTGTCCTAAAAAGTACTCGTTCATAGTGTAGTTTCCTCTCGGGTTATATTTCCGACACACAATTCCCTCACGATGCTGAGACTGAATTACCTCATTCCAAAATTTCTCACAAAATTTAACTTTAAAATCTGAAATGTTCTCGAAATTGTCTCTGTAGACAGCAAACCAGTTTCTTGTCTCCCCTACAAACGCTTGCTCTAAAATCTCAACTACCTGGCACCACTCAATACTTCCATCTTCCAACCTCTCCCTGAATTTATTTTCTATTGCATTCATGAACTCCATTGGACAACCCTGCGGATTACTGAATTTGCCTAGTTCTATTTCCCTGTGTGTGCTATTCACATAAACTTGCCTACTCTGACTATTTTCCTGCCTAATTCTAGCTTTCAACTTCTGTTCTAATTCAGCAATTTTCTCCTCAGCTTTTCTTTCAATATTAGTTACAGTTAACCTAATGCTCCCTTCCGATGCTTCAACTTTACCACTTAACTTAGCTTGTTTCTCATTAATCTCATTAATGCTTTCCTTATTCCTCTCCCTTAAATCATTAACTTCAGTGATTATTTCTGCATGAACGTTATCAATTCTTCCCCCCAGCTGTTCTTTAACCTCTTTAGTTGCTACCTGAATTTTGTTAATTTCTCCCCCCAATTGCTTTTTGACCTGCTGTGTTTCAAGTTGCACTAGTTCTTTTAAATTTTCAGCCTGTGTACTGATTCTAATTTCTAACTCCTCCTGTACTTTTCCTAATTTTCTGTCTACATCTGCAATAATCTCTTTAGCCTTCTCCTCCATCACCCCTCTGATCTCACCTCTAATCAGCTCAAATTTATCACTAATTTCCCTACTGTTTTGTTCAAGTTTAGCATTATTTTGTTCAAGTTTAGCATTTATACTATCGCTCAATTCCCTATTACTCTCTTTATTTTCCCTACTATTTTGTTCAAGTCTAGCGTTTAAAGCATCTGTGAAAATTTTATTTTGTTGCATAAACTGAAGAAGTAAACTCTCTAACCCTGCTTGACTGTTTGGTTACCCCCCTCAGTATCGGGATTTACCTCCGATATCACTGTACTCCTTTCATTTTCAAGACTAGCCATACTGCTCGTATCTTCACTATCCATCTGGTGACCACCACGTAACTTCATCTCTTCCTCAACACTACCCATGCTGATACACACCGATAAATGAAAAAAAAATACAGGCACAGAAATATATAACCTTCTCCTTCCACAAATGTTATTAGGTTTTCGGCCTCACGTTGGTAGCGACAAATGTAATGGTTCCTTTTGCCCTGCCTTGCACTTTAAAATACATATATAAGAAGCTCCACAGTTGGGCGGCAAGTGTTATGGTTTTACTAGCGTCCCCACTGTTAGGTGACAAGTGTAACGATTTCACTGGAGAGAGTGTGGAAAAACCACAACAAGTCCCACGTTTGAGGTGATAAATGTAATGTTTACTCTGACTAAGATACGTTGTATTATGGGCGCCAAGACCTCAACGCTATGTTGAAATCTAAATTTATATTTAACAACACCTAGCTCTGGCAGAACACCTTTAAGAATCTTCATACTCAGATCGTGGTATGATTTGATCATTAACCCAACTAACAATTGTATCAGGAGAAGGAATTTGGTCTATATCTAATGCTACCTACTGAAAGCAAAGTTTGCATAGTATAAGAAATGAATTTATTATATAAAAAACAAGTAGTGGCAATTTTAATAATAATAATAATAAATTTAAATTGGAGCGTAACGATTTGAATTTACCACTAGAGAATTACGTGAAAACGAAGTCGTATGAATTACTGATTTTACTATTATTCCCAAGCTAAGAAGTTACTGAAATACTGAATATGAAACAATGAAGCGAGAGATTATGTAGTTCTGAGCCATTCGCGCTTACCATTGGAAATTGCCGTAGCATTTCCCTCGTACTTGATGTTCTTTAAGAGAGCTTCCAACAGCCTTCTGGACGTCACCATCTTCTTCGTCAGTTGCGGAGATTGTTGTAGAAATGTAAAGTTATGGTCCGATCACACCGGAACCAACCAAACGAGCAACCACATTGGTCAAGTTTTACAATGATAACCGTCCTCCCTTCTCGGCGCGCAAACAATATATGCACTCCTCGCATCCTCTCTCCGGTGCCGTCTCCAAGTCGCCCGGTCTCCTATGATTTGCTGAGACACCACGCGATACTCCCGACATAAGGGTAAAAATACTCAGCGCGACGATGTCGACTTCCGGTCCAGGCCATTTCGCCTTTTCTTGATATAGCCAGCTGGAAGTGCCCCCACGGCTTTCGTCACGCTTCTCGACAAGATTATACCTGTAGCTGAATTCGCAATGACTCATCTCTCTCACAATAAACTCTAACTTACAAAATCCGTAAAATTCCGTATTCATATAATTTTCCGCGATAATGTTGTTCCTAATAATTCGCTTGATAGTGTTTTCTATAACATCGAAAACCTATCTGTATACTTATAACCTCATAAAAAACGCTCCAAAATACCTTAATAATAATAATAATAATAATAAGATACATGAAACATATCTCGGCTGAACAATTTGCCGCGTAAATAAACATTGAATGGCTTCCTACTGACTTATGTCAGTGGCGTAAAATACCCTCGAAAAACACGTTACAAGCATTGCATTTTCTTTTCCAAAGTACTTGTCTGTTTCAGGGTATGATGTTGAGTTGGAAACTAAGTTTTCCAAACTACTCGGGATTAACCGAAACGTGTCCACAAATCGAAGCTTAACATTTCCCACATATTTGGTAAAGGAAATGTACTTTTCTTTGGAGTTAGCGCTAACATCCACTCTCTCGGTACTACATCACAATTGCTTTACAATTAAATTTGCGTCGTAGCCACTCATATTATGTAGAAATACAGGAACGGGTTTTCGTGTTTTACACCTCAAATTACAGTTATTTTGAGCACTTCCACGGTATTCCCCTGTAATATGGCAGTAGTCTCGAACTTTCCAGTTCTCTTTGGTAAATGGTTTCTGACACAAATGACATGTTTAAGAACATTGGAACTCTGATTCTTGATCATGAGTTAAGGCCTTTGGAACATTTAAGCTGTAAAGGCGATCAATTTCATTAGCTATTGAGATCAAACAGTCCATAAACTTTTCTGCAGCGTCAGGTCCACGAAAAAAAACAGGTTGGCTTGGAAGGTTTGTTATTATGTGTTCCACAGCAGGCGAGGGTTTAACGTATATACCAAAGCTCATAGGAACATGACTCTGGTATGGCACTGTATAACTTGCTTCAGGATTGGGTAAACATGTTTGATAGGGTAACAGTATACTTTCAAAATCAGCATAGATAACGTAAGGTATTCTCAGCATTTTTTCCACGTTTAAAATTTTAATAATTGAGTTTTTAATAGGCATTACAACCCTAGCAATGTCATGCAGGACACACAAAGCTCTATGTTCTTTCAATTTTTCCATTCCTTGTTGACCTTTCAATTTTTGCATTCCTTGTTGACCATATCGATTATCGAAGTGAGTAAAACACCGTTTACACGTATATATCTTATGTCCATGGTGAGTAATCTGATGTCCTACTAGTTTATCCAAATCTTTGATAAAGACGTAGTGGTTCTGTCCGGATGATGAACTTAGCAGAAGGAGGTCGCGATGGTCTTGTAGCTCTTGATCCACAACATTTAGAGGGAACAGTTTGTTGTCTTGTTTCAGTCCAAATACATTAATGGATATGCCGTTGGCTTTCTCAAATTTGGGAATGTCAGCTAATGACGTAGGAAACGATATCACTGAAAAATCATACTTGTTTTCCAGATCCTTGTGTTTACTAACGCGTTCAGCTTTCGTTTTAACCAGTTTTGCTAAAATGGCATACATAAAACACTTTTCATCCTTTAAGTTTTGAGGATTAATGCAGGCTTTTCTTGCTTTTATAGCTGCTGGTAATGGAATATATGTGCTACCACGCAAGGGGTTGTACTTATTTATTTTCAATCGTACTCCTTCCACTGCTTACAAAGCCCAATTACTGCCTTTTAGCTCAGATTCTTCCATTTCAGTAGTTAACTTAGAAAATTGTGTTTCCAAGAATCTACTTAAGTCAGTTTCCAAAAATAGGGCTTGATTTCGTGTTTTAAAAGCCCGATCTGTGATTTCGTTGGTGAACGTATGAATAAATCTACATTCAGCAACAAGATTAACTTTTATTGACTTGTGCATTGCTAGTTCTTTGTGCATAGCTTGTATTATTTGCTGTTTGGACTCTTTAAGGTATGAATTTAAATCCTTACACGTATCACAACGTATGAAATAGGATTTAAGTCGACCTTCAAAAGATGTCTCATATTCAATAAGTTCGTTTTTGTCAGGGACCTATGACAGTAGGTAATGTTTTGTAGGCTCTGCTTTTTGTCTTTTTGCTGCCGACACAACGTTACAACATTCTTCATGCCGACGTCCATTGTAGGCATTGTTGAATTTACTGCCACACGTATTACAGTCATGAAATTCCCCACACGAAACTTCATGACGCTTTCTATTATAGTCCCGAATAAAAGTTTTTACACACTGTTTACACATTTAGCTAGGAATGAGTTCTTCCATCATGAGTGTTGATTTCTGCAAACAACTGCTTACTGCGTATCACAGGGCTAGAGGCTGGTTGGTGAGACGGTCTTTCACCATGTGAACACCATGAGAGATAATAGTCAACTGGTGATATTCCTGCTAAGGGTCCTCTAATATACCCCTAGTTAAGGGTAACAGCTGCTTGCTGCATATGACAAGGCTAAAGACTGGTTGTTTCAACGGTCTTTCACAATGTAAACACTGTGACAGGTAGTAGTCATACATACATACATACATAAAATGGGTTGTTTTGCCCTACCCTACTCAAGGTTATCAGGTACTTACTGCATATCAAAAGGCTGTACAATCATGTGTGTTAGGCACTCTTTCTTGCTAAGGACCCCAATATTCCCTACACAAGGCTATACATGTTAGTTCTGAACACTTAGTAGTTAATTGTATATTCAATTTTTATACAAAGCTTATACAAGCACGTTTTTCATGAGGTAAAACTTTGTTATATAGCTGCATGCGACACGCAAAGTATGTTTCCGCTATCTAGCGGTGACTATGAGAACTACTTGAACGACCAGCATGCTACCTAGCGCTCCATTTCAACACTCACTCACTGAACGACCAGCATACTCCTCAACTACCAGCCTGCTACCTATTGGTCAATATGACAACTCACTCAGCTACCAGCATGCTACATGGCTTTTTTTGTAAATTTTTTGTTGGCATTTTTGTTGGCTTTTGTTGGCTTGTGTTGGCTTTTGTATTAGCTCTCTCATATTTGCTCTTGCTTGTTGGGGCTTATTTGGTCTTGGAAAGTATGTCTGTCCTTTTTATGGCTGCATAATGCTTACAGCCATGTTTGTAAGCAGCAACAACAACAACAACAACACACACAATTCAAAAAAATCCAAAGTACTCGAAGGTTTATCAATGACTCTCAACTCTTACACTTACCTCTATCCCATGCCTAGTCAAAAAAAAATAGTGTATTTTTCAAATTTTTCAAAAAATATTTGGAAAGTAGGCTATATCATTAAACTAAAATTCCTGAAAAGACATAGTTAACTCCAACACCTACCTCTATACCACTCTCAGTCCAAAAATAGTGTATTTTTCAAATTTTCCAAAACATATTTCTAAAATGGGTTATATTTCCAAAATAAAAAAGTTTACAAAAATGTCTGTTTGTCATAAATGAATGGCCTTTGCCCCCTCTACCGCCGTACCAAGTCCCAGGTCTCTAAGACAACAAAAAAATTGAAAATGGGTTATATTTCCAAAATTAGGAATTTTACAAAAAAGTTTGTTTGACATAAATGAATGGCCTTTGCCCCCTCTACCGCCATAGCAAGTCTCAGTTCTCTAGGACAACAAAAATAAAATTTTCAAAATGGGCTATATTTCCAAAATTAGGAATTCTACAAAAAAGTTTGTTTCACATAAATCAATGGTCTTTACCCCTCTATCCCCATACCAAGTCTCAGGTCTCTAGGACAACAAAAATGAAATTTTGAAAATGGGCTAAATTTCCAAAATTAAGAATTCTACAAAAAAGGTTTGTTTGACATAAATCAATGGTCTTTCTCTCTTCTAACACCATACAAAATTTCAAGTTTCTAGGACAAAAGAATATGAATTTTGAAAACTGGTCACTATTTTGGAAACTATGAATTCTACAAAAAAGTTTGTTTAACATAAATGAAAGTACTCTATCCCGTCTACCTTCAAAACCAAGTCCCAAGTCTGTAGGACAAAAATGAAAAAGTTCAATTGGGAAAGTAGGCGATTTTTCATAAAACCAAACATTCTAAAAAGTGTTCTATGGGCGTAAAAGAATGGTTTCTGTAACCTTTATTTTTTAAAATTTTTATTTTTTATTTTTTTACATTTTTGGAAAAAAGTTCAATTTTGAAATTTTTATATTTTGGAAACTAAAGAGTTAACAAAAATTTTGTTTGACATAAATGAATGGCCCTAACCCCCTCTACCGCCTACTACTCCACTACTGACAAGTTTTTATCCTAGACATTTGAAATTTATTTTGACCTACACCAACATCGACGTCACCATCGCCATGCCAAATCATATATAAAAGCTATAAAACGCAAATACTGGACTAATACCTGTACGCGACTCTCCGATACCCCCGATGCCTCCAAATTTTGGCCTACGTTCCGACGACTGACGAATACCCACCCTCCTTCCCCTACATATCCTATACGATCAGATAACATAGTGCCAACTACATTTCAAGAAAAAGTCAACGTGTTTGCTACCCATTTCCACTCTGTCTTTTCCCCCGTCCAAAATCCTAAATTCTGTAATCCAAATGATCTACTTATCCATCGATTAAACAACCCAACCCACACTCCCGGCCTTCTCCCCTCATTCGACCACTTTCCCCAAATTCAATACGATCACCCTCTAAACCACCCTATCACTCCAGAGGAAATCAGCCGTATCCTACACCGACGTAAAACAACCGCACCAGGGACCAACACGCTTACATACAGACATGTTCAAGAAGCCCCCTCTCCTTTCTCCATATTCTTTGTCTCATATATAATACTATGTTATATACCGGCTTTTACCCAACCCACTGGTGCAAAGCTTCTATCCAGCTATTCTTAAAACCTAACAAACCCCCCTCCGACTGTAACGGTTACCTTTGTCGTTGGATATCGCTCTACAAGTTGGGCGATCATTTATAACGTTTCTACAGATATTACAATCAAGACTCCTTAAAACCACCTCATCGTTCTTATTTAGCATTGGCCTGTCTAGACAGACGACATACACTTTATTAATTTAGATTTACTGGGCGCCAGTTATCGTAAAGATAACACATTAAAATTTTATTTAGCCACGGCCGCTCCCTTCCTTGAGCCAAGATCTATCATCGGAGCGTAGGGCAATAAACTTGCTCTATGAGATACTCTTTGCATTCCAACTATCCTATATATTCAACTCCCAATGAACAAGACATTTTAACTAATACGGATTTATTTACAACAAAATTATTAATAACATTTGATCTGAGGTTTCGAGCTGTGTACAATATGTGCATTAATATTCCCTAATTGCTAGGCAATATTGACTGTCTTCTCGCTAGCGCTGATCTTCTGTGTTGATAATAACTCGGTCCACATACCTGGTGCCTTGTGGTTCAAAGTCCATCTCGTTGGTCTGCTTGTAGGCTAATTTGAAATCTTACGCCAACACGCGTTTATTGACCTTTGAAAACATATGTTTTCACTTTGCTAACTGTACTTCGTCTAGTTGTTGTGGTTGTTGTTGTTGTTGCTGCTGCTGCTTGTTTCTGAGTTTGATCACCATGGTAAGCAAATTTGAACAAACCAGGCTAATTGAATTCACTAAGTCCCATCTTACTGAGGGACTGACAGAGTCTACGACTCACAAAGTCAGTGAGTGAGTGCGTGATCGAATATGTGAATGACAGAATAGAATCTATAGAATAGCCAGAGCTGAAGTCGCGCTGGGCTTTTATACACTCTGAATGGTCCCGATGTTTCGCGGCATAAATTTGCCCGCGACCCATCAGACCAATTATAGCAAAGCATTTCTCAGTCCTCAAGCGACGCTGAAACTTCTCCGAGCGGGAATACAGGCCCGTGTACTTCAAATATTCCACTCAGAACCCGCTATTCCTCTCGTTGCGCATATATATATTCCGCCCAAATCTTTCTCCAAGCCCTTGTCTCCAGTCAGCGTGGCTTCGTTCCAGAAATACATTTTCTTGCAATATGTTGCTTCACCGTCCGTAACTTCTTCCAACCATGCCCGTCCTGTCTTTACAATTTAACGAATAAAACAGTTGTTGTTGTTGACCTGTACGTCTGTTTGGCCTAGTACCTTCCCCTACTCTGTTCAAATTCTCGTTCCTCGTATTTGCTGTGCGTCCCCCATTGTCAAGTCGTCTTTCGTAATTCGCATTCCTGCCTTGTTCTCTTCCCCTCTCTCTCTCACCCTGCCCGAAATTATCTCCTCTACTTATTGGCTTGCGTTCGGTCCTACTATTTTCAAGAGAGTCAAAGTTTTCCAATAGCTTCTCGAACCCGTCAATAGTAGTAATATTCTGCATGAAGAATGCTTCTTTAATTATATCAGGAAAATGCCTTAATAACGTTTTAATTACCTGTGATTCAGTCTCTAAACCTTCTAAATTCTGGCATATAAGTACATGCGCTAAGAAATACTCTGTGTACGAAACACCATCTCTCCTTTGGTACTTTCCAAAAATAATGTTACATCTTTCTCTTTCTTGCACATTTTCATTCCAGTACTTGGCTATGAACTTCTCTTTAAATTTTCTAAAACTAGTCATCTGGTATTTATACACACTGAACCATGACCTTGAATCCCTAACAAAAGATTTATCTAGCATCTCAAGTACTTGTTCCCATTGAACGATCCCCTCTTCTAAATCTTTAGCGAACTTCTTTTCTACTGTTTTTAAGAATTCCATTGGGTTATATGCCTTGCCTGTGAATTCTGGCAAATCTGCCTCTTTAGTTATAAATCTACTTAAATTTCCTAATTGTACATTACCGCTATTTGTTGCTATTTGCTTCTGACATCTCTGCAATTTCTCCTCCATTTTATCTGTTTTACTCGCTACTTGTTCACTGATACTGTTAAATTTACTGTTAACCTCTTCCCTAATTTCTTGATTATCGCTCTCTACTTTATTTTCTAAATTACCTATTTTAGCAATATTATTATCACACTTGACCTTCATACTGTTGACTTCTCCTTCTAAGTCAACCCTAACCTTACTACATTTAATTTTCACTTCCTCGTCAATTTTATCAACTCGCTCCGACACTTGTTGCATTCTGGCGTCAACCTTAAGTGACCATGATTCTTCCACCTCACTAATCCTGTTTTCTAACTTATTGTGAATTTCTCGGCCTACTTCATTAATTTGTTTATTGAAGTTCTCTGTAGCTTCATCAAACTTCTTACGTTGTTCATCTAGCTTCTTACTATGCTCAGTGAACTTAAGATCTATTGATTTCTCTAATTGATCACTACGCACGTCAAATTTCTTACTTTGTTCCTCTAACTTCATACTCTGTTCAGCTAACTTCTTACTCTGTTCCTCTAACTTAATACCTATGTTTCTGTTCTGTTCCTCCTGCTTCTTACTCTGTTCTGTTATCAGCATCGTCAGGTTTCGAAGCCAGGAAGGATTCTCCCCCTCATTACTCTGGATGTTTGTAGCCCCGTCTTGTTTATTTTCCTCAGTTTCCTGATTTTCGCTTACTTTTGACATCTCATCATTGGTACCCTGCACATCTAATTTCGACATTTTAACTGTTCTTATAATACTACGGTTTCTCAAATTTATGTTCCCCAAATTATCCCTGTTACTCATTACCCAAAAAAAAAAAACTCATCAAAAGAACACTACTAATTTATAACCGTAGTTCCCTAACTTGATATATGCCTCTTTATTGTAAAACTCGGAATGAATGCAAAGAGTACTCGTTTATATCGTACATGAAAACAACTTTAAACTTTAACATACTTGAAATAAACTGGATTTATACATAATATCCATTCACTACAGTACGATATTTCGTAGCCCCACATTGGTTGTGCCATTTGTAACGGTTACCTTTGTCGTTGGATATCGCTCTACAAGTTGGGCGATCATTTATAACGTTTCTACAGATATTACAATCAAGACTCCTTAAAACCACCTCATCGTTCTTATTTAGCATTGGCCTGTCTAGACAGACGACATACACTTTATTAATTTAGATTTACTGGGCGCCAGTTATCGTAAAGATAACACATTAAAATTTTATTTAGCCACGGCCGCTCCCTTCCTTGAGCCAAGATCTATCATCGGAGCGTAGGGCAATAAACTTTCTCTATGAGATACTCTTTGCAATCCAACTATCCTATATATTCAACTCCCAATGAACAAGACATTTTAACTAATACGGATTTATTTACAACAAAATTATTAATAACATTTGATCTGAGGTTTCGAGCTGTGTACAATATGTGCATTAATATTCCCTAATTGCTAGGCAATATTGACTGTCTTCTCGCTAGCGCTGATCTTCTGTGTTGATAATAACTCGGTCCACATACCTGGTGCCTTGTGGTTCAAAGTCCATCTCGTTGGTCTGCTTGTAGGCTAATTTGAGATCTTACGCCAACACGCGTTTATTGACCTTTGAAAACATATGTTTTCACTTTGCTAACTGTACTTCGTCTAGTTGTTGTGGTTGTTGTTGTTGTTGCTGCTGCTGCTTGTTTCTGAGTTTGATCACCATGGTAAGCAAATTTGAACAAACCAGGCTAATTGAATTCACTAAGTCCCATCTTACTGAGGGACTGACAGAGTCTACGACTCACAAAGTCAGTGAGTGAGTGCGTGATCGAATATGTGAATGACAGAATAGAATCTATAGAATAGCCAGTGCTGAAGTCGCGCTGGGCTTTTATACACTCTGAATGGTCCCGATGTTTCGCGGCATAAATTTGCCCGCGACCCATCAGACCAATTATAGCAAAGCATTTCTCAGTCCTCAAGCGACGCTGAAACTTCTCCGAGCGGGAATACAGGCCCGCGTACTTCAAATATTCCACTCAGAACCCGCTATTCCTCTCGTTGCGCATATATATATTCCGCCCAAATCTTTCTCCAAGCCCTTGTCTCCAGTCAGCGTGGCTTCGTTCCAGAAATACATTTTCTTGCAATATGTTGCTTCACCGTCCGTAACTTCTTCCAACCACGCCCGTCCTGTCTTTACAATTTAACTAATAAAACAGCCCTAGACCTCTATAAAAACCCTGTTTCTTAATCTAAGCACTTGACAATATTATATATGATTATGGTAATGACGTGAATATGGTATAGCCCCTCCCTTGATATTAATGGGTGAATAAAACGATATAACTTTGATATTTCAATAATAATAATAATAATAATAATAATAATAATAATAATAATAATAATAATTACACAATGACTTTAAAAATAATAATAATAATAATAATTTGTACCGTAATCAAGATTACGTTACACGACCTACTCTCTTACCGACCTATCAGCCTACTCCCTGTACTCTCCAAAATATTTGAACTTATCCTTGCCCGCCGTATGTCCACCTATCTGGAAACCCTACACCTCATCCCAGAGTCCCAAGCTGGTTTTCGCAAACGACGATCAACCCAGGATCACCTCTTTCACCTCACTTCCTCAATTAACGCTTACCTAAAACCCCCGTGGCTCATAATCACAAGATTCACGGTCACGTAAAACTACAATCTTCCTTCCTTTCCTTCCTTACCTAAAACCTCGACACACAGCCGCCCTCATATGCCTCGACATTGAAAAAGCCTTCGATACAGTATATCTACCAGTTCTTATGTCCAAACTCCGTCATCTCTCCCTCCCCCCTTCTATTATTCGACTCATCTACAACTTTCTACACTATCGCACCGCCTACATCCGTTTGCGCAATGCCCATTCCTATGTTTTCCCTCTCAGAGCCGGCGTCCCACAGGGATCGTCCCTTTCACCCCTTCTCTATCTCCTCTTCACACACGACATACCCCACCCTCCCACTCCCTTACGCCTCTACCAGTTTGCAGACGATTTAGCAATACTCGGCCTAGCACCTACAGTCCCCCGCCTTACCAGACTCCTACAAGCTTACCTAGATAGACTTCAAGACTGGTTTAACGCTTCCCACATTACCGTAAACCCTCGTAAAACCCAATTCATCGTCTTCCGTCGAAAAGCCCGCATTTGCCGACCACGCAAAAAAAAAATCCAACTCACCCTTCACTCCCTTCCCCTTATTGAAACAAACATCACAACCTACCTAGGCATCACCTTTCAAAATAATTTTAAATGGAATCACCACCTCCAAAACATCTACCGCCGTGCCTATCACCGGCTAGCAGCCACCCGGAAACTTAAAGGCCACACCTGGGGCCTCAAAGCCCCCCAAATCTTACAGATCTACCAGACTTTCATTCGCCCTGTCCTTCTCTACGCTTCGATATCCTGGATCACCGCAGACCCCTCTCTTTATTTTAATCTTTGTAAACTAGACAGACATGCCCTTAGCCTAGCCCATCACCTCCCCTACGACACACCTTCAGCAGATTTCACAGCCCTGTATTCCTTTCTGCCTATCCTTGCAACTATCCATAAACTCCGCCTCAAATATTTAACCAAAGCTAGTATAGATAACTTACCTTTTTTCATAGAAGCCCTCACCATCTCACCCCTTGCCCAAGCCATCCTTAACGACAACCGCACCCCAGCAAATTCACACCTATTCCCACCGCCAATCACCTAACTTCCTTGAATGTACCCTACTAAACTAATACCCAGCCCCCAGCCCACTATCTATCAATATCAACCTCCCCTTTATGTTAAAATATAAAAACACACAAATTGGGTTGGCGACTTTTCGGTCATTTGGAAGCTCAGTGAGCCAAAGGCGTACAGCCTGCTCAAACTTACGTCCTACAACTGTATTGCCACATCTCCGTACCAATTTGCTATATATATATATATATATATATATACATTTTCTTTTCTTTCTTTATGCCCACTGAAATGCTCCGTCTCCAGAAAATAGTGAAAACCACCGTCAGTCACACAACAACCAGTGAAGTGAATATGTGCCATAATAATGTGTGAGAGCCAAGTGTCCAATGATACTACATAAAAACACGTGTGAAACCGAAATTGTGCAAAAGTGTAATAAGAAAGACACTACTCTGCAATGACAGAAAACATTATACCAAAGAAAAGAACTAAAACCACCATCCAATGTTGTGTCAAAATTGTAAACTGTTTACCCTTGTATAACCATTGTAAAATTTTTTCACTATGAATGTACATTGCTGTGACAAATAAATGGGGGACTAGCAGGATGCCGGCCCGAGAGGGGTGCGGTGTGATGGGGGGGCCCTCCCTGGGGGGCTGCTTTGTTGGTTGGGGTGACCTCTGCGCCATCCTTATACAACCCATACGTACGTCATGACGTACACCCAAAATAAGAAAATAAATTTCAATAATTAAATTCCTAAGGCCTAATGGCTACTAGTCTAGCCGATGGCCCGCCTGCTCCCGCGCTTCGCGCGGAAGCAGGAATTGAAATAACAATTATTTGATTGACTTTAAAGAATATTTTCAGTTGACTACTACCTGTCACAGTGTTTACATTTTGAAAGACCGTTGAAACAACCAGTCTTTAGCCTTGTCATATGCAGCAAGCAGCTGTTACCCTTAACTAGGGGTATATTAGAGGACCCTTAGCAGGAATATCACCAGTTGACTATTATCTCTCATGGTGTTCACATGGTGAACAACCGTAGAAACAACCATTGTACAGCCTTCTACTACACAGTAAGTAGCCGTTGGTCTTGACTATGATATATTAGAGAACCCTTAGCAAGAATACAATCGGTTGACTACTACTTGTTACAGTGTTCACATCGAGAAAGACCGTCTCACTGTCCAGTCTTCAGCCTTATCATACGCTGTAAAGAGCTATTGGTTTTGACTAGGCTATATTAGAGGACCCTTAACAAGAATATCACCAGTTGACTACTACCTCTCACGGTGTTCACATCGTGAAGGACCGTCTCACCGACCAGCCTGTGATACGCAGTAAGCAGTTGTTTGCAGAAATCAACACTCATGATGAAAGAACCCATTCCTAGCTAAATGTGTAAACAGAGTGTAAAAACTTTTCTTCGGAACTATGATAGCGTCATGAAGTTTCGTGTGGGGAATTTCATGAGTGTAAAACGAGTGGCAGTAAATTCAACAATGCCTACAATGGACGTCGGCATGAAGAATGTTGTAATGTTGTGTCGGCAGCTAAAAGACAAAAAGCAGAGCCTACAGAACATTACCTACTGTCATTGGTCCCTGACAAAAACGAACTTATTGAATATGAGACATCTTTTGAAGGTCGACTTAAATCCTATTTCATACGTTGTGATACGTGTAAGGATTTAAATGCATACCTTAAAGAGTCCAAACAGCAAATAATACAAGCTATTCACAAAGAACTAGCAATGCACAAGTCAATAAAAGTTAATCTTGTTGCTGAATGTAGACTAATTCATACGTTCACCAACGAAATCACAGATCGGGCTTTTAAAACACGAAATCAAGCCCTATTTTTGGAAACTGACTTAAATAGATTCTTGGAAACACAATTTTCTAAGTTAACTACTGAAATGGAAGAATCTGAGCTAAAAGGCAGTAATTGGGCTTTGTTAGCAGTGGAAGGAGTACGATTGAAAATAAATAAGTACAACCCCTTGCGTGGTAGCACATATATTCCATTACCAGCAGCCATAAAAGCAAGAAAAGCCTGCATTAATCCTCAAAACTTAAAGGATGAAAAGTGTTTTATGTATGCAATTTTAGCAAAACTGGTTAAAACGAAAGCTGAACGCGTTAGTAAATACAAGGACCTGGAAAACAAGTATGATTTTTCAGTGATATCGTTTCCTACGTCATTAGCTGACATTCCCAAATTTGAGAAAGCCAACGACATATCCATTAATGTACTTGGACTGGAACAGGACAACAAACTGTTCCCTCTAAAGGTTGTGGATCAAGAGCTACAAGACCATCGCGACCTCCTTCTGCTAAGTTCATCATACGGACAGAACCACTACGTCTTTATCAAAGATTTGGATAAACTAGTAGGACATCAGATTACTCACCATGGACATAAGATATATACGTGTAAACGGTGTTTTACTCACTTCGATAATCGATATGGTCAACAAGGAATGGAAAAATTGAAAGAACATAGAGCTTTGTGTGTCCTGCATGACATTGCTAGGGTTGAAATGCCTATTTAAGACTCAATTATTAAATTTTTAAACGTGGAAAAAATGCTGAGAATACCTTACGTTATCTATGCTGAATTTGAAAGTATACTGTTACGCTATCAAACATGTTTACCCAATCCTGATGCAATTTATACAGTGCCATACCAGAGTCATGTTCCTATGAGCTTTGGTATATACGTTAAACCCTCACCTGCTGTGAAACACATAAAGACAAACCTTCCAAGCCAACCTGTTATTTTTCGTGGACCTGACGCTGCAGAAAAGTTTATGGACTGTTTGATCTCAATAGCTAATGAAATTGATCGCCTTTACAGCTTAAATGTTCCAAAGGCCTTAACTCAGGATCAAGAATCAGAGTTCCAATGTTCTTAAACATGTCATTTGTGTCAGAAACCATTTACCAAAAAGGACTGGAAAGTTCGAGACCACTGCCATATTACAGGGGAATACCGTGGAAGTGCTCACAATAACTGTAATTTGAGGTGTAAAACACGTAAACCCGTTCCTGTATTTCTACATAATATGAGTGGCTACGACGCAAATTTCATTGTAAAGCAATTGTGATGTACTACCGAGAGAGTGGATGTTATCGCTAATTCCAAAGAAAAGTACATTTCCTATACCGAATATGTGGGAAATGTTAAGCTTCGATTTTTGGAAACGTTCCGGTTAATGCCGAGTAGTTTGGAAAACTTAGTTTCCAACTCAACATCATACCCTGAAACAGACAAGTACTTTGGAAAAGAAAATGCAATGCTCATGACTCGTAAAGGGGTATTTTGGTATGACTACATTGACTCATGGGAAAAGTTAAGTGAAACGTGTTTACCTCCAAAAGGGGCATTCTTTAACAAATTAAGTCAAGAAGATGTTAGTCAAGAAGACTATGAACATGCCAAAAATGTCTGGAATCAGTTCAACATTAAAACTCTAGGGGAATATAGTGACCTCTACCTAACTTCAGATGTACTCCTTCTTGCAGACAGCTTTGAAATGTTTAGAAACAAAACACTAGAAACACACCGATTGGATGCTGCACACTTTTTTACTTCGCCTGGTTTAAGTTTCGAGGCAATGCACCTTTACACAGGCATTGAACTGGAATTGTTACAGGATTACGATCAGATTCTTCTAATCGAGTCTGGAATACGTGGAGGCATATGCCAGTTTTTTTAGCGTATGGCTTTTAGTGCCAGGAGTGTCCGAGGACATGTTCGGCTCGCCAGTTTTGTAGCTGCTTCGAGACGGACACCCAATGGGTGAGCTACAAGTACCGTTGGGGAGGGAAGGAGGGAAGTGGGAATGTAAGGACGAGGAGTTGGAAGGTAGCGGCTGTGGCCTATAGTTAGGGATAAACCCCGGCATTTGCCTGGAAGGAAGATGGGAAACCACAGAAGACCATCTTCAAGGTTGCCGGCGGGGGGATTTGAACCTCCTCGCCTCCCGGATGTGAGCGACTGCCATCAGTCATGCCGTAACCACCACGGCTAACTCACCCGGTATATGCCAGGTGTCTCATCGGTATGCTGAAGCTAACAATAAATACATGGAAACCTATGATTCTGAGAAACCATCGCAGTTTATTACCTATGATGATGCCAACAACCAATACGGGTGGGCTATGTGCCACTCCCTTCCTTATGATGGATTTCAGTGGGTTTCTCCAGATACTGTTGATCTAGAAAAACTAAAGGAAGACGATCCTGAGGGATACATTCTAGACGTTGATGTTGATTACCCACCTGGCCTTCATGATCTACACAACGATTTACCTTTCCTACCAGAGTGTACACAACCTAAGGATTCGTCTCTGAAAAAACTAATTCCTCATCTTGGAAATCGAAGGCGATATGTTGTTCACTACATGGCATTAAAACAGACTTTAGATCATGGAATAAAATTGATAAAAATTCATCGTGTGTTAAAGTTTAAACAAAGACCTTGGTTAAATGCATACGTTGATTTGAATAACAACCTTCGAAATCAAGCCAAAAATGATTTTGAGAAAAATCTGTACAAATATTTCAACAATGCCATTTTTGGAAAAACAATGGAAAATATCCGTAAAAGAATAGACATACGTCTTGTGACTGACAGCAAAGAGGCAGAAAAGCTAATAGCAAAGCCGACATTTATTGACAGAACAATTTATGGTCCTAACCTAGCTGCTTTCCACATGGCTAAACGTAACATTGTATTCAATAAGCCTATGTATATTGGAATGTGTATACTGCATATTTCAAAAACTCTAATGTAATCCCATCACTATGATGTCCTGCTACCCTATTATGGAATGAACAATCTTAAAATCATGTATATGGATACCGACTCGTTCATTTATTTGGTTAACACCCCAGATGTATATAAAGACAAGCTGGATTTCCTAGAACACCTGGACACATCAGATTATCCTACTAAATACATATGTTACTGTACATCAAACAAGAAAACGTTGGGGAAATTTAAAGACGAGGCTTGTGGACAAATTTTAAAAGCATTTGTTGGACTTAGAGCTAAAATATACGCTTTAGACATGAATGGTGAAGAAATCAAAAAGATTAAAGGTATTAACCGAGGTGTTGTCAAACATTGTATAAGCTTCAAGATTATAAGGATTGTCTCATGAAAAACAATGTAAAAAGAATACCAATGAACATTATCGCTTCTAAACAACATGACATATCATCTATAAGACTAAACAAAATTGCTTTGTGTCCTGGTGATGATAAAAGAGTGATTGATGCTGATGGTATAGGTACACATGCCTATGGTCATTACTCAATCATTATCCATGCTTAGAGAGTTAAGTTATGAATATCAAGATCTTCTGCCTGCAACTAGCAAATACATAAAACAAAACAATTTAGGAAATAAAACAATAGCACTACAAAAAAATTAAAAATGGCATTCATAATAAAAATAAATAAAATAGAAAACAAAATAAAAACAACTGTACAATTTATAACAATAAAGGATATATATAAAAATGTAATACTGTATGTGTAAATAGTGTACGTGTATTTAAAATAAAAAAAGTATTGTATGGACACTGCTTGTGCATTTTTAATTACTACCCACCTCTCTCCACTCCTAATGCAAAATGAACATGTAAAACACAAATTGGAAAATCCATGTTTCCATATTGACAAAATAGAAAAAACATTAAACTGGAATTTTAAAAACTGTAAATGGGAATTTGGTAAATTGACAAATGTGTAAACAACAAATTGGAAAATCCATTTAAACTGACTTTTTGAGAACTGTAAATGGGAAATTGTGAAATTGATAAATGTGTGAACAACAAAATGCAAAATCCATGTTTCCATATTATGAAATTGAAAAACTTAAAACTGACATTAAAAAAAAACTGAAAATGGGAAATTGGAAAATTGACATATGTGTAAACAACAAAATGAAAAAGAAAACCGGTTGGGGTAGTGATCATGTTGTACAGTAACCTATAAGACTAGCATAAGGATAGTTGCATGTTCTCTTATATACTTTGTGTATGTGCATTAGCCTTTGGATTAGCTTAAGTTAGGTTTGGTAAAGTTAGGTTTGGTGAGGTTAGGTATGTGACCTTGTAGTTTACTCTTTTCGGAAAAAGTGAAAAGTAAAATCTAAAATCAAAAAATCTTAAATTTAAAATGTGAAATCTAAAAAATCTAAAATCTAAAATACAATAAATCTAAAATGTAAAATGTAAAATCTAAAGAAATGTAAAATGAAAAAAATCAAAAATCTAAAATGTTCAAATGTAAAATGTTAAAATGTAAAATATAAAATCTTTAAATGAGGTTTCTGTGGGTTATGTTAGGTTAGGTTAGGTTAGGTTAGGTTATAACTAAGTTTATTATTTTTGCTCTCTCATTTGCTCTTACTTTTTTGCTCACACTTTTTGCTCTTACTTTTTTTGCTCTCACTTTGAAGTTAGGCTAGGTAAGGTGAAGTTAGGTTAGGTTAGATGAAGTTAGGTTAGGTTAGGTTAGGTGAAGTTAGGTTAGGTTAGGTTAGGTTATGTTAGGTTATGTTAGGTTAGGTTAGGTTAGGTTAGGTGAAGTTAGGTTAGGTTAGGTTAGGTTATGTTAGGTTAGGTGAGGTCATGTTTTGGTTAGGTTAGTTGAAGTTAGGTTAGCATGTCATTAATGTAAGTGGTTGCGTGCAGTGACCATTTTGTGTATTAGCTGTGTCCTAAAATAATAAATTAAATATTAAATAAAATAAAATATTTATAACTTATAAAATATAATTTAAAAAATTAAATCTCAGGTCTGTGACCTTGTAGTCTGGTCTATTTCACAAAATCTAAAATCTAAAATCAGAAATAAAAAAGAAATTCAAAATCTAAAACCTTAAAAGTAAAATCTTAAAATGTAAAATAAAAATCTTAACTATTAAAATGCAAAACTTAAAATTTAAAAATATAAAAATATTACATGCATTAATGTAAATGTTAAATGAGGTTTCTGTAATTACGGGTTAGATAATTGTTGGGTTAATGACCTTGCAGTTTAGTGCTTCGACATAATAAAGAAATATATAAATAATAAATTAAATATTAAAAAAATAAAATAATATTAATAATAAATAACAATAAATAATAAATAAATAAAAACAATGCATAGTTAATAACAAATAAATAATGATTTGAAAAGCCCGCCATTAAAGAGTGCAGTTGCGCGTGGTGGCCATCTTGCGCATTAGCCCCTGTCCCAGCTATCACTGTCCTTCCATAAGAATAACATAGGGTAGTTGCGCGCGGCGGCCATCTTGCGCATTAGCCCCTGTCCCAGCTTCGGCCTTTATATCCTACTTTCATTATTTTTCAAATATGTTTTCAAATTCTATAATTCACTATCCAAACACTGCCATGGATGTTGTTGTTAACTTGTAAAAATCTCAAGTTTCAAATTGTCATGGTTATCTAATAACAAAGCTTTTATTAAACAGTTGCATTGTTGGATAATTTACACTACCCGGTTCCCTACGTAGGGTAACAATGGGTTCCAGTAACAAAATGAATAAATTGTGTGAATCTTATTTAATAATCGCTATCGTTTTACCCTCCAGGGTTGGCTTTTCTCACGGCTAAGCGAGGGATCCCACCTCTACCACCACTGAGGACAGTGTCCTGGAGCCTGAGACTCTGAGTCGGGGATACAACTGGGGTGTGTGACCAACACTATGCCCAGGCGGCCTCACCTGCAAAGCGAACAGGGGGCTGATGAAGGGATGGGAAGTGTGGGACGGTTAGGCAAGGAAGCGGGAAGGAGGCGGCCGTGGCCTTACAGTAGGAACCATCCCGGCATTTGACCGAAGACGAAGTGGTAAACCACGGAAAACCACTTCGAGGATGGATGAGGTGGGAATTGAACCCCCTCTACTCATTTGGGCCACCCGAGGCTGAGTAGACCCCGTTCTAGTCCTCATACCACTTTTCAAATTTCGTAACAGAGCCGGGAATCGAACCCAGGACCTCCGGGGTGGCAGCTAACCATGCTGACCCTTACGCTACGGAGGCGACATATTTAATAATGTTATTTATAAATGATTATTGTCACAGTCTCAACTCTGAAGATTTACTCATGCATGACTCGCAAAATGTTATAGACCCTACCCTGACTTTCGCGATGATCCGCGATCACTAGTGTAACCTTATCCTAATGAGGTCACCTGGGTCCAGATTATCTCTGATCCAGAATCACAAGACACTGCCAGTTAAAGATGAGTTATTCTTTCTGGAGTCCGAGATAAAAGCCACACTTATCTAACCTTATCCTTATGAGGTCACCTTGGTCCAGATTATCTCTGATCCAGAATCACAAGACACTGCCAGTTAAAGATGAGTTATTCTTTCTGGAGTCCGAGATAAAAGCCACACTTATCTAACCTTATCCTTATGAGGTCACCTGGGTCCAGATTATCTCTGATCCAGAATCACAAGACACTGGCAGTTGAAGATGAGTTATTCTTTCAGTAGTCCGAGGTAAAAGCCAGACGGGTAAAATAAAATTTTTAAACGTACTTCAACAGATCGGCCACGGTGGCTGAAAACTCGAACGCGCTCTCTCGTGCCTCGCTGGCATCAGGAGAGGGTAGGTTCATAAATAATGGTTTCTCTATGGCAATATCAAAGAGGTGAATTATTTAATTTAGCCTATGTCGCATCACTTGAGAGTGTAAATGGTTTTCATGGTTTATCATTTTCAGCACCAGGCAAATTCTGGGATGGTTCCTTGCAAAATCCCTTCCCTGACCCTTCCTCAATTAGATAAATAAATAATAATAATAATAATAATAATAATAATAATAATGTTATTGGTTTTACGTCCCTTTTAACTATTCTGGCTTCTAGAGACGCCGAGGTGACGGAATTTTGCCCCGAAGGATATCTTTAACGTGCCAGTAAATCTACTGACATGTTCCTTTGCATATGCGCACCCTCAAATTCCAGCTGACTGCGCCAGGATACGAACCTGCAACCGACATCCTCAATTAGACCCAAGTTAGTGGTCCCGATTTGTATCTGCTGGCAAAGCGTGTTCATCTGACACAGCTTTTGCGATGGTAGAGGAATGATCCCTTGCAGAGCCGAGTTGTTAATGTTTACTTCGGGGGGATAAAATGCTAATAACATTTCAATACAAATAATATAAATGAAGACTCCACGGGAAAGCGGGGAAAGTCGTATTCTGTAAATGTTTCAGGAGAGTGAATTTCAACCTTCAACACTAAAAATAAATAGATACTTAAAACACCCCAATTGAGGGTAAGCAATATAGTTATTTTGCCAAATGTATTTCTTATAAAGGAAGTACATGTAAAACAAATCACAACTTAAGTTAAATTATGAAACAATTCAGAGGATATGGGACATACTTTCCGTTTCCACGAAAACTACACTGAAGAAAATGGAAATTGCAACACCATGAAGGCATTGGTCGTTTGTGTTGATTTTCAAGATATGTAAACGATCAATGATTCAGACCCATTGGATTGTTGCTACAGGTCTCCCCACGTGATTGGTCGCGGAGGAATCAACTCCAGTATACGGACTCTGGTGTAGCGTAGTTGACTTGCAGTCTGTGCAGTGAACTGTTCCCCGTCAAACATGCATCGACGACAAAGAAGAGCACGCTGTCAACAACTATCGCCGCTTGAGAGGGCTCGGATAATTGGGCTGTGTAAGGCCGGATTATCGCTAAGGACTGTCGCTGCACGTGTTGGCCGACAGGCCTCTACGGTACAACGTGTATGGCAGCAGTGGTCATATGAAGGTACCCACACTCGTAGACCTGGCACAGGCCCAGCGCGACAGACAACTGTGAGAGAGGATCTCCGCATCATTCGGATGGCCCGGATGGAACCCCATGCAACAGCAGCGCAAATTCGAGCAGCTGTGGCACCCCACGTTACACTACAAACAGTTGGTAATCGCCTGCGTGCAGCTGGCTTACGATCCCATGTCCCTGCAGAAGGTGTTCCATTGACCCCACAACAACGACGTGTAAGGCTGGCCAAGACCGACTACAATAGATATTGTAGTCGGTCTTGGGCGGCCTGGTGTCGAGATCGATCGACGTGGGTCGACGAATGGCATAGGGTCGTCTTTAGTGATGAATCGCGCTTCTGTCTTGCCCGCAGTGATCGCCGGAATCGTGTGCGCCGACGTACCGAGGAGAGGGGCCGCCCAGACCTTATTGTCGAGAGGCACACAGGGCCAACACCAAGCATTATGGTCTGGGGAGCTATTGGCTCTAATGTGAAATCACAATTAGTGCTTGTTGAGGGCACTATGACTGCTCGACAGTACGTTGATCGAGTACTCAATCCAGTTGCTGTCCCTATGATGGCGAACATTGCTAACGGGATGTTTCAGCAGGACAATGCCCGGGTTCACACTGCACGCATCTCCAGAGAAGCTCTCCACGACATCACAACCGTAGAATGGCCCGCCAGATTCCCGGACCTCAGTCCTATTGAGCATGTGTGGGACATGATGGGTCGACAACTGGCCAACCGTCCTCAGCCACCCACAACTCTGGAACAAATTACCCGTGCAGTGCAGCAAGCATGGGCCACAATTCCTCAGGAAGCGACCCAGGGCCTTATTGACTCCATGCCTCGCCGAATTCATCAATGCATTGCAGCTCGTGGTGTGCACATCCTGTATTGATGGTTGTCCAAACTTGCGGTCAGAGGGACCTGAAAGTGTAATCATCGAATCACGACCGAACACTCGTCCTGCATGTTCAATTGCAGCAATGTAGCACCAGTCCTTCTGGGTGTTGCAATTTCCATTTTCTTTAGTGTAAAAACCTCTGTATCTCGGTGAAATTCTGCTTTATTTGAAATTAATTTCTACTGATCTGTAGTGACGGTGGCTGGCCACCAGAATGCGTCATAAACTCATTTCTGAAAAAAGTGAACTTACCTTGTTATTTCCGTGGGATCTTCAAATGTAAAATGTAAATTCAATAGGAAATGAGAAACATCAGTGACATTGATTGCGCCATCTTGAAAAAGTAACCAGCATTTTCCTCATTTCGTTAGTCTACTGTTAAAAGTAGCGGATACTGAATTCAATTTGTATCGTCACCGTAGATATAACTCAGGGGCGTAAAACTCATCGCCAAGGAGGGGGGAAGGGAAATTTATAAACTACCGTTTATTACCTACTGAACCCAACGAGGTTAGGCTGACTGGTGTCGAACGTGGATCTCTGATATAAGATGAGCTCAGAATTGAGATTCCAGCAAGGAACGAACACAAGATCTTTTGAGGGAGTTTAGGCTATAAAAACCCCTAGAGAAAATACATATTAAATCACTGTTGTGATATGAACTAATTCTTTGTTAATATAATGCAGGGAATAATAGCAGAATACTGCATTTTTGGGCTGTATGAAGTATACTATTCTGGACTTGAGCACAGAAAGTTTGAGCGCTTGACAGTTGTCAAATGACTCTGGAATAGGGGCGTAGTTTCTTGGAGCCGTGTCACTCTATGTGACCTACTTATGTCATCTGGAGCAGGTCAGGAGGGTAAAATATTGTCAAGTTATTCCCCGTTTGAGAATAGAGAGGCCAGTGGAGTGAGAAGATACCAGCGTAATTTAATGATTACTCGTGATTGAAGTAACTGAGAGACATGAGGTTTGCACCTATGGGAATGTATAGCCGGGAGGCTAATTATCAAGCCATTAAACAGTGAAATAGAGGCAGATTTAATGGAACGCGCAGTGACACAATAGTTTTGTGGTTAGCGGCGAGATCTGACCAGGCCTCCGGGGATTTTAAGGTGACGCCGCGTGGGCACGCGCTGGCAAAGGCAATTAATATTAATTAATTGGCCGATCGATCCTCGAGCACGCATACAGATCTGTGACCAGCGAGGAAAAAGGAACCATATAAACGTTAATTCAAGACCAGAATCATACTGTGAGAGAAGATGACGCTGCAGGGAAATTCTCGGTCTACTTTTTCTCTCCAAGTGGATATAAGGGCTGAACGAATGACAGAGGCAGCCAGTTGAACCATACTTGAGCGCAGGGAGCACGTTACCCGAGCTCAGAGAACAGACGCGCGAACTCTAACAGCTTAAGTGCATCAACATAATAATCATGCAGTAAGCCATGAATTAATAACGATTAATGTAGGCAGTTAAATCGCAGTCTAATGCGAAGTGCACGTTACCGAATTCAGAGAAAGGACGCGCGGACTTGAACATGAAGAGCCATGCAGTAAGCCATTTATTAATCACAATTATTAAGGACAGTCGTGCCATACTTTTATAGTCGGCATTACGAGGGACTATTATCGAGCACGCATGAAAGGTACCGTGTGATATGTAAGGTAGGACAATTGAGAGTGGTAATCTGTACAAGTACAGTGTTCAATGGTTGAGCGCAGTATGTAAACTATTGGTTAGACATATCATTGAATGTCGGATTGCGCAGGTATAAACTTTGTTATGCGATTGGTGAAATTTCGCAGGGATACCACTGTAATTAATGCTCAGGACGATATCCAAGCATATTTATGCGATATCCGAAAATTTTTCTAAGGACAGAAATTGATAGACAGATGGGGGACTGATAGGAATCCTTAGGCAGAGAATCGAGACTTTCAGACGAGATGCGGGAGAGTATTGGAGGAGATATCTTCAACGTCTGCATTTCTGATATTTTGCCAGGAAAAGTCAACCAATAAGAAATGTACATACTGATCGTGTGATTGTAGTGATGATCATTTAAATATATGTAAAATTAAAAGTGTAACAAGTGCTATAAAGTGTTGTGTGAATAAGGAAGCGACAGATTCAACATGGAAAAGAAAAGTGCCGTGTGTTTTGTAAGGCAAAAGTTATGTATAATGTGTGTGAGAAGTGTAAGAATGCCTCGCTAATTTGCATATATTGGCGGGCATTGCTGGAGGAAATGCGTGGTTGGAGCCACCAGATTAGCCGATGTAAGTACCCAAAAACCATGATTTTGTAGCAATTATAGTCCACTGTATGTTGAGTGATTTCAAAATTTATAGTATATGCCAATAAGAGTCAATTTTAGGAGGTAGAACCTCAAAATAGTATTGTTTTGTTGATTTTAGTCAAGTTGAGATGTCTTTGTACATCATTGAGTGGATAAATCGTTACCACTATTGTAAAATGGCAATTCAGTTATATACAAACTTAACGTAACAAACACGGATGTTCGGTTATTAAAATGGTTACGTTGTGTCGGTGATGGTAATTCAGGTCAGTAATAATAATAATATAAGAATAAACGAATACACATCAGGGAAAAATGGCTGTAAGCAAAATATATACGCTAATTGGAATATTTATCTATCCAAGCAGTAATATTATACATGAAGGGCTAAGCAAAAGCAATTTAATATCAGAGTATATTATGATAATGGAAATAAATATGCAAGAATCTAGGAAATGGAAGAGTTTAATAGAGAATTGAATTTGCAGCTTGTGAATAAGCTTGTAAGTGTAATTGATAGATTTATCTTACTAATTAAAGGACGGGATCATAGCACTATGGTCGGGGGAGCCAGGTAGTCTAATCGAAGTGTGAAATCTCGTATAGCCTAGGGCATACAGAGATATTTATTATTGCCAGAGCGTACTTAGTGGCTGACCCTAGCTCTGTGGATGGATATGAAATGTTCCGGGTTCGAATCCTGTGGTGTATGGGAGGATAACAATGGAAACCTCAGCATGACACCTGATGTCGACCGAGAACTAGTTATTGGATAAATTCAGCTCCTGGGAAGCGAATTTTGGCGGCAGGATGTGCCTGACCGTGACATTTAAAAAGATGCCGGCTAGCCAGTTCGACCAGTGAATGATGAATCTCGTTCCTTCATATAATGTAATGGACCTGTTGAGGCCAGTTATTAATATCCTAAGGTTATGAATAAATGTTTAAACACGCCCATAACCTAACTTGCATACAATTTAGTTTAAATCATATGGGATATGTGGGTCATTGAGACTGCACTATTGTATTTAATGTCACAAGTTACTGCTTGGAGGTAAACAGAGAAGGGAGTTAGGGAGAGACAGAGCACGTGGTTTTGTGACCGCTCGACTCATTCCCATTGTATACAAGTAGAACCGAGGGGGAGATTTTTAAACGACCCTTGAAGGTTGACATTTAGCACGGACAGACTTTGAAACCCTGTTTGTAATGAAAAGAGTCGTTGTTGTATTGTATAATGAATGTGTGTGGTTTGAAACACATTGTTAATTAAGGATCGTTCTGATAACGTAATACTTAGCAAACTTACGAGTTGTTGAAAGTTGCATTTTTATACTGACAGTGTCACTGTGTTCTAAAGGTCGACACTAGATGCCATAGGCTAGGCCACGCAAGGGTAGCATAATATACCATCCGACACAGCGGTAACGGAATTTTTGAAATTGAAATCACAACGGCATACAGTGGAACTGTAGAGAAGGGAACTGCAGAAGGGAACTGCAGAAAGGGGTATGATTACAAATAATTGTGGAGTTGTAAGTAAATTTGATGTGCAACCCATAAATTGGTAAATGCATGGTAAAGCATTTTAGTGGGAAGAGAGATACAAAACACAAGTGTACGCATAATGTAAATTAGGAAGTGTTGAGAGTAAACAATTAAGATTGTGAAATGAAAGAGGTCACAATAGGTGACATAAGATTATAAGTACAGTTTATGTGTAATTTACCTGTGCATCAGCGCACTTGAGAATGAATTTTGATGTCAATCTCATGGTAAATGAATGAATAATCATTTGGGTTTGCTAGGATAAAGTGCGAATATTAGTGGATTGTAGGAGTAATTTTGCATTGTTTTGTGTTATATTGTTGGGATTTTGTTTTTGTTTGTTTGAAGCCGTGTTTTAGAGCTGAATTAAAGTCTTTAGAATAGAGTTGTGCTTTATCATTGTAGAGTTGATACCTTTTAATCTCAGATCAAAAATATGCAACTGCTCAGTGGGTGGACGGTACACGCCTGAGGACTGATATTGGCTGGAGGCAGAAGCATGTTTTCCATGGAAATTACTCACATGGGTACATGGGATTTGATGTCCTGTACAGTGATTTGAGCTAAAGGTACGACTTAAGTCGGTCAAGATCTGATGTAAACAACTCTATTAAATTAACGAATAAAATGAATTAGGGGAATGACCGCACCTAACCTTAGCTAAGCTCCGATACAAACGATATAAATTTTGATAAACACCATATACCTACCATGATCCAGGTAACATGGGGCGGTATTATTCTATCGTGGAATCGCCTAATTAGTGCAATATGTATATCTTGGCATTGCACGACCTGACCTTCATTTATAAAACAGGGTAAGACCTCTCTTTTTATTTAACATGTCGCTGAAATGGGGCCAGTTTTAAATACAGGTCACCATAGGCGCATGTGCTCGTATATATTTATCATGGCAAGGCCCAAGTTGGGGCATTCGACAGTAAAACCGTGTCCTTGGATGGTTGCTGCGATGTCTTACGAGGCCAAACCACCTTCATATTTATCATGGCGCCCAGGTTTGTGGAGGTTATGGGATTTAGGGAAACCCCATAGATTTTATATGGTATTTCTTGGGGAAAACCGTAATAATTATTTTTTTGCCTCAAACTGTGTTTGAGTGATTTTTGAGTTCAGTAGACTTTTGAAGTAACGCAGAATCTCTCTATTGAGAAGAGAATTACCCAAGGGTAGGAGCGCTACGCACCCAATCCACAATTTATCCTAAAATCCAAATTTTTAGTACAATCTTACAATATGTGTACAGTGTCTTGTATTTCTCTTCAAAACGAATCCACACATGTATCCAGGAAGCCTGCCTATATCTCAAAGTGAATTGTAGTACGAATGGCTGGTACGGAGGGAATTTTGCAGGGGATTGCAGAGCTAAAATAGCATTTTGACGCTGTTAATGAACAGAATAAGCTGGAAGCCAAGGCTTTCCAGGATGAAATAAACAACCGTTTAGATGCCAATCAGGAGGCTATTAATGCAAATCAGGTTGCAATGAATAATAATCAGGTTGAAATAAACAACCGATTGGATGCAAATAAGGCATTTAGAAACGGGAAACGAGGTCGTTATGAATGCGGCCAACCTCAAAGATTATCATTCACCAGAATAATTTGATGAACAAGAGGAAGCTATAGCAGCGCACACCCAAGTGGACGTGGACAGCAAAGTCGGCCAGGCAGCCAGGCTTGAAGGCTCACGCAGCGGGACGGAAAGGAAGACAAGCAGCTTGCCCAGAGAAGCAAGCAGACAAGCGGAATGCAAGTGTCTACGACTGCTGTACAAAGAAATGGTTGAAGTCGCCTTGAATGAAACCCTCCGCCAGGAAAATGCATGTCTAAGGCCTGAGCTCAGAGTGGAAGGGGGATGTAGACGGACTCACTCGCAGGCAGACGAGGTGAAGGACCGCTTAGTGTAAACAAAGACGGTCGGGACAGTCAGCCGGTGACTTACAGAAGGTCACTTGCAATTGACTTCTATAAGTTTTGCAAGGGGAATATGAACCCACCGGGGTTAGGCTGACTGGTGTCGAACGTGGATCTCTGAGATAAGATGAGCTCAGAATTGAGATTCCAGCAAGGAACGAGCACAAGATCTTTTATGGGAGTTTAAGCTATAAAACCCCTAGAGAAAATACATATTAAATCACTGTTGTGATATGAACTAATTCTTTGTTAATATAATGCAGGGAATAATAGCAGAATACTGCATTTTTGGGCTGTATGAAGTATACTATTCTGGACTTGAGCACAGAAAGTTTGAGCGCTTGACAGTTGTCAAATGACTCTGGAATAGGGGCGTAGTTTCTTGGAGCCGTGTCACTCTATGTGACCTACTTATGTCATCTGGAGCAGGTCAGGAGGGTAAAATATTGTCAAGTTATTCCCCGTTTGAGAATAGAGAGGCCAGTTGAGTGAGAAGATACCAGCGTAATTTAATGATTACTCGTGATTGAAGTAACTGAGAGACATGAGGTTTGCACCTATGGGAATGTATAGCCGGGAGGCTAATTATCAAGCCATTAAACAGTGAAATCGAGGCAGATTTAATGGAACGCGCAGTGACACAGTAGTTTTGTGGTTAGCGGCGAGATCTGACCAGCCTCCGGGGATTTTAAGGTGACGCCGCGTGGGCACGCGCTGGCAAAGGCAATTAATATTAATTAATTGGCCGATCGATCCTCGAGCACGCATACAGATCTGTGACCAGCGAGGAAAAAGGAACCATATAAACGTTAATTAAAGACCAGAATCATACTGTGAGAGAAGATGACACTGCAGGGAAATTCTCGGTCTAGTTTTTCTCTCCAAGCGGATATAAGGGCTGAACGAATGACAGAGGCAGCCAGTTGAACCATACTTGAGCGCAGGGAGCACGTTACCCGAGCTCAGAGAACAGACGCGCGAACTCTAACAGCTTAAGTGCATCAACATAATAATCATGCAGTAAGCCATGAATTAATAACGATTAATGTAGGCAGTTAAATCGCAGTCTAATGCGAAGTGCACGTTACCGAATTCAGAGAAGGGACGCGCGGACTTTGACATGAAGAGCCATACAGTAAGGCATTTATTAATCACAATTATTAAGGACAGTCGTGCCATACTTTTATAGTCGGCATTACGAGGGACTATTATCGAGCACGCATGAAAGGTACCGTGTGATATGTAAGGTAGGACAATTGAGAGTGGTAATCTGTACAAGTACAGTGTACAATGGTTGAGCGCAGTATGTAAACTATTGGTTAGACATATCATAGGATGTCGGATTGCGCAGATATAAACTTTGTTATGCGATTGGTGAAATTTCGCAGGGATACCACTGTAATTAATGCTCAGGACGATATGCAAGCATATTTATGCGATATCCGGAAATTTTTCTAAGGACAGAAATTGATAGACAGATGGGGGCTGATAGGAATCCTTAGGCAGAGAATCGAGACTTTCAGACGAGATGCGGGAGAGTATTGGAGGAGATATCTTCAATGTCTGCATTTCTGATATTTTGCCAGGAAAAGTCAACCAAAAAGAAATGTACATAGTGATCGTGTGATTGTAGTGATGATCATTTAAATATATGTAAAATTAAAAGTGTAACAAGTGCTATAAAGTGTTGTGTGAATAAGGAAGCGACAGCTTCAACATGGAAAAGAAAAGTGACGTGTGTTTTGTAAGGCAAAAGTTATGTATAATGTGTGTGAGAAGTGTAAGAATGCCTCGCTAATTTGCATATATTGGCGGGCATTGCTGGAGGAAATGCGTGGTTGGAGCCACCAGATTAGCCGATGTAAGTACCCAAAAACCATGATTTTGTAGCAATTATAGTCCACTGTATGTTGAGTGATTTCAAAATTTATAGTATATGCCAATAAGAGTCAATTTTAGGAGGTAGAACCTCAAAATAGTATTGTTTTGTTGATTTTAGTCAAGTTGAGTGGATAAATCGTTACCACTATTGTAAAATGGCAATTCAGTTATATACAAACTTAACGTAACAAACACGGATGTTCGGTTATTAAAATGGTTACGTTGTGTCGGTGATGGTAATTCAGGTCAGTAATAATAATAATATAAGAATAAACGAATACACATCAGGGAAAAATGGCTGTAAGCAAAATATATACGCTAATTGGAATATTTATCTATCCAAGCAGTAATATTATACATGAAGGGCTACGCAAAAGCAATTTAATATCAGAGTATATTATGATAATGGAAATAAATATGCAAGAATCTAGGAAATGGAAGAGTTTAATAGAGAATTGAATTTGCAGCTTGTGAATAAGCTTGTAAGTGAAATTGATAGATTTATCTTACTAATTAAAGGACGGGATCATAGCACTATGGTCGGGGGAGCCAGGTAGTCTAATCGACGTGTGAAATCTCGTATAGCCTAGGGCATACAGAGATATTTATTATTGCCAGAGCGTACTTAGTGGCTGACCCTAGCTCTGTGGATGGATATGGAATGTTCCGGGTTCGAATCCTGTGGTGTATGGGAGGATAACAATGGAAACCTCAGCATGACACCTGATGTCGACCGAGAACTAGTTATTGGATAAATTCAGCTCCTGGGAAGCGAATTTTGGCGGCAGGATGTGCCTGACCGTGACATTTAAAAAGATGCCGGCTAGCCAGTTCGACCAGTGAATGATGAATCTCGTTCCTTCATATAATGTAATGGACCTGTTGAGGCCAGTTATTAATATCCTAAGGTTAGGAATAAATGTTTAAACACGCCCATAACCTAACTTGCATACAATTTAGTTTAAATCATATGGGATATGTGGATCATTGAGACTGCACTATTGTATTTAATGTCACAAGTTACTGCTTGGAGGTAAACAGAGAAGGGAGTTAGGGAGAGACAGAGCACGTGGTTTTGTGACCGCTCGACTCATTCCCATTGTATACAAGTAGAACCGAGGGGGAGATTTTTAAACGACCCTTGAAGGTTGACATTTAGCATGGACAGACTTTGAAACCCTGTTTGTAATGAAAAGAGTCGTTGTTGTATTGTATAATGAATGTGTGTGGTTTGAAACACATTGTTAATTAAGGATCGTTCTGATAACGTAATACTTAGCAAACTTACGAGTTGATGAAAGTTGCATTTTTATACTGACAGTGTCACTGTGTTCTAAAGGTCGACACTAGATGCCATAGGCTAGGCCACGCAAGGGTAGCATAATATACCAACCGACACAGCGGTAACGGAATTTTTGAAATTGAAATCACAACGGCATAGAGTGGAACTGTAGAGAAGGGAACTGCAGAAGGGAACTGCAGAAAGGGGTATGATTACAAATAATTGTGGAGTTGCAAGTAAATTTGATGTGCAACCCATAAATTGGTTAATGCATGGTAAAGCATTTTAGTGGGAAGAGAGATACAAAACACAAGTGTTCGCATAATGTAAATTAGGATGTGTTGAGAGTAAACAATTAAGATTGTGAAATGAAAGAGGTCACAACAGGTGACATAAGATTATAAGTACAGTTTATGTGTAATTTACCTGTGCATCAGCGCACTTGAGAATGAATTTTGATGTCAATCTCATGGTAAATGAATGAATAATCATTTGGGTTTGCTAGGATAAAGTGCGAATATTAGTGGATTGTAGGAGTAATTTTGCATTGTTTTGTGTTATATTGTTGTGATTGTGTTTTTGTTTGTTTGAAGCCATGATTTAGAGCTGAATTAAAGTCTTTAGAATAGAGTTGTGCTTTATCATTGTAGAGTTGATACCTTTTAATCTCAGATCAAAAATATGCAACTGCTCGGTGGGTGGACGGTACACGCCTGAGGACTGATGCTGGCTGGAGGCAGAAGCATGTTTTCCATGGAAATTACTCACATGGGTAGCCTACACTACCAAGTTTTTTTTTAGTCTAAGGATTTAAAGCTTGTAATAACACGGTAATGTAGGCCTATCGCGGCTTCGGTGGCGTAGTTCGTAGCAAGCTGAACTGCTGTTCCCAAGATAGCGGGATCAAACCCGGTTGAAGTCGTTGGATTATTTAAGAGCGTTAAAATCCCTCAGTATGCCTTCCATCGGAGGTAAAGCCGGCGGTCCCATGTCATAGATTTATGGCATGTAAAAGAACCTTCCACTAACTACAAAATAATTGTGTGAAGCTAAATGTGTGGGTTAGATTTGATCAACGCTCTATTGAGTTCCATCGTTTGCTGCCAGGTGCCAGTTGCGGTGGCATCTAGTAGCCAAATTCACAGCTAGGTGTCGTTGACGGTAGCAAAAGTAGGAACTACTTGAAATTGATCGTCTGCAGTCGTTACCTGAATTACAGATAACACACACTAACACAGCCATCACAATTAACACTGGTTATCAGACAAATTCTACACACACCCAAAGTAGACGGGGCTACATGACTGCGTTGTCGCAGTCCCTGAACTGAGGAACCAACCAACCATGACTGTCATCGATCTTTGCTTACCAACTGTTGAGCAAAACGCGCGTCATCTACAGTAGCTTGTCAACCATTTCCGAGTAGGTGGCCAGTAGACAGCAATGATTCCGTCCAATTTGTCCCATCGTAGATCGGAGGTACAGTATTCTTTAAACCTCTCATCTCGGAAAACTTCTCTTTGCAAAACAGTGAAGCAGGTACGACGAGCAGATTCACGGTCATCACAGCGACAAAGTACAAACTTCACAAATTTCAACGAAGTAATGAACAGAGTAGACATAAACACTGATGAAATGCTGGAGCTCCACCGATTTTAAAAATCATGGCACAAGCGTAGCACCAAATGTCAACCTTCTGACGTCACTGGGAACGCAGGTCGCATGCGCAGGGTGTGTTTAAAACGCGAGATGTGGGAGGGAAGAGTCGCGTTTTAACCTATTTTCATTTATGAAAATAATAGGCTTATGAGATCATCTTTCGTCCGTGTGTGTGCGTGTGTGTGTGCGTCCTAATAACTTCTAAACGGCTCGAGTGATTTCAATGAAGCTCGGTAAGGTCATTGTTCTATTTTGGCTGACCCCTACCGTGTCCTTCAAATTTTATTGCGTCTCACCAATCCAACATGGCGGCTGTGCGAAATATTTCCCCGGCATTCTATATCTCTGAAACTGTTACTCATATCACCCTGAAATGTTATAAGGGTACTACTAGACGATCACCCATGTGACTTTTAAAAACCTGTGAGCTACAAAACGAACATGGCGGCAAGGGGAAGTTAAAATATTTAAATAAACTTTTCTCGCGATTTAACCATCCAAACGCAGTGAAACTTGGTACAGCAAATAACTATACACATTGCAATGTACTGACATATAATTTAATTCAATTGTTTACATAACCTCAAGATGGCAGCTGTGCGAAATTTTAAAATTAAGTTTTTATTTCTTGTGTTCTAATCATGCGATCGAGATCAACGTTTGAATTATGAACGTATACAATAATCCTCATATAATAGTACATAACTCTAAGGCCTGTATATTAAAATCCAACATGGTGACCATCCGAAATATTTAGACGGTTCTCAATATCTACGAATCTATTACAGCAATCAAACTGATAATTTGTTTGTTGATAGAGGCAATTAATATAAGTATGATGTATGAAAACAGGCTATTTAGTTCTTCATAGAACTACTCGTTTTTACCTTGTTTCTTTCGAAAAAAAAAAAAAAAAGTACGCGCGTACTGTCGTATACAGGCAGGAGTAATGTTTTTTGTAGGTTATGTGTCACATTATCTCATCTCACTTTTAAACCAAGGCTCAGAAATAATAGTTCTAAAATGCACACCTTTTCAGATCGTCGTGGTAAGGGGAGAAAGCTGAAAGTGCCTCGCCAAGAAATGTTGGAGTGGGGAAAACAGATTGTTTGTTCTGTGGAATAAAGAAATAATGACGAAGCAAGGTTTTTCTTATATACCGCCTAACGTAGTATTAAACCATTTGAGGAGTTTGGTATCAAAGTTGGACACCTCCATTTTTGTCAGTTTTTGACATTTTGGTTCACTCTTATGTGACTTTTTATGCTGAATGCGAGTCTACAACTGTTCTGCTTCAAAAAAAAAAGACAGAATTTAGGGAGAATAGCATGTATTTGCTCAGTTCACATTCAAAACATGGACAATTCCACAATAGTTTCGTTTCAAAAAATGGCAACTCCTTCAGTAGCCAATGAGAAGCAGGCCTTTGCCATGTAATTTTTTCGTCATGGTTTTGAAACGGCCGTCACAGGAAGCACCGCACGCACGCATGACGGCGACGGTTCACCATGTATCCGCGAGAGAGCAGTCTACCCATATTCATTATTGAGTGCGGCCTGTCGATTTTGTCTGAAGAAAACATTGCTTGTAATTATTAAAAACAACTCAGAACAATTTAACCAATAGCAGAAATGTGGGAACCCAACATCTGTGTGGTATTTTTTTGCGCAGTTCTTATCACACCGGGCATACCAGCATTCCGGTTTCCTCGGGCATTGGAGCGGTAAATACAAATATCAAACGTGTCCGAATGATTCTGGTTTTAATACTCATGACATATCAGTCCCTCAAACACCTATCCATTAATTCACAAAACAAAAAACCACATTTTCCCCTCACTTTTCAATATATCGTGTTATTGTAATCATTTAAAACATATAGACTAACCTTTCATCGTTACGATGCAATCACAATGCGACACCACAGGACTGAAGGAATGTGGTGTTAAACATTAAATCACACACTGCTTAGAATTAAAAATCAGTGATATTAACACTTTCTATTTTCTTGTTATTTATTTTCTTAAAATACGGTATGTGATATGTGATTATAGAGCGAGTGTGTTGAAATCGAGTTAAATAAATTACATAAAATATACATTCAGCACCCAGCTGTTTATGGTATCATGTGTTTGTCCCACTGCCAGCTGGATCGCATCCCTCCTGACAGCCAGGAGGGATGCGATCCAGCTGGCAGTGGTTTGTCCATAAGTGGTGCTACCTAGCGGCTGACAGGTGAATTGGTGCTGCCCCTCACCAATTGTTTTTTTGAAAATCCGTTCTTCCGGTTTTGCCTAAGTGTCCATACTGTAATGATATCTATACTGTGGTAACGACGCTGGTTATATTCTAAATCTAAACAGTGGACATTGAGAGTGTGATGAGTTGGAGAGTGCAGATTTTGATGAACTGGTTCTTTCTAACGTGTAAGAAATACTCAAGGATTTCAGTTTTGTCAAAATGCGTCTCAGTACAATTTGTTCATGTGATTTTTTACTGCCTATATAAGACCAATTCTATACAATTTTGTTTACATAATTACGATATTTTAAAACACCCTCAGCCATTAGAAGTGTAGATGAAGAAATTAAAATCAGTTCAGTGATATCGATTTCATAATTATTTGGTTTTAAAAGAGAACAGATTCAGTTTCAAAATGGCTCCCTTTGGTTTCAAAATCAGACAACTCTATGACTTGGTTTCATACATCGCCAACTCCACTATTTAAAGTTCCCCCAGGGGCTCACATCTAGTGGGACGTGGATTGGCGACCACGGGGCCCCAGCTGAGTCCGGCATTGCTTCCACTTACTTGTACCCAGTGCCGGATTTCTGCCTAGGCCTACAAGGCCCCAGCCTAGGGGCCCGAGTGGCGGAATCTTTACATAAGCTCAAAAGCCTGGCTTGCCAAAACTTAGAGCATTAGGCCTCTTACTAGAGTAACATAGAATAACTTATATTATTTTGATATTTATTAACGTCATTAATGTCGATTAAAAATTATTATGTTCTGTATTAGTGCATTTAATTTGCGAAATTTCCAAAATAGCTTCGAGATGGTTGGGGGCCCAAATGTCAAGTGCCTGGGGGCCTCGATCTCTAAATCTGGGCCTGCTTGTACCGGGCTCCTGTCCGTCTTCTTTCCTGTTGACCTCACTTGGTCAACTCTTGTTCTCTTCCGACCCCGACGGTATTAGGATATCCGAGGTCTAGGGAGTCTCTTCCTTTCCCGCCTTAATTGGCCCTTGTCTCATCTTTTCTGATACCCTCGTTTTGCGAGGGGTCAGCCTTCTTTATCTTTTCATGTTATCTCCTGCCTTCTGCTCGAGGCCCTAATGGAGGCAGGGTGTGTGTAGCCCCACCACTTCTGGTTCACCCTGGTTATTGCTACACCCTCAGGGGCTCACGGCTGGTGAGTTCGGGAGTTGGCGACCCCGAGGGATTCCTGAGCTGGGTCCGGTTTCCCCCTTTTATCCATTACCTTTGGGGCGGACCCTCTCCTCTTTTCCTTTCCTATCTGCCTTTCATGGACCTTCTTCCTTCCAAGTCCCTCAATCCGCATTCTTCGAGGGTTGAGGGCATTTCTTTTCCTCCTGTCCTTTATTTGCCTTATTCTCCTTTTGTTTTCCATTTCTTCTTCTAGTATATAAGTTAGTTTTAGTTATAGTTTACATTTCTAATCTTCACGATCACCCAAACTATTAGGGGCCGATAACCTAGATGTTAGGCCCCTTAAAACAACAATTATCATCATCATCATGTTATGACGCGTAACTGTTATTCCAATTGGTTATTAAAGTGGAACATAAATTCTACAACATTAAGTTACTAAATGGAACATGTTCACATATACTGTACCTTTATGGTCATTTGGCTGCAATAAATTCTTATTAAATATAAATGTTCTTTGCACCTAAAGCTTGCCCCTTGCCCTCGCCGTGTTTTACGCCCCTGTTGCCAGTGACAAGCGCTGGTTGTAATGGACGGCTCACAGATGGCTCTTCCCGGAGTCTGTGCTGCCAACTGCTAAATATAGAGCGGGCTTAGACAAGCCCGTGTCTCTCACAGTTTCTTTAGACTCAGTGAGAACCGCATCGTAGTGCCCGACTGTCAGCGTACGTCACATCTGTAGGGTGAGTACTCTCAGTATACTGGATGTATCAGACCCCTTAATGGTTAGCGCGCTAGACTTTGGCACGAATTGCCCTGGGTTCGATTCCCGGCCGAGCCATCAGGGATTTTAATCTCCTGGGAATAATTCTCGTGGTTCGGGGACTGGGTGTATGTGCTGTCTTCATCACTTCATACTCATTACGACGCGCAGGTCGCCCACGGGCGTCAACTAGAAAGACCTGCACTCGACCTCTCCGGAGGCCAGACCATAATTAATGAAACAACTACAACAACAATATGGCTCTAATCAGAGTTGTTGAGAAGGGAAGACCCCCCACTTTGTACCCGTGGAGCCGTTTTCACCGTGGCCCACATTTTAACCAAGTGTGTAGATCTTACTGACTTACGAAGAAACCGTGGTTTGCAGATGACGCGGTGGCTGCTGATCGCGTTATCCGCTTTATAAGTGAGAGTGGGTTAGGCCCAGCAATCTAAATTTTCTAGTGTAAATTGACTCAATGACTTGTTCGTTTTTGAATGATAATTTTTTGTTTTTCCGTATTTTTTTTGTTTTGTTTTATTAATTTTAGGTCTTTTTAAATTTAGGTGTCCACCTCAAAATTTTAAATTCAATTACACATTTATATTCTTTAATCTGTGTTAAGAGGGACAGATGACCTCGTAGTTCCGCCCCTTAAAACAACAATAACTAACTAACTAACTAACTAACTAATCAGAGTTGCCAAATTCCGAGGGGAAAAATCCACGGGTTAACAAACTGAAACCGAAACAAAAATAAATTAATCTTAAAAATGTATGTATGTCTACCCCTTATTATTCCCGGTTGATGAGTTGCGATGAAAGTCTTTGTGGCTGATGGTTTTTACGGCCCGATGCCCGTCCTGACGCCAATCTCGTGAGAGGAGTTATGAAATGAATGAAGGTACAGCCCCAACATTTGCATGGAGTTGAAAATGCGAAAACCACGGAAATCTATTTCAAGGACGGCCGACGGTGGGGGTCGAACTCACGTCTATCGAGTCTGCAGGTAGCTTGGCTCCATGGCCGAGCGCTGCGCGTTAACGAGCGTAAAAATTAAATTTAAACACAAATCCAATCTAACTGTTGCCGGCCCCGTGGTGTTGGGGTTGCGCGTCTGCCTCTCACCAGGAGACCCCGGGTTCGATTCCCGGCTCCGTCAGGGATTTTAGATGACGTCCCTTTTAACTACTGCGGCTTTTAGAGACGCTGGGGTGCCCAAATTTTGCCCCGAAGGGGATCTTTAACGTGCCAGTAAATCTACTGACACGGCTCCCTCGCATTTGCGCACAACTCAAATGCCAGCTGACTGCTCCAGGATACGAACGATTTTCGAAACTGATGTGAGGGCTGGAAAGGGGTGCATTCAGCCTCGTGAGGATAATTGAGTAGCTGTCTTACAGTGAGGAAGTGCCCCGATCATGAAAACCAATATTAACGGCCGAGGGGACCCGATGCGCCGATCACGCGTCACCCCAATATCTGCAGGCCAGATGGCTGGGCAGCGGTCGCTTGGTAGGCCTAGGCCCTTCATGGGTTGTATAGTGCCAGGGGGTTATTATATTATCTAACTGTTGTACCTAGGTGTTATTTAGCCCCGTGCATTTGGGTGCGTGTGCGTATTTGTAATTCAGGTGAGTATTGGGAAGGAAGCGACCGTGGCCTTAAGTTACTTATTGTTGCTTTAAGGGGTGGAACAGCGAGGTCATCATCCCCAAATCTCCTTAAGTTAGGAATCATCCAGGCATTCAGCCGGAGGAGAAATAGGAAACCACGGAAAACCACTTCCAAGATGGCTCAGATGGGAATCGAACCTGCCGCTTCTCAGTTTTTCCTCACGAGATTTGAATGATCCCCTTTCCAGAACTCGGACCAGAATTACATTTCTTGGCAGAGCCGGATGATGATCAATATTATGCTAGCCGCTACACCACAATATGGAATCTAATTTTTGTTTTATTAAGGGGCTTCGACCTCAAGGTCATCATCCCTGTGTACTTGGGTTTATTTGGAATTTGCTGTAGTTTGTTTTATTGTTGTATCTGAAGTAGTGTGTGTGTGTGTGTTTGTAATGATTGAAGTAAGGTTGTGACGAGGACATGGTGGTGCAGTGGTTAAGCTGCTTGCCTCTCGCCGAGGAGGACTGCGTTCTAATCCTGGTCAATAGATGTGAGCTTTTCGAAGTGAAGTATTAGGGGTGTTCAAATGAAAAGGTATGAAACGATACTGTGGGTACAATTTATTCGTTATTCAAAGGTAATCACCACAGGCCCGTCCCATTGCTTCACTAGCCGCAGGATTCCCTGTTCCCAGAAGTCTTGTGGTGGTGACAGGAGCCAATCCTGTACGGTGTCCTTTAGTACGTCGTCCGACTGGAAACGTTTTCCCTTGAGACGTACCATTAACCGTGACGTGTATTGTGCGACACTCCGTAGCCTAAGCAGGTCCATCAAGAACAAACAGCCTGGACTGCTCCATGATAACGCTCGCCCACACGTCTCTAACGTCACACAAAGTGTATTGGCCACGTTCAAGTGGGAGCAACTTGAGCATCCGCCCAACAGCCTAGACTTGTCACCCTGTTTGGTCCGTTAAAAAATCATGCCAAGAGAAAACGTTTCCAATCGGACGACGAACGACACAGGATTGGCTCCTGTCACAACCACAAGACTTCTGTGAACAGGGAATCCTGCGGCCTGTGGGGATTACTTTTGTATAACGAATAAATTATACCCACAGTATCGTTTCGTACCTTTTCATCCGAACACCCCTCATATCACGTCCAGTGGTTCGTATTCCTCGTGAAATGGAGGTCCCGTGGCTCATAATTGCGAGATTAACGATCACGTAAAACTGCAAGGTTCCTTTTTAGGTCTGGGAAGGAGTCTGCCGTGGTTCGAGGCAAGAAAGCACCGCAGCATTTGTCTGGCATAGAAGTGAGGAGCCGCGGACTATCACTGAGGGTGGGGTCGAACCCAGGTCCTGAGTCTCAAGACCACATGAGGCGACTAGCTAGGGAGCAAATGCTTGTAGTCTTACGTGACCGATCCTTTTTACGTGGAATCCAAACCACAGGACATGGCATTTCCCTCAGATAATCTCACATTTATTGACCGGGTATCGAACCCGGTCCACCTTGGTGAGAGGCAAATAGCTTGACCACTGCGCTCCCACGCCCCCAGCTAAGAAGCGAAATAACCGGAAGACTATAATATTTTATTTACATCAAACTGACTGAATCCCTTTGATGTTAGGCCTACTGCTTAGGATAGAAATCACCTACAATTTCTACTTAGTATAAAACGCAGTCTCCGATTGGCGGCTTCGGTGGCGTAGTTGGTAGCATGCTGAGCTTCTATGCCCAAGATAGCGGGTTCAAACCCGGCCGAAGCCGTCGGATATTTTAAGAGCGTTAAAAATCCCTCAGTATGCCTTCCTTCGGAGGGGAAGTAAAGCCGGCGGTCCCATGTCATAGATATATGGCATGTTAAAGAACCTTCCACTAATTACACCTGTGTGAAGTTAAATTGGATAGGTTAAGAATGTAAACAACGCTCTTAGGTTTCTACGTTCGTTGCCAAGAGCCGACTGCGGTGGCGTCTAGTAGCTAAGTTCCGAACTTGGCCTAGTAGTCGTTGACGGTGGCGCTTGGCGGCAAAAATAGGAACTATTTGAAAAATTCTAAGTTGCAGTACTTAAATTAAAAAACAAAAACAGATAACACACACAAATACAGTAATCACAATTAACACCGGTTATCAGACAGATTCTACACACACCCAAAGTACACGGGGCTACACGACCGCGTTGTCGCAGCCCCTAAACTTAAGAACCAACCAACCAACCAACAGTCTCCGATTCTTGGATGTCACGGGTAATCTCGAGAACTACTGGATGGGTTTTGTTGCGGGGTTCATCATTTTGTAAAGGATATCTCGAGGAAGGTTTCTGTAGAAAATAATTTATTTATGATCAAAGGAAGCCAAGCAGTAACGATTTCAGTGAAAAAGTCGAAAAAAAAACTGGCGTCCGTGCGCTTTTTAAGCTTACGCTGGGCAAACCGTTAAATATATCTATTTACTATGAGTGTAAGAATTGTTCAACATGAAAAGTTTTCCAAAAAAGTCCGTGACAGCATATCTCTATCTTCAATACATCGCCCACTATAAGTGTATTTACGTTTTCATTTCTTCCAACAATCTCCATTCAATTACTGAGGCGACAGTTTACGAGCTAGCTGGCTGACAAGCGAGCCTATCACCCCTGACACTGTAGAGTCATGTCGAGTTAAGACTTCAGAGAAGAGTGGATGTGTTTGGAGTTTCCCTGGAAGAACAACTCGGCTTTTCTTTACTTCTCCTGTGAACTCTTCGTTCCGCAGAATACACAGTCAAGTTTAGATTGGACGGAGTCAGATTTGTGAATGATGCACCTCGCCTTTCTTGAATTACTGTACGTCTGAGCACCTAAACCTTTCCGCTACATAAATATTCATTAAGATTTTTGTTGTATTTTCATATTTGATACTTGGACATAGTGGTGGTATTATTTTATTTTATTTATTTATCGTATGGATTTTACTGCCGGGAGTGTCCGAGGACATGTTCGGCTCGCCAGAGGCTGTAGCTGCTTGAAGCGGACACCCATAGGGTGAGCTACAAGTTCAGTTCAATTTCAAGTAGTTCCAACCTTCGCTGTCAGGTGTCACTGATAACTAGTGGTGAACGTTGGAACTTTCATACAGTGTTCCAACGAAATCTAACCTAGAAATTTAGCTTCACACAAGTTTAGTCTGTGGAAGGATCTTTTACATGCCATAAATCTATGGCAAGGGATCGCTGGCTTTACTTCCCCTCCGAAGGAAGGCATACTGAAGGATTTTAACGCTGTTAAAAAATCCGACGACTTCGGCCGGGTATTTGGGTGTGATTTTGTGGGTGTATGGAATTTGTATGATAACCTGATTTATTGTGGTGTCTTTAGTAATAAGACTAGGATTCGTCGCTTGAGGTATGGAGGCATCTCTACGTTTGTCTGGAGTTGTTTGAGTCTTCAGTCTTTTGACTTGTTTGGTGCAGATCTCCGTGTCTCCCTGTCCTGAGCTAATCGTTTTATCTCGACATAGCTACCACACCCTACACCCGACCTTAGTCTACCCCTACAGTTCTTGTCCTCGACCCTTCCTTCCATAACTAAGCTGGGTGTCTTAATATGTGTCCTACCAACCTATCTATTTTCTTAATTAGCAGTCGCCAGACCTAAATCTATATTCGATGTCAACAGATTAATTGTCTGGAGTAGAAGTTGAAATGTCAGAAAACACTAATGGGATTAAAACTCAGCATTTTGCTAGGTTTATGTCGTGTCTTGTGTGGGGTTTCGTCTAGGACACCAAACTGGCTCATCAGCGGGCTCTTGGTGTCCCCGTCACTGGCCGTGAAAGCCAACTTAAAGGATTATCGAGATGGGAATCTAATCGATTCCTTCTGAGTTTTGCCTCATGAGGGTGAGTGTATCCTGTTCCAACCCTCAGAACAGAATAGCCGGGGTATCGAACCCAGAACCTATGTTAAATGCAGATCCCGATACCACAGAAAGAATTGAAATGTAAGGAGCATGAATAGGCTAATTTTGGGGAATTGTGTACCTCGCCTTGCCTCGGGCTCTCGCTCGATCAGGGCGAACAGGAATATCATGTGTCGTGTCGCCGTTTGAAATGTTAGCCACATAACCTCAATGAAGAGTCTTACGTCAGCCTCCATTAGCCGCCGGGTTAACTTGGTGTGCGCAGGTCGAATCTCTTCTGGGTCATGAGCATCACGTCACCAGCATTATTGGTTTAGTATCATCTCCCTCCCAGTACAGCAGACAACGCAATAACGCAGGTTATCACACCAGTTATTTACATGCACCCAAGTAGCCTACAGGGAGCTGAGAAGGCCTCGATTATTTTCTCTTTCAAAACAATAACTCTGCTCATGGCATACAATGCGTGGTGTCTGTCATTTATGAAGATGTTGTTAATTCATTTAAGGGACTTGTGACATCGTGGCCATCAACCCCGTGTAGTTGGGTGTGCGTTGAACGTATCTGATAAAGGGACCGAATTTTTAAGTTTCTGAAAACATGAAATACCGTAGTTCTTTTTAGGCTTTTGATAGGTAGAATAAGTTTTTATGCTTGGTTGGTTCCTCAGTTTAGGGGCTGCGCCAATGCGGTTATGTAGCCCCGTGTACTTTGGGTGGGTGTAGAATCTTATTTCGTCTTCTCCATCAATGGAATTATCGACAGTTAAATACGACGCGAAACAATTTGACCTACAGTACATAGTAAGAAGAGTAACGACGACCTGATAAATACAGGTACAGTAGTTGTACAGTCCACAAACTGTTGGCAGTAAGAAGTAAACAATCGGATCTCGCGCAGAGCGTTGTATTTATTTGATTGCGCATTCTCCGCAATTCTCTTTCTTCCCCGTCTTCGTGACGAGGCTTCAAGTAATAAGTTTCAAAGCGAAAAACAAAAGAACATTACTTACTTTTTTGCAAAAAAGTAAATGGTAATTTTCATTAACTGAAAAAAACTATTTGCCTACGGGAATTGTTTTGTACACACACTGTACAGTGTACATATTATACAAATAATTTGTACGCCTAATTTTTCTAAGTTTTCTTCTATAATTTACAGTAATTGTTTCCCTTGATTTTTAAGCAGTACAGTACTGAACTATATATTCAAGTACTGAAATTGAAGTGGCTTAATCGTTTTAAATTTTTTGTTTCTGTTAAAAACAAATAAATGTACTGCATTGCATTACTTTTAAACCAAAACGAACAGCTTATTTCACCTTTTTAACACATTATCCGATAACCCGGCATTTTCGCGAACTCGGCCACTCTCGGTCCACATTAGGCCGAGTTTGCGAGACTCTACAGTAGGTGCTACCAACTAACATTTGAGTCGCCGGTGCGGTGGTTTACCAGGAACGTGAGAGTACAATTAACGGTGTAGACAACAACAGCAACACTGAAATGTTCTGTAAGTATTTGAATTTTATGGCAGGTAGAATTTAGCTTAATCCTTGAGAACTGGCGTGAAGAAATATAACACGAGGACTGGCGCCGGGACATTTTGACCCATAGTGTGTCGCTCCCTTTTTTCTAGTCGTCTGGAGTTTAATTATAGTACATTATGCAACGAGCAAGCCTCCGTGGCTTAGGCGGCAGCACGCCGGCCTCTCACCGCTGGGTCCGTGGTTCAAATCCCGGTCACTCCATGTGAGATCTGTGCTGGACAAAACGGAGGCAGACAGGTTTTTCTCCGGTTTTTCCCTGTCAAAATTTCATTCCAGCAACACTCTCCACTATCATTTAATTTCATCTGCCATTCATTTAATAATTGCCCTAGAGGAGTGCGACAGGCCTCGGCAGCCGGCACAGTTCATATCCTCGCCGCTAGATGGGGGCTTCATTCATTCCATTCCTGACCCGGTCGGAGACTGGAAGCAGGCTGTGATTTTTTTTTCTTCACATTATGCAACGAGCCTATAATGGCAATTATTAAGACACGATTATGTTTATAAAATGAGCGTAGCGAGTTTTATAATTTCCGTACGAGTGTCTTAAAACAAAAGGTATGGTGCTTTTCAGTCGGTCAACACGAATGTACCAAAAAAGAGCTGGGTTGTGCCCTAATCCTGAAATAAATTACATGAGATTACTGGGATTGAAAACAAAAATAGCAAAATTCAAAAAAAAACCAACAAAAAACAGAAAGAACACGAAACAAAAGCACAAAGTAAAAAGAAAACTAGAAAACAACAAACACAATCAATAAGAGTGATTTAACAGTGTAAACAGAGTGAGGAATGAGACCCCATAATAACAGGAACTGGCCAATATATTTCTCGTTAGCTATTCAGACGTGGTCAGTTGCATAAGACGAGTCTATTGGAAGTGTATCGAAAATAGGTCAGAGATGAAGCCAGTTGGTTGGCCAATGGGATATAGAACGAATATTTCTCTTCTGACTGTGCTGTTAATCTGAGCCAAGTGGAACAATTTGGCGCTGGGCAACGGCTATCTTTAACTATCCATCTTCCATTCGGTTCATTACTATTATTATTATTATTGTTATCCCATTCATTTCACCACATAAGTGGGACAAATCAACATATCGTCGGCTTGTTTACTTCTCTCGTGTCCTCCCATGAGTTCCGATTCCCACCAGTTCCAAATTCTTTAGCGGATTAGCTATCTGCCAATTACACTACCTGAGCGAGTTCCAGCTTAGTTTTTGACAGCAAAATTGTATTAATTTGTGCGTGCCCTCTTTAATGAATTGGCTCCTCTAACAGAGGGACGGGGGGAGGGGGGGGGGGCGGACGCCATGGACCGGTAGCTCCCATAAGCAGCTTTCGCCTTGTCAGTATCTGAATCAGCATGTGCCTTCGTCAAAATAATAAGTTTCGAGTTGTATTTACAAAGTTCTTAAAATAGTATCAGCTTGTCGCTTCGTCTTTGAACTGTTTTTTATCTTATTTACAAGACACTTAGTAATCACCACGTAGCTTCGTCAAATTGTTCTATTAACTGAATTATTATTCTCTTTATACTCTAATCAATATGCACAGCAAAAGAAACATTTCTTAAAAATACTGTTAAATCACCTGTCTCTTCAAACTGTTGAGTTGCTCTTTGGATTCTGTCATCCATTGCGACATAATTTATTTTCCTTTTCGTGGCTTGCAAATTCAACTTTGACCGCATAATTTTTTCGTCTGAATTTTGAGACACCTTCTTCAAACACAACACCAAGCCTCTTACACGAGGATGTGGATTTCCGCATTTTAAATTCCGCTTATGATTCCAACCTTCTACAGAGTTATTCGTTCTATGCCTCTTCCCATGGCAATTCCACATTTCAATCGGAATATGCACGTTTTCAAGCCATTGCTCGACAAAGTATTCAATAAACTCGATTAACTTTTCATTGTCCATTGCCATTAACTCTTCTAGGTCGCATCGTTCTATTATTAGCCGGTCAAACCTCAGAACTGACAGCTGGGTTTTCCAGAGACAATCGGAACTAGTGGGACTCATTGGCTTAAATACTCAGGCGTGAATACGCATTCGGAACTCATGGGACGTTTTTCCTAAGAAATTTGTTTTCGGAACTCACGGGAAAGGAACTCGTGGGACGGAACCTACTTCTCTTAGGGTGGCACATTGAGAAACGAGCGAACAATGGAACAGGTCTCCAACATGACGGCCTTCTGCATGGTGATATGTAGACCAAGATGTATTCTCAACATTTCAAGATTGCGAGCCAATGATTTAGGGATGATGACCGTAGAAGAAATGACTATGGGCAGAACCACTACACTTTCCTGTCTCCACATTTGCCGTATTTCCTCAGCCAAGGGCAGATATTTGGTGATCTTATCTCAGCAGGTTTGTTGCAGATTATGGGAATTGGGCACTGCGATATCAATTAGGAAGGTTCTCTTCTGCACCTTGTCCACAAAAACGATATTTGGCCGGTTTGCTGGTACGGATTTATCAGTAATATTATTATTATTATTTATATTATCATATATATTATTTCGGCGCTCACAAGCGACCGATCGTGACAAATAAGCATACAAATGACTTTTAATGGACATTAGCAGTGACGAATTGCACTCTAATTTCATAAATATCTATAATTTCTTTAAAAATACTTTACAAAAAGGTACGAAGTGTTCGATTTGCATATACTGTTGCTGTAGGAAAATACGCTCTATAATTGCTGTCCAATTAACATTTTGGCCACAGTGACGCCTGTTTTATGTCATTTTAACATTATGAGGTCTTTCCTTTATCATTTTGCATGGACTTCAGAAACAGTAAATCAAAGGAATGAATACTCAAATCCTATAATTTCATAAATATCGAATAACCGGTGAGTGTTATGATGATCCAATTTTCAGTGATTGCCTTCTTAAGTTAGGGAATGTAGAACTTGGAATCTAACTGAAATGTAAATAGTGTTCTATGATCATTTGGTTAAAATAAAAACATAACAACCATCAAGCCATCATGGCGATGGATTTGAAGTTGAGATGTTTACGTATTCCAATCGTTTTATGTTTTGTTATTGTAATGCAATTTAAGTGGAATAAACGTAGTGATAGCATCCAGTAGAATCAGTGTACACCTTATTGAAGTTCTCAACGCTACCAGACGAACACTTAGGCCTAAGTTATTTTATACATTTATAAAATAACAAAAGCTTTGAAACCATTTTCAGTGTTGCCATATTAATAATTGATATTGCAACTTAAAGTCAGTCAACACAACATTATTCCAATTACTGGGAAATACGACAAAACAAATATGTTTAAAATCACATGTAATGTTTTTCAGGTCCAAATAATTGGGATTATATTGTGTAGACCGACTGAAAAATCGCAACATCAATTGTTAATATGGCAACACTGGAAATGGCCTGAAAGCTCTCTAAAAAATCTGACTCGTTACAAACTTCTGTGTAATAATTCTAATTATAATTACTTTTGTACACAAGTGTTAAATATAACCCACTGAACCTACCTAGGTGAGCAGGATCTGATGATGTTCGCTCGCCAAACGAAACTATCATCCAATTAAGACCCCCCCCCCCTCTCCCCCCCCCCCATTTATGTGATAGTAGCACTAATGATTCATAATGTCGATTATTCAGGTCCGTATTGACGTAACTATAACTTTGAAAGAATAATAAAATTTCCGCCTTTCAATACTATTCATTGCCAATTACTTACAGGGACATGTTTCGAGGGCTGACACTCCCCCTTCATCAGCCTGTCCAACAAAACTTGAAAGGAAAACTTTCCTTGTATCAGCTGTCAGTTTTGAAGTTTTGTTAGACAGGCTGATGAAGGGGGAGTGTCAGCCCTCGAAACATGTTCCTGTAAGTAATTAGCAATGAATAGTATTGAAAGGCGGAAATTTTATTATTCTTTCAAAGCACTAATGATTGTTGGGATAAATAGATGGGAGCAATGGCAGGAAGGTACTCGTGTGTTTGAGTCTTCAGTCTTTTGACTGGTTTGATGCAGCTCTCCATGCCTGCCTGTCTTGAGCTAATCGTTTCATCTCTACATAGCTACCACACCCTACATCTGAAGCAATCTGTTTAACATATTCTAACCTTGGTCTACCCCTACAGTTCTTGTCCTCAACCCTTCCTTCCATAACTAAGCTTGCCATTCCTGGATGTCTTAGTATGTGTCCTACCAACCTATCTCTTCTCTTCATTAGCAGTCGCCAGAAACATCTCTCCTCTCCCACTGGTCTTAATACCTCCTCTTTTGTAACCCTATCTACCCATCTGATCTTCATCATTCTCCTGTAACACCACATTTCAAATGCTTCAATTCTCCTCTTTTCTGCTGCACCAATAGTCCAAGTTTCACTTCCATAGAGCGCTACGCTCCAGACAAAGGCTTTCAAAAATGACTTCCTAATACCTAAATCTATATTCGATGTCAACAGATTCCTTTCTTGTAGAAATGCTTTCCTTGCCTGAGCCAACCTACTTTTAATATCCTCTTTGCTTCGTCCATCACTGGTTATTTTGCTTCCTAAGTAACAGAAGTCTCCTACTTCCTTTAGTTTATCCCCTGCCAATTTGATGTCCATACACGTTCTGATTTATTTCGGCTGCATTCCAGTATTTTTGTTTTACATTTATTAATTTTCATCATGTATTCTTTCCGCAAGACAGAGTCCATACCATTCAAAAACTCATTGAAATCCTCAGGCGTGTCGGCCAAGATGACGATGTCATCGGCAAATCTCAGAGTTGAAATTATTTCTCCTTGAATCTTCACTCCCACTTTAAATTTTTCTCCAATTTCCTTCATTGCTTGTTCAATGTAAAGATTGAAAAGTATGGGTGATAAGTGCTTGTAATGAAGAGATAAAGACTAAGTTAGAATTAAACACGCTAGATGAAGCTGTTCGTATGAGCCGACTCAGACGGTGGGGTCGTGTGATGAGAATGGTGGAGGGGGGATTGCCTAAGAGGTAAGTAGAGGGTAAGAGAGCAGATATAGACCTAGGAGGTGATGGTTAGATTCAGTGTTGAACGATTTCAAAGTAAGAGGTGTAGAAGCACAGGACGCCGTACCGCTAACTGCTAATAGGGGATAATGGAGGTGATTTGTTAACAAACAGAGGCTTGCAGACTAGACTGGACACTGAAAGAAAGCGTTTCAGTCGGTCAACTCAAATTAGGCGGAAAGACAAGTATTTACACATCCTAACATGAAAGAAATATTATAAGATATTTATCCCAAAATAAAACGCTTTTATATCCAGAAAAAGGGAAGGGGGAACTTAATTGGATGACATGTTTCCATCTATTTGTGCATAGTACATAAATTCAGCTTGCCACGGTGGGTGAGTGGATAGCGTGTCGGTCTACCAACCCCAAGATTGCAGGTTCGCTCCTGGCCGTGGTAAGTGATTTTTTTGAAAGGCGGCAAAAATACGATACGCATGTCATACGATGTTGGCATGTCAAATAACCCATTTGAATTCAGTAGGCCGTGTTCATAATGGCAAAATTAATCTCGCGAGTTTCCGCCAACACAAAGTTCCTCATTTCTATAGTAGAAAGCGCTGTAGTGTTCAAGGACATTAGATATCTAACCTCCTTGACTTTCATAGTGATTCAAGGAACAACGAAATTTGGCATGCAAGCTACCCTCTGGGTGGCAAATTGCAAAGCTTGCACCCGGCACCCGAGGCCATACGATATTATTATTCTTCTTCTTGTTTCGAATAGGCCATCTAAGGACCACGACGTTCAACTGTTACATTTGGAGTGGGCTTTGATGTTTGCCCAGTAGTTACGCATCCTCTGGCTGTGTTGTTCCCTCCTCTCCTGGGTCCAGAGGGCACCTGTTTTCTTTCTTGGCGGTTTGTCCTGGAACCTCAATTGCTGAAGCATCTTCCTGAGAGATGTCCGGTCTTTTAAGACTCTTTCCGTCCCTCCAAGTTCTTGCAGATCTTTGCTCACTTCCCACAACCATGGTGACTTGGTCTTCCGCTTTTGCCAGTAACCGAGGAGCTGATTGGTCAACCTGGTAGGATGCATCCTGTAGACGTGTCCATAAAATGCTAGACGTCGTTTTCTAACAATATCCGTGATTCTTTCACAATACGTGTAGAGCTCTTGATTAGGCCGCCTTCTGTATTCATTACCTTCCTTAACAGGTCCCAATATCTTCCTCATTATCTTTCTCTCCTCTACTTCGAGTTTGTCCGTGAGTCCCTTCCGGTTGAATACTAGACATTCTGATGCATATAAGGCTTCAGGACGTATAACTGTCTGGTAGTGTCTCATTTTAGTCTTTCGGGAGAGACACTTCTTATTATATGTGTTCTTGGTTAGTTGATAAGCCATTTCTAACTTGTTAACTCGAGTTGATAATGCCCTTACTTCCGAGAGATTCGGTTCAAGCCATTCTCCTAGGTACTTATATCTGTCAGTTTTCTTGATCTCTCCCTGGTCCAAATGCAGTGTACAAGGAGATTCACTGATGTTTGTGATGTACTGTGTTTTTTCAAGTGACACATATAGTCCTACCTTAGCTGCTTGTTGCATGAGAACATTAAGTTGTTTCACAGACGTTTTTATTGAATGAGATAGAAGTGCCAGGTCGTCGGCAAATGCCAGGCAATCAACACTGAGCCCATTGCACTTGTGTCCCAAAGTGATACCACTTGGTACCCCCTGACTAGTTAGCTCCTTTCGCCACTCCCTTATCACCTTTTCCAGGGCACAGTTAAAGAGGAGAGGTGAGAGACCGTCTCCCTGTCTTACTCCTGACTTAATTTCAAAACTTTCAGAGAGGGTTCCTCTGAACTTCACTCGTGACATGGTGTTCTTTAAAGTCTGTTGGATAAGGTTATGTGTCTTCTCGTCTAGTCCTAGTTCTTGCAGGATCTTCATGAGAGTAGGTCTGTCAACCGAATCATACGCCTTCTTAAAATCAACAAAAATTATGACATATTTCTTACTAGCCATTTTTGCTTGCTGTAGGACTGATTTCAAGTTCAGTATCTGTTCCGTACAAGAGCGTCCTTTTCTAAAACCTGCCTGGTATTCTCCTAGTCGAGGGTCTAGCTGGGGCTCAGCTCTGTTTAATAAGGCCTTAGAAAAGATCTTGTATGTCAAAGGTACTAACGAGATTCCTCGATAGTTGTTGATGTCGGTCAAGTCTCCTTTTTTTATGTAAGGGATGAATCAAAGCAGAGGTCCAGTCACTAGGCAATGTTTCAGTCTCCCAAATGTCATGGAAGATTTCTGTCAACTTGCCTATAGTCCTATTCCCAGCTTGTTTCCATAGTTCCGCTACAATTGAGTCTTCACCTGATGCTTTGTTGTTTTTCAAGGACTTGATGATGTCTATCACTTCTTCTTTGGTTGGTGGTTGAGAGTTTGGTTGCCTGATGGTGTCTTGATAAGTGAAGAATGTGTCAGGTGATTCACAGTTAAGGAGATTCTCGAAGTACTTGGCCAGAAGGTGGCAATTGTCCATATCATTATAGGCTATCTGTCCATCCGGTCCTCTGAAGTGGAGGCTGGGAGGATTATAACGGCTGAGGTTCCGTTTAAAGCCTCTGTAGAAATTTCTGGTGTTGTTCTTCTTGAAATCGTCATCCAACTGAGTCAGTTGGTCCTTTGTGAACTGCCGTTTTACTTGTCGGATGATCCTGGCAGTTAACTTTCGTTGCTCTATGAACTTATCCCTGTTGTTTTGTGTCTTCTGTGAGTTCCACTTAAGCCAGGCTGCTTGTCTCTGTGTCACCGCTTCATCACAGGTAGTCGTCCACCAGGCATGCCTCTTCTGCTTCAGTAATGGCGCAATCTCCGTGGCAACTTTCACTAGGTTCTCCCTCACTTCATCCCAGGTTTTACATTCCAGGGTTTCCATTTTCTCCGTGTACTGGTTGCAATTTGAAAGTTTTTCTAAATCAAACTTAGTAAGTTTGTGTGACTTTGTTTTTTTAGTATTCCGAGGTAGAAATCTTAGCTTGACCTTGGAGAGATAGTGGTCGGAGTCCAAATTTGCTCCTCTTAACACTCGAACATTCTGGATCTCTCTATGGGACTTCTTTGAGATGGCAACATGGTCTATTTGGAATTCTCCCAAGAGACAGTTAGGTGATGTCCAGGTCTTTTGCTTCCTTGGCAGTCTCTTGAAAGCCGTTGATTTCATTACCAAGTTGAAGGCCTTACAAAGTCCTACTAGGCGCTCCCCATTCCTATTTGTCCTTGTGTGGGCCGGGAAATCTCCCACAATGTCTCTGTACTTGCGTTCTTTCCCTAGCTGGGCGTTGAAGTCACCGAGTAAGATGATTGTATGACGCTCTGGGACCTTGCATATGATGTCCTCTAGTTCTTCCCAAAACTTGTCAGTATTTTCAGGGTTACGCTTATTGTCCTCATTGATGGGTGCATGGACATTTACTACAGTGTAGACCTTGTTTGTGCACCGGAAGGTTATTAAAGACACTCGACTATTGAGAGAGCTGAAGTCAATAACTGAATCCAGTATCTTATGGCTTACAATAAAACCAGTCCCCAGGTGTGGTACGTTCTTCATTCTCCTACGTCCTACCTTTCCTTTGAAAATACGGTAGCCTTGGGAGTCAAAGGCATGTTCATCAGTATATCTGGTTTCCTGTATTGCTGTGAGCAGTATCTTGTGATTAGTCAAAGTGTCTGTTAAATGCTTCAGTTTGCCTATCTTAAGTAGCGAGTTGATGTTCAGTGTGGCGAAGTAGTTCTGTTGTTTATGTCTGATCTTGTTGTTAGTGGTTCCAGGACGGATATTATTATTATTATTATTATTATTATTATTATTACCTAAATATCGTACATTATCAAGTTTGTAAAATTTGAGGAACGTGTCAATCTTATTTACGGATAGTATTGCTCACTTCTATTCGCGAACTCAAGTGACGGTGCTGCCGTTATCCGGAACTAGCGTAAGGCTTATGGAAACATAAACAAACAGATACTTTAACATGTAATTGGAGTCGATGGGTGTGCTCTTCTCTAGTTTTTTTTTCATTTATTTTCATAATAATTGAGGCTAAATATAATATATATTTAAATATAATTGCTCAGTTCCGCCGTGCTCTTCAAATTCAACAATTGCGATATGAATGCATTACTTTCACAAAACGAAAGCTTTTCAGACGGAATGGAGTCGATTACTTCACGTCGCAAAGCCGATTTCGAAGTATATGATCGTATGCGGCTGGCATTTTTCAAAGGAGAATTATATATTGACAATTACTAATGAGTTTCTTACAATATCCAGTACCCTACATTCTCCCCTGCACTACAAACTAGGCGACTTAGCAAGGTCAATTTGACAGCTGTTCTTCTCATGTGCCAAACATTACTTTTAGGGGTCGCTTTATCGTAGGTCTACATGTGGTTGTCTTTCTTTAACTTGGCCCATTGCTCCTTCAAATCTGTGGAGCTTACGTCTTCTAAGTTTTCAATCATGTGCTTATTAAATATTTCAATATCTTTATAGTCAACTTGTAGGCCTACAGTTGTTGATTTATCGACTTCAACAGTAGGTATTAGGCTATATCTTCCAAATTTAAATGTATCTACTTACTGAAGTATGTAAAGCAATGTACCGACTACACGCTTATTACATATTCCTGAAAAAAATATTTTTTTCTCGGCAACTGGTGACCGAATTTCATTTTGAATCTGATGAGGTATACCTTTCAAATTACTTGTCAGGACAGAAATAAAACTACCTGTTCTATTCTTCCTCTTGTTTTACGTAGGTATATCAGGACAGAAAAAAGACTACAGGTTTTATTCTTCCACTTTCTTTATTCATATTAACAGCTCACAACAAGGCACACAGGGGTTGGTTGAATTCTTTGGTCAAGTTCTCAGAATAAGCATGTTGTCAAGGAACAACACAACATGGGGTAACATCATCTAACATTACTAGTGTGTAAGCATAAAGCTTCAAGTCTCAAACAATCTTCCGTTTCTAGCACTTTCCCGCACATAATTATGTGTTTGGCTTCTAAAATTGCCTGTCCTTCAATGAGAGCCCGCCTAAAATTGCCAACAACAGTCAATACAATCATATATGAAGACTATCACCCTTGTGTCCACCATTTTGTCGCGACCGACCTGCCAACGACATTCGATTGAGTTCGCGAATAGCTGTTGTGTTATTATTAATGTAGTTTTTAACATGATATATATTGAATTATTATTGTGACGAACTCTAGGAATAATGTTATTCACACTATGTGATATTTCTTTAAGGTCAGGTTAGGTTAGGTTAGATTAGGGAGTATAAACACATGTTTTCCCGCCTAATGTAATTGGGCACAATTTGTGTTGACCGATTGGAAAGCTATTTTAATAGAACTTGGCAACATTGGAAAATGGCCTCTATCATTTCAATTCAACTCAAATGAAATGTATGTACGGTAGGCCTATTTGTGTGAGAAATATTTTATTAAGTGTGTACATAATTGATGTAATTCATATCAGGCACTATGGTGTTGGGGATTAATAGTAACTTCCCGCCCAATGTAATTGTGAACTCTCATTTTCTAGTACTAGAACGGTAAGCTTGTCTTTTGGATACAAGATGGCTAGTCAGCAAGCTCGGCGAAAGGCGTGCTTTTAGCGTGAACAACCCCACGAGGCGAGGGAAGCCTAAACGGGAGAAGGAACTGTCGCTGTCGCTCTGACGGAGGGACCATGACGTGTGAGACGGACGGTATTTCAGTGAATGCGCGAACAGTTATTTTTAGTGCAGGGAGATGTCGGCCAGGCGGTGAGAGGAAAATGAATGCCGACAAATCACCATTAAGTTGATCCTCATCCTCATTCTCCTACTACTGATGGGATCTCATTACAAGTCATTCTATACCAGAGATTCTAAACATTGCAGTTCTCGCTAAAATATATTTGGAAGCTCCTCCACTACACTGATAAAAATCGAATCATGGATATCTTCTTCTTATTATTCCTCTTCCTATCAAGTTGATGATGATGATGATAATCGTTGTTTTAAGGGGCCTAACATGTAGGTTATCGGCCCCAAATGGTCTGGGTGATAGTGAAAGATGAGATGAGAATGAAAACTATAACTAATACTAACTATAGTCTTACACAGTCGGGCCCGCCCCAAAGTCAGTGGAAAAACGGGAAAGCACTGACCCAGCTCAGGAATCCCTCGCGATCGCCAACTCCCGAACTCACAAGCTGTGAGCCCTTGAGGGTGTAGCACTATCCAGGGTGCGCCAAAAGTGGTGGGGCTACACACACCCTGCCTCGTTGAGGGCCTTGAGCAGAAGGCAGGAGATATCATGAAAAGAAAAAGAAGGCTGACCCCTCGCAGAAGGAGGGTATCAGGAACGATGAGACAAGAGCCAATTAGGGTGGGAAACGAAGAGACTCCCTAGGCCTCACATTCCCTAACACTGTCAGCGTTGGAAGAGAACAAGAATTGACCAACAGAGGTCGACAGGAAAGAAGACGGAGAGGAGCCCGGCACAAGTAAGTGGAAGCAATGCCGGACTCAGCTGGGGTCCCGTGGTCACCAACCCACGTCCCACTAGATGTTAGCCCCTGGAAGGGGTCCTATCAAGTGTTAGGCCAGGTGGCCGGTTACGGTCTTGTTCCATCTCTTCATAGGTCGACCTACGTCTCTTCTGCCTCTAGGTTGGTATTTGAGGATTCGTCTGGTGATCCGGCCGGTCTTCGTACGTAGCGCATGGTCCTTCCAAGTTCTGTACTGTGTTGATAGTTGCTTTTACTTTTAGTTCTTTAAGGATAACCTCAGATCTTTCCCTATCCCATAGTGTGTAGTGTATCCAGCTGTTCTCCTCATAAACCACATCTCGGCACTCGTTAGTCTCCGTTCATCTTCTTTGCGAAGGGTCCAAGCTTCGCTGCCATATAGCCTACTGTAGAAGGGTAGGTTTGGCTAGGATGTTGTATAGTTTGAGTCGTGTGTGCCTCTGGACTAAAGATGGCCTGAAGATGTTATTTATTCGTCCTGTGAGGTTAGTGAAGTTGACGATTTTGTGCTGCATATCGGTTTCTTGGATGTAACTGAGGTTATAGCCGAGATAACTCAAGGGTTGTATTTTCTATTGCGATTTTTGTTCTCACATGGTTTTTCCCGATGAAGGCCATAACTTTAGTTTTGGATATGTTATATCGGAGTTGTTATAGTTGTGTCCAAATAGGAAATGCTCGTTCTGAATGGTTTCAGACAAAAAGGGGAGTACAGCAAGGACGTGCCTTGTCACTGTTATGGACAGAATTTTAAAATCTATTAAGGAATCTGCAAATGAATGACGTGGTCTTATGGGGAGAAACAGAAGTGGAAGTACAGGAGAGACTGTCTGCTTGGAACAACAAATTTAAAGAATTTAGCCTGAAGATCAGCAAGGCCAAGACTGTTAAAATGATCATTAGCAGAGAGAGGAAAAGTTCAAACATATATTCGGAGGGAGCAAAACTAGAATCCGTTTCTCACTTCCTGTATCTTGGAAGTATGGTCTCCAAGGATAACACCCTCAAAGAAGAAATTCTAAATAGGACACGGAAAGCATCACATTTCAACAACCAAGTTCGGCACTTACATTGGGACAACAATATACCCTTGGCAGCAAAGACAACGTTGTATCACACCTACTTTGTTTCAATCCTTACGTATGGTATGGAAACATGTACATTGCTAAGTAAGGATTACGGTAGAATTCAAGCCACAGAAATGTGATTTATTAGGACTATGAACCAAAGTACCAGGAGAGACAAGATCGGAAATGAGGTACACAGAACAACATCTGGCAACAGCGTCCCTGTTACCAACTTCCTGGGGAAACGCAGACTTCAGTGATATGGCCATGTAATGTGGAAAGATAGCTCTAGAACAGCTAAGAAGTACTTCAACCTGGATGTCAGAGGGAAGAGACCAAGGAGACGGTTCGATCAGAGGTGGAGAAGAATGTTTTTAACTGGAACGATGTCCAAGAACAAATGGTGTACCAAGATCGGGCAAGATGGAGAGCGCTTGTTTACCACACCCGGGAAACTGGAGATGGAAAATGATGATGATGATTACTTATTACTATTATTATTATTACTATTATTACTATTATTTGAGGGTGTTATCCTTGGAGACCATATTTCCAAGATACAGGATCATGATCATAGCTTAATAATTAACAGTGAAAAAAGGACAACAATGCACATTCGGTCTCCAATGATTTTATTACAAAAGGTACATCTAAAAATACATGACTGTAATTGCATGGCAAGTAGCAACAATAACTGTGGAAACTGTACTACAGTAAAAAATGTAACTGTACAAAAATACTTAGGTGTGTATATCGATTGTAATTTCAGGTGGGACAAGCATATTAATCAAGTTACTTCCCAATTGAGAATAATTTTAAGTACATTTTTCCATCTGAGGCAAAATATGCCTACCTCAGTGCTAAGAATGGCATACTATGGATTAGTGGAAAGTATAATTCGATATGGAATAAAGGCTTGGGGACTTGCTTCAAACACATACATTAATAGAATTACCAGCATTCAAACACGTTTCCTAAAATTCTTTGTAAGACATGGTGAAAGGCATGGATTCTACTCACCAGTGATATTGTTCTCCAATTGTCTTGTAGGGGCCTAATGCATTTCATGATAATTATGGAACATTATTTTAATAGTAATTTCAAAGAACATTTAAAGCATCAAAAAGGAACAAGATTTAAGAGCACACATTTTGTAATTCCTAAAACAAATTATGAATTTGGCAAAAGATCATTAGCTTACATGGTGCCATTTCTATTTAATAAGCTACCACATTCACTGTTGATCTTTGAGAATATGGCAAAAACAAAAAAAGCTATTAAAATTGGTTATTAAATAATTCCTTAGACTAAGTGGACAACTACCTAGGATCATATGTAAAGGGTACCCACCTCTTATTATTTGTTTTATCATAAAAAGAAAATAATTGTAAATATCATAAAATTTTAGTTCTAAAACATGGACTTCATAGATTCTGATGATAATTTTAACCATCAAAGGGTACTGGACAGTATGGATGACTGGACAGAATGCATATTTGGTATTGACAAACCACAATGTAAATTGACAGTTTTACACTTAAAAATCAGGTCAATCAGACTTCACTGGGAAATGTTTCTGGCAAGTGTTGCAAAGAAGCAAATAAGCTGAAATTAATAAGTAATAGACTATGAACATGATAATAACATTTGCGTTTTAATTTTATGTTTTAAGTTAAGTTTTTAAAATAGTAATGACATGTATTAAGTTATTAAGGAAGGAAGGAAGGAAGAAAAATACTATAATTTTCTCCAATTGCTTTATTGTATTAACATTAACATATAATCTTGTTAACCATAATTACTTGCTATGAGGTGATTGAATATTTTTTTGTGAATTATTATTAGCGGCACTATATATAATAATTGGAAGGTGAGAGATGGACGCTTTACGTGTTTGTTAACATATATGATTGGCACCTGCCGACAAGCGTAAGCTTGGCAGGACCAAAAAAGGTAAAATTTGGTCCAATAAACAAACTACTACTACTATTACTATTATTATACGACTTACAAAGGAATATTTTTTTATCGCTATTACGCTCAGGAATGATAATATGTATGCTGATATTTGAAGTGGGGTACGGTATTCGATGTTTGGTCAACGATACTCGTACTTTCCTATACATCTCTTCCTTATCAGTAGGGAGCCATTTAATTATTCCAAATGAATATTATATAATTATTATAATTATGGTTGGTTTTTAAGTTTAGGGGCTGCGACAACGCGGTCATGTAGCCCCGTGTACTTTGGGTGTGTGTAGAATCTGTCTGATGACCGGTGTTAATTGTGATGACTGTATTAGTGTGTGTTATCTGTTTTTTAATTTAAGTACTGCAACTTAGAATTTTTCAAATAGTTCCTACTTTAGCCGCCAAGCGCCACCGTCAACGGCTACTAGGCCAAGTTCAGAACTTAGCTACTAGACACCACCACAGTCGGATCTTGGCAACGAACGTAGAAACCTAAGAGCGTTGTTTATATTCTTAACCTATCCAATTTAGCTTCACACAGGTGAAATTAGTGGAAGGTTCTTTAACATGCCATAAATCTATGACATGGGACCGCCAGCTTTACTTCCCCTCCGAAGGAAGGCATACCGAGGGATTTTTAACGCTCTTAAAAAATCCAACGGCTTCGGCCGGGTTTGAACCCGCTATCTTGGGCATAGAAGCTCTGCATGCTACCGACTACGCCACCGAAGCCGCCTTATTATAATTATGATGCAACATTTGATGTACGGTAATTCATAGTAATGGCCCATTTCCAGATCCTTGTTGGTAACCAAATATGCCTGGATTACTCGCACACTGATTAATGTATAACACTTTCGATGATATTTTGAATTTAGTAAATATCTAGGGGAAAGCCTCCGTGGCTTAGGCGGCAGCACGCCGGCCTCTCACCGCTGGGTCCGTGGTTCAAATCTCGGTCAGTCCATGTGAGATCTGTGCTGGACAAAACGGAGGCAGACAGGTTTTTCTCCGGGTACTCCGGTTTTCCCTGTCACAATTTCCTTCCAGCAACACTCTCCACTATCATTTCATTTCATCTGTCATTCATTTAATCATTGCCCCAGAGGAGTGCGTCAGGCCTCGGCAGCCGGCACAGTTCATATCCTCGCCGCTAGATGGGGGCTCCATTCATTCCATTCCTGACCCGGTCGGAGACTGGAAGCAGGCTGTGGATTTTCATTTTCAAATATCTAGGGATCTCTTTGTTCACACAAAAACTTATGTTGTTAACACTGATTTTTAAAATTTTAAAATGACGCTCGGAGATGCTAGGAGACAAAAAATGAACGACTTTTAGTGCGGTAACTTAAGGGACTTTTAGTGCAGTCCAACTCTACGAGTTCGTACTAGCTCGCGACCAATAGGCGTACAAACTTTCAATAAAAGTAAGTAAGATGTTCTTAAAGTAACATTTTTTGCGGTGGCGTCTAGTAGCTAAGTTCTGAACTAGGCCTAGTAGTCGTTGACGGTAGCGTTTGGCGGCAAAAGTAGGAACTATTTGAAAAATTCAAAGTTGCAGTCCCTACTTGAATTAAAAAACAATTACACACACTATTACAGCCATCACAATTAACACCGGTTATTTGACAGATTCTACACACACCCAAAGTACACGGGGCTACATGACAACGTTGTCGCAGCCAATAAACTGAGGAACCAACCAACCAAAGTAACATTTCTCTACTGAACTAGATGACCACCATGGTAACCACGCTAATCACAGACAGGCGTACTAACTTTCAATACGCTAATCACAGATAGGCGTACTAACTTTCAATAATAGTAACTAAGATGTTCTTATAGCAACATATAGATGTCTCTACTGAACTAGATGACCAACACTTGTTGCCATGGTAACCACGCTAATCACAGATAGGCGTACTAACTTTCAATAATAGTAACTAAGATGTTCTTATAGCAACATATAGATGTCTCTACTGAACTAGATGACCAACACTTGTTGCCATGGTAACCACGCTAATCACAGATAGGCGTACTAACTTTCAATAATAGTAAGTAAGATGTTCTTATAGCAACATATAGATGTCTCTACTGAACTAGATGACCAACACTTGTTGCCATGGTAACCACGCTAATCACAGATAGGCGTACTGACTTCCAATAATAGTGAGTAAGATGTTCTTATAGCAACATATAGATGTCTCTACTGAACTAGATGACCACACTTGTTGCCATGGTAACCACGCTAATCAAAGATAGACGTACTAACTTTCAATAATAGTAAGTAAGATGTTCTTATAGCAACATATAGATGTCTCTACTGAACTAGATGACCAACACTTGTTGCCATGGTAACCACGCTAATCACAGATGGGCGTACTAACTTTCAATAACAGTAACTAAGATGTTCTTATAGCAACATATAGATGTCTCTACTGAAATAGATGACCAACACTTGTTGCCATGGTAACCACGCTAATCACAGATGGGCGTACTAACTTTCAATAACAGTAACTAAGATGTTCTTATAGCAACATATAGATGTCTCTACTGAAATAGATGACCAACACTTGTTGCCATGGTAACCACGCTAATCACAGATAGGCGTACTAACTATCAATAATAGTAAGTAAGATGTTCTTATAGCAACATATAGATGTCTCTACTGAACTAGATGACCAACACTTGTTGCCATGGTAACCACGCTAATCACAGACAGGCGTACTAACTTTAATAATAGTAACTAAGATGTTCTTATAGCAACATATAGATGTCTCTACTGAACTAGATGACCAACACTTGTTGACATGGTAACCACGCTAATCACGGATAGACGTACTAACTTTCAATAATAGTAGCCTAAGTAAGATGTTCTTATAGCAACATATAGATGTCTCTACTGAACTAGATGACCAACACTTGTTGACATGGTAACCACGCAAATCACGGATAGACGTACTAACTTTCAATAATAGTAGCCTAAGTAAGATGTTCTTATAGCAACATATAGATGTCTCTACTGAACTAGTTGACCAACACTTGTTGCCATGGTAACCACGCTAATCACAGATAGACGAACTAACTTTCAATAACAGTAAGCAAGATGTTCTTATAGCAACATATAGATGTCTCTACTGAAATAGATGACCAACACTTGTTGCCATGGTAACCACGCTAATCACAGACAGGCGTACTAACTTTAATAATAGTAACTAAGATGTTCTTATAGCAACATATAGATGTCTCTACTGAACTAGATGACCAACACTTGTTGACATGGTAACCACGCTAATCACGGATAGACGTACTAACTTTCAATAATAGTAGCCTAAGTAAGATATTCTTATAGCAACATATAGATGTCTCTACTGAACTAGTTGACCAACACTTGTTGCCATGGTAACCACGCTAATCACAGATAGACGAACTAACTTTCAATAACAGTAAGCAAGATGTTCTTATAGCAACATATAGATGTCTCTACTGAAATAGATGACCAACACTTGTTGCCATGGTAACCACGCTAATCACAGATGGGCCTCCAGCCGTGTCCATGTTAAAATGGTTCTTAAATCTCTAAATTAATAACTACCGTGTTCTCTAATCCGAGTGAAATATTTTTTAATGTTCGACCCTATTATTATAACACTATTTTTCATTATGAAACAGTTTCTCCCACCAATTAGAGCTCAAGAAACAGTTGTTTGACCAATTAGATAATTAGATGCGCTGAATTCCACGGCCTTCTAATTTAAATTTCACTGCCTAGCCTAGTGTCATAGTAGGGTAATCGAGGAGGCCATGGTCAAATACAAGGCATTCTATGCGTCTCATGCGCTCTGTTCAGTACTTAAAACTGGCGAAATCTCGACAGATATTTATGAATATTTATGTTCGAACATAAAATAGTTATAATAATTATCGTCGAACATAAACAGTCCTATGCAACTCGCCTATAATGGTAATTAAGACACTCGTATGGAAATTATAAAACTCGTGTACGCTCGTTTTATAAACATAGGCCTACTCGTGTCTTAATTATTGCCATTATAGGCTCGTTGCATAATGTACTATTAATGATCTACGACGAGTTTCAATCAGGAGTCGGGTTTCTTTTGCTAGAAAATTCGGGAGAATGTCATCAAATCCTGCTACTTGGTAACCCTGAAGACTGGGTTGTAACCTGATCGAGGTAGGTCACGGCGGTTAGGCCCCATTTCACTTGTCAAACCTGTGTTACCTCGCGGGCGGCGAGGAGGAAGGAGTAGACTATGAGTCAGGGAGTCAGTGCACGACTCCGTGTAGGCGCGCAACAGCTGATCCTCTGTGAGTTCTGCATTAATGTGTACATATTTGACTCATTACCAGGGCGCGGATAATTATGTACTTATCTTTAAAAAATATGTATTTAAAAGTGGAAAATATGTGAATAAGTTTCCAAGATATGTTCTTAAATTGTATCATATATGTCCCCCAGTTAGAGCCTCCGTGGCTTAGGCGGCAGCACGCCGGCCTCTCACCGCTGGATCCGTGGTTCAAATCCCGGTCACTCCATGTGAGATCTGTGCTGGACAAAACGGAGGCAGACAGGTTTTTCTCCGGGCACTCCGGTTTTCCCTGTCACAATTTCATTCCAGCAACACTCTCCACTACCATTTCATTTCATTTCATCTGTCATTCATTTAATCATTGCCCCAGAGGAGTGCGACAGGCTTCGGCAGCCGGCACACTTCACATCCTCGCCGCTAAATGGGGGCTTCATTCATTCCATTCCTGACCCGGTCGGAGACTGGAAGCAGGCTGTGGATTTTCATTTCATGTCCCCCAGTTACTCGAAATATAGTTGAAACGTCCAGCTGCTTGAATAACCCATAATCCTTACTGCAGTACAAATGTTCCCGCTTAATAGACCGGGGCTTGCCTCAGTTTCCGAATCCTACAATAGCCTACTTACTGCAGATGCGCGATACAAAATCATGTTTGTACTGTTTTCGCATTTCATTCTAAGGAGCAGGAGAAAAGGTCACTTCAAATACTTTCATAGCACTCTGTCAATACTCACAAGTTATGCAGAGCACTGTCATTTCAAGTAAAATTTCCTGTCAAGGTAAGGACTATTGGAGGCTTAATGAGACTGTTGACTCCAGCCCACTGACCGGGGAATTTCTGTCTTGAAATACACTACTACTACAATACAGAGACAAGGGTGCATTCACGAAATAGAGAAGCCAATTACTGGAATTGACAAGGGTCGAAAATGTGGGCAGCAGTCATCTTAGGAGCACAATATAGCACCAAGTATAGGAACTATGTACTTATGATTAAATACGCCAGAATGTGTATTTATTTATATAAAGAGCAAAATATGTAAATAAATAGAAAATATTTATTGAAATAAAAAAATATTCAACCCTTGAGAACTGGCGTGAAAATGTATATCACGTGGACTGGCGCCATGGGTAAATCTGACCCGACCGTAAATAATATAGAAAGAACTTGGGTCTTCAAAAATCTATGGACATGTTACTTTTTCAGGGTGAAGTTCAAGGCTAGGAAGGAAGGTACAGTAAGCGACAGGAAATAAGGGCTGACCAAAACGAAAATATAGAGCATTATTTAAGCCTCGCGGGTGAAACATATAACTATCCGCGCCCTGCTCATAACTTACCAAGGCAATTTAAGTAATCCTATGGGTTTCAGAGTATTTGCTTTAAGGGAATCCTTAATGCCCCTTTGTACAATATTTTGTTTTTGTGCCAAATTAATCTACAGTCTTTTTAGCTTTATAACGGTACATCATACCTCATTCCTGAGACTCCCCCCAGGGGCTCACATCTAGTGGGACGTGGGTTGGCGACCATGGGATCCCAGCTGAGTCCGGCATTGCTTCCACTTACTTGTGCCGGTTTTCTCTAAGTCGTCTTTCCTTTCGACCTCGCTTGGTCAACTCTTGTTCTCTTCCGACCCTGACGGTATTAGGGTATCCGAGGCCTAGGGAGTCTCTTCCTTTCGCGCCTTAATTGGCCCTGGACTCATCTTTTCTGATACCCTCATTCTTCGAGGGCCAGCCTTCATCTTCTTCTTTTCCTGTTATATCCTGCCTTGTGCTCGAGGCCCTCAAGGAGGCAGGGTGTATGTAGTCCCACCACTTCTGGTGCACCATGGATAGTGCTACATCCTCAAGGGCTCACGGCTGGTGAGTTTGGGAGTTGGCGATCATGAGGGATCCCTCTCCTCTTTCTCCTTCCTTCCAAGTCCCTCAATCCTCATTCTTCGAGGGCTAAGGGCATTTATTTTCTTCCTGTCCTTTATGTGTTTACCATTTCTTCTTCTAGTATGTAAGTCTGTAGTTAGTATTAGTTATAGTTTTCATTCTCATGTCATCTTTCACTATCACCAATAGGGGCCGATAACCTAGATGTTAGGCCCCTTAAAACAACAATTATAATCATGATATTAGTAAACCCAACAAAGTGCATTTTTATCTTTATTTTTGTTAGACGATAGAGAAAAGGAACCTTTTAAGTAAGAGGCTCCGTTAGAAGGAAGGGCGAGGGAACATGGGACATGACTTGGGCTCGGATGTTTAGGAATAGTCATATTTTTTTCCTTTGCCTCTATTTCCATGCCCGGTCGGTTTCTGAAGCAAATCAAGTGATTATCGTCACAATACAGTGGTTATTATTTGTCATATAAATGCATATTTCGAACATTTTTAGCCTACTTTTCACATTTTGCAAAAAATGAGGAAAAAGTAGACTTATGAGATCGGGCAAATGTGTGTCTGTCTGTCCTTCTGTCTGTCTGTCTGTCTGTCTGGCTGGCTGGCTGTGTGTGTCCCCCCCCCCTAATCAACTCCTAAACGGCTGCAGCAATCGAAACAAAATTTGGTAGGAGTAAATATCTATGAATATCTCACGGCCATATTTGAAAATTATGTCAGTGCTACCAACAGCTGAAAAATCGCAATTCAAATTTGAGCTCCATGTTGGATGTCATGGAAGGTATGCATGGGAGCTATTTCAAAATTGGCATACGTATAGATAATAATATTGCAGTTAATTTCCCGGAGGCCATACATGGCAGTGTTGCCAAAATGATGATAAGCCTGCTGAAAGGTACAAATTTTAAATGCATATAACTTCTACACTATCAATTGGATTTCAACCAAATTTCGTATGTGCAATGTGTACATAAACAGATATGACTGAGCGTATTCTTAAGAGCCACCAGGGCTGCCAACTGTTAATAAATCCTCTCAATGTTTTTATCCAAATACCCATATATCAGAAAGTATGCAAGCCGACAGCTTTTAACTATGCACACGTATAGTACCTGACATTCTATATTAATTTGGAGTAACTTATATACGTCAGTGCTACCAACATGATTCTAAGCCTGCTGAGAGGTCCCACTTTAAATACATGTAACTTCTATACTATCATTTGGATGTCAACCAAATTTCGTGTGTGCTATGTGTACCATAACAGATATGACTATGCCGATTCTTAAGAGTAACCAGGGCTGCCAACTGTTAATAAATACTGTCTCTATTTTTGTTAGCCTAATATCAATATATCGGAAAGTATGCAAGCCAACAGCTCTAAACTTTGCAAAGGTATAGTACCTGGCCTTCTAGATTAATTTGGAGAAATGAATATAGGCCTACGCCAGTGCTGCCAACATGATTCTAAGCCTGCTGTAGGTCCAATTTTAAAATGCATGTAACTTCTATACTAACTAATGGATTTCATTCAAAATTGACACAACAATAGATCATATTATTTTAGATTATTTCTGACCAATACATGTCTGTCATTGTTGCCAACATGATTTTACGCGCGCTGTTAGATCCAATGTTTAACTGCATGTAACGTCCATGCTATCCATTGGACTACAACCAAATTTTGTATTCTGTACCTTAAGAGATGGAACTAAGAATATATTCAGTCACCAGGGTTGCCAACTGTAGTTCTCTATTAGGCTACATTATGCCAGGTATACAGTATTTCGAACTAATTAGAAATTTCGATATTACCAACTTAATTTCGTCATTATTATAGATAGATCCATATAGCTTAATCATTGGTATGAATCTTAAATTTTAAGAAAAGTAGGCTCTTTAGTTTGTCACGGAACTTCTTGTTTTACCACATTTAGAGCATTTCTTTGGTATGAACGTCATATTTCGGTAGTTTGTCGGCAGTTGTAGGTGTGCAATCATGCTCAACTTACCGAACGGAAACTAGTGTTTACAGAAATAGACTGTAAATAACCACTTAAACATTAATATGAAAACAGGAAGAAAGAATTTAGTTAAGAATTTAATCTCCAAGGGATTGTCGCTCACAAGGGGAGGATACAATGCATGGGTCACCGATTCGAACATTCTTTAGTACACGTGTAGGGCATGACCAGGTGCAAGTAGTAAGATGCGCTTCTCAGCCGTTTCGAAGAAATTAATTAATTGCATTTACAGTGCAGCGTGTATGTGCGTTGTAGGCAAACTAACAGCCTCTGAGCGCGTAGAGCAGCTGTAAGAGTCCTGCTTCGTAAGCGCGAGATCGGTGGATCGAATCCCACCGGTGAGCTTTTGCAGTGTGTTGTGTTTTCTCCTTTTTTTTTTGTGAACATTGGAAATTCGTACAACTGTAGGTGTCGTGAATAATGTTTATTTTGCAGTCGATTTTAATAACATATTATTTGAGGGGGAAAACAGATTCTGAAATCATCGTATGGGAGTCAATGTTTGTGACATTATAGAATGTACAGTATCGGCATTGCAAATACATTGGTATTATACACGGTCAGGTGTATTCTATTACTGTATCTGTATACATTTATACATAGAAGGCCCAGTCTGTTCCGTTCATTGCACGTCTGTGAACCATCAAACCACCCCGTACCCCGCAAGCAGTGACTCATGCTATGGGTATTGGTTGGAAATTGCCAATGGTTCCAAAAAGAAAAAACACAACACACTTCAAAAGCTCACCGATGGGATTCGATCCAACAATCCCGCGCTTACGAAGCAGGGCTCGTACCGCTGCACCACGCGCTCGTTGAGTTCTTACTGGCGTACAACGCACATAGACGCCGCACTGTAACTGCAATTAATTAATCACTCGGAAACAGTTGAGAAGCGCACCTTACTACTTGCACCTGGTATACGCCTGGTCATGCCCTACAAGTGTACTAAAGATGGTTCGAATCGGTGACCCACACATCGTATCCTTCCCTTGTTAGATTTATAATAAAAAAAAACATATTTAAATAAATAATTTTCTGGTCATACTTTGTCTTTTTCGAGTCATATTTCAGTCATTTTTAAGATCATATTTGCTTGCATATTCGGGCTATTTTTAGGTCTTAAACATCCGAGCCCTAGATATCTCCAAAATGGATGTTAGTGCTTTAAATGGAAGATGAGGAATCCAATGTTTTAAAACCCGGAAAAATGTAGGTCACAATTCAACGCCAAGATGTTTTTCTAGATATACAATTTCCCTTTATGTTTTTGAACATTCAAACACATAAAGCTGTTTAGATGTAATTCCTCCTTACATGTGTTATATTTTAACACGTCCGTTTTTCGAAATTAACTCAAGTTCAATTCAATTTTTTTTGTCGTTATGCAACTTTGTGTTGCAATAGACAACGTCAAAAATACAAGTTAAAATACAAATACACAAGCTATACATAAATGTATTAGTTAGGACTAAGAATATACCAAGAAAAAATATAAATTGTACACCTAATTAAATACAAATTTATTACAAGTTATGATCCAGCCTATATTTTCCCTACATGCTATAATCATTTATTCTGGAGCATTCAATTTTGCCAGATGGAAATGTACGTGAAATTACTGGTAAAATTATGTAATTTTATGATACAAATACAAAAATTCAAAAATACATGATTTTAAGCCAGTGTCAAAGTCAGGAGAAAGTCTTTAAAAATACCTGAAAAAGATCACAAATCACAGATCGCATTTTCAACAATGAATGTTTTAACGTTGAAGTTAAATATTATATATAAGAAATATAACAGTTTAGTTTACATTTGAGACTGAGAGCGTAACAGCGAAGTGGAGACTTTATGATCTAAGTTGGATGTTTGAGGTTATTAAACACCGTCCATCCACGACATGCTCAACAAGGGGGAAGAAGAAGAATAACATATGAGTTTTGGATAGTCATACACAATTATCTTATCATTTTCCAACGTTCTTAAACGAGCTTAACTCTAATTGATTCCTAGATTCCAGATGCCACTGCACATTGGTACATAAAAACATCATAGGTTGTCAGTTCATGAAGGAATGTCCTTTCCGATATTCAATTTCATAACAAGAGAGATAAAAGGCAATCGCGCCCTTCCTGAACAAATCGTCGAATCATTGTAAACGATCGTCATCTATGTGTAAGTTAGTTTGGCAACAGCGTGATTACAATCACGACTAACGTTACTTATTACTGAAGTCCGGGCTTCCAAGGATTCGCTCCATAAATTGTAATCGAAGTTCCAAATGTGTCAGCTCATTCTATTCTGTATTTATAAAACATCACCCAACAGGTGAAAAGTCATCAAAGCAAGGCTACAAAATTTACTAGTTACTTCCAAGAGAAGTTACCAGATGAGGAACATTAAATTTGTATAGATATTTACAAAGGATTATTATGCAATAATACAAATTTTCATACAGTAGATTTTTTCAAAGGATTATTAATGTTTTCTTAATTATTTATTAAACCTTAATGTAAGGATATCCATTAACTTAGTTTAAGTTTATTTAGGATAAGTTCAATTAATGTGCTGATGAAGAAACCAACGTGTTTCGAAACATGTATAAAATATAGACATTTAAATGTTTTTTTAGTATTGATTTGGCGAATAAATAACATAAGTGTTTTTTAACTACGGTACTGAAATTAGCCAAAATACCTGTAGTAATGGAAATGATATAGTAATAGGTGTTTACTCCTCCGCTCTATGTAACCCACACTCCATCCCAAATACGATCCCAACTTATATAGATGAAATTCCAGCCAAGTCCGCCATTTTTAGCATGTACAGTATTGCCAATCCCACGTATTCGATACTACAGTATATCGCATCCGGCAGACCAATGGTTTTCGCCTAGACCAATAATTATTAGGTAGCGTTAGCTAATATAAACACCCCTGGTTTTTGTCACTCACAGTGGGGGTAGTCACGCATCAATATTATTTATCCAGACCAATGGTTTTTCCAATTATTTCCTTTTTCACATAATTACAAAGTTACGTGTGTCGTGTGGTTTATTTTGTATCGGATATGTTGGCAATGCATTATGACGTCAATAAACATCTTCCGTCGTTCTGCCGTCGTATGATGCTAAGACATGCATACAGTGTCACAAACATCCGAACAAGACATATGACTAGGGCTCGGATGTTGATGCCGTAAAAAAGTTTAAAAAATGCACTTAAAACTTTCAGAAATGACTGTAATAAATTACCTAAAAATTCGAAAAATGCGCAATAAAATGGAGAATCAAAATAGATTTCTATCACTTAACAAAAGGTTTATGTTCACTTCAGTCTGAGTTGCACTGCACTACGAACGTCATTCTGATGTTGTCAAATGTAAATGATCTGAGGTTATCAGCCAACAAGTAGGCTATTTATATCTCGAAAAGCTGCGTTCAACATCAACTGATGTGATCGGAGCGTACTTGAAGTGAGGAAGGTCGTTTGCTGCTAAATCCTCCTCAATCCCATCCATGCAGTAATTTTTCACCAGAAAGATTGTCTGAGATTTTGCAGAATGTTTTATACCCGGTGTTTTTGCCCAGCTCTTGTTTCAGTTTTGATGCAGTACCCGCAGCAATTTCTCCACGATTTTTGCTAAGACTAGTTTCCGCCCGCTTCATTAAGGAAATGGAATCAATATTTCAATATTTTAAATTATCTTGTATCAGCTACTAGCTTCTTCTAAACTCTGAGATTCGTAACTCCCTCATATAAAGCCGTGACATTACTAAATTGGAAAAAATGACCTCAAAAGGCAGATTTTTCTAAAATAAGACCAACAAAATCCACCAAACTTAAAAAATGCTCTTAAAATGGAAAAATAGGAAAAAATGCAAAAAGATGCAAAATAAAAATGACATATTTGAAGACGGGATGGCCCGTCCGGAGTTCCTATGTACTTCAGCATTGTTTTAGACAGCTCAGTAAAAATATGACATGTCATCAACATCCGGGCCTTAATGATGACTATTAAAAATGAAAGTATCGTAAATCAACATCCAGTCAATTTAACCAATCCACTCACCGCTTCTGGAGTAGCACAATTTAAATCCTCCAGACTCCCTCGGCAGGGACAATCAAACACTATGCGTTCCAATGTCTGGGGAATAACATCAGTCACAGTATGGCGAATCTTCCCAACCCCAAGTATGTAGTACAGAAGCACTTCTTCCCACACCACATCCAATACAATTAAGTCTACTCCAGGTAAGTCTCGGCAAGTTGAAACCAGGGAGTTTTGTAGTTGGTTTCCCAACTTGTACGATGCCTCGAGGTGGAGCTCTTGTCCACTCAGTTTGCCAGCTAGTATTGGCTTAGAAATTGCCGTTTGTTAGTTCTAAGGTTGTTTTCCACGCAGGTTTGTGCGATTTCAGTCTAGAAGGGCCCAATTGTTGAACGTCATCATGGATTGGAAGTGACCGATTCTTCTGTATTCTGGACCAAAGATGAACTAGATTTTTTTTTTAGTGATATTTGACATTATATTACTTGTCGGCGCAGAAATTATGTGCACCCGAGTTTGGAGATAAATAGCAACACAACCAAAAGGCCTACAGAAAAACAAGTGACATCACCTTTTTCCTTGTTTATTTCTGCGTTGATTGATGATAATGGTAGATTTTAGGAACTTATTTTAATATCCTTTATGGCAGGTATAACGTACCGCTTTTTGCGGAGTTCGAGTGAAGTGTCGACTTTAGAGATTCACAATTCTCAACTCAATTGTGCTACAGCACCCATCTTTGGATATGTGTTAGGTGTGATTTCTGTGTATATGTGAAGTTTCAAAATTTGATCTCCAACACAAACAACGAAACAATCAATTATGTGAAAGGCCCGTATTTCGAAACTGGACTCCCGCATAAGTTCGTTCTTGGGTGCGTTGTAATCCACATATAATAACAGTTTGCGATATGTAACTATCCGTGATCTAAATAAATGGGTTTAGTTCATATGGATTGATATGTATTATGCGTTTGGTGTACTGTATGTTGTTGACAGGCGAAGTCCGCAGGATAGTTCGTGCGCTGTTGCCGCAATCACTGCTCGATTAGCGCTGTCTCGGCACAGAGCATCTTCAAGTTAAATGTATTTCGTTTTCACATTTCCCATCAGCTTCTCTCTAAAGGGCTTTGGACCTTTAGCGGCAGCTTTAAAAATATGTTTCTTTTTTCTCAGTTTTTTTTGTTTTTTTTTGTTTTCTCAGTTTTTGTAATTTATTTTAAAATTTTATATTTATAACTTCATAAAATTATCAGTTATCGTCATCTGATTGAATGTAATATTTGACAGTATTTTCAATTCTTAATGACTCCCAGAAAGGTATGTGAATGATATACAGTATGTTCAATAATCTACCATGTTCTGGTTTGGTTCCGGTTAACTCCACAATTAATAAAATATAAACCCCGTTGGAAGAGGAGGTGAGATGCGCCAGCAGGTGACCTTTGAAAGCTGTTTGTTGTTGCTGAGATGTCGTAACGTAGCCGTCATCGCTACTTACAGTGATCACTACATGGCCTAGGCACTCGACATTGCGTATCACTACTTTTAAAATAAAACAGTGCTCATTGGGAATTCTTCACTGTGACTTCCTTTCTGTTTTGAACAATGTGGCGGCCTATTTCCTATTCATTCATCTCTATAAATAAAATGGTGCAGTAATTATCATTGTTGTAGATTCGTTTGAGAGGCCTGGGTAACTTCGTGGTCATTTAGCCCCCGTGTACTTGGCTACCACCCCGGATGTAAGGGTTCGATTCCCGGCTCTTGCAAGGAATTTGATTCTGGTCTGAGGGCTGGTACATGCAAAACTGAGAAAAGTTGGGTTTGATTCCCATCTCAGCCATTCTAAAAGTGGTATTCCGTGGTTCCCTACTTCTACCTTAGGCAAGTGTCGGAATGGTTCCTAACTCAAGGCCACGGCTGCTTCGTTTCAAACCGTACCTGAATTAACACACACACTCTCTCTCTGCCTACTACAGACACCACAATGACACAGGTTATCAGAAACAGCTTTTTTTTCTTTTAATTTTTAATTTTTATACAGGGTTATTATCTATGTGCAACCGGGTGAGTTAGCCGTGGGCGTTACGACATGACTGCTGGCAGTCGCTCACATCCGGGAGGCGAGGAGGTTCGAATCCCCCCGCCGGCAACCTTGAAGATGGTCTTCTGTGGTTTCCCATCTTCCTTCCAGGCAAATGCCGGGGTTGGTCCCTAACTACAGGCCACAGCCGCTACCTTCCAACTCCTCGTCCTTACATTCCAACTTCCCTCCCCAACGGTACTTGTAGCTCACCCATTGGGTGTCCGTCTCGAAGCAGCTACAAAACTGGCGAGCCGAACATGTCCTCGGACACTCCCGGCACTAAAAGCCATACGCTAAAAAATCTATGTGCACCCCGATAAACATGGCAAACTTAGCCCCCTTTTCTTTGGGGCCTATTCCATACTCCTTAACCCCAGTTGGGCACGCCCCCCCCAAAAAAAACTCTGTATACGCCACTGACTGACCTTACAAAAACTTTGTATTTTTGTGTGGCGCAATTACCAGCACCTTAGAAGGAGCTCAGTTTCAGCCCGTTATTTTATATTTCCGAGTAAGAGATGGCGAGCCGCGCTCCAAGTCTCTCGCTCTACTTGTAGAGTTATTTCTGACGCGGTCTCTCTGATTGCTTGCTGATATTACAGTCCCTTGATGACGTCACTGTCACACGACCCCCTACCCTCCGAGTGGCCGCCGTTATTTATAGAGGTTACGTTCTCTCCCCCCCCCCCTTTTCCTTTTTCTTTCTGTAAAATTATAGACCAGGGGGATTACAGATCATAGGGAGCGCGTGGGTCGGGGTAAAACCCTGTACTGGATGTTCTGCCAACCAATGAAGAATTAATTTTTATTTCATCTGTCATTCATTTAATCATTGCCCCAGGGGAGTGCGACAGGCTTCGGCAGCCGGCACAGTTCATATCCTCGCCGCTAGACGGGGGGCTTCATTCATTCAATTCCCTGGCCTGGTCGGTTGACTGGAAGCAGGCTGTGGATTTTCAGTATGGTTCCGTAGTTGGCACTCACCAAACCGACTGGCGGGAGCGGGAATAATCTGTTTTGATTGATTTTCCTCGTGGTATTGTTGGTTGTTTTGATTCGTTCGGTATTTTGATTATTTATTTGAATTGAATTGAGAGTCAATCATGCCACTGCAAGGGAGGAAAAATTGCCAAGCACCGGGATGTAAGAATTATAATGATAGTAAGAACAATACGGCAATTTTCATCTTCCTGGTGTTGACCATGTGTAAAACTAGTGGGCAATATGGACTACTCTCGAATAAAAATATATAGAGAATAAATGTGTGCATTTCATCTCTTGTTTGTTTTCTTACCCATTCTCCTTTGCATTGCAATAAAATTTGTGGTTTAGGGCTACGGAGAGGGGTGGGTGGCAGCCGGCATGCTAGGCAAAAAGTGAGGTTATGGCAATATAGTGTGTGCATTTGGACAGTTTTCTTTATATTCATCGAATATCACAACAATTCTGTAGAGTAGGAGAGCAATTTTTAATTAGCCTAAAGGTGAATTAAGCTCTAGAACGGCATAACTGTGTCCTTCGTGACAAATCTATTGCCAACATTGGTATATATCAAAATGTATTATTTTCCTATCTGGACGTATATTTCAGCGCCTAGCGAAAGGCGCAGTTATGTTTGTGTTATTTTCATCAATAATCAATTACTCATCGCAGAACAAACTGTTCAATTACGTGTAATAAAGGCTACATTTATATGGCTTTTTACTTTTTATGTTGCCAGACTTGCAAGTACAATCCATAGCTTCAGGCGGTGTTCTCTCTCGGAACACGGCCGACTAAATACGAGCTGCGCTCTATGAGCGCATTCAGTCGGCCGTGCTCGGAAACTATTGGCAACTCAAACTAACACTTGGGGCGCTGCGGTCGGTCTGGATAAGTAGGGTAAAAATACTCAATAACACGCGTTTGATATGGAACACTTTTTATTTTTCGGTTATAATCAGTAAATGTTGTCCCTAAAAAAATGACAGTGTTATTTTCAATTGTATATATGTATAACTGTGCGAAACACGTGATCTAATTTATGTGTTCCACTGGATTTTATGTGTCAATTGCATATTATCAAGTATCGGTTGTCTGCTGGTATTTGTTTTTGTACAGTTCGAGTCATGGCGCTGTTACGTTTAAAAGCTATATTTGAGTTTGCTCACTCTACCATAGACTCTAGAAATTATTTGCTGCTTGGTAGGGCGAAAGGGTGAGTTTAACTTGTATTAAAACTCGGGTTAGACAGGAATTACTTAATTTGGATGGTAGGTATTAACCCTGCGAAGTCAAATTAGGCCTATATGACTCGTAGAGGAATGGCTCGGATATCGCAGAGCGAGGTGATGCCGGTCGGTAGGGTTATTGGAAATTAACTAGGGAGCGGGGAAGGATACCTGACTGATGAAGCTTGGCTGTTCTCGGCTGGTGTAGGCTTGGCTGTTTTGGTACGGCTTGGCTCGGCGAGACTGTGCTTGGCTGTCTGTCTAGGTGCAGCTTGGCTCGGCGTAAGTGAACAACCCGTCCTGTTGTCAGTGAGTGTAGTGGTCCAACCCGCTCTTGTTGCCCGTATTTATTTGGTATCGTCACCTTTCGGCTATTGCTATTTACATCTTTTGGAAGGTGTTGAAAACGTATATCCGCAGCCCTCTTATACATCGACTTACAGCCGTAATCTGAACAATATACCGTACTTTGCTTTTACTCATTTTGCACTCTTATCAACGAGTAAAACTTATTACTTATGTATAAACCCGAAGAATTTACCACGATCTGCTTATCAATACAAGAAACCATATACAAACAGTCACCACGTGACAAATGTACCCTACTTGGTAAGTTTCTCATTTTTTACCGCTAGATGTCATATCAGATAGCTGGAGTTGCCAATAACCAAAAGTGACGAATCTCTTATACTTACATGATCCTTGTTATAGACTATGCTCAACTGGGCAGGGGTGTCCGACACACTAGCGCTTAAAGCGGGGCTAACGAAGCGACCCGAATACTGAATTTATTATTGTTGGTATTCTGACCGGAGGCGTGCCTCCGAAGAGGCTATCCTCAGCCGGAGTTTACGTGCGGTAGGGTGGCCTGGGCCAACAGCGCATGGTCCCACTGAGCCGGATTCCATCCAAGTTCCAACCACAACCAATGCTGCTTAACTGCGGAGTTCTCATAGGATCCGGTGTTTCAACATGGCCAGGTCGTTGGCGAATACTGAATATGTAATTTTAAATAAATAAAATAATTTGGAAATATGGGAAGGATATGGTAATGACTTTTATTGATCTAGAAAAGGCCTATGATAGCATCCCTAGAACAAAAGTTTGGGAAAGCTTAACAAATAGAGGGATATGCAAGGAACTGAGAGACATGATAAAAGGAATGTGCAAGGAGTGCTACAGTGGTGTGAAGACTAGAGTCGGGACAACGGAATGGTTTTAAATTGACACTGGACTAAAGCAAGGAAGTGTGTTGTCACCATTATTGTTCGTAATGGTGATGCATGACATCATGAATGCAGCAAAGATGAAGGTAATGTTTTTTTTAGCGTATGGCTTTTAGTGCCGGGAGTGACCGAGGACATGTTCGGCTCGCCAGTTTTGTAGCTGCTTCGAGACGGATACCCGATGGGTGAGCTACAAGTACCGTTGGGGAGGAAAGTTGGAATGGAAAGTCGAGGAGTTGGAAGGTAGCGGCTGTGGCCTATAGTTAGGGACCAACCCCGGCATTTGCCTGGAAGGAAGATGGGAAACCACAGAAGACCATCTTCAAGGTTGCCGGCGGGGGGATTAGAACCTCCTCGCCTCCCGGATGTGAGCGACTGCCAGCAGTCATGCCGTAATGACCACGGCTAACTCACCCGGTGAAGGTAATGTTGTTTGCAGACGACGTTGTGATCTGGGGCGAGGATGAGATGGAGGTACAAGAACAGTTAGACGTAAGAAATGAAAAGATTGAGCAATGGGGATTGAAGATAAATGTGAAGAAGAGTAAAACAGTGGTGATGAGTAGAGATAAGAAAGAAGGAAAAGGAGTAATCAAAGTAGGAGATAAGGAATTGGAAGTAGTGAAACACTTCAAATACTTGGGAAGTGAACTGACTGAAAATGGAAGACTAGATTTGGAAATTAGCAGAAGAATACAACTTGGGAGTGCTTTCTAGCAACAGGTACGGGGACTAGTATGGAACAAGGCTAAAGAAGTTATGTACAAAGCATATTATGTTCCTATAATGACATATGCAGCAGAAACTTGGACAATGACTAAGAGGGATGAGAACAGAGTACAGGCAGCTGAGATGAGATTCCTGAGAAGTATGGTCCAGAAAACGAGGAGAGACACAGTGAGAAATGAAGATATACGGAAAGAACTGGGAGTACAGAAACTAAATGACAAACTGGAGCAAAACAGATTGAGATGGTTTGGACATGTCAAACGGATGAATGAAGTAAGGCTACCAAGACGAGCACTGGAACGACGGATGACAGGGAAGAGAGGACGAGGAAGACCAAGAATGCGTTGGATGGACTCGGTGGAGAATAGTATTAGAAGACGGAATCTGGATTGGAACACTGTGTCGGAAGAGGATTGGTGGAACGACAGAACAAAGTGGAGAGGAACCATATTTGCCCCCATCCAGTGTCAACTGGAAAAGGGGAAATGAAGATGATGATGATGAAAATATTATGTTTAAAAATGTCATTTTGATCAAATACACACATCAAAAAAAGTTTTGCGTCACCTCGGTTCCAAGAGTTCCGGAACCTTTAAATACAAAGGGAATAGAGATCAACACAAACAACATTTCAGCTCGTTTTATTGCTCATGAGACCCACACATTGCATGTTGTACCATCATACAGCTAGACTTTCAGCATTTGTGGTCCAGATTGCAGTACACACCACTACCTCTAATACCCAGTAGCACGTCCTCTTGCATTGATGCATGCCTGTATTCGTCGTGGCATACTATCCACAAGTTCATCAAGACACTGTTGGTCCAAATTGTCCCACTCCTCAACGACAATTTGGCGTAAATCTCTCAGAGTGGTTGGTGGGTCAAGACGTCCATAAACAGCCCTTTTCAACATATCCCAGGCATGTTCGATAGGGTTCATGTCTGGCGAACATGCTGGCCACTGTAGTCGAGCGATGTCGTTATCTTGAAGGAACGCATTCACAAGATGTGCACGATGAGGTCGAGAATTGTCGTCCATGAAGACAAATGCCTCTCCAATATTCTGCCGATATGGTTGCACTATGGGTCGGAGGATGTCATTCAGGTATCGTAAAGCCGTTTCGGAGCCTTCCATGACCACCAGTGGCGTACGTCGGCCCCACATAATGCCACCCCAAAACATCAGGGAACCACCACCTTGCTGCACTCGCTGGACAGTGTGTCTAAGACGTTCAGCCTGACCAGGGTGCCTCCAAACACGTCTCCGACGATTGTCTGGTTGAAGGCATATGCGACACTCATCGGTGAAGAGAACGTGATGCCAATTCCGTGGGGTCCATTCAGCATGTTGTTGGGCCCATCTGTACCGCGCTGCATGGTGTCGGGGTTGCAAAGCTGGACCTCGCCATGGACGTCGGGAGTGAAGTTGCGCATCATGCAGCCTATTGCGCACAGTTTGAGTTGAAACACGACGTCCTGTGGCTGAACGAAACGCATTATTCAACATGGTGGCATTGCTGTCAGGGTTCCTCCGAGCGGCAATCCGTAAGTAGCGGTCATCCACTACAGTAGTAGCCCTTGGGCGGCCTGAGCGAGGCCTGTCATCGACAGTTCCTGTATCTCTGTACCTCCTCCATGTCCGAACAACATCGCTTTGGTTCACTCTGAGACGCCTGGAAACTTCCCTTGTTGAGAGCCCTTCTTGACACAAAGTAACAATGCGGACGCGATCGAACTGCGGTATTGACCTTCTAGGCATGGTAGAACTACAGACAACATGAGCAGCGTACCTTCGTCCTGGTGGAATGACTGGAACTGATCGGCTGTCGTACCCCCTCCGTCTAATAGGCCCTGCTCATGCATGGTTGTTTACATCTTTGAGCAGTTTTAGTGACATCTATGAACAGTCAAAGGGACTGTATCTTGGATACAATATACACAGTCAACGTCTATATGCCGGAGATCTGGGAACCGAGGTGATGCAAAACTTTTTTTGATGTGTGTATATAAAAATAATAAAAACGCAGAATATGTAAGTTTACAGTAAAATTAAAATTATGTAAAACAAAATAATGTCATTATGATCAGATATGTAAAAATAAAAAAATAGTTATATGATAGCTAACGTTCTAATTCATGGACATTTATCAATTTTAGTTACGAATAATCAAAGGGAAAGAATATTTACATAAGAATCCTAGCTCTAATGATCGGTTGCGGTCGTGAGTAATCGGGTCGCTTCGTTAGCCCCGCTGGTCTGTCTGTCTGTCTCGAGAGGGATGGATGATCGGTTGTGGTCGTGAGTATTCGGGTCGCTTCGTTAGCCCCGCTGGTCTGTCTCTAAGCGCTAGTGCCGACACTAACCCAGTCTGGCCAATCTGACTATCACGAACATTTGGTGACACAATACTTAATATGAAATGTTGTTTACATAGGGATTGAAGTTTGTTTCAATACCATGTTGATGACAGGAATTTAGTGACTTTTGCCTACTATTTGGTGATGTTTTTTAAACCATGGTTGGCAGTCCTAGCTCAATCAGTGACCCAAGCACAGGCCACTTCTGTAAATAAAGTCTCAAGATATAATTATGAACTATATGAATACATTAATAATAATAATAATAATATCGTATGGCCTCGGGTGCCGAGTGCATGCTTTGTTAATGGACGCCCAGGGCAGCTTGCATGTCGAATTGTATCGCTCCTTGGAGCGCTATGAAATTCAAGGAGGTTAGGTATCTAAGCTCCTTGATGCTATAGCGCTTTCTAGTAGAGAAAGGAGGAACTTGACGGAAAATCCCGAGATTAATTTTGCCATTATGAACACGGCCTACTGAATTCTATTGGGTTCTTTAACATGCCAACAACGTATGGCATGCGTGCTGTGATTTTTGTCGCCTTTCAAAATCATTTACCACGGCCAGGAGTGAACCTGCAAGCGTGGGGTTGGTAGACCGACACGATAACCACTCACCCACCTTGGCAAGCAATACATTAATGAATGATTGAATGAGTGAATGAAAAAAATGCGAAAAAAATTAATGATAAAAACAAGATGTTCAGTAAAGAACATATAGCCTACTTTCTCCTAAATGTATGGGTATTGTTATAACTCTTTGTCCTTTTCAAGGAGTATAATTGAATGTTGATTGTAGTAGCTTGTTGAAATACAACGTGCTATACGGATATTAAACATGAATATGAGGTGCCCATTGCTAGTGCTACCTCTGTACCAAATTTCGTTCAATTCGGTTTTACCGTGTTTGAATTGATAGGGGGAATCGATTTGCACACATACATGGCCGCCATATGCAAACTATTGGACTGATGACCTTGTAGCTTGGTCAAAGAACGCTTCTCACATAAAGGTATGTTGTTGCAAAATTTGGTAGAGATCAGATGATTAGGTTAGTCGTAATTTGATTAAAGCGTTGAACATTTTAGTGGCCGCCATTACGTTTCCGTCAAGATGGCGGCGATATAAAACGTGACACTGAACTGCCCTTTGCTAGTGCTACCTCTGTACAAAATTTCGTTCATTTCGGTTTCACTGTGTTTGAATTAATAGGGGGTCTTGATTTGCACACATACATGGCCGCCATCTGCAAACTATTGGGTTGATGATCTTGTAGTTTGGACAAAATATGCATCGTACATAAAGGTATGTTGTTGCAACATTTCGTAGAGTTCAGATGATTAGGTTGCTCGTAATTGGATTTAAGCTTTTGACATTTGGGTGGCCGCCATTACGTTTTCGTAAAGATGGCGGCGATATAAAACATGACACTGAGGTTGCCTTTGCTAGTGCTAACACTGTACCAAATTTCGTTCAATTCGGTGTCACCGTGTTTGAATAGATAGGGGGAATCGATTTGCCCACATACATGGCCGCCATCCGCAAATTATTGGGCTGATAACCTTGTAGTTTGGTCGAAAGATTCTTCATACATAAAGGTATAATGTTGCAAAAGTTGGTAGAGATCAAATGATTAGGTTGGTCGTAATTTGATTTAAGCTTCGGACATTTGGGTGGCCGCCATTACGTTTCCTTCAAGATGGCGGTGATATAAAACATGACACTGAGGTGCCCTTTGCTAATGCTACCTCTGTCCCAAATTTCGTTCAATTCGGTTTCACCGTGTTTGAATTGATAGGGGGGGGGGCAGACAGACATTCAGAGTACTTACACTCACACACAGACACACATTTTTAGCCTACTTTCGATTTTTGCAAAAAATGAAAGTAGACTTATGAGATCAACACAGGGCGAAAAAATTGTGTGTCTGTCTGTGTGTGTATGTATGTGTGTGTGTGAGTCTGTGTGTGTGTGTGTGTGAGTGTGTGTACTCTGAATGTCTGTCCCCCCTTATCAATTCGAACACGGTGAAACTGAATTGAACGAAATTTGGTACAGAGGTAGCACTAGCAAAGGACACCTCAGTGTTATACTTTATATCGCCGCCATCTTTACCAAAAGAGAATGGCGGCCACTCAAACGTTCAAAACGTAAAATCAAATTACGGCTAAACTAATCATCCGATCTCTACCAAATTTGGTGACAATATACCTCTATATAGGACGCGTCTTTCATCCAACATTCAAGGTCATCGGCCGTGCCATTTCAGGATGGCGGCCGTGTGAATTATTCAACCATTTTAATCAATAGCTTCTCACCAATTCCGATTATCGAGCCTAGGGTAGTTTAAGCTATCCTGAAGGTCGTGATCCGTTATTTATTATAATTTAATATTATAATATTATACTGTATGAGTGGCTTAAAAGAGCTGAGCCGTCTGTGTCACACGACAAGATGGCAGCTGTCCTCATGTGCCTGTCTTATATTTCAATATTTTAGTATGTTGTATGTGATATACCCTACTGATACAATAATATAAACTTAGTATGAAATTATCTTTAATGAAGATGTACTGCTGTGAAGAAATCATTTATTCAAAGTCATTATTTGCCAACAGGTTGTATCTAATATAACAGTTAAGAACACCATGATGTTAAGGATAGGATTAGCTCTGGGCTAGCGTGTTGGTCTGTCACGCAGTTGACTGGGGATCGAGTACTGCTACAGTTAACTTTTTTTCTTTCTTGAATTCTTTTACAAATGATATGCACGAGCTCTTTCCACAGATACTGAATAAGATGTCATTTAGCTCAAAGGAGAGGCTAATATATACACTCGTTTATTAATAAAATCACAGCCCCAGCACAGAAGACATTAGGAAAAGGAGAATAGAAGAACTAGATACACGTTGTCATTAACCACAGCCTTCTTTATGCCTCTGTACGGTGCTGTCCTCTTGTGGTTATGTGGGTAATATTGTTCCAAACATACCGCTGTGTTATTACCTGGCCTCCTGAAGTATGGCAATTTTGTAATACTGGTAGTTCAACTATTAGCCACGATCGCGCTCCGATTACGTTTAAACACTGCCAGCTGGATCGCCTCCCTCTTGGCTACTTTAAACTGTCTACTCATTCAACACCCATAGGCCACTGCCATCGTAGTATATTACGATGGCAGTGCATAGGCGTACAACATAAAGATTAATTCACTGATAGGTTGCAGCACCAACCTACTGAGATCGGCGCGGATTTGTAAAGGGGAAGGTACCCAAAACGAAAGATCCTTAACTTTGCAGGCTGGCTTAATATAGAGATTAACGGACGTGAATGCATTACAGTAAGTTAGTAGTTTCGTTATTCAATCATCATAAAGTATACAATATTGATTTTGACACTTACTGGTTAATTATCAATATAAAAGAAAACAAACAATACATTGTGGTAGAGGTGATTGTGTTAGGGATGAGGACAAAGAGTCATAAATTGTGCCCTTGTATATAACAGCGTCGTATATACGAGAATCAAACTTCGGGGGGCGTTCAGTCCGGGTATGCTTTCACTAGAGCTCAAATACCAGACGGCTGCTTACAAATACAAGGACCATATGCTAAACTACAAACAAGAAATGAGTGAAAAACAAATAAAATTACCACCATTTAATAACTGAATAAAAACAACAAAACATAAAAAATATAACATAAACAAAGTCCACCCTGAACTTTACTCCCACTGTACAAGAATTTACACAGATCTGAGTGGCCTAGAAAGGTCCACTCCAAAGAATTAAAATTGTGGATCAAAATTCCACTTGTCTGATTAATATGTATGCACGCGTATAACTACGCTAGAGAAGAAATAAGTACTTTTGATGGAGATTTGCTCACAGATGGAACAGCCAATATGCTTGCAAACCCCCATACTGCAAACCATTATTATGGCTTTATGGGACACACTCGTAGAATAACATACCAACCATTAAAATTTTTACTGACACACGCAACCATTTAAAATTTAAAAACTAATTGATCTCCATCGAGATCGCAGTGAGTCAGGAAACTCCCAGCAAAACAGAAGCTTGCCCAATGGCTCATATTGCTCAACACATACATGACAACAACGTGACCGAACATCGAGACCACCCGAGGTCAATGAACATGACATTAATTAAACAAGAAATAAGATGCCTAAAACCCGATGATATTTACATGAAATACAAGCATGGATAAGCTAACACGCTGGGACTCGATCAATCAAAACGCGAACAGCACCCATTTACCGATTACAATTCTTTTATCATTAAACAGGCTTTATTTTAATATAAGATAAACAATTACGAAGAACGGAGACCTGGTCCGTGAATACTAATGAGCACAGCTTGCTCCTTATCTGATGGAGTGCGCCGGTTAGAAATACCTTCACTTACCACTCATTAACGTCTGTGTTCAAAACGTCGAAGCTTTGAGTCATGCTATTTATACGCCACCTGTTAATCGCGACACAAAATTTTTGCAGACCCAACAAAGCATTTAGGGCAGAACACAACACAAATCAACCACGGGCCGACACTCCAATCAAATATCATAGATTTTGTGTACCATAACACTAAAAGAGAAACTTCATCAACAAATAAAGTCATTGGGCATATGACCCCTCACTTAACAAAAATGCAACAAACGGCAATTAACACACAAGCCTGTGTAACAATAAAATCTATACAATAAAAAGATTTTCCACCAATTCTATTATCTACTCTAGTTAATTCAGTTTCGCTTCTGTTATGATATCGGTTCCCAATTTGCGTCGCTTATTCGCGCATTTTACGGTAGCGACACGCACTCGAGTACGCTTGCCCCGTGTACTTGACATCAACAAAAAAAATCTTCACACAGATAGAATACATGCCACGTTGCTCATGAACTAAACTAAAGTGTGTCAGTACCACAAATCATCTACAATAAAACACGAAGACAAAAATAAAATAAAATATTTACACAAAATAATATGTTCCCACAAAACCATAACCAGTTTGTCAAATAATAAATTATTTCAGTACTCATTCCTCTTTCTGCGTCGTCTCATCGAACATCGCCTGACATTCTCTCTCCAAAGTGTTTAGCTCATCTCAGACCACATGGAGCCGTAGAAACGTTGGTTCGATGTCTTTCTCTGGGTCTGGAGTTCCATCTTGACGTTGAATAAAAATAAAATGTTATTTATAGTCACACGTAATTTTCTATCTAAATTTTGCCAATAGTTACTTTATTCACCATTTGTCTAGTGCAAAATTAAACGTAGACTTTCCCTAATAGTTGTAGTCGTGGGAGACTACTAAAATCTTACCGATACACAAATTTCACACTCAGCTGTGCGCACACAACTTTATTATAATGTTTTCAATAATGACCCTATCTCTGATAAATTTAACACAGTATATCTTCACGGTATGGAAAAGAATAAGTGATCACCTCACGGTGTCACCAAGGATCATCTTCGTCGTCACTCAGACGACAGTATTTATGTGAATTTGGCAAAAAGACGGAGGGAGAGGGAAATCTATCACTAACTTCTATAATAATGCGACTATTGGCATGCAACAGGTATCAAACAGTTTGAAAAATTATACAGGTCACAATGGGGCTATCGTGCTCTGGAATCGATCATAGATTTCGTTAATCCAATCTTTCCCGCTTTCAACTTCAAGCCGGCGTCAGACGCTCCCTTGGCGCTAAAATTGGTGACCCTCTCTGATTGGTAGTTCATGACGTCAATATCGCAGTTTAGAACAGAAGCCTCTGTCCTATGATTGGTTGAAGGTTCCTCTCATCTCTCTCATCCAGCAACTATCTTACTCGTAACGCTAGGGTGACAAAGAAATTACGGTCTGAAATGAGTCAGGACCCCAACACACCTTTGTCTGATAAAGTGTCTGTCAAACATTCCGATCTCGTCACTCCTTTGTTTCAGGACTGGGCACGTTCAAACGTACTGTCTCCACATAAGCTTGACATTTCGCAATCCAGTCTGGCCTTCCTGTATGATTCTGGCAGTAAAATCAGAATATAATGAAATGAATAATTAGAATCATTAATATGCGTAGCTTATTAAGGGTTCACAACTCCCTTAGTTGGAAAAAAATCGAACTTAGAGATAAAGTCGATTTTTTTTCCCTAAGTCACATGGTGCAGATACTGGGTTAGCCTCCCTTCAAAGTGCTCAGTCAGTCCGCCTCTGCTAGTTGACAAGTGTTTTCCTCGTTCCAATGTTTACATTCTCGCCCATTCATTAGGACAGTACCAGTCTGCTGCTCACTTGCCCAGCGCTTCGCCTGGGGCTATTTGTTGCTTAAGGACTATTCCCCTCTCTGTTGCTCGTCTGTCGACATACCTGTCAACTCTGCTTGCTTCAAGATGTAAACAGGCCAGACGCTAATCACTTCCTCGATGTCGTGCTGGCTTCTGCTTGCCCCCCGTTCACTTGCATGATGTTGGACGATCACGTATTTAATTCGCTGCGTTATTTCTGACTTCCCAAGGCTCTCTGGTGTGATAAATTTTTAGATTTGCACTATTATATACAGACATGGTTCCTGTGCTTAATTCTTTGACTCGATATGCATTATTTCCAAGATTCCTCACTATGCTGAACGGCCCAACATACTTGGCACAGAACTTGTTGAATATCTTCTTTGCTGGATCAGATACAGCGGGTCGGCGTACGAGGACAAGCTCGTCTAATTCTAGCTCACGATGGAATCTCTTGTTTCTCACGCGGCGCAGCCTTCTGTCTGCCTGGTTCCTCATATGCACTCTGGTGCGCTCAATTCTTAAATCATGAGCTATATTGTGATCTTGTGGGCAATTAATGATGGTACTCCATGATCTCTCTGGATGCTGATTCATGTGTAATACCATAGGAATCTGTCCTGTCGATTCGTGCTTCGTAGAATTCATGCACGTCTCTACATCCTTGATCTTGTCCACCCACTTGTGATGGTCGTTAGGAATGAAGATTCTCAGGTACTTAGTGACGCATTTAATTGCCCTTTCCGAGGGATTAGCCTGGGCGTGGCGTATGCTAGATAAAATGTGCTTTACGTCCATATCCTCCATTCCTTTTTTAAATTCGGCGCTCGTAAAGTAGCTGCCATGATCAGATAATATGAATTCTGGTTTTCCAAGGATGGGAATAACTCTATTTCGTATGCGGCTAAGTACTTGTTTTGAGGTAGTTTTCTGGATTGGGCAAAGTACAACAAATTTGGAAAACACATCCAGACAAACTAATAGGTGTCGGCATCCTCGCCTTCCCTTAGGAATTGGACCGAAACAATCTAGTGCCACCATTTCACAAGGTCTCTGAGGAAGCAGTGGTTTGGGGTACTGTTTCATCAGATAATTGTTTGGCTTTGTCCTCTGACACGGGTCACATGTTTTAATAACCTCACAAATAGTCGTCCTCATGCGTGGCCAAGTAAACGTCTCCCCAATGGTCGATTCAGACTTGTCGATTCCAATATGGCCGAGACTTTCGTGGACATGCCATGTCAATCCTCGCTGTAATGACGCTGGTACCAAGATGCGATATTTAGAGTGCTCTGCATCCACAAATTTATGGAGTAAATTGTTAAAATAGTGAAACTTTCCTTCTTTAGCTCTGGCTTCACGAAATGCGGGTGTTCCTGGCGGCAATTCCCTTCTAAAATATTGGATCATTAGATACATCCATGGCTCCGCTTCCTGTTCTCTCTGGATTTCTCGTAGCTCCTCCAAAAATTCATGATCCTTGGGTGTTAATTCAATATGTTGAACACTCGCTGCTTCAACATTGTCAGGCTCAGGGTTCCTGCTAAGAGCATCCGGAATTACATTCATTTTTCCTGGGCAGTGCTCAATCTCGATATTAAATTGTTGTAAGTAAATAGACCAGCGTGTGACACGTTCACTAGCCATAGACGTTTTGAACAGAAACGTCAGTGCCTTATGGTCCGTCCTGACAACAATGGGGTACCCATAGATGATTTTTTTCCATTGTTGGAAAGCATGGAGAATAGCTAGTAGCTCCAGCTCTGTTACAGTGTAGTTGCGCTCGTGTTTCCTTAATCTGCGGCTGACAAATGCCAAATATGAGCGTTTGTGAAGGTTGGCCGGATCCTCTTGGTACAGCATAGCTCCCACTCCAATTAATGAGGCATCCGCCTGGATTATAAACTTGCGGCCAAAATCCGGATAACCGAGCTTGATACAATTTTCCAGCAAAAGTTTGGTCGCTTGGAATGACTTTTCGCAAACAGCATTCCAAAGCCATTTATTACTTTTTTTTAACATCTCTTGCATGGGTGCTACTGTTTCAGTATAGCCAGGGCAGTTCTCCTTAAAGAATCCCGTTACGCCTAAAAGCACGGATGTGTTTTACTCTCGTAGGAGTCGGGAAATTCTTTATAGCCTCGAGCTTGGCAGGGTTTGGTCTGACTCCCTCCTGGTCTATTATGTGGCCTAAATATAGAATCTCGCTTTTGAAGAAGTGCGATTTCTTTAAGTTGATTTTAAAATTTGTTGTTCTCAGATTTTCCAACAATTTATCCAAATTTCTCATGTGTGTGTCAACGTTGTCCGATGCCAGCAGGATATCATCAATGTAGCGAACGGTCATCTCTTTCACCTCCTCAGTAAGATTTCGATCTAAAGCTCGTATCAACGCACACCCAGCAGTTCTCACACCGAAAGGCATACGGACAAAATAATACGTTTGGTTATCAAACAAGAAGCCCGTAAGTAGTTGTGACTTCTCATCTAATTCAATATGGTGGAAGGAATTTGTCAGGTTCACTGAACTGTAAATACTTTTATTTTTAAAACCTTTTAGGACATCTCTGATAATCGGCGCCGTGTCGTATTCCGGAAATATAAGTCGCTGGTTCAAATTTCTGGCATCCAGACATAATCTGATGGAACCATTCGGCTTGGAAACTGCCAAAATTGCATTTAAGTAAGGTGTAGGTGCCTTCTTAATAACCCCTGCCTGCAACATGCCATCTATTATTTGTTTCACCTGGCTGCGATGTTTTTCAGGAATAGGATACAGTCTACTCCTGAAAGGTGACCAATCCTGAACTTGCATCGAATATTGAAAATTTAGTATCTTCCCTGGAATCGTATCAAAAACTGCCTTGTGTTTCCTTAAAATTCCTTCTAACTGTTTCTTATGCTCACTCCCAAGTTGAACATCTCTGAGCCGCTCCTGTAATATCTCTTCAAAATAAGCCTCGTTATCATCTCCTTCCGTCAGTAGGGACCATAGTTCCTGGGACTCGCCCTCTTCAAGTTCTACAACAGCTGTGCCAATGACGTCACCCTCGGCCTCCTGTACCTCTTCGTTCGTCTCTTCCTGGATCGCTTCTAGTGTCCATGAACTCACATCCCTTCCTGTGGTGATCTCATCCATATGCAAACCCACGTTATTTAAATTTACAAACTCTCTGAAACTGACTGTATTCTTGTGCAGATCTATCACGGCTTGATAGTCGCAAATGAAGTTGGCTCCAAGAATAATATTAAAGCTCATCTTTGCCATTACGATGAAGGTCTGCCCAAATGTGTGCTCCAAAATATCAAGTTCAAGGTAGGCTTGATTTTTGCAAGTGACAGAGCGTTCAGGAATTACGCCTCTCACTTTGAGTTGTGGCACGGGAATCATAGCAATCTTTTGACTCCGTCCCAACTCTCGAATTAGGGCCTCAGATACCAGACTAATCTGCGACCCCGTATCTAATAAGCACCTGACCTTTAATCCACCAATCCTGGCGTATATAACCGGCAATTGTTTAATAATGTCGTTCCGCGGTTTCACCGTCTCCTCCAGGCAATCCTCCGGTAAAGCGATCCATTCCTCTATGTGTGCGACGATCCAATCTCCTCCTCCCACATGCTGTTGCAATCCCAGGCTGTCTCCAATCTCACTTATCAAACTTTTTTTTTACAGCCTCGACCTCTATTATCCTGAGGTCGAGTACTCTCCTGATGATCCTGCTGTCGCTGTAGACTTTCAGCCCCCTCGGTCTGAATGTCGGGATTTACTCTGTTGTCAATAGCATTTTCCCAGCGTCCTTGCTCATTCCCCTCATTGGCATGAATTTCCTCTAAGTATTTCTGCGATTGAGCATGCCTATCATTCCAGTCGTCTCGGTAGCTTCTAGAGTCCTCACGATTCTGAAATCTGCGGTCTTGCCATCTCTGATTTTCATTCCGATCTCCCCATCTCCTGTATGGTACATCTTGTCTCCGATTGTCCCTCCATTGTTGAAATCCTCGTTTTTGGAATCTATTCTGTCCTTGGAACTGTCTGTTGTTATTACGGTTGTTATCGTAATGTTGGCGCTGTCTTTTCTCGACATCATCCTGACCTCTCACGGGTGTTGAAATGTTTGTATTTGTATTGGTAGCCTGGGATCTTGTGTTTATCTGGCTCGGCTTAATCACCTCGGTTGTATTTACCATTTCGACCTGTCTTCCAACTCTATTGTGTAAGTGGGACGTGGTTTCATCTATCTGGCGCAGGATCTGTTCAGCGTGTACCGCGTCTGAAACGTTAGCTGCGACCAATACCTGCTGAACGTTAACGGGAAGCTGGCGTCCGATAGTCATGACTAGCTCGGCCTCACTTAAAGGATTATCCAGATCTTTAAATTTAAGGAGCTGTGATGAAAAAAAATCTGAATACTTAGTTTGCTGAGTAGATTGGTACTTTCTGGAGTACAATTCCATTCTTAACCCCTGTTGATATGAAGACGACCAATATTTTCGAAGGAAAGCATGCTTGAATGCATCTACGCTTTCAAACGTGTATTTGAAGCTCAAGTACCACGTTAAAACATTTCCAGTTAAAAATTTTTCCATCATGCGCAGTTGCCGGGCGGGAGCTATATCATTATCATTATAATAATGTTCGACTTCCCGCAAGAATGCCTTGGGTGTGACTCCAGAATTTTCCATAAACTTAGCCGGTTTGAATTCATTAGAACGGATGATTTGTACAAGTTGAGGGTGCTGATTACCGTCATGTGGTGTAGAACTTCTCCCTATGTGATTACGAAATTCTTCCGTGTTCCGAGCAAGTGGACTTTCCGTGTCAACCTGACTACCAGTTGAATGAGTCGCCCCCGGGCTATCTCTGTCTCCATCTCTTGCTTTCTCGCCTAATGACCCTGCATTATGTTCCATAGAAAATAATTCTGCTTTTATCAGCCTGTCACCTTGTTCTTTAAATTTTGCTTTTATCTCATCTTCTAACGTCTGTATCCGTGTGTGGTTCTCCCCCAGCTTCTTAATTACCGCCAACCTTTCTTCCTTGGAGTCCTTACATAATTTTTGCCAATCCTTTCTAACGTTTTCTATCTTCAGATTATTAGTGTACTGGCTCACTTCGATCCGTTCCAAGCGATCCTCCATGCGTACATTGTTTTCTTCAATAGTGGCTTTTAATCCCTCCCGGTCTACTTCTGCATTTTTCCAGCAATCTGTTGATTGGTTTTCGAGACGGTCTATGTCTTTTATAAGGCCGGTCACGTTTTCATCTACCGCCTTTATCTGTTCCTGTATAACTACGGTTATTTTCTCCACTTTATTAAATCTGTTTTGTAACCTGTCCTGTGCAGTTATAATTTCGCTATTTTTAGTTGTGCATGCCAATTCAATCTGTGCCAATTTTGCCAGAACTGTATCGTCTAAGTTATTAAGTTTAGCGTTAAACTGATCCTCAAGTTGTTTTATCTGTTTAACCTGCTTCTCATTGTTCTTACTTACATCTAAGGCGAGTAGTATAAGCTGTTTCCTTGTATGTTCTTTCATTTCAACCACTACATTATCGAGTTGCTCAGTGTTGCGACTGTTTTGCGCGTCTAGTTGAGAGTTTATTGATTCACTTTGTTGTGTCAATTGAGAACTAATATTATCATTCTGTAGAGCTAATTGTGCATTAATACTATCATTTTGAAGCGCTAATTGTGTGCCAATAGATTCATTAATTTGGGCTTTGATCACCGCTGACTGTTCAACCCTACTACTGTCTATTTGTGCCTTAAATGTTTCACTCTGTGCTATTAATTCCGCTGATTGTTCAGCCCTGCTACTGTCTATTTGTGCCTTAAATGTTTCACTCTGTGCTATTAATTCCGCTGATTGTTCAGCCCTGCTACTGTCTATTTGTGCCTTAAATTCAGCCGTCATCTCCTGCCGTAACAACACCATTTGCAGCTGAGTGCGTGCCGCAGCGCTCTCTACAACCTGTCTTATATCGTCTAAAGAAGCCATCACCACAATACACTTGAGAAAATAGAGAAAATGCCAATTGGCGATGTTCTCCGATACGTGCATACATATTAACACACATTTATATCAATTTACACATACTCAGTTCGTTTAAATTTATAAACACAATCCCATTAATCCAATAGCATCCCTGAGTATCCTTCATTTTACATAATTTAAAACTTAACCCACTACATTCAGTTATTAAATGCTAGCCTTACAAAACGCTACAAGAACAGACTAATCACTCAAGTATTAATTGCCTTGGAAAAGCTACACGCCTTCCTATTACATACATGGAGTTGTCTTTCTATGCAAAGCTAATTTTTATCAATAATATGGGCGCCCAGTCTCACGATATTATCTTTACAAATAAAGCAAGAAATAAAAACGTGTACTGTATTTTACATTTTTAACTCCTGATTTTACTGTATAATTCACTCACTTGGCGGTAATACCATCGCCATAACTACGTTACTTAAAATTATCACATTCGGTGATTCAAATACTGTCACATTCTGCCTTCACTTGTGGCGTGTCAGTTTATCAAAAATGCGCTAGAAAAGCCTAAAATAGTGAAATGCCCCACGTTGGGCGCCAGCGTTGCCTATGTGCCCTTGTATATAACAGCGTCGTATATACGAGAATCAAACTTCGGGGGGCGTTCAGTCCGGGTATGCTTTCACTAGAGCTCAAATACCAGACGGCTGCTTACAAATACAAGGACCATATGCTAAACTACAAACAAGAAATGAGTGAAAAACAAATAAAATTACCACCATTTAATAACTGAATAAAAACAACAAAACATAAAAAATATAACATAAACAAAGTCCACCCTGAACTTTACTCCCACTGTACAAGAATTTACACAGATCTGAGTGGCCTAGAAAGGTCCACTCCAAAGAATTAAAATTGTGGATCAAAATTCCACTTGTCTGATTAATATGTATGCACGCGTATAACTACGCTAGAGAAGAAATAAGTACTTTTGATGGAGATTTACTCACAGATGGAACAGCCAATATGCTTGCAAACCCCCATACTGCAAACCATTATTATGGCTTTATGGGACACACTCGTAGAATAACATACCAACCATTAAAATTTTTACTGACACACGCAACCATTTAAAATTTAAAAACTAATTGATCTCCATCGAGATCGCAGTGAGTCAGGAAACTCCCAGCAAAACAGAAGCTTGCCCAATGGCTCATATTGCTCAACACATACATGACAACAACGTGACCGAACATCGAGACCACCCGAGGTCAATGAACATGACATTAATTAAACAAGAAATAAGATGCCTAAAACCCGATGATATTTACATGAAATACAAGCATGGATAAGCTAACACGCTGGGACTCGATCAATCAAAACGCGAACAGCACCCATTTACCGATTACAATTCTTTTATCATTAAACAGGCTTTATTTTAATATAAGATAAACAATTACGAAGAACGGAGACCTGGTCCGTGAATACTAATGAGCACAGCTTGCTCCTTATCTGATGGAGTGCGCCGGTTAGAAATACCTTCACTTACCACTCATTAACGTCTGTGTTCAAAACGTCGAAGCTTTGAGTCATGCTATTTATACGCCACCTGTTAATCGCGACACAAAATTTTTGCAGACCCAACAAAGCATTTAGGGCAGAACACAACACAAATCAACCACGGGCCGACACTCCAATCAAATATCATAGATTTTGTGTACCATAACACTAAAAGAGAAACTTCATCAACAAATAAAGTCATTGGGCATATGACCCCTCACTTAACAAAAATGCAACAAACGGCAATTAACACACAAGCCTGTGTAACAATAAAATCTATACAATAAAAAGATTTTCCACCAATTCTATTATCTACTCTAGTTAATTCAGTTTCGCTTCTGTTATGATATCGGTTCCCAATTTGCGTCGCTTATTCGCGCATTTTACGGTAGCGACACGCACTCGAGTACGCTTGCCCCGTGTACTTGACATCAACAAAAAAAATCTTCACACAGATAGAATACATGCCACGTTGCTCATGAACTAAACTAAAGTGTGTCAGTACCACAAATCATCTACAATAAAACACGAAGACAAAAATAAAATAAAATATTTACACAAAATAATATGTTCCCACAAAACCATAACCAGTTTGTCAAATAATAAATTATTTCAGTACTCATTCCTCTTTCTGCGTCGTCTCATCGAACATCGCCTGACATTCTCTCTCCAAAGTGTTTAGCTCATCTCAGACCACATGGAGCCGTAGAAACGTTAGTTCGATGTCTTTCTCTGGGTCTGGAGTTCCATCTTGACGTTGAATAAAAATAAAATGTTATTTATAGTCACACGTAATTTTCTATCTAAATTTTGCCAATAGTTACTTTATTCACCATTTGTCTAGTGCAAAATTAAACGTAGACTTTCCCTAATAGTTGTAGTCGTGGGGGACTACTAAAATCTTACCGATACACAAATTTCACACTCAGCTGTGCGCACACAACTTTATTATAATGTTTTCAATAATGACCCTATCTCTGATAAATTTAACACAGTATATCTTCACGGTATGGAAAAGAATAAGTGATCACCTCACGGTGTCACCAAGGATCATCTTCGTCGTCACTCAGACGACAGTATTTATGTGAATTTGGCAAAAAGACGGAGGGAGAGGGAAATCTATCACTAACTTCTATAATAATGCGACTATTGGCATGCAACAGGTATCAAACAGTTTGAAAAATTATACAGGTCACAATGGGGCTATCGTGCTCTGGAATCGATCATAGATTTCGTTAATCCAATCTTTCCCGCTTTCAACTTCAAGCCGGCGTCAGACGCTCCCTTGGCGCTAAAATTGGTGACCCTCTCTGATTGGTAGTTCATGACGTCAATATCGCAGTTTAGAACAGAAGCCTCTGTCCTATGATTGGTTGAAGGTTCCTCTCATCTCTCTCATCCAGCAACTATCTTACTCGTAACGCTAGGGTGACAAAGAAATTACGGTCTGAAATGAGTCAGGACCCCAACACACCTTTGTCTGATAAAGTGTCTGTCAAACATTCCGATCTCGTCACTCCTTTGTTTCAGGACTGGGCACGTTCAAACGTACTGTCTCCACATAAGCTTGACATTTCGCAATCCAGTCTGGCCTTCCTGTATGATTCTGGCAGTAAAATCAGAATATAATGAAATGAATAATTAGAATCATTAATATGCGTAGCTTATTAAGGGTTCACAACTCCCTTAGTTGGAAAAAATCGAACTTAGAGATAAAGTCGATTTTTTTTCCCTAAGTCACATGGTGCAGATACTGGGTTAGCCTCCCTTCAAAGTGCTCAGTCAGTCCGCCTCTGCTAGTTGACAAGTGTTTTCCTCGTTCCAATGTTTACATTCTCGCCCATTCATTAGGACAGTACCAGTCTGCTGCTCACTTGCCCAGCGCTTCGCCTGGGGCTATTTGTTGCTTAAGGACTATTCCCCTCTCTGTTGCTCGTCTGTCGACATACCTGTCAACTCTGCTTGCTTCAAGATGTAAACAGGCCAGACGCTAATCACTTCCTCGATGTCGTGCTGGCTTCTGCTTGCCCCCCGTTCACTTGCATGATGTTGGACGATCACGTATTTAATTCGCTGCGTTATTTCTGACTTCCCAAGGCTCTCTGGTGTGATAAATTTTTAGATTTGCACTATTATATACAGACATGGTTCCTGTGCTTAATTCTTTGACTCGATATGCATTATTTCCAAGATTCCTCACTATGCTGAACGGCCCAACATACTTGGCACAGAACTTGTTGAATATCTTCTTTGCTGGATCAGATACAGCGGGTCGGCGTACGAGGACAAGCTCGTCTAATTCTAGCTCACGATGGAATCTCTTGTTTCTCACGCGGCGCAGCCTTCTGTCTGCCTGGTTCCTCATATGCACTCTGGTGCGCTCAATTCTTAAATCATGAGCTATATTGTGATCTTGTGGGCAATTAATGATGGTACTCCATGATCTCTCTGGATGCTGATTCATGTGTAATACCATAGGAATCTGTCCTGTCGATTCGTGCTTCGTAGAATTCATGCACGTCTCTACATCCTTGATCTTGTCCACCCACTTGTGATGGTCGTTAGGAATGAAGATTCTCAGGTACTTAGTGACGCATTTAATTGCCCTTTCCGAGGGATTAGCCTGGGCGTGGCGTATGCTAGATAAAATGTGCTTTACGTCCATATCCTCCATTCCTTTTTTAAATTCGGCGCTCGTAAAGTAGCTGCCATGATCAGATAATATGAATTCTGGTTTTCCAAGGATGGGAATAACTCTATTTCGTATGCGGCTAAGTACTTGTTTTGAGGTAGTTTTCTGGATTGGGCAAAGTACAACAAATTTGGAAAACACATCCAGACAAACTAATAGGTGTCGGCATCCTCGCCTTCCCTTAGGAATTGGACCGAAACAATCTAGTGCCACCATTTCACAAGGTCTCTGAGGAAGCAGTGGTTTGGGGTACTGTTTCATCAGATAATTGTTTGGCTTTGTCCTCTGACACGGGTCACATGTTTTAATAACCTCACAAATAGTCGTCCTCATGCGTGGCCAAGTAAACGTCTCCCCAATGGTCGATTCAGACTTGTCGATTCCAATATGGCCGAGACTTTCGTGGACATGCCATGTCAATCCTCGCTGTAATGACGCTGGTACCAAGATGCGATATTTAGAGTGCTCTGCATCCACAAATTTATGGAGTAAATTGTTAAAATAGTGAAACTTTCCTTCTTTAGCTCTGGCTTCACGAAATGCGGGTGTTCCTGGCGGCAATTCCCTTCTAAAATATTGGATCATTAGATACATCCATGGCTCCGCTTCCTGTTCTCTCTGGATTTCTCGTAGCTCCTCCAAAAATTCATGATCCTTGGGTGTTAATTCAATATGTTGAACACTCGCTGCTTCAACATTGTCAGGCTCAGGGTTCCTGCTAAGAGCATCCGGAATTACATTCATTTTTCCTGGGCAGTGCTCAATCTCGATATTAAATTGTTGTAAGTAAATAGACCAGCGTGTGACACGTTCACTAGCCATAGACGTTTTGAACAGAAACGTCAGTGCCTTATGGTCCGTCCTGACAACAATGGGGTACCCATAGATGATTTTTTTCCATTGTTGGAAAGCATGGAGAATAGCTAGTAGCTCCAGCTCTGTTACAGTGTAGTTGCGCTCGTGTTTCCTTAATCTGCGGCTGACAAATGCCAAATATGAGCGTTTGTGAAGGTTGGCCGGATCCTCTTGGTACAGCATAGCTCCCACTCCAATTAATGAGGCATCCGCCTGGATTATAAACTTGCGGCCAAAATCCGGATAACCGAGCTTGATACAATTTTCCAGCAAAAGTTTGGTCGCTTGGAATGACTTTTCGCAAACAGCATTCCAAAGCCATTTATTACTTTTTTTTAACATCTCTTGCATGGGTGCTACTGTTTCAGTATAGCCAGGGCAGTTCTCCTTAAAGAATCCCGTTACGCCTAAAAGCACGGATGTGTTTTACTCTCGTAGGAGTCGGGAAATTCTTTATAGCCTCGAGCTTGGCAGGGTTTGGTCTGACTCCCTCCTGGTCTATTATGTGGCCTAAATATAGAATCTCGCTTTTGAAGAAGTGCGATTTCTTTAAGTTGATTTTAAAATTTGTTGTTCTCAGATTTTCCAACAATTTATCCAAATTTCTCATGTGTGTGTCAACGTTGTCCGATGCCAGCAGGATATCATCAATGTAGCGAACGGTCATCTCTTTCACCTCCTCAGTAAGATTTCGATCTAAAGCTCGTATCAACGCACACCCAGCAGTTCTCACACCGAAAGGCATACGGACAAAATAATACGTTTGGTTATCAAACAAGAAGCCCGTAAGTAGTTGTGACTTCTCATCTAATTCAATATGGTGGAAGGAATTTGTCAGGTTCACTGAACTGTAAATACTTTTATTTTTAAAACCTTTTAGGACATCTCTGATAATCGGCGCCGTGTCGTATTCCGGAAATATAAGTCGCTGGTTCAAATTTCTGGCATCCAGACATAATCTTATGGAACCATTCGGCTTGGAAACTGCCAAAATTGCATTTAAGTAAGGTGTAGGTGCCTTCTTAATAACCCCTGCCTGCAACATGCCATCTATTATTTGTTTCACCTGGCTGCGATGTTTTTCAGGAATAGGATACAGTCTACTCCTGAAAGGTGACCAATCCTGAACTTGCATCGAATATTGAAAATTTAGTATCTTCCCTGGAATCGTATCAAAAACTGCCTTGTGTTTCCTTAAAATTCCTTCTAACTGTTTCTTATGCTCACTCCCAAGTTGAACATCTCTGAGCCGCTCCTGTAATATCTCTTCAAAATAAGCCTCGTTATCATCTCCTTCCGTCAGTAGGGACCATAGTTCCTGGGACTCGCCCTCTTCAAGTTCTACAACAGCTGTGCCAATGACGTCACCCTCGGCCTCCTGTACCTCTTCGTTCGTCTCTTCCTGGATCGCTTCTAGTGTCCATGAACTCACATCCCTTCCTGTGGTGATCTCATCCATATGCAAACCCACGTTATTTAAATTTACAAACTCTCTGAAACTGACTGTATTCTTGTGCAGATCTATCACGGCTTGATAGTCGCAAATGAAGTTGGCTCCAAGAATAATATTAAAGCTCATCTTTGCCATTACGATGAAGGTCTGCCCAAATGTGTGCTCCAAAATATCAAGTTCAAGGTAGGCTTGATTTTTGCAAGTGACAGAGCGTTCAGGAATTAGGCCTCTCACTTTGAGTTGTGGCACGGGAATCATAGCAATCTTTTGACTCCGTCCCAACTCTCGAATTAGGGCCTCAGATACCAGACTAATCTGCGACCCCGTATCTAATAAGCACCTGACCTTTAATCCACCAATCCTGGCGTATATAACCGGCAATTGTTTAATAATGTCGTTCCGCGGTTTCACCGTCTCCTCCAGGCAATCCTCCGGTAAAGCGATCCATTCCTCTATGTGTGCGACGATCCAATCTCCTCCTCCCACATGCTGTTGCAATCCCAGGCTGTCTCCAATCTCACTTATCAAACTTTTTTTTTACAGCCTCGACCTCTATTATCCTGAGGTCGAGTACTCTCCTGATGATCCTGCTGTCGCTGTAGACTTTCAGCCCCCTCGGTCTGAATGTCGGGATTTACTCTGTTGTCAATAGCATTTTCCCAGCGTCCTTGCTCATTCCCCTCATTGGCATGAATTTCCTCTAAGTATTTCTGCGATTGAGCATGCCTATCATTCCAGTCGTCTCGGTAGCTTCTAGAGTCCTCACGATTCTGAAATCTGCGGTCTTGCCATCTCTGATTTTCATTCCGATCTCCCCATCTCCTGTATGGTACATCTTGTCTCCGATTGTCCCTCCATTGTTGAAATCCTCGTTTTTGGAATCTATTCTGTCCTTGGAACTGTCTGTTGTTATTACGGTTGTTATCGTAATGTTGGCGCTGTCTTTTCTCGACATCATCCTGACCTCTCACGGGTGTTGAAATGTTTGTATTTGTATTGGTAGCCTGGGATCTTGTGTTTATCTGGCTCGGCTTAATCACCTCGGTTGTATTTACCATTTCGACCTGTCTTCCAACTCTATTGTGTAAGTGGGACGTGGTTTCATCTATCTGGCGCAGGATCTGTTCAGCGTGTACCGCGTCTGAAACGTTAGCTGCGACCAATACCTGCTGAACGTTAACGGGAAGCTGGCGTCCGATAGTCATGACTAGCTCGGCCTCACTTAAAGGATTATCCAGATCTTTAAATTTAAGGAGCTGTGATGAAAAAAAATCTGAATACTTAGTTTGCTGAGTAGATTGGTACTTTCTGGAGTACAATTCCATTCTTAACCCCTGTTGATATGAAGACGACCAATATTTTCGAAGGAAAGCATGCTTGAATGCATCTACGCTTTCAAACGTGTATTTGAAGCTCAAGTACCACGTTAAAACATTTCCAGTTAAAAATTTTTCCATCATGCGCAGTTGCCGGGCGGGAGCTATATCATTATCATTATAATAATGTTCGACTTCCCGCAAGAATGCCTTGGGTGTGACTCCAGAATTTTCCATAAACTTAGCCGGTTTGAATTCATTAGAACGGATGATTTGTACAAGTTGAGGGTGCTGATTACCGTCATGTGGTGTAGAACTTCTCCCTATGTGATTACGAAATTCTTCCGTGTTCCGAGCAAGTGGACTTTCCGTGTCAACCTGACTACCAGTTGAATGAGTCGCCCCCGGGCTATCTCTGTCTCCATCTCTTGCTTTCTCGCCTAATGACCCTGCATTATGTTCCATAGAAAATAATTCTGCTTTTATCAGCCTGTCACCTTGTTCTTTAAATTTTGCTTTTATCTCATCTTCTAACGTCTGTATCCGTGTGTGGTTCTCCCCCAGCTTCTTAATTACCGCCAACCTTTCTTCCTTGGAGTCCTTACATAATTTTTGCCAATCCTTTCTAACGTTTTCTATCTTCAGATTATTAGTGTACTGGCTCACTTCGATCCGTTCCAAGCGATCCTCCATGCGTACATTGTTTTCTTCAATAGTGGCTTTTAATCCCTCCCGGTCTACTTCTGCATTTTTCCAGCAATCTGTTGATTGGTTTTCGAGACGGTCTATGTCTTTTATAAGGCCGGTCACGTTTTCATCTACCGCCTTTATCTGTTCCTGTATAACTACGGTTATTTTCTCCACTTTATTAAATCTGTTTTGTAACCTGTCCTGTGCAGTTATAATTTCGCTATTTTTAGTTGTGCATGCCAATTCAATCTGTGCCAATTTTGCCAGAACTGTATCGTCTAAGTTATTAAGTTTAGCGTTAAACTGATCCTCAAGTTGTTTTATCTGTTTAACCTGCTTCTCATTGTTCTTACTTACATCTAAGGCGAGTAGTATAAGCTGTTTCCTTGTATGTTCTTTCATTTCAACCACTACATTATCGAGTTGCTCAGTGTTGCGACTGTTTTGCGCGTCTAGTTGAGAGTTTATTGATTCACTTTGTTGTGTCAATTGAGAACTAATATTATCATTCTGTAGAGCTAATTGTGCATTAATACTATCATTTTGAAGCGCTAATTGTGTGCCAATAGATTCATTAATTTGGGCTTTGATCACCGCTGACTGTTCAACCCTACTACTGTCTATTTGTGCCTTAAATGTTTCACTCTGTGCTATTAATTCCGCTGATTGTTCAGCCCTGCTACTGTCTATTTGTGCCTTAAATGTTTCACTCTGTGCTATTAATTCCGCTGATTGTTCAGCCCTGCTACTGTCTATTTGTGCCTTAAATTCAGCCGTCATCTCCTGCCGTAACAACACCATTTGCAGCTGAGTGCGTGCCGCAGCGCTCTCTACAACCTGTCTTATATCGTCTAAAGAAGCCATCACCACAATACACTTGAGAAAATAGAGAAAATGCCAATTGGCGATGTTCTCCGATACGTGCATACATATTAACACACATTTATATCAATTTACACATACTCAGTTCGTTTAAATTTATAAACACAATCCCATTAATCCAATAGCATCCCTGAGTATCCTTCATTTTACATAATTTAAAACTTAACCCACTACATTCAGTTATTAAATGCTAGCCTTACAAAACGCTACAAGAACAGACTAATCACTCAAGTATTAATTGCCTTGGAAAAGCTACACGCCTTCCTATTACATACATGGAGTTGTCTTTCTATGCAAAGCTAATTTTTATCAATAATATGGGCGCCCAGTCTCACGATATTATCTTTACAAATAAAGCAAGAAATAAAAACGTGTACTGTATTTTACATTTTTAACTCCTGATTTTACTGTATAATTCACTCACTTGGCGGTAATACCATCGCCATAACTACGTTACTTAAAATTATCACATTCGGTGATTCAAATACTGTCACATTCTGCCTTCACTTGTGGCGTGTCAGTTTATCAAAAATGCGCTAGAAAAGCCTAAAATAGTGAAATGCCCCACGTTGGGCGCCAGCGTTGCCTATGTGCCCTTGTATATAACAGCGTCGTATATACGAGAATCAAACTTCGGGGGGCGTTCAGTCCGGGTATGCTTTCACTAGAGCTCAAATACCAGACGGCTGCTTACAAATACAAGGACCATATGCAAAACTACAAACAAGAAATGAGTGAAAAACAAATAAAATTACCACCATTTAATAACTGAATAAAAACAACAAAACATAAAAAATATAACATAAACAAAGTCCACCCTGAACTTTACTCCCACTGTACAAGAATTTACACAGATCTGAGTGGCCTAGAAAGGTCCACTCCAAAGAATTAAAATTGTGGATCAAAATTCCACTTGTCTGATTAATATGTATGCACGCGTATAACTACGCTAGAGAAGAAATAAGTACTTTTGATGGAGATTTGCTCACAGATGGAACAGCCAATATGCTTGCAAACCCCCATACTGCAAACCATTATTATGGCTTTATGGGACACACTCGTAGAATAACATACCAACCATTAAAATTTTTACTGACACACGCAACCATTTAAAATTTAAAAACTAATTGATCTCCATCGAGATCGCAGTGAGTCAGGAAACTCCCAGCAAAACAGAAGCTTGCCCAATGGCTCATATTGCTCAACACATACATGACAACAACGTGACCGAACATCGAGACCACCTGAGGTCAATGAACATGACATTAATTAAACAAGAAATAAGATGCCTAAAACCCGATGATATTTACATGAAATACAAGCATGGATAAGCTAACACGCTGGGACTCGATCAATCAAAACGCGAACAGCACCCATTTACCGATTACAATTCTTTTATCATTAAACAGGCTTTATTTTAATATAAGATAAACAATTACGAAGAACGGAGACCTGGTCCGTGAATACTAATGAGCACAGCTTGCTCCTTATCTGATGGAGTGCGCCGGTTAGAAATACCTTCACTTACCACTCATTAACGTCTGTGTTCAAAACGTCGAAGCTTTGAGTCATGCTATTTATACGCCACCTGTTAATCGCGACACAAAATTTTTGCAGACCCAACAAAGCATTTAGGGCAGAACACAACACAAATCAACCACGGGCCGACACTCCAATCAAATATCATAGATTTTGTGTACCATAACACTAAAAGAGAAACTTCATCAACAAATAAAGTCATTGGGCATATGACCCCTCACTTAACAAAAATGCAACAAACGGCAATTAACACACAAGCCTGTGTAACAATAAAATCTATACAATAAAAAGATTTTCCACCAATTCTATTATCTACTCTAGTTAATTCAGTTTCGCTTCTGTTATGATATCGGTTCCCAATTTGCGTCGCTTATTCGCGCATTTTACGGTAGCGACACGCACTCGAGTACGCTTGCCCCGTGTACTTGACATCAACAAAAAAAATCTTCACACAGATAGAATACATGCCACGTTGCTCATGAACTAAACTAAAGTGTGTCAGTACCACAAATCATCTACAATAAAACACGAAGACAAAAATAAAATAAAATATTTACACAAAATAATATGTTCCCACAAAACCATAACCAGTTTGTCAAATAATAAATTATTTCAGTACTCATTCCTCTTTCTGCGTCGTCTCATCGAACATCGCCTGACATTCTCTCTCCAAAGTGTTTAGCTCATCTCAGACCACATGGAGCCGTAGAAACGTTGGTTCGATGTCTTTCTCTGGGTCTGGAGTTCCATCTTGACGTTGAATAAAAATAAAATGTTATTTATAGTCACACGTAATTTTCTATCTAAATTTTGCCAATAGTTACTTTATTCACCATTTGTCTAGTGCAAAATTAAACGTAGACTTTCCCTAATAGTTGTAGTCGTGGGAGACTACTAAAATCTTACCGATACACAAATTTCACACTCAGCTGTGCGCACACAACTTTATTATAATGTTTTCAATAATGACCCTATCTCTGATAAATTTAACACAGTATATCTTCACGGTATGGAAAAGAATAAGTGATCACCTCACGGTGTCACCAAGGATCATCTTCGTCGTCACTCAGACGACAGTATTTATGTGAATTTGGCAAAAAGACGGAGGGAGAGGGAAATCTCTCACTAACTTCTATAATAATGCGACTATTGGCATGCAACAGGTATCAAACAGTTTGAAAAATTATACAGGTCACAATGGGGCTATCGTGCTCTGGAATCGATCATAGATTTCGTTAATCCAATCTTTCCCGCTTTCAACTTCAAGCCGGCGTCAGACGCTCCCTTGGCGCTAAAATTGGTGACCCTCTCTGATTGGTAGTTCATGACGTCAATATCGCAGTTTAGAACAGAAGCCTCTGTCCTATGATTGGTTGAAGGTTCCTCTCATCTCTCTCATCCAGCAACTATCTTACTCGTAACGCTAGGGTGACAAAGAAATTACGGTCTGAAATGAGTCAGGACCCCAACACACCTTTGTCTGATAAAGTGTCTGTCAAACATTCCGATCTCGTCACTCCTTTGTTTCAGGACTGGGCACGTTCAAACGTACTGTCTCCACATAAGCTTGACATTTCGCAATCCAGTCTGGCCTTCCTATATGATTCTGGCAGTAAAATCAGAATATAATGAAATGAATAATTAGAATCATTAATATGCGTAGCTTATTAAGGGTTCACAACTCCCTTAGTTGGAAAAAATCGAACTTAGAGATAAAGTCGATTTTTTCCCCTAAGTCACATGGTGCAGATACTGGGTTAGCCTCCCTTCAAAGTGCTCAGTCAGTCCGCCTCTGCTAGTTGACAAGTGTTTTCCTCGTTCCAATGTTTACATTCTCGCCCATTCATTAGGACAGTACCAGTCTGCTGCTCACTTGCCCAGCGCTTCGCCTGGGGCTATTTGTTGCTTAAGGACTATTCCCCTCTCTGTTGCTCGTCTGTCGACATACCTGTCAACTCTGCTTGCTTCAAGATGTAAACAGGCCAGACGCTAATCACTTCCTCGATGTCGTGCTGGCTTCTGCTTGCCCCCCGTTCACTTGCATGATGTTGGACGATCACGTATTTAATTCGCTGCGTTATTTCTGACTTCCCAAGGCTCTCTGGTGTGATAAATTTTTAGATTTGCACTATTATATACAGACATGGTTCCTGTGCTTAATTCTTTGACTCGATATGCATTATTTCCAAGATTCCTCACTATGCTGAACGGCCCAACATACTTGGCACAGAACTTGTTGAATATCTTCTTTGCTGGATCAGATACAGCGGGTCGGCGTACGAGGACAAGCTCGTCTAATTCTAGCTCACGATGGAATCTCTTGTTTCTCACGCGGCGCAGCCTTCTGTCTGCCTGGTTCCTCATATGCACTCTGGTGCGCTCAATTCTTAAATCATGAGCTATATTGTGATCTTGTGGGCAATTAATGATGGTACTCCATGATCTCTCTGGATGCTGATTCATGTGTAATACCATAGGAATCTGTCCTGTCGATTCGTGCTTCGTAGAATTCATGCACGTCTCTACATCCTTGATCTTGTCCACCCACTTGTGATGGTCGTTAGGAATGAAGATTCTCAGGTACTTAGTGACGCATTTAATTGCCCTTTCCGAGGGATTAGCCTGGGCGTGGCGTATGCTAGATAAAATGTGCTTTACGTCCATATCCTCCATTCCTTTTTTAAATTCGGCGCTCGTAAAGTAGCTGCCATGATCAGATAATATGAATTCTGGTTTTCCAAGGATGGGAATAACTCTATTTCGTATGCGGCTAAGTACTTGTTTTGAGGTAGTTTTCTGGATTGGGCAAAGTACAACAAATTTGGAAAACACATCCAGACAAACTAATAGGTGTCGGCATCCTCGCCTTCCCTTAGGAATTGGACCGAAACAATCTAGTGCCACCATTTCACAAGGTCTCTGAGGAAGCAGTGGTTTGGGGTACTGTTTCATCAGATAATTGTTTGGCTTTGTCCTCTGACACGGGTCACATGTTTTAATAACCTCACAAATAGTCGTCCTCATGCGTGGCCAAGTAAACGTCTCCCCAATGGTCGATTCAGACTTGTCGATTCCAATATGGCCGAGACTTTCGTGGACATGCCATGTCAATCCTCGCTGTAATGACGCTGGTACCAAGATGCAATATTTAGAGTGCTCTGCATCCACAAATTTATGGAGTAAATTGTTAAAATAGTGAAACTTTCCTTCTTTAGCTCTGGCTTCACGAAATGCGGGTGTTCCTGGCGGCAATTCCCTTCTAAAATATTGGATCATTAGATACATCCATGGCTCCGCTTCCTGTTCTCTCTGGATTTCTCGTAGCTCCTCCAAAAATTCATGATCCTTGGGTGTTAATTCAATATGTTGAACACTCGCTGCTTCAACATTGTCAGGCTCAGGGTTCCTGCTAAGAGCATCCGGAATTACATTCATTTTTCCTGGGCAGTGCTCAATCTCGATATTAAATTGTTGTAAGTAAATAGACCAGCGTGTGACACGTTCACTAGCCATAGACGTTTTGAACAGAAACGTCAGTGCCTTATGGTCCGTCCTGACAACAATGGGGTACCCATAGATGATTTTTTTCCATTGTTGGAAAGCATGGAGAATAGCTAGTAGCTCCAGCTCTGTTACAGTGTAGTTGCGCTCGTGTTTCCTTAATCTGCGGCTGACAAATGCCAAATATGAGCGTTTGTGAAGGTTGGCCGGATCCTCTTGGTACAGCATAGCTCCCACTCCAATTAATGAGGCATCCGCCTGGATTATAAACTTGCGGCCAAAATCCGGATAACCGAGCTTGATACAATTTTCCAGCAAAAGTTTGGTCGCTTGGAATGACTTTTCGCAAACAGCATTCCAAAGCCATTTATTACTTTTTTTTAACATCTCTTGCATGGGTGCTACTGTTTCAGTATAGCCAGGGCAGTTCTCCTTAAAGAATCCCGTTACGCCTAAAAGCACGGATGTGTTTTACTCTCGTAGGAGTCGGGAAATTCTTTATAGCCTCGAGCTTGGCAGGGTTTGGTCTGACTCCCTCCTGGTCTATTATGTGGCCTAAATATAGAATCTCGCTTTTGAAGAAGTGCGATTTCTTTAAGTTGATTTTAAAATTTGTTGTTCTCAGATTTTCCAACAATTTATCCAAATTTCTCATGTGTGTGTCAACGTTGTCCGATGCCAGCAGGATATCATCAATGTAGCGAACGGTCATCTCTTTCACCTCCTCAGTAAGATTTCGATCTAAAGCTCGTATCAACGCACACCCAGCAGTTCTCACACCGAAAGGCATACGGACAAAATAATACGTTTGGTTATCAAACAAGAAGCCCGTAAGTAGTTGTGACTTCTCATCTAATTCAATATGGTGGAAGGAATTTGTCAGGTTCACTGAACTGTAAATACTTTTATTTTTAAAACCTTTTAGGACATCTCTGATAATCGGCGCCGTGTCGTATTCCGGAAATATAAGTCGCTGGTTCAAATTTCTGGCATCCAGACATAATCTGATGGAACCATTCGGCTTGGAAACTGCCAAAATTGCATTTAAGTAAGGTGTAGGTGCCTTCTTAATAACCCCTGCCTGCAACATGCCATCTATTATTTGTTTCACCTGGCTGCGATGTTTTTCAGGAATAGGATACAGTCTACTCCTGAAAGGTGACCAATCCTGAACTTGCATCGAATATTGAAAATTTAGTATCTTCCCTGGAATCGTATCAAAAACTGCCTTGTGTTTCCTTAAAATTCCTTCTAACTGTTTCTTATGCTCACTCCCAAGTTGAACATCTCTGAGCCGCTCCTGTAATATCTCTTCAAAATAAGCCTCGTTATCATCTCCTTCCGTCAGTAGGGACCATAGTTCCTGGGACTCGCCCTCTTCAAGTTCTACAACAGCTGTGCCAATGACGTCACCCTCGGCCTCCTGTACCTCTTCGTTCGTCTCTTCCTGGATCGCTTCTAGTGTCCATGAACTCACATCCCTTCCTGTGGTGATCTCATCCATATGCAAACCCACGTTATTTAAATTTACAAACTCTCTGAAACTGACTGTATTCTTGTGCAGATCTATCACGGCTTGATAGTCGCAAATGAAGTTGGCTCCAAGAATAATATTAAAGCTCATCTTTGCCATTACGATGAAGGTCTGCCCAAATGTGTGCTCCAAAATATCAAGTTCAAGGTAGGCTTGATTTTTGCAAGTGACAGAGCGTTCAGGAATTACGCCTCTCACTTTGAGTTGTGGCACGGGAATCATAGCAATCTTTTGACTCCGTCCCAACTCTCGAATTAGGGCCTCAGATACCAGACTAATCTGCGACCCCGTATCTAATAAGCACCTGACCTTTAATCCACCAATCCTGGCGTATATAACCGGCAATTGTTTAATAATGTCGTTCCGCGGTTTCACCGTCTCCTCCAGGCAATCCTCCGGTAAAGCGATCCATTCCTCTATGTGTGCGACGATCCAATCTCCTCCTCCCACATGCTGTTGCAATCCCAGGCTGTCTCCAATCTCACTTATCAAACTTTTTTTTTACAGCCTCGACCTCTATTATCCTGAGGTCGAGTACTCTCCTGATGATCCTGCTGTCGCTGTAGACTTTCAGCCCCCTCGGTCTGAATGTCGGGATTTACTCTGTTGTCAATAGCATTTTCCCAGCGTCCTTGCTCATTCCCCTCATTGGCATGAATTTCCTCTAAGTATTTCTGCGATTGAGCATGCCTATCATTCCAGTCGTCTCGGTAGCTTCTAGAGTCCTCACGATTCTGAAATCTGCGGTCTTGCCATCTCTGATTTTCATTCCGATCTCCCCATCTCCTGTATGGTACATCTTGTCTCCGATTGTCCCTCCATTGTTGAAATCCTCGTTTTTGGAATCTATTCTGTCCTTGGAACTGTCTGTTGTTATTACGGTTGTTATCGTAATGTTGGCGCTGTCTTTTCTCGACATCATCCTGACCTCTCACGGGTGTTGAAATGTTTGTATTTGTATTGGTAGCCTGGGATCTTGTGTTTATCTGGCTCGGCTTAATCACCTCGGTTGTATTTACCATTTCGACCTGTCTTCCAACTCTATTGTGTAAGTGGGACGTGGTTTCATCTATCTGGCGCAGGATCTGTTCAGCGTGTACCGCGTCTGAAACGTTAGCTGCGACCAATACCTGCTGAACGTTAACGGGAAGCTGGCGTCCGATAGTCATGACTAGCTCGGCCTCACTTAAAGGATTATCCAGATCTTTAAATTTAAGGAGCTGTGATGAAAAAAAATCTGAATACTTAGTTTGCTGAGTAGATTGGTACTTTCTGGAGTACAATTCCATTCTTAACCCCTGTTGATATGAAGACGACCAATATTTTCGAAGGAAAGCATGCTTGAATGCATCTACGCTTTCAAACGTGTATTTGAAGCTCAAGTACCACGTTAAAACATTTCCAGTTAAAAATTTTTCCATCATGCGCAGTTGCCGGGCGGGAGCTATATCATTATCATTATAATAATGTTCGACTTCCCGCAAGAATGCCTTGGGTGTGACTCCAGAATTTTCCATAAACTTAGCCGGTTTGAATTCATTAGAACGGATGATTTGTACAAGTTGAGGGTGCTGATTACCGTCATGTGGTGTAGAACTTCTCCCTATGTGATTACGAAATTCTTCCGTGTTCCGAGCAAGTGGACTTTCCGTGTCAACCTGACTACCAGTTGAATGAGTCGCCCCCGGGCTATCTCTGTCTCCATCTCTTGCTTTCTCGCCTAATGACCCTGCATTATGTTCCATAGAAAATAATTCTGCTTTTATCAGCCTGTCACCTTGTTCTTTAAATTTTGCTTTTATCTCATCTTCTAACGTCTGTATCCGTGTGTGGTTCTCCCCCAGCTTCTTAATTACCGCCAACCTTTCTTCCTTGGAGTCCTTACATAATTTTTGCCAATCCTTTCTAACGTTTTCTATCTTCAGATTATTAGTGTACTGGCTCACTTCGATCCGTTCCAAGCGATCCTCCATGCGTACATTGTTTTCTTCAATAGTGGCTTTTAATCCCTCCCGGTCTACTTCTGCATTTTTCCAGCAATCTGTTGATTGGTTTTCGAGACGGTCTATGTCTTTTATAAGGCCGGTCACGTTTTCATCTACCGCCTTTATCTGTTCCTGTATAACTACGGTTATTTTCTCCACTTTATTAAATCTGTTTTGTAACCTGTCCTGTGCAGTTATAATTTCGCTATTTTTAGTTGTGCATGCCAATTCAATCTGTGCCAATTTTGCCAGAACTGTATCGTCTAAGTTATTAAGTTTAGCGTTAAACTGATCCTCAAGTTGTTTTATCTGTTTAACCTGCTTCTCATTGTTCTTACTTACATCTAAGGCGAGTAGTATAAGCTGTTTCCTTGTATGTTCTTTCATTTCAACCACTACATTATCGAGTTGCTCAGTGTTGCGACTGTTTTGCGCGTCTAGTTGAGAGTTTATTGATTCACTTTGTTGTGTCAATTGAGAACTAATATTATCATTCTGTAGAGCTAATTGTGCATTAATACTATCATTTTGAAGCGCTAATTGTGTGCCAATAGATTCATTAATTTGGGCTTTGATCACCGCTGACTGTTCAACCCTACTACTGTCTATTTGTGCCTTAAATGTTTCACTCTGTGCTATTAATTCCGCTGATTGTTCAGCCCTGCTACTGTCTATTTGTGCCTTAAATGTTTCACTCTGTGCTATTAATTCCGCTGATTGTTCAGCCCTGCTACTGTCTATTTGTGCCTTAAATTCAGCCGTCATCTCCTGCCGTAACAACACCATTTGCAGCTGAGTGCGTGCCGCAGCGCTCTCTACAACCTGTCTTATATCGTCTAAAGAAGCCATCACCACAATACACTTGAGAAAATAGAGAAAATGCCAATTGGCGATGTTCTCCGATACGTGCATACATATTAACACACATTTATATCAATTTACACATACTCAGTTCGTTTAAATTTATAAACACAATCCCATTAATCCAATAGCATCCCTGAGTATCCTTCATTTTACATAATTTAAAACTTAACCCACTACATTCAGTTATTAAATGCTAGCCTTACAAAACGCTACAAGAACAGACTAATCACTCAAGTATTAATTGCCTTGGAAAAGCTACACGCCTTCCTATTACATACATGGAGTTGTCTTTCTATGCAAAGCTAATTTTTATCAATAATATGGGCGCCCAGTCTCACGATATTATCTTTACAAATAAAGCAAGAAATAAAAACGTGTACTGTATTTTACATTTTTAACTCCTGATTTTACTGTATAATTCACTCACTTGGCGGTAATACCATCGCCATAACTACGTTACTTAAAATTATCACATTCGGTGATTCAAATACTGTCACATTCTGCCTTCACTTGTGGCGTGTCAGTTTATCAAAAATGCGCTAGAAAAGCCTAAAATAGTGAAATGCCCCACGTTGGGCGCAGCGTTGCCTATGTGCCCTTGTATATAACAGCGTCGTATATACGAGAATCAAACTTCGGGGGGCGTTCAGTCCGGGTATGCTTTCACTAGAGCACAAATACCAGACGGCTGCTTACAAATACAAGGACCATATGCAAAACTACAAACAAGAAATGAGTGAAAAACAAATAAAATTACCACCATTTAATAACTGAATAAAAACAACAAAACATAAAATATATAACATAAACAAAGTCCACCCTGAACTTTACTCCCACTGTACAAGAATTTACACAGATCTGAGTGGCCTAGAAAGGTCCACTCCAAAGAATTAAAATTGTGGATCAAAATTCCACTTGTCTGATTAATATGTATGCACGCGTATAACTACGCTAGAGAAGAAATAAGTACTTTTGATGGAGATTTGCTCACAGATGGAACAGCCAATATGCTTGCAAACCCCCATACTGCAAACCATTATTATGGCTTTATGGGACACACTCGTAGAATAACATACCAACCATTAAAATTTTTACTGACACACGCAACCATTTAAAATTTAAAAACTAATTGATCTCCATCGAGATCGCAGTGAGTCAGGAAACTCCCAGCAAAACAGAAGCTTGCCCAATGGCTCATATTGCTCAACACATACATGACAACAACGTGACCGAACATCGAGACCACCCGAGGTCAATGAACATGACATTAATTAAACAAGAAATAAGATGCCTAAAACCCGATGATATTTACATGAAATACAAGCATGGATAAGCTAACACGCTGGGACTCGATCAATCAAAACGCGAACAGCACCCATTTACCGATTACAATTCTTTTATCATTAAACAGGCTTTATTTTAATATAAGATAAACAATTACGAAGAACGGAGACCTGGTCCGTGAATACTAATGAGCACAGCTTGCTCCTTATCTGATGGAGTGCGCCGGTTAGAAATACCTTCACTTACCACTCATTAACGTCTGTGTTCAAAACGTCGAAGCTTTGAGTCATGCTATTTATACGCCACCTGTTAATCGCGACACAAAATTTTTGCAGACCCAACAAAGCATTTAGGGCAGAACACAACACAAATCAACCACGGGCCGACACTCCAATCAAATATCATAGATTTTGTGTACCATAACACTAAAAGAGAAACTTCATCAACAAATAAAGTCATTGGGCATATGACCCCTCACTTAACAAAAATGCAACAAACGGCAATTAACACACAAGCCTGTGTAACAATAAAATCTATACAATAAAAAGATTTTCCACCAATTCTATTATCTACTCTAGTTAATTCAGTTTCGCTTCTGTTATGATATCGGTTCCCAATTTGCGTCGCTTATTCGCGCATTTTACGGTAGCGACACGCACTCGAGTACGCTTGCCCCGTGTACTTGACATCAACAAAAAAAATCTTCACACAGATAGAATACATGCCACGTTGCTCATGAACTAAACTAAAGTGTGTCAGTACCACAAATCATCTACAATAAAACACGAAGACAAAAATAAAATAAAATATTTACACAAAATAATATGTTCCCACAAAACCATAACCAGTTTGTCAAATAATAAATTATTTCAGTACTCATTCCTCTTTCTGCGTCGTCTCATCGAACATCGCCTGACATTCTCTCTCCAAAGTGTTTAGCTCATCTCAGACCACATGGAGCCGTAGAAACGTTGGTTCGATGTCTTTCTCTGGGTCTGGAGTTCCATCTTGACGTTGAATAAAAATAAAATGTTATTTATAGTCACACGTAATTTTCTATCTAAATTTTGCCAATAGTTACTTTATTCACCATTTGTCTAGTGCAAAATTAAACGTAGACTTTCCCTAATAGTTGTAGTCGTGGGAGACTACTAAAATCTTACCGATACACAAATTTCACACTCAGCTGTGCGCACACAACTTTATTATAATGTTTTCAATAATGACCCTATCTCTGATAAATTTAACACAGTATATCTTCACGGTATGGAAAAGAATAAGTGATCACCTCACGGTGTCACCAAGGATCATCTTCGTCGTCACTCAGACGACAGTATTTATGTGAATTTGGCAAAAAGACGGAGGGAGAGGGAAATCTATCACTAACTTCTATAATAATGCGACTATTGGCATGCAACAGGTATCAAACAGTTTGAAAAATTATACAGGTCACAATGGGGCTATCGTGCTCTGGAATCGATCATAGATTTCGTTAATCCAATCTTTCCCGCTTTCAGCTTCAAGCCGGCGTCAGACGCTCCCTTGGCGCTAAAATTGGTGACCCTCTCTGATTGGTAGTTCATGACGTCAATATCGCAGTTTAGAACAGAAGCCTCTGTCCTATGATTGGTTGAAGGTTCCTCTCATCTCTCTCATCCAGCAACTATCTTACTCGTAACGCTAGGGTGACAAAGAAATTACGGTCTGAAATGAGTCAGGACCCCAACACACCTTTGTCTGATAAAGTGTCTGTCAAACATTCCGATCTCGTCACTCCTTTGTTTCAGGACTGGGCACGTTCAAACGTACTGTCTCCACATAAGCTTGACATTTCGCAATCCAGTCTGGCCTTCCTGTATGATTCTGGCAGTAAAATCAGAATATAATGAAATGAATAATTAGAATCATTAATATGCGTAGCTTATTAAGGGTTCAAAATATACCCATACATTTAGGAGAAAGTGGGCTATATGTTCTTTGCTGAACATCTTGTTTGGCCCTGTGTTGATCTCATAAGTCTACTTTCATTTTTTGCAAAAATCGAAAGTAGGCTAATAATGAATAAATGAATAAATATATACGGTAATGAATTTTTGGCTAAAACTTTGTAATACCTTCCTGAAGAATGTAAACATATTAATAGTAGGATGATACCAATAAATTAATCGAATAATATAGCAGAAGTACCCGTTCTTTGAACGGTCTTCGGTATTAATAACCAGACGTTATCAATTGAGCTACTGTTGCAATGGTTAGGGGCTTGTCATTCCTTCGTAAGTTTATCAGAGCGAAGTTAGTTTTCTGGGAATATCACAGACACTGTTAATTTAAGGGCCTTAAAATGTGGTTTTCGGAGACCCTTTATAGACTCACGAATTTTCTGTCTCACATTGAGAAGCGCAACGTATGCTTTGGTCGTCCTTCTAGGATAATTTTTATATTTCGCCTATTTTAGCATGTTTTTTTTGGAAAAGTTTTTCCCTATACCCATCCGTCTATGAGAAGTACGCTGATGAGTTTAAAAAAACAATTAGTGTATTGACTCTCATGGATATCGTACCTGATTTTACCAAGACCAACTACAATACTCAGACCTTAATATAGAAAAAACATGGCGGCGATGGTTGCCCTACCAATAGCTAAGATCATGTCATCGGGGTTGTCACAGTTCGTGTAAATTATTATTTTTACTCACCTACGAGCATAAAAGATATCACAAGACGAGACTAGGTTCCGAAGAAATATGCATCAATAATTTAGACTTACCTGAATTAATTTATCTATATAGTGCTGGCCTCGAATTATAGGTTTCTTCGTCTTCACCCAAGGGGCAGCTACAATAGTCTCACTGTTTCTGTCGTTGAATAAGAAGCTTTTTGGCGAGTTATAACGATTTGTATTTAAGTTAAGTAATTATAGATTAATATTATTAGCATAAAATCAAACAGATTCTAAAGTAGGAGAGAAGAAAGTACCCGGTTACTGAATTGCTGTCCCAGCACATGAAGAGTATTTGTGTACACAATCGGAATGAGAATAGTTGCCTGAAATAATCGAACCAACGCTATTGAGATACAATTCAATTAAGACCTCTCGTAGAAATGTCTAAAATCTCGGCTAAAACATCACACCGAATTAATTGATTGAAATATGCAAAGAAGTCGTCGTGTGGATATCTGAACATAATTATGGAGATTACCACACACAAAGGACACGATAATATGTTACCATCTAACCTATTAAACATTCGCTGTTACCATTTGGAATATTTGTACGCTGGAAATAGTAGATTTAGTAAAGTAATGTAGGTAGGAAAGCACCATCTCCCTCTTACAGAATTATCGCGGCACACTATCTCGCAATATAAGTACATAATTGGCAAGTTACTCACAACACTTAATTACACACATCATAATAAAAAATAACTTGCAAACTGTAAGAATCACAAAAGTATGAATAATGACGGAACAAAATGAGTTCACTGTTTGGCACAGGGGAAACATCTTCCTTAACCAATAAAACAGAAGTTCACTGTAATATTTGGCGTGTATACAAGGCAGTGTAGAACATCTGCTAGACTGGTAAGGATTTACGGAGGCACATGAAGCTGAGCGTTCAAGATAATGTCTTGACGTAGATGCTCATTGCGTTTTCCCTTTACGTACTTAAGTTCGACACACCGGTACTGAAGAGTGCTAAGCTATTATTATATTGTCACTAACTAGCAAATCATTGCGGTGAATATTCTTGAGACACTTCTATTAATGCTTTAGTCTTAGGTACTTCAACATCTGCAGTAAATGACACAATGCTATCGGCCGACTGAACAATCATCACACAAACGAACCACTCCATAATAAGCGTATTATCACATATTTACGTACGATTGCAGTACATTAACGCGAACTGGACTTAACAGACATACTGAAGACACTAATAATTACAGATGAGCAATAGTTTATCCCAACTTTCATCAAACGAAGGTAATCAAAGCTAATATTGTATCCCAGCAACGAATGTAAACAAACAATATGCCGGGGCTTCAGCATTCGCCATTTTCACACTTTCGAGACCTGCATTAAGGTCTGAGTATTGTAGTTGGTCTTGATTTTACGATGCTCAAAGCATCCGAACACGAGTTATAGGCGTACATAGAGATACACCGAAAGACAGACAGACAAATCCACTTTTTGCTTGCATCCGTCAAAAAACATTCCGAAACGCGTAAAAGAAACAAAATTGAAAATTGAACGAACAAACAAACAATCATGTATTTATAGATGGGAGTATTTAGTACAGCATATCTGCGAGAGCAACGGCACCTAGTGGCCACGAGGCAAACTAACTCTATTGACTCACGGCCGACTGAATTCGCTCATGACTACAACCACTGCCATCGTAATGCACAGGCCGTAAGGCTCCTACTGTGACGTCATGCCTAGGGTCGTTACAGTCGCAGCAGCAGTCAGATAGCTCCCTTCACACGCAGTCTCTTCAAACATAATATAAATTACGCTCCCGCTTCAAGACGTAGAAAAATAGCAATGCTATTTAGGGCTGATTGGCACTTCCATCCGTTACCACTACATACGCCTAATTATCGCTCCGCTTGTTCGAACCCGGCCGATGTAGCTGGTATTTTGAGAGTGAACAAAATGGTACATTGCCGGTACATTTACTAGGACGTTGAAACACACAAAGAGGGATACATTGCTGTCTTTTGACGTCGAGAATAAGATCTATTCTTGGCCATTTTCTCGTTGTTCACCGCTTTGAAAAGGTTTATGGTAGATGCCTGAGAAAACCCCACATCACACTTGGCTATTCAACAGATCACGTCCTAAACTGCTCGTGGATAACAAAGCACAATGTAACCTATCTCTAACTGTAATCAATGCACAGGCCACCCTCAAGGTGACTTAAACAGGGACTATCCTAACAGCACTTATTTTCTATGACTCAATCTAACTTGTTTCTTGCATTAGGAATTTACAATGGATTGTAATTTTGAAATCAGGTATCAATAACCTACAGTACATACACCAGGTGCTAACAATCCCATTAATGTAAATACAGTAGCCTACACTAATGCTGCCACGAAATCATTACCATATTCACTTGAGCTTGATCGAGAGACCATTCTCACAAATAATGTAACTTGGACTGACTTCGGTAGGTACTGAATACTGGATATCGCTTCTCTGATTTACATAGGTAAGTAACTTAACCTCATCATTATCATATTAGAAATGATTCCAGTCCTAGCATAAGCTGAAGATTGGGAACTTCTTACAATAATTGAAACCATATTAACTTACAACCTACCATCAAGGCGATTAGCTCTTCTCTCCCGAAGAATGGTATCTTATTTTCAGGGAAATGTTAACACACACTCCTGTTTTCCCCGTAATGTACAAATAATTTCTAGGAATGTTGTGTATGCATTGCTTTCTTAAATTGTCGTGGTGGGGAAGGAGAAGCAAGCCACATTATCATTTCTTTCATAATACCGGTAGTTGCTATAAACAAACTGTTGACATACCTGCGACCTGGGAAGGAGGTTTCCTGAACTAACAACATGTTATTACCATCCAAAAAACCTTGTATGAGTCGAAATAATAAGTGATATAGAGTCCTAACTAAAACATAACCTTCTGTGTGATAAACATGCAACGCAAAATTTGCGTAGATACAATAACCTACCTACAAAATGAACATTTGTTTCAGAAAATAAATAATCCTCATTCTAGATGACGTAAGTAGAAGCGTTCTCAAGTATCACTTTTCACGCGGATACTCATTCATAAAAGATATAAACAACACAGCACGAAGCAAAATGGTCGCTATCTCTACCCCCTACCGATCAGCTGATCAATCGCTAAGAGTCGCTGCATGATGGCCTGTACATTACGATGGCAGTGCTACAACATATTACCCAGATGTCCAAATATGGTTATATCAACCACACGGTATCAAACAAAATCATCCTTTACGATGCACCCGTTTATCGAAAAAAGAAAAAGAATGAGTTAAAATGTGCTCTCAAACTAAATTCACCTAACATGAACTTCCTGACGTGAAAATACAATTGAAAACCACGTAGACGAAACCCAACACACGTCACATAAAAACTGACCCTCACCGTTGTGTAAAGTCCCCATCCACAGGAAGACCACTTTAATAAATTATAAAAGCTTGTGGTGCATGAAAATTCAGTTGTGTTTAGTCTCGAATGGCCCAAATTCCTGAAAGCCGCAAAAATACTATTTCAATTCAGGAAGTTTTGAAAATAATGTTGCTATTTGGAGATATAATAGACCTTGTGTACGACATATCGCACGTGCAAGTCGCGTGAAAAAATTCTAGGGTCCCTCTTGACCCCCTTAAGCGCATTGATGAATTTTAGAGTCTAAGTTGGTTCCATAATAACCTTATAGTCATTTGCAAACTTTCACAGAAATGTAATAAATAGAGTGGCATTGTATTGCTTCTTACAGAAATAGTTGGAAAGTTGGATGACATCTCTTGAGATACTGTTGTCATGGTTACCGGTTGCATTCCTTCATTAGTTTATTAAGTGAAATTAGTTTTCTGGGAATATCTCAGAAACTGTTGGGTTTAGAGCCTTAAAATGTAGTTTAGGGCTCCCAAGTCTGGTTTATGACACCATGGGGCTGAAAATGAACTTTATCTAGTCGTTATACACCATAATATGATAATAATAGTCATAATAATAATAATAATAATAATAATAATAATAATAATAATAATAATAATAATATAGGGATATAATTGACCTTCCGTACCACACCTGCACGTGTAAATCGCGTGAATAAATTCTAGAGTACACCTTGACCCCCTTGAGCACATTATAAGTATTGATGAAGGTTACAGTCTAAGTTGGTTCCTTGATAACGTTATAGCCATTTGCAAACTTTTAGAGTAATGTAATACATGGAATTGCATTGAGTCTTACATAAATAGATGGACCTCTGAGATTCTGTTGCCATGGTGACCTGCTTTCATTCTTTCATTAGTTTATTGAATGAAATTCGTTTTCTGGGAATATCTCAAAAACTGTTGGTTTTAGGCAGGGCTAGATTTGTGACGGTACGCACCGGTACGCCGTACCGAAACCTCTGATCGGAGGAAAAGTTGAATCAAAACTAGATTGCTATTTTGTCCACTGATTCATTTTAAAGGTGTTCAGAAATGCATAAAAATATCGTTTTTAGAACTCTATATTTCAATATTCCATAAAGACCCCACCACCTACCCACCACCACCATCCAGTAGCCCACAGTACCGGAACCTCTCTTTTTACAAATCAAGCACTGGTTTTAGGGCCTTAAAATGTCGAACCATGAGCTGGACACTCCTAGGAAGATGCAAACAGCTGAGTGAAGGACAGCTGCTTGACAAGACGGGTATCGGAGACAATTTTCTTCAATCACTAGTGATTACGTTAATGAAGCTACAGGCTACTGAGATAAACAGGAAAGTAGGTTTGGAATGCCGACTTGTCTAGTTGATTTTACCAAGAATATAAATCAGCTAATTACAACACGATCAGTCAGCTGACTTCCCAGTCACGTGTACCGCCTAGAATACTCGACCGGTGATGCCACTGTTTACTAGACTCTTCACAAGAATCAAAATATAATGTTGATATCTCCAGCGGTTCAGGGGACCAAGGTTACAACTTCCTATATTTGGCAGCAGTTTAAAAGGACATTAAGCTTAATTGCCAAGAATGATAAACAGACGTGCCCAAACTTCTGCTTTGTTCGATTTTGGCCTACTTTGGACCACGGGAAACAATTGGCTTGCTGATTAGTCCTTTTTTCTTCTCCCAGAAATATTTCATCCATTCATTGTGGATTCTCTTCCTTTCTTCCGACCAGATGTTCTTGGCTCTTCTCCTTTGCTTTTCCTGGAACCCCTTGAATGCATCAATAGTAATTCGAAACACCTCTCTATTCCAGATCTCATTTGGACTGACCCCAACTTCATCCATATCCTTTCTTATTTCATCTACCCATTTTGTAGTCGCTTTTATCTTGGTGATGTAATTAATGATTTTCTTAGTTAGTCGACTATCGCTCATTCTCGTAAGGCGTCCATATAACTTCAATATTCTCTTTCGTATGGTATCTGTGATTTTTTCTGCTTGTCCGCAAAGATCTTTGTTTCGCCTCTTCCGCCATGTACCGTCGTTTCTATTTTTGGGTCCTAAGATCTTCCTCAAGATTTTTCTTTCTTTCTTCTCCAGTTCCTCTAATTCACCTTTCTTATTCAGTATCAAACATTCTGAACTATACAATCCCTCAGGCTTGACAACCGTGGTATGGTGCCCAAACTATTAAAATACAAACTCATTCTGTCAGTTTGTATCCTTGATTTGAAAATCCACCCAATATCTTCAAACTTTTTCAGTCTAGTTACTGATTACTGTGATATACTTAATTTTGAGAAATTTAGTGTTCATGTTATTATTTTATTAATTCTTGACGACAGCTACTTTTGGCTTTTCAACTTTTACAAGGCACATTATTGAAAATATATGATTTTATGATTCACATACTTTTCTGGGAGTCATAAGAAGTTGATTACAAGTTGAATTGTCACTGCTGCACCGGATTTTTTTTCTGACGTATATAAATGACTTTTCTTCTTGCTCATCCGATGACGACCGCCATGACACATAGATGTCCTACACGGTCATACCCGTTGCCAACATGCCGATGCAAAATACACGACACGACACACGTAACTTTGTAATTATGTGAAAAAAGAAATAATTGGCAAAACCATTGGCCTGGATAAAGATTATTGATGCGTGACTGCCCCCACTGTGCCTGATAAAAACCAGGGGTGTTTATATTAGCTAACGCGGTCGGCATGGCCACGCTACCTAACCATTATTGGTCTAGGTGAAAACTATTGGTCTGGATGATAATATTAGTCTAGGAGCTAGTTATGTCGCAACTTCCACAATCCATGCTTAGTTTAAGACTGACGGTTGAAACTTGGCGAACTTTCGCATTAACTTGACGACGCTCTTTTGGTTTTCTATTCTTCTTAATCTTCTTATTCTTCTTCTTGGCTACCACCATGGCTAACACCTTCTTATCCTGTACAATCCTGAAGAGTTCCGTGGAAGACAACCCAAACCACGTTCGTAAATTTTCCATCTAAGTAATTCGTCTCCTTCCCGGTCCACGCTGACCTTCAATTTTACCCTGAAGTATAACTTGGAGCAGATGGTATTTTATATTCCTCATCATGTTTTTCTATATCGGATACGAAATACAGGGCGCCCGAGAATGTTCTCCGCAGTGGGTACGTGCAGCTGCGAGTGGTTGAGTCATGAGTTTAGTTGGCTGCACTGTGGCCTTGAAAGGGGGATTCCCGCGTGTGGGCTGTCAGTGTGTATTACAGTAAGCGAGCGTTCAGATAGATTATTGGAAGAGTGCAACAGTACACAGGCGGTAATGTTTACTACTGAAGAGAGGTTTTTTTTGGTGTGGAATACGTTTTTCGCGAAGGTGATCGGTTTACAGAAAATGTAAATTTAAGATTTCAGGCGCGGTTTCCTAATTCAAAGTATCCAAACCGTGGTACCGTTCGGGATTTGGTAAGTAAATTCCGTGTGACTGGCTCAGTTCACGATGTACCGGGAACAGGCAGGTCTACGCTTTTAACAGACGAAAAACTTGATGAAATCTTCTATATAATGCTGCGTAGTCCAAGTAAATCAATACAAAATTAGCTCAACAAACAGGAATCTCTAAATCGACAGCACATAAAGCTGTAAGAGACAAGCTTCAGTTGTTTGTTCCCTTATTGGAAAGGGGTGTACCAAATGGATGTGGTACATCCTAAGGGATTTAGACAGAATGAAATTTCGGGCACAAGAGGTGATAATGAAGGACAGTGCGGGAAAAGACCAAAAAGTTAAGATTTAGATTTAAATGATATTTATTTAATATAAAGCGAATATGTCGCCAGGAATGATAGCTTCAAAGAAATTACTTTAAAAATTGACAATAAAAAATAGTAACAATTAAAAAGTACTTGTTTCTCCAGGAAACGTAAATAGAGCAGTGACTAACTTTAAAGGATTAAATATAAAATTACTAAAAAAAGAAGCATAATAATTTAAATTCATCCCAGAGTGGATTAAAATAAAATACTCTTCTGACGGAAAGAATCCGGGCAGAATTAAAGAAGTGAAAGGGTACCACCTCTTCAAAGGTACGATACAAGAAGTATCAGAACTCCTTAACCATCTTCCGAAGGTAGGCCGGCAGTCGGAGGTCCTCAGTAGCTGGCGGTAATTTAGTGCGCCCGCTCGGGCGGTGCGAGGTCAGTCTGGCATGTTCCAGGGTTCCGGGTTCGGAACTAGAGTAGCTGATGATAGGTTCTCCTTAAAATAGCGACCAGCATAGAGAGGCTCTTGGTAATACCTCCTGCGGCTGGTGAAATGATGTCCTCAAAATTACGATTTGCAGAGTAGATCTGTGTTGAAGATTTTGGTTGAAGTGCAGGCTGATGAATTTAGACTGCCCGGCCAGGCCGCCAGGTCCAGCAGAGAGATTATGCCGGCGGAGAAGAGACTCCGGCAGCCAGAGGTACCCCGAGAGGGCAGTAACCCCAGCAGGGATGACGTGAGCAGATGTGAACAGTTGAGAAGAGTGGACGAGAGTAGGCACTGTAGGCCGGGGGACCTCAGGCTATATAGCGGTAGTGACGTCAGCGCGCCGAACCTTCTAGCATGAAGGTGTGGCGAGAGAGCAGCCAATCACAGCACAGCCCCATGCACATTGCGAGCGTTACCGCTGGAGAGAGCTCAGTGCTCGTGAGAAAATGTGACGGTATGGTACGTCTAGAAAGACACTACAGAAAAAAGGTGAGTTGACATGAATATTACAGAAAAGCAATTAAATTGAAACACCAATATTAAACAAATCAGAACACCACGTTCAGACTGCAATTCACGAAATAAAAAATAATGGGGCAGAAAATTGAACGTGTGTTTCACACCGTAAGGGAAACATAGCCAACAAAAAACATTCGCAAAGCGAACATGCTGGGAGGGGCGAGAAAAAATTGCAGTAAGAAAGCGCAGAAGTTAGGCCTCGCGTGGCAAAGGAGCAATCATGGTGATTGGCCTAAGAAAATGACCAGCAGAAGTCTGCAGTTTTACCACGCGAACCCTACCATCTCTGCCAGGAAAGCACTCAACAACCCCACCCAAATTCCAAACAAGAGGAGGACTAGGGTCTTTCAAAAGCACCAAGTCCCCCACCTGAAGGTTAGAGCAGGAAACAAGCCATTTGCCACGCTGCTGAAGCAAACCGAGGTATTCCAACCTCCAGCGACGCCAAAAATTGTTGCGCAAACTTTCAATTTTGCGCCAAGAAATGGCTAAAGAAGATTGAGAATTAGAATATAACAAAGGTGGGGAGGCAGTCAATGGACCACCGATAAGAAAATGGCCCGGCGTTAATGGTAGAAGATCTGAAGGGTCATTAGATAAGGGTGATAAAGGACGAGAATTAATTATGCCCTCAATAAAAATAATTAAGGAATTAAACTCTTCATGAGAAAGGGGGGTGTGGCCACAAACACGTCTAAGGTGCTTCTTGGTGAGTTTCACACAAGACTCCCACCGTCCACCTTGATGGGGTGCATAAGGGGGGATGAAGTGCCACTTGAAATTTCTCTGGTGAGCATAATCAGTAATCCTTTCCAGCGCTGCATTTTGAGTAAGAGCTCTCTTAATTTGCTCAGAAGCTCCGATAAAATTTTTAGCATTGTCGGAGAATACTTCTGAAGGAAGCCCTCGGCGAGCAGAAAATCTGGCAAAAGCTGCCAAAAAATAAGCAGTAGAGGCGTTGGTAACTAGTTCTAAGTGAACTGCTCCGGTGACCATACATACAAACAGCGACATATAGAGTTTTCCAAAAATACATTTTTTGGCCTCAGGAGAATTTTTTCTGTAAACAAAAGGCCCGGAATAATCCACCCCCGTAAAGGCAAAAGGTCTAGCAGGCGCAGATCTAAAGTTGGGAAGATCACCCATGAGCTGAGTAGTAATTTTAGGGTTGGATTTAAAACATGGAATACACTTCCGGATAACAGAGGTAACTTCATGGACTCCGTTTATGGGCCAATACCTTTCACGAATGACAGAAAGTAATGTACGAGTTCCAGCATGAAGATGCTGGTAATGATACTGACGAATGATTAGAGAAGTGACATGATGCTTTGAAGGAAGAATAATTGGGTGTTTTTTATCCTCGGAAAGATCAGCCAAAGATAAACGTCCTCCAACTCTTAGTAAACCATCAGTGTCCAAAAAAGGGGCGAGTGATGAAAGCCTACTCGATTTCTTAGGGGATTGACCTTGGGACAACACCTGACATTCTTCAGAGAATATTTCTTGTTGAGTAAGCCATAAGATTTTTGTAGTGGCTAAACCTAATTCAGAAAGGGTTAAATATGGCTTAGGAAAAAGGGGTTGTTCTACCACAAAATATTTCCATCGAAGGAGATAAGCCATAATCCTCACCAATTTATGGAAAGAGGAATATCGCTGCAAGAGAAGGGGAGAGTCAGAAACGAGAAGAGAAGATCCAGTAATCTTACCAACATCCGGCAAGTCTGATAACTCCGGAAGAGGAAAATTTGGCCAAGCGGAAGGTTCTTGCAGAAGCCAAGGGGGACCGTGCCAGTATAATGTCAGGTTAGCCAACATAAGAGGGGAACATCCCCGAGAAATGACATCTGCAGGATTCTCCTTGCCAGATACATGATGCCATTGTTCAAAGTTAGACAATTGTTGAATTTTGGACACTCTATTAGCTACAAACACCTGCCAATGCGAGGAAGGTTTGGCAATCCATGCCAACGTGATGGCTGAGTCACTCCAAAAGTAAGGTTTGCTAAATCGGATCTTCAAAGATTGGCGGATTTTGACCGATAATTCAACCGCCAAAAGAGCAGCACAAAGTTCCAGTCGTGGCAAGGATAAGGATTTAAGAGGGGCCACCTTTGACTTAGCGCAAATTAAATTGGAAAAGAAATATGACTGGTCAAAATTGCGGCAAACAATATACGCACAACACCCATAAGCTTTCAATGAGCTATCGGCAAAGATGTGAAGTTCATATCCTCCACAAGAGGGAAAGGGAATAATCACTCGCGGGATAATGACATTGGAGAGATCTTCCAAGCTATTTCTATAAGAAATCCAATTTTTTTGCAACTCTGAAGGAACTGGTTCATCCCAACCAGTTTTCAAGGACCAAAGGTCCTGCATGAAAAGCTTTGCTGTGACAATAATTGGCGCCAAAATTTGGAGAGGATCAAATATCTTTGCAATCTCAGACAAAATTTGCCGCTTAGTTTGCGGTTTGATGTCACTGAGATTAATTTTGAAAAAGAAAAAATCCTTTTGAGGACTCCAATAGATGCCTAGAGTTTTGATAGAATTACTCTCTTGAAGAAGCTCTACTGAGTCGTTATAGACTGAAGTTAATGGAAATTTAGAAAGAAATTCTTCCGAATTAGAGTTCCACTTGCACAAGGAAAATCCGCCTCCCAAAAGCAAAGCTGTCAAATCTTTAGAGACATGTAGTGCTTCAGATACTGACTCAAATGAATGAAGAAAATCGTCAACGTAAAATGATGATTTTAACACTTCAGAAGCCTTAGGAGAATACAACGGGCCATCCTGTTCAGCAAGTAATTTCAACGTACGTATGGCTAAAAAAGCAGAGGGCTTTAGTCCATAGGTTAAGGTTTTTAGCCGAAAAATCTTGACAGGTTTAGTAGGCTCGTCGCGCCAAAGAATTCTCTGAAGGTCGCACTGTTGTTGATCGACCAAAATCTGCCTATACATTTGCTTGATATCAGATATCACTGCGATAGGGAACAAGCGAAAATTCATCAAGACAGAAGAAATGTCAGATTGAATAGGAGGGCCTGATAATAATGTGTCATTCAGAGAAGTACCATTGGCATCCAATGCAGAGCCATTAAGGACCACTCTTATGTTTTCCTTTAAAATCTCATTCTTCCAAACTGGATGATGATTGAGGTAAATGACTTCAGATGGGGTATAAGAAGCATCATCTTTCTTGGTAACAACCTCCATGTGATCAAGTGCCTCATATTCCTCCATAAACGTGGAGTATTGAGTTTTAACAACAGGGTCACGTTTAAATTTGTTTTCCACAGCATAGAGTGCTCTAAGAGCCCTAGGGTGTGTTTCAAATAAAAGAGGTGGATTATCCACTCGGGGCATTGTTACGACAAATCTACCCTCTGAATTGCGTTTGGTCGTTTCGCGAAACTGTTTTTCACACATTTTATTTTCAACCGAGGAAGGTGAAACTGAATCTATAGTTTCGATTTTCCAAAATCTTTCTAAGTTATAATCGAGACTTGTATTGACAAAATGACATTGAGAGAAATTTTGAAATGACTTACGAGGGACTTGACCCGTTACTAACCAACCTAGCTTGGTATGATGAACAAACACTCCTGGTGATATTTTAACCTTAGAGCTAAGGAGACATTGCCAAAATACTTGGGCACTGAGAAGCATGTCTACCGGAGCGCTCGTATTAAATGTTGGATCCGCCAACTGAATGTTATGAGGAAATTGCCACTTTCTAATTTCAAAAGAATTACTAGGGGTGTTACTGCCAATAGTATCAATGGCAAGGCAATTCAACTGCAATGTTGTGTTACAATTCACAGCATCTTTGATGTGAAGATGAACAAAATGCAAAGACTTAACATTGCTATTGTTAATACCGGTAACCTGAATTAATGTAGGTTGCTTGGGAAGACCAAGTTTCTTAATGAGACGCTCACTTATGAAGTCATGGGTGGCGGCATTATCCAATAGGGCACGTGCTTCAAGCCATCTACCAGAAGAGTCTTGAACTTTTATTAACACGGTTGATAGTAGCACCTGGGAACTACGAATTGAGCTAGAGCTCTGAGTATAAGATTGCGCATTAGCTCCTGGGGATGCATCTTTAGAACATCCAGGGGAAGGAGCCTGACGTGGCTTTTCAAACCTATGAAGCAAGGTATGATGTTGAGCCTTGCAATGGGAGCAAGTATTTTTAGATAAGCAATCAGGCACCATATGCCTAGTTGACAAACAGTTGTAGCAATATCTTTTTTGAGCTATTAATTTGCGTCTTTCATCGGTAGAAAGGGCTTTAAAGGCAACGCAGGAATATAACCTGTGAGGTGCTTTACAGAGAATACAATCCGTTGAATTATGCTGAACAGTAAAGACAGCAGATTTGTTTATTTTTTCACCGACTGGTTTCACAACATTAGATTTGTTATCTGCACTTCCTGACATATGACAGGCTACAGCTGACAAAACCTGACATCTATTATTCATAAACGTAAGCAACGAATCATAGGTATATGACGTGTCATTTGTTAGTTCCCTCTCCCATGCCTTTAAGGTTGATGAATCAAATTTAGAAGTAACCAAGTGAATTAAGAATAGATCCCAATGCTCGACCGGTTGATTCAACCGTGCCAATGCTCTGACATGTAGTTGGACCGTGTCATTTAAGGCTCGCAGTGTTGACAAGCTTTCAGCTCGCAAGGTGGGCAGGTTAAATAAGGCTTGAATATGCCTTTGTAAACATAATTTTTCATTGCCATAACGGCCTTTAAGAAGCTCGATAGCAATGTTATAGTTTTCTCCTGTTAAGGGAAGTTCTCTTATAAGTTGAAGGGGTGGCCCCTGCAAAATGGATTTTAAGTAATGAAATTTCTGAATTTCTGGAAGTGTGGCATTATTATGTACTAATGAACTGAACAATTCAAAGAATGATTGCCACATCTCTTCCTTTCCTGAAAAGTGCGGAATTTCAATTTTAGGTAGCAATGGTTTGATACCGTTCCCATGGTCGCTAATTCTTCCTTGAGTTTCTTCTACCTTCAACGCCAGGGTCAAAGTTCTAACTAATGCCACAGCCTGAGCATGTGTATCAAAGTAATTACTCTCTACTTCTTCCCTATCTGATTGATGTTCTGGACTTTTGATTTCAATTTCAAGTCGCACGAGATCATATTTCTCGTACGCCTGTTCAAAAGCTTTTAAACGCTGGGATATAATGTCAAGGTTTTGTTCCTCTTTCGGTAGAGTAGCTAAATATTTTTGAAAACGGGTGAGTTGACCTTTGTAGGCCGCCCGAGAGTTTAACAGTTTATCATCAATTATTGGTGGCATGGCTGGAAAAGTTGGAACAACTCACTCACCAAAGCTGCTTGTGGCACCAGACAGACCTGCTCTCCGGAAAGAAACCAGTTGTATAATATGCTGGGATTGTTTCCGCCTTCCCGCAGATCTCCCGCGCTAGCCACGATGTACTGAAATGTATAGAACAAATATTAGATTGCACCAGTTTTTTTTGAATTGAATTTGCGGTCTCAGAATGAAGGTTCTGGGTTCGATCCGGGGTTGAGGTACCATGGAAAGGGGTGTACCAAATGGATGTGGTACATCCTAAGGGATTTAGACAGAATGAAGTTTCGGGCACAAGAGGTGATAATGAAGGACAGTGCGGGAAAAGACCAAAAAGTTAAGATTTAGATTTAAATGATATTTATTTAATATAAAGCGAATATGTCGCCAGGAATGATAGCTTCAAAGAAATTACTTTAAAAATTGACAATAAAAAATAGTAACAATTAAAAAGTACTTGTTTCTCCAGGAAACGTAAATAGAGCAGTGACTAACTTTAAAGGATTAAATATAAAATTACTAAAAAAAGAAGCATAATAATTTAAATTCATCCCAGAGTGGATTAAAATAAAATACTCTTCTGACGGAAAGAATCCGGGCAGAATTAAAGAAGTGAAAGGGTACCACCTCTTCAAAGGTACGATACAAGAAGTATCAGAACTCCTTAACCATCTTCCGAAGGTAGGCCGGCAGTCGGAGGTCCTCAGTAGCTGGCGGTAATTTAGTGCGCCCGCTCGGGCGGTGCGAGGTCAGTCTGGCATGTTCCAGGGTTCCGGGTTCGGAACTAGAGTAGCTGATGATAGGTTCTCCTTAAAATAGCGACCAGCATAGAGAGGCTCTTGGTAATACCTCCTGCGGCTGGTGAAATGATGTCCTCAAAATTACGATTTGCAGAGTAGATCTGTGTTGAAGATTTTGGTTGAAGTGCAGGCTGATGAATTTAGACTGCCCGGCCAGGCCGCCAGGTCCAGCAGAGAGATTATGCCGGCGGAGAAGAGACTCCGGCAGCCAGAGGTACCCCGAGAGGGCAGTAACCCCAGCAGGGATGACGTGAGCAGATGTGATCAGTTGAGAAGAGTGGACGAGAGTAGGCACTGTAGGCCGGGGGACCTCAGGCTATATAGCGGTAGTGACGTCAGCGCGCCGAACCTTCTAGCATGAAGGTGTGGCGAGAGAGCAGCCAATCACAGCACAGCCCCATGCACATTGCGAGCGTTACCGCTGGAGAGAGCTCAGTGCTCGTGAGAAAATGTGACGGTATGGTACGTCTAGAAAGACACTACAGAAAAAAGGTGAGTTGACATGAACATTACAGAAAAGCAATTAAATTGAAACACCAATATTAAACAAATCAGAACACCGCGTTCAGACTGCAATTCACGAAATAAAAAATAATGGGGCAGAAAATTGAACGTGTGTTTCACACCGTAAGGGAAACATAGCCAACAAAAAACATTCGCAAAGCGAACACTTATAAAGTTACCGTGGTCCATGAATTAAAACAAACTGTTTACGGAAAAAGAGTGATGTACTGTGAATGGTTCCAGCATCTGTTATGGAAGGCTTTGGTGAGTACAAAGTTTACTGTTTATTAATTTTGTTATGATGCAAGCGGCAGCCGTGCTACCAACGTAACTTCTGTAGCTAGCTGTCGCAAACGCATGCAGGCGCTGCTGAGAACATTCCCTGACTCACTGTAGTACCGACTGCGTGGGGTTGGCAATACTGTACACGTTACCAAAAATGGCTGAGTCAGCTGGAATTTCACCTATATACCTCGTGTTCATATTCGGGATGGCCGGGTGGGTCAGAGACACCGAAGGAGTAAACATCTATTACTACATCATCTCCAGATATCTTCCCGACTATTAATTCAGGTATTTTGGTTGATTTCAGTACTTTAAGAATTTGGAAATTATGTATTGCCTCTACGGGCTAACTTGGGAATTCTGTGCACTGTATAGAACTTCAGGAAATATAAATTAACACGATAATATTATCTGAAAAAAAGGACATTTGTTATTGACATGTGATAATTGCCTGTAAAAAATAACACTGTTAATGACATGGTATTAAAGACCCTTTTGTAAAACTTGCCACGTTAGATAGGGGGGGGGGGGAGGTGATTTACTATCTAATTTAATTCTTAATGCTAAACCTAATATCACTGCCTTTCCTTCTCCCATAAAAAAGCTCGTCAAGTTTTACCATTATTTTGAGGCGGTAAGGGTGCTGCTACATTCATTTCCATTTGAGATGGTTTTGTCTTTTAGCGTCCAGTCTGCAAACCTCTGTTTGCGAACAAGTCTCCTCCACGATGCTGTATTAGCAGTCAGCACTGCGGCTTTCTCTGCTTCTACCAGGGGCGTTTATAAGGGGGGATCTGTGAGGGCCCCAGCCCCTTCCCCCCTCCCCGAGAAAAACAATAAAAAATTAAGACACTGTTGTTTTGGTAAAAGCATAAAATAACTGTAAATTTGGTTGGACCCTAATCTTAACTTATTGGCTAAGTTATAAACAATATTAAGATTGAAATTAGACTACCTCGTGGTGTAGTGGCTAGCATTCTTGGATACCGCCCCGGAGGTCCGAATTCAATTCCCGGCTCTGCCAAGAAATTTTAATTCTGGTCTGAGGCCTGGAACGGGGTACACTCAGCCTTGTGAGGCAAAACTGAGAATTCCAGAGTACGGACTTTTCAGAAATAAATGATCAATTTGCAAAAGAAAAACTGTTTACCTTTCTGCTTAATAAATTGAAGAATATTTAGATATTTGCCATTCATACTCCATAGGTCACAATAGAAAATTCATTAAGTATAAAATGTTATTTGTGTGTTGTGTTGTATTGCCAGTAATTGTAGGCTATATTAACTTAGAATTTAACAATTAACTCTTATCTAGAATAATTACACCGAGTTATAGGCTCTAAGAATGTTGGTTGATATTGCTGGGTATTTTGCGGCGATAATCCCCTGAGAATACTCACAATTTTCCAGGATAGTCAACCCCTGGCTTCTACACCTCTCACTTCGAAATTATTCAACACTATATCTAACCATTGCCTTTTAGATCTACCACAGTTTTTTTATTTACCGTGTACAGCCGAGCTCATTAACCACTCCTCCCCCATTCTGTTGACATGACCACACCATCCGAGTTGGCTCATACGAACAGCCTCATTTAACATGTTCATTTCTAACTTAGCTTTTATCTCTTCATTACAGCCCCCCAGGGGCTCACATCTAGTGAAAAGTGGGTTTGCAACCACGGGACCCCAGCTGGGTCCGGCATTGCTTCCACTTACTTGTGCTGGGCTCCTCTCCGTCTTCTTTCCTGTCGACCTCTGTTGGTCAACTGTTGTTCCCTTCCAACCCCAACGGTATTAGGGTATCCAAGACCTAGGGAGTCTCTGTAAAGGATATCTTGAGGAAGGTTTCTGTAGAAAATAATTAATTTATGAACAAAGGACGCCTAGCAGTAACGATTTAAGTGAAAACGTTGAAAAGAAACCTGTCGTCCGTGCGCTTTTTAAGCTTACGCTGGACAAACCTTTAAAAATATCAAAATACTATGAGTGTAAGAATTGTTCAAAATGAAAAGTTCTACAAAGAAGTCCGCGAGAGCATATGTCTATCCTCAATACGTCGCCCACTATAACTGATTTTAAGTTTTCATTTCTTCCAGCAATCTCCATTCAATTACTAACCGACAGCAGTCGCTACGCTGGCTAAAGCGCAGCGTTAGGTCATGGGGCCAAGCTCTCTGTTGACTCGGTAGACGCGTGGGTTCGAGCCCCACCGTTGGCCGTCCTTGAAATAGGTTTCCGTGGTTTCCCATTTTCAACACCAGGCAAATGCTGGGACGGTACCTTCTGACAGGCCACGGCTGCTTCCTTCCACATCCTTCTCCAATTGCATTCACCTTCATGAATTCCATCTCTCATCCCGACGCGCAGGTCGCCCACGGGCGTCGAATAGAAAGACCTGCACTCGGTCCCTGAGGAGACCACACGACCAGAAAAGAAAAAAGATTTACTGAGGCAACAGTTTACGAGCTAGCTAGGGGCGAGCCTATCACTCCAGTTACAGTCGAACTAGCAGGCGAGCCTTTTACCCCAGATACAGACAACAGCAAACTGTCGAGTCGTGTTGAGTTAAGACTTCAGAGAACAGTGGTTGTGTTTGAAGTTTCCCTGGAAGTGCAACTCGGCTTTTCTTCATTTAGCCTGTGAGCTTTTTGTGCCGCAAAATACACAGTCAAGTTTAGATTGGACGGAAGGGGGATTTGTGTTTCATGCACCTCGCCATTCTTAAATTACGACTGACAAAAATTCGTTGCACATGCATCTCCATGATAATATAATTAACAGATATTGGTCGGAGTTCATTGACATCGGAAAATTGACGCTTATCACGTAATGCATTCATAACTGTTCCCGGGTGAAGCCGGGGCGGGTTGCTAGTTAAATATAATGGTCCCAGAATCCTATTTCGTCAACATTTTAAGTTTTAAGGGAGATACACACAAAAGAAAATAAAATAAAATGTGAATGCATAAACATCATAACTCTAGTAATAAGACACATTTGACAAGTGACGACCGTTTGGAACGGCTATTCCGAGTTGAGGACTCTTGCTGTACTAAAGGTTGTTTGAAGTTCTATTTCCATCCCGGAGATACACTGGTTGTACGAGAGGTTAGTATTCTTGCATCACGTCACAGAAATAGGCCGCTGTGCCAAGGAAATGAAATCTATATTGCCAGTGGCTAATTCAAGATCCCACAATGACTCTCTTGTTATGACTACTCTTGATTGCGTAACGTCTGTCTCACTTTCCCTGATCCTTGGAGCAGGTTAAGTCTTGATTGATGTTTCTAAGGCACAAAATCCTCACTTGTAACACATTTGTTAGGAAACTATTGTTACGTGCCTCCCCCTAGTGGCCCTTTTGTTAACTGGATTACGGTGGGGGTACAAAGCACAACACCAGTTACTGCTTAAAGAAATAATTAACTTTATTGTGGCCAGAAAATTACACTAATCAGCAAATACAAGCAATTAGGAGCCTTCTCCAGTTTCCTCACGTCTCTTCCTTATGCGCTCTTGGCCCCTTTCACTTGCAACAGACCACAGAAGTTAATCCGTCCTAATGAGTCCGGTGGCCTTGGCAGAAGCTACCTGCCCCTCTTCCTCAGGTACAACAAATACAGTTACTTACGAGCACTTGATGTACGCTGTTCACAAGCTGGGAGAAACAATGTCACAGGATTTCGTAACTCGCACTTCGTCACCACACTTCTGTCGCACAAGATAATCGCTCGCACTAGCTCGTAAAACACAACAACAACAACAACAACTGCTTCACGGGTCACTCTTATATAGCAGGCCGGTGACTCAATAAATGGTTCTAGATCCATCCAGGGTCCACGGCTTCTCGAGGTTTCCATCGCTGGTCCAGTCACGAATCTTCTGGACTATCCCTTTGTCTGTAGTAGCCCTGTTGCATAAGGCGCGCGCAATACAGGAGGCAAGCCACAGCCCAACCCCTGGGGCAGTTGTGACTCAAGCGGCGAGCGATGACACAAACTCCCAGCCGTAACACCACCCCCTTCCTAAAAAGGCTGATCGTCCCGATCAATCATTGGTCCGTCTGTGTCCCTCCGTAGGCTGCCAGGCGATCTCGATGCACGATCTTCATCTTCGCCCTCGGGCTCCGCTGGATCCTGTAGACGACATCGTTGATCCGTTTCACGACTCGGTACGGGCCCTCCCAGGACTTCTGCAGTTTGGGTGACAGGCCTTTCTTCCGTAATGGGTTGAAGAGCCAGACCAGGTCGTCCTCGTGGAATCCGCCGGCATCCGTCTGCTGGTCGTATCGGGTCTTCATTCTGTCGGTCTCGATCCGCAGTTTCCTCCTCGCGAACGCGTGCACGTCCTCCAGTTGGTCGACCAGTTCTTGACAATACTGGCTTACCGGGATCGGATCATTCCCAGGTCGGCCAAAGGCAAGATCGACAGGTAGACGGAGCTCCCTCCCAAACATGGCCCGGGCTGGTGTGCACCCGGTGGCTTCATGCACGGCGGCGCGGTAGGCCAGGAGAAATAGTGGAAGATGTTTGTCCCAATCCCTCTGGTGCTCGCTGACGACTATTCGAAGATGGTTCTCGATGGTGCGATTGAATCGCTCTACCATCCCGTCGGACTGAGGGTGTAGTGGCGTTGTCCTTGTCTTCCGGATTCCCAGCAGCTGGCATAGGTTCTGGAACACCTGCGACTCGAAGTTCCTCCCTTGGTCGGAGTGCAGCTCCAGGGGTACTCCGTACCGGCTGACGAATTCCTTCACCAGGGTCTCTGCAATCGTCGCGGCTTCTTGGTTAGGGAGCGCATACGCCTCCGGCCATTTGGTAAAGTAGTCGCTGACGACTAATATGTAGCGGTTCCCTGCCTCGCTTAACGGGAATGGCCCAGCAACATCGATGGCCACTCTCTCCATGGGGCCGCCCACGTTGTAGGTCTTCAGTGGACCCCGTCGTCTTCGTCCTGGGCCCTTGCTGGCTGCGCAATCGTGGCACCTCGCGCAGTGGTTCTCCACGTCCGTTCGGCATCCGATCCAGTAGAACCGCTCTCTCAGCTTCTCCAGGGTCTTATTTATCCCTAGGTGTCCACCAGATGATCCTCCATGAACTTCCTTCAGGACTTCCTCCGTCATAGCCTTTGGAACGACGACTTGTTCCCGAGATGTCTTCCCGTCGGTGCTCTCCCAGGTACGGCAGATGAGGCCATCCCTTACAATCAGCGAGTCCCACTACGCCCAGTAGGACTTAAACTTTGGGCTGCAGTCACTCACAATGTTCCACCCGGGTCTGGGGACACAGGCCCTCTTCCATTCGGCTATCAGTCCCAGGTCATCATCTTCTGCTTGTGCCCGCGTGAAAGATTCGCGGCTCCAGCTCCCTTGAAGTTCCACGGTAGTCCTTCGGCACTGTATCCCGGTGTTCTCCTCCCTCCTAGTACAGAAGGTGCAGTCTTCGGGGCACGGTCTTCGTGACAGGGCGTCGGCGTTAGAATGCAGCTGGCCTTTCCTGTGCTGAATCTCAAAGTTGTACTGTTGAAGCCTCTCTAACCACCGCGCGAGTTGACCCTCGGGCTGCTTGAAGTTCAGGAGCCACCGCAGGGATGCATGGTCGGTCCTGATGAGAAATTCTTGCCCGTACAGGTACTTGTGGAAGTGTTCAATGGTCTTAACGATGGCGAGCAGCTCCTTCCTGGTGACGCAGTAGTTCCTTTCTGGCTTTGACAAGGCCTTGCTGAAGTAGGCCACTACTCTCTCCTCGCCGTCCACTACTTGCGACAGGATCCCCCCTATGCCAAAGTCGCTGGCATCGGTATCGACGATGAACCTTGTTCCAGGTCTGGGGTAGGCCAGAATAGGCGCGGTGCACAGAGCCTGCTTGAGTTGCTCGAAGGCATTGTGGCATTCTGCTGTCCACGTGAAGAGTTGGTCCTTCTCAGTCAGTCGATGTAAAGGTTTGGCGATGTCGGCGAATCCTCTCACGAAGCGACGGTAATAAGTGCAGAGTCCCAGGAAGCTTCGTAGTTGGGACTTGTCCTTCGGAACTGGCCACTCCCTCACAGCTGCGGTCTTCTCTGGGTCGGTGCGCACCCCTTCCTCGGAGACGATATGCCCAAGGTACTGGACCCGCTTCTGGAAGAGCTGACACTTCTTGGGGCTCAACTTCAGCTGGGCAGCCCGCAGCTTCAACAAGATCTCCTTCAGGTTGCTGTAGTGCTCCTTGAAGCTTCTCCCCAGAACGATGACGTCGTCTAGGTAGACCAGGCAGGTCTTCCAGTGTAGTCCCCTCAGAATGGACTCCATTAGCCTTTCGAAGGTCGCAGGGGCGTTGCACAGACCGAATGGCATGACGGTGAACTGCCAGAGCCCGCTGCCCACAGAGAACGCCGTTTTCTCGCGGTCCTTAGGGTGGACCTCCACCTGCCAGTAGCCACTCTTCAAATCCAAGGTGGAGAACCATCTTGACCCTGATATGGTGTCCAGCGTGTCGTCGATCCGGGGTAGAGGGTAGCTGTCCTTCTTCGTGACATCGTTCACCCGCCTGTAGTCCACGTAGAACCTGGTGGAACCGTCCTTCTTCTTCACTAGCACGACCGGAGAACTCCAAGGACCATGTGATGGCTCGATCACCCCTTGCTCCTTCATCTCTTCTACCATCCGGTCGACTTCGGCTTGCTTGGTGAGCGGGACACGTCGGAATGGGGCCCTAATCGGTGCGCTGTCCCCAACGTCGATTCTGTGCTGGACCAAGCTTGTCCTGCCGAAGTCTTTGCTCCCCACGAAGAAGACATCCTGGAATTCGCGTAGCAGGTCCTGAAGTTGGCGTGATTGTTCCTCGTCTAAATGGTCCTGGGATCATTGGTACAGCTTCTGTAGTTCTTCTAATTTGGAAGTTAGGTCCTCGGCCAACTTCTTCTGGCCGTCCTCCATCTTCTTCTGGCCGTCTTCTAATTTGGCAGTTAGGTCCTTGGTTAAATTCTTCTGGCCGTCTTCCATCTTGGTTTCCATGCCACTTAACTTTTCTAGCAATGCTGCGAATTTCTCCTCCATTTTAGTTGTTTGTCTTGTAAAGGGCATGCACTCACAGGAAAATTAGAGAAAATGACCTGCTCGGGTTTTGAAACCAGGACCGTCAGGTGTTGTGCTTGAGTTCGTAATCCGGCTTCTGACACCAGTTGTTACGTGCCACCCCCTAGTGGCACTTTTGTTAACTGAATTACGGTGGGGGTACAAAGCACAACACCAGTTACTGCTTAAAGAAATAATTAACTTTATTGTGGCCAGAAAATTACACTAATCAGCAAATACAAGCAATTAGGAGCCTTCTCCAGTTTCCTCAAGTCTCTTCCTTATGCGCTCTTGGCCCCTTTCACTTGCAACAGACCACAGAAGTTAATCCGTCCTAATGAGTCCGGTGGCCTTGGCAGAAGCTACCTGCCCCTCTTCCTCAGGTACAACAAATACAGTTACTTACGAGCACTTGATGTACGCTGTTCACAAGCTGGGAGAAACAATGTCACAGGATTTCGTAACTCGCACAGCACTTCGTCACCACACTTCTGTCGCACAAGATAATCGCTCGCACTAGCTCGTAAAACACAACAAAACAACAACAACTGCTTCACGGGTCACTCTTATATAGCAGGCCGGTGACTCAATAAATGGTTCTAGATCCATCCAGGGTCCACGGCTTCTCGAGGTTTCCATCGCTGGTCCAGTCACGAATCTTCTGGACTATCCCTTTGTCTGTAGTAGCCCTGTTGCATAAGGCGCGCGCAATACAGGAGGCAAGCCACAGCCCAGCCCCTGGGGCAGTTGTGACTCAAGCGGCGAGCGATGACACAAACTCACAGCCGTAACACTATTAATCATACAAGTCACAAAAAAGATAAATCTAAACATCATAGATGTCAGAAGAACGATAAATCTGAAAATCGTAGATGTTAGAAGAACGATAAATCTGAAAATCGTAGATGTTAGAAGAACGATAAATCTGAAAATCGTAGATGTCAGAAGAACGATAAATCTGAAAATCGTTGATGTCAGAAGCACGATAAATCTGAAAATCGTAGATGTCAGAAGAACGATAAATCTGAAAATCGTATATGTTAGAAGAACGATAAATCTGAAAATCGTTGATGTCAGAAGAACGATAAATCTGAAAATCGTTGATGTCAGAAGCACGATAAATCTGAAAATCGTAGATGTCAGAAGAACGATAAATCTGAAAATCGTAGATGTTAGAAGAACGATTAGTCTGAAAATCGTAGATATCAGAAGAACGATTAGTCTGAAAATCGTAGATGTCAGAAGAACGATTAATCTGAAAATCGTAGATGTCCGAAGAACGATAAATCTGAAAATCGTAGATGTTGGAAGAACGATAAATCTGAAAATCGTAGATGTTGGAAGAACGATTAATCTGAAAATCGTAGATGTCAGAATAACGATAAATCTGAAAATCGTAGATGTCAGAAGAACGATAAACCAAAAATACATAGGACGTTACAAAACGCTAAATCTGATAATGCTTATAGTTCTTAAACGATAAAATCTGAACATAATTGATGCTACAAAACGATAATTCGAATTCTACACGCGAAATTATCGATTTTGAAATGTTAAAACCCTCAAACAGACGCCAATATAAACACACACACACAGTTGCAGAATGTATGTATGAACTGAAACCAAGCGAACAGCGGGGATCGTTTCGACTGGTGCGCGTTCTATTTTCAAACTCCATGGCGCTGCTTGTTTATTGGAACTAATGATCTGGTCTGAGACCGGCACCTGTTCCTCTAACTACTCGTGGTCTACCATTAATTCACTGTGCGATGTGGCTGGAGTCAGTCAGCTTTGCTTTGAAAAGGGTTTCCACTCGGCCTCCAGACAAATGTTATTGATTTGGGTCAGCGTTGGTTCTTGAGAGTGTGTTCAATTTGACTGATAACAGGATCTCCAGAGCGACAGTCAAGAATGGTGGTTGGTTCTTAAGTTTAGGGGCTGCGACAACGCGGTCATGTAGCCCCGTGTACTTTGGGTGTGTGTAGAATCTGTCTGATAACCGGTGTTAATTGTGATGACTGTATTAGTGTGTGTATCTGTTTTTTAATTTTAAGTACTGCAACTTAGAATTTTTCAAATAGTTCCTACTTTTGCCGCCAAGCGCCACCGTTACGACTACTAGGCCAAGTTCAGAACTTAACTACTAGACGCCACCGCAGTCAGCTCATACAGTCAAGAATGCTAGCCACTACAACACAAGCGGTCCGGTCTCATTCTATAGCCTTTCTCTCGTGTAGTATCACTCATTGTGGAAGAAATTCTTCCTGTTGGCGCACTTGAATCTGGTAATTTATTTATTTATTTATTTATCTGAGTCCAAAACACATACGAATATACATATAAATTACACTAGAATTCATTTCTCCAGTGATCAACTGTTAGAATGGCACAATCATTCGCTTCTATCAAGTCCTGCATAGCACATGGTCTTGATAACATGCTGCAATTCAGAAGGTGCTCAGGGTCTTATCTTTCACAACATCTACAAAGTTCTTCAGCACTGTATCCCCACTTCAAATTGGTTTTGCACCCACTCACACCAGTTCTCAGCCTGTTAAGCGTCTTCCAAGATCCGTATTGTAGATGATAGCCAGCTGCCGACTTCTCCTTTATTTTCCCACGATCCTCCCGGTGATTTTGTTTTCCAAAGTTCAATTCGGCGAGCTTCAGCTGAGGAAGGAATTGATATTGTTGTTTGGAGAAAGCTCTGGTAATATAAACACAATACTACCGACAGCAGTGGCTATGCTGGCTAAAGCGCAGCATTAGGTCGTGGGGCCAAGCTCTCTGCTGACTCGGTAGACGCGTGGATTCGAGCCCCACCGTTGGCTGTCCTTGAAATGGTTTTCCGTGGTTTCCCATTTTCAACACCAGGCAAATGCTGGGATGGTACCTTCTGATAGGCCTCGGCCGCGTCCTTCCACATCCTTGTCCAGTTTCATTCCTCTTCATCATTACATCTCTCATCCCGACGCGCAGGTCACCCACGGGCGTCGAATAGAAAGACCTGCACTCGGCCTCCGAGGAGGCCACACGAAAAAAAAAACAATACTGTATTAAAACTGAGCAATTTGTTTCTCAAATGACTTAAAATGTGAAGCTGGTGGCAGCACTGCTCCTCCTTATTCTGTGCCAACCTCATCAGCTGTAAATGTGTTCAGTTTGTTGTCATGGTGTGTTTCTGAGTAAAAATGAGTTCCAGTGAAAGTGATATTAGTAATTCTACGCGTTTAAACCATAGAAAAGGGCAGATGCAAGGCGCATATAGCCTAAGTGTGAAATTCAACAATTGTTTTAGTTGGTCTAACAAGACGAGAATACGATGCATGGGTCACCGATTCGAACCATCCTTAGTACACGTGTAGGGCATGACTAGGCGTATACCAGGTGCAAGTAGTAAGGTGCGCTTCTCAGCCGATTCCGAGAAATTAATTATAAATTATTCTTAATTGCTGTACGGCGTTCATGTGCGCTGTCAGTTAACATTAAGACAAGGAGTGCGTGGTGCAGCGTTAAGCGCCCTGCTTCGTAAGCGTGGGGTCACTGGATCGAATCCCACCGGTGAGCCTTTTTTTTTTTTTTTGTAAACATAGGCAATTCGTACAACTGTAGATGTTGTGAATAATGTTCATTTTGCAGTCAATTGTAATAACGTGTTTTGTGAGCGGCAAAAGGGATTCCGAAATCATCGTATGGGGGTGAACGTTACATAATGTAAAGTCGGGGCATTGCAAATACATTGGTATTATACATGATCACGTGTATTCTATTATATGTACACACATCAAAAAAAGTTTTGCATCACCTCGGTTCCAAGAGTTCCGGAACCTTTAAATACAAAGGGAATAGAGATCAACACAAACAACATTTCAGCTCGTTTTATTGCTCATGAGACCCACACATTGCATGTTGTACCATCATACAGCTAGACTTTCAGCATTTGTGGTCCAGATTGCAGTACACACCACTACCTCTAATACCCAGTAGCACGTCCTCTTGCATTGATGCATGCCTGTATTCGTCGTGGCATACTATCCACAAGTTCATCAAGACACTGTTGGTCCAAATTGTCCCACTCCTCAACGACAATTCGGCGTAAATCTCTCAGAGTGGTTGGTGGGTCAAGACGTCCATAAACAGCCCTTTTCAACATATCCCAGGCATGTTCGATAGGGTTCATGTCTGGCGAACATGCTGGCCACTGTAGTCGAGCGATGTCGTTATCTTGAAGGAACGCATTCACAAGATGTGCACGATGAGGTCGAGAATTGTCGTCCATGAAGACAAATGCCTCTCCAATATTCTGCCGATATGGTTGCACTATGGGTCGGAGGATGTCATTCAGGTATCGTAAAGCCGTTTCGGAGCCTTCCATGACCACCAGTGGCGTACGTCGGCCCCACATAATGCCACCCCAAAACATCAGGGAACCACCACCTTGCTGCACTCGCTGGACAGTGTGTCTAAGACGTTCAGCCTGACCAGGGTGCCTCCAAACACGTCTCCGACGATTGTCTGGTTGAAGGCATATGCGACACTCATCGGTGAAGAGAACGTGATGCCAATTCCGTGGGGTCCATTCAGCATGTTGTTGGGTCCATCTGTACCGCGCTGCATGGTGTCGGGGTTGCAAAGCTGGACCTCGCCATGGACGTCGGGAGTGAAGTTGCGCATCATGCAGCCTATTGCGCACAGTTTGAGTTGAAACACGACGTCCTGTGGCTGAACGAAACGCATTATTCAACATGGTGGCATTGCTGTCAGGGTTCCTCCGAGCGGCAATCCGTAAGTAGCGGTCATCCACTACAGTAGTAGCCCTTGGGCGGCCTGAGCGAGGCCTGTCATCGACAGTTCCTGTATCTCTGTACCTCCTCCATGTCCGAACAACATCGCTTTGGTTCACTCTGAGACGCCTGGAAACTTCCCTTGTTGAGAGCCCTTCTTGACACAAAGTAACAATGCGGACGCGATCGAACTGCGGTATTGACCTTCTAGGCATGGTAGAACTACAGACAACATGAGCAGCGTACCTTCGTCCTGGTGGAATAACTGGAACTGATCGGCTGTCGTACCCCCTCCGTCTAATAGGCCCTGCTCATGCATGGTTGTTTACATCTTTGAGCAGTTTTAGTGACATCTATGAACAGTCAAAGGGACTGTATCTTGGATACAATATACACAGTCAACGTCTATATGCCGGAGATCTGGGAACCGAGGTGATGCAAAACTTTTTTTGATGTGTGTATATGTTTATACACCGAAGGCTCAGTCTATTCCGTTCATTGCACGTCAATGAACCATCAGACCACCCCGTACCCCGCAAGTAGTGTGTCATGCTATGGGTATTGGTTGGAAAGTGTTCGGACCTGTCGAGGTCACCTACACACAAACTAACGATAACGGTGGGCAGTTATACTAACAGTAAATACTGTGAATAAAAGGTATTGTTTCATCAATCTCCTGTACGATTTATTCCGACTCCCTTTTGCCGCTCACATAACACGTTATTACAATTGACTGCAAAATGAACATTATTCACGACACCTACAGTTGTACGAATTGCCTATGTTTACAAAAAAAAAGGGTCACCGGTGGGATTCGATCCAGTGATTCCACGCTTACGAAGCAGGGCTCTTACCGCTGCACCACGCGCTCCTTGGCTTCATGTTAACGTACAACGCACATGAACGCCTTAGAGCAATTACGAATAATTTATAATTAATTTCTCGGAATCGGCTGAGAAGCGCACCTTACTACTTGCACCTGGTCATGGACTACATGTGTACTAGAGATGGTTCTAATCGGTGACCCATGCATCGTATCCTCCCCTTGTAAGTAAAGTATGTTTTTTCCACGCTTGCACGTCTGCTCATCATAGTGATGTATTTCATTACATGACAATTGGTGTTTTTCCCTCTAATAAGAGACTATAAGCTCAGAAGCCCCAGTTTGAACAGAAAGTTTCAGTCAACAGCATTGTAAACAACAGGCCATACATCCCAAGTGTAGTGATTTTCACACGCACAAACATGAGAACAGTGAGTGCTATATAAGTGTGTATTCACAAGAACCTAGCACTACCAATGGTGTTACTTTTTACTGATGCACACTCGTGTTACTTCTCATGGTTAATATATTCTTTTACACCTCATTTCATCAATTCACTCATCATTTTATGTATTTTTTATGATATCTTTAATTATGCTGGATTTTGCATCTTAATTTATGGCTGAAGAAGGCACCAGTGCTAGAGGCCCCGAAACATGTACCATATAATAACAAGTTTATAACTAGTTTTAAATAAATGTATTGACTAGGCGGAACATTTTCTCCTTTGTTATATAGTGAATCTGTCAATACGGAAAATGAACTAGAGCACAATTTGCTCTCTGCCTGGTAAAGCCAGATACAACTCGATCTGGCACTTAAATTTCTGCAACTTGAAATTTTCAAAACCACTTTATCACATATTCACCAAAAAAATTATAAGCAGTTTTTAGCTTTTATTCATCTTATTTTTTAATAATTAATCTCATAATTTATGATGTAATTAATTTTTCATTTTGTAACAAACTACAACCTTAATGTACTATGTGTAATAGGGTTCCATTTACTGTAATGTACATTTTGAAAACTATTGAAATAAAGTACAGGGATAGGAGGGTGATCTACAATCTATACAGAAACCAGACAGCAGTTATTCGAGCTGAAGGACATGAGAGAGAAGCTGGTATTCAGAAAGGTGTAAGGCAAGGCTGCAACTTATCGCCCATACTTTTCAATCTTTACATTGAACACGCATTGAAGGAAATAGGAAAAAAAATTAAAGTGGGAGTGAAGATTCAAGGAGAAATAATTTCAACTCTGAGATTTGCCGATGATATCGTTATCTTGGCCGACACGCCTGAGGATTTGAATGGTATGGACTCCGTCTTGAGGAAAGAATTCATGATGAAAATTAATAAATGTAAAACAAAAGTATTGGAATGCAGCCGAAATAAATCAGAAACCTCTATGGACATCAAATTGGCACGTGAAAAGCTGTAGGAAGTAGGAGACTTCTGTTACTTAGGTAGCAAAATAACTAGTGATGGACGAAGCAAAGAGGATATAAAAAGTAGTTTGGCTCAGGCAAGGAAAGCATTTCTACAAAAAAGGAATCTGTTGACATCGAATATAGATTTAGGTATTAGGAAGTCATTTTTGAAAGTTTTTGTCTGGAGCGTGGTGCTCTATGGAAGTGAAACTTTGGACTATTGATGCAGCAGAAAATAGGAGAATTGAGGCGTTCGAAATGTGGTGTTACAGGAGAATGATGAAGATCAGATGGGTAGATAGGGTTACAAACGAGGAGGTATTAAGACTAGTGAGAGAGGAGAGATGTTTCTGGCGACTGTTAATGAAGCGAAGAGATAGGTTGGTATGTGGTAGCTATATAGAGATGAAACGATTAGCTCAGGACAGGGAGGCATGGAAGGCTGCATCAAACCAGTCAAAAGACAACAACAACGATATTTAATAAATAAATAAATAATGGGCAAAATCCGACCAAGGGGATGGAAATGGAAGGGGGGGGGGGGAGGGGGATTTTTTCAATAGAGTGAAATATCGCTATAAATTACTTAGTATGTGAAAAATCGAATATAGTCTAATTTCATACAATTCCTCGGATAAGGGCGAAAAGTTTATCTCAGTAAAGGTTTCTGTCAGCACAAACCATTATTTTTTATCGTATGATGAATGTATGTAAATATATACAATATATATAATTTCTGGACAAATGTGCATAGTCACAAGTTCGTACGATCTTACAACTCTAGGTCTAGTTCTTTGACCCATTCATCTGCTTCATCCGATGTAAGATGAATGTCCATTATTGTTCCTTTGAAAGATCGAAGAGGGCAGTCAGCAATAATATGATGGATTGACTGTGATAATGCACTGCAGTCGCAATTTGCAGAGCTAGCCCATCCCCATCTGCCTTGTCCAGTTCGAATCCGGTTGATGATCCTCCACGGGCGCCTGGGGAGATGGAATCCTTGTATCCAGTTAGAAGGGTTGTCAACTAGATGTTTATTTACCACTGAAGACTGCTCCTATTGGATTTTCAATGAGTTGTTAACTTGGAAGGAGCATCTTTCAAGGTTGACTGCTGCACACCATGGAGGTTTCCTTGAAGTCAAGCGTTGCACAGTGGGTCAAGATCGAAATCTAGGAGGACAAAATTATTTATTTTCATAACTAAAAAATCAAAATTTATTACTTCTACAGCATTCTCATATAATTGCCGCTCACTATTCTGGGATATAAACGCATCCCAGTGTAAATCTGTCACCACTGTTCGAGCAGTCTGAATTGGAGGGTGAATGTAAGTGGCTGTGGTTAGTGTGATGCTTTAAGATGGAACATGCAGCTGAAGGTATGATCTTTGTAACGTGTTTCAGTTATTAATGGGCGTAATTGTTACGTAAGTTTAGCTATATTTGCATTATATAATATTTAACTATTATTTTAAATTATATTTTTACTTAGATTTTTAGTATGTCGCGTCACTCTGCGCCACTTTCCACTTAATGTTAAAATTTAGATAAGGTCTTGTTGTTTACGCCTGTTATAAGATTTTTTCCATCTTTTTGCAACTTACTTAGTTATTAGCCTATTTTCAATTTTGAAAAAATAGGCTTATGAGATCACCTTTTGTCCGTGTGTGTGTGCGTGCGTGTGTGTGTGTGTGATTCGTGTGTGTCCCCCCCCCCCCTAACAAAATCTAAACAGCAGGAGCGATTTCAATGAAACTCGGAAAGTTCATAGCACTATTCCCGGCGACCTCGACCGTGCCCTTCAAATTTTGTTACGACTCACCAATCCAACATGGCGGCTGTGCGAAATATTTCACCAGCATTCAATATCTCCGAAACTATTACCGATATCACCCTGGAATTTTCTATGGTGATAGAGGGAACTACTATAAGTTCACTTATGTGACTTTTGAAAACCTGGTAACTACAAAACGAACATGGCGACCAAGCGAATTTGCGACTTTTAAATAGACGTTTCTCGCGATTTGACCAACCAAACGCAATGAAACTTGGTACAGTATATGTTTATATACATTGTAATGCACCGACATCTAACTTCGTTCAATTGTTTACATAATCACAAGATGGCGGATGTGCGAAATATTTCACCGGCATTCTATATCTCTGAAACTATTAGCGGTATCTCCCTAAAATTTTGTACTGAGATAAAAAAAAACCGGTTAACTACAAAACGAACATGGCGGCCAAGCGAATTTGAACATTTTAAATAGACCTTTCTCGCGATTTAATGTTCCAAGCGCACTGAAACCTGGTACAGGAAATATTTATACATATTGTAATCCACTGGTATCTAATTTAGTTCAATTGTTTACATAACCTCAAGATGGCGGCAGTGCGAATTTTAAAATCAAGTTTTTATTTCTTGTGATGTAGTCATGCGATCGAAGTGAAAGTTTGAATAATGAACCTACGCAATAATTTTCCTTTAATGGTACATGACTCTATGGCCTATACATTTAACAATCCAACATGGCGACCATCTGAAATATTTAGACGATACTGAATATCTACGAATCTATTTTAGCAATCAAACTGCATTTTTTAATGTTCATAGGGGCTATGAACTTAAGTTCACCTATAGGACTTTAAATAACCTGGTGATCACAAATCCAACATGGCGGTGACGCGAATTATAAATATTCACATAGACGTTTCTTGCAATTTAACCATCCGCGTGCAGTGAAACTTGGTACAGTAAATCCTTATACGAATGTTAATCCACTGGCATCTAATTTATTTCAATTGTTTCCATAACCTCAAGATGGCAGCTGTGAATTTTTTTTAAATCTCCTTGTTTTTTCTTGTGTCCTAATTATGCGATTGAAGTTTGAATACTACACGTTCACAATAATCTGCATGTAACAGAACATAACTCTAGGACCTACATATATAAAATCCAACATGGCGACCATCCGAAATATTTAGTCGGTTCTCAATATCTACGAATCTATTACAGCAATCAAACTGAAATTGTGTATGTTAAATAGTGGCAATTAACATGAGTAGGATATATGAAAATAGGCTGTATAGTTCTTCACGGAACTACTTGTTTTACTTTTTAGAAGATGCCATGCAACCAGTTCTCACACATTTAGAACTGTTTGAAGCACTGGGTTCGACGATTATGTCAAGAGTGGAACTTTGTGACTTTGTTGAAAGTAAATTAGGGTTAGAAAATTGTTCTGAAGAGATAACTGAACGCTCTATCCAACTCCTAGTGATAGACAATTTCTTGCATGTGTAGACGTAGCTTAGAAAACGTCTTAACTGATGTTTATTATGAAGTAAACAAATTATATACGTTGCTTTCACTCTAAATTCATGATTGGAACGTAAAAATAATTTTGTCCCCCTAGATTTCGATTTTGACCCACTGTGCGTTGGTGTTCTGCTCGTGCAAGATCTTGGTGAATGGGTAGCTGGGGATTCTGCCGAATGTTTTCCCATACCTTTAGGAGAGCTTCTGATCTTCTTAGGACTGGAGGTGGAATGTTGCTGAGAACAGGCAGCCAAAGCGTGTTCGTGCTCCGAATACAACCCGTGATTATCCGCATTGCTTGATTGAATTGCACATCTATTTTCTTAGTGTGAACACTATTGGTCGAGGTTGGACAGCAATATTCAGCAACAGAATATGATAAAGCTAAGGCAGTGGATCTTAGAACTTGAGTATTAACTCCCCATGATGATGTACCAGCAAGTTTCTGTTCTGAAGAATATTATTTCTGGTTTTAATTTTTGCAGCCGTATTTGAGAGATGCTGCTTGGAAGTCAGAGTCTTATCTAGTGTTAATCCGAAGTATTTTGGTATACTGCAGTACGGAGTTGGAGAAAAAAGGAGAGTTTAGAGAAAAAGAATCATACCCTTAATAGGCACAATATCAAAGCCGTTAAAACTGCTCAAATAGTCCTCTAAACATTACCTAAAATGTTAGTCTGAAAGAAGTTTTCATATGGTGCACCCTTACGCCAAGGGATGGGCAAGATGTTCTCGGAATTATATTAAGACTATCATTACCCGTCGCGGCTTCGCCCGCGAATATTCTAGTTGTAAAGAGTACACTTAGCAAACTCTCAATCATGAATGCTATGATTGATTTATCCTTGGTATGAATAATCAGACTTTATCAATTCAGCTACTGGTGCAGTGGTTAGGGGTTTGACATTCCTTCATACAGTAGGCATATCAGAGCGAAGTTAGTTTTTTGGGAATATCACAGACACTGTTAATTTAAGGGCCTTTAAATGTGGTTTTCCGAGACCCTTTATAGTCGGGTGAAACAGACCTTTCGTACCACACTCAGACGTAAAATTGTGTGAAAAAATTCTAGAGTGCCCCTTGACCCCCTTAAGCGCATTATACTGTAGTTATTGATGAATTTTACAGCTTAATTTGGTTCAGTGATAACCTTATAACCGTCTGGAAACTTTCACCGTAATGTAATAATTGAAATTTCATTGCGTCTTACAGAAATAGATGGACCTGTGAGATTCTGTTACCATGGTTACCGTGTTGCATTCTTTCATTATTTCATTGTAAATATTCATGTTTTAAGGTATTTAATTGTGAGGCATTTAAAGAGTAAGTGAGTGCGTTTCGTTTTGAATCTGTAGGTTGGTGTTAATGGGACCTTAGCAGAATAATATAGGGAGGGATGAGCCTTCTCGTTTGCTGAACATGGGAACGGTTGTAGTTGTACAATTATTGGCAAATTTAGTGAATTGGAAATAGTTTTCTTTGGCCGGTGGAATCTTACCCCCCCCCCCCCCCCCCCCCCGTCTTCCGGCAGCCGAGAGGGAATCTTAACCTATTTTCATTTATGAACAAATAAATAACTTCTAAACGGCTGGAGCGATTTCAATGAAACTCTGTAAGGTCATAGAACCATTTTCGCCGACCCCGACCGTGTCCATCAAATTTTATTAAGTCACACCAATCCAACATGGCGGCTGTGCGAAATATTTCTTAAGCATTCAATATCCCCGAAACTATTACTCATATCACCCTGAAATTTTGTAAGGTGATAAAGGGCACTGCTAGAAGTTCACCTATGTGACTTTCAAAAACCTGTTAACTACAAAACAAACATGGCGACCAAGCGAAGCTGAAATATTTAAATGGAAGTTTCTCGCGATTTAACCATCCAAACGCAATGAAACTTGGTATAGCAAATGCTTATACACATTGTAATGTACATGCTTCTAATTTAGTTCAACTGTTTACATAACCTCAAGATGTCGGCTGTGCGTAGTATTTCACTGGCATTCTATATCTCCGAAACTATTTCAGATATCACCATGAAATTTTGTGCGGTGATAGAGAGCACTACTAGAAGTTCACCTATGTGATTTTCAAAAACCTGTAAAGTACAAAACGAACATGGTGGCCGAGCAAAGTTAAAACATTTTGATACACTTTTCTCGTGAAACCATCTGAGCGTAGTGAAATATGGCACAGTAAATATTTATACACATTGCAATGCACTTGCATCTAAATTAGTTCAATTGTTTACATAACCTCAAGATGGTGGCTGTGCGATTTTTTTATTATTTTTATTTCTTGTGTCGTAATCTGCGATCGAAGTGAAAGTTTGAATAATGAATCTACGCAATCATTTTCATTTAATAGCACATAACTCTATGGCCTATGCATATAACAATCCAACATGACGACCATCTGAAATATTTAGACGGTTCTCTATATCTACGAATCTGAACATAATTTCATCTATGGGACTTACAATAACTTGGTGAGCACAAATCCAACATGGTGGCGACGCGAAATATAAATATTCAAATGGACGTTGATCGTGATTTAACCACCCGAGCGCAGTGAAACTTGGTACGGTAAATGCTTATACAAATTTTAATCCACTGGCATCTAATGCATTTCAATTGTTTTCATAATCAAAAATGTCAGCTGTGCGAAATTTTAAAATCTCGTTTTTATTTCTTGTGTCCTAATCATGCGATTGAAGTTTGAATACTACACCTACACAATAATCTTCATGTAATAGTACATAACTCTTAAGACCTACATATATAAAAATCCAACATGGCGACCATCCGAAATATTTAGTTGATTCTCAATATCGACGAATCTATTACAGTAATCAAACTGAAATTGATAGAGGCAATTAACATAAGTAGGATATATGAAAATAGGTTTTAGTTCTTCACGGAACTACTTGTTTAAATTTGTGGGTGGAATGATCAGATCATGAACAGTGCCGATAAGATTCATTAGGCGCTACGCTATTTTATTTGTGGGTAGGACGACGCTCTGGTTATTAATACCGACGGCCACCGTCACGCGGTTCCGAGCTTTATAAATATCCTGGCAGAGTCGGCCGGCAAGCCTACTGCCACAGCTACATCCATTAGCAGTCTGGGTCACCATTTAAACAGCATAACTCATATCCTCCACGAGATTACATTTTCTATCAAACAATGGCACCTAGGGAATAACTCCGCTGCTCTTGACAACTCTCATTCTTCTCGTACTTAAGGAAAATAAAACATGTTAGCACTTGAGCGATTGGCAAAGAAAAGTTGTGCTGTGTTGGTTAGTTTCCTTCTCAAGGCCATTCCACCATTATCAGAAGAAAACTTGACCTTACTTAGTCCACTTCAAATACAGTAGTTCTCTCCTTCTCCTGCAGTCTCCACTTCACCAGAACATCAGTTCTTCATTTGAGTCTGCTTCATCCTGTACAAATTCTCGTTGATCTCGATCAACTTCATTAGCTTCCCTATAATAGGTATTATTGTGAAGACATACATCACACATGTAACCTGTCCCGCATTGACGAAGTGATTTTGGTTCAAAATAATAATAATTGCAATTTATATTTATATTTATCTTCAATCAACCTTGAAATTCCTTGTTTTATAAAAATCCATTTTTAGCCTACTTTCGATTTTTTCAAAAAACGAAACGAAAGTAGACTTATGAGATCTACACAGGGCCAAACGTTGTGTGTCTGTCTGTGTGTGGGTGTGTATGTGTGGTGTACTCTGTATGTCTGTCCCCTCCCCCCCCCCCATATCAATTCAAACACGGTGAAACCGAATTGAACGAAAACTGAATAGCGGCCACTCAAACGTTCAAAAAGTAAAATCAAATAACGACTGAACTACTTTACCAAATTTGGTAACATACCTTCATACAGAGCGCGTATTGTGCCTAAACTACGAGGTCATCAACCGTACCATTTCAGGATGGTGGCCATGTGAATTATGGAAGCATTATAATTAATAACTTTGAAACCATTCATTCCGATTATCGAACAGACAATAATATCCAGTGCAAGACTGCCACAAGTCAAAAAGGACACTTTTTCAGGAGAAGCATTTAAAGATATTGATCTAATAGGAAAGATATCAATTTTTTCATAATTAAAGTGAAAGCAGCGTATTACTAACTTCTAACATTGTCCAGTACTATGCAATAACATTCAGAATTCTTTAATGGATTATAATTACGGTATGTGTTTTAATCAAAAATAATTATACTTTTGAGTTATGGCAGTTTTCTATTCAATGCCATAGAATTGCTATTTATAGGATCTGGGTTGTGGCAGTTTCACAGGACACAGACTTGATGTAAGGCATTTATAAGTACCACATACTTCAAAATTCGTGTTTTTTGACTTGTGGCAGTCTTGCACCGGGGGTGCAAATTGTTTAAACTGTCCTAAAGAACGTGGCCCGGACGATATTTTAAGTGAATTGAATTGAATTACATTACATGGTAGCAGTGGTATTAAAAAGCCGACCCGTCTCGGTTACAATACAAGATGCCAGCTGATATCTTGTGCCTGGCCTATATTTCATTAGTTTGAGTATTGCATGCAATATAGCCTACTGATAAAAATAATATCAACTTTGTATGAAATGCTATGTATATAAAAATATACTCCACTGAAGAAATCGTTCAGTCCAAATCATTATTTGCTAAGACTTTGTAAGTCAATTGATAACGACGAATTTCGGTGGACATGTGAGAGCTTTGGTCTTTCACCCGGCCGGCCAGGGTTCAAAACCTATCAAGAGTTTTTTTTTTCTTGATTCTTTTATATTTTTTGATCTGTAATTACACGGACGTTATAAAATTAAGCGTTATATTGTGCATATTACAATGGAAAATAGGCTATATATTTTAATTAAAACAACATTCGCCACCGGATCTGCACGAGACATCTAACAGCAACCGGGTGAACTACCAGGGTGACAATCACGACCAACTGATTGCGAGCTGCGCACCGGCCTGCACGTAGTAGGTAATCTGTGGGCCTGCACGTTGGAACAGCTGTAATTGAAAAGTTTCCTTTTATGGCCGCTAGAATGCACTCGACCTATTAGGATTATCTTATGCGAAACTTTACCGCCAGATGTCACGACTGGTCTATGTGGGATTCCATTGGTTTGCCTACCGTTGACGTTCAATAGGCATCGAATTTGAGGAATGACAAGTTGATATTACGATACATTTTTATTTTAAAGCGTTTGTAACAGCCTATTGTGTGTTATTTGAAAATGTTATTTGAACTAAAGAACAAAACGATCCCTCATAGTACCAGTACTCTATCTGTTGGTGCTGTTTCAGGATATTAATTAATACTTTTATTGCAGCCAAATAGCAATCGAAAATAAAGAATGAACGTGTATAAGGTGCGTTCAAAAAGTAACGAGCTGGAGGCTGTAATGCGCAAACCGGTGACTACATCGGCTAATCGTGGCGTGTGTAACGAGGTGTGGTTCCGACCAGAGCGTGGGAGGTCACAGCCCGTCGCTAGAGGGCACGCGTGCACGTCACGTGACGATACAAAGCGAGCAGCAGCATGCATCAAGCGTCCAACGCTGTACGTCGCATTGCAAACAGTGACATGGAGGCGTCAAACGAAGAGCAAAGAGGTGTTGTTTGGTTTCTGACAGCGGAAGGAGTAGGGAGAACGAACATTCATCGCGGAATGTCACAAGTGTACGGCGAACACTGCATGTCCCTTGCAAGGGTCAAGGCGTGGCACAAGCGCTTCAGGGATGGACGGGTGTAATTAGCAGATGATGCCCGGTCTGGGGAACCCCCCCCCCCTACATTACCGATGACAACGTCCAGCTGGTTGATGCACTCATTTCCCAGGACCGCCGAGTGGCAGTGAACGCCATAGCCGCCATGGTCGGATTGAGCGTCGGAAGTGTGCCCACCATCATGAAGGAACGACTGCACTTCCGGAAAGTGTGTGCCCAATGGGTGCCCCACAGTCTTCAACCACACCAGAAAGCATGTCGAATGGCCTACTGTCTTTGTCTTGGTTGGACGATTGATGCATGCTGCTGCTAGCTTTGTATCGTCACGTGACTAGCACGCGTGCCCTCTAGCGACGGGCTGTGACCTTCCACGCTCTGGTCGGAACCACACCTCGTTACACACGCCACGATTAGCCGATGTCGTCACCGGTTTGCGCATTACAGCCTCCGGCTCGTTACTTTTTGAACGCACCTTATACACTAAAGTTGCGCTCTGGCGATTTGAATTGCATAGTCTTTGGTGGTGAAGACCATGGACAGCCAGACGTGTAAACACATGCCTCAACTGAAAGTTGGATGTGGCCCACGTCTGGTCAATCATGTCTCCAATTCCATAAAATTCTTGAGATACTGTGTGTCTTCTGTTTTTTTTTTCTTCCATGACGCTAGTAGTTTTTCCGAGGCTCTGGTGATTGGTAGAGGTAAATAGTTTCTGAGGTCTTCAACCAAGAAATGATTCTATTATACTCCTTGATAGAGACAAAGAGTTATGACTGTACCCATACATTCAGGAGAAAGTAGGCTATATGTTCTTTACTGAACATCTTGTTCTGTTTGTGAATTAGTCCATATTATAATTTTTATAAGCTCTTCATGATCGTGTTCCCATATGCTACAGCGATTTCATAATTTCTTTTCATTAAATTTATATTCCTGAAATTACATGTGTTATTTAGCCTATTTTCATTTTATGAAAAAAAATAGGCTTATGAGATCACCTTTTGACCGTGTGTGTGTGTCTGCGTGTGTGTTCACCCTAATAAATTCTAAACGGCTGGATCTATTTCAATGAAACTCGGTAAGATCATAGACCATTCTGGCCTACCCCGACCGTGCCCTTCAAATTTTATTGTTTATCACCAATCCAACATGGCGGCTGTGCGAAATATTTCACCAGCATTCAGTATCTCCGAAACTATTACCGATATTACCCTGACATTTTGTACGGTGATAAAGGGCACTACTAGAAGTTCATCTATGAGATTTTCAAAAACCTGGTAACTACAAAATCAACATGGCGGCCAAGCGACGTTGAGACTTTTAAATAGACTTTTCTCTTGATTTAACCATCCAAACTTAATGATACATGGTACAGCAAATGTTTATACACATTATAATGCACTGGCGTCTAATTTAGTTCAATTGTTTACATAACCTCAAAATGGCGGTTGTGCGAAATATTTCACTGGCATTCAATATCTCCGAAACTATTTATGATATCACCCTGAAATTATGTGCGTTGATAAAGGGCACTGCTAAAAGTTTATGTAACCTTCAAAAACCTGTCAAGTACAAAACGAATATGGTGGCCAAGCGAAGTTGCAACATTTTACTAGACTTTTCTCGTGATTTAACCATCTGAGCGCAGTGAAATGTGGTACAGTAAATGATTATACATATTGTAATGCACTGACATCTGATTTAGTTCAATTGTTTACATAACCTCAAGATGGCAGCTGTGCGAAATTTTAAAATCTCGTTTTTACTTCTTGTGTCCAAATCATGCGATTGTAGTTTGAATACCACGCGTACACAATAATCTTCATGTAATAGTACAAAAATAAAAATCCAACATGGCGACCATCTGAAATATTTAGATGGTTCTCAATATCTACGAATCTATCACAACAATCAAACTGAAATTTTGTATGTTGATAGAGGCAATTAACATGAGGAGGATATATGAAAATAGGCTGTATAGTTCTTCACGGAACTACTTGTTTTTAAAACTTACGTGCTTTTATAGCTATTAACTGCTATATTGGAAATCTTATTTGTGATTTCCTAGTTTCTTATATTTAGTTCTCTTATCTTCCTGATAGATTACCTAAGCTTTAATATTGGTATTATTTTTCAACAATTAGATTTATGACCTTAGTTTATACATTAATTTCTTGATAAAGAAGATCCCACTGTGGATTGAAATATGTACAAACGTTTTTAATAATTAATATTGACCAAAGGTGGATATTATTAATTTTATTATTTGATGTATTAAAATGGTTTTATTTTATTGATATTTTAACTTGTCCCATTTAAAAAAGAAGAAAAGAATGGGGATAATGTGTGAAAACTCGAATACTTTCAAAGTTATACAATCCTTCGGATAAGGACCAAGAACTTATCTTGGTAAAGGTTTTTGATAGCACCAGCCATTGACCAGAGGGGTGGGAAAATGGAGTTTTTAGAGAAAAAATATTCATGTCACCCGTAATGGGCACAGAATCAAAACCGTGTAATATGGTTAATAGGTCTAGTCTTCTAAATCTTACATAAAACCCTTGGTCTGAAATAATTTTTAGATATGACTCACCCTTACGCCAAGACCAAATGCAAAGTGTTCTCGCAATAATAAAAAGATGGGGCTACTCGTATGGGAACAATTGTAGGTAGACAACAAAATTGGCAAATTTAGTGTTTTCTACCTCCGCCTTTCGGCGTGCCTAGAGGGATTTTGAATGTAGGGGAGGTTCTGATATTCCGGCGTAGCTGTGCTAGTCCAATAAACCGTGGCCTCTAGCATGATCAAATTCCAGGAAATCATTCAATGGACATACGCTTGTTTTCGTAGTTTTTATTTTAACACGCATCCGTTCATCAGTTTTGTTATAACTTGAATCACTTCGTCAATTTCCTCAAGTATGTTGAATACCAAAAATATTGACATCCTTGCGAGTTGACGTGTTGACTCAGTCCACTGCTAGCTGTTGACTTGTCAGTCTAGTTCCTAGTGCCTGAGACTACAGCGAGGTTGAAGTCAATGCCAAGGCTTGATTGAGTCCACCCACAGGGCATGGTCCAGTGCGGTGCGGGAAATAGATTGGAGTCTAAGGTTAATGGAGTCCTTGACACCACAGTCTGGGTTTGAGTCCTGGAGTCAGGCCACGCAGACGTCAAGGCCAGGGCGAACAATGGTGCCAGCTCATTAACCTTTAGACCAGAGAACTGAGTATTAGTTCCTCTGATTACAGCGAGTCGTCGTCAGTCGCAATGCCCATCAAGATCAATTGAGTGTGTTGGCACAGTCCGTCCAAATAACTTGTTGGTTCAATTAGATGCCTTGCCCATTCTGTTGGATCTATGCGGGCCTCGATGATAATTGTTGTTTTAAAGGGCCTAACATCTATACAGAAACCAGACAGCAGTCATTCGAGCTGAAGGACATGAGAGAGAAGCTGGTATTCAGAAAGGTGTGAGGCAAGGCTGCAACTTATCACCCATACTTTTCAATCTTTACATTAAACAAGCAATGAAGGAAATTAGAGAGAAATTTAAAGTGGGAGTGAAGATTCAAGGAGAAATAATTACAACTCTGAGATTTGCTGATGACATCGTCATCTTGGCCGACACGCCTGAGGATTTGAAAGAGTATTTGAATGGTATAGACTCCGTCTTGAGGAAAGAATTCATGATGAAAATTAATAAATATAAAACAAAAATATTGGAATGCAGCCGAAATAAATCAGAAACCTCTATGGACATCAAATTGGCAGGGGGAAAACTAAAGGAAGTAGGAGACTTCTGTTACATAGGAAGAAAAATAACCAGTGATGGACGAAGCAAGGAGGATATAAAAAGTAGGTTGGCTCAGGCAAGGAAAGCATTTCTACAGAAAAGGAATCTGTTGACATCAAATATAGATTTAGGTATTAGGAAGACATTTTTGAAAACCTTAGTCTGGAGCGTGGCACTCTATGGAAGTGAAACTTGGACTATTGGTGCAGCAGAAAAGAGGAGAATTGAAGCGTTTGAAATGTGATGTTACAGGAGAATGATGAAGATCAGATGGGTAGATAGGGTTACAAACGAAGAGGTATTAAGACGAGTGGGAGAGGAGAGATGTTTCTGGCGACTGCTAATGAAGAGAAGAGATAGGTTGGTAGGACACATACTAAGACACCCGGCAATAGCAAGCTTAGTTATGGAAGGAAGGGTCGAGGACAAGAACTGTAGGGGTAGACCAAGGTTAGAGTATGTTAAACAGATTGCCTCGGATGTAGGGTGGGGTAGCTATGTAGAGATGAAACGATTAGCTCAGGACAGGGAGGCATGGAGAGCTGCATCAAACCAGTCGAAAGACTGAAGACTCAAACACACAACATTTAGGTTATCGGCCCCAAATGGTTTGGATGATAGTGAAAAATAAATCTATAATGAAATCTAACTACTAACTTACAAATTAGGAGAAGAAAGAAAAAAAAACACATGAAGAGTAAAGGAAATAAAAGAAAGGGGAGAAACAAATGCCCTCAACTCTCGAAGTATAAGGAATGCGGGACTTTGAAGGAAGGAGAGCCATGAAAGGCAGATAGGAAAGGGGAAAGAGAAGAGGGCACGCTCCAAAGGCAATGGAAAAAGGGGAAAGAAAACCGGATCCAGCTCAGGAATCGCTCGGGGTCGCCAACTCCCGAACTCACCAGCCTTTAGCCCTTGAGGGTGTAGCACTATCCAGGGTGCACCATAAATGGTGGGGCTACACACACCCTGCCTCATTGAAGGCCTTGAGCAGAAGGCAGGAGATACCCAAAGAAAAACGAGACGTCTGATCCCTAGAAGAATGAGGGATCAGGACAAGGGCTAAGTAAGGCGGAAAGGAAGAGACTCCCTAGGCCTCGGATACCGTTATCTCGTCGGGGTGGGAAGAGAACAAGAGTTGACCAAGAGAGGTTGACATGAAAGAAGACGGAGAGGAGCCCGACACAAGTAAGTGGAAGCAATGCTGGACTCAGCTGGGGCCCCGAGGTCGCCAACCCACGTCCCACAAGTTGTGAGCCTCTGGGGACAATAGTGTACAGGATGTGTTAGAAGCCCCACATGACACGTTAATACTTTAATTATTATTTTATGTTCGACCCTGACGATTATGTGTCAGAAAACTGTACTAAAATGAGGCTCATTATGACAATTTTTTTTTTCATGATGAAACAGTTTCTCCCACCAATCAGAGCTCAAGAAACAGTTGTTTGACCAATTAGATAATTAGATGCGCTTAGTTCCACGGCCTTCTAATTTACATTTCACTGCCTGGCCTAGTGTCATAGTAGGGTAATCGAGGAGGCCATGGTCAAATACAAGGCATTCTCTGCATCTCATGCGCTCTGTTCAGTACATAAAACTGGCGAAATCTCGACAGATATTTATGAATATTTATGTTCGAAAATAAAATAGTTATAATAATTATCGTTGAACATAAACAGTCGTAAACAACTCGCCTATAATGGTAACTAAGACACTCGTATGGAAATTATAAAACTCGCATACACTCGTTTTATAAACATACTCGTGTCTAAATTATTGCCATTATAGGCTCGTTGCATAGTGTACTAATGTTATTGCTTTATTTAGGAGTTTAGAAATCACGATCGTCTCAGCTCTGTGTAGTTACAAATTGTCTGTTTTCAGTGGTTAAAGCAAGCTCACTCAGAATATACTGTAGGCTACTGTACTATGTGAACAACAGGACGCATTGCTGACCAAACAAGTGCTATGTGTGTACAGACTATCTTCAGTTTACTTGCATATCATTAACTGGACCCTGGTCGGTAGCTACATCTCTCCATCCTGGCAAACAGTGCTGCCAACCGTATATGTACGAGGGCAGATCGGAAAGTAACGCACATTTTTTTCCAAGAACCTTAATAGGAAACAAATCCAAAATACATAGACATTAACCATTGTGAAGATGCTATTAAATATTCTCTGTACTGACTGCTATTACTCTCAAATTATAAAAGCCGCCTTGTCAAACACTGGAAAGTAGTTTAATATTTAAATTAACACGCACATGTTTCGGTATATCATTGATACCCTCGTCAGCGTGAAATTCTTAGAAACTACACTATCTTAACAAACACCTAAAAAGAAAATGGGTATCCTTACAATAAGTTATTTAAAAAAATCCACAGCCTGCTTCCAGTCTCCGACCGGGTCAGGAATGGAATGAATGAAGCCCCCATCTAGCGGCGAGGATATGAACTGTGCCGGCTGCCGAGGCCTGACGCACTCCTCTGGGGCTATGATTAAATGAATGACAGATGAAATGAAATGATAGTGGAGAGTGTTGCTGGAATGAAATTGTGACAGGGAAACCCGGAGTATCCGGAGAAAAACCTGTCTGCCTCCGTTTTGTTCAGCACAGATCTCACATGGAGTGACCGGGATTTGAACCACGGACCCAGCGGTGAGAGGCCGGCGTGCTGCCGCCTGAGCCACGGAGGCTTTCTTACAATAAGTTATTAATTTAAAGAAATAATAATAATAATATCGTATGGCCTCTGGTGCCTGGTGCAAGCTTTGTTAATTGACACCCAGAGGGTAGCTCGCATGTCGAATTTCGTCGTTCCTTTGAACGCTATGAAAGTCAATGAGGTTAGATATCTAAACTACTTGACACTACTGCGCTTTCAAGTAGAGAATGGAGAAACTTTGTGTTGGCGAAAAATCCCGAGATTAATTTTGCCATTGAACACGGCCTACTGAATTCAAATGGGTTCTTTAATATGCCAACAACGTATGACATGAGTATCGTGATTTTTGTCGCCTTCAAAAATCACTTACCATGGCCAGGGGCGAACCTGCAATCTTGGGGTTGGTAGTCCGACACTATAACCACTCACCCACCGTGGCAAGCATTTAAAGAAATGAAAGGTCACAAAATATATATAGGATGTGTGAAATACCACATCCACCAGACACATGTCACTTCAATAAAATTTGCTGTTACTTGGGGCAGTTTGTTGTTACATATATCTTATATCTTATCTTTTATATACAGGGTGATTCATATTAACGTTTAAAACTCTCTGTAGCGACGTAGATGGCATTGAGACAAGTAATTTCATATAGGACAATTAGGGTCGCAAGTGTCCAGAAATACCTTAAAAGTGAACCACAACTGTTAAACATATGACGTCAGGTCAGGTCCGTGCACTCGTACGCACACCAAAGCATCCAAAGCAAACGTTGAATGTCATATCACTCTGGCTCCGTGTCTACTCGGGCGCACGGGGTTCGAATCCGGGGCCTATACATCATCTTTTTTTTGTTCCCTCTCCTTTCAGGTGGAAGCAGATTGTTAGTTGACATTAAGAACGCTTTGTATTACAAATGTGATCGGGAATTTTACACTGGATTCGATAGGATGGGGCAAAATTAGTCATTCGCCAAGAACTGCTGTACTAGATAACAACCGTTTGAGAGTTCTCAACCACTTTACATTCCATGAGCTTGCAGACATGCACCCTAATTGTCCTATATGAAATTACTTGTCTCAATGCCATCTACGTTAATACGAATCACCCTGTATATATATAAAAGGATGTTCGTTTGTTCGTCTTTTATGCGTTCATAAACCATTCATCCGATTGCGATCAAATTTTGGTGAGTTGTTGTGAACACTTCCAGGATAGTTATAGGCATAGTTAATCCAATTTACTATAGAGAGCGCGTGAGTAGTTTAAAAAAAATAGTGTTGGCGATGCGTTCATATAGCCTACAATTCATCCGATTGCGACCAAATTTTGGTGAATTGTTGTGCACACTTCCGGGAAGGTTATAGGTATAGTTAATCCAATTTACAATAGATAGCGTACGAGTAGTTTAAGCAAAAGAGTGTTGGCGATGCGTTCATATACAATTCATCCGATTGCGATCACATTTTGGTTAGTTGTGTGCACACTCCCGGGAAAGCTATAGGCATAGTAAATCCAATGTACAATAGATGGCACGCGAGTAGATTCAACTAAATGGAGTGCGTTTGTTTCAACAAAGACCCGTATGCGTTCATATACCATTCGTCCGATAGCGATGAAACTTAGGTGAGATGTTGTGTACATTCCAGGAAATGTTTCTGACTTAGTAAATCCATTTTACAATTGGTAGTGCACGATTAGATTCAACCAATGAGCGACAGCGCGTGAATCGTTTCAACAAAGTCCCGTATGCGTTCATATAACATTCATCGGATTGAGATAAAACTTTGGTGAGTTGAGTACAGTCCTGCGAAGGTTTATGAGTTAATAAATTCGTTTTTCAATGGGTAGTTCACAAGTAGATTCAACAAATGAGTGACGGCCCGCGAAGCTTTTAAACAGATTCCCGCATGCGTTCATTTGCCATTCATCCGATTGCGATGAAATTTTGATGAGTTGTTGTGTACACGCCTGGGAAGGTTTTCGACTTAGTAAATCCCTTTTATAATAGGTAGCGTACGAGTATATTCAACAAATGGGTGACGGTGCTCGAATCGTTTCAACAAAGACCAGTATGGGTTCTGCGATGAAACTTTGGTGAGTTGTTGAGCACGTTCCCATGAATGTTTCTGAGATAGTAGATCAATTTTATAATAGTTTAGAGGTGGTTAACGCAAAAAGAAAAATATATTGGGAATCCAAAAGCAGTTCAACAATAAAGTCACATCGTCAACACTTTCTTTGATTGGCATTGCAATGCATGCAGGGTACAGCTAGTATATATAAATTAAACAGAAGATTGAACAACTTATCAATGACAGATGTTTTTCAGCAGGTCTATGTCCCATGTGCAAAATTTATTGAAGTGACTGATATCTCAGGAGGATATGGTACGACCAAGTATTTCACACATCCTATAATATTATTTATTAATTCCTTTTGTGACCTTTGATGATTGCTGGAGCACCTGCGTGATATCAACAGTAACACCCACGACATAAAGATAGGTTATGTAGCTGAAGGTTTCCTTGTGTTGGCCAGGTGTCTCCAAAGGTACGCAGTCTATGACCTTGGATATACATGGTCCTCTGAATCCCAATCGAAGGGATGGTAGTTAGGGTCTAGCAGTGAACGTCCTAAAGCAGACAATGACCTCACCAGCTCTTCACAGCTAAATCCAGATGGGCACTACAAGCTTCCCTCCTGCTTGGGTTAAGAACTGCTTCTGACGCAATGTACCTCCTAGAACGAATGGAAATATAGCCTGCTCAAATAACGTTGAAGTACTTGTTACGTCTGAGGCATAATACAGTCAGATTTTCGTACACTGTCCCACTAGTAACACAACAGACCTCGTACTGTTCGCCAGAGGATATCGCAAAAGCACTAATGGGTCAGTAACCAAGGAGACACATCACTGGAATGTTGCACATAGTTCTAATAAGACCGCTGTGCATCCTTCTGATGACTTCGCTGTTCCACCTCTTAAAACCCCAATAACTAACTAACAAACTAAACTAAGTTTGGGTGCAGGGGGTCTATCTGTGATTAGCGTGGCTACCATGGCAACAAGTGTTGTTCATCTAGTTCAGTAGAGACATCTATATGTTGCTATAAGAACATCTTACTTGCTATTATTGCAAGTTAGTACGCCTATCGGTCGCGAGGTAGCACACATTCGCAGTGATCGACTGAAAGTCCCTAACGTTACTAAAAGTAGTTCAAAATTTCGAATTTTCTTCTAGCGTCTGTGCCATTTAAAATGTTAAAAATCAGTGCTAACAACATAAAATTTTATTGGCAGCAAATATCCCCGAAAAGTTACTAAATTCAAATTTCTTCGAACGTATTATTTTAAGTGCGATAGTGATGTAGGTGAATATGGTTCCCAAGGCCACGAGTTTCCCAACCAGGCCGTTGCTATGAATGACATCAAATTTTGCCAGAATAATAATAATAATAATAATAATAATAATAATTAACCCTTGAGAACTGGCGTGAAAAAATATAAAACGAGGACTGGCGCCGGGTCATTTTGGCCCATAGTGTGTCGCTCCCTTTCTGTCTTAGTAATGAAGTAATTTTACACCTGGTGTCTTCCTATGAACTATTCCCAATATCAAACGAGGTTTATTTATATTTTTCACATTTAACTGCAGAAAAATGGCAATAATTTCCGCAACAGTATCATTGGCCTTGATAGGGACACCAAAGCAGTCATCTCAGTTCTTTTGAACAACGGAGCTGATGACCAAGGTGTCCCTAGACCCTAAACATGGATCAAAAAGAACATGAGCTATGTGATTGTGCTGCACCAAAATAGGTGGATTTTCCCCCTTATTTTTTTACAGATTGTCCCGACTAACGCAAGGACTTGCGCCATGGGTAAATCTGACCCGACCGTAAATATAAGGTGCGTTCATAAAGTAACGAACCGGAGGCTGTAATGCGCAAACCGGTGACGACATCGGCTAATCGTGGCGCGTGTAACGAGGTGTGGTTCCGACCAGAGCGTGGAAGGTCACAGCCCGTTGCTAGAGGGCACGCGTGCACGTCACGTGACGATACAAAGCGAACAGCAGCATGCATCAATCGTCCAACGCTGCACGTCACATTGCAAACAGTGACATGGAGGCGTCAAACGAAGAGCAAAGAGGTGTTGTTCGGTTTCTGACAGCGAATGGAGTACGGCGAACACTGCATGTCACTTGCAAGGGTCAAGGCGTGGCACAAGTGCTTCAGGGAAGGACTGGTGTCGTTAGCCGATGATGCCCGGTCTGGGGCACCCCCCTGCATTACCGATGACAACGTCCAGCTGGTTGATGCACTCATTACCCAGGGCCGCCGAGTGACAGTGAACGCCATAGCCGCCGTGGTCGGATTGAGCGTCGGAAGTGTGCACACCATCATGAAGGAACGACTGCACTTGCGGAAAGTGTGTGCCCAATGGGTGCCCCACAGTCTTCAACCACACCAGGAAGCATGTCAAATGGCCTACTGTCTTGGTCTTGGTTGGACGATTGATGCATGCGGCTGCTCGCTTTGTATCGTCACGTGACGTACACGCGTGCCCTCTAGCGACGGGCTGAGACCTTCCACCCTCTGGTCGGAACCACACCTCGTTACACACGCCACGATTAGCCGATGTCGTCACCGGTTTGCGCACTACAGCCTCTGTGTTGGTCCTGTTTGAACGCACCTTATAAAAATTACTATTCCTCCCATTCATGTCATACAGATAATATACCCGGCGGTTTCAGACTAGCCAAATAATGAATATCATGAAGCAATTAAGAAATGAAACGAAAATTGCGGGGGAGGGGAACGTCTCATCATCACCGAGTGACAGGTACAGTAGGTGATGAAAAGAAAAATATTACTTTGCACCCCTCTGGAGAAAACCTGCTGGCGCCCGTGGTCTGATCGGACAGAGGGCAGCCTTGTTCCTGTACACGCTTCGCCTGCTATCCAGAGCAACCAACAGCAAGTTGTCTAAGTCCTGGTGTAGGGTTACCAGTGGCGCCGTGGTTATGTAGCGGAACCGCAAGGCAGCTGTCACTTGTTACCGTTCACTACCAACTCACACGCTTGGAAACCGATGGGCAAACTCAGAATAATGGTCTTGTAAGTTAAAAAAAAAATTGGTGAAGGCTGGATCTGGATTTGATTCAGCTATGAAGAAAACAGCACATTCGACAACGTCAGCACCACACAGATCTCTCGTATATTATTATATCGACTGTTCCCCTTTAGGATAGCAATTGAACTTGAATTCACGATTTCATCTTCGGGCGTTTTTCCTCTCTCCATCCTCTCGGAATGCTCCTTCTTCCGCTGAGCTGTCCATTTTTTTGCGGATAGTTGTGACGTTCTTTGCTCAAACTTAACATATGTGATTTTATTCCATTTTTGATGTGTAACATCTTTCCGCTCGGTTGCTGGATAGTTTTGTGGGAGTGAATTTGAAAATTGGGGACGGAAGTGGATCGGAACGATCGAGCTGGCAGTGGTGGATCGAACGGAAGTATGCACTGCCCGCTCCATCGATCGAACGGAAGTGTACTAGCTGGCAGTGGTGGAAAACGGAAGTATGCACTGCCCGCTCAATCGATCAAACGAAAGTGTACTAGCTGGCAGTGGTGGAACGAACGGAAGTATAAGATGCACTGCCAACTCGATCGATCGATCCAGCGGGCAGTGGTAAGACCCAGCTGGCAGTGGTACGAGAAACAATGAGCGCGCGGTGTCGGAAATTGATACCATGACGTACTCTCGGCCATGTGGAATGTATATGACATACTGAACGGAAAACGCTCATGCGAACTCTGGTTTCAAGTGATTGAAACGAAGCACATGGTACATGTTCGAAGTCTTCGTATCAGTATTTAAATGGTAAAATGCCTTAATATCAAACATTATAAGTAGTCGGCATTGCCGGTAGGCTATTATGTTTCTGCACAATGGCCATTCAAATAATAACCCACATATCGGTAATGCAGTCATCAATATAATATAATCGTTGTGGTTATACGAGAATTGAGCAAGCCTTCATGAACTATTACTGAATACTTTCTCTTTACTCACAAGAGGGTCTATTCATAAGGCATTTTAAACTCAATTTCACGCAGGAACATTATCGAAACAAGCAAAATATAAATGAAAATTAATTCAGTAATGCAGTATTATTGGAACGTGAAAATAAGTCACCATTTTTGCACAAAATTTGGGTAGTCGAAATAGCCGTGGGGTTAGTGCTTATGACTGTGAATCTAGAGATCTTGGTTTCGAATCCCGGACGGGGTAGTTATTTTTGCCACCAGATTATCATTTTAAACGATACTTATCATATCAATATGACTCATTTTAACAGAATCCATATGAAATTACCTGTTGGTCTGTGAATCAAGAGGACCTGTTTATAAAGAATTTAAGGTTATGAGCGGTGTCGCGTCTATTAATCTAGTTGATCCATATCGTATCCTTTATTTAGGCTAGTGCTGGTGGAAGCTACAAATCATATAATAAGACGAGTTCCGTATTATAAACTACAATATCTGTAAAACACTCCCTTTTACAATAGATTAATATTTGTGCCATTAATAGTATAAAATACCGGTGTATCAACAATTTCACGTCTGGTTTCTTCTATGTCGGATGTTACACATCATATGCGACTACTGTAAGGCTCGTAATTATTTTCAAAAGTCGTTTTACCCTCCAGGTTGGCTTTTGCCTCGGACTCAGCGAGAGATCCCATCATTACCGCATCCAGGACAGTGTCTTGGAGCTTTAAATTTCGGACTGGGGATACAACTGGGGAGGTATTATACACCTGTATTATCGCGTGCATTTCATCACGTCAGCCCTATTATTGGCTTGGAAAGTCTGCATTCATCTTCCTTCCCTTGCTCGTGACGTGTTCACCCTTCCAACGCTAATGTCGTGGGGTGCTTATTCTAGTCTCGCAAGGAGATATTCGTCCCTGGGCTTTCTAAAACTCCCCCAGGGGCTCACATCTAGTGGGACGTGAGTTGGCGACCACGGGAACCCAGCTGAGTCCGGCATTGCTTCTACTTACTTGTGCCGGGCTCCTCTCAGTCTTCTTACATGTCGACCTCTCTTGCTCAAGTCTTGTTCTCTTCTGACCCCGACGGTATTAGGGTTTCCGAGGCCTAGGGAGGCTCTTCCTTTCCCGCCTTAATTGTCCCTTCTCTCATCTTTTCTGATCCCTCATTCTTCTTGGGATCAGCCTTCTTTTTCTTTTCATTATAGTTCCTTTCCTCTTTAGGATTCCCGCCCTGTTTTTATGAATTGGCTCCCCGTGTCTCTAAATAACATTTTGTGAGTAATAATAACGTAAGTGGATTTAAGTTTGTCTGGCTCAATCATAGGTTGGGACTTACGTTCTTACAACCCTTAGTAAATACAAAACGCGATGTTTCACCGGACTTAAGTTGTAATGGCTTAATGTAGAATCAAATTCTACATACAATGATGTAATAACCTGAAAATCGTAATTTTTGGACTTACGTTCGTCTGGTTCTGAGGTACAGAGTTTAGGGGCTGCGACAACGCGGTCATGTAGCCCCTTGTACTTTGGGTGTGTGTAGAATCTGTCTGATAACCGGTGTTAATTGTGATGGCTGTATCAGTGTGTGTTATCTGTTTCTTAATTTAAGTACAGACTGCCACTTAGAATTTTTCAAATAGTTCCTACTTTTGCCGCCAAGCGCCACCGTCAACGACTACTAGGCCAAGTTCAGAACTTAGCTACTAGACGCCACCGCAGTCGGCTCTTGGCAACGAACGTAGAAACCTAAGAGCATTGTTTACATTCTTAACCTATCCAATTTAGCTTCACACAGGTGTAATTTGTGTAAGGTTCTTTAACATGGGACAGCTTTTGTGAGTATTTTCAGTCCAGCCTAATTTTCGCTATGGTTTCCATTTCATTGTCCTTTTCGCTGTCACCCAGACCATTAGATTACGCCTCTTAAGGGGAGACTCCACTGACAAATTTAACTTCTCTCCTACGGCATCGATTTAAAATTAATTTTGTGATCATATAGCCTATATCACATAAAGATGTAGCAATGTCTAAGGTTTGAAGACGATAACTTGAATGGTTTTTGAATTATTAACTTTTTATGTGGAATTTAATGGCATTTTTGAAATCCAACTTTTGGTGCTCGGATATCAATTTTTACATTTCAATGTCTTCAGACACAGACACAGGACATAGTTTAAGAGCTCTGTGCATTTATTTTATGAGAATGTTTGTTTATTGACCCTTGGATCATTTTTAGCCTACTTTTCACATTTTGCAAAAATGAGGAAAAAGTAGACTTATGAGATCGGGCAAATGTGTGTCTGTATGTCTGTCTGTGTGCGTGTCCCCCCCCTATCAGCTTCTAAACGGCTGCAGCAATAGAAACCAAATTTAGTATGAGTAAAGATGTATACCGGAATATCTCACGTCCATAATTGAAAATGATGTTAGTGCTACCAACTGCTGAAAAAGGGCACTAGAAACTTGAGCTCCATGTTGGATATCATGGAAGGTATGCATGGGAGCTATTCCAAAATTGGCACACATGTAGATAATACTATTTCAGTTTAATTTCAAGGAGGCCATATATGACAGTGTTGCCAAAATAATTTTAAGCCTTCTGATATGACCAATTTTTAAATGCACATAACTTCTACACTATCAATTGGATTTCAACCAAATTTTGTATATAATATAATACATAAACAGGTATGACTGAGTGTATTCTTAAGAGTCACCAGGGGTGCCAACTGTTAATAATTGCTCTCTCTATTGTTTTTATCCAAATACCAATATATCAGAAAGTATGCAAGCCGACAGCTTTAAACTATGCACACGTATAGTACCTGCCATTTTAGATTAATTTGGAGTAACTTATATACGTCAGTTCTACCAACATGATTGTAAGCCTGCTGATAGTACCAATTTTTAAATACATGTAACTTCTATACTGTCAATTGGATTTCAACCAAATTTCGTATGTGCTATGTGTAGCATAACAGATATGACTATAAGTATTCTCAAGAGCCACCAGGGCTCCCAACTGTTAATAATTGCTCTCTATATTATTTTTACCCTAATATCAATATATATCAGAAAGTATGCAAGCCAACAGCTCTATACTTTGCACACGTATAGCACCTGACATTCTAGATTAATTTGGAGTAATTAATATAAGTCAGTGCTGCCAACAAGATTCTATTCCTACTGATAGGTCCAATTTTAAAATACATATAACTTCTATACTAACAAAAGGCTTTCATCCAAAATTGGCACAACAAGATATCATAATATTTCAGATTATTTGTGACCAGCACACGCATGACATTGTTGCCAACGTGCTTTTACGTGTGCTGATAGATCCAGTGTCTAACTGCATGTAACGTCCATTGGACTTCAACCAAATTTTGTATTCTGTACCTTAAGAGATGGAACTAAGAATATATTCATTCACCAGGGCTGCCAACTGTAGTGCTCTATTAGGCTACATTATACCAGGTATATTTCGAACTAATTAGACATTTCGAAATTGCCAACTTACTTTCGTCATTATTCTAGATAGGTTCATATACTGTAGATCACTCATTGGCATGAAACTTAATTTTAGGAAAAGTAGGCTCTTTAGTTCGTCACGGAACTTCTTGTTCAAATTTGAAACTATTTTTTTTTCAAATAATTTGTACATAAATGTCATAGAAATCATTGAAACTGCATATCGTTTAATATTAATGCACAGAAGTATGCAAATGCCTCATGACTACTTCCTGCAAAAATTGCACTGAGATTGGTTAATATTTAGAGTAGCCAAGTTGGTATTGAAGCTAGAAAATCAAATTTTCAGGAAAATGGATTTTAAAATGTTTGTTGATGTCACTAGTTCAGCTTTCTATCACCGGGAATCGCTACATTTGAATGAAAAGCAAAGAGACAACTTTGGAACAAAAATTGTCCGATTGGTGAGAAGATGGTCGTGTTTGATAGTGATAACTGGGGCTCGGATTTTTAGGTGCTAGAAATCGGGAAAATATTTATTTTTTATGTATTAAAAATACCTGAAATATGTGACAAAAAAGTAAAAATATTTAATTATAATTGAGTTTATTAATGTGAATATAAACAATATGTAGTACTCACGAATGCAATTTATGCCATGTCTCACTGACTACTGAAGAATTACAATACACGAGACATATCTTCAGGTTGTCCATCACAAATGACCGACGGTTATCGCGAAACACTTCTTCTGAAGGCGCGAAACTGCGGCAATATGTGTCTTGCCCTCGAGATGTTGTGTAACTTGAGATTGCAGTTCAGCCATGATTGCTTTCCTACATGGTTGGCAGAACAGAACGGTCCTCTCAGAAGTAAAATAATATTTAAATTCTGCAACATACTGCTGCAGACGATAACTTGTAGTTGTTTTTACTTTAGGCATCGTAGAACAGCCTTACACTTCATAGTGCCAGAAATGAACTGCATGCGAGTGACACTGGTTCCAGGTAGCTGGGGGAGGGGGAGGTCTAGCACGTGGTGCAATATGGCTATGGACAAGGAAATCCCCGACTTCCACAATGAGTGGCACGGGGCGACAAGTTAAGAATAACACAGCTGCAAGCTGACATACGCTCTGCATGAAGATTAGATAGCTCACAGGTTCTTCCCCGTTGAAGTAACACAGATCAAAAATGCAATATACTGAATGATCTAGAATACTGATTTTTTTTAAATGTAAATATTATGTCTTTTTATGTGCTAATAAGTGAAATGCAGGAATTTATGTATTTATAGAAAAAAAATGCTTAAAATATGTATTAACATAAAAAATATTTATTTAGCTAAAAATCCGAGCCCTAGTGATAATACAGTATCTTTGACAGCTGTCACTGGGCCACGCCCCCTCATGCAGTCCACATATCAAATATTATTTAGACTAATTTATAATTTGGATCTAAGAGAAAACACTCCAAGGGTAAGCAGATACAAATTCTTTGAAAAAAATTGAAGTTTTACGGTGAAGTCTCCCCTTAAATGATCAATTATCATCACCCTCCTCCTCATTGTAAAACAGTTGTATTACCTTTCTGAATAACCTTGCCGGTGGTAGATGTTGTCAATGGTGTGACGCAATGTGATTTCTCGTGTCGATGGTTAACTGTGGGACATTTGTGTTGTGAGAGTAGTTTTAAGGCATTCACATGCTTAACGGAACAGTACTGCATTCTCATCGTTGTTTGATGCAGCCGTCCATTCTCCCCTGTCCTGAGCTAATCGTTTCATCTCTACATAGCTACCACACCCTACATCCGAGGCAATCTAACATATTCTAACCTTGGACTGTTCTTATCCTCAACCCTTCCTTCTATAACTAAGCTTGCTATTCCTCGGTGTCTTAGTATGTTTCCTACCAACCTATCACTTCTCTTCATTACCAGTCGCCAGAAACATCTCTCCTCTCCCACTTGTCTTAATACCTCTTCATACGCAGCCCTATCTACCCATCTGATCTTCATCCTGTAACACCACATTTCAAACGCTTCAATTCTCCTCTTTTCTGCTGCACCAGCAGTCCAAGTTTCACTTCCATAGAGCGCCACGCTCCAGACAAAGGCTTTTCAAACGTGACTTCCTAATACCTAAATCTACAGTATATTCGATTATCATAGCAAAACAAAATTTTGGTGCATTTCAGTCGGTCAACACGAATGTACCCAAAAGAGCTGGGTTATGTCCTAACCCTGAAAAAAAGTACATGAAATTGACAGACTGAAAAGTATCAAACTGTTGTTTACTAAGGCAACACTCAAAAAATGGCTTCAAACTCCATAATTTATTATCATCATACAAGGGCCGATTTTTTAAGCCCGTAGTTAGTGCACACGCCCCAACAAGCGTGCGCGCTACCTCCCAGCATCCTTTGCGAACAAGCAGGTGTCAGTTGCAGCTGTGTAGCTAACCTGTACGCTGAACTGTGCATCTTTACAATGTTCAAGATTATTTATTCGCCCGCCGCGTGTGAGGTACGATCTGTGATACGATTTTTCGAGTGCAAGAAACATGTCGGCTGCAGGCATTCATCGTCAGCTTTGTGAGGGGTATGGTGATAATGCAATGATGGAAGGTAAAGTGCGAAAACAGGTACGCGAGTTCAAAAGTGGCCGTGAAAATGTTCATGACGATGAACGCTCAGGTCTGTGATCACAGATGACTTGGAGACTGCAATTGACAGGAAAATTCACGAGGCCTGAAGATTCACGATAACCACTCTATCAATGGATTATCCTCAGGTGTGAATTCTTGGTTGTCAGAGCAGGCGGCAAACTTTTATGCAGAGGGATTTCAGAACTTAGTTTTAAGGTATGACAAGTGCCTAAATAAACAAGGCAACTATGTTGAAAAATAGAGGAAGGTGTGTAAAACCTAAAAATAAACGTGGTTTCAAAATAAAATGTTCGATTAATAAAAAACGGCCGTTACTTAAAAAACAGCCTTCGTAGAATTAATATGATTAGTATCGCGAATAAAACAACTCCAAGGGGCAGATGTCCTCGTAGTTCCTCCCCTTAAAACAACAATAACTAATTTAAATAACCCCAGCAGCAGGACAGTACACAATCTTCTAGTGTCAATATTGTTTAGGATGGCTGCGTGGCTCAGCGGTAACGTTCTAACCGGCTGTTTGCAAGGTCACAGGATCGTATCCTGGCACAGTCAGTTGGCATTTTTGGTGCGCAAATGCGAAGAAGCTGTGTCAGTAATTTACTGGCACGTTAAAGATCCCCTTCGGGGCAAAATTCTGGCACCGCGGCCTCTCTAAAAGCCGCGGTAATTAAAAGGGACGTTAAACCAATAACATTATCATCAATTATTGCGCTTGATGTGGAGTGAACAGCGTGTTTCACTGATTACACAACAGACATGTGGGTTGCCTACCACCTGCAATACAGGCGCTCGCTAATTCGTCTATCTCTTGTTCCTGTGCCAAGGCCTACAGAAAAACAAGTGACATCACCTTTTTCCTTGTTTATTTCTGCGTTGATTGATGATAAAGGTAGTTTTAGGAACTTATTTTAATATCCCTTATGGCAGGTATAACGTAAAAGGTACCGGTTTTTTGCGGGGTTCGAGCGAAGTGTCGACTTTAGAGATCCACAACTCTTAACTCAAATTGTGCTACAGCACCCAACTTTGGATATGTGTTAGTCAGATATGTTTTCTGTGTAAATGTGAAGTTTCAAAAATTGATCTCCAACACAAACGACGCAACAATCAATTATGTGAAAGGCTCTTATTTCGAAACTGGACTCCCGCAGAAGTTCGTTCTTGGGTGCGTTGTATTCCACATATAATAATGATAAACACGTACGGTACAGGAAATATTAATGGACTGTAATCCTTGTAAGGGGATAGTTAACTCCACGGATGCACAGAGTCTTGGTTATTAGCCTACTTTTCACATTTTGCAAAAATGAGGAAAAAGTAGACTTATGAGATCGATCGGGGAAAATGTGTGTGTGTCTGTCTGTCCGTCTGTTCTTCTGTCTGGCTGTGTGTTTGTGTCCCCCTATCAACTCCTAAACGGCTGCAGCAATCGAAACCAAATTTAGTATGAGTAAAGATGTATACCGGAATATCTCAAGCCCATATTTGAAAATAATATCAGTGCTACCAACTGCTGAAAAAACGCAATAGAAATTTGAGCTCTATGTTGTATATCATGGAAGGTATGCATGGGAGCTATTCCAAAATTGGTACACATGTAAATAATACTATATCAGTTTAATTTCCAGGAGGCCATACATGACAGTGTTGCCAAAATAATTTTAAGCCTTCTGATAGGTCCGATTTTTAAATGCATATAACTTCTACACTATTGATTGGATTTCAACCAAATTTTGTATGTAATATGTGTACATAAATAGATATGACTGAGTGTATTCTTAAGATCCACAAGGGCTGCCAACTGTTAATAATTGCTCTCTATACTTTCTTCATCCAAATACCAATATATCTGAAAGTATGCAAGCCGACAGCTTTAAACTATGCGCACGTATAGTACCTGACATTCTATATTAATTTGGAGTAACTTATATACTTCAGTTCTACCAACATGATTCTAAGCCTGCTGATAGGACAAATTTTTAAATACATGTAACTCCTATACTATCAGTTGGATTTCAACCAAATTTTGTATGTGCTATGTGTAACATAACAGATATGACTATAAGTATTCTTAAGAGCAATCAGGGCTGCCAACTGTTAATAAATGCTGTCTATATTTTTTTAACCCTAATATCAAGCAATACTGCAAGCCACAGCTCTATACTTTGCACACGTATAGCACCCCTCACTCTAGAATAATTTGGAGTAATTAATATAAGTGAGTGCTGCCAACATGATTCTATGCTTGCTGATAGGTCCAATTTTAAAATACATGAAACTTCTATACTAACAAATGGATTTCATCCAAAATTGGCACAACAAGACATCATAATATTTCCGATTATTTCTAACGAGCACACGCATGACATTGTTGCCAACATGATTTTACGCGTGCTGATAGGTCCAATGTCGAACTGCATGTAATGTCCATTGGAGTTCAACCAAATTTTGTATTCTGTACCTTAAGAGATGGAATTAGGAATATATTCAGTCACCCAGGCTGCCAACTGTAGTGCTCTATTAGGCTACATTATACCAGGAATATTTCGAACTAATTGGACATTTCAATATTACCAGATTAAATTCGTCATTATTCTAGATAGGTTCATATACTGTAGAATAATCATTGGCATGAAAAGTAGGCTCGTTAGTTCGTCACAGAACTTCTTGTAAATAATTTATTAATTAGGAAGCTTAACATGTGTTACGAAAGTAGTGGCAACTCCTATTGTGAACGTGAGAATATCTGTTTCATCATGAACGAGCTGTCACTTGATGTCAAAGAATACATTGGATACCTGGACGAAGCTGCGGTTACCCTGACCACACTATATAGGGGACCTGCTTGCAACACGCCACACACATCTGTAGGAACAGTCAACTACCAGGAGCACGCCACGGCGCGACGTATTGTAAAAGATTGTGTGTAGTTTTACAGTACTGTAGTTTAACGTGATCTTGCGATCGTGAATCACGGGACCTCCTTTGTACGTGGAATCCGAAACACAGGACAAGAACTTCGAAAATCTCACATTCATGGTGCGAGGCAAACAGGAAACGCCTCAGGCGTATTGTACAATGGACCCATTTATTTATTTATTAAACAAATTATGACTCAGCAATTCTTCTAGGTTTGTGCCGTGTCTTGTGTGGGGTTTCGCCTAGGACACCAAGCTGGCTCATCGGCGGGCTCTTGGTGTCCCCGCCCGTACCCCCACAGGAGTAACGAACTGAGCGTTACCTCCCTTTATATAGAGTGCAACTGCACTACTTGACTGCGAAAACTAAAAGCTCAAGCAAATTATGATTTTCTGCTGTTATCAGCCTATTTTCATTTATGAAAAAGTAGGCGTATGAGATCACCATTTGTCCGTGTGTCTGTCTGTGTGTACGTGTGTGTGTGTGATGGTGTGTGTCCCCCCTAATAACATCTAAACGCCTGGCGCGATATCAATGAAACTCGGTAAGTTCACAGCACTATTCCGGACAACCACGACTGTGCACTTCAAATTTTGTTACGTCTCACCAATCCAACATGGCGGCTGTGCGAAATATTTCACCAGCATTCAATATCTCCGAAACTATTACCGGTATCACACTGGAATTTTGTACGGTGATAAAGGGAACCACTAGAATTTTTCCTATGTGACTTTTGAAAACCTGGTAACTACAAAACCAACATGGCGGCCAAGCAAAGTTGCGACATTTAAATAGACGTTTCTCGCGATTTAATCAACCAAACGCAATGAAACTTGGCACGATATATTTTTATACACATCGTAATGCACCGACATCTATCTTCGTTCACTTGTTTACATAACCTCAAGATGGCGGCTGTGCGAACTATTTCACCGATATTCTATATCTCTGAAACTATTACCGGTATCACCATGAAATTTTGAACGTAGATAAAGGGTACTACTGGAAGTTCATCTACAAAGACTTTCAAAAACCGTTTAACTACAAAACGAATATTGCGGCCAAGCGAATTTGAAAATTTTAAATAGAGCTTTCTCGCGATTTGTACAGGAGATGTTTATACACATTGTAATGCACTGGTATCTTATTTAGTTCAATTGTTTACTTAACCTCAAGATGGCGGCTGTGCGAATTTTAAAATTAAGTCTTTATTTCTTGTGTCGTAATCATGCGATCGAAATGAAAGTTTGAATAATGAACCTACGGAATAATTTTCCTTTAATGGTACATGACTCTATGGCCTATACATATAACAATCCAACATGGCGGCTACCCGAAATATTTACATGGATCTCAATATCTACGAATCTACAGTATTACAGCAATCAAACTGAATTTTTTAATGTTCATAGGGGCTGTGAACATAAGTTCACCTATAGGACTTTCAATAACCTGGTGATCACAAATCCATCATGGCGGCGACGCGAATTATAAATATTCACACGGTGGTTTCTTGCAATTTAACCATCCGAGTGCTGTGACACTTGAGACAGTAAATCCTTATGCAGATGTTAATCCAGTGGCATCTATTTTTTTCAATTGTTTCCATAACCACAAGATGGCAGCTGTGCAAAATTTTAAAATCTCGTTTTTACTTCTCGTGTCCTAATCATGCGATTGATGTTTGAAATATTACACGTACACAATAATCTTCACGTAACAGTACATATCTCTAAGACCTACATATATACAAAATCCAACATGGCGACCATCCGCAAAATTTAGTCGGTTCTCAATATCTACGAATCTATCAGAACAATGAAAAATGAAATTTTGTCTGTTGATAGAGGCAATTAACATGAGTAGGATATATGAAAATAGGCTGCATAGTTCTTCACTTTTCTACTTGTTTTTCTTATTCTTTCAAAACTCCTTAATCCTTTCGCTATGTGACTGTCTTCTTTCTTGTGTTCATGAAGCTTTGAGTTTCAAATTCCGTCCCGTAAGGAGCTTGGGTGGAAACTTATATGAATTCACTTTCTGTCTATACTGTATGCAGTCCATGTCGTTGTCAGTGGGCCAATGTTGATTTCAGAGTATAATAATAATAATAATATTAATAATAATTATTATTATTTTTATTCTCTAGGGCAGGGGTTCCCAACCTGGGGGGCGTGGGGCTTTATCAAGGGTGGCGTGAAGTGATTTCCGAATAAGTTTTTTTTAACTCGAATATTACAATTTTTGTAAAATAAAAAATTGAATCTCTCCAGGTGTTTGTCGCACCAAGTCAAAAGCACTGGTAATTGCCAACTGTCGACACAAACCTCTGCGGAGCCGCGTGGTTGGAGATGTGTTGTAAGGAGCAAAATTAAGCCAATTTTATCGTCTCGTTGGTATATCTTTGTAATTTCTTTGAAGCTTTGAACAGTTTGAACTTACATTTTCAAAGACATATTTATGCGAGCAGGGGATGACAGTTCATAGGGAGCGCGTGGGTCGAGGTAAGGCCCTGCTCTGGATGTTCTACCAACCAATGAAGAATTAATTTTAGTACTATGGTTCCGTAGTTGGCACTCACCAAACCGATTGGCGGGAGCGGGAATAGTCTGTTTTGATTGATTTTCCTCGTGGTGTTGTTGGTTGTTTTGATTTGTTCAGTATTTTGATTGTTTATTTGAATTGAATTGAGATTCAATCATGCCACTGCAAGGGAGGAAAAATTGCCAATCACCGGGATGTAAGAATTATTATGATAGTAAGAACAATACGGCAATTTTCATCTGCCTGGTGTTGACCATGTGTAAAACTAGAGGGCAATATGGACTACTCTCGAATAAAAATATAGAGAGAATAAATGTGTGCATTTCATTTCTTGTTTGTTTTCTTACCCAATCTCCTTTGCATTGCAATAAAATTTGTGGTTTAGGGCTACAAGGAGGGGTGGGTGGCAGCCGGCATGCTAGGCAAAAAGTGAGTTTATGGCAATATAGTGTGTGCATTTGGACAGTTTTCTTTTTATTCATCGAATATCCCAACAATTCTGTAGAGTATGAGAGCATTTTTAATTAGGCTAGAGGTGAATTAAGCTCTAGAACGGCATAACTGTGTCCTTCGTGACAAACCTATTGCCAACATTGATATATATCAAAATGTATTATTTTCCTATCTGGACGTATATTTCAGCGCCTAACGAAAGGCGCAGTTATGTTTGTGTTATTTTCATCAATAATTCATCGCAGAACATACTGTTCAATTACGTGTAATAAAGGCTACATTCATATGGCTTTTTACATTTTATGTTGCCAGACTTGCCAGTACAATCCATAGCCTCAGGCGGTGTTCTCTCTCGGAAATTCTATAACCAAAAGTGACGAATCTCTTATACTTACATGATCCTTGGGTCTAACGAGTCAGGAGTTTCAACGCTGAGTGCCATAGAAACAAAGCAGCGCTGTCGGCTTGATGTTGGAAGTGATCTCCGCTGTGCTCTGTCAAATATCAAACCAAACATACCGAATCTTACCAAGAGAAAACAGTGTCAACCCTCTCACTGACATTTGTTGACTAATTTAAGGGTTTGTTGTAAAAGTGTGTTCTTTGTATTGTGCTAAAATGAAGTTAGTATGTAACAGATTGGCCCATTCCATTATGTACTGTAGTGTTATTAGGTTAGGTCTATATCCTCCACCTCAATCGAAGAGGTTATAGAAGCGATGAGTGGGGGGGGGGGGGGGGAGGCGATTAACTCCCGTATCTGAAAAAGGGGGCGTCAGCTGCCAAAGGTTGGGAACCATTGCCCTAGGGCCATCTAGGACCACGTTAAGTCTTGTTACATTTGGGAATGAGCCCACTGGCGTTGCTCTGTCCAAGGGGCACCATGTCTTCTTTTTGGAGGCAAGACTCTGTTAAGCCCGTTATTTTTTGCGGAAGAGATCCTTGTCCAATGCGTCTTCGGGATTGATTTGGAGCATTTGGAGGTCTTCTTTGGTGTTTCTTTTGTGGTTGGAATAAAAACGCGTTCTTCTTATTCTTATTACTATTATTAACTTCCCTTTCTGATGTTTCTTCTTCTTGTTATTATTATTAACTTATCTTTTTGCTGTTTCTTCTTATTATTATTGCTATTATTAACTTCTCTTTCTGCGGTCTCTTATTATTATTATTATTATTATTATTATTGCTATTGTTAACTTCTTTTTCTGCGGTCTCTTCTTATGATTATTGCTATTATTAACTTCTCTTTCTGCGGTTTCTTCTCCTTATTATTGCTATTGTTAACTTCTTTTTCTGCGGTTTCTTCTTATTATTATTGCTATTATTAACTTCTCTTACTGCTGTTTCTTCTTGTTGTTATTATTATTATTAACTTCTCTTAACATTATTATTATTATTATTATTAACTTCTCTTATTATTGTTATTATTACTACTATCTTATTATTATCATCATCATCATCATCATCATCATCATTAACTTCTCTTCTTCTTCTTCTTCTTCTCCTTATATTAATATTACTATCATTAATTCCACACTATATCATAGCACCGAACACAGAATCATGTGTATGAATCCTCAGACGACACATTACGGAGTTGATCAGTCCAATCTTCTAGTGTCAATATTGCTTCGACTGGCTGCGTGGCTCAGCGGTAACGTTCTAGCTTGCTGGGCCCAAGGTTGCAGGTTCGTATCCTGGCGGAGTCAGCTGGCATTTAAGGGTGCTCAAATGCGGGGGAGCCATGCCAGTAGATTTTCTGGCACGTTAAAGATCCCCTTAGGGGTGAAATTCCCGCGCCCTGGCGTCTCTAAAGGACAGAGTAATTAAATAGGGACGTAAAACCAATAACACTATTACTGTCGACCAAAATATTATGTGCACTCGAAGGTTGTTTGTGAAGTAACCAATAGACCTACATAAAACCCAATAACATCATCATTTTCGTCGTTCTATTTTACGTTAGGTCATGTAGGTTTGGAATTTTTAATTTATATTTTAATATTTTTTATCGCAGTTGAAACACAAAAAGTGCCCGTTTTTAAGCGTGTTGCAACCATGCGTCACATTTAAGAATTATTATCTCACAAACTCGTCATCAGATCGAATGCAAATTTTAACACAATATACATTGGAATGTTGTATAACTGGTTTATTAATTTCAAAATTTTGTGTGTTCAAGAACGAAAGTTGTTATCATTTTTGTAAGGTAACGTTTTCTCGGCTCGGGGTCGTTGGAAAATTTAGTTCTTGGTTGTGTTGTAATCCCTATACATCAAAAGGTTATGCTGTATGACTGCGAAATACGTAGATTAATTCACTTATTTTATATCGGTTTGTATTTGTACGGAGAATTAAGACATGGTTCACCAGCTAGCCGCTCCGGGAAATGCTGTACAGCGTTGCTGATATGGAGCCCATCCCTTCCGAGCGAGGCGCGCCATGACGCGTGATGGTGCCCATCTTGGCAACGTTGTACAGCTTTCACCGGAGCGGCCAACTGGTGAACCATGCCTTAATTCCCGTACAAATACAAACCAATATAAAATAAGTGAATTAATTTACGTATTTCATAATCATACAGCATACCTTTTTGATGTATAAGAATTACATCGCAACCAAGAACTACATTTTCCAACCACTCCGAGCCGATAAAAAGTTACCTTAAAAAAATGATAACAACTTTGTTTCCTGGGCACACAAAATTTTGAAATTAATAAATCAATTATACAATATTCCAATGGATATTGTGTTAAAATTTGGATTCGTTCTGATGACGAGTTTGTGAGATAATAATTCTTAAATGTGACGCATGGTTGAAACACGCTTAAAAACGGGCACTTTTTGTGTTTCAACTGCGATAAAAAATATTAAAATATAAATTAAAAATTCCAAACCTACATGACCTAACGTAAAATAGAACGACGAAAATGATGATGTTATTGGGTTTTATGTAGGTTTATTGGTTACTTCACAAACAACCTTCAAACTCGAGTACACATAATATTTTGGTCGACGTAGGTTTTGTGGTTGGAATCAAAAAAGTGAAAGCTCTTCTTTGTCAACCTGTTGTCGTCCATTCGTCAGAGGTGGCCATAAGATCGCGCTCGTCTTTTATAGATTGTTATTATTATTATTACTGCTAAGAAACAGGGGCAGGGCGCGGCACAGAGGATAGTGGGGGCGTGTTGTTGATCTATTTGAAGCTCCCACCCACACAATAACAAGTCTCTTCACATAATGCTCAGAGAGCCGTGGAATTTATTAACGAACTTCTCCCACGCAGAACATATTGGCGCTTTATTTATGGGCTGCTAGCACTCACATTAACCCTTTATAGGGCACACCTGTTTTATATTCATGTGTTTTACATCTCAATTTATTTTCATTATTATAATAATTAATAATGCTATTTTTGTTTCTCTAATTGTATTGTTTATATATTTATTTTTATTATTAGCCTACTTTTCACATTTTGCAAAAATGAGGAAAAAGTAGACTTATGAGATCGATGTTGTTGTTGTTGTTTGAGTCCTCAGTCTTTTGACTGGTTTGATGCAGCTCTCCATGCCCCCTGTCCTGAGCTAATCGTTTCATCTCTACATAGCTGCCACACCCTACATCCGAGGCAATCTGTTTAACATATTCTAACCTTGGTCTACCCCTACAGTTCTTGTCCTCGACCCTTTCTTCCATAACTAAGCTTGCTATTCCTGGGTGTCTTAGTATGTGTCCTACTAACCTATCTCTTCTCTTCATTAGCAGTCGCCAGAAACATCTCTCATCTCCCACTTGTCTTAATACCTCTTCGTTTGTCACCCTATCTACCCATCTGATGTTCATCATTCTCCTGTAACACCACATTTCAAACGCTTCAATTCTCCTTTTTTCTGCTGCACCAATAGTCCAAGTTTCACTTCCATAGAGCGCCACGCTCCAGACAAAGGCTTTCAAAAATTACTTCCTAATACCTAAATCTATATTCGATGTCAACAGATTCCTTTTCTGTAGAAAAGCTTTCCTTGCCTGAGCTAACCTACTTTTTATATCCTCTTTGCTTCGTCCATCACTGGTTATTTTGCTTCCTAAGTAACAGAAGTCTCCTACTTCCTTTAGCTTTTCACCTGCCAATTTGATGTCCATAGAGGTTTCTGATTTATTTCGGCTGCATTCCAAAATTTTTGTTTTACATTTATTAATTTTCATCATGTATTCATTCCGTAAGACGGAGTCCATACCATTCAAAAACTCATTCAAATCCTCAGGCTTGTCGGCCAAGATGACGATGTCTTCGGCAAATCTCCGGGAAAAAGTGTGTCTGTCTGTCTGTCCTTCTGTCTGTCTGTCTGGCTGGCTGTGTGTGTGCCCCCCCCCCCCCTAATCAACTCCTAAACGGCTGCAGCGACCGAAACCAAATTTAGTATGAGTAAAGATGTATACCGGATTATCTCGAGCCCATATTTGAAAATGATGTCAGTGCTACCAACTGCTGAAAATACGCTCTAGAAATTTCAGCTTCTTGTTGGATATCTTGGAAGGTATGCATGGGAGCAATTCCAAAATTGGCACACATGTAGATAATACTATTTAAGTTTCATTTCCAGGAGGCCATGCATGGCAGTGTTGCCAAAATGATTTTAAGCCTTCTGATAGGTCCAATTTTTAAATGCATATAATTTCTACACTATCAATTGGATTTCAACCAAATTTTGTATGTAATGTGTGCACATAAACTGATATGACTGAGCGTATTCTTAACCCTTAACTATGGACGTGCGGTCAACATAACTGCGGTGGAAAAATAAACACGTGCCACACCTCGATTATCGCCCTCCCAGTATATTTGCTTGCAGTACCTTTCTCTGTCAAGAAGAAATCTCCACTGCACTTATCTTATCCGTCATTAATAACCATGCACCGCGATAAGAAGCTGATGAGTTTCGTAGCGGCCTGGGTGACCGCACGTCGACGGTTGTAGCAGTGGAGGAGCGTATCAACATTGCTGAGGAGAAGCTTGAAAGACGGATAACTTGTCGTCTGGACCCACCAGCAAAGAGGAGGAAAACATAGATGTGAAAAACCAGTGTGCTTGCAGTGTACAAGAAAGATCTGCTACGAATGTGTTGAGTGAGAGTAACATTGAGGGTCAAGTTCAGTGCTTGCAGTGTACAAGAAAGATCTGCTACGAATGTGTTGAGTGAGAGTAACATTGAGGATCAAGTTCAGTGCTTGCAGTGTACAAGAAAGATCTGCTGTGAATGTGTTGAGTGAGAGTAACATTGAGGGTCAAGTTCAGTGCTTGCAGTGTACAAGAAAGATCTGCTGCGAATGTGTTGAGTGAGAGTAACATTGAGGGTCAAGTTCAGTGCTTGCAGTGTACAAGAAAGATGTGCTGCGAATGTGTTGAGTGAGAGTAACATTGAGGGTCAAGTTCAGTGCTTGCAGTGTACAAGAAAGATCTGCTACGAATGTGTTGAGTGAGACTAACATTGAGGGTCAAGTTCAGTGCTTGCAGTGTACAAGAAAGATGTGCTGCGAATGTGTTGAGTGAGAGTAACATTGAGGGTCAAGTTCAGTGCTTGCAGTGTACAAGAAAGATCTGCTACGAATGTGTTGAGTGAGACTAACATTGAGGGTCAAGTTCAGTGCTTGCAGTGTACAAGAAAGATCTGCTACGAATGTGTTGAGTGAGACTAACATTGATGGTCAAGTTCAGTGCTTGCAGTGTACAAGAAAGATCTGCTGCGAATGTGTTGAGTGAGAGTAACATTGAGGGTCAAGTTCAGTGCTTGCAATTTCCACCCCAACAAGAGATCAGTCTCATGTGTGGTTAATTTTCAATGCAGTGGTTATCAAACAGCTTTAATACCCAAGCTAGGATCCATTTTGGTTGATAGTGTAAAGGATATGTGTGTTCAAATGGAACAGTGCATTCTGAGTAACGAAAATTGCTGCGACTGCAATCGGAAGGTATGAGGGTTCTACAAATTAACAAATGAAAAATATTGTTGTGGTTTTGGGTCGAATAAAGTGTAATTATTAAAATGAAAACAGCTAGCAATTTCTCTCATTAACCCTCCCCTCCGTAGCCACCTCACGTCCATGTTGATGTCACTGAAAATGTACATCCATAGTTAAGGGTTAAGAGCCACCAGGGCTGCCAACTGTTAATAATTGCTAATGTTTTTTATTTTATTTCATCCAACACATTAAGTCAAGTAGATACGTATATAATATTTGATTTTTGGAATTACTCGCACTTCGGCATGAAAATTGTCCGAAATTTGGCTGTAAGATTCAACTATCAGCATCTTTGAAAGCATAAACTGCCCTTATGACAGGTGGTTAATACAGGGGTCACTTTCCCATAAAGTTATGCACTTAGCTCGTTTGTTTGTTAAGCTAAGGTCATTTCGGATTCTTTACGCCCTCAAAAGTATCGTATTCAAATGAAAGAAGAGTTCCAACTTGTAGAAATGCTTGATATACATACTTACAAAGTAGTTACAGAGACAATGTGGCTTGTTACATGATCGTAATAGATTGTTGAATATTGAGAAATAATTTCAACTCTTGAGATTTGCTGATGACATCGTCATCTTGGCCGACAAGCCTGAGGATTTGAATGAGTTTTTGAATGGTATGGACTCCGTCTTGAGGAAAGAATTCATGATGAATATTAATAAATGTCAAACAAAATTATTGGAATGCAGCCGAAATAAATCAGAAACCTCTATGGACATCAAATTGGCAGGTGAAAAGCTAAAGAAAGTAGGAGAGTTCTGTTACTTAGGAAGCAAAATAACCAGTGATGGACGAAGCAAAAAGGATATAAAAAGTAGGTTGGCTCAGGCAAGGAAAGCATTTCTACAGAAAAGGAATCTGATGACATCGAATATAGATTTAGGTATTAGGAAGTCATTTGTGAAGGCCTTTGTCTGGAGCGTGGCGCTCTATGGAAGTGAAACTTGGACTATTGGTGCAGCAGAAAAGAGGAGAATTGAAGCGTTTGAAATGTGGTGTTACAGGAGAATGATGAAGATCAGATGGGTAGATAGGGTTACAAACGAAGCGGTATTAAGACGAGTGGGAGAGAAGAGATGTTTCTGGTGACTGCTAATGAAGAGAAGAGATAGGTTAGTAGGACACATACTAAGACACCCAGGAATAGCAAGCTTAGTTATGGAAGGAAGGGTCGAGGACAAGAACTGGAGGGGTAGACCAAGGTTAGAATATGTTGAACAGATTGCCTCGGATGTAGGGTGTGGTAACTATGTAGAGATGAAACGATTAGCTCAGGACAGAGAGGCATGGCGAGCTGCATCAAACCAAGATTCAAACAACAACAACAACAACAAACACAACAACAACATCAACAACAACAACAACAACAACAACAACAAGAACAACAACAACAACAAGCTTGTTATGTCACATCATCGTGACATGACAACTTAAGGAATATAGAGCCCTGAGCTCAATTGAGTTAGTCCTAATATAATATTATCTTATGAGCGATTTGACCTCAATATGACACACGGAGTCTCCCGTAGTTTAACCAAGCATATTCCAGTATTCTATGGAAGAAAACGAATGCTTTTAAGTAAAGCAGTAGTGGGGGTTTGAAATATGATTGATATTGTGTAAAAGGTTTACTCTTGTTAACAAGGCTAGTCTGTTTCCGGTTATTCCGAGAAACCTGTAATGACATTACATTCGTCTTCACTTAAACTACATGGGATCTTTTCCTGTTGACTCAGACATGGAGACATTGATTCTACCTAGCTGTTCTGAGAAGGACCTGGCAAGCTCTTATGCAATTTCAAGGTGTTTTAGGCCTACTTATAGTTCTTGTCCTCGACCCTTCGTTCCATAACTAAGCTTGCTATTCCTGGGTGTCTTAGTAAGTGTCCTACTAGCCTATCTCTTCTCTTCGTTAGCAGTCGCCAGAACCATCTCTCATCTCCCACTAGTCTTAATATCTCTTCATTAATTTGTAACTGCATCTACCCATCTGATCTTCATCATTCTCCTGTAACGCCACATTTCATTCTGCTGTACCAATAGCTCAAGTTTCACTTCCATAGAGCGCCACCCTCCAGACAAAGGCTTTCAAAAATGACTTCCTAATACCTAAATCTATATTTAATGTCAACAGATTCCTTTCCTGTAGAAATGCTTTCCTTGCCTGAGCTAACCTGTTGGTTCCTCAGTTTAGGGGCTGCGACAACGCGGTCATGTAGCCACGTGTACTTTGGGTGTGTGTAGAATCTGGCTGATATCTGTTCTTAATTCAAGTAAGGACTGCAGACATTCAATTTTCAAACGCCACCGTCAACAACTAGTTCTGAACTTGGTTAATAGATGCCACTGCAGTCGGCTCCTGGCAACGAACGTTGGAATCTAAGAGCGTTAGTCAAATCTAACCTATAATTTAGCTTCACAGAAGTGTACTTAGTGGAAGGTTCTTTTACATGCTATAAATTTATGGCATGGGACCGCCGGCTTTACTTCCCCACCGAAAGAAGCCATACTGAGGGATTTTAACGCTCTTAAAAATCCGAAGACTTTGGACGGCTTTGAACCCGCGACCTTGGACATAGAAGCTCAGCATGCTACCGACTACGCCACCGAAGCCGCAAATTGAGCTAACATTTTATATCCGCTTTGCTTCGTCCATCACTGGTTATTTTGTTTCCTACGAAACGGAATACCAGTTTTACAGACAGGTGCGGAATCTTAGATTCTTGATGTGTAACATCTTTCCACTCGGTTGCTGGATATTTTTGTGGGAGTGATTTTGAAAAATGGGATGGAAGTGTGTAAGGCGCATTGCCAGTTGGGATGTGATCGTGATCCAGCTGGCAGTGGTACCATGTGGAATGCTTATCACATACGGATTACTTTGTAACAGCAGAGTGCGAGAGTAGAAAAACCAAGTAGGCAGTGAAGAAAAGAAGAGTCGTGGAATTGTTATGTATTATGAGAGTGTAAAAAATAAAAAGATTTTTTTGTGTGTTGATGAATGTCAAGGTTAATAAAAACGGCAACAACTTCAAGGTAGGATAACATGTCAGATGTTACACATCATATGCGACTACTGTATGGCTCGTATCTTTTATTGTCAATCATTAACCATATAATTACCAGGGCTTGGATTTTTAGGTAGATAAATATTTTTTTAATGTAAATACATTTCTACAAATACATAAATTCCTGCTTTTTACTGATAAGCACCTAAAGAGGCATAATATATACATTATAAAATCAGTATGCTAGATCTATGAATTTTTGTTCTGTGTTACTTCAACGGGGAAGAGCATGTGAGCTAACTAATCTTCATGCAACTGTGTGTTATTCTTAACTTATCGCCCCGTGCCGCTCACTGTGGAAGCCGGGGATTTCCTTGTCCATAGCCATATTGCACCCTAGCTACCTGGAACCATGCAGTTCATTTCTGGCACTGTGAAGTGTAAGGCAGTTTTACGATGCCTAAAGTTGCAGAATTTAAAGATAATTTTACTTCTGATGTGGGTATTCTGTTCTGCCAACCATGTGGGAAAGCAATCAAGGCTAAACAGCGATCTTAAGTTACACAACACCTCAAGAGCAAGAAACATATTGCCGCAGTTTCGCGCCTTCAGAATAAGTGTTTCGCGATAATCGTCGGTCATTTGTGATGGACAATCTGAAGATGTATCTCGTTGTGTATCGTAATGCTTCAGCAGTCGGTGAGGGATAGCATATTGTTTATGTTCACATTAATAAACTGAATTATAATAACATATTTTTAATTTTTAGTCACGTATTCAGGTATTTTTAATACCTAAAAAATACATATTTTCCCGATTTTTAGCACCTAAAAATCCGAGCCCTAATAATTACCATATGCTCCATATGGTCGACGGTAAAGCAAGGCTTATGAAAATCCACAGCCTGCTTCCAGTCTCCGACCGGGTCAGGGAATGGATTGAATGAAGCCCCCATCTAGCGGCGAGGATATGAACTGTGCCGGCTGCCGATGCCTGTCGCACTCCCCTGGGGCAATGATTAAATGAATGACAGATGAAATGAAATGATAGTGGAGTGTGTTCCTGGAATGAAATTTTGACAGGGAAAACCGGAGTACGCTTGGGCCAGCACAAATCTCACATGGAGAGAGATTTGAACCACGGACCCAGCGATGAGAGGCCGGCGTGCTGCCGCCTGAGCCACGGAGGCTCAAAGCAAGGCTTTTAGTGTTACAAATTAGAAGTAGAAGCTTGATAGCTTCTGGCGCGAGGCCAACACTCTATCTGTCTGAAGGTCTTCGATTTAGCGAACCCAGCAATCTGTTTGACAGCGCATGCTGTGTCCAAGGTTGCAAGATCGTATCGATGATAATGATGATGATAATTGTTGTTTTAAGGGGCCTAACATCTAGGTTATCGGCCCCTAATGGTTCGCGTGATCGTGAAGATGATAATGATATGGAAATTATGACTAAAACTAACTTATATACTAGAAACTAGAAGAAGAAATGGCAAACAAAAGGAGACTAAGTCAAATAAAGGACAGGAGGAAAAGAAATGTCCTCAACCCTCGAAGAATGCGGATGGAGGGACTTAGAAGTAAGGAGAGCCATGAAAGGCAGATAGGAAAGGGGAAAAGGAGAGGGTGCACCCCACAGGTAATGGATAAAAGGGGGGAAACCGGACCCAGCTCAGCAATCCCTCGGGGTCGCCAACTCCCGAACTCACCACCCGTGAGCCCCCGAGGGTGTAGCAATATCCAGGGTGCACCAGGAGTGGTGGGGCTACACACACCCTGCCTCCTTGAGGGCCTTGAACAGAAGGCAGGAGAAAACAGGAAAAGAAAAAGAAGGCTGACTCCTCCCAGAAGGAGGGTATCAGAAAAGATGTGACAAGGGCCAATTAAGGCGGGAGAAAAAGAGACTCCCTAGGCCTCGGATACTCTAATACCGTCGGGGTCGGAAGAGAACAAGAGTTGACCAAGTGAGGTCGACAGGAAAGAAGGAGTCCGGTACAAGTAAGTGGAAGCAATGCCGGACTCAGCTGGGGCCCCGTGGTCGACGACCCACGTCCCACTAGATGTTCCCTCAGGGGAACAACTGCTCGTGTTCCTCTAGTTGTGGGTCCCTAGGATGGTAATTATACTGATAAACAATAAGAATAACGATAATGTTGGTGCAACTGCTCGTCTCTCTCTAGTTGTGAGCCGCTAGGATGGTAATTATACTGATAAAACAATACGAATAACGATAATGTTGGTGCAACTGCTTGTGTCCCTTTAGTTGTGAGCCACTAGGAAGGTAACATGACAGCGCAACTTCTCGCCGTAGACTAACTTCCTTTTCTTCACATTTGGAAAAAAAAAAATATTTGGTGCTTTTCAGTCGGTCTACACGAAAAGACCCACAAAGAGTTGGGTTATATCCCAATCCTGAAAAAACATGAGATTAATTACTTTTCGGGTTTAGGGTATAACCCAACTCTTTTGGTTACATTCGTGTTGACTGACTGAAAAGCACCCAACTTTGGTTCACTAAGGCAACACTGAAAAATGGCTTTATACCCCAGAATCTCTTATATAAAGACAAGTGTCCTGACTGACTGACTGACTGTCTTAATGACTCACTGACTCATCATCACCCAGCCAAAACTATTAAAGTTAGAAACACGAAATTTTGGGGATATGTTCGTTGTAAGTCTAAAACTCCCACTAAGGAAGGATTTTTGGATATTCAGGTTCTAAAGGGATGTTAAGGGGGTACACCTGAATTTCATTGAATAACAATATCCCCGGCTTGGTTTCATTGAGGGATGTGATACTTGGCATATAAACGCATTATTAAAAATAAGAAGACACGTGTCTGAGGGTTTTTCGATGTGGTGTATATTATGAGGTGAAAGGGGTGAAAAGTGGGGGTTGAAGGATTCCTAACGGAGCGTATATCTCTTAAACGACATAGGTGAGGAGTTTGAAATTCAGCGGAAAAAATCAGCTTAAAAATAAGTAAATAAGTGTTTGGCCATTTTTTCATAAATCCAATTTAAGGGGCCCATGTCGAGGGGTGAAATTCTGGGGAGAAAATCAGGAAAAAAAGTGTCCTAACTGATTGACTGACAGACTCACTCATCAAACTCAGGGTGGATAAACTGCTTAAAAATAAGTAAATAGGTGTTCGACAGTTTTTTTCATCAACCCAATTTAAGGGGTTCATGGGGAGGGGTGAAATTCTGAAAAAAGGAAATTGAAAGAAAAAGTCCTGGCTCACTCACCATCGCCCAGCCTAAATTATTGTAGTTAGAAACATGATATTTTGGGGGATATGATCATTGTATGTCAAAATCGTCCACTAAGGGAGGATTTTCTGATATTCAGGTTCTAAAGGGGTCTTAAGGGGGTTAAACCTGCATTTCATTGAATAACAATAACTCCCGATTGGTTTCATTTGGGGATGTCATACTCGGCATATAAACTCATCATTAAAAATAAGAAGACACATGTCTGAGGGTTTTTCGATGTGGTGTATTTTATGAGGTGAAAGGGGTGAAAAGTGGGGGATGAAGGATTCCTAATGGAGCGTGTATCTCTTAAACGCCATAGGCGATGAGTTTGAAACTCAGCGGAAAAAAATCAACTTAAAATTAAGTAAATAAGTGTTCGACCGTTTATTTTTCATAAATCCAATTTAAGGGGCCCATGGAGAGGGGTGAATTTCTGGGGGGGGGGGAGGGGGAAACAGGAATGAAAGTGTCCTGATTGACTGACTCACTCACTCTTCAAACTCAGGGAGAGAAAACTGCTTAAAAATAAGTAAATAAGTGTTCGACAGTTTTTCTTCATAACTCAAATTTAAGGGATTCATGGGGAGGGGTGAAATTCTGAAAGAAAAAAAAAATGAAAGAAAATGTCCTGACTCACTCGCTCACTCATCATCGCCCAGCCAAAATTATAGAAGTTAGAAACATGACAGTTTGGGGATATTGTCGTTGTATGTCAAAACCGTACACTAAGGGAGGATTTTCGGATATTCAGGTTCTAAAGGGGTCTTAAGGAGGTTAAACCTGCATTTCATTGAATAGCAATATTTCACGAGTGGTTTCATTTGTGGATGTGATACTCGGCCTATAAACTAATCATTAAAAATAAGCAGACATGTGTCTAAGGGCTTTTCGATGTGGTGTATATTATAAGGTGAAAGGGGTGAAAAGTGGGGGTTGAAGGATTCCTAACGGAGCATGTATCTCTTAAACGACATAGGCGAGAAGTTTGAAACTCAGCGGAAAAAATCAGCTTAAAAATAAGTAAATCGGTATTCGACCGTTTTTTCATAAATTTAATTTAAGGGGCCAATGGGGTGGGGTGAAATTCTGAAAAAAAAGCAGAGAAAGTGTCCTAACTGACTGACTAACTCACTCACTCATCAAACTCAGGGGAAAACGTCAGCTTAAAAATAAATTAATAGGTGTTCGAGCGTTTCTTCATAAATCCAATTTAAGGGGCCCATGGGGAGAGGTAAAATTCTGGTAAAAATATTTCAATGAAAATGACCTGACTGACTGACTCACTCATCACGCCCAGCGAAAACTATTGAAGTTGGAAACATTAAATTTTGCGAATATGTTCGTTGAATGTCGAAAACGTCAACTAAGGAAGGATTTTTGTTTATTCGGGTTCTGAAGAGGTGTTAAGGGAGTAAACGTGCATTTCATTGAATAACAATATCTCATGAGTTGTTTCTTTGGGGATGTGATATTCGGCATATAAACTAATCATTAAAAATAAGCAGACGTAAGTCTAAGGGTTATCGATGTGGTGTGTATTATGAGGTGAAAAGGGTGAAAATTGGGGGTTGAAGGATACTTAACGGAGCGTGTATCTCTTAAACGACATAGGCGAGAAGTTTGAAATTCAGCAGACAAAAACAGCTTAAAATATAAGTAAACAGGTGTTCGACCGTTTTTTTTTTTCATAAATCCAACTTAAGGGATCCTTGGAGAGCGGTGAAACTCTGGGGGAAAAACAGGAAAGAAAGTGTTCTAACTGATTAACTCACTCACTCACTCATGGGAGAAGAACTGCCTAAAAAGAAGTAAATAGGTGTTCGACCGTCTTTTTTTTCATAAATCCAATTTAAGGGGTTCATGAGAGGGGTGAAATTCTGAAAAATAAATGAAAGAAAATATCCTGACTTACTCACTCACTCATCATCGCCCAGCCAAAATTATTGAAGTTAGAAACATGAAATTTTGGGGCTATGTTCGTTGTATGTCGAAAACGTCCACTAAGGAAGGATTTTTGGATATTCAGGTTCTAAAGGGGTGTTAAGGGGGTAGACCTGCATTTAATTGAATAACAATATCTCCCGATTGGTTTCCTTGGGGGATGCGATACTCGGCATATAAACTCATCATTAAGAATAAGAAGAAAAATGTCTGAGGGTTTTTTTGATGTAGTGTATATTATGAGGTGTATGTGTGAAAAGTGGGGGTTGAAGGATTCCTAACGGGGCAAGTATCTCTTAAAAACAGTGGCATAAAGTATGAAACTAAGGGGAAAAATGAGCTTGAAAAATAAGTAAATAGGTGGTCGACCGTATTTCATAAATCCTATTTAAGGGGCCCATGGGGAGGGGTGACATTCTGGGGAAAGAAATCCACTAAGGAAGAATTTTGGGATATTCACTCATCATCCCCCAGCCAAACCAAATGCAGTTAGAAACATGAAATTTTGGGGATATGTTTGTTGTATGTCGAAAACGTAAACTAAGGATGGATTTTTGGATATTCATGTGCTGAAGGAGTGTTAAGGGGGTTAATCTTGCATTTCATTGATTAATAATATCTCACGAGTTGTTTCATTTGGGGATGTGATATTCGGCATATAAATTAATCAATAAAAAATAAGCAGACATACAGTATGTCTAAGGATTTATCGATATGTCGTATATTATGAGGTGAAAGGGGTGAAAATTGGGGGTTGAAGGATTCTTAACGGAGCGTGTATCTCTTTAACGACATTAGCGAGAAGTTTGAAATTCAGCGGGAAAAAATTAGCTTAAAAAATAAGTAAATAGGTGTTCGACCGTTTTTTTTTTTCATAAATCCCATTTAAGGGGTTCATGGGGAGGTGTGAAATTCTCAAAAATAAATGAAAGAAAATGTCCGGACTGTCTCACTCACTCATCATCGCAACTACATTGCGTACTTCAGCGATGGCACTGGTACTTTCAACAGCCGAGTACTGTTCCTCAGTTTGGGTCAACAGCTCTCATGTTAAAAAGGTGGATATAGTCCTGAATGAGACAATGCGTATTATTAGTGGCACAATAAAATCTACCCCTCTTTTCTGGTTGCCTGTGCTTAGTCACATAGAACCGCCTAGAATTAGAAGACTGAATAACTTGGTCAGGGAATACAACAAGATATTGGCCAATCCTGAACTCCCCATTCATGAAGATGCTAGCACCAGATATAGCCGTCTCAAGTCAAGATCTCCACCTATTCAAACAGCACAGGAACTGGTTAGGAAGGTTTATGATCCAAAAGCTGATTGGCAAAAGGAGTGGAACAGCACAGCTCCAATGCAATGACAGGCATTGTTCAACATTCAAAATCTGCGAGCTGGATTTGATTTGCCCCGCAAGACATGGGTAACTCTCAACAGAGTCCGCACTAACCACGGGAGATGCGAATCAATGATGTTTAAGTGGGGTATGCGATCTTCCCCAGCCTGTGATTGTGGTGCAGTTAGAAAGACTATGAACCATATTGTCACTGAGTGTATTAGTAGGGCATTCACTGGATCAACACAGGACTTTGTAATAGCCTCTACTGAAGCCATAAGATGGCTAGGAAATTTAAACATTAATATTTGAACACCCTTTCCCTTGCATGATTGTTACAGTTGTAATGTGTTACCTATTGTATGTATGTATATTGTTTATGTTGTTTGTTTTGTGTTGTACCACACGCTAAAAATAATAATCGCCCAGCCAAAATTATTGAAGTTAGAAACAAGACATTCTGGTGATATGTTCGTTGTATGTCGAAAACGTCCACTAAGGAAAGATTTTTTGGGTATTCTGGTTCTAAAGGGGTGTTAGGGGGGTAAACGTGCATTTCATTGAATAACATCTCACGAGTGGTTTCGTTTGGGGATGTGATACTTGGCATATAAACTAATCATAAAAATAAGCTGAGACATGTGTAATGGTTTTTCGATGTGGTGTATATTATGAGTGAAAGGGGTGAAAAGTGGGGGTTGAAGGATTCCTAGCGGAGCGTGCATCTTTTAAACGACATAGGCGAGGAGTTTGAAACTCAGAGGAAAACAATCAGCTTAATAATAAATAAATAAATAGGTGTTCGACTGTTTTTTCATAAATCCAATTTAAGGGGCCCATGGGGAGGGGTGAAATTCTGGAAGAAACACGTCCACTAAGGAAGGACTTTTGGATATTCACTCTCATCGATCAACCAAAACTAATAAAGTTAGAAGAATGATATTTTGACATGTTTGTTGTGTGTCGAAAACTTCTACCAATGAGGGATTTTTGGATATTCAGTTTCTAAAGAGGTGTTAACGGGGTTAAACCTGCAATTCATTGAATAACAATATGACACGACTATGACGCGAGCGAAGCCGCGGGTACCTGATAGTCTTCACAAGAGGAAGAGATATTGTATTTTGGCACTAAATGTATTGTGAACTTAATCTTGGTTGATCATGGCCTGGTCGCAAACCAGGACTCCAAAAATTGTAATGATCTAATAAACCATTAAGACAAGTATATATCTCATCTGAACAAAAAATATGGTAATAATACTATGGTTATCGCTACGAACATACGAGTGTTCATAATTCATTGGTGCAATACGGTGAATACATTGTAATATATGCCTCAATGTAGTAATTCCTGTAACTGAAAAAATGTTTTGCGACAAATGAAATATTAATTCTTTGAGATTCGAGAACACAGTGAATATGATTTGATTTTAAATAGCTTATATAGTATATATTGCAGGCGAAACGGCCTTTGTCACTCGCCGCACAATAGGTGGCAGAACCATCGCTTCACTACAGGCACCATCTGTGATCCGTATTCCACAATTCATTCATTTAGTTCATACAATGACCGCAGAGTAGCGTGTGGGTCGTTTCCTCGATGCATTGGATTCCGTATAGTAGCAGCATCTGGCGGCGTTTGGTGAAGCTGTCATGATCCCTTCTCATTCCACAACACAGATTACCTAGTGTTCCACAACCGGGGCAAATGATTGTGATGATCAAAATAACATGATTATAGAAGAAACTAAGAAGGAGGAAATAAATAACATAAACGACAACATACACAAGTAGTTCCTTGAAGAACTAAATCCTATTTTCATATATCCTACTTATATTAATTGCCTCTATCAAAATACAAAATTTCAGTTTGATTGCTGTAGACCCTAATAGATTCGTAGATTTTTAGAACTAACGATTCGAATGGTCGCCATGTTGGATTTTTGTATTATGTAGATCTTAGAGTTATATACTATCGGGGAGCGTGATGGCGTAGTGGCTTAGCTGGTCGTCTTTCACCCGGACGGCCGTGGTTCGAATCCCAGTGACAGCGGCATGGAAGTTTCACGTGGCGTCAGGAAGGGCATCCGGCCTTAAATCCCCGGCCGAAACCAAAATGAGCCCGGTTGGCTTCGGCGACCCCAATTAATTGGGAAAAGCCGAAGTAAGTTTTTTTGTGTTTTTATAGTTATGTACTTATTACGTGTAGTATACAAACTTTAATCACATGATTAAGACACAAGAAGTAAAAATGAGATGTCAAAATTTCGGACAGCAGCCATTTTGTGGGTATGAAAAAAATTGAAATACATTGGATGCCAGTGGATTGACATTTTCATAAGCATTTACCGTACCAAGTTTCACTGCACTCGGATGGTGAAATCGCGAGAAACGTCCAATTAAATATTTATATTACGCGTCGCCGCCATGTTGGATTTGTGCTCACCAGGTTATTGAAAGTCCTATACGTGAGCGTATGCTCATAGCCTCTAAGAACATAAGAAATGTCAGTTTGATTGCTGTAAAAGTTTCGTAGATATTGAGAACCGTCTAAATATTTCGGATGGTCGCCATGTTGGATTGTTTTATGTACATAGGCCATAGAGTTATGTACCATTCAAGGAAAATTATTGCGTAGGTTCATTATTCAAACTTTCACTTCGATCGCATGATTACGACACAAGAAATAGAAACTTATTTTTAAAATTTCGCACAGCCGCCATCTTGAGGTTATGTCAACAATTGAACTAAATTAGATGCCAGTGCATTACAATATATTGTGCCTAGGATCGAGTGGTCCGGCTCATCATCGCAACCCGCTGTTCGAGTTCGGTAAAACACGTGATATACAACTAGTTCCGTGACGAACTAAGGAGCCTACTTTTCTTCAAATTATAGGGACCATATATCAACAGCTAGCAGACCTGGTGACTCTAAATATATTCTTAGTTCCATCTCTTAAGGACCACAATGCACATGGAACATTTAGTTGAGATCCAATAGATAGTATGCACCTTACGTGTATTTAAATATTGAATTTATCAGCATGCGTAAAATCAGGTTGGCGGCACTGCCCAAAATTGAATGCTCAAAGTTAAATTGAAATATTATGACCTATAGCCTATATGTGCCAATTTTGAAAGAACTTCATTTATTAGTATAGAAGTTACATGTGATTCAACATTAAACCTATCAGCACACGTAGAATCATGTTGGCAGCACTGTCATATATCGGTTACTGAAAATTAACCTACAATTTCAGGTACTATATGTATGCAAAGTTTAGAACTGTTGGCCTGCATTCTTTATGATATATTGAGATTAGGATAAAATGTATAGAGTGCATTTTTCAACAGTTGGCAGCCCTGTTGACACTACAAAAATGCATATTCATATCTGCGCCGGTGGGCAAATCACATACGAAATTTGGTTGAAATCGAATACATAGTATCGATGTTACATGCATTTAAAATTAAACCTATCAGCAGGCATAGAATTATGTTGGCAACACTCTCATCTATGGGCTGCTGTAAATTAGTCTGATTTTATATTATCTATTAGTGTGTCAATTTTGGAACAATTCCCATGCATATCTTCCGAGATATCCAACATAGAAATCAATTTTCGTTTGTGATTTTCAGCAGTTGGTAGTACTAACGTCATTCTCAAATATCGTCTTGCAATATTCAGGCATAGCTCTTTACCCATATCAAATTTGGTTTCTATAGCTGCAGCCGTTTAGGAGTCGATAGGAGGGGGACAGACAGACAGACAGACAGACGGTCAGACAGACAGACACACATTTGCCCGGATCGATTTCATAAGTCAACTTTTTCCTCAATTTTACAAAATGTGAAAAGTAGGCCAACAATAAGTTCCGTGACATACTAAAGAGCCTACTTTTCTTAAAATTTAAGATTCAAGCCAACCTATATAGACCTATCTAGAAAAATAGCGAAATTAAGTTCGTAATATCAAAATTTCTAATTAGTTCAAAATATACCTGTAGCTTAATAGAGCACTCCAGTTGGCAGCCTTTGTGACTGAATATATTGTTAGTTCCATCTCTTAAGGTACAGAATACAATATTTGGTTGAAGTCCAATGGATAGCATGGACGTTACATACAGTTAGAGATTGGATCTATCAGCACGCGGAGAATCATGTTGGCAACAATGTCATGCATGCGTTGGTCAGAAATAATCTGAAATATTATGATCTCTTGTTGTGCCAATTTTGGATGAAATACATTGGTTAGTATAGACGTTACGTGTATTTTAAAATTGGAGCTATCAGCAGGCTTAGAGTCATGTTGGCAGTACTGACGTATATTAGGCTCTCATAATTAATCTAGAATGTTAGGTACTATACGTGTAAAAATGTTAAAGCTGTTGGCTTACATACTGTCTGATATATTAATATTTGGGTAAAAAAAATAGAGACAGCATTTATTAACAGTTGGCAGCCCTGGTTGCTCTTAAGAATAAGCATAGTCCTATCTGTTATGGTACACATAGCACATACGAAATTTGGTTGAAATCCAATTGATATTATAGAACTTACATGTATTTAAAAATTGGTCCTATCAGCAGTCTTAGAATCATGTTGGTAGCACTGACGTACATAAGTTACTCCAAATTAATCTAGAATGTCAGGTACTATACGTGTGCATAGTGTAAAGCTGTCGGCTTGTATACTTTCTGATATATTGGTATTTGGATAAAAGAATAGAGAGATCATTTATTGACAGTTGGCAGCCCTGGTTGCTCTTACGAATACGCTCAGTCATATCTGCTTATGTACACATATTACATACAAAATTTGGTTGAAATCCAATTGATAGTGTAGAAGTAATATGCATTTAAAAATTGGACGTATCACCAGGCTTAGAATCATTTTGGCAACACTGCCGTGCATGGCCTCCTGGAAATTAAAGTGAAATATTATTATCTATACGTATGCCAATTTTGTAATAGCTCCCATGCATACCTTCCAAGATATCCAACATTGAGCTCAAATTTCAATTGCAATTTTTCAGCAGTTGGTAGCACCGACATCATTTTCAAGTATGGCATTGAGATGTTCCGGTATAGGTCTTTACTCATACCAAATTTTGTTTCGATTGCTGCAGCCGTATAGGGGTTGATAGGGGGACACACACACACAGACAGACAGACAGACAGACAGACAGACAGACAGACAGACAGAAGGACAGACTGACAGACATACATTTTCCCGGATCGATCTCATAAGTCTACTTTTTCCTCATTTTTTCAAAATGTGAAAAGTAGGCTAAAAATCATGAATGATCAATCAAGTTTAGGTTCGAAGAAAATAATCCTGGAGGACGAGATCTAAATGACCTCAGGGCGTGAATTAGGAACTGGGTTTCATAGGAAACAAGAAGTTCCGTGACGAACTAAAAAACCTACTTTTCTTAAAATTTACGATTCAGGTCAATGATTAATCTATAAGGACCACTGTAGAATAATGACGAAATTTAGTTGGTAATATCGAAATTTCTAATTAGTTCAAAATGCAGCTGGCATAATGTAGCCTAATAGAGTACCACAGTTGGCAGCCCTGGTGACTGAATATATTCCTAGTTCCATCTCTTATGGTACAGAATACAAACTTTGGTTGAAGTCCAATGGATAGCATGGACGTTACATGCAGTTAGGCATTGAATCTCTCAGCGCACGTAAAATCATGTTGGCAACAATGGCATGCATGTGTTGGTCAGAAATAATCTGAAATATTATGATCTATTGTTGTGCCAATTTTGGATGAATTCCATTTGTTAGTAATAGAAGTTACATGTATTTTAAAATGGACCTCTCAGCAGGTTTAGAATTTTCTTGGTAGCACTGACGTATATTACTTACTCAAAATTAATCTATAATGTCAGGTACTATACGTGTGCATAGTTTAACGCTGTTGGCTTGCATATTTTCTGATATATTGGTATTAGGGTTAAAACATAGACAGAGCATTTTTTAACAGTTGGCAGCCCTAGTGGCTCTTAAGAATTCGCTCAGTCATATATGTTTATGTACATATATTACATACGAAATTGGGTTGAAATCCAATTAATAGTGTAGAAGTTATATGGTTTTTAAAAGTCGACCTATCAGCAGGCTTAGAATCATTTTGGCAACACTGCCATATATGTAATCCTGGAAATTAAACTGAAATATTATTATCTATATGTGTGCCAATTTTAGAATAGCTTCCATGGATAACTTCCAAGATATCCAACAAGGAGCTCAAATTTCAAGTGCGAGTTTTCCGCAGTTGGTAACACTGACTTCTTTTTCAAATATGGGCCTGAGATATTCAAGTAGAGATCTTGACTCACACCAAATTTGGATTCGATTGCTTGAGCCGTTTAGGAGTTGATAGGGGGGGAGGGGGGGCACACACACACAGACAGGCAGACACACACATTTGCCCGGATCGATCTCATAAGACCACTTTTTCTTCATTTTTGCAAAATGTGAAAAGTAGGCTAAAAATCCTAAACTTATTCCCGATCATTCATGTAACGTTGCGAAGACCATAGAAGTTAGCACAAATTAAGATGAAATTCTGCATTTATTAGGGGATGCACTGGTTACAAATTAATCAAAATAATATCACTCCTTACCCTACACTCGGAGATTATCTAACTTAATTTTCTTTCTGTGCAAAGAAAACTATTAACTGGAAAATTATTTTAATAGGGGCAAAATCTCATCGTGCCCTAACCTTCTATATAAATATTTATTTATGTATTTATTTATCGTATGGCTTTTAGTGCCGGGAGTGTCCGAGGACATGTTCGGCTCGCCTGAGTCTGTAGCTGTTTCCAGCGGATACCCTAAAGGGTGAGCTACAAGTTCCGTTTAATTTCAAGTAGTTCCAACTTTCGCCACCAGATATCAATGATACCTAGTGGTGAACGTTGGAACTTTGATAGAGCGTTCTGACGAAATCTAACCTAACAAATTTTGCTTTACACAAGTTTAGTCTGTGAAAGGATCTTTTACATGCCATAAATCTATGACATGGGACCGCCGGCTTTACTTCCCCTCCGAAGGAAGGCATACTAAAGGGTTTTTAACGCTCTTAAAAAATCCGACGACTTCGGCCGGGTTTGAACCCGCTATCTTGGGCATAGCAGTTCAGCATGCTACCGACTACGCCACCGAAGCCGCTTCTCTATATAAATAAACTGACGGAGACCCATCTTAATGTCACTTCTTTAAACTACATTTTATGTACACTGGTATTTTAACGTATCTCTTAATATTACAGAGTTCATGTTTGAGATGGTTCACTGAACAGGAAAAAACAATCAAAAAGAGGACAAGTAGTTCCGTGACGAACTAAAGAGCCTACTTTTCTTAAAACGTAAGATTCATGCCAATCTAGAATAATGACGAAATCAAGTTGGTAATACTAATATTTCTAAGGACCGCAGTTTGAAATATACCTGAAATATTGTATCCTAATTCAGAAACTTACTACAGTTGGCAGCTCTGGTGACTTTGAATATATTCTTACTTCCTCATCTCTTAAGGTATAGAATGCACATACAAAATTTTGTTGAAGTCTAATGGATAGTATGGACGTTACATGCTGTTTGATATTGGATTTATCAGTGCGCGTAAAATCATGTTGGGAACAATGTCATGTATGTGATGCTCAGAATTAATCTGTAATATTAAGATCTATTATAGTGCCAATTTTGGATAAAATCCATGTTCAAGTAAAACAATGGCTTATATTGTTACAAGTATAAGAATTAAATTCTTCAAATTATGATATTTAAGTTGTCCTTAGGTTAACTTTCAATGGATGTAAGAAATATATGAATTAGTTGTCCAGTTTGTAGTAGAAATATATATTTGCAATTCCTGAACAATTGACATCTCAGGACTTGTGTCGCTTCTCAAACAAGCGATTCAATTTCTACTCCACGTCACAAGATATTATATGCTTCGCCTGATGTACCGGTACTTGTTATTTTCATATTGGTATGATGAAATTCTTTAAAGTTACGCTAAGGGGATAGTCCGGCAATAACATATTGAATTTTTGTGTTTTTCTTTTGTTCCCTAAATATGTTCATTCATATAAGTGCTTTCATAGTACAAAAGGATTTTGTGAAATTCCAAAGGGAAATGTAGAAAAAATATAATTAAATACTAGACTGCAGCTGAGGAGTGGGCGAGGCATCATATGAAAGCTGTCACAATGTTACTTGTTTGCTCTGAAAAAATGATATGAATGTAAGGAGTGAATCTGGACTCTAGTGCCATCTCTTGAGCATTCCAGGTATTCCAGTCTTCTTTGAGATGCAGGTGTTTATTTATGCTCTGTGTTCATAAGTCTTTGAAGTCGTTTGTGAATAAATGAGTGTCTGCTTAGTATAATCCGGTCCAAGTGCCCAAAGATGTAATTGTATCCAAGAAAAATGTAGAACTAGCTGTGACAGAAGCTGTATCACAGTTCAATCAAGGGGCGGGCATCAATTCCACTCGGAAATTCCAGTCAGGTAGCCAGGGTTACCTTAATTCCGCTCGGTCCTCCAAGGGACTTAAAAATAAGTTCCTCAACTCCACTCAGGCTTTGGCAAGGGGTCGGCAAAGAGGTTATCCCCAATGACGTAAACAAATGTCGTAACCCTCCTGCTCGCATACCAAGGGCCGGGTCAAACATCTTATTCAGCGCATGAGTGAATTCTTGAATGCAGCTGATTTTTCCGTTCTAGGCTGGAAAACAGTATTTTCAGCATCCGCGGCTGATATCGAAAGTAATTTTAGGTACAAATTATACACCTATTATTATCTAAATTTAATTTAATACTGTCTGACTAGGTTAAAAAACATAAAATATTTAATTATGCACATGTTAAAAACAATGTATAAAATTTGTAGACGAAAATATAAAACTTGGCAGACTTATTTAAAAGAATATTATAATTAATTTTAAATCACTTGTATTTTCTGCCATATAAGATATAATGTGCCAACAATTTATACCTGATTTAACGAATGAGCGGACTTGACATCAGAGCGGTTGACCAATGGCACAACAATGTCTTGCAAACACCACCACGCCATCGGTCAAACGCTCTGAAGTCAAGTCCGCTCATTCGTTAAATCAGATATAAACATAATACATAAAGAGCTAGATATTAATCACTGTTGTTAAATAAAAATATGGACTGGAAATGCGCTGCAGAATGTGTTGGAGGGTTGTGGCATTTGTTTACGTCATTGGGGATAACCCCTTTGCTGACCCCTTGTCAAAGCCTGAGCGGAGTTGAGGAACTTATTTTTAAGTCCCTTGGAGGACCGAGTGGAATTAAGGAAAATCGAGCGGAATTGATGTTCGATCCAATCAAGGGTGCTATCTGACAGAAGCAACAAGAACAACAGAGACCACTCAACTGTCAGCAATAAGGAAGTGACTGAGCAAAGTCAGAGACGAGCGACGAAGGAAACAAAAGGCAAAACGGTGCTTAGAATTCGACAATTGAAGACGACATGCATCAAGATTGACGGCCATACACACTGAGGAAGCTCGAAAGGGAACAATACACAGCCCAGGTGGATTTTAGAGCAAGGATCGGCGGACGATTGTGTTGTGTAACTTTGAATGCGTTTATCTTTAATTTGTGAAATTGAACATTTAAATATAACTTTTTCCTAGTAAATATTTTCTGAATTTGATGAAATTTTTGGAGATTACTCCTACTAACAGTAATAACAGTCTTGAGTATCATTTTTTTAAGTATTTAGAAACGAAAATATTGATAAGTATATGTTTTAATTATTTCGATAAGAAGATTAAAAATTTTGAAAATTAATTTAAAGGTCACCACACAAGATACCCAAACTGTTCGGTTATATTATGAGATACAGTCTTCAAATTTTCAAGCACATTAAAGTAAATTCACTATAAAAAAGATGATTTTAAAAAAAACACCTTAAAAATAAAATTAAAAATATTTTTCTCAAAAATGGTTCGATCAATTGAGTTGTAATTTTGTATTTGTATTTAATACTATTCACAAATTATATGTTTAAAATTTGAGTCCTATTGATAAATTAGGGGATAAGTTTCATTTTTTTACCAGACTATCCTCTTATTTGAATCTTGGGTGTCAAGAATTTGATGCACCAACTACATGGAATGTCATTCTGATTGTTGTTCGATTTATTCATTTTCATAATTTTTCTTTACAACACAAATTAGTCCCAAACTTTCCCTTACATGGATTCAATATTTCACAATAATCTTAATCACTATCTTATTACGGTATACAATACACTAAGGTGTGTGTTTCACAAAACTCAAGCTCCTAAACCAGAGGGTGTTAGAAGGTGTGGTTTGTACCAAAACCTTCCAAATCGTCTCAATAGTGCAGGAAAAATCTTGCATTTCTGGAAAAGTTAACGGAAATATAAGGTGCGTTCAAAAAGTAACGAGCCGGAGGCAGAAACCAGCACCTGTATGTTAGAAGTATTGGCCCTGGTTGTTGAGGCACTTGTCCCACTGTGACACGAGGCGGTGAATGGCTGTCTCATAAAATTCCCTGGGCTGCGATGTGAACCAGTTCCGCACGTACAGCTGGACGTCGACGTCCGAGGTGAATCGTTGGCACCGCAGAGCCCTTTTCAGGGAACCAAACATTGCGTAATCACAGGGAGAGAGGTCTGGACTGTATGGAGGGTGACCGAGAACCTCCCATTTGAATTTCTGCAGGAGTGCCGCGACTGTGTTGGCCGTATATGGTCGTGCATTGTCGTGGAGCAGAATGACCCCACGGGTGAGATTGCCTGGACGTTTTGTTTTGATCGCTTGGCGAAGGGTGGTCAAGGTTTGCGAGTTACGCTGGGCATTCACTGTTGTCCCGTGCGACATGAAGTGTATCAGAAGGGGGCCATCTTGGCAAAAGAAGAACGTCAGCATTACCTTTCCTGCACTCGTGTGGATGGCCTTGCCTTTTTTGGGTGGTGGTGACGCTGGATGTTTCCACTGGAGGCTTTGTCGTTTGGATTTTGGTTCGAAGTGATGACACCATGACTCATCTCCAGCCACCACTCGTGCCGGGAACCCCTTCCCTTCCCTCGCATAGCGCTGAAGATGACGAAGACAGTGGGCCATTCGACATGCTTCCTGGTGTGGTTGAAGTCTGTAGGGCCCCCATTGAGCACACACTTTGCGCAAGTGCAGTCGTTCCTTCATGATTGTGTGCACACTTCCGACGCTCAATCCGACCACGGCGGCTATGGCGTTCACTGTCACTCGGCGGTCCTGGGTAATGAATGCATCAACCAGCTGGACGTTGTCATCGGTAATGCAGGGGGGTGCCCCAGACCGGGCATCATCGGCTAACGACACCCGTCCTTCCCTGAAGCGCTTGTGCCACGCCTTGACCCTTGCAAGGGACATGCAGTGTTCGCCGTACACTTGTGACATTCGGCGATGAATGTCCGTTCCCCCTACTCCTTCCGCTGTCAGAAACCGAACACCACCTCTTTGCTATTCGTTTGACGCCTCCATGTCACTGTTTCCAATGCGACTGGCAGCGTTGGACGATTGATGCATGCTGCTGCTCGCTTTGTATCGTCACGTGACGTGCACGCGTGCCCTCTTGCTACGTGCTGTGACCTTCCACGCTCTGGTCGGAACCACACCTCGTTACACACGCCTCGATTAACCGATGTGGTCACCGGTTTGCGCATTCCAGCTTCCGGCTCGTTACTTTTTGAACGCACCTTATATATTTATTTGTTTACAAAGTGCTTGTAAACGAATAAACAAAACGATAGCCCCTGCAGAACTGTGCCGCGTATAGCCCGCATAGCACTAGTGACGAGCGGGTAGTCTGTACACATGGGGCGCACACAACCCATTATGCGAGAGTTCGCGCACGGGTTCGCTAGTTATCCTTTATATTTCTTTTCTCATCACTTATATAATTATTTGAACGATCACCTTAATCGAACTTCACTTCTACACTATTTAAGACTCTATAACTTGTAAGTGGTCTCCCTCGTTCAAGCGTGGAGGAGGTAAAGGGCACTCTCTTGTCCTTGGGGTGAGAAATCACCCCTAAAGGCGGATAAACGAACACGGAATCGTCAACGGCATAGATTGCAGAAGGCAACGGGAAACCACTGCATTAAGGATCTTCTGGATATCCCAAGGAATAGCGGCTCATGTCATGAAACCTGTACTCGTAAAATGTTCCGGATTAGCCCCGCGATCGGATCTCCGGGCGGGGTGTGCTTGTACAAGAGCTCAATGTAGGAGACGCATTGCAATATGGAATGTTCGATCACTTTTACAATGTGGAAAGCTGGAAAACCTAAAGCTGGAGATTGAAAGGATGAATGTAGATGTGTTAGGAATAGCCGAAGTGAGGTGGCCTGATAATGGAGATTTTTGGAGTGGAGATTACAGGATAATCCACACGGGGACTATTATGGACAAACCTGGAGAGGGAGGAGTAGGAGTGGTGCTGACAAAGGAAATGGGTCACCGAGTTAAAGGATACGTTCAGCAGAGTGGAAGACTGATTTTAGTGAAATTAGATACTAAACCAAGGGACACCGTGATCATTCAAGTCTACATGCCAACCACTGCCCACGAAGATGAAGAAGTGGAAAGAGTGTACGATGATCTGACAGAATTAATCAAAGGTGTTAAAGGATATGAGAATCTGATAATCCTTGGAGACTGGAATGCTGTTATTGGAGAGGGTAAAGATGGAGTGGCTGTGGGCCAATTTGGGCTTGGCACACGGAACGATCGAGGAAACCGTTTATTGGAATTCTGTGCTTACAATCAGCTGGTGGTTGCAAATACATTATTTCAACACCTTGCACGAATACGTTATACTTGGATAATGCCAGGTGGTGGGAATCGATTTCAAATTGATTACATTTTAGTTAAGCAGAGATTTAAGACACAGCTGAAGGACTGTAGAAGCTGCCCTGGCCCAGATATTGGTAGTAACCACAACATGGTTTTGAGCGAATGCCAACTAAAACTGAAGAAACTGAAAAGGAAGAACAGTCAAAAATGGAATACCGAAGATCTCAGAGATCAAAACCTTGCTATAGATTTTAAGAAGAAGGCAGATGAACTTCTGGCAGACATATCAGCAATAGACTTAGGAAGTATGGAGAATAAGTGGATTGCTTGGAAGGGAAGTGTTCTAACAGCAGCAACATATGTTGTGGGAAAGCCGAAAGCACAGAGCAGGAAAGCCTGGATAACTAATGAAATCATTGAGAAGATAGACACAAGAAGAAAGTTTAAGAACTCTGCGACTGAAGAAGGACAACAACTATACAGGAAATTGAGAAACGAAATAAATCGAGAGGCGAAGGCAGCCAGAGAAAAATTTCTGGAATTGCAATGCATGGAATTAGAAGAACTAGTTAAGAATCACAAATTTGTGACAGCGTTTAAAGTAGCCAAAAGGTTCTTCGGGGACAAGAGGATTAGGTACAATGTACTGAAGGCAGATGATGGAGAACTGGTGTATGAAAATTCTGAAATTGGCTCAAAATGGAAATAATACATTGAGAATTTATATGGAGGAAAACATACACCTTGTGAAATACTAGAAAATGAAGAGCTAGTAGATAAAGAAGAAGAGGGAGATGAAATACTCCTGGATGAATTTAATCAAGCAATGGAAAGGCTGAAAATCGGAAAGGCATCCGGGGTTGATGATATACCAGCAGAGCTGATAAAAGCCACTGGAGACAATGTGAAGAAAGCCCTATTTGATCTGATTTGTGAAATGTATAACGCGGGACATATCCCATCGGACTTTAGGAAATGTGTCATAGTCCCCATTCCAAAGAAATCATCTGCTAATAGATGTGACCAATATCGCACATTAAGCCCTGTAACCCATGCTTCTAAAATACTCACCAGCATTGTCTTGAAACGCATTGAAGGAAAGGTAGAGTTGGCGTTGACAGAAGATCAATTTGGATTCAGGAAGGGTAGAGGGACTCGAGAAGCAATCCTAGCTTTAAGAATGATTATAGAGAAACGACTAAGAAAAGATCCTGTTACATTCATTGCTTTCGTAGACCTGGAGAAGGCATTTGATAAGGTTGAGTGGAGTACACTATTCGTGCTGTTGAAAGAACTGGGTGTTAAGTACAAGGACAGGAGGACAATTTGGAAATTGTATGAAGACGAGACAGCCGTTATACGATGTGGAGATTCCACAACAGAGGCCAACATTAAGCAAGGAGTACGGCAAGGTTGTTCGCTCTCACCAATTCTTTTTAATGCATACATCCAAAAAGCAATAGATGAAGTAAATGATAATTTGCCAATGACTGGAGGCCTCAAGATTCAAGGAGAAAGAATTACGATGCTTCGCTTTGCGGATGATATCGCAGTCCTGGCAGAAAACGAAGATGATCTGAATTATGCATTAGCAGAAATGGAATCCACCTTTAACAAATATAACATGAAGATCAACAAAATGAAAACCAATGTTCTTCTCTGTAGCCGGCTGTATGAACCTCCTCGTTGTACTTTAAATGGAGAACAGCTGACAAATGTACAGGAGTTCACTTAACTTGGTAGCGAAATAACAGCAGATGGAAGAAGTAAAAGAGAAATAGTCAGCCGCATCAACCAAGCCAAAATAGCATTCAACAAGAAAGGAAAGCTCTTTACATGCAAAAACAATAGTATGAGCCTCAGGAAACGTCTTGTGAAGATATATGTGTGGAGCGTACTGTTATATGGTAGTGAAACCTGGACTCTTAGCTTGGCTGATAAGAAACGAATAGGAGCCTTTGAAATGTGGTGCTACAGGAAAATACTAAAAATTCCATGGGTGGACAAAATCAGTAATGAAGAAACGCTGAAGAGGATTGGAGAGAAGCCATGTTTATGGAATATGCTTGGACATATCTTGAGGCATGAAAGTCTTCTGCACACAATACTGGAGGGCAATGTTGAAGGAAAGAACTGTAGAGGTAGACCACGGCTGGGATACATAAAACAAATCATTCACGACAAAGGTTGTGATAATTACTTGGACTTGAAGAGACTAGCCACAGACCGGAGTTCATGGAAAGCTGCTACAAACCAATCTTCGGATTGAACACCACAGAAGAAGAACTTGTAACTACATATTGAATTTCATTCTTGGATTACTCATTCCACATCCTGCTGTGTGAGCTTAAATACGAAGGCTGTTTTTTAAGTAACGGCCGTTTTTTGTTTTAAAATGAACCGAACATTTTATTTTGAAACCACATTTATTTTTAGGTTTTACATACCTTCCTCTATTTCTCTACATAGTTGCCTTGTTTATTTAGGCACTTGTCATACCTTAAAACTAAGTTCTGAAATCCCTCTGCATAAAAGTTTGCCGCCTGCTCTGACAACCAAGAATTCACACTTGAGGAAAATCCATTGATAGAGTGGTTATCATCAATCTTCGGTCCTTGTGAATCTTCGTGTCAATTGCAGTCACCAAGTCATCTGTGATCACAGGCCTGAGCGTTTATCGTCATGTACATTTTCACGGCCACTTTTGAACTCGCGTACCCACATTCGCACTTTACCTTCCGTCATTGCATTATCACCATACACCTCACAAAGCTGACGATGAATGTCTGCAGCCGACATGTTTCTTGCATTCAAAAAAGGTATCGCAGATCATACCTCACACGCGGCGGGCGAATCAATAATCTTGATCATTGTAAAGATGCACAGTTCAGCGTACAGGTTAGCTACACAGCTGCAACTGACGCCTACGTGTTCGCAAAGGATGCCGGGAGGTAGCGCGCACGCTTTTTGAACCGTGCGCATTAACTACGGGCTTAAAAAAGGCCCTTACTTAAAAAAACTTGTACCTTAATTACCTTCAGTAGTATACTCAAAAATGCTATTCTGGTGTGTTGTTTTATCGCATTCCCCTCAATATCCAAGTCCCAAATTAAAATATTAACTAAATTAGTATAGAATTTGTTTTTTAAATAGATGAACCGACAGACGTCGTTCTGTCAAAATAAATGACAATGTATTGAACTCCAATTATGTCTGTACTGCACACAAAAATCAGAATAATGCAAATTGCTAAATCATCAACATAAAATGAGTTAATTTTCTACTGCTACCAAAAGTTACTAAGAAACTGTGTTTTTTCAGAAGCTGCAATATTAATATCTTCATAGTGACTAAGGAAATGCTCGAAAAGTTATCAGCATATCACTACCCAGAAATAACCCTTACTGGCTGTGTCGAAGATTCTTCTGTTAAATGATGATGATGATGATGATGTTGTTGTGTAACATCTGACATGTTATCCTACCTTGAAGTTGTTGCCGTTTTTATCATCCTTGACATTCATCAACACGCAAAAAATCATTTTATTTTTTACACTCTCATAATATCTTAGATCATAAATCCAATAGATGGCTGATGACGTCACGTTGTTGAAACCAACATCTCGATCAGCTGACTAAAGGGAACTGCGGGTAGTTTAGAGCACTGAAATACCACACGTGATGATAGAATTGGGTTATTTAAAGTGAGTTCTATTCATTACTAAGTCAGAATGGTGTATTACTGTGTCGCGTATGGATGTAAGGAGACGTTTAAAAAGGATCGGGCATTTATTTCCATACGTATGTTAATTCATTGCTAAATAACCCTAAAATTCTTGACTTAATTACTTGCATTTCTTTAGCCTACGTTTCCTCTCAACTCCGAAACATGAAAGAAAAATAATTAAACATGGAAATGCTGGAATTTATTATACATTATTATAATTTACCCTATCCCTTACTCCACTGAACAGGCCTGTATTTATGCTCGAAGGTATCAATTATTTGCATGTCCATAGGCTAGACGTTTTTCTTGGTGTTTTGTTGAGACTGCTAGTAAATGCATCTCCGAACATAAAAATGCTTTATGTCCCTATGCTGGATTAAATGTAGTGTGGACTACACAATGCAGTCGTCAATCATGTTCAGTGTCAAATTGCAGGTTATGCTACAGATGTGACGGTGTAGTGTTCGATAATAAATATTAAACGTAAGTTATGGACAGTGCGTTTGGTTGAGGGAATTTTGAGATTATTCTAGGATAGGCTACATTGCATCCCTAAATTAGTCAATTCTTCGTAGAATTTCAGAATTCTGAGTTATTTTTTCGAAGGTTTCTATGATTCATGGAAAATGGAATGTAAAAGGTAACAGTTCATTGATTAAAATATTTTCCTATGCAGCAAATGTAATGCATGGTTGTTAAAAACCAACGCTTGCTAAATCGAAAGACTTCCTTATTTCCATTTGCCAATGTTGTTTTGTTCACTTTCATAAAATACTGAAGTGGAAAGGTAACTCTGAATGAGAGCTCATCGTACGATAAAATGTTCTTACGTGCCGGTACTGAAATTAGCCAAAATATATTTTCTTATGATGAAAAATAATTTGGGAAATGATGTAGTAAGTTAATAGATTGAACTAATTTTTGAAGCTTTCGGGCGTACAATAAAAAAAAGACCAGCTAGACAAACACAATGTTGTTGTTGTTGTTGTTTGTTGTTTGAGTCTTCAGTCTTTTGACTGGTTTGATGCAGCTCTCCATGCGTCCCTGTCCTGAGCTAATCGTTTCATCTCTACATAGCTAACACACCCTACATCCGAGGCAATCTGTTTAACATATTCTAACCTTGGTCTACCCCTACAGTTCTTGTCCTCGACCCTTCCTTCCATAACTAAGCTTGCTATTCCTGGGTGTCTTAGTATGTGTCCTACCAACCTATCTCTTCTCTTCATTAGCAGTCGCCAGAAACATCTCTCCTCTCCCACTCGCCTTAATACCTCTTCGTTTGTAACCCTATCTACCCATCTGATCTTCATCATTCTGTTCAAAAATCAATAGGCCTAATTCAGAGTTGGATTTGTTATTAAGTATTTACAAGAGGGGATCCTGGATGTATGAGTATTACGGAACACGACAGACACTTTTTATACAATCACAACTCTGTTCAAAAATCAGTAGGCCTAATTCAGAGTTGGATTTGTTATTAATTATTTACAAGATGGGATCCTGGATGTATGAGTATTACGGAACACGACAGCCACTTTTAACACCAAATATGTTACATTCTTAAGCTTTGCTACCTCCCGGCACGTAAAGAAACATGCGATGCTTTTCCCAATGCTGTATAAATTACGGAAATGTGTGTTTAAACCCTCATTAAAATCATTTCCCCACATTCTCCTATCACCTTCCATTACGAGGTCCTCTGTTTACCCTTTAATCAGCTGATCGAGATGTTGGTTTCACGTCGCAGTACAGGCGCAGTGTGGTCATGCGTCCTCTATTGTATTTATGCTCGAAGCATAATATATAACAATTCCAAGACTCTCTTTTTTCTTCACTGCCTTCTTGATACTCTGTTGTTACAAAGTAATCCGTAAGTGATAAACATTCCACATGGTACCACTGCCAACTGGATCACATCCCTTCTGGCTGCTAACTGGCAGTGCGTCTTACACACTTCCGTCCTATCCACTTCCGTCCCATTTTTCAAAATCAATCCCACAACACTATCCAGCAACCGAGTAGAAAGATGTTACACATCAATAGTAATAATAATAATAATAATAATAATAATAATAATAATAATATCGTATGGCCTCGAGTGCCGGGTGCAAGATTTGTTATTTGCGGTCAGAGGGCAGCTTGCATTCCAAATTTTGTCGTTCCTTGGAACGCTATGAAAGGCAAGGAGCGCTCTCTAGTAGAGAATGGATGAACTTTGGATTCGCGAAAAATCCCGACATTAATTTTGCCACCCTGTCACAGCATCGATTAAGAAGAAACAGCTACTATTTTACGGTGATGATCGATTAACGAAAAGAATATGAAATTTCAATTAAGTCTAAAGGCAACCAAGCCGAGATGGTTCGAGGAATTGAAAAGGATCTCAGGCAAATTGGTATTCTAGACCGAGAATTTTCTGAGAGGAACACATTTGAAAGATTGGTGAACAACTACCAAGGTTTTAAAATGGTATCAACTTCCGGAAGACGGAGAGGACGTTTGTCCGAAGAACATAAACAGGCACTCGTCGCTGGGGTCGGAAGATACTGGCAGGAAGTCAAAGCCGGAACAAGAACAAGACCTAGACACTAAAGTGAAATTGGTTGTTACCACGCAGTCCATACAGACTCAACTCGATGTAAAAAAATGGATTATTAATCGAACTTAGCTTATTATGGCAATTACTAGGTCTAAAATAAACTTAACTAATTGTGGTTCTTAATCTTAGTTAACTAGGTCTGTTACTGGGATCAAAGTTTGAACACGCGAGGAACACCACAAGGCGGCTATTATTACCGTAGCCATGGCAACAGACCGCCCTGTTCTGAGAATATTCAAATCGGGGCCGTCACTTGCACCAGTTCTTCGTACACTGCACTTATCACTCTTCCTGGAAATGCTTTGGCTTTCATCGTGTACATCTTTCTCTTGTTGGCTATGCTTCGTAGTAAACCTATTCAAAGAACTGAACCTGCACTTAACTCTACAACAAGTAGGTTACTGGATTTAACAACTGATGACGCAGAGAATAAACATACTCATAGTTCTGCAATCAAATCAAAATCTACTGAAGTAAATAAATTGGTATATTGACTTTCCCGGCCAGTGAATTAAAACTCAGCAATTTTTCTAGGGTTGTGCCGTGTCCGGTCAGGGACACCAAGAGCCCACTGATGAGCCAGCTTGGTGTCCTAGGCGAAACCCCCCAGAAGACACGGCACACACCTAGAATAATTGCTGAGTTTTAAATAGATAGCAGTTCACATAATTCTTCCTGTACCTAAATTAAGCCCCCTACCAAAATCCTAGCCCCAGATAAAAGCACACTTACTATGACAGCCATTACAAAGACGCAGGTTGTCAGACAGTTCCCACACACACCCAAGTGCATGGGGCTACATGACCACGATGTCGCAAAGCCCTCATTATTAAACAACAACCACACAAATCAATAAATGAAGTGTTACTTGTAACTTGCGATAGGTTAACGCTTTATAACCGACAGCGGTGGCTACGCTGGCTAAAGCGCAGCGTTAGATCATGGGGCCAAGCTCTCTGCTGACTCGGTAGACGAGTGGGTTCGATCCCCATCGTTGGTCGTCCTTGAAATGGTTTTCCGTGGTTTCCCATTTTCAACTCCAGACAAATGCTGAGACGGTACCTTCTGACAGGCCACGGCCGCTTCCTTCCACATCCTTGCCCAGTTTCATTCATCTTCATCCATTCCATCTCTCATCCCGACGTGCAGGTCGCCCACGGGCGTCGACTAGAAAGACCTGCACTCGGCCTCTCAGGATGTCACACGACAAAAAAAAAAGCTTTATAGAGCAAAGTAAAAAGTTACACCAATTTGAGCGTCGGGTTTGGAGCGGGGGGAGGGGGGCAGAAGTTGGTAAATTAGTAGTTTTTATCAGTTTTTCTTAAATATTTCCACAACTACACGGTTTAGCGCAAAACGTGTCATATACAAAAATAATCTACATTAAATTGCGTCATCCCCCAGGGGCTCGCATCTAGTGGGACGTGGGTTGGCGACCACGGGGCCCCAGCTGAGTCCGGCATTGCTTCCAGTTGCTTGTGCCGGGCTCCTATCTGTCTTCTTTCCTGTCGACCTCACTTGGTCAACTCTTGTTCTCTTCCGACCCCGACGGTATTAGGGTATCCCAGGCCTAGGGAGTCTCTTCCTTTCCCGCCTTAATTGGCCCTTGTCTCATCATTTCTGATCCCCTCCTTCTGCGAGGGGGCAGCCTTCTTTTTCTTTTCCTGTTATCTCCTGCCTTCTGCTCAAGGCCCTCAAGGAAGCTGGGTGTATGTAGCCCCACCACTTCTGGTGCCACCTGGATATTGCTACACCCTCAGGGGCTCACGGCTGGTGAGTTCAGGAGTTGGCGACCCCGAGGGATTCCTGAGATGGGTCCTGTTTACCCCTTTTGTCCCTTACCTGTGGGGTGGACCCTCTCCTCTTTCACTTTCCTATCTGCCTTTCATGGCTCTCCTTCCTTCCAAGCCCCTCCATCCGCATTCTTCGAGGGTTGAGGGAATTCCTTTTCCTCCTGTCCTTTATTTGCCTTATTCTCCTTTTGTTTTCCATTTTTTCTTCTTCTAGTATATAAGTTAGTAGTTAGTTTTAGTCACAAGTTTTCATTTCACTTTCATCTTCACCATCACCCAAACCATTAGGGGCCGATAGCCTAGATGTTAGGCCCCTTAAAACAACAATTATCATCATCATAAATTGCGTAAGCGCCAGCCACTGCACTGCGCATTACCAGAGCTGTCTTGCGAGAACTGGACATGCAAGAGATGGAATGGCCAGCAATGAGTCCCGACCTTAATCCCATCGAACATGTTTGATAGAAGTGTTCGTGGGCGTCCTGTTCCACAATAGACGCTCGAAGAGGCTCTCATTGAAGAATGGGACCTGATAACGCAACGTAACCTCCGTCGACTTATCGGAGCATGCCACGTAGGCGCCAAGCTGTGATATATGCTCGTGGAGGACATACACCATACTGAAACTCTCCAACTGTGATTAATATCGTATGGCCTCGGGTGCCGAGTGCAAGCTTTGTAATTTGACACACAGAGGGTAGCTTGCATGTCTAATTTCATTGTTCCTTGAATCACTATGAAAGTTAGATATCTAAGCTCCTTGAACACTATAGTGCTTTCTAGTAGAGAAATTAGGAACTTGGTGTTGGCGGAAACTCCCGAGATTAATTTTTCCATTATGAACACGGCCTACTGAATTCAAATGGGTTCTTTGACATGTCAACATCGTATGACATGCGTGTCGTATTTTTGCCGCCTTTCAAAAAAATCACATACCACGGCCAGGAGCGAACCTGCAATCTTGGGGTTGAGTAGACCGACACGCTATCCACTCACCCACCGTGGCAAGCTTCCAAATGTGAGTACTGATTTCACTTTGTTTTCGCCACTATTTGGACATTTCCGTTTGTGTTCTGATAATGAACAGGAATCCATTGATATTCTTTTGTATATGTCAACGGTAAATGATAAAGGCTTAGTTAGTAATATACCTGGGTGAGAGGTATTGTTTTGTTGAGCACGGCATACATTCAAAAACATGTTCCCCTAATTTTTAGCCTACTTTTCACATTTTGCAAAAATGAGGATCTGGGAAAATGTGTGTCTGTCTGTCTAGCTGTGTGTGTGTCCCCCCCCCCTATCAACTCCTAAACGGCTGCAGCAATCGAAACCAAATTTAGTATGAGTAAAGATGAATACCGAAATATCTCAAGCCCATATTTGAAAATGATGTCAGTGGCACCAACTGCTGAAAAAACGCACGAGAAATTTGAGCTCCATGTTGGACATCTTGGAAGGTATCCTTGGGAGCTATTCCAAAATTGGCACACATGTAAATAATACAATTTCAGTTTAATTTCCAGGAGGACATACATGACAGTGTTGCCAAAATAATTTTAAGACTTCTGATAGGTCCAATTTTTAAATGCATATAACTTCGACACTAGCAATTGGATTTCAACCAAATTTTCTATGTAATATGTGTACATAAACAGATATGACTGAGTGTATTCTTAAGAGCCAACAGGGCTGCTAACTGTTGATAATTGCTCTCTCTCTCTCTTTTTTTTTACTCGCTCGCTGGGCCAAAGGTTGCAGGTTCGTATCCTGGCGCAGTCAGCTGGCATTTGAGGGTGCGCAAATGCGAGGGAGCCGTGTCAGTAGATTTACTGGCACGTTAAAGATCCCCTTGGGGGCAAAATTCCGGCACCCCGGCGTCTCTAAAAGCTGAGTAGTTAAAAGGGACGTAAAACCAATAACATTATTATTACTCTTTTTTTTAAATCCAAAATACCAATATATCAGAAAGTATGCAAGCCGACAGCTTTATACTATGCACACGTATAGTATCTGACATTTTAGATTAATTTGGAGTAAGTTATGTACGTCAGTGCTACCAACATGATTCTAAGCCTGCTGATAGGACCAATTTTTAAATACATGTAACTTCTATACTATCAGTTGGATTTCATCCAAATTTCGTCTGTGCTATGTGTTCCATAACAGATATGACTATGCTTATTCTCAAGAGCAATCAGGGCTGACAACTGTTAATAAATGGCGTCTATATTTTTTACCCTAATATTCTAGATAGGTTCATATACTGTAGATTAATCATTGGCATGAATCTTAATTTTAAGAAAAGTAGGCTCTTTAGTTCATCACGGAACTTCTTGTTTGAACTGTGTATGATAACAGGTGGTTAAGGGACGAGCAACACCTTTAAGCTCCAAAAAATGATATTTTTCAAAAATATCATATTCGAATAGAACAGCAATTTCTCTTTCATTCAGTGAAAGAATTGGTTTAATATCTCGAATAGACGGAAGTTATAGTAAAACTACGATGTGACTGACATATCCCAGTGAAAATTAAATTTCTTGTCAACGCCCATTTTAATGAGCAATATTCCTCAAAATTGACCCGTTTAGAATATTCACTTTATCTATCGAATTAAGTTGATAGCACTGGCATTATAAAATTTGCACAAAATATAGCTGGAATATTTTGGTCTAATAGTTGTTGTTGTTGTTGTTGTTGTTGTTGTTGTTGTTGTTGTTGTTTGAGTCTTCCGTTTTTTGAGTGGTTTGATGCAGACCTCCATGCTTCCCTGTCCTGAGCTAATCGTTTCATCTGTACATAGCTGCCTCACCCTACATCCGAGGCAATCTGGTTAACATATTCTAACCTGGTTTACCCCTACAGTTCTTATCCTCGACCCTTCCTTCCATAACGAACTTTGCTATTCCTGGGTGTCCTACCAACCTATCTCTTCTCTTCGTTAGCATTAGCGAAGAAAACTAGTTTTAAAAGAAATAAGAGATTATGACTGTAGGAAAACACTGAGAAATCCGGTGAGGAAGGACCAGTTTATGCGGCAGGGGAATTTTAGAAAATCCCAACCATGTGAAACTTTCGTCGCTCATTTCCCGTAAGTTCATATTTATCATTCCGTTTCCCTAATAACTCATGAACTTACAAAGATGTTTCAGTGAAGTTTTGTAGTAACATTTCTACGATAGTTATTAACAAAATGTACTAGAACGGTTGCCCTAACCATTATAGTTTATTAATAATAAATTATTAACTATGAAAATTGTATAGATTTTTAGACCCATTATTTAAAAATCTCAAAATAATATTTCTTCTTGAAATATTTCAATCATTCTAATACATTTTGTTGCCATGACATCTAGGACCACATTAAAACACAATAATTAAAATGTAACAATATTTCAGAGAGTTACTAAGGAAACCCCATTCTTGTGTATAATATACAGCCGCCATTTTGTGGGCATATATATCAATGATGATGCAATTTTCTAAATATTTAATAGCTGGTCTGTGTTAAAATTGTATTGTATGTAGACTGTGTTAAGTGACAACTCCAAACAGTTTATCAGTGCAAAGAAAATAAATGTTAAAAATTCACTATTTTGTTGCTGTCGAAGGTGTTGGTCCCCCCTTAATATAAGAACCACTATCCCATAATGCCGTGCGATCTAACAGTGTTGTGTTGGTTGTCTATGTTGCAGGAGTAGCAATGCGCGAGTAGGATGTCGGGCCACCAACAGCAGCCGCCGCCCCCACGCGGGGGTGGGTGGGGGCGGGCTCCGCCATCTCCCTTCAGGCCCGCGTCCCCATACGGGCCCTCTCCACCGCCCATCATGGCCACCCGCCGCCTGGCTGGCTCACCGCTCTCCCCCATGTTCGGGCTGCCACCACGCATGCCTCCGGGGTCTCCGGGACCCCCATACATTCCGTGCCCCCGACCGCGATGGCCCTCACCCCTGCCACCTGGGATGCCACTTCCTCCAGGGCCCCGACCTTATCGCATCGGCCCTCAGGTGAGTGCACTCTTACTTATTTGTTTATATATACTGTATATTTATTGATAGATTAATTTATTTAGTTATGAATCTATTATTATTATTATTATTATTCTCGAGTCAGAAAACATCAAGTAAAACACAGATACAAATACTATGACTACAAACATTATATAATATTTGACCAAAACTTGGCCACTTCCACTGCATTCTGTGATGCTTCATAAAGGTGCAGGAGGTCGGGCACAGTCTACACTGAAGCATATGCTTCACAGTCTGATCTTCTCCACAGTCGCACTGAATGCCATCTTCCTTAATGTAGCCCCACTTTGCAAGATTGATCTTAGATCTGCCCACTCCTGATCTTAATCTATTCAAGGATTTCCATGTTACCCAATCTTGATCATGACCAGGAGGTAAAGTTTCGGCTATCCTTTTCCAGCCCAGGAGAGATTTCTTAGCTTTCCATAATTCTAGCCTGGCTTTTTCACATGTAGTCTTCAATTCTTTGGATGTTCTTAGGAAACTCTTCCTAGACTTCAGCCTCAGAGCATGTAGTTCCTGCCCATGTAGAGGATGGGTTGCTTCCTGGACAACTTTCTTCATTTCCCTGTTTGCAGCTATTTCTCGTCGAATAGAGGGTGGTGCTATTTCTGCGAGCTGGTAGAGGCACTCTGTTGGTGTTAATCTTAAGCATCCAGTTATAGTTCTACACGTTTCATTGAGAGCTACGTCTACCTGTTTAGCATGAGTTGAGTTATACCATACCGGGCAGGCGTACTCTGCAGCGGAATAACACAGTGCCATTGCAGATGTTCGAATAGTGTCAGGTTGACACTATTAATTAATATAAGAATCTCTGTTTCGCGGGCTTATAGTCCGTGTTCTAAGGACATTATTTTGTTGTCCTGACGTTTCGCTGAAGACTGCGTTCAGCATGTTCACAGGTAAAACAAGTAAACAGAAGATATATAAACAGTCAACAACCCACACATAGAGGCTACCATAGCAACGGCGTACCACATAAAAGTAATGCATCAAGGACAGGGCTGCTCTTCTGTTGCATCTTCTCGTCTACGACGGACAATGAGGGCAGGCTTGATGGGATTAAGGACTGGAAGCCAAGCTCTGTTCACACGTTCTGCTTCCTCCTTAAGAAGGAAGCTGTTAGTATGCTTCAGGATTTCAATGGCCTCCCTTTGTAGCCTGACATGATAAGACACCGTGGTGGACAGAACTTCGGTGTCTCCATATCTTATGTCGTGACCTGCGAGTAACGAGTGTGCTGCAACAGTGGATTTATCTGTTTGTCCCAGCCGGCTGTGTCGTTCGTGCTCCTTGAGGCGAGTGGCAATACTTCTTTTCGTTGTTCCAATATATACTTGGCCACAATCACACGGAATTTTATAAACCCCTGCCGCGGTATGAGGATGTCGCTTATCTTTAGCGAACCTAAACATGTATTTATATATCTTCTGTTAACATGTTTTACCTCGCTTAATGTAACCTGTGAACATGCTGAACGCAGTTTTCAGCGAAACGTCAGGACAACAAAATAATGTCCTTAGAACACGGCCTATAAGCCCGCGAAACAGAGATTCTTATATTAATTAATAGTGCCAACCTGACACTATTCGAACATCTGCAATGGCACTGTGTTATTCCGCTGCAGAGATTCTTATTTCAACGCCATTCGTGAAAGTCTGAATTTTTATTAATAAATATATTCATTGATTTATCAGTAAGTAATTAATTAATTCATGTTTTTATTTTAATCAAAAATTCATTCATATATGTATTCTTCATTCATTCATTCATTCATTCATTCATTCATTCATTCATTCATTCACTTTTTGCTTTATTATTATTTTTTCCGATTATTCCCCTTCAAGAGAGCGTGAGAACTTGAGCCAATCACAGCTTCACTTCCTTTTCCTCTCTTCTTTTCTTCCCAAAACCTCTTCATTAGTTCACTACCGAGTGAGTTAGCCGTGGTCGTTACGGCATGACTGCTGGCAGTCGCTCACATCCGGGAGGCGAGGAGGTTCGAATCCCCCCGCCGGCAACCTTGAAGATGGTCTTCTGTGGTTTCCCATCTTCCTTCCAGGTGAATGCCGGGGTTGGTCCCTAACTATAGGCCACAGCCGCTACCTTCCAAATCCTTGTCCTTACATTCAAACTTTCCTCCCCAGACAACACTCCACACGCGACGGTACGTGTAGCTCACCCATTGGGTGTCCGCCTCGAAGCAGCTACAAAACTGGCGAGCCGAACATGTCCTCGGACACTCCCGGCGCTGAAAGCCAAACGCAAAAAAAAAAAAAAAAAAAAAAAATTAGTTCACTGTGCTTTTTCTGCCTTTCCTCTGTCCATTTTTTCCTGATGTATCTTTCCTTGAAACTTGTACAATTTTCGTGTTTCTGATTTTATTTCTAAATTGTTCTCTGTCCTTAATGTCGTCTTCAGAGATTTTAAGTAATATTGCAAATCTTCTTAGTGAGTCTGTTCTCATCCATCCTATATGTGTGTCCATAGAACTGCAGACGTCTCTTCCTAAATTTATCTATAATGGTGTCTGTATTTTCATAAAGCTCCTTTGTTGGTCTCCTGAACCAAATTCCATTACGGAAACAGCGCCATGGATTTTCCTAAGAATTTTTCGTTCCTGTTTCTCAATATTATGAATTCTTGTCATTCCTCTAATGACGGTGGTTTCTGCCGCATACAAGGCTTCAGGCAAGACAACTGTGTTATAATGGCGCAGTTTTGCATTGCGAGATACTGCTCTTTTGTTATAATGATTCCATATCAGCTTGTACGCCTTCTGCAATTTTACTATTCTATCTGCATTTTTTGCTTTATTTATTTACTCTTGTATTTATTTATTAATTCATTAATAGGCCAGGCGACAGGTAGTTCAATAAGGAAATAATTAGTGGAAAGCTGGAAATTGATTTAATCGCTTTATTGGGACACAGATATTACTCTCCCAAGTTTTTCCCCTCGAACGAAGTCGGCGTTGGCCCTTCTGGCCCTAAGAAAGTACCATTTTTCGATTATTTTTTTTTGCAAATATCTACCAAACCATCAACTTTATCAACAAAATACCTATTATAAAAAATAATCTTGAGTAAATTTCCTTGTCTCTAATGTGAACCGTTACGATGCTAAGACCATTCAAAGTGGAGCCCTTTTTTGATTCTTGCGGAAAAGCTATGGGAATGTTATGCCATTTCGAAGTTTCTACATGCTATAAATATTTGTCAGCATTCCAGGTGCACAAGCTGTTAACTTGTTACAAGTATAACAGCTTATCAATTTAAACAGCTGTGGCAAAGTATCTACCATTAGTATTATTATTGCGTAGTATTGGCATAAAATCACTTGGTGGTCGAGTAAATGGCGCGTTTTTTTAGTGGTGTCCCCAGGAGGCCTAATCCACTGTTCAAATGTCAAAGTTAGTCGATTTTAAACCGTTTTGATGAAGGCTGGCAGTTTTGATCGTCTGCCTCAATTTCTCCGTCATCGCTTTCATCGTCTGTATTGGTACATTTGTCCGACGTCACCGGGCGCTCAAGATTAGCATCGATGATGCGGACTTGAGAAAATGTGTTGGATGGTTATCAACTCACGATCCCTTTCCTCGTGGACAACCCATTGTTTCGTTAAGCACAGGAGTTGTCGGGGATGGACAAATCACTTGTCATATGGCCTATGAAATTGGAATAGCAGCACAGAAAGGCAACAACTTTCGCGTTGTGAAGTTCCTTAGAAAAAATCGCGTGATGCCTATCCGCGCGGTAAATTCGAAAATAAAAATCCGCAACACGGATATTCCTGTTGATTCTCTTGTGCTTTTCAAACTCATTTGCCTTGCAAAGAAATCCGATGCTGAATTGAAACAATATTTCCAGTTTGAACTAGCTCCGTATCCGGTTGCGATCTTTGATGAAGCGGGAATGTGTAAGACGCAAGGCCTGTGTTCTATAAATTATTCCATCCTGTCACCGATGAACCCACATTTGAGGACCTACATCATGTTCTCGACGGAGGATATCTTCTGCACCGTGTAATTTGGCACCAAACCGATACTTTTGTCGACATTAGTGCCAAATATGTGAATAACGTTAAAAGATACTTCAAAAACAGTGTCATTATTTTCGATGGGTATCCTGACGACCCAGCAGCTCGCAGTACCAAGTCCGTTGAACGTCTTCGGCGATCGCACAAGCATGATGCTGCTAATGTTTTTTTTTATGAGTCCATGACGGCACCTATGCCACAAGCAAAATGTTTGTCTAATGACACAAACAAACTAAGATTGATCGACTTGTGGCGCGTCAAATTCGAAAGCGAAGGAATCGAAAGCAGACAAGCTCCAGAAGATGCCGATGTGCTCATCGTTACCACCGCACTCGAGTTATCTCGGCCCGACAATTCGGTCATTATAGTGGCTGAAGATATAGATATCCTGGTCATCTTGGCGGCTCGTGTGCCACCCTCCACGAAAATGTATTTTATGAAACCCGGCAAAGGTTCAACCAAACAACAACTATTTTGCACAACAAGTTTCAATATCCCGCCGTGTGTGCAGGAAAACATCCTCTTTTTGCATGCGTTTAGTGGGTGCGATACAACGTCTTCGTTTCACAGGCAGGGCAAAATGAAATTCGTAACACTGCTGAAGATTAATGAGGAACTGCAGACAGCTGTTAGGGATTTCCAAGACTTGAACGCAAACCCCGATGAAATTGACAAAGCGGGCCAGTTGGTTTTGGCTAGGCTTTTTGACAACAAAACCACGGGAAATACCCTGAATGAGTTGCGGTTCCAACTGTTTACAAAATCTCTAAGCAAACATCGATTTAATCTCGCAAGCTTACCTCCCACCGAATCAGCGGCACGTGAGCACTCTTTAAGAACATACCATCAAATCCAAACATGGTATGGAAATGATACAAAGCCACTGGATTGGGGCTGGAAAAATTCTCAATGTGGTTTGGCTCCCATATCTACGACGAGGGATCCGGCGCCACAAACGCTTCTAAACATAGTGTCCTGCAGATGTTCGAAAGGATGTAACGCAGCGTGTGGTTGCAGGAAAAAGGGCCTCCGATGCTCCAGAATCTGCATGAATTGTATGGGACGGTCATGTACAAATGCTGCCGAGGAAGATGATACGGTTGATTGTGACGGAGACATCGATGTTAATCTTGAGCGCCCTGTGACATCGGACAAATGTACCGCTACAGACGATGAAAGCGATGACGGAAAATTTAAGGCAGACGATCAAGACTGCCAGCCTTCATCAAAACGGTTTAAAATCGACTAACTTTAATATTTCAACAGTGGATTAGGCCTCCTGGGGACACCATAAAAAACGCACCATTTACTTTACCGCCAGGTGGTGTGGAAAAGAGTGGTTTTATGCCAATACTACGCAATAATAATACTAATGGTAGGTACTTTGCCACAGCTGTTTACATTGAAAAGCTGTTATACTTGTAACAAGTTAACAGCTTGAGCACCTGGAATGCTGACAAATATGTATAACATGTAGAAACTTTGATATGGCATATCATTTCCATAGCTTTTCCGCAAGAATCAAAAAAGGGCTCCACTTTGAATGGTCGTAGCATCGTAACGGTTCACATTAGAGACAAAAGGTACGGAACATATTTTGTTGATAAGGTTGATAGTTTGGGAGATATTTGCAAAAAAAAAAAAAATGGTACCTTATTAGGGCCAGAAGGGCAAACGCCGACTTCGCTCGAGGGGGAAAACTTGGGAGAGTAATATGTGGGTCCAAATAAAGCGATTAAAGCAATTTACAGCTTTCCACTAATTATTTCCTTATTGAGGCTTTTTTTCGACCTGTCGCCTGGTCTATAATTCGTTAATTGTATTTTCATTTACTTCCTTATTCATTCATTAATTGCCTTAATGGTTTATTAATTCATTTTATTATTCATTGAATTATTATTTAATTAGTCATTGTATTATTATTATTATTATTATTATTATTATTTTATTATTTATTATTATTTAATTATTCATGGAATTATTATTATTATTATTATTATTATTATTATTATTATTATTATTATTATTATTATTTAATTAGTCACTCAATGTACTCGTTATGATCCAAATTTAGACTCGAGAATATGTATTGATCACATATACTATCGTAGCAGACTAGATCAATATACTTCTGCAGTCATACAAGCAGACATCTCTGACCACTACATAACATATGCAGGTATTTGGCCAAAAAATGATAAGACACAATCACAAGATAATGAATCGACAATTACGCTAATGAACGATACTATAATACTATAATACACACAAGCCTTAACAACACAGACTGGACAGATTGCCTTGAATTAAAAAATCCTAATGACATATATAACAATATAACAACCAAATTTAAGGAAATCTTCCAAAAAGTATCTTACATAACCACACGTAAACACAGAAAAAGCAAACAATGGTTCAATTATGACCTAAAAATACAATGTAAGGAAAGAGACAGACTTTACAAAACAATGCTCAGAAACAAGGATAATATTACAATAAAAATGAATACAAAGCTTTCAGAAACAAATTAAATAAGCTAATAAACAAAACAAAACATCAATATTATAAAAATAAGATAAATAGTTCCAAAAACGATAATAAAGGAATGTGGAAAGTCATTAATGATATAACAGGTCGGAAAACACAAACTGTCAATGAAGTCATAAACAAACATTTAATATTACATTATACTAACGAAGTGATAGTCAATAAATTCAACAATACCTTTAGTGAAGAAATAAACAGCCTAGCTCATAACTGTAGTATCAACATATGGCAATCAAATAGAAACACATTAATGAATTCCTTTACATTACTTGAAACTGATGATTTTGAAATAGGAAACATAATTAAGGAATTAAAAACAGACAAATCGCCTGGGGCGGACAATATACGCTTGAAAGACATAAAGGCAACATCAAAAAAAAGATACCAATCATAATACATCTCATAAACAAGATATTCGAATCAGGCATAATACCAAAATTTATTAAATACACAATTATTAAACCAATATATAAGAATGGCGATCACTTAGACTTTGGCAACTACAGACCAATATGCATTTTATCAATCCTACACAAAATAATGGAAAAATGCTTGGATAAGAGATTGAAGAATTTCCTAAATAAATATGATATTTTAAAGGGACACCTATACGGTTTTAGGAAGGGAAAAAGTACTGAACTACTCCTGGCTGAATTTGCCAATGTAATAAATAATGCCTTAAATAAGAACAATCACATAATGGTACTTTTTCTTGACTTTTCTAAAGCATTTGACACAATAAATCGCAATAAACTACTTGCTAAATTACACGATATTGGAATAAGAGGCACGACTTACAAACTAGTTGAAAGCTATCTGAAAAACAGGGAGATGGCAGTTATGGTCAATAACACTATCAGTGACGCAGTAGAAGGGACACGGGGTATCCCTCAAGGCAGCATTATTTCACCTACACTATATAACCTGTTCGTAAACGACATGAATGAAACCATTAAACACAGTAAAATATTTATCTATGCTGATGACACCACTATATATACCATACATAAAGACTCTAAAACAGCTTTTGATATACTTCAAGAAGACTTCAATAACATCACAATATGGTGTGATGACAATAATTTGTATATAAATACAACCAAATCTAAAATAATGCACATCAGAGTTGATCACTTCACACAACAAAAATACAAACTAACGCACCACAGCTTATCATGCATACACCAAAACATCGTGGCAGGTTGCAAATGTAACACCTTCATAAATAGTACTTCGACACAAAAATACCTAGGAATTACCCTTGATGAACACTTTAAAATGAACACACACACAGTAAACATAATAAAAACCTAAGAGCAAACCTCTACACCTTCTACAATCTCCGATTTTATGTAGATAGGAAAACATACAAAACAATTTATAGTGCTCTGATTGAAAGCAAATTAAGATATGCTATAGCAGCTTGGGGAAATCAAAACGCAACTTTAATTAATAATCTTCAAGATAGCCAAAACAGGTTCTTTAAATATTTCACTGATATCCCTTATTTTAATATTAAAGAGTTGTTCCAAATTACTGTACTGAATCTCTACTACCATGATCCAAGATTCAGGCATAAGGTCTCTCACAACATACAAACAAGAGCCATAACAAATACTAAATATGTAAAACCCTTATGTATAAATAGCTATGGTTTCAAGAGACTAGATTATATTATACCATCACTACTTAATGAACTACCACCTGGATTGACGAACATTAACAGCAAACAACTAGCTATAAGTCGCATTATAAATATTACATAACCAAACATTCTCATAACATAAATTTATTAATATAACTACCATAGTGTAACTTTTTGTGTCTTTAATTATTTACATTAATACTTTATCATTATCATAACAACAACAAAAATTGCATGCACTCTTGTATTGAAATATAATCTATATATATGTTGTAAATAATAATTAATATGTCTCACAGATAATCTGTACTGTCATCAGATTCGTGAGACATATCACAATAATGTAACATAAATAGTAATTAATAAATAAATTAAATTAAATTAAATTGAATTATTATTATTATCATTTAATTAGTAATTGCATTATTATTATTATTTAATTAGTCATTGAATTATTATTATTATTATTTAATTAGCCATTGAATTATTATTATTATTATTTAATTAGTAATTGAATTATTATTATTTAATTAGTCATTGAATTATTATTATAATTATTTAATTATTCATTTAACAAATTTCTTTGAATTATTCTCTTAATTAATTTCTTTGAATTCATTTAATTATTAATTCATTTATTCAATGATTTATTTATATTTTTAATTTATGTACGGTATTGATTCATTAATTGATTATTTATGTTTAGTTTTTTATTCATTCTTCGTTCATTTATTTCGCTTTCAGATACTTAGTTATTGGGTTAATTGTCAATTGTTTAGTTGTTTTACAATTATTTTATTTATTTAACTAGTTAACTATCTTTAGAACGTCTTACACCAGACTTTGTTACTGTAACTGCAATGATGAGACATGAAATAAGCATTTCACAAACAATATACTGTAAAATTAGGATACCCTCTGTTCCGAATTTCCGATTGCTGGAGATTGGGGACGAGTCTATCGTTCTTTGCAACCAACACTTGATACATGTGTTTGAATCCCTAATAGTCTGGTACAAAAACATGCTGTGAAAATGTTAAGGAAGTAAAAAAATAAACAAAGAAACGCACAACATAAATTTTTTAAAAGTATGTTTAAGAGACCTACACATAAATTAACTGCTATCACAATGCCTTGAACAACTAAGAACTACGTAAACCTGTCAGTTCACTGATACAGTGTAATATTTCTTATAGTAGGGTAACATTATGCATGTTCAAACTTTTTCAAATTGGTAGAGAAGCTAACCTAGAATGTAGCTACGATTTAGTGTTTTAGATACCATCTTCTGTGCCATTATATTAGTCTCAAATGCATCTGTGTTGATTTTACTATCAAAATAGAGCATTTTCCAGAACTGGAATTTGGCGCCCTCTGTAGTTGAGGGAAATCCATTGCAAATTAGAGACTATAACAGTCATCAAATAACCTCCCACTGCGTTGTCTTGAGGTCTGGCTTCGTTGTACAGAATGATGCCGTAAAACATTTTTTTTTTTGTTAATGTATAAGGTGCGTTCAAAAAGTAACGAGCCGGAGGCTGGAATGCGCAAACCGGTGGCGACATCGGCTAATCGTGGCGTGTGTAACGAGGTGTGGTTCCGACCAGAGCGTGGAAGGTCACAGCCCGTCGCTAGAGGGCACGCGCGCACGTCACGTGACGATACAAAGCGAGCAGCAGCATGCATCAATCGTCCAACGCTGCCAGTCGCATTGCAAACAGTGACATGGAGGCATCAACAGAAGAGCAAAGAGGTGTTGTTCGGTTTCTGACAGCGGAAGGAGTAGGGGGAACGGACATTCATCGTCGAATGTCACACGTGTACGACGAACACTGCAGGTCCTTTGCAAGGGTCAAGGCGTGGCACAAGCGCTTCAGGGAAGGACGGGTGTCGTTAGCCGATGATGCCCGGTCTGGGGCACCCCCCTGCATTACCGATGACAACGTCCAGCTGGTTGATGCACTCATTACCCAGGACCGCCGAGTGACAGTGAACGCCATAGCCGCCGTGGTCGGACTGAGTGTCGGAAGTGTGCACACCATCATGAAGGAGCGACTGCACATGCGGGAGGTGTGTGCCCAATGGGTGCCCCACAGTCTTCAACCACATCAGGAAGCATGTCGAATGGCCCACTGTCTAGGTCTTGGTTGGACGATTGATGCATGCTGCTGCTTGCTTTGTATCGTCACGTGACGTGCACGCGTGCCCTCTATTGACGACTGTGACCTTCCACACTCTGGTCGGAACCACACCTCGTTACACACGCCACGATTAGCCGATGTCGTCACCGGTTTGCGCATTACAGCCTCCGGCTCGTTACTTTTTGAACGCACCTTATAAGAAATATGTTATTTCATTTGAGGGCCTTGGGCAACGTGGTCATTTAGTTTCGTGTACTTGGGTGTTTGCGTGTCTATAATAAGTAAAACCACTATTCAACGACCATCGATGGTTCCGCAATAAATTGGCCTTCAAGAGGGTTGGTCGTTTAGTAGAGGAAATTCCTGATAAACTATGCAATTTTATAAAACTTCAAAAATTCATGTCACGAATTGTAAATTATTTTTATTGCCATTTGTGTTACAATTCTTAAGCCAATTGTCATGTAATGTGAACAAGTTTAAACTGTGTATACCAGGGCATTAAACCTTAACTGCTTCGCCTGGCAAGGGGTCCTGTAAATGAGGAAGGTTGTGGAAGGAAACTTGATGTGGTTTGAGGAAGGGAGAACGCTATTGAACCAGTTGTGAAAGTATTCGGCGTGAAGGTGACGACGTGCCATTAGTTACGTGCCGGGTACGACCGTGCCGCATGCGACCCACCAAAAATCGTGCTAGTAGCTTACAGTGCCCCATGTGACCCATTGTTCGAGAGAAGAATTTTTACAATGCGCCGTTTTAACTTAATTTACTCCTACTGTCGACCTGGCCTACATAAAATCCAATAACATCATCATTTTTAGCCTATTTTCAATTTTGAAAAAATAGGCTTATGAGATCACCTTTTGTCCGCGTGTGTGTGTGCGTGTGTGTGTGTGATTCGTGTGTGTGTCCCCCCCTAATAAAATCTAAACGGCTGGAGCGATTTCAATGAAACTCGGAAAGTTCACAGCACTATTCCCGGCGACCTCGACCGTGCCCTTCAAATTTTGTTACGACTCACCAATCCAACATGGCGGTTGTGCGAAATATTTCACCAGCATTCAATATCTCCGAAACTATTACCGATATTACCCTGACATTTTCTATGGTGATAGAGGGAACTACTATAAGTTCGCTTATGTGACTTTTGAAAACCTGGTAACTACAAAACCAACATGGCGGCCAAGCGAATTTGCGACTTTTAAATAGACGTTTCTCGCGATTTGACCAACCAAACGCAATGAAACTTGGTACAGTATATGTTTATATACATTTTAATGCACCGACATCTAACTTCGTTCAATTGTTTACATAATCACAAGATGGCGGATGTGCGAAATATTTCACCGGCATTCTATATCCCTGAAACTATTAGCGGTAAAACCCTGAAATTTTGTACGGAGATAAAAGGCACTACTGGAAGTCCATCTATAAGACTTTCAAAAACCGGTTAACTACAAAACGAACATGGCGTCCAAGCGAATTTGAAAATTTTAAATAGACCTTTATCGCGATTTAATGTTCCAAGCGCACTGAAACCTGGCACAGGAAATATTTATACACATTGTAATCCACTGGTATCTAATTTAGTTCAATTGTTTACATAACTTCAAGATGGCGGCAGTGCGAATTTTAAAATTAAGATTTTATTTATTGTGATGTAGTCATGCGATCGAAGTGAAAGTTTGAATAATGAACCTACGCAATAATTTTCCTTTAATGGTACAAGACTCTATGGCCTATACATTTAACAATCCAACATGACGACCATCCGAAATATTTAGACGATACTGAATATCTACGAATCTATTTTAGTAATCAAACTGCATTTTTTAATGTTCATAGGGGCGATGAACTTAAGTTCACCTATAGGACTTTAAATAACCTGGTGATCACAAATCCAAAATGGCGGTGACGCGAATTATAAATATTCACATGGACGTTTCTCGCAATTTAACCATCCGCGTGGAGTGAAACTTGGTACAGTAAATCCTTATACGAATGTTAATCCACTGGCATCTAATTTATTTCAATTGTTTCCATAACCTCAAGATGGCAGCTGTGAAAAATTTTAAAATCTCCTTGTTTTTTCTTGTGTCCTAATTATGCGATTGAAGTTTGAATACTACACGTTCACAATAATCTGCATGTAACAGTACATAACTCTAGGACCTACATATATAAAATCCAACATGGCGACCATCCGAAATATTTAGTCGGTTCTCAATATCTACGAATCTATTACAGCAATCAAACTGAAATTGTGTATGTTGATAGTGGCAATTAACATAAGTAGGATATATGAAAATAGGCTGTATAGTTCTTCACGGAACTACTTGTTGTCGTTATATTTTATGTTAAGTCATGTAAGTTTGGAGTTTTTCATTTATATTTTAATATTTTTTATCGCAGCTGGAACACAAAACGTGCTCGTTTTTAAACGCGTTTCAACCATGCGTCACCTTTAAGAATTAGTTTCACAAACACCCGTCATCACATCGAATCCAAGTTTTAACACAATGCACATTGGAATGTTTTATAACTGGTTTAATAATTTCAAAATGTTGTGTGTCCAAGGAACAAAGTTATCACTTATGTAAGGCAACTTTTTCTCGGCTCGGGGTGGTTGAAAAATTGCGTTCTTGGTCGCGTTGTAATCCTTATACTGTATATCAAAACGTCTGTGGAATGTGAAATACGTAAATGAATGTACTTATTTTATATCGGTTTGTATTTGTACGGGTTAAAACAATCCAAACACTAAAGATGGCTTTCCTTTTTAGTTGTAATAACATAGGATTCTTCCATTGCGCAAGTCACTTGTAAAGCAAACTTAACACAGATGTTGACTGGTTGCAAGTCACAAGATAAATAAGGGCTCATAGTGTCTTCCAATCAGTCTACATGACGCGGTAAACCCTCCTCCCCCAGAAAGATGTGCTGGAAATTCCCAGATTCCACCGATACATCAGTGCTCGGGTCGCATCCGGCACGACACCGTGCCATTTCTCCTTCACCTGGTAAGACCAAGGAAGAATAACCCATTGCCTAAACTCGCTCTTTGCCCCGTCCGTCCGCAATGCACTTGCAATGTTGACACACAGTACCCTACATTACTCAGCCGCTAATATTAAGCTTACTACATATGTATAAGATCTTATACAACTGCCTGCGTGATAGACTCCCGCCATTTGCCGAAAACATTATTGGCGAGTATCAGGGAGGCTTCAGAGAAAGCCGGTCAACAGTAGATAACATCCACGTCCTCCGACAGCTCACCGAGAAGATGAAGATCTTCATGTGCTTTCCGTAGATTTCAAGAAGGCCTATGATTGTATTCACCGGGAGAGCCTAATAAAAAGTCTAACCGAGTTTGGAATACCCAAGAAACTCGTTAACCAAGTTGGAGCCTGCCTCAATGACACAAAAGACAAGGTGAAACTTGGAAACCAGGTAACAGAGAGCTTTGATGTAATTACAGAACTGAGACCAGGGAATGGAATGTCACCGATATTGTTCAACCTGGCACTCGAAAAGGTGATGAGGGAAACCTTTCATGACAACTTCGAAGGAATCCAAGTAGAAAGCGAGATGATCACACATTTTGCATACGCCGACGACGCACAGTGTGTCGAATCCCAATTGTAGGTGGAAAAAATTAATAACTTCGTTAATAGTGCTGAGATTCTATTAAAAGTTGGCAATATACCGTTTTCGAGGTCGCTGAATTCATTTCTGGCATCATCTAAAGTGTACGATCTTCGGGGGTAAATATATAGGGGTGAGGGGTAAGGTGAGGTGTAAAAAATGACCAAAAGCAACAAAAGAATCATCCATTTTTTGGTAGTAAAAATCACGATTTGGATGTGTTTATGATAGTTTATGACAGTGGTAAACATACTATTAAAACTGGATAACATATGAACAATAATCAGACTTTCAGTCAAGTATTTTTGTTACACCTTATTTGATGGAATAGACGAAGTCACTGTATGTAAAATCATCCAGATTAAAACGTATATTAAATTGTTATTAAACATAGAAAAACAAAATATGCACAAAAAACATTTATTTTCTAAAAATAACAAATTCGTCAAAATCATACAATTTCTTTATAACAAAATGTCATTTTGCAGTCCTGTTAATGACGTAGTTTTAGTAAACATACTTCACACACGAAAACAATATTATTTCTCTAGAAAAGCATGGAAGTAAGCTAAAGACAACATATATTGAATATTTGGCCTATTTCTCCCATTGCAAATAAAATGTAAACGTCCATTCGTCAATTAATGTTCTCATTAATCTCATTCCCCTTAATAATAACAAAAGTCTAATGTTCATTCGTCACCTGATTCTTCTGTAGAGTCCAGAGCATCGTAGTCATTGCTATACTGGTCTTCATCATTTGATGTCAGTGTTCTTTGGGAGTCATTAAGTAGCTCAATAGCTTCCATAGGTAGATTACCTATCTACGTGGCATTGTTCATCCTGCACTTTCCCGTTTTTAAATTAATATTATGGGGTATCAACTTAATTTCGTCTCTTAGATCCTGCATCTGAATGTCAGTAAGAGTTGTACGATCAAATTTATTCATAACATATTGAAATATGACGTCTGTACGCCCCACCACGGGTTGAAAAATTCTACTCTCGGTAATACCCACATAGTCACTGAAAATAAGAAAATAAACCATCATGCACATTCGTGTGCAACCAAACCACTGCAGATCCTGAATCTACATTAAATTTCCTATCGAATGACGTTTAAAGTAAAGAGGCACTATGAGGCACTCATAAAGCAAATAATTTACTTAATGCAGAAAGCTTGTATTACGCATAAAAGTGCGAACACATACCTCTTTTCACTATTCCATGAGACGGAGAAGAAAACACCTCGTTGAACTCACAAGAATCACAACGTTCGGTTCACTCCGACACCTCCCATCAAATGACCTGATAACTGCCAGGAAGACGTTTCAGCACCTATAACCTCCCTCCTACGCATCAGACAACGGAAAGGAAGACCGATCACCATCTGGTTTGTTCACTATCAAATGAGCCACTTATCGCTTTCATTTGCGACAGTGAATTTTTTCCACCTATATATGGGATTCGATACACTGTGCGACGTGGCCCTCTTATCCAGATCAAAGGAAGAACTGACAATGATGACTCAAGTCATGGAGGCTACAGATAGCAAGATAGGTCTGCAGGTAAATGAGTCGAAAACAGATTACCTGGTGATGAGCCGAAATTCAAGGGAACCATGGGAGCCATTGATAGTTGAGACAAAATCTTCCGGAGAGCTCATGATTTTAAGTACCTTAGCGTTATTTCTGTAGAGGATGCATCATATCAGGCAGAGATTAAAGCGAGGTTCTTAGCCGGAAACCGCTCCCACTACAGTCTGTCATCTGCTTAATGTCCCGCAGCTATCGAGTAAGTTCAAACTCCAACTATACAAGACACTAATTCAGCCTGTGTGGAAGCGAGACATGGAGTACTCGGAAAAAATATTTGAATAATCTCCTTGTTTTTGAGCGGGGAGGTTTGAGGAAGATCTTTGGTCCCGTTCAAGGACACCACGTACTCTTGCATTATGAAAAAAATCGATTTTTTGATTTTGGCGCCATAAAATTCTTCATTCTTTTCTGAATCCAAATATATATAGGCCTAGTTTGTTGGGGTTTTGATGTCTACAACTACCTTAAATTCGTTTTTTAAATTAGCGTCCCATGCTCTGAATAATACACCTTTAACTTTGCCAGCTGTTTTCCGTTAATACTCATTTTTCATGTTTAGGTACCAATAACTAGGAAACCATTTAAGATAGAGGGCTAATTTTTTTTACATTAACTTGCCTAATGGAGTACTTGAATGTTAACCTATTTCCACTTCCAGAACATAGTAGGCATGGACTGGGAAGAGAAAAATTGATACATATTTTTGAATAAATTTTAAAAGAAAGAGTTCGGATTTTTTTTCTTGCATTCTGTCCGAATAATAATGTAACAAAGTGGTTACTCATCTGCCATGATCCATTCCAAGTATGTGAACATAATTTGAGAATATTTGATTGAAAAACAACTGAAAAATGTGTACCTGAAGCAACTTATACAACAATTTTTGTAAATGTATCTGTCCAAATTTGTATTCATTTCACACATCCTATAAAAGCAAAGTAGCACTACATGGTCAAAAACAGCTCAGAATATACCGCTTCTTATATGTGACAAGAATCTTCAGCATAAACCCAGAAAATACTTAGTAAAATGATGGCACAAAAATAGACTTTTTCATCGTGTAAGTGTACGTGGTGTCCTAAAGATGGCGTATACTGTACAATCTAGAGCTGGGTGCCACGTATAAGACCCCAAACATCGTAGGACTAATGAGAAGCAAACGTCTGGCACGGTCAGGCCATGTCACTTGGATGGACACATGCCGATGGCCTCTGAAACTGCTCAATCGTGTTCCTCATGGAAGAAGACCACTGCGTAGGGCAAGGAAAAGATGGAGGGACGGTATTCCTGAAAACGTGCGACAGATTGGAATAGAGGATGACAGGCAACAGAGAGTAGCAAACAGAATCCAGTGGAGGAGAACCCTTGTAGCCGCGCGTGGTGCCCAGGGCCTCATGTATGTGTAGCCTATGTGCATGTACTATGTAAGGTGCGTTCAAAAAGTAACGAGCCGGAGGCTGTAATGCACAAACCGGTGACGACATCGGCTAATCGTGGCGTGTGTAACGAGGTGTGGTTCCGACCAGAGCGTGGAAGGTCACAGCCCGTCGCTAGAGGAAACGCGTGGACGAAATAGACGAGTTGATTTTGTTATATAAATAATCGTTTATGTATAATGTATAACAGGTATGAAGTTGTAAATATGTACACTTGTAACAGAACATAATCATTGCAATAAAGATATTTTCAGTGTTGAATAAAATGAAAAAAAAAACTGTTTTTCAGTTAAAATTCGCTAAGTTTTATTTGTCTGGTTAATGTGTTTTCGTTTCTTGAGTTTGCAAAAAAAATTTGGTCTACGTTTGTGGGGGGAGTCATGTCATGACCCCCGTGACCAACCCCCCCCCCCCCCCCCCCTTGAAACCGCGCCTGTAAATTCTACTGCTTGTAATTTATCCAATTTGTAGTTCAGTTCGAGACATACAGCATTCCGGGGTTGTGGCCTTTAAGATCTTTAGGAGAACACTTCTTGTTGTAGGTATTCCTAGTTATGCCGTACACTCTTCCCATCTTTCGTATTCTTTCTTCTACAGCAGATTTTTCCACACAATGTTCTTTAATCTTCTTCTTCTTCTTCTTCTTCCTAGTGTTGTCCCGCTTGTGCAGGGTCCGCTTTTTTCGTCATTGACCTCCAGTTTTTCCGGTTTCGTGCGTCAGCTGGATTTAGGCCGGCAATTTTTGTCACCATTTATTGTGTCTTGCCAACGCTGCTTCGGTCGTCCTCTGGGGCGTAGGCCTTCAACCTCAAAATGAAGGACAGAGTTAGTAACAGTATCAGGCGCTGCATGCAGGGCATGGCCATACCACCGGAGCCGTTTCTCTCTCATTTTGTCTACAATTGGGGCGACACCTATTTGCTCCCGAATTGTGTCGTTTCTGACATGGTCAATAAGGGAGATGCCCATTGTCCAACGGAGCATTCTCATTTCCATGGCGTGCAGGCGACGTTCTGAAATGTTGTCGACATTCAACTCCATACAGCGCAACTGGCCGTACCACTGTCCGATATATCTTCGATTTGAGGCGAAGTGGCATTTTCTTGTCGCAAAGCACACCCCGTGACCTCCTTCCACCTCAACCAGGTTGCGTTTACTCTGGCTCTTACTTCATCATTGAAGTTGCCATCACTCTAAAGACGAGATCCAAGGTACCTGTAGCATTCTGTCTTGACTAGATTTTGTCCAGCGACTTGAATGGTACCGTCGCTTGGGTTTAACTCCAGATACTCCGTCTTTTTCACATTCCGACATAGGCCATACTGGGAGAGGCGGTTATTCCAGTCTTCAACTTTAATAATTTCCCTCAAATATTTGAACTTTCTTACCCTCTTTAGGCTATTTGACCAATTTCGGTTACTAGGATTTCTGGAGCATTTTTATGCTTGCCATAATTATAATAATAATAATAATAATAATAATAATAATAATAATAATAATAATAATTGAAATGAAAATCCACGGCCTGCTTCCAGTCTCCGATCGGGTCAGGAATGGAATGAATGAAGCCCCCATCTAGCGGCGAGGATATGAACTGTGCCGGCTGCCGAGGCCTGACGCACTCCTCTGGGGCAATGAGTAAATGAATGACAGATGAAATGAAATGATAGTGGAGAGTGTTGCTGGAATGAAATGTTGACAGGGAAAACCGGAGTACCCGGAGAAAAACCTCTCTGCCTCCGTTTTGTCCAGCACAGATCTCACATGGAGTGACCGGGATTTGAACCACGGACCCAGCGGTGAGAGGCCGGCGTGCTGCCGCCTAAGCCACGGAGGCTCTAATAATAATAATAATAATAATAATAATAATAATAATAATGTATGCCGGAGGTAAAAGGCACTGTCACAAAATTGAAACTTTACAGGAGAGGTGTTTGAAGTTTATAGCCTATTTTCATTTATGAAACAAGATGTTCAGTAAAGAACATATAGCCTACTTTCTCCTAAATGCATGGGTATTGCTATAACTCTTTGTCCTTTTCAAGGAGTATGATCGAATGTTGGTTGTAGTAGCTTGTTGAAATACAACGTGCTATAGGGATATTAAACATGAATATGAGGTGCCCTTTGCTAGTGCTACCTCTGTACCAAATTTCGTTCAATTCGGTTTCACCGTGTTTGAATTGATAGGGGGAATCGATTTGCACACATACTTGGCCACCATCTGCAAACTATTGGGCTGATGTTCTTGCAGTTTGGTCTGAATATGTTTCCCACATAAAGATATGGTGTTGCAAAATTTGATAGAGACTAGATTATTAGGTTGGTCGTAATTACATTTTAGTTTTTAACATTTGGGTGGCCACGATTACGTTTCCGTCAAGATAGCGGTGATATAAAACATGACACTGAGGTGCCCTTTGCTAGTGCTACCTCTGTACCAAATGTCGTTCCATTCGGTTTCACCGTGTTCGAATTGATAAGGGGAATCTATTTTCACACAAAGATGGCCGCCATCCGCAAAATATCAGGCTGATGACCTATTAGATTGGTCAAAGGATGCTCCCTCCATAAAGGTATGTTGTTGCTAAATTTCCTAGAGATCGGATGATTAGGCTAATCGTAATTTGATTTAAGCTTTGAACATTTGTGTGGCCACCATTACGTTTCCGTCAAGATGGCGGCGATATAAAACATGACACTGAGGTGCCCTTTGCTAGTGCTACCTCTGTACCAAATTTCGTTCATTCGGTTCCACCGTGTTCGAATTAATAGGGGGAATCAATTTTGACATAAAGATGGCCACCATCCGCAAACTATTAGGCCAATGGCCTATTAGATTGGTCAAAGGATGCTCCCACCATAAAGGTATATTGTTGCAAAGTTTGGTAGAGATCGGATGGTTATGTTAGTCGTAATTTGATTTAAGCTTTAAACATTTGTGTGGCCGCCATTACGTTTCTGTCAATATGGCGGCGATATAAATCATGACACTGAGATGCCCTTTGCTAGTGCTATCTCTGTACCAAATTTCGTTCCATTCTGTTTCACCGTGTTTGAATTAATAGGGGGAATCGATTTTGACACAAAGATGGCCGCCATCCGCAAACTATTAGGCGAATGACCTATTAGATTGGTCAAAGGATGCTCCCTCCATAAAGGTATGTAGTTGCAAAATTTGGTAGAGATGGGATGATTAGGTTAATCGTAATTTGATTTAAGCTTTGAACATTCGTGTGGCCGCCATTACGTTTCAGTCAAGATGGCGGCGATATAAAACATGACACTGAGGTGCCCTTTGCTAGTGCTGCCTCTGTACCAAATTTCGTTCCATTCGGTTCCACCGTGTTCGAATTAATAGGGGGAATCAATTTTGACATAAAGATGGCCGCCAGCCGCAAACCATTAGGCTAATAACCTATTAGATTGGTCAAAGCATGCTCCCTCCATAAAGGAATGTTGTTGCAAAGTTTGGTAGAGATCGGATGGTTATGTTAGTCGTAATTTAACTTAAACTTTGAACATTTGTGTGGCCGCCATTACGTTTCTGTCAATATGGCGGTGATATGAAACATGACACTGAGATGCCCTTTGCTAGTGCTACCTTTGTACCAAATTTCGTTCCATTCGGTTGCACCGTGTTCGAATTAATAGGGGGAATCGATTTTCACACAAAGATGGCCGCCATCCGCAAACTATTAGGCGAATGACCTATTAGATTGGTCAAAGGATGCTCCCTCCATAAAGGTATGTAGTTGCAAAATTTGGTAGAGATGGGATGATTAGGTTAATCGTAATTTGATTTAAGCTTTGAACATTCGTGTGGCCGCCATTACGTTTCTGTCAATATGGCGGTGATATGAAATATGACACTGAGGTGTCCTTTGCTAGTGCTACCTTTGTACCAAATTTCGTTCAATTCGCATTCACCGTGTTCGAATTGATAGGGGGGACAGACTTTCAGAGTACACACACTCACACACACACAGACACACACACACACACACACACAGACACACACACAGACTCACACACACACACACACACACACACACACACACACAGACAGACACACTTTTTTCGCCCTGTGTTGATCTCATAAGTCTACTTTCATTTTTTGCAAAAATCGAAAGTAGGCTAAAAATAGGTTGATGAGATCACCTTTTGTCCGTGTGTGTGTGTGTGTGTGTGCTTATGTGTGTGATTCGTGTGTGTGTCCCCTAATAAAATCTAAACGGCTGGAGCGATTTCAATGAAACTCGGTAAGTTCATAGCACTATTCCGGATGATGTCGACCGTGCCCTTCAAATGATGTTACGTCTCACCAATCCAACATGGCGGCTGTGCGAAATATTTCACCAGCATTCAATATCGCCGAAACTATTACCGATATCACCCTGGAAGTTTGTACGGTGATAAAGGGAACTACTAGAAGTTCCTCTATGTGACATTTGAAAACCTGGTAATTACAAAACCACATGGCGGCCGAGCGAAGTTGCGACTTTTTAATGACGTTTCTCGCGATTTAAACAACCAAACGCAATGGCACTTGGTACAGTATATGTTTATACACATTGAAATGCACCGATATCTAACTTCGTTCATTTTTTTACATAACCTCTAGATGGCGGCTGTGCGAAATATTTCACCGGCATTCTATATCTCTGAAACTATTAGCGGTATCATCCTGAAATTTTGTACGGAGATAAAGAGCACTACTGGAAGTTCATCTATGAGACTTTCAGAAACCGGTTAACTACAAAACGAACACCGCGGCCAAGCGAAGTTGAAAGTTTTAAATAGACCTTTCTCGCGATTTAATGATCCAAACGTAATGAAACTTGGTACAGCAAATGTTTATACACATTGTAATGCACTGGTATCTAATTTAGTTCAATTGTTTACATAACATCAAGATGGCGGCTGTGCGAATTTTAAAATTAATTTTTTATTTCTTGTGTCATAGACATGCGATCGAAGTGAAAGTTTGAATAATGAACCTTCGCAATAATTTTCCTTTAATGGTACATGACTCTATGGCCTATACATATAACAATCCAACATGGCTACCATACGAAATATTTAGACGGTTCTCAATATCTACGTATCTATTACAGCAATCAAACTGAAATGTTGTATGTTGATAGTGGCAATTAACATAAGTAGGATATATGAAAATAGGCTTTACTGTAGTTCTTCAAGGAACTACTTGTTTCATGTTCCTTAGGGCGCAGTGTTCTTGTTAATGTATATTATTGAAGGAATCCTTGTCTTTTTTGTTCTTTGGATTATTGACTTTGAAATGGCAATGCTGAATTTTGTAAGATTAATTTCGTTATAATTTTTAAACCTTTTTTTAAAATGGATATAGTGCCCTTTATCTCAGGCATACAGATTTATATCTTAATTGTAATTTCTTAAAGTTATTTTTCACATATTCCAGGAATTGTATTTTTTGTGTGGCCGACTAAAAGCTAAAATATATAGCAACACTGGAAAATGGTTTCAAAGCTATCTTTATACTTGTGCTAAAATATTGAACTCAAAAACTTAAGTCATAACACAATTCTGTTAGCACTGCTGGAATGTGGTTTCCAACTGGCGGCCCCGGAAATCTTTTTTTTTTATCATGAAAGAATATATTTCATTGCTCGTTTTAAAGTACTATATATTTACAAATAAACCACGACAAAACTAAACAAATGATTTTCAGAAGAGGTGGAAAATTCTCCCCGAAGGACACACTGACTTTTGAAGTAGTCACAAAATTCAAATATCTTGGAGTTACTCTCCAAACAACTCTGACATAATTCAGATATCATGTGAAAGAAAGAGCAACAGCAGCCATAAAAGCAATTTACAACATTCAGCAGCCCCAAAAACTCTCAATAAAAACGGCTATGACATTATTTAAAACGGCCATAGCGCCAATAGTGACTTACGGAATCCACATAATTTGGGACAAACTAGGAAACGACCTAGGCCTATTAACTTTAGAGAAAGTCAAAGTCCGTTATATGAAATGAGTCTTGGGTATCGGAAAGACAGCGCTGTCCAGACTGACTTACGTCTTCACAAAAGAAATGTTCTTCATAGATGACATTAGACTGCAGATGCTACTGCCGCGCTCTGAGACCTAGGAGAGTGCCCTTCAAATACTCAAAGAAAAGCAAAACGCTATCTGGGATGATTTCTACAGGGTCTTTCATATAAAATAAGAGCGGCGGCTTTGTCAACCGCAGCTGCGGTCACCTTGACCGAGCTTGTGGCGCGCCACGGCCCCTCTCTAGTATTGAAAGCGCGCGCATAGTACATACGAGGCCTGATTTTTTTCAAGTTCCGAAGGACTATATAAAAATTACAGATTGACATTACCAAGCTTGACCTTGCAATAAGCGTGCAGGGGCTCAGTCGCCAGTCTAAACGTTATTTTAAGTACGAGTCGGCTCGGTGGGTGCGTGATGCATTTGTTCAGCAATTTCCTGATGAAGTGTCACCTTCACTATCACAGATTCACGTAATTGCAAATAAGTTTGACACTGCTGGCTCGGTGCTCAATAAAAAACATGCCCGCACACGAACAGTTTTAACAGAGGATGAGCTAGATGACATTCGCGAGAATCTTGAACGGTCTCCGAATAAATCACTCACAAAATTAGCACAAGTAGGGGTTTCGGTTACATCAACAATAACTAACTAAAGTAAGATTTCAGCATTGTACACACGCTAGCAAGGCCGCTGCATCATATAGGATTGTACACACGCTTAAAGCAGGAGGCCGTGGCGTGCCAAAAGCTCGGCCAAGGTGACCGCAGCTGCGTTTAACAAAGCCGCCTCTTGGTGCTCTCCAGTCTGGCTGCGTGCTCAGGGGTAACGTTCTCGCTTGCTGAGCCCAAGGTTGCAGGTTCGAAACTTGGCGCAGTCAGCTGGCATTTGAGGGTGCGCAAATGCGAGGGAGCCGTGTCAGTACATTTACTGGAACGTTAAAGATCCCCTTCTGGGCAAAATTCCGGCACCCCGGCGTCTCTAAAAGCCGGTGTAGTTAAAAGGGACGTAAAACCAATAACATTATTATTATTATTCTTGGCGCTCTTATTTTATATGAAAGTCCCTGTACTCAACTGACGCCATAATGACTGACGAATGGAAGCAGGTAAACTATGAACTCCGACACATAATGACACAATACGCTACACACTACAAGTTCTGCCAAAACAAGCGATTCCACCAACCAACTGAAGAATGTGTGTGTGATCAATGCAGTGAATGCTGTTCTCGATATCATGCAAAAAATTGCCGACAAAGACATACATTAATAACCCAATTGGGATTGGAATAATGTATGGTACGTTACTTACCTTTCATATTAACTTATGCAGCTGAGACTTGGACCCTGACGAGCAGGCAAGAGAGTAGAATCCAAGCCAGTGAAATGAAATTCCTAAGAAGTGTGATAGGAAAGACAAGGAAAGACAGAGTGAGGAATGAAGATGTTAGGAAGGAAGTTGGGATGGGAAAACTAAATGAGAGAATTGAGAATAATAAACTAAGGTGGTTTGGACATGTAAAGAGGATGGAGGAAAATAGAATACCAAGACAGATGCTGGAGGCCAAGTGCAAGGGTAAGAGAGCAAGAGGAAGACCTAGAACAAGGTGGATCGATTCAGTGAAGAACAGCGTAAGAAAAAGGAATCTGGACTGGGACAAGATCGTGGAAGAAGAATAGTGGAAGGAAAGAGGAAAGTGGAGAAGTGCCATAAATACCCCGACCCGGCAGGAGCTGGATAAGGGGAAATGATGGTGATGATGATGACGTTACTTACTTTTATATTTTGCACATTGTGCGCTGTTTCAATAATAATAATATATTTCTATTCGGCAAAAATTAACCAAGTGATTTGATAAAGAGTTAATGGCGAACCATTATACAACGCGCAGCAGGTCACTGACCTTCCTCACGGAATAATGAACCCATGTTTAGCCTATTTTCATTTATGAGATAAGCTTTTGTCCGTGTGTGTGTCCCCTCTAATAGCTTCTAAACGGCTGGGGCGATTTCAATGAAACTCGGGAAGGTCATAGCACCATTTTGGCCGACCCCGACCGTGCCATTCAAATTTAATTTCGTCTCACCAATCCAACATGGCGGCTGGGCGAAATATTTCACCGGCATTCTATATCACCGAAACTATTACAGATATCAGTTTGACATATTGTACGGTGATAAAGGGCACTACTAGACGTTCACCTATGTGACTTTTAAAAACCTGTTAATTACAAAACGAACATGGCGGCCAAGCTAAGTTGAAACTTTTAAATATACTTTTTCACGATTTAACCATCTGAGTGCAGTGAAATATGGTACAGTAAATGTGTATACACATTGTAATGCACTGGCATCTAATTTAGTTCAGTTGTTCACATAAATTCAAGATGGCGGCTGTGCGAAATTTTAAAATTAAGTTTTTATTTCTTTTGTCGTAATCACGCGATCGAAGTGAAAGTTGGAATAATGAACCTACGCAATAATTTTCATTTATTGGTACATAACTCTATGGCCTAAACATCCGAAATATTTAGACGGTTCTCAATATCTACGAATCTATTACAGCAAACTGAAACTGAAATGTTGTATGTTGATAGAGGTGATTAACATAAGTAGGATATATGAAAATAATCTATTTAGTTCTTCACGGAACTATTTGTTAATATTGATTCAAAGAAAACTTATTAGTACCAAATTGTCGTTCAGTGACTATTGTTTCGATAACATTATTAATTTCAGTGTGTCTTGGGTGTTTTGGTTCTGTTTGCCATTTCTATACATTGTTGAGTGTTCTTCATCAAAACTAATTTAATCTTGGTATCTTTAATTTCACTCCTTTATGGAATTGTAGAATAGTGTTTGGCAATACAATCAAATCCCGCTGATTGCTGGGGTTTGATTTTCAGTTGAAACATTCGGTGGTGTCAGGAAGGGCATCCAGCCTTACGTTTTATGAAAATTAGCCTATTATTAAAGTGCAGTCCGCAACCATATCCCAAGTTCCTATTTTGACCCTCAAGTTCTTACAAATTCGGAACCACTGGTCTAAACAATCAATTTTTTAGCCTACTTTTCACATTTTGTAAAAATGTGGAAGACGTAGACTTATGAGATCAATCCGACCGAATTTGTGTCTGTCTGTCCTTCTGTATGTGTGTGTGTCAGTGTGTCCCCCCTATCAACTCCTAAACGGCTGCAGCTATCAAAACCAAATTTGGTATCTCACGACCATATCTGAAAATGACATCAGTGCTACCAACTGCTTAAAAATCACAATTGAAATTTGAGCTCTATGTTGTATATCTCAGAAGTTAAACATGCGAGCTGTTCCGAAATTGGCACACACAGAGATTTATTTTCAGGAACCCATATATGACAGTGTTGCCAATATGATTTTAAGCCCGCTGATAGGTCCAACATTCAAATGCATGTAACTTCTATACTATCAATGGGATTTCAACCAAATTTCGTATGTGCTTTGTGTACCCTAACCGATATCACTATGCGAATTCTTCAGAGTCATCAGGGCTGGCAACTGTTAGTAAATTCTATCCCTATTTTTATTCTATTACCAATATATCAGAAAGCATGCGAGCCAACAGCTCTAAACTCTGTACACGTATAGTACCTGATATTCTAGATTAATTTGGAGTAACTGATATACGTCGAGGCTGCCAACTTGATTCTAAGCCTTCTGATAGGTCCGATTTTTAAATACTTGAAACTTCTATAATAACAAATGGAACAATAATAGATCATAATGTTCAGATTAATTCTAAGCAACAAATACATGACACTGTTGCCAACATTAATTTACGAGCGTTGATAGATCCAATGTAACATTTTATTTCTGATATATAGGTTATTCATTGGCACGAATCTTAAATTTTAAGAAAAGTAGGCTCTTTAGTTCATCACGGAACTACTTATTTTTTGATAATAATAATAATAATAATAATATTAATAATAATAATAATAGTATTTTTTGCCGCCTTTCAAAAAATCACTTACTTACCACGGCCAGGAACCTGTTCAATAGCAGCTTCGGTGGCGTAGTCGGTAGCATGCTGAGCTTCTATGTCCAAGATCGTGGGTTCAAACCCAGCCGAAGTAGCATTTGGTAGCAAAAGTAGGAATTATTTGAAAAAATTAATCGTCTGCAGTCCTTCTACCTGAATCACAGATAACACTCACTAATACAGCCATCACAATTAACACCGGTTATCAGACAGATTCTACACACACCCAAAGTACACGGGCTACATGGCCGCGTTGTCGCAGCCCCTAAACAAAGGAACCAACCAATATGTTCAATAAACTTTTGCAATTTTAACAAGCGTCGTCCACAATTAAAATAGACATTAAATTCTTAAACAATAGGCCTCAGTTCCGTGACGAACTAAAGAGCCTACTTTTCTTAGAATTTAAGATTCATGCCAATGATTAATCTATATTGATCTATCTATAATAATGACGAAATTAAGTTGGTAATTTCGAAATTTCTAATTAGTTCGAAATACTGTATACCTGGCATAATGTAGCCTAACAGAGCACTACTGTTGGCAGCCCTGGTGACTGAATATATTCTTAGTTCCATCTCTTAGGGTACAAAATACAAAATTTGGTTGAAGTACAATGGATAGCATGGACGTTACATGCAGTTAAACATTGGATCAAACAGTACGCGTAAAATCATGTTGGCAACAATGTCATGCATGTATTGGACAGAAATAATCTGAAATAATATGATCTATTGTTGTGCCAATTTTGAATTAAATCCATTCGCTAGTATAGAAGTTAAATGCATTTTAAAATTGGACCTATCAGCAGGCTTAGAATCAAGTTAACAGCACTGACGTATATTAGTTACTCCATATTAATCTAGAAGGAAGAAGGAAGGAAGATTGTAGTTTTACGTGACCGTGAATCTATTAATCTAGAATGCCAGGTACTATACGTGTGTAAAGTTTAGAGCTGTTGGCTTGCATACTTTCTGATATATTGATATTAGGGTAACAAAAATCGAGACAGCATTTATTAACAGTTGGCAGCCCTGGTTGCTCTTAAGAATAGGCATAGTCATATCTGTTATGGTGCACATAGCACATACGAAATTTCGTTGAAATCCAAATGATAGTATAGAAGTTACATGTATTTAAAGTTAGATCTCTCCGCAGCTTTAGAATCATGTTGGTAGCACTGACGTATATAAGTTACTCCAAATTATTATAGAATGTCAGGTACTATACGTGTGCATAGTTAAAAACTGTCGGCTGGCATACTTTCTGATACATTGGTATTTAGATGAAAGCAATTGAGTGCATTTATTAACAGTTGGCAGCATTGGTGGCTCTTACGAATACGCTCAGTTACATCTGTTTATGTACACATAGCTCATACGAAATTTGGTTGAATTCCAATTGATAGTGTAGAAGTTATATGCATTTAAAAATTGGACCTATCAGCAGGCATCATTTTGGCAACACTGCCATGTATGGCCTCCTGGAAATTAAACTGAAATATTATTATCTATTCGTGTGCCAATATTGAAATAGCTCCCTTTCATACCTTCCGAGATATCCAACATGGAGCTCAAATTTCAATCGCAATTTTTCAACAGTTGGTAGCACTGACATCATTTTCATTTTCAAATACGTCATTGGTATATTTAGGTATAGATATTTACGCCTACCAAATTTTGTTTCGATTGCTGCAGCAGTTTAGGAGTTGATGGGGGGGGGGGCAAACATACACAGACAGACGCACATTTTCCCGGATCGATCTCATAAGTCTACTTTTTCCTCATTTTTGCAAAATGTGAAAAGTAGGCTAAAAATCTGGGTAAAAAGCCTTTTGTCGGTATAATTTATAAAAAAGATTGACTGAAGAAGGCTCGATGAGCCGAAAAATGTATCAAATGAACTAGTGGTTAGCAAAAAGTATTGTATTGTAAAGTTGAAATTTATTATAATAGGTATCATAATCAATACGGGAAAGAGAAAGGAGTATGGCTAAGGTCATAGATATACAGGGGTATTATCAATGAGCGCCCAAATAAACACGGCAAGCTCAGCTGGCTTTGACTGGCGCAAACCGCGGGCGCGCGTACCCGGTTCAGCCAGTGGTATGCGCGCACTTTCACACTTTTATCAAACGTTTCAATAATGTGTACTTACACAGCTCATAGGCTATGCTATAATGTGGTCCCTCTCTTGTAACACACACCTGACATCTTCTGATGAAAGAATGTCTGTCAACTCTCGTATTATTTACGGAGCCTGTTTCCTTGAATCGTTTAGCGAGCCTCCTAATTGTACTGGCATTAGGCACAGGTCTCCCTGGAAACTTGATTCGAAATTTTCGTCTCGTTTCATTACAAGATTTTCTGCTTTTCATACACGAATTATGGATATACACATGTTTCCGCAATGGGAATTGGTGTCTAGGCATGACCAACAATCACAGTAATCACAATACTCACTAAAAGTTCAACACTAACGTCTAAGCTATGCAGATGCACGTCCATATGAATGCCAAAACACGTGTGAACTAAGGGTATGAGTCAGCGGTTCGCGCCAACCATAGCCTGAACCGCGTACGCGCGCCCGTGATCTGCGCCAGTCACAGCCGGCTTAGCTTGCCGTGTTTATCGGCGCGCACAGTAACTATCATCATGCAGCATGAGCTTTGGGAAAGTGAAGGTAACCTGTCTTGTGTTCCAGACTCCCACCCCTACACCACCGCCCATCATGAGCCCCTCGGCCGAGTACTTCTACTCGCCATACGACGTTCAGTACATGGGAGTTCCTCTCGAGCCTCCAGAACACGACTCAGAATTTGAAGACAGCGTCTCCGGACCTTCCACGGCCGCCATCATAGCTAGCCAGTCCCAGGACTACGTGGACGAGAAGTTAGCAGAGTACCAGGCGACCATCCAGCTGTTACAAGGTTGGTACCACTTTATCTCCTCATCAGTGAATACCATGTTTATTAGCCTTTCACGAATTGATTGCCGGCGGTCGAGATGGGAACTATTCTTTGTTTACTTGTGCCACACGTCAGCCTGCTTGTTTGACAGGTTCAGTTGCGCGAGTGGGATATGTAAGGTGCGTTCAAAAAGTAACGAACCGGAGGCTGGAATGCACAAACCGGTGACGACATCGGCTAATCGTGGCGTGTGTAACGAGGTGTGGTTCCGACCAGAGCGTGGAAGGTCACAGCCCGTCGTTAGAGGGCACGCGTGCACGTCACGTGACGATACAAAGCGAGCAGCAACATGCATCAATCGTCCAACGCTGCCAGTCGCATTGCAAACAGTGACATGGAGGCGTCAACCGAAGAGCAAAGAGGTGTTGTTCGGTTTCTGACAGCGGAAGGAGTAGGGGGAACGGATATTCATCGCCGAATGTCACAAGTGTACGGCGAACACTGCATGTCCCTTGCATGGGTCAAGGCGTGGCACAAGCGCTTCAGGGAAGGACGGGTGTCGTTAGCCGATGATGCCCGGTCTGGGGCACCCCCTGCATTACCGATGACAACGTCCAGCTGGTTAATGCACTCATAACCCAAGACCGCCGAGTGACAGTGAACGCCATAGCCGCCGTGGTCGCTCCACGACAATGCACGACCTCATACGGCCAACACAGTCGCGGCACTCCTGCAGAAATTCAAATGGGAGGTTCTCGGTCACCCTCCATACAGTCCAGACTTCTCTCCCTGTGATTACGTCATGTTTGTTCAACGATTCACCTCGGACGCCGACGTCCAGCTGTACGTGCGGAACTGGTTCACATCGCAACCCAGGGAATTTTATGAGACAGTCATTCACCGCCTCGTGTCACAGTGGGACAAGTGCCTCAACAGCCAGGGCCAATACTTCTAACATACAGGTACTGGTTTCTGTAATTATGCCTCCGGCTCGTTACTTTTTGAACGCACCTTATAAATCAGCTCCAGTAGCCTCCCTCAGTCATCGTTTAACTGTCCGTGGTAACATGAGCTTCTGTGACGCAATGCTGCTTATGTGCATAACATAGATTTGCACTAGTAAAACAAACATGTTACAAAAGAGTTAATTGATGTGAAGACATCATGATCCAGTAATCAATCAAGAAATTGTGCATTAAGGCATTCATTCATGACCAGTCATTTTATTGTGAATTGAATGTTATTTGTGAAATAGAGCATCACTGTATGATGGTTTGTTCAGTTTAAATGTTAGTCCTTGCCATAATCACAGAGTGATTTCTGGTTATTTTTACATCGTGTGATGTGATATGTGTCACATAACTGGTCACATAACGAGCACGTGCAGAGTTCATTTGGGGCGTGGTAGGACATGTTTTTGCATATTTTATGGTGGTACCCATACACTGCTAACTTTATCACCACATGTCTTAGTTTGTGATTGGCGCTGGTCCAGTTCCGGTTGATCATGGCTTCAGTGCTAAAAATTCTATCGGAATGCCTTCTCTCTTCTCTCTGCTAGGCGCGCTTCAGCATTCTTTGTTGATGAAAGCTGTAATTTTGTCCTTATTTCTTCGACGAGGAAGGGTTTCCGTGCTAATTCATATGTTAGGCGGGAACGCGTGTATTTTGAGATGCCCATTAAGGTTTTCAAGAATTGGGCTTGAACTTTTTCGATGGTGGCCAGATCTCTCTTCGATAGTCGGTCCCATATCAAGTGGATCCCGTACGTGAGAATTGGTATGATCTTTGCGTCAAACAGTTGCATAGCTGTTTTTAAGGATAGCTGCTGTAGATTGATAATGTCGTACATGGCTTTCAAGCAAGCCACGGCTCTGTCTTGGATGTGTAGCCTGAATCAATCAGATTGGGAAGGCTTTCGAAAATAGAAAAAAAATAGAAAAAAACGAACGAGTTTTCAGCCAAGATTTTAAATTTTTGGTCAATGTTAACGATTTAGGACAGGAACTTTTTTGTTTTACCTTGTTTTAGTTTGTTTTAGCAGAGTTTTCGAAAAGAAGGTAGCCAACATTATTTAAAAACATAAGGTACAATACCCTCCCTATATTATTCTGCTAAGGTCCCATTCCAGTTTTGTACCGAAAATAAGGTCCCATTAACACCAACCTACACATATGGGGTACCTACAGGTTCAGCATAACCCAATGCGTAAGCGAAACGCACTCACTCACTCTTTAAATGCCTCACAATTAAATAAATACCTTAAAACATGTATATTTACAATGAAATAATGAAAGAATGCAACACGGTAACCATGGTAATAGAATCTCATAGGTCCATCTATTTCCTGTAAGACGCAATCCAATTCCAATTATTACATTACTGTGAAAGTTTCCAGACGGTTATAAGTTTATCACTGAACCAAATTAAGCTGTAAAATTCATCAATACATACAGTATAATGCGCTTAAGGGGGTCAAGGGGCACTCTAGAATTTTTTTCACGCAATTTAACGTGTGAGTGTGGTACGAAAGGTGTTTTTCACCCGACTATAAAGGGTCTCCGAAAACCACATTTAAAGGCCCTTAAATTAACAGTGTGTGTGATATTCCCAGAAATCTAACTTCGCTCTGATATACCTACGAAGGAATGACAAACCCCTAACCACTGCACGAGTAGCTGAATTGATAAAGTCTGATCATTCATACCAAGGATGATTGCTAAGTGCACTCTTTACAACTACAACCTTGTACTACGCTTATAGAGTTCATATTTATTATTTAAATGAAAATGATGTTGAACTTTTCAATGATCTTTTTCTTTTTGACGGTCAGTGTATTTAGTTGGACATAACGTCGTAAAATAATGATAATGATAATAATAAACACTCAAGTGAATCATTCAGTTGGTAATATGATCGTTAATTTCCTGCTCTGATAACGGAAGGAGATTGCTCATTCAGCGGATGTCTGTATGAAGAGGTCTGCTTCCTTTCCGTTCTTACAGAAGGTGGAAATGTGTTCTTCAGTGACGAAATATGTTAAGTGCCATCTTCTCTCATGAAGTGACTCAGTTTATCGACAGATCCTGGCTTCCTCCGGAAACACTCCATGTTGTCTGACGCGAAGATCCGTCCAAGTAGTGTATTAGCTATTTTAGACCAATGAAGTGACAATACTGTAGTGTGGACATGTGCCAGCCTTGCAAGTGAGCCGAGAAGTCTGTTCGAGTTCTTGGCGGATTTATAGACGATCGAACTTTCTCTTCAGAATTTGTGAGAGACAGCGGCAAACAACTGCAAGCCACGCCTAAGATTTAGATTTGAACAGAATAGCCCAGTTGTTGGAACAAAATGTTCCTCATTCAAGAGAGTTTCAAATTTACAGTTGGTTATGGTGTAAGAGAAGGATGTATCGTATCACTTTTCAATCTCTACATTGAACAAGCAGTTTGGTCTTCGAAATTTTCTATGCTGATTATTATTATTATTATTCTCTTCTTTTTGCGTTTTGCCCATTATAGAGCGCGCTTGAACTTGTTTTTCGGCTTGATGATATTCGCCTTCCTATCTTCCCAAAATCTCTTCATGAAGTCTCTGTGCTGCTTCTTCCGTTCTTCTGTCCACTTGGTTCCAGTCCTGCCACTAGTTTTCACCCTAAACTTGTGCTTTGTTACTGCGGTCCTGAAGACTTTGCGGTTTCTCAGAATATTTTCTCCGATATTCAACTCTTGCAGGTCCTCTCTTGATTCATCCAGCCAGGCTATCCTTGACTTCTGAGAATTTATTACATTGAATAACCTTTTTGTAAGTCTATAATCGTCCATCCTGAAGAGGTGTCCATAAAATGTTAAACGTCTTCTTCGTACCGTGTTGCTGAAACTATCTGTGTGACGGTATAGATCTGAATTTCGTCTTTTAATCCAAATTCCGTTTTCTTGTGTGGGGCCGAATATTTTTCTAAGAATTTTACGTTCTTGCTTTTCAATATTTGCAATTTTAGAATGACCTCTTAATGCTATGGTTTCTGAAGCATATAGAGCTTCCGGTAGTACAACTGTTTTGTAGTGTTTCAGTTTTGCATTATGTGACATTACTCTTTTATTATAGTGTTCCCATGTTAGTCTGAATGCTGTATGAAGTTTTGAGGCTCTTTCTGTGTTAGCCAAACTGTCCAATCCTGAAGGAAGAATTATTTCTCCAAGGTATTTAAAAAATTCTACTTGGGATATTGCTCCATACGCTGTTTCTATTTTGTCTTTCTTGTTCTTTTGCTGAAAATTCTGCACGTACATGGTTTTTTCAAATGATATTTGAAGGCCTGCTTGTGATGCTATTCTGTATAATGTCTCAATAGCATGCTTAGTTTCTTCTTTGTTCCTAGTGATAATCGCTAGGTCATCTGCGAAAGCCAAGCATTTTACATTGATTTTGTTTCCAGCAGTTCCTGTGCTAACGCCTTTGATGTTATTTTCCCACTCTCTGATGACTTTATCTAGAACAAGGTTAAATAGAAGGGGTGAAAGTCCGTCTCCTTGGCAAACACCTGTTCGTACTTCAAAAGAGTCAGAAATTTCCCCAAGAAACTTCACCTTCGATGTTGTATTGGTGAGAGTCTGACGAATCAGTTCTCTGGTCTTCCTGTCCACTTGAAGTTCTTCTAGCGTCTCAAACAGGGTCTGCCTGTCCACAGAATCATATGCTTTATTTAGGTCCACAAAGGTGACAATTGTGGGGTTGGATCTGCGGATCTTCAAAATCATCTTCAGATTCCATATCTGTTCAGCACATGAATGCCCTTTACTAAAACCCGCTTGATATTCACCAATCAAATGGTCTGTTTGTATCTCTAGTCTGTTCAGAAGAGCTTTAGATAGGATTTTATAGGCCACAGATAATAGGGATAAACCTCTATAGTTGTTTGGATCAGTTTTGTTACCTCTCTTGTGCAATGGATGTATTGACACGCACTTTCAGTCCTGTGGGATCACTTCTGTTTCCCAAATTGCTTTTAAAATTGCGTGGATTCTTCTGGTGACCTCTTCCCCTCCGAGTTTCAACATTTCAGCGGTATTATTATTATTATTGTATTTTATGTACGAGCATATTTGTAGGATTGTGTCGGACCTCTCAACAGCTGGTCTAGAGAATGTTCTAGACTCTTGGAGTGTTGGAGCCCATCGACAATCAATTTGTCGTTACGCAGTCATTTTGACATTGCTAGCCTAGAGTGGATCTCGGCCAAGCTATGTGCGGTATGTGGAGCTGGTTTTAGGCCGAGCATTACCACATTCTGTTAGCCCTGACCGACGTATCGGGGATTCTAGTCACAAAGTGGTAGTACAAGACACCTTCACTCGGATAACTGTCCCTACAGTATATCTAGAAACTGATTAGGACGCGATGATAATCCGTATCAAATACAAATATCCTTCGTCTTTTATAAGGTGCCTCCGTTGAGCGAATCAAATAGCTTTTCTATTTCTATAGTAAATTCTACCCTAGGGGCTTTGCCAATATTATATGAACGGTGTACCCTATTTTGGTTGTCCCCCAGGGGCTCACATCTAATGGGACGTGGGTTGGCGACCACGGGGCCCCAGCTGAGTCCGGCATTGCTTCCACTTACTTGTGCCGGGCTCCTCTCCGTCTTCTTTCCTGTCGACTTCCCTTAGTCAATTCTTGTTCTTTTCCTACCCCGATGGTATTAGGATATCCGAGGCCTAGGGAGTCTTTCGCTTTCCCGCCTTAATTGGCCCTAGCCTCATATTTCCTGATCCCTCCTTCTTCGAGGGATCAGACCTCTTGTTTTCTTTTCATTATATTTCCTTTTCTCTTTAAGTTTCCCGCACTGTTTTTGTTAATTGCCTCACCCCCCCCCCCCGGTGTATCTAAATTTCCTAGCATTTTTTTGCATCAACATCATTTTGTAGGTATTTTCAGTCTACGTTGCATTTTGTACGTTTTTTTTTCGATCTAAATTGCAATTTTGCGAGTGTTTTCAACCTCAGTTGCATTTTGTAAGGATTGGCAATCTAAATTCCTTTTTAGTAAGTCTTTCAATATAGGGACCGGGACTTTAGTGAGTGTTTTGAATTTCAATTGCATTTTGCATTTTCAACCTAAACTGTTTTTTGCAAGTATTTTCAATGTAAATTGCATTTTGTATCATCGGCATTTTGCAAGTATTTCGATTCTCAATTGCATTTTGGGGGATTTTGAATCTAAATTACACTTTGTAAGAATTTTCAATCTAAATTGCATTTTGTAAGTATTCTCTATCCAAATGAGTAGTTTGAAAATACCTGGCATTTTGTAAGCATTTTCAAATTCAATTGCATTTTGTAGGCATTTTGAATTTCAATTGCTCATTGCGAATATTTTGGATTGGAAATGGGAACTTTCAATCTGAATTGCATTGTGTATTTTCAATCTCGTTTGCATTTTGTAAGTGTTTTGAATTTCACTTGCATATTTTAAGTACTTCGACGATACATTGCATTTTGTACGTGTTTTGAACTTAACCTACATATTATTATTTTTTCAGTCTATTCCTTTTGTGAGTGTTTTCGTTCTGGATTCCCTTTTGTAAGTGTTACTGCTCTCCATTTTGTTTCAATCTGAGTTCCTTTTTGTACGTATTTTCCTTGTCATTTAATTTTCGTTCTGGTTCCCATTTTATTGGCATTTTCGCTATCACCTAGACCATTAAGGGCCGATAACCTAGATGTTGGGCCCCTTAAAACAACAATTATCATCATCATCATATTTTGGTTGGTTGGTTCTTAAGTTTAGGGGCTGCGACAACGTGGTCATGTAGCCCCGTGTACTTTGGGTGTGTGTAGGATCTGTCTGATAACCGGTGTTAATTGTGATGACTGTATTAGTGTGTGTTATCTGTTTCTTAATTCAAGTAAGGGCTGCAGACGATCAATTTCAAGTAGTTCCTACTTTTGCTACCAACTACCCTCAATGACACCTAGCTGCGAACTTTCCTACTAGATGCCACCGCAACCGGCACCTGGCGGTTAACGTTGGAACTAATAGAGCGTTAATCAAATCTAACCTACAAATTTAGCTTAACACAATTGTAGTTGTGGAAGGTTCTTTTACATGCCATAAGTCTGGCATGGGCCTGCCGGGTTTACTTCCCCTCCGAAGGAAGGCAAACTGAGGGATTTTCAACGCTCTTAAGACATCCGACGACCTCGGCCGGGTTTGAACCCGCGATCTTGGGCATAGAAGCTCAGCATGCTACCAGCTACGCCACCGAAGCCGCCGTACCCTACTTAAATACCAAAATAACTTTTACTGCGATGTAATAATAATAATACACCCAACGATGGCGATGACGATGAAACTCCGCAGTAAGTGATAATATTCCTATTGAAGTTTCCAGCGTAATTCAGCGCCGCTGTGGTTTGACACTTGCCATGCAAGAGCGCTCCTTGGGCTGCCTATTCAGCAGGGGCTACATACATCTTTCCAGAGCTCCTCATTCCACGTATTCTAAATTCGATATTTCAAAAGCGTGACATCGAAGGAATCATTCATCCTCTGGATTAATAATTAAAAGTGACAGTCAGTCTGAAAGACTAGACTTTGTATCATTTTAAATGCTACAAATGCTGAAAAATGCTAGAAAGTCTGGAGGCCTCTTGCTTCGCTTGAAGCCAAAGACTCTTGACATGTTAGAAAATTATCTGCATAATACTTATATTTCTTATCTTGTTTCAAATTACTCGCGAAAGGCAAGTGCAAACCAAGATCAAGCGCGGGGACGTGCCCCTTCCATCCAGTCTAAAAACACTTATAGAGGGCGATGTATTGAAAATAGAGATATGCTCTCCGGACTTCTTTGTAGAACTTTTCATGCTGACCAATTCTTACGCTCATACTATATTGATATTTTTAACGGTTTGCCCAGCGTAAGCTTAAGAAGCGCACGGACGCCAAGTTTGTTTTCGAATTTTTCCACTGAAATCGTTACTGCTTGGCTTCCTTTGATCATACATAAATTATTTTCTCAAGATACATAAAGAAAGCGTTAGGAGTGTCAAAAATGACGCACCCAAGATGCACATATCTGCTGGCGAAGGAAACATTCCTCATCGAAGATCTCAGGACAAGCATACTCCTACCTAACACGTGCGCCTCACAGAACCTGCTAGCAACACTGAATAGGAAAAGAGAGGAAATTCATCCGACATTCTACAGCACAGGAGCCATGGTAGACCGTGCGTGGACAAAGGAAAACGTCGAAATCAGACACGTCATCACAAGGTTGGCAGTCCATGGATTCCACCACCTGATATGCAAGAACACAAACTTCCACGAACCAAATATAGTCTGTGTATATAGGCTGTGTGAAACGGCATGTGATCGTTATCACATCGAACTATGCACAAAAAGGACAACGTCATTATCTGAATATGCAAACATGTAAAATTTCAATTTCATCTTGGCTATTTGGCCGCAATAAAGATTTATTATAAATTATTTTCTACAGAATCTTTCCTCGATATATCCTTTACAGAATGGTGAAAACCGCATCAAAATCCATCCAGTGGTTCTAGAGATTACCCGTGACATCCAAGAATCGGGGATTTTTGTCTTATACTAACGAAGTAGAGATTGTCGGGGTACACATGCACCGAGCGGTACTATGACGTCACCGTAACGTAACGCCAGACCCCAACGTAACGACCAAGTCGACAAGATCATTTTAAATGATTAAAAAAATCTGACATAGATGTAAATAATGCCTAAATCAAGAAGTCGAAGTCGAAAGTTGTGAGTTACCTGCCTAACGATGGCAATATTGACAAGACGACGATCAGCCCATGGTGCCAACTTCTAACTTACTTTATACGTGGCAGTTTCTGTCGGCAAGTGGCAGCAGTGAATAAAACCCCAATTCAACCCAACAGCTCCCCCATGGGTTGGCGACCACAGGACCCCAGCTGAGTCCGGCATTGCTTCCACTTACTTGTGCCGGGCTTCTCTCCGTCTTCTTTCCTGTCGGCCTCTCTTGGTCAACTCTTGTTCTCTTCCGACCCCGACGGTATTAGAGTATACGAGACCTAGGGAGTCTCTTCCTTTCCCGCCTTCATTGGCCCTTGTCTCATCTTTCCTGATACCCTCATTCTTCGAGGGGTCAGCCTTCTTTTCCTTTTCATTGAAATGAAAATCCACAGCCTGCTTCCAGTCGACCGACCGGGTCAGCCTCCATCGAGCGGCGAGGTTATGAACTGTGCCGGCTGCCGAGGCCTGTCGCACTCCCCTGGGGAAACGATTAAATGAATGACAGATGAAATGAAATGATAGGGGAGAGTGTTGCTGGAATAAAATTGTGACAGGGAAAACCAGAGTACCCGGAGAAAAACCTGTCTGCCTCCGTTTTGTCCAGCACAAATCTCACATGGAGCGACTGGGATTTGAACCACGGATCCAGCGGTGAGTGGCCGGCCTGCTGCCGCCTAGTTCCTTATCTCTTTAAGATTCCCGCCCTGTTTTTCTGAATACCCCCCCCCCCCCTCCGTGTCTCTAAATTAGCCTACATTTTGTGAGTATTTTGAATCGCGGGCTTCCACATATTCTGAGTATTTTGAATCTGTACCGGCCTCTTTCAATCTAACAAGGAAATGTACTGTTTCTATTCTGTATTGTTGTGTGTTTCTATGTACGCTATTCCACGTTACCATCTACTTCCAGGGGCGTATATGGAATTTTATTTCGGAGGGTGCCCAACCGGGGGTTAGGGGGCATGGTAGAGGCCCAAAGAATAGGGTCCGGGGTTCTCCCCGGGAATCTTTTGTATAATTTGGTGCAAAATGATGAGTTTTAAGGCTCTCAGGCTTCACTTTTACAACCAATTTGTTGTGATGTTTTATGTTTGATTAATGTCAAACACAACTAAGACCATTTTATGATACTTTTTATTGATACAATCATCTTGTTCTCTTGATAGTGTTTACATGGAAAGAATTAACATTACTGTTTTGATTCACAACTCACACTATAATACAGTATAAAGTCAAGGTTTCTTGAAGCAGCACCAAAGCGGTTCATAACTTCATCATCAGTGAGATGTATGTCTCTGTGAATAGATGACAATACTAGACCATTGAGTCTGTTTTCAGAAGTAGAATTTCTTAAGTATGTTTTCAACTAACTCAAACTCCGTTCGGCGGTACCAGTAGCTACAGTGATAGGCAAATTTGCCTAAAGTTTGATAAGGGTATAAAAATTAGGGAAAAAACTTTTGTTCGTTCATAAGAGCGAAGGCACTGGAGAGTAATATGAGGTTATGTTGTTACAGAGCAAACTGATTGTCACACTGTTTACATCGCTCTACCGTCGCCTTGCTTTGCAACGTTGCCATACGTCACTTAGCAACAATAGTACATGATAATATTGGTTATTAATGTTTGAATTCATAAACAAATAATATGTGACAAAAATTTACGCCCCTGTTACTTCATTAAAATGTATGTAGGCTACTTGTAATGATATGGGAACAAATAGTAATGATACATTGTTGGTCACGTTGACTGTAGCATGTTTTGACTTCTACTTAGGCCAGTTCTTACAATACCCGCTTAGTGACAAACTGACAGTAAAATAAGCCTTAACCGGCAGTGAACTTTACGGGAGGAGCTGCTTTACTGCCAGATTTTCTATTCTAATCTCAACGCCAGTTGATTACATACAGTACATCGTCAATAAGCCTAGAATTATCCGTAATTTCATGAGTTTCGTAAATGCTGTTCAGAGAAGCAGACGAAAAGTATATAAGAATTGAAGTGATTAATACGAGGAGTTAGATGATCAAGACTTATTTAGACGATCCGTTTGACGAAGATTTTCCTCTTGAGGCCTTTGATGGAGATAATTGTCCTTCCATATCCAATATTTCTGTTTATAATCGTAACATAACAAACAGTTTGCGCCAAGAACACAGATCAAGATCAAGGAATATAAAATATATATTTATTATGTACTCCCTGACGCAGATCCACTCATGCCAACTATTGAGAAGTATCAAGAAATCTGCAAATCGAACCAGAAATATGTACCAACTGTTGAAAATTATGCGCAGATCTGCCAACTTACCGTAAACATTAACCGGGACATGGTAAGAAGGATCGAATGTTTACCGGGACTTTACTCCAACCGTAAAGCTAACTGTCAGAGTTTACTGTCACTTTACTGGAGATTGTAGGAATGGGCCTTAGGGTTTTTAAGCAATCATAAGTTGGCAGCGCTGCGATACTTGTTGCGCTAACAGTTCCTTGTCTGGCCACTAGATGGCGCGAGTATTCTCTCAGTCATTGTAATGCCATTACTCACGCTTTTCTTAACTTACAAATACTGTACAGCGCAAGTCTAAGACATGTTACTTCGTGAGACTTGGTACGACTCCAATAGGATGTCGATGAAAAGGGGGACGTGACGGCAGGGCACAACTCTCCGTGAAGATCTGCGGGAACAAGTGGTCAAACGACCTCTAGCTGTCACCTCGAAGGTCTGGGTTTGATTCCCGGCTATGACAAGAAGTTTTAATTCTGGTGTGAGGGCTGGAACGGGCGGGGTTCATTCAGCCTCGTGAAGCATAACTAAGAATTTGAGTGTTCGATTCCCACCTCAGCCATTCTGGAGGTAGTTTTCCGTGGTTTCCCCTACTTCTACTCCACGTAAATGCTGGGATAGTTCCTAACTTACGGTCTCGGTCGCCCACTTCCCAATCCTATCCCCAGTTTAAGCTACAGAGAGACACGCTAGTACATCCATCACAATAACACAGGCTAACACACAAATTACACTCACAACCAAATACACGGGGCTACATGACTACGATGTCGGAGCCCCTACAATAAGCAACAAAATCTACAACTTCCTCGTCCTTACCGTGAAGATTCGGAAAGTTTTCAGAAACCAAAGTGCAAAAGAATTTCATATTTATTCAAAAGTCCTCCCTAAGGAACTCATCATAATTTCTTCAGTATGCCTCCCTTCGGAGGGGAAGTAAATCCCCATGTCATATACTTTTAGCATGTAAAAGAACCTTCCACTAACTAAGCTAAATTTGTAGGTTAGACTTGATTAACGCTCTATTACATTCCAACGTTCGCCGCCGGTTGCCGATTGCGGTGGCATCTAATAGACAAGTTTACAGCTAGGTGTCGTTGACGGTAGCATTTAGTAGCAAAAGTAGGAACTACATGAAATTAATTGTCTGCAGTCCTTACCTAAATTACAGATAACACACATTAATACAGCCATCACAATTATCAGACAGATTCTACACACACCCAAAGTACACGGGGCTACTTGACCGTGTTGTCCCAGCCCCTAAACTGAGGAACCAACAAAACTTCAATGAACGAATGAATCCTCAATTAATTACTCGACCTATCATTCAATCTTCCAGTCGTATAAAAATAATAAAAATAATATCCAGAATAATATTAATAAAGGGCCTCCGTGGCTTAGGCGGCAGCACGCCGGCCTATCACCGCTGGATCCGTGGTTCAAATCCCGGTCACTCCTTGTGAGATTTGTGCTGGACAAAGCGGAGGCAGACAAACTTTTCACCGGGTACTCCGGTTTACCCTGTCAGACATTTCTTTCCAGCAACAAACTCCACTGTCATTTCATTTCATCTGTCATTTCATTTCATCTGTCATTCATTTAATCATTGCCCCAGAGGAGTGCGACAGGCATGGGCAGCCGGCACAGTTCATATCCTCGCCACTAGATGGGGGCATCATTCATTCCATTCCCTGACCCGGTTGGTCAACTGGAAGCAGGCTGTGGATTTTCAATGTTAGTAGGGGGATGGTAAGAGTTCTAACGCTAGATACGTGGCTGTGCCCAAAAAACAAAGATGGCGCCAAGATGGCGGCCATAGCTTAACTTAACCAAGCCTAACCTAACCTAACCCACGAGGTGTGATCAAAAAGTTTCAAGATGGCGATGGCGGCGGTGTGATATCTCCCGAGCCCATCTTGGCCGCCATCTTTGTTTTTTGGGCACAGCCACGTCTTTTGCGTTAGAACTCTTACCATCCCCCTACTAATGTTAGTAGTAATGTTGAAAAGGCTCGTGCGACACCTGTTGAAAAATGGATTTACTAATTCAGAAACTTTTGCGGGAGTGTGCATAACATCTGACCAAAGTTTTGTCCCAATCGGATGAATGATATATGACGCCATACGGGACAAATATGCAGAACAAGAAACATCCATTGTTCGAGAGACTGGCAATTTGTTATGCCATCTATAATAGTGACCTACTGTTATATTATTGAAGCGTAATTTTACAACGGTTACAAGAGTGAATATCTATGTTGGCAATATTGTGTCGGTCGAACAAATTCTTCAACGAATGAACAAATTGCCTGTTACTGGTTTATTTTATTTATCTGTGTCAGAAGTACAAAGTATGTGTTGAACAGACGACTTCAAACAGTTTCTGTCCAGAACTTAGCCACTTGAATAGCACTTGAATTAGCTTCTGTCAAGTTATTCATTGTACAGCTGTACGGGCACAATGGACAGGAGAAGAGGTGTTGTGTTGTCTGCGTTGCGCAACAATCACACAGGACTCTCTTGGTCGGAAAATGCCACTTATACTGTATAAGTTGTCCATGGATCTTGCAACTTCCAACTGAAGTCTGTTCAGGGACTTCCAGATTAGCCAGTTCTCTGTGTGACCAGGAGGTAGAGATTCCTTTGGTTCCATCCATTCAGACAGACTGCTGGTCCTCTCATTCCACACGGCAACTCGAGCTGTTGCTGCTATTCCTTGTAATGGTTGAGTAGTTGTTAGGAAGCTCTTTCTCGATTTTAATCTCCTCTCAGCAGGTCGATATCCGAAGAGTGGGTGTGAGGTCACAGCAGATGATTTACTTCTTTCGTTGTTTGCAGCCACTTCTCTTCTGATATCAGGCGGAGCAATCCCTGCAAGGTAGTGCACTTTACTGATGAGAGTTGACCTCAAGCAACCTGTAATAATCCTGCAGCTCTCATTTAAGGCTACATCCACCTGCTTTGCATGGGCTGACTTGTACCACACAGGACTGGCATATTCTCCTGCTGAATAGGAGTTTAAGTTAGGTGACTCAGACTCACCACCTTCAGTGGAGGCGGGGAATCCCCCTCTGGGGGTATAATTTACACTGAGGCGATAAGATCATCCCTCTGCCGCCAACAAGCGCTATTCATGTATACTGGAGTGTCTCACCAGGCGGAATCTCACCCCGAGTTTATGAAGATATCTTCAATATTATTGGTCTTTTTAAAGAAACATTGGGACTTAGTTTTTAAATTTATGTAATTGAACGCCCCAATTGGTGATGGTGAAGAGAAAACTGTATCATAATGGGGCCATTACTACTTTTCATTATTAAACAGTTTTTCCAACCAATCAGAGCTGAATATTTTCATTCATTGACCAATTAGGTAAGGATAGCGTCTGACAAGCACTCAGAATCCAACATGTCGGACATGAATTACATGATTTGAAAGTTGGCAATGTAGCCTATATTGGACCAACCATTGTAGATACAATGCATAAACAAACTGGGCACTGTACCTTAATATCCGCAACTCCAATTTCTACACATTCGTAAGATTTCGCCGACAATTTTAGTGAATGCTGTTGTTGACATAAACACACCAGAAGGTCATGGAAGAAGCAGGCGTATGACATTAGTTCCACGGAAATTATACTCCAGTTCTCTGTTCAGTAAATGGATTTCTTATGCGAAACTTTTCCGCCAGATGTCATAACGGTTCTATTTGGGACTCAATTGATTGGCCTTCCGGTGACATTCTAGAGTCTACACATCGCATTTGAATAATAACCAGTTGATAATACGATACATTTTAATTTTAAAGCGTTTGTAGCAGCCTATATTGTGTTATTTGACCAAAATAACAAAATGATCCAACATAGTACCTGTGCGCTATATGTTGGTGCTACTTCAGGATAGACAATGTTTCAAAGCTTTGGGATTCATTATTGGGTAGAGATCAAATGCTGAGCTCACACAATTCCCAAGAAGAAGGATTCAACCGACAGAATCTCGACAGATATTTATGAATATTTATATTAGAAAATAAAATAAAGTTATAATTATCGTCGAACATAAACAGTCGTATGCAACTCGCCTATAATGGTAATTAAGACACTCGTATGGAAATTATAAAACTCGCTTTGCTCGGTTTATAAATATATCCGTGTCTTAAGTATTGCCATTATAGGTTCGTTGCATAATGTACTATTATGTCTCATTTCATTCAAACCTTACTTGACATATTAACGGAAAATCCACAGCCTGCTTCCAGTCTCCGACCGGGCCAGGAATGGAATGAACGAAGCCCCCATCTAGCGGCGAGGATATGAACTGTGCCGGCTGCCGAGGCCTGTCGCACTCCTCTGGGGCAATGATTAAATTAATTACAGAAGAAATGAAATGATAGTGGAGAGTGTTGCTGGAATGAAATTTTGACAGGAAAAACCGGAGTAGCCGGAGAAAAACCTGTCTGCCTCAGTTTTGTCCAGCACAGATCTCACATGGAGTGACCGGTATTTGAACCACAGACCCAGCGGTGAGAGACCGGCGTGCTGCCGCCTAAGCCACGGAGGCTTTCGACATATTTACGGAGCGTTTTTTATTTTGAACTTCAGGGGGACTAAGATTTTTTTTTCTTTAACTGCAATAATAATATAATATCGTATGGCCTCGGGTGCCTGGTGCAAGCTTTATTTGCGTCCAGAGGGCAGCTTGCATGTCGAACTTTATCGCTCCTTGGAGCGCTATGAAAGTCAAGGAGGTCAGATATCTAAGCTCTTTGACACTACAGCGCTTTCTAGTAGAGAAATGAGGAACTATGTATTGGCGGAAAATCCCGCGATTAATTTTGCCATTATGAACACGGCCTACTAAATTGAAATGGGTTCTTTGACATGCCAACATCGTATGACATGCGTGGATAACCACTCACCCATCGTGGCAAGCTGTGAAAAATATAATTACTTTTTCTTGAAAAAAAAAAATGCTTTAAACAAGGGAACTTCTCTGTGATAAATAGTCTCTAGATAAAGGAACATGCATTTTAAACAAGTAGGCTAGTTCCGTGAAGAACTATGCAGCCTATTTTCATATATCTTACTTATGTTAACTGCCACCATCAACATACAAAATTTCAGTTTGATTGCTGTAATAGATTCGTAGATATTGAGAACCGACTAAATATTTCGGATGGTCGCCATGTTGGATTTTATGTATGTAGGTTCTAGAGTTATGTACTGTTACATGAAGATTATTGTGTGCGTGTAGCATTCAAACTTCAATCGCATGATTAGGACACAAGAAGTAACAAGGAGATTTTAAAATTTCGCTCAGCTGCCATCTTGTGGTTATGGAAACAATTGAAATAAATTAGATGCCAGTGGATTAACATTCGTATAATGATTTACTGTACCAAGTTTCACTGCACTCGAATGGTTAAATTGCGAGAAACGTCCATTTAAATATTTATAATTCGCGTCGCCGCCATGTTGGATTTGTGTTCATCTGGTTACTTAAAGTCATATAGGTGAACTTATGTTCATAGCCTCTATGAACATTTAAAAAAATCAGATTGCTGTAAAAGATTCGTAGATATTGAGTACCGTCAAAATATTTCGGATGCTCGCCATTTTGGATTGTTATATGTATAGGCCATTAAGTTATGAACCATTGAAGGAAAATTATTGCGTAGCTTCATTATTAAAAAATTTAATTGGATCGCATGATTAGGACACAAGAAATAAAACTTAATTTTAAAATTTCGCACAGCCGCCATCTTGAGGTTATGTAAACAATTGAACTAAATTAGATGGCAGTGCATTACAATATGTATAATAATTTACAGTACCACATTTCACTGCGCTCAGATGGTTAAATCACGAGAAAAGTCTATTAAAATGTTTCAACTTCGCTTGGCCGCCATGTTCGTTTTGTACTTTACAGGTTTTTGAATGTTACATAGATAAACTTGTCTCATTTTCAAGTCTTCTCATGCAACTGCAACGTTTAGATTTCGGTATCTTCCACAACCATCAATAACGACAGCTCAGATATGTTCTGTCAAGAAAGTGACTAACTTCTTGTGGTTACTTCTCAGTGCAGTATTGCGAAGTATCGAACACGCTCCACGGGATTCGAACCGGCAGGTGTTCGCTTTCTCCCGCAGCAATGGGACCAGGCCAGGCGAGACGAGACGAGCTGAAGTCAGCGCTATTATTGGACACGGCGCGTGGGCTGTGGAGTGAAAGTGTGTGAGCAAGGCCACACCACAACCAGTCGCGCGTATACTGGCCATTCAGGAGCCCTTGGCCATCCTGAGGGTCACGGTGTACTGCCCTATTCCCTACCAGACAACCAGTAGCGCGTATACCGGCCATTGAGAAGCCCTTGACCTTCCTGAGGGCCAGGGTGTACTGCCCTATTCCCTACCAGACAACCAGTAGCGCGTATACCGGACATTGAGTAGCCCTTGGCCATCCTGAGGGCCAGGGTGTGCTGCCCTATTCCCTACAAGACAACAAGTCGCGCGTATACCGGCCATTGAGAAGCCCTTGGCCATCCTGAGGGCCAGGGTGTGCTGCCCTATTCCCTACAAGACAACAAGTCGCGCGTATACCGGCCATTGAGGAGCCCTTGGCCATCCTGAGGGCCAGGGTGCACTGCCCTATTCCCTACCACACAACCAGTCGCGCGTATGCCGGCCATTGAGGAGCCCTTGGCCATCCTGAGGGCCAGGGTGTGCTGCCCTATTCCCTACAAGACAACAAGTCGCGCGTATACCGGCCATTGAGGAGCCCTTGGCCATCCTGAGGGCCACGGTGTACTGCCCTATTCCCTACCACACAACCAGTCGCGCGTATGCCGGCCATTGAGGGGCCCTTGGCCATCCTGAGGGCCAGGGTGTGCTGCCCTATTCCCTACCACACAACCAGTCGCGCGTATGCCGGCCATTGAGTAGCCCTTGGCCATCCTGAGGGCCAGGGTGCACTGCCCTATTCCCTACCACACAACCAGTCGCGCGTATGCCGGCCAGTGAGGAGCCCTTGGCCATCCTGAGGGCCAGGGTGTGCTGCCCTATTCCCTACCACACAACCAGTCGCGCGTATGCCGGCCATTGAGTAGCCCTTGGCCATCCTGAGGGCCAGGGTGCACTGCCCTATTCCCTACCACACAACCAGTCGCGCATATGCCGGCCAGTGAGGAGCCCTTGGCCATCCTGAGGGCCAGGGTGTGCTGCCCTATTCCCTACCACACAACCAGTCGCGCGTATACCGGCCAGTGAGGAGCCCTTGGCCATCCTGAGGGCCAGGGTGCACTGCCCTATTCCCTACCACACAACCAGTCGCACGTATGCTGGCCAGTGAGGAGCCCTTGGCCATCCTGAGGGCCAGGGTGTGCTGCCCTATTCCCTACCACACAACCAGTCGCGCGTATGCCGGCCATTGAGGGGCCCTTGGCCATCCTGAGGGCCAGGGTGTGCTGCCCTATTCCCTACCACACAACCAGTCGCGCGTATGCCGGCCATTGAGTAGCCCTTGGCCATCCTGAGGGCCAGGGTGCACTGCCCTATTCCCTACCACACAACCAGTCGCGCGTATGCCGGCCAGTGAGGAGCCCTTGGCCATCCTGAGGGCCAGGGTGTGCTGCCCTATTCCCTACCACACAACCAGTCGCGCGTATGCCGGCCATTGAGTAGCCCTTGGCCATCCTGAGGGCCAGGGTGCACTGCCCTATTCCCTACCACACAACCAGTCGTGCGTATGCCGGCCAGTGAGGAGCCCTTGGCCATCCTGAGGGCCAGGGTGTGCTGCCCTATTCCCTACCACACAACCAGTCGCGCGTATGCCGGCCAGTGAGGAGCCCTTGGCCATCCTGAGGGCCAGGGTGTGCTGCCCTATTCCCTACCACACAACCAGTCGCGCGTATACCGGCCAGTGAGGAGCCCTTGGCCATCCTGAGGGCCAGGGTGTGCTGCCCTATTCCCTACCACACAACCAGTCGCGCGTATGCCGGCCAGTGAGGAGCCCTTGGCCATCCTGAGGGCCAGGGTGTACTGCCCTATTCCCTACCACACAACCAGTCGCGCCTATGCCGGCCAGTGAGGAGCCCTTGGCCATCCTGAGGGCCAGGGTGCACTGCCCTATTCCCTACCACACAACCAGTCGCGCGTATACCGGCCAGTGAGGAGCTCTTGGCCATCGTGAGGGCCAGGGTGTACTGCCCTATTCCCTACCACACAACCAGTCGCGCGTATACCGGCCATTGAGAAGCCCTTGACCTTCCTGAGGGACAGGGTGTACTGCCCTATTCCCTACCACACAACCAGTCGCGCGTATGCCGGCCATTGAGGGGCCCTTGTCCATCCTGAGGGCCAGGGTGTGCTGCCCTACTCCCTACCACACGACCAGTCGCGCCTATGCCGGCCAGTGAGGAGCCCTTGGCCATCCTGAGGGCCGGGGTGCACTGCCCTATTCCCTACCACACAACCAGTCGCGCGTATGCCGGCCAGTGAGGAGCCCTTGGCCATCCTGAGGGCCAGGGTGCACTGCCCTATTCCCTACCAAACAACCAGTCGCGCGTATACCGGCCAGTGAGGAGCCCTTGGCCATCCTGAGGGCCAGGGTGTACTGCCCTATTCCCTACCACACAACCAGTCGCGCGTATGCCGGCCATTGAGGGGCCCTTGGCCATCCTGAGGGCCAGGGTGTGCTGCCCTACTCCCTACCACACAACCAGTCGCGCCTATGCCGGCCAGTGAGGAGCCCTTGGCCATCCTGAGGGCCAGGGTGCACTGCCCTATTCCCTACCACACAACCAGTCGCGCGTATGCCGGCCAGTGAGGAGCCCTTGGCCATCCTGAGGGCCAGGGTGTACTGCCCTATTCCCTACCAAACCAGTCTTGCGTATACCGGCCATTGAGGAGCTCTTGGCCTTCCTGAGGGCCAGGGTTTGTTGCTTTGTTTCCCATCACACCAGAACACCACCGACCATTCAGGATGTGTTATCTGTCTAACAATGTGATGTTCGTGAACCTGGAATGACTAGACTCCAGTTTTCTAACATTTCATTTATTATTTTTCACGACTTGATGGAGTAGGAATGTTTGCAAGGCGCTGAAATTATTTCAAATGTTTAACCAATTGTTTTATTTATATTTTCTTCTAAGAAACTCACAGTATAATGACTATTTTGAATTTATCTGAAAGACGAACCTTACTAATGCATAATGTGATAAGTTTTGTTTTGAATAATTTATTCTAGTTTTCGGGTAGATTTGGGGAAGAGGGATACAAAGTATAATTTACTAATGGTCCGCTCTTCAAAGGTTCGTGGGCCATGGATTGAAATCACCTGATTTAGAGGGTACATTCCAAAGTCATTGAAAAAAGAGGAAACGGACTCAGCTCAGGTATCCCACACAACCTCCAACTGCAAAAATTATAGACGCAATTCCTTACGGAAAAGTTTATTTATGTATATTTATTTATTATTTTTTTATTTATTTTAATTTTAATTTGTATTTTAGTTTTTTTTTTTAATTTTTAATTGTTTTTATTGTTTTTGAGTTTAATTTTTAGGAAGGACGGAAGGAAGCTTGCAGTTTAACGTGACCGTCAATCTCTAGATCATGAGCCACGGGACCTCCTTTTTACGTGGATTCCGAACCACTTCGAAAAATCTCACATGCATTGACCGGGAATCGAACCCGGTCCGCCTTGGTGAGAGGCATACAGCTTGACCGCTGAGCCACCACGCCCCCGAGTTTAATTTTTAGTTTTATTCAAAAAACTGGTGGTATCAAGACATTTACATACCGTACTGTATATCTCAATTTCTCTCCATAATGTCTCTTGTGTTCCCTGACTGCAACATTTAATTTCTTCTTGAAAACTTGTAAAATGTTAGGAAAAGTTTTTAAGACTTCTTCTGATAACTTATTCCATGTTTGAATACCCCTGTTTATAAAAGAACTAGCAACCCGACCCGGCTTCGTCCGGGAACAGTTATGAATGCATTACGTGATAAGCGCTTTTTTCTTCAATGCAAATGAACAACGACCAATATCCGTTTTACGTCTCCGCATTATGGGTTAAAATCACTGACTGGACTATTAATTATATTATCATGGTGATGCATGTACAACGAATTCTTGTCAGATGTAATTTAGGAATGGCGAGATGCATGAAACACAAATCCCCCTTCCGTCCAATCTTAACTTGACTGTGAATTTTGCGGAACGAAAAGTTCACAGGTGAAATGAAGAAAAGCCGAGTTGCACTTGCAGGGAAACTACAAACACAACCCCTCTTCTCTAAAGTTTTTAACTCAACACGACTCGACAGTTTGCTGCTGGCTGTATCTGGGGCAATAAGCTCGCCCGCTAGCTAAGCTGTAACTGGGGTGATAGACTCGCCCTTAGCTAGCTCGTAAACTGTCGTCTCAGTAGTTGATTGGACATGGTTAAAGGAAGAAATTCAAACGTAAAAACACTTATAGTGGGCGATGTATTGAAGATAGAGATATGCTCTTGCGGACTTTTTTGTAGAACTTTTCATGCTGAACAATTCTTATACTCATAGTATTTAGATATTTATAACTGTTTGCCCAGCGTAAGCATACAAAGTGGTCGGACGTCAGGTTTATTTTTTATTTTTTCGACTTTTGCACTGAAATCGTTACTGCTCGGCTTGCTTTGATCATAAATAAATTATTTTCTACATAAATCATCCTTGAGATATCCTTTACAGAAAGGTGAAAACCGCATCAAACTCCATCCAGTGGTTCTCGAGATTACCCGTGACATCCAAGAATCGGGGACTTGGTTTTATACTAAGTAGAGATAGCTAAGTTTTTTTTGTTTTTTTTTTTGAATGAAGGACCTAATTTTGTATTCGTGATCTCCCCTACGCATATAATCTGGCTCATGCATACTGTTTCGCAACTCATTCCAGGCCGGCTCTGTGTATGCTTTGTACATCTAAGTCCGTACGGAAGGAAACATTACTAAGTATGGTAATAAAATATGTCAGCAGATGATCAGTAAAATGATTTAGAACAAACAAATTGTGAAGGAATCAAATTCTAACAATACGCACACCTCTGTATAGTTGTCTGCAAACAGGAGTGCCAACAGTCCATACATCCTAATTCATGATGATGATGATTATTGTTGTTTTAAGGGGCCTAACATCAAGGTTATCGGCCCCTAATGATCTGGGTGATAGCGAAAATGATAATGAAACGAAAACCAGAACGAAAATTAAGTGAGACGGAAAATATTTACAAAAAGGAACTCAGATTGAAACAACTCACAAAATGTTCTTACAAAAGGGAATTTAGAACGAAAAGCTTCACAAAAGGAAAGGATTGAAAAATACCCACAAAATGAAGGCTAGGTTCAAAATACGTTCAAAATGCAAATGAGATAGAAATTACGTACAAAATGCAATTGAGGTTCAAAATACTTACAAAATGCAATTGAAGTTGAAAATGCTTACAAAATGTACGGTAGATTCAAACGACTCATGTGGATTGACAATACTTACAAAATACAATTTAGATTGAAAATACTTGACAAAATGTAATTTAGATTCAAAATACCCACAAAATGCAATTTAGATTCAAAATTCGTGCGAAATGCGGTTTTGGTTGAAAATACTTACAAAATGCAATTGAAATTCAAAATTCTCACTAAAAGGCCCGGCTACCTGCATTGAAAGACTTACCAAAAAGCAATTTAGATTGTCAATCTTTACAAAATGCAATTGAAGTTGAAAACAATCGCGAGATGTAATTTAGATCGAAAAAACTTACAAAATGCAACGTAGATTAAAAATACCTTAAAAAATAGCTAAAAGGGAATTTAGATACACGGGGAACCAAGTAACAAAAACAGTGCGGGAATCTTAAAGAGAAAGGAAATATAATGAAAAGAGGAGAGGAGAGGAGAGGAGAGGAGAGGAGAGGAGAGGAGAGGGACCGCCCCAAAGGTAGGGGACAAAAGGGGAAAACGGATCCAGCTCAGGACATCCTAATTCAACCAAACTGAAAGAAATTACGCTGTAGCCTAAATCACCATGTTCGTAGTTATACAGGACAAGTGGTAAGGTTACATTGTTAATACCGTAGAAGGAATCGCTGACTATTTAATATTTACCTACGAATTTCATAAAAGATCACAAAGGACGGCAGGATTCCTGGTTCGAATCTCGGCTGCGCTCATCTTTTCAAATTCTACTCCACTGAATATTACAACGTTCTGTACTTATCGAATTGCCAGGGAGCAAAATAAGCACTGATGGACGAAGCAAAGAGAATATAAAAAGTTGGTTATGACAGGTTATTAAAGCTTACATACCAAAGGCAAGGAAATCATATCTATAGAAGATATAATCTACTGAGGGAGGACGCGTGCCGCTTTAACATTTGGAAACTGTTTAAGAAAAATTATTGGTACATTTGTATTTAGTCTGGCAAATATAACTTCCGACTTGAAAGTTCATCGATCAGCTGGCGTCAACGCGCTGTTCACAACAGCTGGAGGAGATTTCCAGTAATCCTCGATTTAAATCGATCTATCGAATCAGTTTCTTTTGGTCGACAATTCGGCACTCCGTTCTTATAAGCACGCAGACTAGTGTTTGGAGGTGGGGTAGGTTGTTACTTTGTGTGTGTGGTTAGTTTTGAAGGATGAAGAAAATAAACTACAAGGTGCGTTCAAAAAGTAACGAGCCGGAGGCTGGAATACGCAAACCGGTAACGACATAGGCTAATCGTGGCGTGTGTAATGAGGTGTGGTTCCGACCAGAGCGTAGAAGGTCACAGCCCGTCACTAGAGGGCATGCGTGCTCATCACGTGACGATACAAAGCGAGCAGCAGCATGCATCAATCGTCCAACGCTGCCAGTCGCATTGCAAACAGTGACATGAAGGCGTCAACCGAAGAGCAAAGAGGTGTTGTTCGGTTTATGACAGCGGAAGGAGTAGGGGGAACGGACATTCATCGCCGAATGTCACAAGTGCACGGCAAACACTGCATGTCCCTTGCAAGGGTCAAGGCGTGGCACAAGCGCTTCAGGGAAGGACGGGTGTCGTTAGCCGATGATGCCCGGTCTGGGGCACCCCCCTACATTACCGATGACAACGTCCAGCTGGTGGATGCACTCATTACCCAGGACCGCCGAGTGACAGTGAACGCCATAGCCGCCGTGGTCGCTCCACGACAATGCACGACCTCATACGGCCAACACAGTCACGGTACTCCTGCAGAAATTCAAATGGCAGGTTTTCGTCCACCCTTTATACAGTCCAGACCTCTCTCCCTGTGATTACGTCATGTTTGGTCCCCTGAAAATGGCTCTGCGGGGCCAACGATTCACCTCGGACGCCGACGTCCAGCTGTACGTGCGGAACTGGTTCACATCGCAGCCCAGGGAATTTTATGAGACAGCCATTCACCGCCTCGTGTCACAATGGGACAAGTGCCTCAACAGCCAGGGCCAATACTTCTAACATACAGGTGCTGGTTTCTGTAATTATGCCTCGGCCCGTTACTTTTTGAACGCACCTTAACATCCACAATGACATCGGAAAAAGCTGAAAGTTAATGATTCGAACTCAAGCAATAACCGGACTTTGTAAATTGTCGAAAATTTCAAGATTGTAATGTTTTGTCGACTACAACTGAAAGTACCCCTTATTTTACCCCTTATTATTTTAGAGAAAAAAAAAAGCACTGGATTTACGTATTAGAAAGTTAGTTTTGAAAGTCTTTATCTGTAGCGTGGTGCTCTATGGAAGTGAAACTTTGGCGGTTGGTACAGCAGAGAAGAAGAGAATAGAAGGATTTGAAATGTGGTGTTACAGGTGAATTATGAAGATCCGCTGGGTAGTTGGGGAGGGAGATGGTTCTGGCGAGTGCAAATGAAGAAGAGAGATAGGTTGGTAAAGCATATACTAAGGCCCCCAGAAATAGCAAGCTTCAAAGGAAAGTTGTAAAACAAGAACTGTAGGGGTTGACCAAGGTTAGAATATGATTAACACATTGCCTTGGATGTGAGGTGAGGTGTGGTAGAGATGAGCGGACAGGGAATGCTGCATCAAGCCAGTCTAAGGAATGAAGACATATTGTTATTTAAAGTCCCCTCTGTGACAGAAACTTCCTGAAACCACATGAACATTTCGACTGCTGCCTAGTGATTTTATTGAAGATATGTTGTTAGCACTGTTTGGTTTCAGCATGCTACTGAGAGGGATATAGGTCTAGTTGCATCACGACCTTGGCCGCGGGTCAGAAGGTGGGCGTAGCAAGATGTGGGACATCGCTACTTAGTGACTGACTTACGTAATATCCAGTGCTTCCCGCAATAACTTGCTGAGAATTTGAGGCCGTGATCCATTAATAGGTGCAAAACAGCATTGACTATCCTGTAAGGATTGTGCTTTCCCGTTACAGTTGGCGACATTGATTGTCTAATACAGTACCGGTCAAAAGTTTAGGACCACATAAGGAAATCATGATGTCACCTAAAACCTAATCTTGTGGCAATAGATCTCGGCGGTTTTTTCTTTTACTGAGCTCTTACATCTGGTAGAATTCGTATATACGTCCTGAGTTCGTTCAATTGGGCCAAGTATTGTAGAAGTTATGATTTTTTAACTGTTGGAAAATCACACCAAAAATCACCAATTTCAGAAGTATAATGTATTGTATATTCCAACTGGTTGCACCAATTTTCCTTTTTAGATTTTTTTTGTACGTATCTTCAATCTAATTTGCAATTTGTAAGAATTTTGAATTTCAATTGCATTTTGTACGTATTTTGAACCTAAACTACTTTTTCGTGCGTATTTTTCAATCTCTTCCTTTTGTGAGTATTTTCCTTGTAAATTACCTTTTGTTAGTATTTCCGCTCTACATTTTGTGAGTCATTTCAATCTGAGTTCCATTTTGTAAGTATTTTCCGTCTCACTTAATTTTCGTTCAGGTTACCATTTCATTGTCATTTTCGCTATCACCCAGACCATTAGGGGCCGATAACCTAGATGTTAGGCCCCTTAAAACAACAATTATCATCACGTTAAGACTGCGCATTGCGAAGGGCTAGCAGATGGCTAGGTTGTCAACTATCAATTTCTGACTGCAGCTACCGACTGCGCATTGTGGATCAGCCTTTACCGTTCGGAGTTCTTGTGTGAACGGGCAGTGTTGTATAACGACAATCTCGGGACGATGTATCGCAGCTGTCTCTAGGTGTGTACTGCTCTTAAGCCGCGTTTACACCAAATGTTGCCAACTTTCGTTGACAACATGTCGGCAACAAATGCTGGCAACAATGTTGGCGAATATCGAGAATGGTAAGATTTGTTGACAACAATTTAGCTCATTTTTTGCGCGTTTCGCCAGTTGCATTCCGCATTCCGAGATGTCAACAGTAGAGGAACTCGCAGCGATAGCAGCAGCGTGGGTAGGTAAGAAGAGAAGGCCGAAGGGAATCTGGGTAAGGCCTCTCTTTCGGCAACGGCAATCCCAGCTTCCTTGGTTTTTCGTGCGGCTGTTTTATCCTTTAACACGTCATCACACGCCCCACGACAATTTGCTCACATAGGTACAGTTTAAAAGTGAAAAATACAATCCTAAAACTTGAAAATCATCTTTAGAAACAAAATGTACTTACTATAAAATGCTATTTAGATTTTTAAATCAATATAAGTACTATGAAGTATTTTACAAACGCGAGAGCACGCTATGTCAGCAAACTGCCGCAATTCTAAGGCTGTGATGTGACGTCAAAGCACGCCCCGTTAGCAAATTGCCGCAAAGTTTATAATTGGTCATTTTCTAATAAATTCCATTATTTTAACACAATACCGAGGAGTGCGTCAGGCCTCGGCAGCCGGCACAGTTCATATCCTCGCCGCTAGATGGGGGCTTCATTCATTCCATTCCTGACCCGGTCGGAGACTGGAAGCAGGCTGTGGATTTTAATTTTCATTTCATTTTAACACAATACCATTGTCATTACACGATATGTATTACAAGTAACAAATGACTTCTTGCAGTAAAACTGTTAATACTTAAGATATAGAGTAATGGAATGCAAATTCAAGCCAACGACACTGATGGTGAGGTTTTTGCTGAGGGCCTACTGAGAGGTTCAGTGCCTCTTCATTGGATGAAGGGGGGTGTTGATCGACACCATCTTCACACGGCTGCAATATTTCTTCTGTAACACTCTCCTCTGAGTCACTAACAACGTGCCCTAAAATGTCTCTTTCATCAACGTCACTGTAATCAGAATTGTCTTCACCTAATTCAATTGAATTACATTCTGGAACACTGTCCACTAAATCTCTCACTGTAGCTTGTTATACTTCGTACGGATCCATTTCCAGTTATAGCACAAACAAGAAAACACAAATATTGCAACTCCTTCATATTAAATATACGCGAGAACACGCGCGTTAGCAAACTGCTCACACAATGTGACACCACCAACACAAGTGTGAACTGACGTCGACAGCACTCAGTGACAACCCGGTTTAGGCCACAGTCGTTATACATAGATATGGGGTGAGGAATACCTGACTACCCTCTACTTCCTGGAAACAAATAAGGAAAATATTTGCATTATTGTTCAAACGCGGCAAACTGCCGTGGGGGCGTGTGATGACGTGTTAAAAACTGCATGGCGTTAAAATAATGCCACTTGCCGTTGTACTCTTCAGCCCCCGAACCACTTTTCTTCTTCTTAAGCACCCTTTGGAACTGTGCGACTAAAGATCTAACTTCTGCTTGATCTTCAGAATTGGTGGTTTTCAATTCCCGCGAAACATCATCCCAGGCATTGTTCTTGAGGTTTTTGTTTTTAAAGTCTGGGTCCATCGGGTTCCAGAGAACTGGTTGCTCACGATAGAGCTCGATCAAATTTAGGACATTATCCCGCGGCCAATCAAAATCACGTAAAAGTTGTCCATATTGACTTGCACTTCGACAGTTCGACACCACAAACAGAAGTCCAGTACTACCAGCAACAGCCGTGAAGCCGCGTCGGCCAACCAAGTGCGCAGGACAGTTGAAGGGGAATTGTTGCCAACATTCAGTGCCGGATTAAGGTAAAATGAGGCCCAAGTCCCTCAGATTTTTGGGGCCCCTTTATTTTTTTCAAATATTTTTTGTACATTTAATAACGCATATAAAGCCTCCGTGGCTTAGGCGGCAGCACGCCGGCCTCTCACCGCTGGGTCCCTGGTTCAAATCCCGGTCACTCCATGTGAGATCTGTGCTGGACAAAACGGAGGCAGACAGGTTTTTCTCCGGGTACTCCGGTTTTCCCTGTCACAATTTCATTCCAGCAACACTCTCCACTATCATTTCATTTCATCTGTCATTCATTTAATCATTGCCCCAGAGGAGTGCGTCAGGCTTCGGCAGCCGGCACAGTTCATATCCTCGCCGCTAGATGGGGGCTTCATTCATTCCATTCCTGACCCGGTCGGAGACTGGAAGCAGGCTGTGGATTTTCATTTTTCAATAACGCATATACAAGTGTTTTTTTTTCTCAAGATGAATAATACACTTTTTATTAAATCATATATACACAGGCTATATACATTCATTTCAATTGAAACGATCATCGTTATTTGAAAATATTTCAGATGATTTGATGAACAATTTAACAAATCATACAATTTTTACTTCTGTAAAATGTAATAGATGTTTTTCTGGTTTTTTTTTTTCGTTCAATGAAATCTTCTACAATGTCATCAAAATCAATTTCCCGTAGAACATCTGACTCGATATACACACATCAAAAAAAGTTTTGCATCACCTCGGTTCCCAGATCTCCGGCATATAGACGTTGACTGTGTATATTGTATCCAAGATACAGTCCCTTTGACTGTTCATAGATGTCTCTAAAACTGCTCAAAGATGTAAACAACCATGCATGAGCAGGGCCTATTAGACGGAGGGGGTACGACAGCCGATCAGTTCCAGTCATTCCACCAGGACGAAGGTACGCTGCTCATGTTGTCTGTAGTTCTACCATGCCTAGAAGGTCAATACCGCAGTTCGATGGCGTCCGCATTGTTACTTTGTGTCAAGAAGGGCTCTCAACAAGGGAAGTTTCCAGGCGTCTCAGAGTGAACCAAAGCGATGTTGTTCGGACATGGAGGAGGTACAGAGATATAGGAACTGTCGATGACAGGCCTCGCTCAGGCCGCCCAAGGGCTACTACTGTAGTGGATGACCGCTACTTACGGATTGCCGCTCGGAGGAACCCTGACAGCAATGCCACCATGTTGAATAATGCGTTTCGTTCAGCCACAGGACGTCGTGTTTCAACTCAAACTGTGCGCAATAGGCTGCATGATGCGCAACTTCACTCCCGACGTCCATGGCGAGGTCCAGCTTTGCAACCCCGACACCATGCAGCGCGGTACAGATGGGCCCAACAACATGCTGAATGGACCCCACGGAATTGGCATCACGTTCTCTTCACCGATGAGTGTCGCATATGCCTTCAACCAGACAATCGTCGGAGACGTGTTTGGAGGCACCCTGGTCAGGCTGAACGTCTTAGACACACTGTCCAGCGAGTGCAGCAAGGTGGTGGTTCCCTGATGTTTTGGGGTGGCATTATGTGGGGCCGACGTACGCCACTGGTGGTCATGGAAGACTCCGAAACGGCTTTACGATACCTGAATGACATCCTCCGACCCATAGTGCAACCATATCGGCAGAATATTGGAGAGGCATTTGTCTTCATGGACGACAATTCTCGACCTCATCGTGCACATCTTGTGAATGCGTTCCTTCAAGATAACGACATCGCTCGACTACAGTGGCCAGCATGTTCGCCAGACATGAACCCTATCGAACATGCCTGGGATATGTTGAAAAGGGCTGTTTATGGACGTCTTGACCCACCAACCACTCTGAGAGATTTACGCCGAATTGTCGTTGAGGAGTGGGACAATTTGGACCAACAGTGTCTTGATGAACTTGTGGATAGTATGCCACGGCGAATACAGGCATGCATCAATGCAAGAGGACGTGCTACTGGGTATTAGAGGTAGTGGTGTGTACTGCAATCTGGACCACAAATGCTGAAAGTCTAGCTGTATGATGGTACAACATGCAATGTGTGGGTCTCATGAGCAATAAAACGAGCTGAAATGTTGTTTGTGATGATCTCTATTCCCTTTGTATTTAACGGTTCCGGAACTCTTGGAACCGAGGTGATGCAAAACTTTTTTTGATGTGTGTACATTGAACTTAGCATGTCTAATCGTTCTTGTGCCATGATACATCTTTCCGCACTTTTGACCCGTTTCAATTTTGAAAACGAGCGCTCCGCAGAACAATTCGTTATCATGAGGGTCAGGAAAATGCGAAAAGCAATTTCAACGTTCGGAAAAACAGACTCAAGCTTGTCTCGAATAAGAATTTCGTAAAGTTCAGAATGAGTGAACTCGGTTTTTAAAGGATATTGTAACTTAATATAATGCTGGAACTATCTCAGTTCTGGATAACATTTTTCTAAATCTTTGGAATAAAATTTTGAGGGCCTTAGGCCTGGGCCTAGTCGATAATCCAGCACTGCCAACATTGCTGCGGGTCACTTTAAGTCCCGTCAACATTGTTACCAACAAATGTTAAGAACACCCTTTGATCTTTACCGACTGCTGGTGGGTAATGTTGCCAACACTTTTTCAGTGTTGACAGCATTGTTGGCAGCAATGTTGACAAAAAGATTGTACGATTTTTGTAAATGTTGTGAACATTTGTTGGCAACACTGTTGTCAACTCCGGTGTAAACGCGGCTGGTTGAAGTACTGTAGCTCATGAGTGTGACCTCGACCTGCTCAGTGATAGCAGAGATACCTACGCACATCACGACATGCCCACAAATAGCAAACGAGATATCATTTCTTGGAAGCGATGCATGCTTGAATGTTAAACTATGGCTCGCCTCCGCAACACTGAAGTCTGGCGTCATCAGTGACTAGCAACGCTTTATTATGCCCGAACAGCGTAATACTAGCTTTTAAAACAGCAATAATACTAAATCGTGGCGTACTGGGAGGTTCAAGTTTGATTCCCAGCTATGCCAAGAAATGTAATTTTCGTCTAAGGGCTGGAACGACTCCCAACTCGGCAATCCTAACACCAGTTACGAATGCACACAATATTACAGTCAACACGGTCTTCAAACAGTTTCCACACACACACACACACACACACACACACACACCAAAGTACACGAAGATACATAATAACGATGTCGCAAAGCTCCTAAATTAATCAACAACGTACTGCGATGGAGAGCTGCAGGAAGTCTCGATATCAGTGGTTCAAATCCCTACACTGATAATAGCCTTCCTGCTTGTGCGTTTCCCTTTTTTCAAACTTCCTCCAGGCAAATGCTTGGATTGTACAGATCTGTTGAAATTCTTCTTCTTATAAAGTCTTCCTTCATCCAGCAGAGCATTGGCAACGGCAACTTAACGTGGCGAAATGTCTCGTCTTTCAAGACTTCAGAGAAGAGAATATGTGTTTGGAGTTTCGCTGTTCACCTCGGATTTTCTGATTTGTGTCTGGGATTTGCCGTTTGTGCGCTTTTTAAGCTTACGAAGGGTAAACAGTTAGAGATACCGGGCGAAGCCGGGGCAGGTTACTAGTAGGCCTATATATAAATTATATAATATCATTAAAATATTTTTTTGAAATGTTCTTAAAAATGTAGAATTGTTAAAAAAGAAGAAATCAGATCTGTTACATTCTTTTACAATTATTTATTTATTATTTTTGTTGCTTTATTTATTTATCTATTTATTTTTGCATTATTTCTGATTTTCATCCATTAATTTTTAATTTATACAATTATTTATTATTTTTTGTTATCAGTTTTTTTACATTTGTTTATTTTTTTGGGTTTTTCAATTTTCTACATTGTTTGTTCTTTTTCGAAAGTCATTCTTCTTATCTAAGCCTCCGTGGCTTAGGCGGCAGCACGCCGGCCTCTCACCGCTGGGTCCGTGGTTCAAATCCCGGTCACTCCATGTGAGATATGTGCTGGACAAAACGGAGGCAGACAGGTTTTTCTCCGGGTACTCCGGTTTTCCCTGTCACAATTTCATTCCAGCAACACTCTCCACTATCATTTCATTTCATCTGTCATTCATTTCATCATTGCCCCAGAGGAGTGCGTCAGGCCTCGGCAGCCGGCACAGTTCATATCCTCGCCGCTAGATGGGGGCTTCATTCATTCCATTCCTGACCCGGTCGGAGACTGGAAGCAGGCTGTGGATATTCATTTTTCATTCTTCTGATCTACCGTTGTGAATTTTGTTGATTTTTGTAAATGGGTGGATTTACCTAATTTTAGGGTGCTGAATACACTGGCAAAGTCAATTTTTCTCTATGACGTCACATTTCTGATATACTCGTTGGTTTGTGCCTTTGGGACAGCCTTGACACCAAGAACCACTATACAGTCAAGGAATGGCCTTCTTACGATCGAACACCGTTACCAAAGCCATTGGAACCCTTCGATGATGGGCAACTACTGCTTCTTTATTATTAAAGGAAATGCGCATAAACACGCATAGTAGTACATACATAAATAGAATTGTCAATTTGAATTACTGTATTCCTTTAAGGATTTCAATCGCTTTTGGCATGCAAGTATACCAGGTGTCTTAGTTCTTGATTCGGTTTAGTCCATGCCCTGTCGATCATTGCTTCTGTACTATAGAACTCAGGCCATGTGTCTTCTTCCTCTCTGCCATAACGTGGATCCATTGTGGAGTCGATGGAAGGGCCATTTTCAATCTTAGGTCTTCCAGAAGGAAAGATTCTCTGGCTAGAGTATATGCAAGTCGGGAGGGCGCGTATTTTGAGATTCCGAGGGTTGCCTTCAGAAATCTCGCTTTTATATTCTATATTGATCTTATGTCTTTAAGACTTAGCTTATCCCAGATTAACCCTAGTCCATAGGTGAGTATTGGGATTATTTTCGCTTCAAACAGGAATAAAGCAGTTTCAAGTGACAGCGCAGTGACGTCCTTGATGGTGTATATGGCTCTAATTGCTGCTGATGTTCTGTCTTGAATGTGTATTCTGAAGGATCTCGGAGATGTGATTCCTAGGTACTTGAAGAAATTCACTACTGCTGGGGTCATGTTAGTGAGAGTGATGCAACGGCAAACAAAAGAAGAGCTGCGCAGTCCCATTTTTCAAAAACCTAAGACTATTAAAGGTGAAAATTTCTTCCGAACTAATTTGGACATTTTATTGGTGTCATGCCCATATAAACATACAAAATGGTATTGATTTCAAACTTTCGGAATGTGTATTTTTGTTTGTCTTAAACCGCGAGGAGTGGCGCAAGGGTATTTTTGACCCGAGGTTTAACTAATGCATTATATTTTTTGTTTTGGTCAGCCCTTATTTCCTATCGCTTACTGTACCTTCCTTTCTAGCCTTGAACTTTGCCCTGTAAAAGAAACATGTCCATAGCTTTTGGAACTCTCAAGTTATTTCTATATTATTTACGGTCGGGTCAGATTTACCCATGGCGCCAGTCCTCGAGTGACAATTTTCGGCTTACGTTAGTGGGGACAATCTGTCAAAAATAAGGGGGGAAATGTACCTATTTTGGTGCAGTATAATCACATAGCTCACGTTCTTGTTGATCCATGTTTAGGGTCTAGGGACACCTTGGTTATCAGATCCTTTGTTCAAAAAAACCGAGATGACTCTTTACCGCCACTGTCAAGGTCTATTATACAGTTACGAAAATTCCTGTCATTTCTCTGCATGTTAAATTTGAAAGAAAAAAATATATAAATAAACCTCATTTGGTATTGGGAATAGTTCATAGGAAGACACCAGGTGTAAAATTACTTCATTAAAATCTGTACAACTACGACAAAAAGGGAGCGACACACTATGGGTCAAAATGACCCGGCGCCAGTCCTCGTGTTATATTTTTCTCGCCACTTCTCAAGGGTTGATTGTGCCAATTTTGTGCCAATTTTCACCATTACCGTTTTAGATTCTGCTTGATTCTCGAAAATGTGACGTCATAGAGAAAAAAGTGACAGTCAGTCTGAAAGACTAGACTTTGTATCATTTTAAATGCTACAAATGCTGAAAAATGCTAGAAAGGCTGGAGGCTTCTCACTTCGATCGAAGCCAAAGACTCTTGACATGTTAGAACATTATCTGCATAATACTTATCTTGCTTTATAATACTTTACCTTGTTTCAAATTACTCGCGAACGGCAAGTGCAAACCAAGGGCAAAGCAAGGTCAAGCACGCGGGATTCCGTCACGCTCACCAGAGCGCGCGGGGACGTGCCCCTTCAATCCAGTCTAAAAACACTTATAGTGGGCGATGTATTGAAGATAGAGATATGCTCTCGCGGACTTTTTTGTAGAACTTTTCATGCTGATCAATTCTTACGCTCATAGTATATTGATATGTTTCACGGTTTGCCCAGCATAAGCTTAAGAAGCGCACGGACGCCAAGTTTGTTTTCGACTTTCTCACTGAAATCGTTACTGCTTGGCTTCCTTTGATCATGCATAAATTATTTTCTACAGAATCTTTCCTCGAGATATCCTTTACAGAATGGTGAAAACCGCATCAAAATCCATCCAGTGGTTCTCGAGATTACCCGTGACATCCAAGAATCGGGGATTTTTGTCTTATACTAACGAAGTAGAGCTTGTCGGGGAACACATGCACCAAGCGGTACTATGACGTCACACACCTCAGTGCATCTGGGTACATTTCGTCCCTTCACCGTAACGTAACGCCAGACCCAGCGTAACGACCAAGTCGACAAGATCATTTGAAATGATAAAAACAGATTTTACCAGTGTATTCAGCACCCCAAATTACAAACCAGATGCAGAACATTTGTTGACTAGTGGAATCACTCAGTCGAATGTAGGTGGCAGGTCGGTCGCGACAAATTGGTGGACGCAAGGGTGATGGATTTCATAATGTATTGAATGTTGTTGGCAATTCTCGTTGATGGACAGGCAATATTAGATACCAAACACACAATTATGTGGGGGAAACAAAAGATTTTATGAGACTTGAAGCTTTATGCTTACAAATTAGTAATTTGAAAGGGGTACCTCATCTGAGTTAAAATGAAATTCAGTCACCATTTGCCGACAAAGAAATAATTTGTTCCGGAATATGTAATAAGCGTGTAGTCGGTACATTGCTTTGCATACTTCAACAAGTAGATGGATTTGGATTTAAATTTGGAAGATATAGCCTAATATTGTCCAAGACGATGAGTCAATGACTGTAGCCTACAAGTTGATTATATATTTTTTTAAAATTTCTAACAGGTACCTGATTATAAACATAAAAGTCCTGAGCTTCACAGATTTCAAGCAGCAATGGGGCAAGTTAAAGAAAGACAACCATGTGTACTGTACGACTACGATAAAGCGAACCCTAAAAGTAAATTTTGCCACATGGGAAGAAGAGCTGTCAAATCAATCCTGCTATGTCGCCTAGTTTATATTGCAAGGGAGAATGTGGGTTATTGTAAAAAAATCATTAGTATTGATTAATATATAATTCTCCTTTGTAAAATACCAGCAGCATGCGATTGTATACTTCGAAATCGGCTTTGCGACGCGAAGTAATCTACTCCATTCCGTCTGTAAAGCTTTCTTTTTGTGGAAGCAGAGCATTGGTATGACAATTGTTGAATTCGAAGAGCACAGCGGAACTGAGCAATTATATCACTCATCTCTTAGCCTCCATTATTATGAAAATAACTGAAAAGCGAGAGAAGAGCACACCCATCACATGTTATAGCATCTGATTGTAAAAGATTCCATCACCCTTACACTAGTTCCAGATAACGGCAGCTCTGACGCTTGAGTTCGCGAATAGTAACCACTACACAGAGATTGTAAGTTGGCACCATTGACGGGAATTGCGATATGGTATCGAAGCTAACCGGTCTGACGAACCCACGCGCGCGAATACCACAACTTGCAGGCATTTCCGGCGAGAAGTTCTTGGCGGTGTAAGTGGGGTATTCTCATCATTGTTAAAAATAACCTTCCTTTTATGGGCGGTATTAACAATTAGGGTGCAGGGCGTGTTGGTCCACGCCCGCCCGGCTTTCGCGTAATGAAGGTGGAGAGGGGGGTATAGCGCCTGCGTGGTGGCGCAGCGGTCAAGCTGTTTGCCTCTCACCAAGGTGGACTGGGTTCGATTCCCGGTCAATGCATGTGAGATTTTCCAAGTGAATTGCCATGTCCTGTGGTTCGGATTCCACGTAAAAAGGAGGTCCCGTGGCTCATGATCGCGAGATTAACGGTCACGTTAAATTACAAGCTTCCTTTTTTTCAATGAGTAAGATGCCTTTCCAGTCCCAGAACACTGTGCACATCATTTTCCGAGGTGTCAAGATTTGTTTCGGCTTAACCTTTGCTGGGGATGAAGTGTGCCTCCATTCCATTGATTGCCGCTTACTTTCAGGGGTGTCGTAAGAAACCCAAATTTCATCTCCTGTGACTATCTGTGTCAGAAATTCTTCGCCGCCTTCATTGTAACGGGTCAAAAACTGAAGTGCACTACCCATCCGTTTTGTTTTGTTTTGCTCCGTAAGAATCTTTGGTACCCAACGTCGGCAAAGTTTACGAAAGTTCCGTTTTTCGGTAACAATTTCATGAATTAGTCCTCGTGAGATTTGGGGAAATTCCATAGCGAGAGCACTAATTGTAAACCTGCGGTTTTCCCGGATCTTGTCATCAATCGCGTGCAGGGCCGTCGCGGCGTCAGTAGGCATGAGCTCGGGGAGGGGAGTAGTAAATTCAAATTTTAGCCTATGTGGCTGTGTTGTATGGATAGTGATGTTTTAAAAGAAATTACAATTTTAGGCTAGTTAAAAACTCATTTTATTACATTTCTAGTTTCTAAACAAACCTCAACAAATAGGATAAGCATAAAATTGGATACCGTACATGAAGCACATGATCAGATAAAAGCAACAAGCAATATCAATGGAAACTTGATATAATGAGCTAACACAGGTGATTTTTTTGGCATATCCCCCAGGGGCTCACATCTAGTGGGACGTGAGTTGGCGACCACGGGACCCCAGCTGAGTCCGGCATTGCTTCCACTTACTTGTGCCGGGCTCCTCTCCGTCTTCTTTCCTGTCGACCTCCCTTGGTCGACTCTTGTTCTTTTCCGACCCCGACGGTATTAGGGTATCCGAAGCCTAGGGAGTTTTTCACTTTCCCGCCTTAATTGGCCCTTGTCTCATATTTACTGATCCCTCCTTCTTCGAGGCGTCAGACCTCTTGTTTTCTTTTCATTATACAGTATTTCCTTTTTTGTTTTAGATTCCCGTACTGTTTTTGTTAATTGGCCCCCGTGTTATCTGCGAATTTTTTGAATCTACATTACATTCTGTGGGTATTTTCAATCTAAGTTGCATTTTGTGATTCTTTCGATCTAAATTGCATGTTTCGAGTATTTTCAACCTCAATTGCATTTTGTAGGGATTGACAATCAAAATTGCTTTTTAGTAAGTCTTTCAATGTAGGATCAGGACATTTTAGTGAGTATTTTGAATTTCAATTGCATTTTCAACCAAAACCGCATTTTGCAAGCATTTTCAATCTAAATTGCATTTTGTATGTTGGACATTTTATATGTATTGAACCCTTATTGATCTTCGATAAATAAGTATTCATATTTATTATTATTATTACTACGGCCCAGGCAGCACATAAGGAAGTCGACTTGGATATTAGGGAGGCCAGCATTTCGCAATGATTGCAACAGAAGCTGAGTTGGTAGCTATTCCTGGGGGACGGCCAGAATTAGTCGAGTTCAAGGCCAAATTGTGCAACTACTGTACCAAAATTGGAGACATAAAGGAAGAATCACGAGGTCCTCTCAACGAACATACGATTGAATCAGCCAATCGCAAGAGACCAAGCTGTGACCACGAGGTGGACGGCGTCAGTAGTAAAAAGCGCGCGGAAGTGTGTATCTAAGGAACCGCCGAACGGATTAATCTCCGCTCGAGTAATTTGAGACGTTGGATTTATTTGGAGAAGAATGACACTAGCCCCATCTTTGTGAGACAAAAACTCTGGAAGTTTTTATCCGACTCCGCCCCACTCCTCCGCCCTTGTCAGTTTCTCATAAATAGTTTGGCCTGACGCCAATCTAAGTCTTATTGTGTGGAGCCTTCAGAGGCATACTCCACGCCAGTTTGAAGTGTGATTTTTGACGCTCGAATTTATCTAATTCTATTCTTGTGGAGCCTTCAGAGGCATACTCCACGCCAGTTTGAAGTGTGATTTTGACGCTCGAATTAATCTAAGTCTATTCTTGTGGAGCCTTCAGAGGCATACTCCACGCCAGTTTGAAGTGTGATTTTTGACGCTCGAATTTATCTAAGTACTATTCTTGTGGAGCCTTCAGAGGCATACTCCACGCCAGTTTGTTGTGTGATTTTTGACGCTCGAATTTATCGGAGTAACTATTCTTGTGGAGCCTTCAGAGGCATACTCCACGCCAGTTCGAAATGTGATTTTTACGCTCTAAAATCAGTGAAGCTAATTTATTTTCTGAGCTCTGGGGAGCTAAAGTCGTAGCGTTTGCAGTATCGAATTTAAAAGCTATAATACATTTTGTTCTAAAATCAACTAAATTGTGTGATCTAAATATTTCACGCCAGCGCGTGATAAACTGTAACATTCTTTTAAAGACGACGAGTTCAACTTTAAGGGGGAAGTATCGTATCACCCTAATTAGCGCTTACCAGAACCGAAGTCCAAGACGGGACGGAAATGCCGGACGAGATAGCGACTGCTGGTGTAGCCAGGATTTTGAACTTGTTAACGAGCCAGTGGCGCGGACTCGAGATGTATATTATGTATAAATTGTGTGTATTGTATGTGTTTTTATAGTGCGTATGTGCGATATAATTAGGGCCAGTCTTCGCTATTAATCGCAGTAGGACAATTGTGGGTGAACTGAGTAGCCTGCAAGCGATTATAGATAGGCAAATATTTAACATTGAACTTTTCTGCCAAGGAGTCGAGACCAAGATGATCAGCACGTGGTTTGAAGTTGGGATGAGCTTCAAGAAATCAACGCAGACGACTACTATGGAGTGCTAAATTGTCCATAGGGCAATGGTTTGAGGAGGATGTCCTTAGTCCTACATGCAGAAGCGGTGATGTACTAAAATTGGATTATTTCAATTATGTAGTTAGATTTGGCCGGGGAACTTTGTATATAGTCATGTTTTTCTTTTTTGTTTTATAGCTGTTTTTTCTTGTACCGACACTATATGTTTAAATGTCCGTTGGCGCGTGGCCAATGTGTTTGTTGATATTTTGATTTTTTTTTCTTGAGTCATGTGTAATGTACGCGGCGTGCGTGCGTGATTTTTATCCTTGCAATTGCGGAACCCGTTACATTCGATAAATGGTGCTTTATTAACGTTAATATTTGAAATAGGAATGGGAGGAAATGATTGTAAAACATTTTGCTGAACAGGTTATTATTCATGTTAGGGTAGCCGAGTGCACCAACTTAAAAGTAATTGTAGAACACCTTCGTTCTAATTTTGATAGATTTTTCTTGAGTCCTTTTCAGGTGACTAGTCACGGCATAGAACGATGGCGCCAGCATGTGGATATTATTTGTGTCTTTTATTTCAGGGTCTGTCACAACCCATACGTGTGATTAAGTGTGTGTTGATTCTACGTGAGGAGGGGGTAGTGGTCCTACCGCCCTTATATATTTTGCTGCTGTTGTATTTTAGATGGAAAGACAGAGTGCTCTTGGGAGACTGCTGATTCTTGTCCATATGTTTTTCTGACACACACGTATTATTGTGCTTTGGGGCACATTTTCTTCGAGGTTCGACCCCATGCTCTGGGAGGTCGAGGTTATTGACACGTGGGTTGACAGACATGCAGAGTTCCACAAACCGCCCGTTTTGCCTGTGACTTATTTTGATAGGCAGTCCTTTTGTCCGACTGAACCCTGTAAGCTTTCATGCAGCAAACCTGTTCATTGTGATGGCTAATTTTAAGCCATAATTAATTGGGGAGTTCGCCATGTGTGTAACGGATTGTTGTACCTTGTATGGATAAGAATATTGTGATTAACGTAAATGTTGGCGGTTTGCCTATTGCTTTGTTGATGACTCGATTTCATGTAATTTTGTTTGTCACACCCGTGTGGTGTAGTGGTAGAGTATTTGTAAATTTTGACAGCGGTCATTTGAGTATTTTTCTATTGGTCACGTGTTAATGTACTTGTGTTGATTTGTGTGAGAAGTCCTAAGTTTTAGGCAGTAAATGTTGCTACGGCAATTCAAGTCCAATTTCACGCGGAAATTTTGTGTTTGTTTATAGTAGATTTAGGAAGTGTCGGTTTAATGTAAGTAGTGTCGTTGTGTTCCCTCGTGTCGGTCTAGCTCTAGGAAATGCGGATTCGTTGTCTGAAGGGTCATTCTGGATGATAACGAATCACGCATTCAAAGTACACATCGTGGTGCATGTAGAACGGCGTACGCACTTATATGGTCACTTTTTGTATCTTTTATTTAAGGACATTTGGTCCAGGTAATTAATCTCTCCAGAGATATCGCCTAAGTTTTTGGCATTTTTATTAAGCGGGAGTCAGTTGGGAGTTTTTGTTGTTAATTGTTTATGTGTAAATATGGTGATTTGTTATTAAATTCAGTTGTTTTTTAACCCTGGCTTCACTCTTTCCTGCATGTTATTTTGTTATATGTTACCCTGCAAGTTAATGAAGCGCCCTGACAGCAACTTACGAATATGACCTGTTACGCCCCGAATCTGAGTCTCATATGCTTCTTTGCAAGGGTTCATAAAACAAAAATGGCTGCCCAAGTGGGGATTGTTGTTGTTGTTGCTTCGCTGATCTCATATTTATTTCGTTGAGAAATGATGCCAGGTCAAGCGGACATGTAAATTCAGTAAATGGAGGCGATGTTGTACCGCCATGTGCATTAGTAAAATCACTGAGTTCCTAAAGTTAGAAATATTGAACAAGGTTAGAATTTGATTTGGTATTTGTTATAAACTTGTTCTGGCGCCCACATTAAAATTAGAAATTTGCATTATTAATGAACTCAGTCAAAGCAGGAAGATGTTGCCTTATATCTGACATTTAATTGACTTCGGTTAATTGGTGTTTCGTAAATTCTGTTGATTAGGAATTTAAAAGCAGATCACTAGGGGTTATTTTGTTGTTTGGGAATAAGTGTCATTGTATTCAGTAAATTTTGTTACTGAAATTTTCATTAAATTAGAGCCAGTAATATTTAAATGTGTGACATGTATGTGCGTATAGGGCTGAAACCTTAGCCCATAACCCTGTTTTTCTCTGAATATATTTTGTGTGTGATATGGCGAGTGTTGATGAGATATAGGCATTGTTAGAACAGATGTCGATCCAAATGTCCGCGAAAACGGAAGAACAATTAGTGCAGATGTCCGTAAAGACGGAAGAACAATTAAAAGAACAATTAGAAGCTCAGCGTGAGCATAGTGAAAAACAATTACTTGATATGAGCGGTAACATTTCGGTCCAGTTAGAAGTCCAGAAATTAGACACTGACAAACAATTCAATGAACTAAACCACAAATTGTCACAACAGGCGGTAACACAAACCGAACAGTTAGGAAAAATCACGAATGATATTAATCAGAGCGTTCAAAAAGTAGAGAAACTGGCAGGCGAGGTTGCGGAAAACAACATCAAACAGTTAGGCGAAATGAAGAAATTGGAGGCGAAACTTGATAACAAATTAGTACAATTTGACGAGATGGTGGCAGATAAACTCAAGCAGATAGAGGCAGCATGTGTCAGTAACACCGCGGGAGTGAAGAAAACCCAAGAGAAACTACAGCAGCAAATTAATTCGGTAGATAACAACGTGCTGGAATTAATAAAGGAAATAGATAAAGTCGAAGTTAAGGCTGAAACCGAGCGGATACACTTGCGGGAAAACTTAGAGGAGCAATTAGGCAGAACACAAGAGATCATAAGAAAAGAGATGGAAGGCCAGCTAATAAACACACAAGAGGTCATAAGACAAGAAGTAGGGGAGCAGCTCGTCAAAACTCAGGATAATTTGGAAGAACAACTAGTGAAAACGCAGGAACGGATACGTGAAGAGCTAGAGAAAAATCAGGAGAGGAACGAGGAGAAAATAAATAGCTTAAAAAGTAGGATCCGGCGAGATTGGGACCAGCAGGCTCATGCGAATAAGGAAGACAGGCTGGCAGTTTTAAAGCGAATGCAGGCACTGGAGGAAAATATGAAGTCGAAATTACAGGAACACTCAGAATTAATCATAAAAAACGAGATTAGGTCGTTAGAGAATGCGACATTATTTTCAAACGAAAATATTCCGGAAAAGCAAACAAGTATTGGAAGTCCGGCAGGTTCGAAGTTGGCTGAGGACACGAGTCGGGGTCAAAGTCCCAGACTAACGACTAATGCATTCCAGCAGTACAGGGGGGAGACTTCAACTCCGCAACCGAACTTGGCACCAGCCCAAGTCATCCAAGTCATTCGGGGTAATGATTTTAAGCCCGATAAGTTTAAAGAACATTCAGGAACCACTCCCAAAGCATTTCTACGGCAATTAACTGACTACTTTAATGACCAACACATCGGCCCGGAGAAACAATTAAGAATGGTGGAAAAATTTTTAGAAGGACCTAGCCTGACCTGGTTTTTAAGTTTCAAGTACACGTTTACAGACATGACTCAATTCCGCGAGGCGTTTTTGAAGAAGTTTTGGAGTCCTTCGTTACAGCAGGGGTTAAGAATGGACCTGTACACGCGCAAATACCACAGTACACATCCAACCCGTTTTTCAGAATTCTTCAGTCAGCAATTGGTAAAATTCAGGGATTTTGATGACCCGCCTAGCGAGCCGAATATGGTTCTAACCATCGGAAAACAACTCCCAATGCATATCCAACAATTATTAGTCGCAGGAAATATTCAGACCGCAGTCCAAGCCGAAGAATTACTCAGACACTTAGATGAGACGAGTATGGTAAGCCCACAGACAGGAAGAAGGAATTTGGAATGTGTCAACACGGCAGAGGTAGTTCAGGGACTCCAAAATAACCACGGCCAGGGGAACCAAAGTAAGACACAGTCCACAGGGACACAGTTCACGCCAAGAAGACAAGATTTTGACGGCCGAAACCAGTTCCATAACAACAATCAGAATTATCAGAATAACCGCGGGAGATATCATCAGAATAACCAAAATCAAAATAATCAGTGGACGTACCAGCGGGAATACACGAATTGGAGGGGAAACCAGAGACAAGGTAGACCTTACCAAAGAAATGGAGATGGTAGATGGAGTTACGGCAGGGACTATCGCCAAGAAAACAGAGGGGATTATAGGAATAACTGGGACGAACGATATATTGAATCCCGTAAATACTTGGATCAATTAAGTAATGAAGAAGCGGAGAAGGAGAAGTGGGGGCGTGCCATGGCGAACAGACAGAGCCCAGATAACCATCAAGGAGAGGGGGCAGAGAGTTTACTGAGGCAACAGGAGCGACAGAATGATAACCGGCGAAACACATCTAATGGGGCCCGGGATAAAAAAAAAACCAAATGAACTGAAAGGAGACAGGCTAAAAACGGAGATCGCCAGGGAGCAAGAAGAGATGATAGTGGCCAATATAGAAGAGTGGGTAGCATTCCCAGACGACTGCCTGGAGGAAGTGGTGAAGAACCGTGAAAATGTTATCAGACAGCTACCAATTATTTACGCGCATATTGGAGTTATGAGGGTGAGATGTTTGATTGATACAGGTAGCCAGGTGAGCTTAGTCACTGAAATTTTGATTAAAGAAATAGCAAGAAAACAGACTGTTCCTATTATGCCGGTACCGCTAATGAAAGTCAGAGGTGTCATTCCTGACAAAACTATGAATTGTAATCAGCAAGCATTTCTAGATCTGGAAATATTGAACCATACTTTTTCACAAACATTCATTGTTATTCCAAAGATGAACTACAATATAATTTTAGGAGCCAACTTCATCTGCGATTTTCATGCTGTAATTGATTTACATAACAACACTGTAAGCTTCAAACAAGTAGAAGGATTGGATCATGTGGGTTTAAATATGGAAGAGAATCCGCTGGAGAGAGAGGCCAATACTTGGGTTGTTGAGGAATGCACTAATGAGGCCGGAGATAAGATCTTGAGGGGAGAGCAAGTCAACCAGACAGCAGTGCTAGAAATGGACAGCCGAGATATTTCGCAGGAACTTTGGGTGCATTTGGCGGAAGAAGAAATGGGCGGAACCAAATTCGAAATTCTACTTCAGGAGCGACTTAAGGAAGCCATCGAAGGGGAATCTGATAGAAGAAGATTGGAAGAAATTTTAAGATTACATAAAGGAGCTTTTGACACCGTACCTGGGAAAGTTTTAAATTTTCAATATGCGATGCAGGTAACAGATTGGACCCCATTCAAAAGTAAATTGTACCCGATCCCAGAGAAGCATTTTTCTCAGGTGAAGGACATTATTACTAACTTATTAGATTCTGGCATGATAAGGAAAGCTGCAACTCCTTATCTGAACGCAATATTGGCTGTGACCAAGCCAAACGGATCAATTAGGCTATGCCTAGACGCGCGAGTTTTAAATAGCAAACTGCTAGTTGAGCACGACCAAGCACCGAGGATCAAAGATGTTTGGAAAGGCTTCCGCGGGAAGAAGATATACTCAAGTGTTGATTTGACGAATAGTTTCCACCATCTTGAACTTGAAGAAAAATCCCAACTGTTGACGGGATTTTTATTCGATAATCAAAGTTATATCTGGTGTCGAATGCCCTTTGGCGTGAAAACTGCGGGATGTGCACTCATTAGAGCACTCGATAGAAATCTGACTGAGGAGGTCAAGAACTTCACCACGAGATATGTTGATGACATATTAATCGCTTCTGAGACAATGGAAGAACACTTGATAAATTTAAATAAACTGCTGGACAACCTGAGAACCATGAACTTCAAGATCAACTTAAAAAAGTCACATTTTTGCCAGAGCGAAATTTTATATTTGGGACATATAATTGATGTCGAGGGCGTGCGGCCTAATCCAGCCAAGATTGATGCTATTAAGAAATTTCCCACACCTACCAAAGTCAAACATGTTAGAGCATTTTTGGGAGTGACAGGTTTCTTCAAAGAAAATTGCCCTGGTTACACAGAAACAGTAGCGCCTATGCAGGAGATGTTGAAGAAAGCGAATCGATGGTCGTGGAACGAGGAGTGCGACAGGTCTTTTAAAGCAACGAAGGATTTATTGGAAAACTGTGTGAAACTTGGATATCCGGATTTTGAGAAACAATTTATCATTCAAGCAGATGCTTCGTTAATTGGGATTGGTGCTATGCTGTACCAAGAGGACGCTGAAGAACCCAAGAAGAAATCCTATTTGGCATTTACGAGTCGTAAATTACGGAAACATGAGAGGAACTACACAGTTACGGAACTTGAGCTACTAGCAATTCTATATTCTCTCCAACAGTGGCGCAAGATGATCTATGGTTATTCCATCATTGTTAGAACCGACCACCATGCACTGACATTTTTATTTAAGACAACAATAGCAAGTGAGAGAGTTACGCGCTGGTCCATCTACATACAGCAGTTTGACATTACAATAGAGCATTGTCCTGGGAAATTGAACGTCATACCGGATGCCTTGAGTAGAAACCCTGAGGACGGAAACGAAGTAACAGCGGAAGTTCACAATATTACCTTGACACCTAAGGCTCGTGAGTTTTTGGCGAGATTGAAGGATATTCGGAAGGAGCAAGAAGCTGACCCATGGATGATGATGATGATAAAATTCTATAGGAAGGAGTTACAACCAAATTCACCGGAGTACCGGGAAGCCAGTGCTAAACAAGCGAGATTTCACTACTTGAATAACTTGTTACATAAGTACGTGGATGAGCATCATACTAAACTGCGGATCTTAGTTCCAGCATCACTACAGAGGGGATTAACTTGGCATGTTCACGAGAGCCTAGCACATATCGGCACGGATAAGACTGAAGCTACGATAGGGGAGACCTTTACTTGGCCCAAGATGAGATTCACCATTGTTGAAGTAATTAGAACGTGTGACGCTTGTCAGCGCACAAAGCCGAACAACTTTATTCTGAAACAACCTCCAAGACCACTATTACCGCAGAAACCATGCGAGATGCTCGCGATTGATTGCTTTGGTCCTTTAGTAAAAGGAAAGCGTGGATGCCGACACCTCTTGGTATGTGTCGATGTATTTTCGAAGATGGTCGTGCTATGTCCTATTCAGAAGACGACATCAGGACAAGTCCTTAGTCGAATTAAGAACAAAGTCATTCCGATGCTTGGGAAGCCGGAATCCATTCTATCAGATCACGGTACCTATTTCACAAGCAATGTTTTTAGGCAAGGTTTGGAGAGCCTAGGAATAAAACACATATTTTCAAGTATTCGTCATCCTTGTGGAAATCCGAGCGAAAGAACAATTCGCTGTGTCGCTAAATACTACAGAGTAATGATTCCTAACGAACACAATAAATGGGTAGACAAAGTAGGGGAAATTGAGATGTGCATGAACACTACTAAGCACGAGTCGACGGGTCAAGTCCCACTGATTGTACACCACAACAGGTTGCCGGAAAGAACTTGGGACGAGATCATTCCTTGCCCAAGGGATCCATTATTAGCGCATGATTTGCGAATCCAGCGAACGAGGGAGCACATGAGGAACCAAGCGGACCGAAGGCTGAGACGGTACCGAGGAAAGAAGTTTCACCGAGAGTTACAAGAACAAGAATTAGTGCTGGTTCGTAGACCACCAATCTCCGACCCTAAGAACAAAGTCTTCGCCAAGTTCTGTCCAAAATTCATTGGCCCGTTCCGGGTAATTAAGAATCTGGGTAACAATGCCTACAGATTAGAAGAAGTGAGCACTGGTGCAAAATCTGTTTTTAATAGCGCCAATTTAAACCGTACTACAGAAGGGAACCATTTGATGATTAGGAAAGATGATATGTGCAGAATCTGTATTGCCAAAAATTTATTGTTTTTGAAAGCAAACACTCAAATCCACGGGGAGCGCGTGAGTACGCACTTTGTTTGTAAACAACGAGCAGCTGAGACGACGGGAGTGGCAACTACGTGAGGAGAAGGGGGAGACCTAGAGAAAATATGAATGACATTCCAGCGAGAAGGGAGCACACTAATTGAGTCAGAGGGGCATACACTCGAGCAGCTGAGTGAGATTTAAAGAGATGTGTTGTTACTACAGTGGATTTTGTTTTTGAAATCCAAACCAATAAATTGTTTCGAATTTCAAAACCTTGCTGAGGATAAATGAACCCTTATTGATCTTCGATAAATAAGTATTCATATTTATTATTATTATTACTACGGCCCAGGCAGCACATAAGGAAGTCGACTTGGATATTAGGGAGGCCAGCATTTCGTAATGATTGCAACAGAAGCTGAGTTGGTAGCTATTCCTGGGGGACGGCCAGAATTAGTCGAGTTCAAGGCCAAATTGTGCAACTACTGTACCAAAATTGGAGACATAAAGGAAGAATCACGAGGTCCTCTCAACGAACATACGATTGAATCAGCCAATCGCAAGAGACCAAGCTGTGACCACGAGGTGGACGGCGTCAGTAGTAAAAAGCGCGCGGAAGTGTGTATCTAAGGAACCGCCGAACGGATTAATCTCCGCTCGAGTAATTTGAGACGTTGGATTTATTTGGAGAAGAATGACACTAGCCCCATCTTTGTGAGACAAAAACTCTGGAAGTTTTTATCCGACTCCGCCCCACTCCTCCGCCCTTGTCAGTTTCTCATAAATAGTTTGGCCTGACGCCAATCTAAGTCTTATTGTGTGGAGCCTTCAGAGGCATACTCCACGCCAGTTTGAAGTGTGATTTTTGACGCTCGAATTTATCTAAGTCTATTCTTGTGGAGCCTTCAGAGGCATACTCCACGCCAGTTTGAAGTGTGATTTTGACGCTCGAATTAATCTAAGTCTATTCTTGTGGAGCCTTCAGAGGCATACTCCACGCCAGTTTGAAGTGTGATTTTTGACGCTCGAATTTATCTAAGTACTATTCTTGTGGAGCCTTCAGAGGCATACTCCACGCCAGTTTGTTGTGTGATTTTTGACGCTCGAATTTATCGGAGTAACTATTCTTGTGGAGCCTTCAGAGGCATACTCCACGCCAGTTCGAAATGTGATTTTTACGCTCTAAAATCAGTGAAGCTAATTTATTTTCTGAGCTCTGGGGAGCTAAAGTCGTAGCGTTTGCAGTATCGAATTTAAAAGCTATAATACATTTTGTTCTAAAATCAACTAAATTGTGTGATCTAAATATTTCACGCCAGCGCGTGATAAACTGTAACATTCTTTTAAAGACGACGAGTTCAACTTTAAGGGGGAAGTATCGTATCACCCTAATTAGCGCTTACCAGAACCGAAGTCCAAGACGGGACGGAAATACCGGACGAGATAGCGACTGCTGGTGTAGCCAGGATTTTGAACTTGTTAACGAGCCAGTGGCGCGGACTCGAGATGTATATTATGTATAAATTGTGTGTATTGTATGTGTTTTTATAGTGCGTATGTGCGATATAATTAGGGCCAGTCTTCGCTATTAATCGCAGTAGGACAATTGTGGGTGAACTGAGTAGCCTGCAAGCGATTATAGATAGGCAAATATTTAACATTGAACTTTTCTGCCAAGGAGTCGAGACCAAGATGATCAGCACGTGGTTTGAAGTTGGGATGAGCTTCAAGAAATCAACGCAGACGACTACTATGGAGTGCTAAATTGTCCATAGGGCAATGGTTTGAGGAGGATGTCCTTAGTCCTACATGCAGAAGCGGTGATGTACTAAAATTGGATTATTTCAATTATGTAGTTAGATTTGGCCGGGGAACTTTGTATATAGTCATGTTTTTCTTTTTTGTTTTATAGCTGTTTTTTCTTGTACCGACACTATATGTTTAAATGTCCGTTGGCGCGTGGCCAATGTGTTTGTTGATATTTTGATTTTTTTTTCTTGAGTCATGTGTAATGTACGCGGCGTGCGTGCGTGATTTTTATCCTTGCAATTGCGGAACCCGTTACATTCGATAAATGGTGCTTTATTAACGTTAATATTTGAAATAGGAATGGGAGGAAATGATTGTAAAACATTTTGCTGAACAGGTTATTATTCATGTTAGGGTAGCCGAGTGCACCAACTTAAAAGTAATTGTAGAACACCTTCGTTCTAATTTTGATAGATTTTTCTTGAGTCCTTTTCAGGTGACTAGTCACGGCATAGAACGATGGCGCCAGCATGTGGATATTATTTGTGTCTTTTATTTCAGGGTCTGTCACAACCCATACGTGTGATTAAGTGTGTGTTGATTCTACGTGAGGAGGGGGTAGTGGTCCTACCGCCCTTATATATTTTGCTGCTGTTGTATTTTAGATGGAAAGACAGAGTGCTCTTGGGAGACTGCTGATTCTTGTCCATATGTTTTTCTGACACACACGTATTATTGTGCTTTGGGGCACATTTTCTTCGAGGTTCGACCCCATGCTCTGGGAGGTCGAGGTTATTGACACGTGGGTTGACAGACATGCAGAGTTCCACAAACCGCCCGTTTTGCCTGTGACTTATTTTGATAGGCAGTCCTTTTGTCCGACTGAACCCTGTAAGCTTTCATGCAGCAAACCTGTTCATTGTGATGGCTAATTTTAAGCCATAATTAATTGGGGAGTTCGCCATGTGTGTAACGGATTGTTGTACCTTGTATGGATAAGAATATTGTGATTAACGTAAATGTTGGCGGTTTGCCTATTGCTTTGTTGATGACTCGATTTCATGTAATTTTGTTTGTCACACCCGTGTGGTGTAGTGGTAGAGTATTTGTAAATTTTGACAGCGGTCATTTGAGTATTTTTCTATTGGTCACGTGTTAATGTACTTGTGTTGATTTGTGTGAGAAGTCCTAAGTTTTAGGCAGTAAATGTTGCTACGGCAATTCAAGTCCAATTTCACGCGGAAATTTTGTGTTTGTTTATAGTAGATTTAGGAAGTGTCGGTTTAATTTAAGTAGTGTCGTTGTGTTCCCTCGTGTCGGTCTAGCTCTAGGAAATGCGGATTCGTTGTCTGAAGGGTCATTCTGGATGATAACGAATCACGCATTCAAAGTACACATCGTGGTGCATGTAGAACGGCGTACGCACTTATATGGTCACTTTTTGTATCTTTTATTTAAGGACATTTGGTCCAGGTAATTAATCTCTCCAGAGATATCGCCTAAGTTTTTGGCATTTTTATTAAGCGGGAGTCAGTTGGGAGTTTTTGTTGTTAATTGTTTATGTGTAAATATGGTGATTTGTTATTAAATTCAGTTGTTTTTTAACCCTGGCTTCACTCTTTCCTGCATGTTATTTTGTTATATGTTACCCTGCAAGTTAATGAAGCGCCCTGACAGCAACTTACGAATATGACCTGTTACGCCCCGAATCTGAGTCTCATATGCTTCTTTGCAAGGGTTCAGTATTTTGATTGTCAATTGCATTTTCTAAGTATATTGAACCTAAACTACATTTTGTGCGTATTTTTCAATCTCTTCCTTTTGTGAGTATTTTCCTTCTAAATTACCATTTGTTGGTATTTCCACTCTACATTATGTGAGTCATTTCAATCTGAGTTCCATTTAGTTAGTATTTTCAGTCTCACTTAATTTTCGTTCTGGTTTCCATTTCATTGTCATTTACGCTATCACCCAGACCATTAGCAGCTGATAACCTAGATGTTTGGCCCCTTAAATCAACAATTATCATCATCATCGTTTGGCATAAATAATAAATTATGGAAAACGAAGCATGTGCTTGATGTACTTTCTAACCCAAACGCACACAATTAGACTAATAATAATACGCAATCACGTTTACATATTTCAACATTTCTACGGCTATACAGTTTTTTATAAACTAAACTACCGGCACTAAAAGTGCTATAAGTTCACTTTCACCGAAAAATATGAGCTGAACGGCCCCTTTGTTCGAGAAATAACATGGTTTACAAGGCAGGCCTTTTTTTTAAAGAAAATAGATTTCTGTTTTTTGTTAAGAATTTAGAGCTTTTTATTTAAGTAAAAGGCGCTTTGCGGGCCTTTGCTAAGGCAAAGGTGCTGATTAACTCGTTCATTTCTAATTTTTTGGCCGTTTCACATTCGATTGACAGAGTAGCCAAACCGATCAGACGCTCCTGCGCCATCGTTGATCGCAAATAGTTTTCGATTAGTTTCAAAATGGAAAAACTCCTTTCCCCCGACGCAACCGTTATAGGAATTGTACACAGAATTCGATAGGCCGTCGTTAAATTAGGATAGGACTCCTTTATCGGGGCTAAGTACTGTTGTGCACCTAAAGCACCTTTTAGATGACGGAACAGCGTACCTAAATAATTGTAGCTCCAGAAAAAGATCTTCTGCATCGAAATCTTCAAGCTCCCTGTCATTTAGAAAATTAGAGAGTGTTTGACAATAGTCTTTCAGTTGCTTTTGCTCCAAATTGGAAAGGTTGGAAGGATCGAAAAGGAATCCAAAGTATTCCGAAGAACAATTAACTTCGTTAAATCTATTTTCTACGCACCTCAGTGCAGTATCTACGACAGACAAAAAGTAATTTAGCAGAAAATTATTTTCAGATTCTTTTTGAAGTTCCACTTCTGTTTTTTTTCACCTGTTGATCATTTTGCTGATTTATTTCATCAAAGAACCTTTTTTGATTGCCTTGACGGAGAATAGAAAATTTCTTCGCATAGCCCAAATTTTCCATTATTTCTCTAGCGGTGGACATTGCACTGTTAAAGCCAGTGTTGCGATAATTTTGAAAAAATGACTTTAGGCCCTGAAGTTTGGTTAAAGCCGTATCTAACGAAGTCTTCTCAGATTGGATAGTTTTACTTGTTGAGCTCACAGAAAATAAAATGTACCAGATAACGAGGCTTAAAACAAATTCATATGAACTTGTATGAAGCAACAAAGATTGGGCCTCTGACCGGGTAACAGGATCTTTGGTAGTTTCAGCCACTTTTTCTAGAGCTTCGTTTACTTTGCCTAACCGATACCTGATGGGCTTTAGTGTGAGGAGGCCAGGACATATTTCGCACAAAACGTTCCACTTTTCCGTGGAAGCTACAAACAAAGTGTACAGACGCTGAACTATACCAAAAAATGTCATAACGCAGCAGTGCCTGTCCGCTGGAGAGCGCTGCGAGGAGTATCTGCGCTGTCGCTACTCCTTTTTCTGATTTTTATTATCAAAGACAAACCATTGGAGAAGTTCAAAATAGAATCTGTTACTCATATTCCAAGAAGATGTGACGTCACTTTTGTTTAGGAGATCGAGGACCGACCCATGTTTTGTCAACAAACTGACTTTAATTCAGACGATCCAGATCCAAGTAATTACCCCCCCCCCCCCCCCCCCGAGGGGTATTGATAACTTGGATGTATAGGGGGTCCCGATACAAACACGGCATATTTTACATTGTTGGCGTATTTTAATTTGGGTTGGACTGAATCAAACGCACTATCTTTATTTTTTTCATTTATGAGAAAAGAAATGGCGTGAAGCGCGGGGCCTTTTTGAGCGCGGGGCCTGGCGGGACCTCACCTCTCGCGACGGCCCTGATCGCGTGAACCAGTTCTTCTGTAACCAAAGATGGACGCCCACTTCGTTCTTCATCGTGCACTTCACTACGTCCTTCATTGAACTGTCGGACCCATCTTCTCACCATTGAATCACTCATCGCATTTTGTCCATACACTTCGCAAATTTGCCGATAAATTTCAATTGGTTTCACTTTCCTAGCATTCAGAAAACGAATCACAGATCTGATTTCACAAGCGGCGGGATTTTCAATCAACACCGACATTGTACGAGTAAACATGCACAACAACGCGTACGTGGCTGACAGCGCTCTCCAAATGGCGCACGTTTCTTCTCCTTGATACAGAGCGTCTACAGCGGAACTGCGCTGCAGCGGAACGTACAACTGGTTGAAGACACAGGCGGCACACGTCTATGAAGAAGGTCTACAAAAACTCCTGCCACGCTACGACAAATGCCTGCAACATTTCGGCAGTTATGTGGAAAAGTAGTTTAAGGGTTGTAGAATTTCGTGCAATAAATATTTTTTCTGTATCTGTACACAATTTAATGTTATTACCAAACGGAACTTACTTTCTGGACGTACTTCGTATTTGTCTATTAGTTCGTATCCTCCATTCTCCTCTATCCAATACAGCACCATAACTTCTCCGTATTATTTTCCTCTCAAACGCCCTAAGTTTATTGCAATCCTGAACCTACATATTCCAGGTTTATGAGCCATAAGTTAACACTGGTCTGATCAAGGCCTCCTAAATTTTGAGTTTTATTTTATGCGACAACAATTGCGACTTAATGAGTTTCAGATTGGCAAAATAGGCTCTGATTCCATTAATAATCCTCCTATTTATTTCTTCACTCAATTTGTTGATGTGTAACATCTTTCCGCTCGGTTGCTGGATAGTTTTGTGGGAGTGATTTTGAAAATTGGGGACGGAAGTGGATCGGAACGATCGAGCTGGCAGTAGTAGATCAAACGGAAGTATGCACTGCCCGCTCGATCGATCAAACGGAAGTGTACTAGATGGCAGTGGTGGACAACGGAAGTATGCACTGCCCGCTCGATCGATCGAACGGAAGTGTACTAGCTGGCAGTGGTGGACAACGGAAGTATGCACTGCCCACTCGATCGATCGAATGGAAGTGTGCCCTAGCTGGCAGTGGTGGATCGAACGGAAGTATAAGACGCACTGCCAACTCGATCGATCGATCCAGCTGGCACTGGTAAGAGAAACAATCAGCGCACGGTGTCGAAAATTGATACCATGACGTACTCTCGGCCATGTGGAATGTATATGACATACTGAACGGAAAACGCTCAGCGAACTCTGGTGTCAAGTGATTTAAACAAATGACATGGTACATGTTCGAAGTCTTCGTATCAGTATTTAAATGGTAAAATGCCTTAATAGCAAACATTGTAAGTAGTCGACATTGCATTGGCATAAGGTATTTTAAACTCAATGTCACTCAGGAACATTATCGAAACAAGCAAAATATAAATGAAACTTAATTTCGTAATGCAGTATTATTGGAACGTGGAAATAAGTCATCATCTAGTGCACAATATTTGCGTAGTCGAAATAGCCGTGGGGTTATTGCGTATGACTGTGAATCTAGAGATCTTGGTTTCGAATCCCGGGCGGTGTAGATATTTTTGCTACCAGATTATCATTTTAAACGATATTTATCATATCAATATGACTCATTTTAACAGAATCCATATGAAATTACGTGTTGGTCTGTGAATCAAAAGGACCTGTTTATTAGGAATTTAAGGTTATGAGTGGTGTCGTGTCTATTAATCTAGTTCATCCATATCGTATTCTTTATTTAGGCTAGTGCTGGTGGAAGCTACAAATCATCTAATAAAATGAGTTCCGTATTATAAACTACAATATCTGTAGAACACTCCCTTTTACAATAGATTAATATTTGTGCCAATAATACTATAAAATACCGGTGTATCAACAATTTCACGTGAGGTTTCTTCTATGTCAGATGTTACACATCATATGTGACTACTGTAAGGCTCGTAATTTTTATTTTAATTATGAACTAGAACACCCAAATACTTAAAATTTACAATATTTTCAAATGTGTAGGAGTCTATTATTAAATTATGACAGTGTCTTCTTCGTTCAACAGATGTTAAGTGCATGTAGGCTACTTTGCTTTGGCCACGTTCATATTTAGACCCATTTTTTCCCCTTCCTTTTTCATCTATTCAAACATCTCCTTTAAATAGTCTAGTCTTCTCGCTATCAATACTAGGCTACATCATCAGCATAGGCAGACATTTGGGTTGATATCATTTGCTCCTTCCAATTTCTCCAATACTTTATTTAAAGCCAAGTTGAATAGCGAAGCGGACATGGCATCACCCTGTCGTACACCTCTTTCCAAGGAAAATTCAACACCAAGTTTACACTCCACCATTACTTTGGCTTTAGCATTATTTGCGGTTATTCTCACTAATCTTGTAGCTTTCAGGGAATTCCTTTCTGTTCCATATATCTGTACAATTCCGGCACCCCGGCATCTCTAAGAGCCGGAGTAGTTGAAAGAGAGTACATTATGCAACGAGCCTATAATGGCAATAATTAAGACACGAGCGTATGCGAGTTTTATAATTTCCATACGAGTGTCTTAATTACCATTATAGGCGAATTACATACGACTGTTTACGTTCGACGATAATTATTATAACTATTTTAGGTTCAAACATAAATATTCATAAATATCTGTCGAGATTTCGTCAGTTTTATGTACTGAACAGATCGCATGGGACGCAGAGAATGCCTTGAATTTGTCCATGGCCTCCTCGATTACCCTACTATGACACTAGGCAACGCAGTGAAATTTAAATTAGAAGGCTTTGGAATTCAATGCAGGTGCGATGCTATCTTTATCTAATTGGTCAAACAACTGTTTCTTGAGCTGTGATTGGTGGGAGAAACTGTTTCATAATGAAAAATAGTGTTATAATGACCACCATTATGATACAGTTTTCTGACATATAATAGTCAGGGTCGAACATAAAACCAATGACATTATTATTATTATTATTATTAATAATAATAATAATAATATTAAGCCACTGATGTCGTGTTCCGTCAGTTAGAAAGGAAAGTTCCCAGCGACAACTGACGGCTTCAAGAGCCGTTACCTGACACGGGAAGTGAATGGGTAATATTTCCATGTTTGGCGTCCCTAACGGAGTTGCCGGGTATCGAACCCATAACCTGCTCTCCTCGCTCTGTTCTGGTTTCTTTGTAACTACACTCCGCGGCATAGCCATGCGCGGTAATGGCTCACCAACACTGCGGTAGCAAGTCCGGGGATCAGAGGTTCCAATCCCGGAGCTGACAGCCAAATGTCGGGATATAATAATAACTAGCATTACCCGTCGCGGCTTCGCCCGCGAATATTCTAGTTGTAAAGGGTACACTTACCAAAATCAATCATGAATGCTATGACTGATTTATCCTTGGTATGAATGATCAGACTTTATCAATTCAGGTACTGGTGCAGTGGTTAGGGGTTTGTCATTCCTTCATAGGTATATCAGAGCGAAGTTAGTTTTCTGGGAATATCACAGACACTGTTAATTTAAGGGCCTTTAAATGTGGTTTTCGGAGATCCTTTATAGTCGGGTGAAAAAGACCTTTCGTACCACACTCACACGTGAAAATTGCGTGAAAAAAATCTAGAGTGCCCCTTGACCCCCTTAAGCGTATTATACTGTATGTATTGATGAATTTTACAGCTTAATTTGGTTCAGTGATAACCTTATAACCGTCTGGAAACTTTCACAGTAATGTAATAATTGGAATTGCTTTGTGTCTTACAGAAATAGATGGACCTGTGAGATTCTGTTACCATGGTTACCGTGTTGCATTCCTTCATTATTACATTGTAAATATACATGTTAAGGTATTTATTTAATTGTGAGGCATTTAAAGAGTAAGTGAGTGCGTTTCGCTTACGCATTGGGTTATGCTGAACCTGTAGGTTGGTGTTAATGGGACCTTATTTTCGGCACAAAACTGGAATGGGACCTTAGCAGAATAATATAGGGAGCGATAACCCACGGCCACTCGAGCTGCAGATATTGGGGTGACGCGTGGTCACCGCATCGGGTCCCCTCGGCCGTTAATCTTGGTTTTCGTACCAGGGCGCTGCCTCACTCTCAGACAGCTACTCAATTGTCCTCACAAGGCTGAGTGCACCCCGTTCCAGCCCTCACGTCAGTTTCTAGAATACTTGACGGAGCCGGGGCCTCTGGGTCAGCAGCAGGCGCGCTACCCCAACATCACGGCGACTTCAGTGGCCAAGTAGGTAGCATGCTGAACTTCTATGCCCTAGGTCACGGGTCCGAACCCGGCCAAAGTCTTTGGATTTTTTAAGAGCGTTAAAAATCCCTCAGTACGTCCTCCTTTGGAGGGGAAGTAAATCCGGCGCGGCGGTCCCATGGCATAGATTTATGGCATATAAAAGAACGTTCCACTAATTACTCATGTGCGAAGGCAATATTTGTGGGTTAGATTTGACTAATAATCTTAAGGCAAAATATGTCGAGGAAGACCACGCCTACAATATGTACAGCAAATCATGTCTGATGTAGAAACTATGAAGAGATGAAGAGGAAAGCTATAAATAGAGCCGACTGGAGAACTGCCGCAGACCAATCCATGGTTTGAATACTTAAGAAAGGCTTCTTTCAATGTGTACTATTCAGGAAAAAATATGCAAATATGCTCGAATCCGAGCCCTACTCATGAGTATGTTCGGTTCTACCTATGTATGTGAAATATTTTTTTCGATATTAAAACGTAACAAACCGAGGTTCCGAGCAGGCATTTCAGATGAGAATTTGATAAATTGTTTACGCTTGTCTGTAACACGTTCATTTGCGCCTAATTGTAACAAGATTGTTAACGCACACAAGCAAGGCGAACTGTAAATGAGAACAACAATAAACAGTATGCGTATCAGCCAACATTTAAGGTACTACTTTCTAATTGGTGTTTGAAATTAGTTGTACGTTTGCATTTTGTCTTTCAGTAAAGCTGTTATTGTGTGATATTTGGCACAGCGGAAATATGTTGTCTTTTTCCCTTTTGCATAGGAAGGGAGACATGTACATGAATGACTATAGGCCTATATGTTGTGCGTGAAACAGTCCAGAGTTAACGTGATCATAATTTTGAAAGGAAACGTTTTGCCGCTCTTTCCTATCCCGTCCCTTCATATGAGTAATTTGATTAATGCAAAATACTATTTCATGAATAATACGTTCGGTGTTCTTGCTACGTTGCCTGCAAAATACATTCGTCGCCTGCTAATTGACTTTTACACGTTTCTTGAAAGATGACACTCCCCTACCGCGTGAAGTGGAGAGGAAGTAAGGACGTACCGTAAGGGAGCTCACCTGTTATTCTGAGACACACACTGACTGCACCGTGCGATTCAACCTGGAGGAGGAAGGCAGGAGGGAGAGAGGCAGACCTAGAAAAAGATGGATGGACTGCGTGCGAGAAGACCTCACAGAGAAGCCGTTAAGAGAAAACACCCTTTGGGACCGAGGGAAATGCGAAAGGCTTGTCAAAATCGTCGACCCCGCATGAGCGAGAAAATAAGTAGATGAAGATGATTGTAAATGTACGACCTTAAAGCCACCGTGGTCAGTGACTCAACGCAGGTGAGAGTACTGTTGTCACTTTAGAGCATGAAATGAGGAGTGACGTCAGCACTATTGAGGCCAGAGTAATTACGCTTAACATTTTATTGGACATTGACTTGCCATTACTTCCCAAATAGGTCAGCCATTGCCAATAATTAATTAATCACTTAATTCCAGGAATAATTTCCACGAGCGCCATCTTGCGCAACAGCGCGGGTATTTTAATATCCGAGGAACAATCGTAGGTCTAGGAAGCCAGACCAGGATATTGGAATAAGTGCCCATTTACTCGACAGATTACATTTGTCTAACCGTAAAGAAGGTAATTGCCGTAGCCAATGGCTTCTTGTGAGTCAAGGCTGCCACAGATGGATCATGAAATGCTAACCAGGGCCACGGCAGTGAAATGCAGCATTGGGACAACTAGATGATCATAATTGTTGTTTTAAGGGGCCTAACATCTAGGTTATCGGCCCCTAATGATTTGGGTGATACTGAAAATGTTAATATGAAACTAAACCTCAAATTAACTACATACTTGCATACCAGAAGAGGAAATGGGAAACAACAAGAAGTTCCGTGACGAACTAAAGAGCTTACTTTTCTCGAAATGTAAGATTCATTCCAATGATTAATCTATATGGACCTAATTAGAAGAATGACGAAATTGAGTTGGTAATATCGAAATTTCTAATTAGTTCGAAATATAACTGGCTTAATGTAGCCTATTAGAGCACTACAGTTGGCATCCCTGGTGACTGAATATATTCTTAGTTCCATCTCTTAAGGTACATAATACAAAATTTGGTTGAAGTCCAATGGATAGCATGGACGTTGCATGCAGTTAGACATTGACCCTATCAGCGTGCGTAAAATCATGTTGGCAACAATGTCATGCATGTGTTGGTCAGAAATAATCTGAACTATTATTATCTATTGTTGTGCCAATTTTGGATGAAATCCATTTATTTGTATAGAAGTTACATGTATTTTAAAATTGGACCAATGAACAGGCTTAGAATCATGTTCGAAGCACTGACGTATATTAGTTACTCCAAATTAATCTAGAATGTAAGGTTCTATACGTGTGCATAGTTTAAAGCTGTCGGCATGCATACTTTCGAATATATTGGTATTTGGATAAAACAATACAGTGTGCATTTATCAACAGTTGGCAGCCCTGGTGGCTCTTAAGATTACGCTAAGTCTTATCTGTCTATCTACACATAGTACATACGAAATTTGGTTGAAATCCAATTAATAGTGTAGAAGTTATATGCATTTAAAAATTGGACCTATCAGCAGGCTTAGAATAATTTTGGCCTCCTGGAAATTAAACTCAAATATTATTATTTATATGTGTGCCAATTTAGGTATAGCTCCCATACATACCTTCCAGGATATACAACATGGAGCTGAAATTTCAATTGTGATTTTTCAGCAGTTGGTAGCACTGACATCATTTTCAAATACGGCATTGAGATACTCAGGTGTAGATCTTTACTCATACCAAATTTGGGTTCGATTGCTATAGCCGTTTAGGAGTTGATAGGGGGGGGGGCACACCCAGCCAGACAGACAGACAGAAGGACAGACAGACAGACAGACAGACAGACATTCTCCCGGATCGATCTCATAAGTCTACTTTTTCCTCATTTTTATAAAATGCGAAAAATAGGCTAAAAATATGAATAAGGGGAATAGATCACAGGAGGAAAGGAAATGCCGTCAACCCTCGAAGAATGAGAATTAAGGGACTTGGAAGAAAGGAGAACAAGGAAAGGCAGATAAGGAAAGGTAAGGTGGAGAGAGACCGCCCCAAAGGCAACGGAAGAAGGAGTAAAACCGGACCCAGCTCAGAAAGCCTTCGGGGTTGCCAACGCCCAAACTCACAAGAAGTGAGCCCTTGAGTGTGTAGCATTATCCAGGGTGCACCAGAAGTGGTGGGGCTACAAACACCCTGCCTCCCTGAGGGCCTTGAGCAGAAGGCAGGAGATAACATGAAAATAAAAAAAAGGCTGACCCCTCGCAGAATGAGGGATCAGAAAAGAGAGACAAGGGCTAATTAAGGCGGGAAATGAAGAGACTCCCTATGCCTCGGATACCCTAATACAGTCGGGGTCGGAAGAGAACAAGAGTTGACCAAGTGAGGTCGACAGGAAAGAAGACTGAAAGGAGCCCGGCACAAGTAAGTGGAAGCAATGCCGGACTCAGCTGGGGCCCCGTGGTCGCCAATCCACGTCCCACTAGTTGTGGGATGGATTTTGATGCGGTTTTCACCATTCTGTAAAGGGTTTCTCAGGGAAGGTTTCTGTTGAAAAACATTCAATTATGTTGTTGTTGTTTGAGTCTTCAGTCTTTTGACTGGTTTGATGCAGCTCTCCATGCCTCCCTGTCCTGAGCTAATCGTTTCATCTCTACATAGCTCCGACACCCTACATCGGAGGCAATCTGTTTAACATATTCTAACCTTGGTCTGCCCCTACAGTTTTTGTCCTCGACCCTTCCTTCCATAACTAAGCTTGCTATTCCTGGGTGTCTTAGTATGTGTCCTACCAACCTATCTCTTCTCTTCATTAGCAGTCGCCAGAAACATCTCTCCTCTCCCACTCGTCTTAATACCTCTTTGTTTGTAACCCTATCTACCCATCTGATCTTCATCATTCTCCTGTAACACCACATTTCAAACGCTTCAATTCTCCTCTTTTCTGCTGCACCAATAGTCCAAGTTTCACTTCCATAGAGCGCCACGCTCCAGACAAAGGCTTTCAAAAATGACTTCCTAATACCTAAATCTATATTCGATGTCAGCAGATTCCTTTTTTGTAGAAATGCTTTCTTTGCCTGAGCCAACCTACTTTTAATATCCTCTTTGCTTCGTCCATCACTGGTTATTCTGCTTCCTAAGTAACAGAAGTCTCCTACTTCCTTCAGCTTTTCACCTGCCAATTTGATCTCCATAGAGGTTTCTGATTTATTTCGGCTGCATTCCAGTATTTTTGTTTTACATTTATTTATTTTCATCATGAATTCTTTCCGTAAGACGGAGTCCATACCATTCAAAAACTCATTCAAATCCTCAGGCTTGTCGGCCAAGATGACGATGTCATCAGCAAATCTCAGAGTTGAAATTATTTCTCCTTGAATCTTCACTCCCACTTTAAATTTTTCTCCAATTTCCTTCATTGCTTGTTCAATGTAAAGATTGAAAAGTATGGGTGATAAGTTGCAGCCTTGCCTTACACCTTTCTGAATACCAGCTTCTCTCTCATGTCCTTCAACTCGAATGACTGCTGTCTGGTTTCTGTACAGATTGTATATCACCCTCCTATCCCTGTACTTTATTCCAATTGATTTCAAAATGTCAAACAATTTAGTCCAATCAACGTTATCAAAAGCCTTTTCTAAGTCTACAAAAGCCATGAACGTTCTCTTATCTTTCCTTATTGTACCTTCTAAAATCAGCCTAAGACTTAGTACAGCTTCCCTTGTTCCTACATTTCTCCTGAAACCAAACTGGTCTTCACCCAACTCCGTTTCTATCTGGCTTTCAATCCTCTTGTAAATTATTCTAGACAGGATCTTTGAAGCATGAGTAATCAAGCTGATTGTACGGTAATCTTCACATCTGTCAGCTCCCACTTTCTTTGGTATAGGGATGATTACATTCTTCTTGAAATCAGGGGGTACCTCACCTGTCTCATAAATCCTACACACCAAGTGAAATAACCTGATCAGACCTTCATCTCCTATGCAGCGTAGCAACTCAATCGGTATATCATCTATGCCTGGTGCTTTGTTCCTGCTTAAGTCTTCCAAAGCTCTATCAAATTCTGATCTCAATATTAAATCTCCTTTCGCATCCTCATCAATTTCCTCCTCCCTCTCCATTACATGATTCTCAATCTCCTTTCCCTTATACAAACTCTCTATGTAAGCTTTCCATCTGTCAACCTTTTCTTCCCTATCTGTTAGAGGCTTCCCATTTGTGTCCTTAATATTACAGCACTTAGTCTTCTTTTCCCCAAAAGTATTCTTAATCCTTCGATAAGCTGTGTCTACTTTTCCTAATTTCAGACAATTTTCTATACCTGCACATTTCTCTTTCAACCATTCTTCTTTCGCTTCCTTGCACTTCTTGTTAACCTCATTTCTCAGACGTCTGTATTCTGCTTTCCCCTTTTCATCTCTTAGATTCTTGTGTTTCCGCCTTTCATCCATCAATTCTAGTATATCCTGAGTGATCCACGGTTTTCTACCTATTCTTTCTTTCCTACCAATGTTTTCTTCTGCGGATTTTGTTATTTCATTCTTCAAAAGTGCCCATTCGTCTGCAATTGAAGTTTGTTTAGGGTTTTTCATTAGTCCTTCCTTTATACTCTTCTTGAATCTTTCGTTTACATCCTTCTCTTTCAGTCTGTCTATTGCCCACCTTTTTGGCTTTTGACTTTTCTTCAGTTTCTTCAACTTTAATCTGCATTTCATTACAACCAGATTGTGATCAGAGTTTATGTCAGCACCAGGATATGTTTTACAATCCAAAATCTGGTTCCGAAACCTCTGCTTGACCATAATGAAGTCGATTTGGTAACGCCCTGTATCTCCTGGTCTCATCCATGTGTATATTCTTCTATTGTGGTTATTGAATAAGGTGTTAGCTATGACCAATTCATGCTCGGTGCAGAATTCTACCAGCCTGCTTCCTCGATCATTCCTTTCACCTAATCCGAAATCTCCTACTATCTTCCCTTCTCTCCCTTTTCCTACCACAGCATTCCAATCTCCCATTACTATAACATTTTCATCACCCTTGATATACCTCAGAATTTCGTCTATTTCTTCGTAGACCTTTTCAACATCCTCATCATCAGCTTGACTGGTAGGCATATAGACTTGTACCACTGTAGTGCAGGTAGGTTTTGATTGATTTTTGCTACAATAATCCGTTCACTAAATTGCTCATAATATTCCACCCGCTGTCCAAGTTTCCTACTCAATATGAGGCCAACCCCAGCTTGGCCATTGTTTGATTTAGTGCTAATGACCCTATAGTCTCCTGACCAAAAGTCCTGTTCTTCCTGCCAGCGCATTTCACTAATCCCAACCAAATCCAACCTCAACCTATCCATTTCCCTTTCTAAGTTTTCTAACCTTCCACTTCCTAGCAGACTTCTAACATTCCACGCTCCGATCCGTAGAATGTCAGATTTCCTCTTTGTCACTTCTGTGATGTTAACCCCCTCTCGAGTAGTCCCCACCCGGAGATCCGAACGGGGGACTAGTTTACCTCCGGATTGAAATTTTACAAGGGAGGAGGCCATCATCACATGTAATTATGCATAGAGAGGTGCATATCCTCGGGAATAGCATACGGCTGTAGTTTCCCGTTGCTTTCAGCCGTGCAGCAGGACGCAGTGTAGCCATTATTGGCTTATATTATCAATATCTTAACCGTCTATAAGACTAGTAAAGAATTGATTTATTCTGAAAGGCTGCTACTCCCTTTCAGAATAAGTAAAGAGCAATTCTACTAACAAAAATACTAATCTTCTACCGTACTAACAATTAAATATCAAAACTCTACTAACAAAAAACTTAAGTTCCACCAACAACAAATACTACCACTAAAACAGTCTGTCAACAGGCACACTCACATGCACCCTCACACATCACAGTCTACTGAAACAATGAACTATAACTAATAAACAATGCAACTGCTACCAGACACACTCACACACCACAGTCTAATAGAACAATGACATATATCTAATAGACAAACTAACTACCTACTTACAACTAAAACTAACTACATACTTACTGTACTTTTATTTGAATTGACAATATTTACAAAATGCAATTTAGATAGAAAATACTTACAAAATGTAATTTAGAGTCAAAATTGTCACAAAATGCAATTTAAGGGGGACGTATGCAAAATTGCACTAAGTGAGAAATGGTTTCATTTCGGCTGTAGTATATATGAAAATATGCTGTATAGTTCTTCACGGAACTACTTGTTACTGTTGTGGTCATGCTTTCTCACACTTCAATCATAGTTACACATTTATATATAAATATAGTGTCTACACATGCAATTTGTGTGCTCTATCTTGCAAGAAATGAGAGCTTACTGATTTAACGTCAGTACGAAGATACATCTACAACAATCATCACCAAAATATACTTTTCCCCCGTCAAAATTTAAATGCTTAATCTGCAATTAGGACCAATTCAAGATTGGACCTTGTAAAACTAAAATTCCCTGAATGTCATTAAAATACCCTGATAATTCCCTGAGTTTTCCAGGATTTGAAAATTCCATGAATATTCCCTGTTTTCCATGTTTTCCAGAGTAGTAGACACCCTGTTAATACTGTATTGATACTTAAATATTTGCACCTGGACAAAAACACATAACGAACACATTTTGTATTTCAATACAAACAAAATTTTAGAATAATAAAACCATTTTCAAAATGTATCAGTAAAAATGCCATTAGTACTGGTAGATTGATTATTACAACTAAATTAACAAGTTAACTGAAACTGCATTTTGTTGCATTAAGCTGACACCCACTCACATCATAAATGACGACCTTGCGTACATCTCCACACTTGGAGCATTCCTCTCGCAGATCTTGCTGGTACTCGAGAATCAAGGCAACATCATTGTCGAAGATCTTGGGATCGAACAAATTCTTTATTACCACCACACGCTCATGCTTGGACCTCTCGCCTCGGAACTTGTCTGGTCTCCAATCAAAAAGCTTTTCTTGCATTTTTTTTGCATTCAATTATGACCAATGGAAAACTAGCAGTAACGATTTCAGTGAATCGAGTTGAAGAAAACCCTACCGTCCGTACGCCTTTTAAGCTTACGCTGGGTTAAGTGGTAAAAATATCTATATACAATGAGTGTACATATTGCTCAGCATGAAAAGTTCTACAAAAAATTCCGGACAGGATATCTCTATCATTAATACATCACCCATTCTAAGTGTTTGTACGTTTTCATTTCTTTTAAAAATCTCCATTCAGTGGAAATTTAAATTACAGTAAAACCAGGCTAAACACGACCCCTTATATACCGGAAACGTGGACTAACGGAAAGCAAAATTCGGAACGGAGATATTTCCTATGTAAAATGACACTGTAAGCCTAAAAACTCCCTAACGCGGAAACGCAAATAAATTCCGGAACTGTAGGCGTAAATAACCTGTCTAAGACGGATTATCTTATCCATAATACAAAGCTATGTACAGTACTAAATTCTGAGCATGACTGTACTTGCAGCATAGTTCTAGGAAACATTAACGACTGAAAGTAGCAGGTGCGGAGTCATGGAGGAAATGGACGACGACAATGATGAAGACATCGAAATAGACCTAAAAATGGACACATTTGAACATGCACTATCTGTTGTGAGTGACCTTCAGGAATTTGCAGCTTCCTAGAATGTTCCAGAGCTCCTGGAGGTAATGCGGGATGCAAAGGAGATTCTCTTGTAAAGAAGTCGCGACAATGCACTTTGAAAGACATGTGGAAACAAAGTTACGAGCAGAGAAACTGAAATTATTGAACGTAAGTTGAAAATACAGTTAATACCTGTGAACCTATTTTAAATTATTATTTCATAGTAATCCTGTGCGATTCCTTGTAGTGTATTTTGTATTATTAACACTCAACTCTTTGTTAAACGGAAACCTGTGAAAACGGAAAAATATATCCGGGACGATTACGTTTTAGGCAGGTTTCACCGTACTAGCTTAGGAGCGAGTTTACGAGCTAGCGAGCAAGCCTATCACCCCAGTTTTGGCCAGCATCAAATTGTCGATTCGTGTCCTGTTAATACTTCAGAGGAGAGTATACTTTGTGTTTGGAGTTACGCTGTTCACCTCGGCTTTTCTGAATTGCGTCTGGGACCTGCCGTCCGTGCGGCTTTTATGATGATGATGTTGACGACGATTGTTGTTTTAAGGGACCTAACATCTAGGTTATCGGCCCCTTATGGTTTGGGTGATAGTGAAAGATGAGATGGGAATGAAAACTATAACTAATACTAACTACAGTCTTACATACTAAAAGAAGAAATGGTAAAGCAGAGGAAGAAAGGAAATGCCCTCAACCCTCGAAGAATGAGGATTGACGGACTTGGAAGAAGGAGAGCCATGAAAGGCAGATAGGAAAGGGAAAGAGGAGAGAGATCGCCCCAAAATCAGAGGAAAAAGGGGAAAAAAGTGACCAAGCTCAGGAATCCCCCGGGATCACAAACTCCCGAACTCACCAGCCGTGAGCCCCTGAGGGTGTAGCAATATCCAGGGTGCACCAGAAGTGGTGGGGCTACATACACCCGGCCTCCTTGAGGGCCTTGAGCAGAAGGCAGGAGATAACATGAAAAGAAAATGCAGGCCGACCCCTCGCAGAAGGAGGGTATCAGGAAAGATTAGACAAGGGCCAATTAAGGCGGGAAAGGAAGAGACTCCCTAGGCCTCGGATACCCTAATACCGTCGGGGTCGGAAGAGAACAAGAGTTGACCAAGAGAGGTTGGTAGGAAAGAAGACGGAGAGGAGCCCGGCGCAAGTAAGTGGAAGCAATGCCGGACTCAGCTGGGGTACCGTGGTCGCCAACCCACGTCCCACTAGATGTGAGCCCCTGGGGGGCGCCTTTTATGCTTATGCTGGGTAAACCGTTTAGGATTCCTGGCGTAGCTGGGGCGGGTTACCAGTAGATTAATAAAATATTGTTTTTAGTATAATTTGGCCTGCTTTGAGTATAATAATGTATATGTCGTAGTCAGATAGTGAAATCCGTCATTTCATGAAGATCCTAGGCACTTCATGAAAAGCCGGCATATGATGTAAAAAGAGATAGTTACACCATCTGACGCGTTTCTTCATGAAGTGACGGACCGATTTAGGCAGATGGTGTAAGAAATGATTTTACATTATCAGCCGAGGCACTTCATGAAGATCCGGTGTTTGTTGATTCGGCACTTCATGAAATGACTGACACAATGAAGCCGTACATTAATTCATTTAATTGTTCTATTCCAAGATATAAATTAATGCTTGTTTATTATGGTTTTCGAAATTAATTTTCACATAAAAACCTATATCTAATCGTGAAATACCGGATACTCTTTACTCTCTATCTCTTTTTTTTCTAGAAGTTTGTATTTTTATTTTTATATATTTTATTTGTGCAGATCTTTTTTCTAATCTGCAATGCTTACTTTCATAATTTCATTTGTAGGTTTTCTTTTTGTTCTTCATTTGTGTATCTTTTTTCTCTCTTTCCTTCACTGATGCAATTTGTATTTTTAGCCTATTTTCATTTATGAAAAACAAAATAGGCTTATGAGGTCACCTTTTGTCCGTGTGTCTGTCTGTGTGTGCGTGTGTGTGTGTGTGTGCGTGTGTGTGTGTGAGGATTTGTGTGTCTGTGTCCCCTAATAACTTCTAAACGGCTGGAGCGATTTCAATGAATCTCGGTAAGTTCATAGCACTATTTCGGGCGACCCCGACCGTGCCCTTCAAATTTTGTTACGTCTCACCAATCCAACATGGCGGCTGTGCGAAATATTTCACCAGCATTCAATATCTCCGAAACTACTACCGATATCACCCTGGAATTTTGTACGGTGATAATGGGAACTACTAGAAGTTTACCGATGTGACTTTTTGAAAACCTGGTAACTACAAAACCAACATGGCGCCCAAGCGAAGTCGCGACGTTTAAATAGACGTTTCTCGCGATTTAACCAACCAAACGCAATGAAACTTGGTACAGTATATGTTTATACACATTGTATTGCACAGACATCTAACTTCGTTCAATTGTCCGCCCATCCCTACAGTCATCATATAAATATAATTTCAATTCACACCCAATCACACGGGACTGATGATTGAGGTGACCCAAGACCTCCAAATGAATTAACAACAAAACTGGAACGATAACTTACAGGTAAGATACACACAATGAAGAAAAATGCAGAATCATTCTTTCAAATATTTCTGTCTATAATAAATAGGCTGAAATTCGAGATTTTCTCGAAGGTGAACCCTCCGCTAAATCAACCAAATGTAAAGCTTTTGTGTATTCAGCCCTGTGTACTTGGGAGTGTGTAGAATCTGTCTGATAATCAGTATTATAATGGTATTTGTAGTATTGTGTGTATTTGTAGTTCAGGTTAAGATTGAGTAGGAGGCGGCCGTGGTTAAGTTAGGAACCAACCCGGCATTTGCCTAGAGGAGAAGGGGGGAAACCACGGAAAACCAATTCCAGGATGGCTAAGGTAGGAATGGAACTCTTCTCAGGTTTTCCTCCCGAGGTCGACCATAATTATGTTCCTATCCGTGGTAACCATAGTTGATTTCATAAGTCTACTTAACGAGTAGGCCAATATGCTGGTTCGAATCCCGTCGCTGACTGTGGCGTTTTCCCCCAGGTCTTTTCACACACCCTCTCAGCAAATGCCGGGATGGTACTTCATTTCAAGTCTCGAGACACCTTCCCAAATTCTTTACTCACACACTACTTCTATCATCACGCAAACACAGGTTATCAGAAAACAACCACCCAAATACACTGGGCTGATGATCAAGATGTCCCTAGCCCTTAAAATAAATATACAAGAAAACAACTATAAAACAAGGCAACAACTAAACTAGATTAAAATGTTAGTTGGCAAAAAAATATCCTTCAGTGGGGTTTGAACACACCACGTAGTGATCCGGAAGCTAACTCCATACCCCGAGACCACAAGTTCACTAATATAAATGGCTGCTAAGAGCTGTACAAGACCTCTGTATTACGCGCCCGTAACTGAGTTTGTTCTTGTTGTTTTCAAGGGTGGAACAGCGAAATAAAGTCATATTATACTATCGGTTATCTATCTCTCATGTTTTAAAAACAAAATGGATCTGAACGACGTTCTTCTTCCGTTCACAGTACGGCAGCATAATATTCCTTCTACGCGCAAGGCCAAGCAAGATACTGGGGAGGGAATTAGGGGATAAATGAAGTCCAGACCATTAGACATTTGTACCATATGTCACAGTGTTCACTTTCTGAGGAGATAACAGCCCTTTAGTGTCCGCATTTTTATCTGATTTATTCTTGGAAGTCTCACTTCCCTCACACGTGATCACCGCTGCCGCTACGGTACTTCATGAAGTGACGGGCTGGATTTCCCGTCAGATGATGTACAAAATGAATTACACTATGTGACGGCGATATTTAGTCATTTCATGAAACCACGCGTCAGATAGTGCAACTGTACCTTTTTACATCATATGCCGGCTCTTCATGAAGTGCCTAGGATTTTCATGAAATGACGGATTTCACTATCTGACTACGACATATATACGTAGCAAACAAAACAGCGAGCCACAGATAAAGCGTCGCTACACTGAGACGGCCCGTGGGAGCAAAGCCAAAGCAGTTATTTCACGGCTGTTAGATGCAGACCATCAAAATGAAATTGACGGCGTCTGGTTCTGTTATGGGTGAAGGTCCTCTCTGATGAAAGCGGGATCTCCACTGAGGATCTGCCATTCCAAGGCAACACCTGTTGGAGGTGTTGCAACCATCACAGGCGCAATCCATTCCTTGCGGTTTATGTGTGTGACCACGGTAGCACAGTTTGCCTTACCAACCTCCATTCCTGCGCTTTGATCAGAAATACATTTCTTAGTAGAGCCTGGATCAAACCCAGGTTCTTTAGGAGACTGTTTTTAATTTGTATCCCAGATTTACGATAGTCTGTTTTTAGTGGACAAGTAAGAAGACGTCCGTTCGATTTCCCGCTCAGCCATCCTGGAAGTGGTCTCCCACTTCTACCTAACTTAAGGCCACGGCCGCTTCCTACCCAGATCAATTACAAGACAGTACACGGTGCTACATGACCACGATGTCTCAAAGTCCCTAAAAATTCAACATCAACATCAACATCATATAACCCGTACGAGGCCGGGGCTGGTGTCCAGTCTATAATATATACAAGAGAATATCTGGGGTTTAAACGTAGGCCCTGAATAATTTCTCTTACGTATTGTTGACAATAATAATGCACACATGAGCTGAAAGAGTAACGCACTACAAGTGTTCTGATTCAGCTCCTCCCACACTGTCTGGAGCAACTCTCCCTACTTCTCAGTTCAGTAGGCTGGCAGGTAGCGGCAATTCTTAACCCCCACAAAAAGGAATCACACTCGGAAAGTTCAGGGCAGGGGCGTATATAAGTGGGGGGGGGGGGGGGTGTTTGTGTCACATATTATATTTGTTTATGAATTAAAACATTAAAGACTAATATAATCATGTACTATTGTTACTAAGTGACGTATGGCAACGTTGCAAAGTAAGGTACTATTGTTACTAAGTGACGTATGGCAACGTTGCAAAGTAAGGTACTATTGTTACTAAGTGACGTTTGGCAACGTTGCAAAGCAAGGTACTATTGTTACTAAGTGACG